>CM067323.1:70515833-72985000 GCA_034376525.1 Nicotiana benthamiana | reverse complement strand
ACGATTTGATTTTATATACAAACAAAGACAACAAAGTTTGATTATAACTCTAATGGAGTTTGTAAGAAATTACACTCACATGAAGTGGTAAAATTTCTATGCCTTGCCATGATCAAATTCATGAATGATTGTGGGCAAAGAATTGAAAATCCGTCCCATTGAATTTGCTCCATTCCCTTTAGAGAATGTGGTAGCAGTATGTGATAAGTCTGAAAGAAGACAAAATTATTACCATGATGGTATCAATGAATGTGGACGTGGCAATAGACGGAATTATAATCGTCATTATGGTCCATTCCCTGAAGTGATGTGATAATTGTAATAAAGCCTGTAAGTATGAACACGCTCTTGATGTAATTGTATCTTATGTCTGACATTATGAAAAGAAAGTTCGTTGCCCTTGAAATTTCGGGCAAGAACTATATGACATGGATGTTGGATGCTGAAATCCATTTGGATGCAATGGGTCTTGGAGACACCATTAAAGACAGAAATAATGCATCCACCCAAGACTATGCTAAGGCCTTGATTTTCTTGCGCCATCACCTTGATGAAGGTTTGAAACTGTGCTACGGCCTTGATTTTCTTACGCCATCACCTTGATGAAGGTTTGAAACTGTGCTAAGGCCTTGATTTTCTTGCGCGATCACCTTGATGAAGGTTTGAAAATTGAATATATCACAGTCAAAGATCCACCTATCTTGTGGAATGGCTTAAAGGAGAGATATGACAACCTGAAGTTGGTCACTCTGCCACAAGCACGATATGATGAGAATCCAAGAGCAAATAGTTGATAAACTATATGTTATCGTTGCGGTGGAAAAAGGGCACTGGGCGAAAATTTGCCGTGTACCAAGACATTTGATTGAGCCTTGTCAAGCATCTCTAAAGAGTAAATGCTCTGAAACAAATTTTGTCTCTGACGACAATTTTGACATCACCCACTTGGATGTGGCAGACTTCTTTGAGCACCCTGAGGGGAAAATTGACCACGTAATTGGTGATGGATCTGTGATGAAGGAAGATGGGATTGTTTGATTTTATTTCACTTATTTGTAATAGTTAGTGAATAAACTAATAGTCATTAGTATCAGCTCGTATTAGTTAGTTTATGATATAATGTTAGTATTAGTTCTTTAGAATGTTTCAATATGCTTAAATTTCGAAGAAATTTTTATTTTCCAACAAAGTTAGTCGATTAACTAATAAGTTAGTCGACTATCTAATATTTCGTATTAAAAACTGGAATTTCCGCAAGCTAAGATAGTCGACTATCTGATTTAGATAGTCGACTATCCTGATGACTGTTTACTAAGATAGTCGACTATCAACTTAGTTATTCGACTATCTAATATTTCGCATTAAAACTGGATTTTTCCGCAAGGCAAGATAGTCGACTATCCAATTTAGTTAGTCGACTATCCTAATAACTGCTTCCCAAGATAGTCGACTATCAACTAAGTTAGTCGAATAACCTCAGCAGATTTCGAAAATATTGTTTAAATATGAAACAAACGGATTGAATTTGTTTATTCTCATGTTCGTATATTTTCTTTTGTATGTCAAACCATGGGAATTAAATTGATTGAAGGCTCCTGAAGAGCAACTATAACTCTGCCTAAAGGAACAATATTTTAGAGAAAGCAATGTTCTCCTCCAAGTCTAAAAGGAACTTGTTGAGTTTTAGAGATATCATTCAAAATGGATATCAGATTGAGATAATACATGAGTATAATCTGGAATACCTCATTTACTCATGAAAACGAGGCTGCCCACTTCAGTTTGGGGTCACGCCATTTTGCATGCAGCAATGCTAGTTCGTCGGCTGCCCACTTCGGTTTGGGGTCACGCCAGTTTGCATGCAGCAATGCTAGTTCGTCTCTGACTGACGAATAGTCACAAATATTCCCCGTTGCAATTGGTTTTGGGTCATGAACCTAATATATCCCATTTGAGAATTTTTGGATGCGCAATATATGTGCTTGTAGCACCGCCATATCGCACCGAAATGGGTCTGCAAAGAAGGTTAGGAATATATGTTGAGTTTGAATCGCCCTCCATTATTCGCTACCTCGAAATATTGACAGGGGATTTGTACACTGCACGATTTGCAGACTATCAATTCGAAGAGACACTTTTCCCAAAATTAGGGGGAGAAGTTGGTGAAACCAAACGGAAAATTTTGTGGAAAAATACATCATTATCTCATCTTGATCCACATACCTCTATTTGTGAAAAAGAGGCGCAAAATATTATCCATTTGCCTGACGCATTTCTCTTGTATTACTTGTTCTCATTAATGAACTGACCAATTAAAGAGTTCGGGTTGAAGCCCATAAATTCTGGAAATATCAAAGGTGAAATATGAGCCCATTCACCTGCCATGTATACCACATATGATGCATCTATGAAATGGTTACATGCGCGATTGTTATTAACCCGCAGCCTGGTCGGTGCTTGCGAGGTAAATTGCTCAGTAATCTAACTTCGAGCATAATTTCCAGATTTTCTATTCAAGATAGTTCATCTTGATAGTTGGTTTATATCAAAGTTGGTTTAGCAAGATAATTATTGAGTGCCTCCACTTAATAGCTAAACTGTTTCTTATGTGAACAAAGTTATATATATCAGTTTGATATACGTTGTATACAAGAATATATTATATTCTCCCCTCACAAATGGTTCAGGGTCAGGAACCAAATAATCTCATCTTATTATTATTAATGTGCTGTGCATATTGACATGATAATGCACAAAGATGATTTCCCAGAGTTGAGGAAACAAGTTAGCTTTTCTAACATGAGGGGGAGACATGATAAACACTTGAGAAAATGTTACATGAGATGAATTATCATTTGTATATATAGATCCTCGAATATCATAATATGAACATGAAGTTCATAAAAGGGATAATTCAATTGCAACATATTGCAAAGCATGCCATGCGCATTTGCTGACCCAAAGAATATAACTATATTCTCACTGCAAATGCTCATATTAAGTCCTAGAAGGACAAAGTCTTGCATATGCCTGAAGCGTATAGACAAATCGGTTTCAAAAGGAACTTCTTAATAAAGAAGATGAGCAAATGATCAAAGTGATCATAATAAGGAGGCAAGTGATCCAGAAGATCACATGACATAACACTTCATAAAATCTCATGAGAGATTCAGGTACCTGAATATATGAATGAAGAGATCTCCATGTTATGTCTTTATGAAAATTGACTGAAACCGATATAAAATGATTGTCGACGACATCTATGATAGCACTAAATATCGATGAGGATCTTATGTTTGTCGAATACAAACAAAACTATTGGCCAAATGGAAGAGATACAATTCAAGAAGAATTGATTCCATATGAAAGACATGTAGTTTTGGACATGTAGTTCAAATACTTGAAAGTGTAAAGTCAAAGGTATGTGTAATCAGTTTTCGATATTTATTTGTTTAGCATGACATGAAAACTTGATATGCATCTAAAGTCTATTATATGGCTTATATGACTTAACTTGAAAGATTTAAGTTGCTTGAAGCATATACAATTCTTGGTCCTGAAGTACCACATCCTAAGTGCAATTTGTGTACATATGTATATTGCTATAACTATAAACATGATGGCATCGAGAATACCCCTATGGAAGTATTGAAGAGTCATTCCACGATATTACATAAAGATGTTCATATCTATCAAGAATGATAATTTCAAGGTACGGAATATTCATTCAAGTCAATATGGTTGATTTATTTATCAAATATCTACTAACGATTTCTTGAAGCTAGTGCACAAGATTGGAATGTGAAGGTTCAAGGATGTGAATTGATGTTCTTTTTAGGGGGAGTTAATGCGCGTTGCACTCTTTTTCCCTTACAAGGTTTTGTCCCACTGGGTTTTCCTTGCAAGGTTTTTAACGAGGCAACAAATAGGCATATTCCTAAACATATGTACTCTTTTCTTTTTCTAGAATTTTTCCCATTGGGTTTTGTTTTAGTTAAGGTTTTAACGAGGCACATTATTGAATAGACATTCAAGGGGGAGTGTTATAAATAGAACTCTATTTAAGGTGAATGTCTATCTTATAAGAAGAGTCTTACTTCAAGGCTAAGTCTTTTATCTTCCTATAAATAGAGGGGTCTTACCCCATTGTAAATGATCCCAAAAGTATTAATAAGAATACTCCTCTCTCTACTTTTCTCTCTATTGTTCTTATTCTTGTATTATTGTTCTTGTTCTTATATTATTTCATAATAATGTTATTATATTAGTAGAGTACTTGAATTCAAAATGATATCGTCTTAACTTACAAATACGATCAATTTAGCTAAGTTAAATGATATCCTATTTATAGTGTATATTTAGAGTGGTAGTATTATATATAATATTTCTTTATAGAGAATAATTTTTGGTGTATATTTTCTTCTATAACTTTGGCTTCTCCATCTCAAAAGTAAACAATATAGTTGTCCCTCTTTGAACCTCCTCCATAAAGTATTATTTTTCACAATTGTACTTTGACATATTTGTGAGGTTTGTCTCAATTATTTATAGAGTTATGTCAATTTTAAATTATGTCGGATATAACCCGGGTAAAATTAATACTATTTTATCATATTCAAAGCAATAAATATTAACTTAAACATGTGTTTTGATCAATTAAGTCCATGATTAATCAAGATATATATATATATATATATATATATATATATATATATATAATAGTAGATAAATTTTTTAGCTAGCTAATGCAATTATTTTTAACAAAGCAATCAATTTTGTATTTTGCCCTGAATTTAACCATTTTATACTATATGGTTATTTAATAAATTGCAAAGAATTTTGATTTTTATGTATTTTTATGATCACCCCGCTCATCAAATATAACAAAAAAAATAGTCATAGTCATAAAAGAAAAATAATTACATGTGGCACCGACTAAAAAGATACTAGCTTAATTAAGTTTTAGCTTTCTATGAACTATATACAAATTAAGACTTTAAAAGAATGGTAAGAATTAAAAACTTTGTTTAAAATGTTACAGATTGTTTCTAGAATCTACGAATAAAATCTTCTTTTAGTACGTGTCTTTCGTTTAGTACTTGCCTTATTTATATAAAAGATTTGTAATTACAAACAACAGTTCTTTAAAAGAAAATTATGGGCATGTTATGAAATAATATAAAAGACAAGAACAAGAGCAAATAGAGAGAAGAGTAGAGAGAGTTCTTCTTATTGATACTTAGAGAATGTTAGGAGTGATTTACAATAGTAGAAGACCCCTTTATTTATAGGGAGGGGGATGATTTATCTACCAAGAATAGAACTCTAGAATCTCTCTAATTATAGACATTCACCTTAAATAGGAGATTTCATAACACTCCCCCTTGAATGTCTATTCAATAATGTGCCTCGTTAAAACCTTAAAACCAAAACCCGATGGGAAAAATTAAAGAAAGGAAAAAGAGTACACATGTTTGAATATGCGCCTATTGGTTGCCTCGTTAAAAACCTTGCAAGGAAAACCCAGTGGGACAAAACCTTGAAAGGGAAAAAGAGCGCAACGCGCATTAACTCCCCCTAATGAGTACATCAATTTATATCCTTGAGCATTTGCATTCCAATCTTGTGCATCATCTTCAAAACGATCTTTGGTAGAGATTTGACAAATCAACCATATTGACTTGAATAAATATTTCGCACCTTGAAATCATCATTCTTGATAGATATGAACATCTTCATATAATGTCGTGGAATAACTCTTCAATATCTCCATAGATGCATTCTTAATGCCATCATGCTTATAGTTATAGCAAGATTCATATGTACACAAATTGTACTTGGGATGTGGTACTTCAAGACCAAGAATTGCATATGCTTCAAGCAACTTAAATCTTTCAAGTTAAGTCATATAAGCCATATAATAGACTTTAGATGCATATCAAGTTTTCCATGTCATGCTAGACAAATAAGATATCGAAAACTGACTATACATACCTTTGACTTTATACTTTCAAGCATTTGAACTATAGGTTCAAAACTACATGTCTTTCATATGGAATCAATTCTTCTTGAATTGTATCTCTTCCATTTAGTTACTTTCTTTGGGTCAGCAAATGCGTATAGCATGCTTTGCAATATGTTGCAATTGAATTATCCCTTTTATGAACTTCAGGTTCATATCATGATATTCGGGGATGTACATATACAAATGATAATTCATCCCATGTAACCTTTTCTCAAGTGTTTATCATGTCTCCCCCTCGTGTTAGTAAAGCTAACTTGTTTCCTCAACTTTGGGAAATCATCTTTGTACTTTATCATGTCAATATACACAGCACATTAATAATAAGATGAAATTATTTGGTTCCTGACCCTGAACCACTTGTGAGGGGAGAATATAATATACTCTCGTATATAACGTATATCAAACTGATATATATATATATAACTTTGTTCTCATAAGAAACAGTTTAGCTATTAAGTGGAAGCACTCAATAATTATCTTGCTAAACCAACTTTGATATAAACCAACTTATCAAGATGAACTATCTTGAGTAGAAAATCTGGAAATTATGCTCGAAGTTATATTACTGAGCAATTTACCTCGCAAGCACCGGCCAGGCTGCGGGTCAACAACAATTGCGCATGTAACCATTTCATAGATGCATCATATGTGGTATACATGGCAGGTGAATGGGCCCATATTCACCTTTGATATTTCCAGAATTTATGGGCTTCAACCCGAACTCTTTAGTTGGTCAGTTCATTAATGAGAACAAGTGATACAAGAGAATTCGTAAAGAACTTTCTAGTTCTTTAATATTCACCTATGTGAATTTGCACATCATACATAAAATGAGATGGCTAACACGAATGTCAACTGAATAAATTATCAATATTGGTAAACTTCAAATTTACACCATGACATGTGCACTTATCAATAAACTTCAGGTTTATTATGACATGGGTTTTATACCAATAGATATCCACTTTATTGTGGCATTATTTCGTTTGTGTAGTACAAATTGGAGAACAAAGCGGGTAGCTTTTCATATACAAATTACCCCGCTACAAGTTGTAGTAATAGGAGATATCAAAGCCTTCCTTTATTTATAGTCTCAATATAATCAATCGCTTTCGCGTGTACTTTGGAAACTGAATAAGTTTCTTTGAGACTTACTACAGCACAATTCTCAATTGTGTTTCTCCAACATAGTAATAATTGGCTCTTCTAGAGCTCTCAATTAATTTTGTACTACCATAGATTCATCAACATCCATGTGGTGAATATCTTTCTTAAAGAGAAAGTTATACCATTATGGTCATGTCAAACTTATATGCAAGATATGTTTCTTGCATTATCGTTGTCCTTTAATAGTCATATTTCCAAAATACTTTGGCGTACAATAGGTACGTGACCAACGATCATTCATGCCATATATCATCTCAAACCTCCTTCTAGGGGTGAGTGTGGTATATTTAATACCAATTTCATGTTCATATTCTTCCAATAATGAATATGTATTCGTAAATCAAATGTTGTCACATTCACTTCGAGGATATGTGATTTTGTTATCCTTTTCAAATCTATAAATGCGTCAGGCATTTGATTTGCTATTCTTTGCAAATGGATAATCTTTTGTGCCTCTTTCACAAATAGAGGTATGTGGATCAAGATGAGATAATGATGCATTTTTCCACAAAATTTCCCGTTTGGTTTCACCAACTTCTCCCCCTAATTTTGGGAAAAGTGTCTCATCAAATTGACAGTCTGCAAATCGTGCAGTGAACAAATCTCCTGTCAATGTTTCGAGGTAGCGAATAATGGAGGGCGATTCAACCTCAACATATATTCCTAACCTTCTTTGCAGACCCATTTTGGTGCAGGATGGCGGTGCTAAAGGCACATATACTGCGTATCCAAAAATTCTTAAATGGGATATATTGGGTCCATGACCCAAAACCAATTGCAACGGGGAATATTTGTGTCAATTCGTTAGTCAGAGACGAACTAGCATTGCTGCATGCAAAATGGCGTGAACCCAAACCGAAATGGGCAGCCTCGTTTTCATGAAGAATTCAAGATTATTCTCATCTATTGTCTCAATATGATATCCATTTTGAATGATATCTTTAAAACTCAACAAGTTCCTTTTAGACTTGGAGGAGAACATTGCATTCTCTAAAATGGATTCTCAAAACTCAACAAGTTCCTTTTAAACTTGGAGGAGAACATTGATATCATTAAAACTCAACAAGTTCTTCTTAGACTTGGAGGAGAATATTGCATTCTCTAAGATAAACGTCATGCCTTTGGGCAGAGTTACAGTTGCTCTTCCGGAGTCTTCAATCAATTTACTTCCCATGGTTTGACATATAAAAGAAATACACGAACATAAGAATAAATAAGTTCAATTCGTTTGTGTCACATAATATTTTCAAAATCTGCAGCTAACAGTTGACTAACAAAATCAGATATGTTATCCATAATTGATTACTTTGCAGTTTGAAAATTTCAGTTTAAACATTTTCTTCAAACAATCGATTGTTAAACACAAACAATCGATTGTTGAACATTGACAATCGATTGTTAAACACACACAATCGATTATTTGCTATTTTGAAAAACTTCAGATCACTGTCTTAAGACAATCGATTGTTAAATATAGACAATCGATTGTTGGCTATTTTGAAAAATTCCAGAGCAGTCTTAAGACAATCGATTGTTATGCATAGACAATCGATTGTTGACTATTTTGAAAAATTCCAGATTACTGTCTTAACGACAATCGATTGTTAGACATAGACAATCGATTGTGGATGATTTTTGAAAAATTCCAGATTACTGTTTTAAAGACAATCGATTGTTAAACATAGACAATCGATTGTTGACTGTTTTTGAAAAATTCCAGAACACTGTTTTAAAGACAATCGATTGTTGATCATTGACAATCGATTGTTTTGCAGTTTTTATGCGAAATATGAGATAACCGACTAGTTTTTCAGGTTAGTCGATTACCTCTACTGGAAAGTAAAAATATTATTGATATTTGAGCATATTGATACATTCTAAAGAACTAATACTAACATTGAACTAACTAATACGAGCTAATACTAATGGCTATTAGTTTATTCATTCACTAATACAAACAAGTAAAATAAAATCAAATAGCTCCATCTTCTTTCATCACGGATCCATCACCGATTAGGTGGTCTATCTTCCCCTCGGGTTGCTCAAAGAAGTCTGCCACATCCAAGTGGGTGATGTCAAAGTTGTCGTCAGAGACAAAATTCGTTTCAGGGCGTTTACTCTTTCGAGATGCTTGATAAAGGTCAACCAAAAGTCATGGTATACGGCAAGCCTTTGACCAGTGCCCGTTTTCACCGCAACGATAATATATAGTTTATAAACTATTTGCTTTTGGGTTCTTAGCGTATCGTGCTTGTGGCAGAGTGACCAACTTCAGGTTGTCATATCTCTTCTTTAAGCCATTCCACAAGATAGGTGGATCTTTGACGGTGAGATATTCAATCTTCAAACCTTCATCAAGGTGATGGCGCAAGAAAATCAAGGCCTTAGCATAGTTTCAAACCTTCATCAAGGTAATGGCGCAAGAAAATAAAGGCCTTAGCATAGTTTTGGGTGGATTATTTCTGTCTTTAATGGCGTCTCCAAGACCCATAGCATCTAAGTGGATTTCAGCATCCAACACCCATGTCATATAGTTCTTGCCCGAAATTTCAAGGGCAACGAACTTTCTTTTCATAATGTCAGACATAAAACAAATTTACATCAAGAGCGTGTTCATACTTACGGGCTCTATTACAATTATCACATTCACTTCAGGGAATGGATCAAGATCATGTGCTTTACACAATCTCATGTCAAATATTACTTTCATAAAGTGAAAGATTATTTTGAGAATCCTTATTGTTCTCATTACCACAATAATGACGATTATAACTTCGTCTATTGCCATGTCCACATCCATTGATACCTTTACGGTAATTAGTCTTCTTTCAGACTTATCACATACTGCTACCACATTCTCTAAAGGGAATGGAGCAAATTCAATTGGACGGAATTCTTTGCCACGTCCACATTCATTGATACCTTCATGGTAATATTTTAGTCTTCTTTCAGACTTATCATATACTGCTTCCACATTCTCTAAAGGGAATGGAGCAAATTCAATGGGACGGATTTTCAATTATTTGCCCACAATCATACATGAATTTAATAATGGCAGGACAAAGAGATTTTACCACTTCATGTGGTTATAATTTCTTACAAACTCTATTAGAGTTATAATCAAACTTTGTTTGTATATTAAATCAAATCGTAGAATTTCAAGAATTTGAAAGGGAAAAGTAAATTACTTACCTTTAAGGTATATCAATTATATTTTCAATGTTTTCTTCCTTTTCTCCACTGATGCAGACGACGGCGGCTCTGATGCGGAGAAATTGACGGCGGCTTAATCTTCTTAAAGAGCTTCTTGAGACGGTAGAGTCTCGTGCAGATAACGTGTTATGAAATAATATAAAAGACAAGAACAATAACTCAAGAACAAGAGCAAATAGAGAGAAGAGTAGAGAGAGTTCTTCTTATTGATACTTAGAGAATGTTAGGAGTGATTTACAATAGTAGAAGACCCCTTTATTTATAGGGAGGGGGATGATTATCTATCAAGAATAGAACTCTAGAATCTCTCTAATTATAGACATTCACCTTAAATAGGAGATTTCATAACATGGCATACTTTTTTAATTCAAGTAGGATCAACGTTGTAGCTAGGGTCGGCAGTAGCGGAGCCACATGGAACAAAGAGGTATCCCCTTGGTCGAAAAATTACATTATATTACTAGATAAAAAGTTTAATTTATGTATATTTACTAGACGTTGACTCCCCTTGACTTTTTGATGTATCTAATTATTTATATTTTGACACCCCTTGATAAAAATTCTGGCTCCGCCCCTGAGGATCGGGCATATGTATAGTTTAAAAATCAAAAAAGAATTCTCATTAGGTAATTTACCATTTAAATCCTTAAATTATACAAATATTTAAGGATATAATAGTCTACCAATGTTTCAGAAATATTTTAATCATTCAAGATTTAACATAAATTATTCGTGCTTTTATAATAATATAAATAGATAAATATAGATATAAATAGATAGATAGATAGATATAAATATATATATATATATATATATATATATATATATATATATATATATATATATATATATATATATATATATATATATAGAGAGAGAGAGAGAGAGAGAGAGCGCACCACCTAGGATTTCATGTATGTAAATGCTTTTGTTACCTACTATATCAATATTTTACAGGAGAAATTTAAAAATAGCCAGATTTACAACCGGTCATTGAAAAATAGCCAAGTTTCAAAAGTCATCGAAATTTAGCTACTTTTTATGTAAAGATAAATCTGAGCAAAAACACTGTTCAAAATCCGAAAAAAATACTCCAGTATATTATACTGGAGTTCCGACACAAGTATGCTTGAACTCCAGCATATTATACTGGAGTTCCAGGATAGTATGCTGGAACTCCAGCATAATATGATAGAGTTCCAGCATAAGTACACTAGAACTCCAGTATACTAGAACTCCAGCATAATATACTGAGTTCTAGCAAGTATAATTGTCCAGTATAATATACTGGAGTATGGAGCACTCGTGCTCTAGTCTCCCGTAAATTTACGGGATTTCCAGCAAGTATAATTGTCCAGTATAATATACTGAAGTTTGGAGCACTGGTGCTCCAGTCTCCCGTAAATTTTACAGGAGTTAGCAAAGTATACCGGTCAAGTATAATATGCTGGAGTTCGTACACAAATGCACCAGAATTCCGTATATTATACTGGACCGGTCCCTGTGCAGCAAAATAATGGCTATGTTTCATTGACTTCGTAAACACTGGCTTTTTTCTAACGCTATTTATGCTGGAATTTCTATTGCACTAATGATATACTGTTTCTGTTTTGTTTTGTTTCTGTTTGTTTTACTACTGTTTTTCACCTAACCCTATGAGCCGAGGGTCGATTGGAAACAGCCTCCCTGCCCTGTCGGGTAGGGGTAAGGCTCGTCTACATATTACCCTCCCCAAACCCCATCTGGTGGGAATTCACTGGATAGTTGTTGTTATTGTTGTAAATGTAAAAACTGGCTATATCATGATATTTTAACGTATTTTACTACCAATTTTGTAGATAATAAATAGCTAGGAGTTAGAATGAAAGAAGGGCAAGTATGAATACGATGCTTCTCCCTTTTCAAATAGCACTTTCTGAATTTACTTTAGAATATCTTTGACATGCTTGTAAACGGAGTTTAAAATACGAATATTATTATTTTTAATCCGCGCTAAAAACTATTTATATTTGGTAACTGACAATATGAGCAGCCCTTTCATAAAGCAAGTAAAACAACCGCTTTAGACCCCATATCTGTGGGGAACTCATTTTTTGTTACACCTAATAGACTATGTATAAGTTTAAAAAAGAGTTTTGTAAAGTGAAAAACTATAATTTCTTTTTTTTCACAAATATAGAGAAGAAGAATTTACAACTACTATAATTTCTACCAATGAAATTGCACTTGAAATGAATATCAAACCCGAATTTCGTAAGAAACGCGCGATATATAGGAAGTAATAATTTGATGCGCATGTTGATAATAAAATCTCAAAATCTTTCGAAAAGTCCTTTAGAGTTGATTATTTTTATACATAATAAACAAGACTATTTTTCATTTCAAAGTAGATTTGAACAATTCGAAACATATGAAAATATTTTTGATTTTTTATTTAGTAGTAAAAACTAACATCACTATATGTTGGAAATTTAAAAGATATGTGCCTTAATCTTGAATATTCCATAAAGCATAATAATCAATTCGATATTGATGGTCTATATATTTTCTAAATTAAAAATATTTTAAAAAAATAATACAATTAGAAAATAACAGTTTTGATTGATACACTTAATCTAATAATTTTTTTAATTCTTTTCCAATGCCTAGATTGCTTATGGAATAGTGTTCATAACTCATGTTACTGTTGCTTCAGCGGAAAGAAGTTTTCAAAATTAAAATCGATAAAATCTTACCTAAGAACAACAATGTCACAAGAAAGGTTAGATGGATTAGCGATATTGTCAATTGAGAAATACTTATTAGGAGTTATTGATTATAAGAAAATTATTAATAATTTTGGAGTATCTAAGAAAAGCTAAAAAAAATAGTCTTCAAATAAATAATTTAAAAAATTAAAAAGTAAAGGCCCCTCATAAAGTTTGTCTTGAGGCCACAAAATTCGTCGGGCCGACCCTGACTGAAAAAGTATATAAATTTTTTTATAATTCTTATATATATATATTATTGTTATTATTATTATTATATTTATAGCAGCAGTGTCATTCTTCTACAAAACTACTCACATCAATGCTCAACACAGTACTTAGGCCCAAAGGGCATCACATTTTGCCCAAAAACATCAAGAATTAAAAGTGCTAATGTCATTCAATATGCAGAATAAATAAATAGAAAAATGACCTCCCAAATAAATAATCTTTTTACTCTATTTTATGTGACACTTTCTTTTAATATGTTCCAAAAATATTTACAACTTTCTATTTTTAAAACTACTTAATTTTTTACTTTTTATTTACCCTTAATAAAGAGATTTATCACGTTTAGAGACAAAATCTACCCACCAAGGCGACTTTATTGTTGTAGCTAGTAAAGTTTTATGACTTGACTGCTATAATAGGTAAAGTTTAATTACATTAATGTTACAAAAATATTTTTGTGACGTATTGTTATAGTAGGTTAAATATAGTTACTTCAATGTTAAAAATAATTGTGACTTTACTATTATATTGGCTTCGGTGATCATATACAAAGTGTCGAACAATCAGAGGATTTTAAGGAGATGGGTGCATCATCTGTCAGCGGGAGAGCATGGGAAAAAGGACCTTTACTGCAGCTTGAGAGCACAAACATACCATTCTCCAGAATTATATTTAAATAAAAAATATGCATAAAATATGTTTCATTCGTCATGAATATACTTCTGGATATCGTTCAAGATTAATGCCAAAAGGCTCACTTCCAACAAAATAAAAGTCTAAACTAATGTACAATAGACAATCCCATCTCCCCCCTGATGAACTTCCTGTACTGCTGTATAGCTCCTTTGCCGCGAAAAATCTACTCAACCAGCCTTCACTGAGTTTGAAGCGCACAAGGCTGGGTGCAAATGAGTTAAACTTTGAGGTCAATATATCCAAAACGTTATCATTTATGCAACTTTATCACCTAACAGCTTCTGGTGCAGAGTTGCAGTAAGGTGTATGCAAGCACACCAACTTAGTAAATGCTAGACAAATACTCGCAAACAAAATGCCTATTATCAGTCCCGTAATACTTTTCTGCTTTTCAAGACTCATCGCCCTCTTAAAAATACACCCAAAACATGGAAGTAATCCCCCACATGCAAACATCATGATGTGGTCCAGACCACTGTAGTCAATACCTGCAAGTATTGCTCCGATTGCAGATGACGGACTTATGAAGCCAATAAGTGCAGCAGCTAAAAGGGACGCATGCCAGCTGTCAGTTGCTCCGTAAATGCAGCTAGCAACAGCTGCACCACGTGGTAGTCCGTGAAGTGAGACAGGAAGAACCATGTGCCGACCAAGTCCATAAGCTTTAGGTGCAGCAACCCCCAAAGCAAGCCCCTCTGATAGTGCATGGAGGGCAACTGCAGCACAGCACAAGATTGACTGAAGGGTGAGAGCACTAACTGGAAATCCGGTTACAGTAGATAAAGTATCTGCTGAAGTCCTCTTGCGACTTCCAATTTTTGTGACACTGGCCGTTGAAAAATGGGAAAATGAGAATCCTGTTGCGAGGAGCGATAAAAGGGGGATAAACCCCATCTTTGAAGATAAGACTAACTGCAATGGACGCCATGCACCAAGGACGAAGGCTGTGCCGCAGGCTACACCAGTCAGGAGAGCATGCTGAAGACGAAAAGCAAGAGCAAATGCAACAAGAGATACACCACCAAGCAGTGGACCCAGTCCAAAAAGTAGAGAAACAAGGAAGGCGGAAGCATCTTCCGAACTGCCATTGCAAAATGATTTGGTTAGACATGATACATCAAACTATCATACTAAAGGAGAAATCCATATCAAACTATAAAAACATACATTCCATAAAACTATTATAGATTCATTTTCCCAGGCAAGTCTTTCAAACCTTAGGTACCTTGCTACAAAAATAACAAATTATGCAAACCGAATGGACATTTTGCTCTGATATCATAAAAACACTTAATTATTCTCTTGACTTCCGAAAAAACTTATCTTAACATCCCATAAAACCCTGAATATTATTTTATAAGATTAGTATCGCATAACCTTCACAAAAAAGGCTCCAGCTTTCCCTAATATACAAAGTCAATAGATTTTCCCTATTATCTGTTGCATCAACACTCTAAAACAGACCGCAGCAATGAGTAAACATAGACAGATAAACAAGTTATACCACAAACCAAAGCAGCAGAATACAGCTACAGATAGTAGGAGGTCCTTCTCAAGCTCAATGCCAATTAACCAATTAACTAAAAGCTAGAAAAGAAGACAAATCTAGAATGAAAAAAGACATCTCAACGGTGGAAAACACTTATCATCCTAAGACTAACAGTACGGCCACTTCTCTTCACCAATATGTTTCTTCTATAGTTATTTTCCCCTGTCATTGAGGGCAGAGATGTAGGTAGGGCAGGTGAAAGATGAACTCACTTGTAGTTGTGGCCAAAACTCTGGAACAGAGCACTTAGAGCTTCCATAAATGCTACTGAAAGAGTAGCAGCTGATGCAACATGAGATGGTGAGGCTTCCTGCATCCAAAGAACCATAAGTTCCAAATTAAAGGAAAATGTAACGATATTTCAGCAATGGTTGTGCGGTACTGCTGGGAATAGGGCTAGAATATAAAACCCAAGATCCAGCTTTAGGTTGTGGAATTAATATTTATCAGTTTCAAAAAGTTGTCAATGAGAAACTACAAAATAGAGAATCTCCTTTTGAACTAACATCCATAAAGTCAATTTTACTTGGCTAAGTAATAGTGTCATTATCATTTTGGTCTACTGATTTTAATCAGTTGATAAACTTCAAGGAGTCAACTCCGTCTAAAGTTCCATAGATCAGTACACTGATTTATGCCGAATTTACTAATGTTGTTTTGTTTTGTTTGATTATCTCTCCCTTTCTCTGAGCCGAGGGTCGGTCGGAAACAGCCTCTCGACCCTTACGGGTAGGGGTAAGGCCTGTGTACGTATTACCCTCCCAGACCCCACTTTGTGGGAATATACTGGGTAGCTGTTGTTGTTGTTGTTGCTTGCCAACTAAAAACATCATGGATCACTAAAGTGCATTCTTTTATTTTTTTCTATATCCTCTATTTCTCCCTCTTTTTCCTTTTCTTATCTCCTTTTTCCCCTTTAGGGGGGTGGAGGGCACCATATCAGTAACAGTTCTGAAAGCTCTTTCGAAAATTAAGAGGGGCATTAAGCAAATTACCTTGAAACCATCAGGAAGGACCTCGGCAACAACTATCCAAATCATACACCCAGCAGCAAAGCCAGTAGCAAATGGCAGAAATTTGTTAAATGCATCAGCACAGATAAATGATGGCACTGCAACAATAGGCTGCATTAAGAAGGAATTCAAGGTTTAGACATCAACATATCATGAGTATTGACAAAAGGAAATTGAATATTACCAAATCGAAAACCAAAAAATAAGATATTATGCCTCACTTGTTCAAAAATAAGCAATAATCCATACTAGTGAACACAAGTCCATTAAGTTATCGTTACAAGCACCTCTTACAGAAGACAAGGACTACATATCACAAATGACAAAATCTGGTTTGACATTTACTAAAAAGGAAAGTAAGTTATATATTAAAAATAGGAACAGCTTAGCACTAAGATGGTGCTACGACAGAACAAATTTCAGAAACCCCTCTGTGCAAAAACAAAAAGAAGGTTTCCTGCTCTGAAAGAATCTGGTTTAACTTGTATAACGATCAGGTAATAGTTATAGGAATCCGTGAGAACAATGTAAATACATCCCAACTTTCAGTTGTCTACTAAGAAATCCCCAAATCCGAATTTGTAAAAGATGGTATATGTTCAATCACCTGCGGTAAGGAAGTTAATATACTCCACAACATGGCATTCTGCGGAGAAACTCCTCTTGATGCTAGAACCATGCTCACAGCTAAACCCTCTGGTATGTTGTGCACGGCAATAGCTAGAGTTACCAAGATGCCCTGAGAAAGACCTTTGGAGCCAGCAAAGGATACTCCAACACCAGCACCCTCCCCAAATGAGTGGAGAGTCATAATCCCAACAACAAGGATTACTTTTGCTGCATCTGCTCCCTTAATGTCCAGCATACTCACTTCACCATATTGTTCAAGAAACTGAATAACGAACACAAACATAGAACATGAGGAATTGCAAGATGGGAATGAAGATATTTGTCAAGCTATGCAAGAGTAACAAGAGTTCATACACAAATGATAAATTGTTTAATAGAATTATGTTTACTTCAAACACGGAAGAGACGATGAATCCTAAACTCAGCCTGCAGGTCAAGCTTACATAACATGCACTAGCTAGTAATACGGCAAGGCTTTTGTATGTCCTTCATTCAACAGAATTCAGAAAGAAGAATATAACACACTATATCTGATATCCACTCTACAGAACGACTTGGAACTGAAAAGCAGTAACTTTTCTACTTAACTCCACAATACCAATTACCAACACCTCCAATTTCCAAATATGGATGTCAGCATTTAGTTGCAAAAGTTTAATTTGCGAATTCCGGACCACTCAATAGATAGAATATACAACAACAACAACAACAACTATTACTACTACCCAGTGTAGTCCCACATAGTGGGGTTTGGGAAGGGTAATATTCAATATATAGAACATATGAAGGGAATATTCGCTTCAATTATATACTCTGCTAAATGTTAACAATTGTAGCTAGAATACAGTGATTCTCTTCTTTTTAAGTTTTTTTTATAAAACTAGTGTTTGGGCCAGCTCACGTGCACCTCAACTAATGCACAAACTGCCTGCTATGCCCTACAAGCAAAGGTATATGTCCAGCAAAGCTGGAACAGATGGCTCACACTGAGTATTGTGTTGGATTTCAAACCAGAAATCTCCATACTGTTACTCCTATACCTCAACCACTCAGCAAACCCCCCAGGGATGCAGAGTGACTCTCTTTATAAATAAACTAAAACTCAAGACAAAACTTAAACCCTAGTCCATAAAAGCAAAGAAATACGTAGAAAGCTGGTATATATGCTTTTGAAGGCCAGCGATTGAGAGTAAAAACTTAAAGAAAAGAAAGAAAAGCATTGCACATTTTTTTATATCAACCAATATAGGGATGATCCAAAACATTTAAAAATACAGGGTTGCCATTCTTAAAATTTCAGTGAAAGTTATTTGTGGGGGTATCAATATTGACAAGAAAACACTATAAATCCACTGAATGCTCCCACATGATAGAACTTTCATGACACAACAAAACCTACATGTAATCATGGAGATGGAACAGTATGTGTCGGGAAAGT
Source organism: Nicotiana benthamiana (assembly GCA_034376525.1). Lineage (NCBI taxonomy): Eukaryota > Viridiplantae > Streptophyta > Magnoliopsida > Solanales > Solanaceae > Nicotiana > Nicotiana benthamiana. The sequence goes on along the minus strand of CM067323.1, from coordinate 72,966,291 downwards.
CCTCACAGTGGGGCAGAGAGCAATGGAAAAAAATATTCTTGCATGTGTTTGTTAGAATGAAAAAGGACTAAAATGAAGATAAAGGTAGATATCATGGATTTCCTTCAAGGACAGTAAATGTTTCAAGACACCGACTTGCAAGACAGTTTGGAAACAGGACATCAAGAGAAGAACATAGGGAAATATCTCTTGTTTCGATCATAAGTACTTTGAGATTGTCAACTTTAGAGTACTTATGATCGAAATGAGAGACATTTAGGAAATAGCGGGAAAGCAAATATATGTTACAGCCCCATAAAATTTGAAAATTAACAGACCAAAGATACTGAAGGAGCAGCACTGCACGCCGTATATTAAGCTTTACATTACCCATGGAACATTTTCCTTTTTTATCTAGCTTAGTAGTGACAACAAATACAAGATATTAGTGATGATAATAAAACCTATTAATGTAATCAATAAAGCCATTTAATTTTATTGAATATCAGATACAATACAAAGCTAATGAAAGGAAGAAAAATGGATAACAAGAAATTTGGGAAACTAGGGCTTTCACCTTCTTACAAAGCAGGATGAAGACTCCACCGGCCAAAATACCAAACACAACCCATCCACCACTTCCATGATCCTGTCCTTCCTGTATAAGGTCAAAGCTCGCTGCCAGCATCACTCCAGCAGCCATTCCATTGCATATTCCTGACCATTGAGGATCCAACTCCACGAAGAAAAATGGTATTGCACCCAAACCACTAGCTGCAGCCATTGCCAAGGTGAACAATGCAACTGTTGAAACAGAAACTCTGGTGTTATCACCAGTCCTTTCACCTTTTCCATCTACACTGACAGAATCTACATCAAATTCTTTACCAGAACCATCAATTATATTGGATCTGGCATTTCTTAAAGGAGCAGTTACTACCCTTTGTACACTCACTTCTTCAAATGCAGCTGTGACATAAAAAATCAAAACTGATACAAACAGAAAGAATAAAAGAAGTTGCCCAAATCTCGACCCCATACTCATCATGATTACATCACCAAATCATTATAGCACTGAAATTCCTCAAAACTAGAAGTATAGAATAATCCATCAAGAGGGTAATTGGGAAGTCATCATCGAGCTGTAGTCTTCGCCAGACTAACTTCCTTAGGAACAACTAACTTTGTGGTAAGCTTCTTCAACTATCAAAAGCCATGGCATACTGAATTCCCGGGCAATCTAAAAAATACCATTCCTAGTAATGCTGTCAAGGGTGTAACTTCTGCACTGGAATCATTCAAAACATTGTTAGATCTCAATCAACTCAACAGTACTGCATACAAACTCAAAGAGACAAATAGAGCAATCATAAGAAGACCGACAGCAAACATAGCAAAGTAGCAACTTGTTGCACCTAGTTTCCACATCGACACATTTTCTTTATTCGACCGATAACTTTGTCATGATGATTTAACCCACCGAATAATTGACACACGATACACTTGTTTAGCGAGTTTGTAAGTTAATATAAAAATGAAGAATTGTTTGAGATGAAGGAAGACGAAGTATAAGAGCGAGACAATAGGAAAAAGAAAGAAGAGTAACAAATTAACAGGAAATCATAACTCCCGAATGTACTAAAGTCGGAGAAACAGTCTTTCCTCAGTAATCAAGAGTTTTACTACAAGAGAGACTTGGCCTGCGATGAAATGATATACCAAACATCACTTACAGCACTCTTAGTCCTTGAATATGAACAAAGACATTAAACTTAGCCCTCTCTTGGAGCTAACAAAATTTGAGCTCTCTTCGCAACATATCTCATTGTCAAGGTCTGTTCTTTTTTCTACCCGTCTATCATCAGAGTTAGTACTAGTAATTACTAAATATTTCCATAAAAAATAAGTTGACTATCTGTTATACTAATACATTGCACGTATCAAAAACCCAAGTTCAAATTTTTAGCCAAAAGTAACAAAAGGCATCAACAAGACTTGAAAAACAAACCACCCTCCCCACCTACCCCGCGCCGCCAAACAACCACCTGAACAATCCCAACATGCCAAAACCCACAGAAGAAATAGAGAAAAACATAGATTTTACCTCCAAATCAAAAATCCAATCATGGTATTCATTAGCAACCAAAAAAGAACAATCTTTACAGAAAACCATTAATCATGAAAAAACTCATGCGAATACAGCAAAGAATGCAAAGATTTTTACCTATTTGAAGGATCGGAACCAACAGATAGTTGAATTGCAATCAAAAAGTGTACAGAATTTAGGGTTTGTGACAAGAATTATTGAACTGGCTTCAAAGATAGGAAAACGGTGAACAAAAGGGACAAAAAAGAAAAGGATCGATCTTTTCTCAATTAAGGTATGTAAGTAATCTTGTGTGTGATTGTATATTTTTGCCCAATAGATAATGGATCTGAATTCTGCATCAGTTGACTACCAATTTACCATTATGGAATATCCGCATTCTGTTTTTTCTTTGGGTATTTGACAAAATACAACGTTCCGTCCATGGTTTTCTTTCCCCTTTTTTAAAATCTTTTTCTCCCTGTTTTTTTTTTATCTTTTTCTTGTTGAAATAAATAAATTATACCCTGTAAAAACTCGATGACAACTGTTGAAAAAGGTTTAGGGATGTTATGAAATAATATAAAGATAAGAACAATAATGCAAGAACAAGAGCAATAGAGAGAATAGAGAGACAAGTATTCTTATTGATACTTAGAGATTGTTAGGGAATGTATTACAATGGTAGAAGACCCCTTTATTTATAGGGAGTGGGATGATCTAGCTACCAATAATAGGACTCTAGAATCTCTCTAATTAAAGACATTCACCTTAAATAGAAGTGTAGAATCTCTCTATTTTGTAACACTCCCCCTTGAATGTCTATTCAATGATGTGCCTCGTTAAAACCTTAAAAATAAAACCCAATGGGAAAAATTAAAGTAAGGAAAAAGAGTACACATGTTTGAATATGCGCTTATTGGTTGCCTCGTTAAAAACCTCGCAAGAAAAACCCGGTGGGACAAAATCTTGTAAGGGAAAAAGAGTGCAACGCGCATTAACTCCCCCTGATAAGAACATCAATTTATGTCCTTAAGTCTTCGCATCCCGATCTTGTGAACTAGCTTCTTGAAGGTTGACTTTGGTAGAGATTTTGTGAACAAATCAGCCATATTGTCGCTTGAACGAATCTGTTGAACATTGATATCACCATTCTTTTGAAGATCATGTGTGAAGAATAACTTTGGTGAAATATGCTTCGTTCTATCTCCTTTTATGAATCCTCCCTTCAATTGAGCTATACATGCTGCATTGTCTTCATACAAAGTTGTGGGTAGTTTATCACACTTCAAACCACATTTGTCTTGGATATGATGTATTATAGACCTCAACCACACACACTCCCGACTTGCTTCATGAATAGCAACTATCTCGGCATGATTAGATGAAGTAGCCACAATTGATTGCTTAGTCGATCGCCAAGATATGGCAGTTTCTCCACAGGTAAACACATAACCCGTTTGAGATCGAGCCTTGTGTGGGTCGGACAAATATCCAGCATCAGCATAACCAACAAGATCCAGGCTGCAATTCTTGCCATAAAATAAGCCCATATCGGTAGTTCCCTTTAGGTACCGCAATATGTGTTTGATCCCATTCCAATGTCTCCTCGTAGGAGCCGAGCTAAATCTTGCTAAGACATTAACTGAAAAGGATATGTCAGGCCTTGTAGTATTTGCAAGATACATTAGTGCGCCAATTGCGCTAAGATATGGTACTTCAGGACCAAGTAGCTCTTCATTCCTTTCTTGTAGTCGGAATGGATCTTTGTTCACATCAAGTGATCGAACAACCATCGGTGTACTTAAAGGATGTGCTTCATCCATGTAAAACCGTTTCAGTACCTTTTCTGTATAGGTAGATTGATGAACAAAAATTCCGTTTGCCAAATATTCAATTTGCAAACCAAGACATAGTTTAGTATTTCCGAGATCTTTCATCTCGAATTCATCCTTTAGATAATCAATTGCCTTTTGGAGTTCTATAGGGGTTCCAATAAGGTTTATGTCATCGACATATACGGCAAGTACAACAAATTCCGATGTTGTTTTCTTTATAAAAATACAGGGGCAAATGGCGTCATTTATATAGCCTTCTTTTAACAAGTACTCACTAAGACGATTATACCACATTCGTCCAGATTGCTTTAGACCATACAAGGATCTTTGCAATTTTATTGAGAACATTTTCCGAGATTTTGAATTATGCGCGTTTGGCATCTTGAGTCCGTCGGGAATTTCCATGTATATCTCATTATCAAGTGAGCCATAAAGATAGGCAGTAACCACATCCATTAAGTGCATGTCAAGCTTTTCATGGACAGCAAAACTTATGAGATAACGAAAGGTTATCGCATCACAGGCGAATATGTCTCTTCATAATCGACACCAGGCCTTTGAGAAAAACCTTGTGCAACAAGGCGTGCCTTATATCTTTGTACCTCGTTTTTCTCATTTCTTTTGCGTACAAAGACCCATTTATAGCCGACAGGCTTAACACCATTAGGTGTTTCAACTATAGGGCCAAAAACTTCACGTTTTGCCAGCGAATTCAATTCTGATTGAATTGCTTCTTGCCACTTTGGCCAATCCTGTCTTTTTCGACATTCTTCAACAGATTGAGGTTCGAGATCCTCACATTCTTGCATAATGCTAGATGCGACATTATAAGCAAAGGCATTATCCACCACAATATCTACTCGATTAATATTTGCCTCAATATTAATTGGATTTAGGGATAGTTCCGTAATTTCCAGAGTCTCGGGCTCAATGGATTCTTCATGAATCTCAGAATTTGTTAAATCATGAATTTCCTCATGAGATTCTTTCGTGGTGTCATTTTGATCATTCTTTTTCCTCTTTCTAGGATTTCGATCTTTGGAACCTAATGGTCTGCCACGCTTCAGGCGTGCATTCGACTCATTGGTTATGACACTAGATGATTGTCCAACAGGGACATCAATACGGATTGGAACATTTTCCGCGGGAATGTGGGATTTCGTTATCCTCTTCAAGTCCGTAAATGCATCAGGCATTTGATTTGCTATTCTTTGCAAATGGATAATCTTTTGTACCTCTCTTTCACAAATAGAGGTATGTGGATCAAGATGAGATAATGATGCATTTTTCCACAAAATTTCCCGTTTGGTTTCACCAACTTCTCCCCTAATTTTGGGAAAAGTGTCTCATCGAATCGACAGTCTGCAAATCGTGCAGTAAATACGTCGCCTGTCAATGTTTCGAGGTAGCGAATGATGGAGGGCGATTCAAACCCAACATATATTCCTAACCTTCTTTGCGGACCCATTTTGGTGCGGGATGGCGGTGCTATAGGCACATATACTGCGCATCCAAAAATTCTTAAATGGGATATATTGGGTTCATGACCCAAAACCAATTGCAACGGGGAATACTTGTGGTAATTCGTCGGTCTGAGACGAATTAGCATTGCTGCATGTAAGATGGCGTGACCCCATACCGAAGTGGGCAGCCTCGTTCTCATAAGTAATGGCCTTGCAATCAACTGCAGGCGTTTAATTAATGATTCTGCAAGACCGTTTTGAGTGTGAACATGAGCTACAGAATGTTCAACTTTTATCCCGATTGATAAGCAATAATCATTAAATGCTTGGGATGTAAACTCAGCAGCATTATCCAGTCTAATGGACTTGATTGGATTATCTGGAAATTGTGCTCGTAGTCGAATTATTTGTGCCATTAAATTCGCAAACGCAAGGTTGCGTGATGACAACAGGCACACATGAGACCATCTACAGGATGCGTCTATCAAGACCATGAAATACCTAAACGACCCACTAGGTGGGTGAATATGTCCACAAATGTCCCCTTGTATACGTTCCAGAAACGTGGGTGACTCAGTCCCAACCTTTGTTGGTGATGGCCTGATAATCAACTTGCCTTGATAACACGAAGTGCAAGGATATTCATTATTCGAAAGAATTTTGAAATTCTTTAACGGATGCCCATATGAGCTTTCTATAATCCGTCTCATCTTGATCGATCCTGGGTGTCCCAATCGATCATGCCAAAGTACAAAGGTATTGGAATCAGTAACCCTTTGGTTTACTGTTGAATGTGCCTCAATTGCACTAATTCTTGTCCAATACAGGCCACAAGATAAAGACGGGAATTTCTCAATAACCCTCTTTTGGCCGGAGACATTCTTTGTGATGACGAGATATTCAAGATTATCTTCATCCATTGTCTCAATATGATAGCCATTCCGGCGTACATCTTTAAAACTCAACAAGTTTCTCTTAGACTTGGAGGAGAACATTGCATTCTCTATGATTAACGTCGTGCCTTTGGGCAGAGTTACAATTGCTCTTCCGGAGCCTTCAATCAATTTACTACTTCCAGAGATTGTAGTAACGTTTGCCTTACACATATTTAGTTGAGAGAAATATTTCTTTTCTTTGAGTATTGTATGTGTAGTACATGAATCAACTAGGCAAATACTTTTACAGTTGGACGTTGATCCAAGTTCGCTTTGTGAGATATCCATATTTGTTATCCCATAGTTTGACATACAAAAGAGATACACGAACATAAGAATAAACAAGTTCAATTCGTTTGTGTCACATAATATTTTCAAAATCTGCTGCTAACAGTTGACTAACAAAATCAGATATGTTATCCATAATTGATTACTTTGCAGTTTGAAAATTTCAGTTAAGCATTTTCTTCAAACAATCGATTGTTAAACACACAATCGGTTATTTGTTATTTTGAAAAACTTTAGATCACACTGTCTTAAGACAATCGATTGTTAAACGTAGACAATCGATTGTCGGCTTATTTCGAAAAATTCCAGAGCACACTGTCTTAAGACAATCGATTGTTAAACATAGACAATCGATTGTTGACTATTTTGAAAATTTCCAGATTACACTGTCTAACGACAATCGATTGTTAGACATAGACAATCGATTGTGGATGATTTTTGAAAATTTCCAGATTACACTGTCTTAACAACAATCGATTGTTAGACATAGACAATCGATTGTGGATGATTTTTGAAAATTTCCAGATTACAGTCTTAACGACAATCGATTGTTAGACATAGACAATCGATTGTGGATGATTTTTGAAAATTTCCATATTACACTGTCTAACGACAATCGATTGTTCGACATAGACAATCGATTGTGGATGATTTTTGAAAATTTCCAGATTACACTGTCTTAACGACAATCGATTGTTAGACATAGACAATCGATTGTCGATCAATTGTTTTTCAGCTTTAATGCGAAAATATTAGATAATCGACTAGTTTTTCAGGCTAGTCGATTACCCCTACTGGAAAATAAAAATATTATTGATATTTGAGCATATTGAAGACATTCTAAAGAACTACTGCTAACATTGCATCATGAACTAACTAATACGAGCTAATACTAATGACTATTAGTTTATTCACTAACTAATACAAATAAGTAGAACAAAATCAGATAACTCCATCTTCTTTTATCACGGACCCATCACCGATTAGGTGGTCTATTTTCCCCTCGGGTTGCTCAAAGAAGTCTGCCACATCCAGGTGGGTGATGTCCAAGTTGTCGTCATAGACAAAATTTGTTTCAGGGCCTTTTCTCTTTCGAGATGCTTGATAAAGGTCAACCAAGTGTCTTGGTATACGGCAAGTCTTTGACCAGTGCCCTTTCCCACCGCAACGATAACATATAGTTTCTGAACCATTTGCCTTAGGATCTTCATGACCCCGTTTCTGCTTTCGGCGGTTATCTCTCCTTGGGGGTTGACGGACTTCATTGGAATTTCTTCCTTGTCTACGTCCCTGGCTATGACCCCGTTTACGACCATGACCATGGCCCTTTTCATGTTTGGCATAATGAGAGTGCACCTTATCTGCTTCAGGCAGTGGTGTAGACCCAGTGGGTCGATTTTCGTGATTTCTCATGAGCAGGTCATTATTTCGTTCAGCCACTAGTAGAAGAGAAATCAGTTCAGAGTACTTTGTAAAGCCTTTCTCTATGTACAGTTGTTGCAGTACCATATTGGAGGCATGAAACGTTGTAAACATTTTCTCAAGCATATCATAATCGGAGATTTATCTCCGCATAGCTTCAATTTAGAAGTAATTCTGAACATTGCAGAATTATATTCAGAAACGGACTTAAAGTCCTGGAGCCTCAGATGAACCCAATCATATCGTGCTTGTGGCAGAGTGACCAACTTCAGGTTGTCATATCTCTCCTTTAAGTCGTTCCACAAGATGAGTGGATCCTTGACGGTGAGATATTCAATCTTCAAACCTTCATCAAGGTGATGGCGCAAGAAAATCAAGGCCTTCGCACAGTCTTGGGTGGATGCTTTTTCTCTATCTTTGATGGTGTCTCCGAGACCCATAGCATCTAAGTGGATTTCAGAATCCAACACCCATGTCATATAGTTCTTGCCCGAAATTTCAAGGGCAACGAACTTTCTTTTCGTAATGTCAGACATAATCGAAAATTAAATTAGGAAGAGGGAAATACCTTTAGATTTTTCGAGAATGGTTCTTGAGACGGTAGAGTCTCGTGATGATAACGTGTTATGAAATAATATAAAGATAAGAACAATAATGCAAGAACAAGAGCAATAGAGAGAATAGAGAGAGAGAAGTATTCTTATTGATACTTAGAGATTGTTAGGGAATGTATTACAATGGTAGAAGACCCCTTTATTTATAGGGAGTGGGATGATCTAGCTACCAATAATAGGACTCTAGAATCTCTCTAATTAAAGACATTCACCTTAAATAGAAGTGTAGAATCTCTCTATTTATAACAAGGGATAAGTTTTTGCACTTAATAAAAACTTATCATCGAAATGAGACGATTGGAGAGAAAATACTAAATTTAGGTCAACAATAATATTTACTCACTCCCTCTAAAATTCGACACTATTACTATTATTCAAGAAATCAAACAGTATTACAGTTGTTATGAAATATTAGATTATGGTGGATGTCCATAACTCCTATAACATCCACTACTTTTATCAATTATCTCCATAACTCCCACTACTCCAATATTTATGGTTGTAACTCCCACACCTCCATGATCTCCCCCATGATCTTCCTCCATGATCTCAAAAGCTTAATGACATATTTATGGAATTCTTTTAGTATACCTCTATGTAGTACTATAAATAGAGGATGAGAAATCATTTTGTAATACACTTGGATACATAGAAGAAATATATTCTCTTCTCTATTTCTCTCTACTTTGTTGTCTATATTTTGTTTATTACTTTGAGCTAAGTTTTGTAACACGTTATCAGTACGAAGCTCTACTATCTCAAGAATCTCTTTGAGAAAATTAAGGTATTTTTTCTCCTCCTAATTTTGTTTTAATTATGTCTGACATTATGAAAAGAAAGTTTGTTGCCCTTGTAATTTCGGGCAAGAACTACATGACATGGGTGTTGGATGCTGAAATCCATTTGAATGCAATGGATCTTGGGGACGCCATTAAAGACAAAAATAATGCATCCACCCAAGACTGTGCTAAGGCCTTGATTTTCTTGCGCCATCACCTTGATGAAGGTTTGAAAATTGAATATCTCACAGTCAAAGATATCACCCCCCAAAGAGATATAACCACCAAAAGCGGAAATGAAATTATGAGAATCCAAAAGCAAATAGTTCAGAAACTATATGTTATCGTTGCGGTGGAAAAGGGCACTGGGCAAAAATTTACCGTGTACCAAGACATTTGGTTGAGCTTTATCAAGCATCTCTAAAGAGTAAAGGCCCTGAAACCAATTTTGTCTCTGACAATAATTTTGACATCACCCACTTGGATGTGGCAGACTTCTTTGAGCACCCTGAGGGGAAAATAGATCACTTGATCGGTGATGGATCCATGGTTAAAGAAGATTGAGCAGTTTGATATTTTTGTTTTTACTTATTCGTAGTAGTTAATAAATAAACAATTATCATAGTTTACATAAGTTATCTATTATTGTGATATGGTTCAAATTTTATATTTTCTGCTTTAAGCTAGTAAACCTAAGTATCAAGCAAGTATTCGTTAAAATGATCAAATATCGATATGTACCTTAAGAGTTTTATCAACTTGACAAATAATCTGTATTATGGTTTTAAAATATATAACTTTAGATTACACATTCATCTTATGCTTTATTTGTAATGATTTTCCAGTAAGTTAATCGATTAACATAACAGATAATCGATTAACCAATATATTCTATTAAACTGGACCTTTTCTGCAAGGCATGTTAGTCGACTATCCGATTTAGTTAATCGACTAACCTCAGCAGATTTTGAAAATATTGTTTAATTATTAAGCAACGGATACAAGAGTATTAAAAGGAGAATAACTATGATAAAAGATTTTTTTTTTTCATAATGACCGCACTGAAACTATTATGTTGAATCATAGACTTAAATTTGTTTATTCTCATATCTATAAAAAAATACTAATATTTTTCGTATATTTCTTTTGTATGTCAAACCATGGGAAGCAAATATGGATATCTCACAAAGCAAACTTGGATCAACGTCGAATTGTAAAAATATTTGCTTAATTGATTCATGTACCACACATACGATATTCAAAGAGAAGAAATATTTCTCTCATTTAAGTATGTGTAAGGCAGATGTTACTACAATTTCTGGTAGTAGTAAATTGATTGAAGGCTCCGGAAGAGCAACTATAACTCTTCCTAAAGGAACAATATTTATCATAGAGAATGCAATGTTCTCTTCCAAGTCCAAGAGGAACTTGTTGAGTTTAAAGATATCCGTCAAAATGGATATCATATTGAGACAATAGATGAGAATAATCTTGAATACCTCATCATTACAAAGAATGTCTCTGGCCAAAAGAGGGTTATTGAGAAGTTCCCATCTTTATCTTGTGGCCTGTATTGGACAAAAATTAGTGCAATTGAGGCACATTCTACAGTAAACCAAAAGGTTACTGATTCCAATACTTTTGTACTTTGGCATGATCGATTGGGACATCCTGGATCAATTATGATGAGACGGATTATAGAAAACTCATATGGGCATCCATTAAAGAATTTAAAGATTCTTTTAAATAATGAATTTTCTTGCACTTCTTGTTATCAAGGCAAGTTAATTATTAGACCATCACCAACAAAGGTTGGAACTGAGTCACCTACGTTTTTGGAACGTATACAAGGGGATATTTGTGGACCTATTCACCCACCTAGTGGGTCCTTTAGATATTTTATGGTCTTAATAGACGCATCCTCTAGATGGTCTCATGTGTGCCTATTGTCATCACGCAACCTTGCGTTTGCAAAATTAATGACACAAATAATTCGATTACGAGCACAATTTCCTGATAATCCAATTAAGTCTATTAGACTAGATAATGCTGCTGAGTTTTCATCCCAAGCATTTAATGATTATTGCTTATCAATTGGGATAAAAGTGGAACATCCTGTAGCTCATGTTCACACTCAAAATGGTCTTGCAGAATCTTTTAATTAAACGTCTGCAGTTGATTGCAAGACCATTACTCATGAAAACGAGGCTACCCACTTCGGTTTGGGGTCACGCCATTTTGCATGCAGCAATGCTAGTTCGTCTCAGACCGACGAATTATCACAAATATTCCCCGTTGCAATTAGTTTTGGGTCATGAACCTAATATATCCCATTTAAGAATTTTTGGATGCGTAGTATATGTACCTGTAGCACCGCCATACCGCACCAAAATGGGTCCGCAAATAAGGTTAGGAATATATGTTGGGTTTGAATCGCCCTCCATTATTCGCTACCTCGAAACATTGACAGGGGATTTGTTCACTGAACGATTTGCAGGCTGTCGATTCGATGAGACACTTTTCCCAAAATTAGGGGGAGAAGTTGGTGAAACCTAACGGGAAATTTTGTGGAAAAATCCATCATTATCTCATCTTGATCCACATACCTCTATTTGTGAAAAAGAGGTGCAAAATATTATCCATTTGCAAAGAATAGCAAATCAAATGCCTGACGCATTCACGGACTTGAAAAGGATAACAAAATCTCACATCCCCGCAGAGAATGTTCCAATCCGTATTGATGTCCCTATTGGACAATCTTCTAGTGTTATATCTAATGAGTCGAAAGCACGCCTAAAACGTGGCAGGCCATTAGGTTCCAAAGATCGAAATCCTAGAAAAAGGAAAGCAAATGATCAAAATGACACTACGAAAGAATCTCATGAGGAAATTCACGATATAATAAATTCTGAGATTCATGAAAAATCCATTGAGCCCGAGAATCAGGAAAATAAGGAACTATCAATAAATCCAATCGATATTGAGACAAATTTTAATCGAGTGGATATAGTGGTGGATTATGTCTTTGCATATAATGTTGCATCTAGCATTATGCAAGAAAGTGAGGATCTTGAACCTCAATCTGTTGGAGAATGTCGACAAAGACTTGATTGGCCAAAATGGCAAGAAGCAATCCAATCAGAATTGAATTCACTTGCAAAACGTGAAGTTTTTGGGCCTATAGTTGAAATACCTAATGGTGTTAAGCCTGTTGGCTATAGATGGGTCTTTGTACACAAGAGAAATGAGAAAAACTAGGTACAAATATATAAGGCACGTTTGTTGCACAAGGATTTTCTCAAAGGCCTGGTGTCGATTATGAAGAGACATATTCACCCGTAATGGATGCTATAACTTTCTGTTATCTCATTAGTTTTGGTGTCCTTGAAAAGCTTGACATGCATTTAATGGATGTGGTTACTGCCTATCTTTATGGCTCACTTGATAATGAGATATACATGAAAATTCCCGATGGATTCAAAATGCCAAACACTCATAATTCAAAGTCCCGGGAAATATTTTCAATCAAATTGCAAAAATCTTTGTATGGTCTAAAGCAATCAGGACGAATGTGGTATAATCGTCTTAGTGAGTATTTATTAAAGGAAGGCTATATAAATGATGCCATTTGCCCATGTGTTTTTATAAAGAAAACAACATCAGAATTTGTTGTACTTTCCGTATATGTCGATGACATAAACCTTATTGGAACTCCCATAGAACTCGAAAAGGCAATTGGTTATTTATAGAAGGAATTCGAGATGAAAGATCTCGGAAAGACAAAATTATGTCTTGGTTTGCAAATTGAATATTTGGCAAACGGAATTTTTGTTCATCAATCTGCCTATATAGAAAAGGTATTGAAACGATTTTACATGGATGGAGCATATCCTTTAAGTACTCCGATGGTTGTTCGATCACTTGATGTGAATAAGGATCCATTCCGACCGCAAGAAAAGAATGAAGAGCTACTTGGTCCTGAAGTACCATATCTTAGTGCAATTGGCGCACTAATGTATCTTGCAAATACTACAAGGCCTAACATAACTTTTTCAGTTAATGTCTTAGCAAGATATAGCTCTGCTCCCACAAGGAGACATTAGAATGGAATCAAACATATATTGCGGTATCTAAAGGGACTAACGATATGGGCTTATTTTATAGCAATAATTGCAGTCCTGATCTTGTTGGTTATGCTGATGCTGGATATTTATCTGACCCACACAAGGCTCGATCTCAAACAGGTTATGTGTTTATCTGTGGAATTACTGCCATATCTTGGCGATCGACTAAGCAATCAATTGTGGCTACTTCATCTAATCATGCTGAGATAATCGCTATTCATGAAGCAAGTCGAGAGTGTGTGTGGTTGAGGTCTATAATACATCATATTCGAGACAAATATGGTTTGAAATGTGACAAACTACCCACGATTTTGTATGAAGACAATGCAGCATGCATAGCCCAATTGAAGGGAGGATTCATAAAAGGAGATAGAACAAAGCATATTTCACCAAAGTTATTTTTCACACATGATCTTCAAAAGAATGGTGATATCAATGTGCAACAGATTCGTTCAAGTGATAATATGGCTGATTTGTTCACAAAATCTCTACCAACGTCAACCTTCAGGAAGCTGGTACACAAGATTGGAATGCGAAGGCTCAAGGATGTGAATTGATGCTCTTTTCAGGGGGAGTTAATGCGCGTTGCACTCTTTTTCCCTTACAAGATTTTGTCCCACTGGGTTTTCCTTGCAAGATTTTTAACGAGGCAACAAAAATGCATTTTGTTAGATATATGTACTCTTTTTCCTTTTCTAGAATTTTTTTTCCCATTGGGTTTTATTTTAGTTAAGGTTTTAACGAGGCACATTATCTTTGGACATCCAAGGGGGAGTGTTTTGAAATATTAGATTATGGTGGATGTCCATAACTCCTATAACACCCACTACTTTTATCCATTATCTCCATAACTCCCACTACTCCAATATTTATGGTTGTAACTCCCACACCTCCATGATCTCCCCCATGATCTTCCTCCATGATCTCAAAAGCTTAATGACATATTTATGGAATTCTTTTAGTATACCTCTATGTAGTACTATAAATAGAGGATGAGAAATCATTTTGTAATACACTTGGATACATAGAAGAAATATATTCTCTTCTCTATTTCACTGATTTATTTCAAAATTTTAACAAATTAACCACTTTAACATTTGGTTGGTCTATGTTGGTATTAGTGCATTTTAATATTAAAAACATAATATTAGAGTGTATTATTTTTTGTGAGACACTAATTATAAATTGGTAAGAAAATGATCATTATTTTGGTGTAACTTACGAAAACACTAATACCATAATTTACTACTAATTACCTATTACGATTAAATTTTGTAACCACCAACCATGTTCTACAATTTTATTATCCTACTACTTTATTATTTATTTCATGGAAAAAATTCTACATCTATAAATAGTGGTACTTCTTCCTTATATGTTGTAGTGTGCATGTAAAAAATGTGGTTGATATTAGTGAAAAGAGAGTTAAGAGAAGGAGAAAATCTATGGGGGCGTTTGAACATAAGAATTGTAAAATTCTAAAAAAAATGAAAAAAATTCAAGTGAAAATGGTATTTGAAAATTGGAGTTGTGTTTGGACATAAATATAATTTTGGGTTATTTTTTGAAATTTTGTGAGTGATCTGAGTGAATTTTTTATGATTTTTTTTTTGGAGTTTTTAAAATTTTCGAAAAATTTCAAAATTCATCTTCAAGAAATTAAAAATTTTATGGCCAAACACTAATTTCGAAAAAGGTGAAATTTCGGAAAAAAAATATAAAAATATCGAAAAAGTGAATTTTTATGCTAAACGGGCTCTAAGTCTCCAATTTATTCTCTACAAAAGAGAATATTATTTTTGTTGAAGTAAAGTGTTCATTTTAGTGGAGTTTTGGACTCAATAACTTTTTCAGAGTTTGTTCGAGTCATACGATGTTGTTTGGTTGTTGTATCCTAGAGGGGACAAGTCAGGAATATTACTGCTAGACCGGTGATGATACTACTGCAGCGGGATTGAATCTCCTTAAAGAAGATATTTGCGCCTCAGCATGAAGAACATTTATTCATTTCTCTCATCTTATTTTTCAATTGTAATTAATTGTATTTTCACTAACAATTTTAAGGAGATTCCATTTTTATGCAGTTAAAAAAATAGTGGATATCAAGGTAGAAGTTCACTATATTTAAGAGATAGAAAGGTAAAATATTTTTTCTACTTGCTTAACTCAAGCGGAGGAAAGGTATTGTGACGACCCAAAGGATCATCACCTTTTTCTCTCTAATTCCGTATTTCTAAGGCCTTGAAAACCTTATTTTTAGTCGTTTCGATTTACGTGCGCAGTACGGGCTCATAGCCGGAAAGCTTAATGTGAAAATCCTGTGAAAAATTACTAAATTTTGGTGTTAACATAAATAAATTTAACTTCGGTCAACATTTTAGATAAACGGACCCGAACTTGTGATTTGACGGTCCCGGAGGGTCCGTAGAAAAAAATGAGACTCGGACGTATACTCAGAATCGAAATCCAAGGTCCGAGCCCGAGAAATGACTTTTTTTAAAAATTATTTTTCAAAAATTATTAAGGCAATTTGAAACAAAAATTGATTAGAACATGTTGATATCGGGTCCGTATTTTGGTTTCGACTCTCGGTGCATGTCTTATATTTGTTTTATGATATTTTTGTGAAGTTTGGTCGAAGTCGGACGTCGTTTGACGTGTTTCTTACCTAAAACTCTAAATTTAAAAGTTCAAGAAGTTTGAAAAAAACTAGTGATTTTGAGGTTTGATTCATTGTTTTTATGTTTTTTTGATGATTTAATCGCACTGTTAAGTTCGTAGGATGTTGTTGAGTTAGTGTATGTGTTTAGTTAGGATCCCCGAGGGCTCGGGAGTATTTCGGAGGTGTTTCGAGATGATTTCGGACTTGGGAATGTTGCAGAAAATGAGTTTCAGCTGTTGCAGACAATTCCTTCTTCGCGTTCACGACGCCTCCTTTGCGTTCGGTAAGCTCCTTAATTTTCCTTCACGGTGTTCACATCCCTCTTGCTTCGTGTTCGCGTAGGGTCAAGTGACCGTGAGGGGCTTAGTCTTCTTTCCTCTTCGCGTTCACGGTTGAATCCTCGCGTTCGCGTAGTTACCAGCATCTCTTCATCGCGTCCGCGTGTAGTACAACGCGTTCGTGTAGGCCAATTCCTAGACCCCCAGTCTTTATCTTCCATTCACATCCTTCTCATCTCGAACGCGATGGTCTGTTGAGTCATCCCTTCGCGAACGCGACGTTTCTCCCGCGAACGCAAAGGGCAATTTTGTCAAGTTATTTAAAATGTCCAAAACATAACCGTGACGAAAAATTTTCATCAAATACACGAACCCTTTCTTCTCCAAAGCTTCTAGGCAATTTTTAGAGCATTTCTTCACCAAAGCTTCTTAGGGAAGCAATGTTTAACTCATTTTTTTTATTTTCCATCGTCATTATCTATTGAAATCCCAGACCCAAAATATATAATTTAGGGTAAAAATTGTGGAAAATGGGTAGAGTTCGGGCTTTTCGATATTTCTTGATTTAGACCTCGTTTTGGGATTGAATTTGAAAATAAATTATGTATTCAGGCTCGTGGGTGATTGATGATATGAATTTGTTCTGAACCTCATGTTTTGACTAAGCGGACCCGGGGTCCATTTTTAGAATTTTAGGAAGAAAGCTTGGAAATCTATATTTAGGCATTGGATTTGATTTGTTTAGCATATATTAATATTATAAAGTCATTATTGTATAGATTTGATTGAGTTGGAGCCGAATTCGATTGGAAAAGCGGTTGTTGGTTTGGCAGTGGAAGTTTGAGGTAAGTGTTTGATCTAACCTTAGCTTGAGTTGAGTCTTGTTTTCTACTTGCTAATTGTCGAGTACGGTGTATAGACATGATGACGAGTATCTATACATTGGTGTCTAGCCTTATATTGCGATTATCATATTTTGTTGTAACTTCCATGCTTATTTGGTGATTTCTATATATTGTAAAGAGCATGTGAAAGAGATTATGATCATTAAATTTCGAGGAGCATTAGCTCGAGTTGTGAAACGAATTGTGAAGGTATATGAGCCGATATGATTCCTTGGAGCGTTGGCTTAAATGATAAAGTGAATTATAAAGTAAGATATAAAAGAAAGAGAAATAGTTATTGGTTATTTCCTTGCTGGGACGTTTTGTTGATTTGTTGATTTTCTCCCTTGCCAGGATTGAGTTTATTGATATTGTTCCCATTCAAGGATTTGACTGTGTTCTTGTATTCCCTTGCCGGGGTTTCTACCACTATTTGTTTGTTTCCTTGCCTCCTATTTGTAACTGTTGTTTGGGTGAGGGAGAGTAATAAAACACGAGGGATGATACCGTGCATGGACTAATATTTGAGGATCGGATTGCACGCTGCAACAATGATATTTATGGATCGAGTTGCACGCCGCAACAATAATTTTTATGGATCGGGTTGTACGCCGCAACAATGATATTTATGGATCAGGTTGCACGCTGCAACAATGATATTTATGGATCGGGTTGCATGCCGCAATAATAGTATTTGAGGATCGGATTGCGCGTCGTACAAGAATGTTTGAGGATTGGTTTGCACGCTGCAACAACGATAATTGAGGATCGGATTGCACGCTACAATAATGATATTTATGTATCGGGTTACACGTCACAACAATGATTTTTATGAATCGGGTTGCATACCGCAACAATGATATTGTGGATCGGGTTGCATGCCGCAATAATAATATTTATAGAATGGGTTGCACGCCGCAACAATGATATTTGAGGGTCAGGTTGCATGCCGCAACAGTTGATGATTCAAGTGTGTTTATTTAGGGCATTTGTTTCTTGGTTTACCGTAAATGTTTTGGCTGCTTCTATCTTTGTATTAAGGTCCCTATTTGTAACTGTTGCCTCCACAGTATGTTCCCCTCCCCTTATTGACTGTTTACTTCCTGTATTTATTTTCGTTGTGTGTGTGTGTGTGTGTATATATATATATATATATATATTTGAATTGCATCGATTTATCTGGTAGTCTGGTCTTAGCCTCGTCACTACTTCGCCGAGGTTAGGCTAGGAACTTACCAGCACACGGGTTGGTTGTGCTGATGCTACACTCTATGCTCTTTTTCACAGATCCAGGTTTCGCCCAGCAGCGCTAGTAGCGTGGGTGCAGGTTTTCCATCCAGCAAGACACCGAGGTAGCCTTGCAGGCGTCCGCAGGCTCGGAGTCTCCCCTATCCTTTATATTTGACTGTTATCTCATTATATCCGAGACAAAGCAGAGATATCTCTTTCAGACCTTGTATTCAGTTTTCTTAGAGGTTCGTCAGTGTGTTACTCCAGATCTTGGGTAGAGATTCATGTTGGAAATTTCGTTTTTGATTCAGTAATTTGCAATTTAAGACTTATGTTATGATTTTAAATCCGTTGCCTTTATTTTTAATGTTGTTAATTATTAAAAAGGACATGTGTTTAATGAAAAGCATTAAGTTTGGCTTGCCTAGCTCCTATTAGTAAGTGCTATCACGACCCCCGAATATATAATATACAGGTATAAACTTTTTACCTTATATATGAATATATGATATATTTTTCCATGAAAAATAAATAATGCTAAAAATAGTGGAGGTAAAACGAAATAATTCTTTCATGAATAATTTGAGTATTCATGTATGAGAAAAAATTGATTAAATCAAGAAGTGTGATAAGTGCATCTATCATAAGTCTTGGAATAATTCACATGTTATTATTTGCCCCTATATTGATGATCTACTAATATTTGTTTAACACGAATGTTATTGGAGAAACTAAAAACATGTTTAGTAGCTATTTTGATATGAAAGATTTGGGTGAGGAAAATTTCATTCTTGGAATAAAAATTACTAGAACATGTAATGGAATTTCCTTGACCAGTCACATTACGTTGAGGGTTTGCAAAAAATATAATTTTATTAATTGCAAGCATGTTACAACCCCTTTTGATTCAAGTGTTCACTTATTTCCTTTAGGAAGTGACAATGATGTTATAAATCAAAAAGAATATGCTACCTTAATTGGAAGCTTGATATATGTGATTAATTGAACTCGTCCTGATATTGCATACGTGAGAGAGTCTCACACCTCCTTTTTCCGCACCCCGCGAGCGCGTAAAGGAGTTTTTTCCAATTAAAGGACAATCAAACGGGATCTGTTTATTTATTTCAGAGTCGGACACCTGGGAGATTTAGGGTGTCCCAAGTCACCGGCTTTAATCCTGAATCGAGGAAAGGAATTGACTCTAAATTACAGTCTGCGTACCAGATATCCGGATAAGGAATTCTGTTAACCCGGGAGAAGGTGTTAGGCATTCCCGAATTCCGTGGTTCTTGCACGGTCGCTCAACTGTTATATTCGACTTATTTATCTGATTTTAGCAGTTATGTACTTAGTGAAAATTATGACTCTTTTACCACTTTTGTTATTACTATTATCATTTTTAACAAAGGAATTGCAATATTGTGAAAACGTATCTCAAACCACGTCACAACCAGTGTACACGTTGTCGTCGACACATTTCGACTCCGTTGATATTTAGATTTGGGTCACATAAATGTGCACCCGAGTTTAGGAAATTAATTTAATTAAATCGTGCCTAAAGATTCTAACGTAATATTATTTTGGGGAAGACCGTGAAATTCGCTAAACGGCCCTCCCAAATTCTAAGTATTTTTATGAAACACCATTGAGGGCCCCGCAATTTTTACGCTTTTTATTTAGCGAGGCTCATTTCATTTTATTTAAAGAGTAATCCTAAAGCGACTACATTCTTCTATTTTTTGTCCGTCTCAAAAAATAAAAGAGAATAAGTCCTAATTTATTTACATGCTTGGCAAGTTCGGGCCTCTTATTAGTTAGTAGGTTGCAAAAAATGCTAACGAAAAATGTACTCGATCTCGCAAAAATGGAAATTTATTTTGTGTCTTATCCAATAAACGAACTACTAAAGCTGAAATTATAATATGCATACGAGATTTACAAAATGCTAAAAAAACAAACTAACAATTCTCCAAGTTGATTTAAACTAACATTTTTAGGTGATTGAGACTAATGGAATTAAACACCGGCCTATTTAAAGTCTGCCTTAAATACCAAAAACAATTAGAGATGAGATCTAAGCGACTAATCCATTAACTATTTGTTCATTCTACAAACTACATAACTCACTACATCACATGCACAACTGACAAGTACAAATTACAATTTTTAAACAAATGAAGTTTTAGTTAAGTACAAACTGCTCCAAGCATCTTTATTGAGTAATGGAAATAGACTATACAAATACTTATCACATAATCTATTAAACTACAGATACAACACATGATTCATCAATTTCCTAGCATTTCATTTCACATGTACATCTTATAGCTACATCGCAGTGGTTCAAAAGTGTACCTGGTATGAAAAGCAAAAGAAGAGGAAGATGAGAATCAGCAGAGCAGTAGCAAACAATAACAGCAATAGTAAGAACCAGCACAGTAGTTTTAACACCTCAATCCAGAAATCCCAGCAACACGGAGAAAATTAGTAAAAAATAGAGAAGAAAAATATTTCGAAAATCTCTCTTTGTTTTCTCTTTCTAGCTTTTAACTCTCTTCAACTCTCAAAATAAACTCTCAAACTTAAATTATGTTCATGTATACTGGGTGTATCCAGAGTGTATATTGAGTGTATACTGCTGAAATTCTCCAAAAATTAAATTCTGTCAGCGTATACTGAGTGTATCCAGAATGTATATTAAGTGTATACTGCTCTCTCCTCTCCCTTATTTTTTGTGTGTTTTTGCAATTTTCCTCTCTGCCTTTTCGAAAGTGTGATTCCATCTATATATGTCATAACTGTTGCTCTTGGCGCATGATAGCAAGGATTGCAATTGTGGCCGGAAACAATGGCCCGTCGCCGGAAAAACGTGCCTTCTACTAATGCTCAAATCATTACTCCAGCTCATGGTGTTACGAAGGAATTACAACCACTAACTTTTGGAAGCTTTCTCCCACATAAGTTCCAATTGATTGAGGAGGTTCATGAAGATGGTAGCTCTAAGGATGAAGTATTAATTCAGTCAATAAAAATGGAAGAAAAAACTAACCTAGCTGTGAGACGCTTACAGTTTTCAGAAGCAAGTGGATAAGAGAAACCAACTCCTACTGCTGCTGAGATTGTTCGAGGGAATCGTAGCTCACAAATGGGTAAACCACTTTCATTTGTTCCTCCAACTGATAAAGATGGTAAGAAGATTGTCAAATTAAGTGAAGATTACTTGAAATCACAGGTTGATTATTGGAAAACTTCTCTAATTGGTTACATAATTGGAGAGAACCCTTATGAGAAAGCTATGGAAAATTTCGTGCTGAATATGTGGAATTTTTTTTACTAAGCCTCAGATTCTGATTCATTCTGAGGGCTACTGCATTTTTAGATTCAACACTATAGAGGATAGAGATCAAGTTATCCAATCAGGGCCTTATACTTATAGGAACAAACCGATGGTATTGAAACCATGGGAAATTGATTTTTCTTTTCATAAGGATATGCTAAGTACAGTTCCTGTGTGGGTTAGGTTTCCTGGGCTACATGTAGGTTATTGGTCAACTGAAGCTTTGAGCAAAATGGCTGGTGCAGTGGGGAAACCCTTGTATACGGACAAATTTACAGCTCATTATGAGAAAATCTCCTATGCTAGAGTGCTAGTGGAGGTAGATGTTTCATACCCTCTACCTGACCAAATAGAGATAGAATCTCCTTTTGGGCCTAAGATTCAGTTGATTGAATATGATCGGAAGCCTGTTTTCTGCAATGAGTTTCTGAAGTTTGGGCATGATTCTATTGATGCTGGTATAATACAAACTGTAAAGAAGAACAGGAGATGAAAGAAGGGGAAAGACCAAAGAGACAGAGGATAAAAGCAAAGAAACAAGGCAAAAATGTAAAGCAAGCTTGTTAAGAAGACTCGAGAAAGAACAGGAATAAATACACATGAGTGTTTACCAGTACAAACAGAACATAGCAGGAAGAATGAGGGCTTGGAAAAGTCCACAAATAGAATGGTGAGTACTCAGCAGGATGCAAAGTAGGGTGCTGAGATTCAGGAAAGGAAGGAAACAGATAATAGTGAACCTAATTGCAGCATTGAGGAAATGGAAGGTAATTGCAATAACGGTAAGGCAATTGCTGATGTGATAGATGCTGGAAGAAGGGGACAACAGATTGATCCAGGGCCTTCACATCCCCTAAATTCCAAGTTGATATGATTATTGTCACTTGGAATATTAGGGGGCTAAACCTAGCCCATAAGCAGAAAGAGTTGAAGACCTTTCTTGCTATAAATAAAGTAGATGTTATGGGTTGTATAAAGACTAGAGTAAAGGAGCATAAAGCAAAGAAAATCCAAGGAAAAATTGCAAAAGGATGGAATGTATGTTGCAACTATTCAAAAGCTGTGAATGGGAGGATTTGGCTTCTTTGGAAAGCTCATATTCAGGTTCAAATCATCCATATGACTGACCAGTTTATTTAGTGTTGTATTAAAGACACTAACAGTCAATTCAAAATAAACCTAAATATCATTTATGCTCAAAATAATGGAAGCCAAAAAGAACAGTTGTGGAGAGATCTAAGACAAATGTATATATCCAATCAGGAAACTTGGTTGCTTAGTGGTGATTTTATTAATTTTCTAAGTTTTGAAGATAGAATTGGCTCATCTTTAACTGATGCTGGAGGAAAAGGGTTTAAAGATGTCATTGATGATTTACAGCTTGCTCCTCTCCTAGCTAAAGGTTGGCACTTCACTTGGACAAACAAGCAAGGTTTTGCAACAAGGGTGTATAGTAAGATTGATTGGGCATTGGGTAATTACCAGTGGATTCAACAGTATGGGTATATAGAAGCTGATTTTATGAATCCATCAGTATCTGACCATTCTCCCATCCTTATCAAATGCGGTAGGCAGAAGTTGTTGCATCCTAAACCTTTAAGATTGTATACAAATATTATGGAGAATCCTTAGTTCCAAAAAACTATACAACAAGTCTGGAACCAAGGCTATGTGGGAGCACCTATGCAGCAGATATGGAGTAAATTAAAGAATATGAAAGAACAGCTAAAGGAGATAAATGCTTATATGGCTTCATATAGACAAAGACTTGAGCAGGTTAGAGAGAAACTGGGTATTATACAAAGCCAGTTGCAGCAATATCCATTATCACAGGCACTGTTTAATAAAGAGAAAGCAACATTAGAAGAAATTGAGAAATGGAGTAATGTGGAGGAACAAACAATGAGACAGAAATCTAAGGCTTGCTGGATTGAATGTGGTGGTGCTAACACAAAGTACTTCCATGCCCAATGGAAAATCAGAACCAGCCAAAACAACTTAACTTCCATATATACTATACATGTATGAAGCTAACGGATCCCAAGTTAGTTGAACAAGAGTTTATAAGTGTCTTCCAATCATTGATGGGAGAATGTGCTGAGGAGTTACCATGTGCTAACATAGCTATTATAAAAGAAGGAACTTGCTTAACTATATCACAACAAAGACAGCTGATACAGGAGATCACAGAAGCAATATGGGAGATGCCTAAGGATAAAGCACCAAGAGTGGATGGATTCCCAGTGGAATTCTTTACCAGGAACTGGGAGATAGTTAAGGATGATATACTTGCTGCTGCAAAGGATTTCTTCTCCACAAATAGACTGCCTCAAATGGTAAATACAACAGCTATTGCACTTGTTCCTAAAGTAAAAACTCCTGCAACAGTTAAAGATTACAGGCCTATAGCTTGATGCACTACTTTGTATAAGATCATCTCCAAAGTCATTACAAGAAGAATGAAAAGTGTGATAACGTCGACCCATTACACCCACCATGCGGCAGGCAAGAAGAAAATTCAACGCCGCCATCAATGAAGCGGTAAGCGAAGAAGTAGACAAGCTGCTGACTAATGGCTCCATCAGGGAGTCCAAGTACCCGGAATGGGTCGCCAACGTCATAATGGTTAAAAAGAAAAATGGAAAGTCAGTCAGCTTTCAATGAAGGAAGAAGTATAGTTGATAACATACTACTCAGCCATGAAATTTTTAAAGGCTATTCTAGGAAAGGAGTATCTCCTAGATGTGTATTAAAGGTGGATCTGAGGAAGGCATATGATACTCTGGAGTGGAGCTTTCTTAAACAGGTACTTATTGATCTGGGATTCCCTGCTAAGTTTGTTCGATGGATAATGACCTGTGTCACTACTGTCTCATACTCTCTAGTTCTGAATGGTGGCTTAACAAAATCTTTCAAAGCTAAGAGAGGTATTAGACAAGGTGACCCTATGTCACCTTATCTATTTTTGATTGCAATGGAATATTTGAATAGAGAACTGGGACAGCTGCATAAGAACGGGGACTTCAATTTTCATCCTAAATGCAGGAAGCTGAACAGTACTCATGTATGCTTTGCTAATGACTTACTAATGTACTGTAGAGCTGATTATGGATGAATTAAGATTTTAAAGGAGGCTTTTAATAGATTCTCAGAAGCATCTGGGCTGCAAGCTAATGTAAACAAGAGTGCAATATATATGGCAGGGGTAAAGCAGAATACTAGAGAGGAAATACTGGAAACATTGGGATTTACTAAAGGCAAGCTTCCATTAAATATCTGGGGATCCCTTTATATTCTAAGAAACTTTTTGTTTTTCATTATTTGCCTTTGATTGAGAAGATAAAAGTAAAGATAACTTGTTGGTCTGCAAAATTGCTATCTTATGCTGGTAGATGTCAACTGATCAAAGTTGTCATCTTTGGTATCCAAACTTATTGGGCTCAAGTATTCATTATGCCAAAGAAAGTAATGAAGCCATTGAAACCATCTGTAGAACATTTCTTTGGACTGGGAATGCTAGCTTCTCAAAAAAGGCATTAGTTGCATGGGAGAGAGTATGCATGCCAATTGCAGCTGGTGGACTAAATATTTTATACATAAAGGTATGGAACAAAGCAGCAGTTAGTAAACAACTTTGGGATTTAACCAGAAAGAAGGATTGTCTGTGGATGATATGGGTACATAGTTATTACATTAAGAAGAGAGATATTGAAAGAATGAACACTCCTAAGTCAGCCTCTTGGGTAGTGAGGAAAATACTAGTTAATAGGGACGTCATCATGGAGAATCAGCAGCTTCAGGGGAGTTTGCATAGCAGACTGCAAACAATGTGCAAGCAAGATAAATTCCAAAACAAGCAGATGTACTTAACACTGACTCCTGAATTTAGCAAAGTTGAATGGAAGAGTTTAATGTTGCTTTCCAATATTCATCCTAGACACATATTCACAGTTTGGCTAGTTGCACAACAGAGACTACCAACAGTGGACAGGTTACAGAAGATTGGAATTCAAGTGCCTGCAGGATGTGCTTTCTGTGGACAAAGTCTAGAATCTTTTAACCACTTATTTTTTGAATGTGCAATCACAAAAAGTTTGTGGTCTAGACTTTGTTTATGGTTGGGGCATAAGAGGAATATTGGGGATTGGGAAATTGAAATGAAGTGGATCTGTAGGAAAGCAAAAAGCAGAGTAGGGATTAATTCTATAACTGCCTGTGTATTTGCAAGTATCATTGCACTAATATGGAGGGAGAGGAACAACATCAGATTTGACAAAAAAAGTATGAAGAGAACCAATTATGCAGGGAGATTGTTCTACACATTCAGATTCGAGGCAAGAACTGTAGCAGATGAAAAGATGCTTTACGACAACTTAACTGCTTTCCATAGTTGTAGATTGTAATAGAGTGCTAATATACTAAGTTTGTAATTAGTGAAAGAATAGGTAGGTACTTAGTGGAGGCCAATTGTAATGTAAAGGAGTAGTAGCAAGTCAAAGCTACTACTAGAGCTTAATCTTGTAAAGTTTTCTGAGTATCAAGAGAAAATTTATTACTGAAAAAAAAAAGAAGCTATTTTAAAAATTCAAAAAATAATCTTTTTGACCGATTTTCTACAAAGTATGCTCTTAAATTCAAAGATCATGACTTTCTTCACCAAATCTTCTAAAAAAGAGAGTATTTCAAATAAAAATCTACAGTTCGTTGTTCAAGGATAGACTTTTGTTCAAAAATTGTTCAAAAGTCTATATTCTTACCAAACAAATGACTTTTGAATTTTGTGCTCAAAATGTCTTGTAGTAGTAAATAAACAAACAAACAAATACCATATACTCTTAAGTATTTTTCACTACTTCACTTTTATCAGTACAAAACTATTTTACTATTTCAGCAAGTGCAAAAACAGAAAATTTAATATTTCAAACTTCAAAAACTAATGCTAAATAATTAATAATAAAAATAAAAAATCTGAAAATGAAAAATAAAAAATAAAAAATAAAAATCAGCCATGAAAAAGAATAGTATTTTACCATTTTACAATTCAAATGGCCGAAAAAATGGTGGTATGCCAAGAAGGATGTTCGGAGAGGTCGCCAGAATTTGGCCAGATTTTGGTCGCCGAATTTTTGAGGTTGAATTGACATCAATAGCTAGGTCTTGAGGTGCTCTATCTGTTGATGTATGTATTGTGGGGTGGTAGTGGCCGGAACTTCAATAACTTGGGCGAAAAAGTAACGGGAAAATTTCTTAGATCTAAGATTCAAAGAGTTTGAGAGTATTTTGAAGGATATGGTTTAGAGATATGGAAAGAGGAAGTTATGGATATTACATGGTTAAATTTTGGGACGGATTAGAGGTCGGCCGCCGCTGATGGGCCATTTCAGGCGGCGGCGATGGGCGGCGCCGGTAGTCTTGGAGAGAGAGAAGAGAGTGATGAGAGGGAAAGAAGAGAGAGGAAATAATGGGAAAATGGGGTAATTTTTTGGGAATTTTAGGCTTTAAATACCTAGGATGAAGATCAAACTAGGACCGTTGGATCAAATCAAGATGGGTGGATGAGATTGAATCTTGTCACTTAACCAAAACGACGTAGTTTCAAGACAAAACTACGTCGTTTTAAACTCTTCTTGGCAGCCCCCTTTTGGAATGGATTTGGGCTCTTTGGGGCATTTTGGTTTGTGCCTGGGATTTGTTAGTCCAGTTCCGATTTTACTCTTCATTTTCCATTTTTGCTTCTTTTTCTTTCATTTTCTTTTTAATTCCTAACTACCAAAATTCTAAAATAAATAGTAGAGTCAAAATTAACTTAAAGAATACTAATTAAGCCCGAATAATAATTAAAACGCAAAATTAAACAACAATTAAAACAAAATCACACAATTGAATAATCAAAATGACAAAACTACCAAAATACATATTTTTGTGATTTTCATTCCTTTCAAATAAAATGTGGTTTAATTAAAAAGAAAACAAGAAGCTAGGCTAGCCTATGGATCACAAGATCTTATCTATCTTCAACTTGTTTTTGCTGCCTTGCTTTCTTGTCGGATTGTTGTTTCTTCCGCCGCTTCTTTCTTCCGCGAACTTGGGGATGACACTGCCTTTTGATTTTTCGAATACCAATTTTCATCGTCTCGTTCGGTCCACTGGGGATGTAGCTTCCTTTGTTAAGCTTTTGGTGGTTCCTCTGGGGATACAGCTTTCTTTGTCGGATTTATTATGCTAGGAAAAACTAAGGTTCAAAGGCCGCTTCTTTCAAGCTTTGTCATATCTTCCTTTCGACTCATGCGCTTGAATTTGTGTTGGGGATCTTTTGTTGTAACCTTTTGCTTTCCGATGGGTTACTGGTTTCAAGTCCTGAAATGTAAAGACTGAAAAATATTCCTCTTGTTATACAGGTGGATGCCTATTTATCTATAAACATAAAAAATATTCCTCTAGTTATACATGTGGGTGCCTATTTATCTAAAGACATGCAAAGTATTCCTCTTGTTATACAGGTGGGCGCCTATTTGTCTAAGACATGAAAAGTATTCCTCTTATTATACAGGTGGGCACCTAAATATCTAAAGACATGAAAAATATTCCTCTTATTATACAGATGGGCGCCTATTTATCTAAAGACATGAAAAATATTCTTCTTATTATACAGGTGGGCGCCTAACTTCATCAACAACTTTGAAAATAAAAAGCATTTGACAATAATTTATGAAATATATATTTTTGCAATGATTACACAAGTAGGACCATTTGGGTTGAAATGAATTAAATGTCCTTTTGAGGAAAGATTCACTTCAATATCCTATTCGAGGGCGGATTGACCCATCGTATCCTATTCGAGGGTGGATAGACGCATCGTATTCTATTTGAGGAACGGATAAAATCGAGTATATCCTATTCGAGGGCGGATGAACCTAAAATATCCTATTCGAAGGCGGATGAACCTAATATATCCTATTCGAAGGTGGACAAACATATAATATCCTATTTGAAGGCGGTTGAACGTAAAATATCCTATTCAAAGGCGGATGAACCTAAAATATCCTATTCGAAGGCGGATGAACCTAGAAAATCCTATTTGCGGTGGACAAACCTATAATATCCAAATATCCTATTCGAAGGTGGACAAACCTATATCCAGATATCCTATTCGAAGGCGGACAAACCTATGATATCATGTTTGAAGGCGGATGAACCTAAAATATCCTATTCGAAGGTGGACCAACCTATATCTAAAATATCCTATTTGAAGGTGGACAAACCTATATCTAAATATCCTATTTGAAGGCGGATAGAACCATAATATCCTATTCGAAGGCGGATGAACCTAAAATATCCTATTCGAAGGCGGATGAACCTAGAATATCCTATTCGAAGGCGGATGAACCTAAAATATCCTATTCGAAGGTGGACAAACCTATAACTAAATATCCTATTTGAAGGTGGACAAGCTTATATACAAATATCCTATTCAAAGGCGGACAAACCTATAATCCAAATATCCTATTCGAAGGTAACCTATATCCAAATATCCTATTCGAAGGTGGACAAACCTATATTCAAATATCCTATTCGAAGGCGGACAAACCTATAATATCCTATTCGAAGGCGGATGAACCTAGAATATCCTATTCGAAGGAGGACGAACCTAAAATATCCTATTCGAAGGTATATCTAAATATCCTATTTGAAGGCGGATAGAACCATAATATCCTATTCGAAGGCGGATGAAACTAGAATATCCTATTCGAAGGCGGATGAACCTAAAATATCCTATTCGGAGGTGGACAAACCTATATCTAAATATCCTATTTGAAGGCGGACAAACCTATATCCAAATATCTTATTCGAAGATGGACAAACCTATAAACCAAATATCTTATTCGAAGGTGGACAAACCTATAATATCTTATTCGAAGGGGGATGAACCTAAAATATCCCATTCGAAGGTGGACAAACCTAAATATCCTATTCGAAGGCGGATGAACCTAAAATATCTTATTCGAGGGCGGATAGACCCGTTTTCAAAACTTGAAGTTATCTTACTTCCGACTGTTTCTCTTAAAATTGTGTTGTCTTTCTATCCCTTAAAGCTTGAATTGATTTCCTCATTCCTCCGAGAACATTTTCGACAATGGCAGCAAATTTTCTGCCCCAGTTTTGGTGCTCTTCCTTGTGGCATGTTTTTTCGCCATTAATAAGTTTTCTTTTCCTGCTTCAAATCAAAGAAAATTTATTAGTTTTAAAACATGGTGAGTGGTCGTTCAACTCTTGCTGGGGATGGTTTTTCTCTTTCTCCCTTCCCCGCTCTGTGTTTTATTAAGCTATCAAAGTTTGCTAGGGATTATTTTGCAGGGGATGAATTTTCCTTTTCTTCCTTCCCCACTCTGTGGTGTCCGACCCTCTTGGAACTTGGTCGAAAATATGTTAGGGATGCTTCTACATCTCGATGATCTTTTGGGGACCCTCTTGGAATATGGTCCACAATTTTTCTCAACTGTTATTTTCCTGTTTTTCTCCATACTTTCCTTGACATTTTAGATCAATATATTATTCGGCCTTGCAACAAATGTCTTTTGCCTTGTCTCTGGCCTGCCCTCTTCCCATTTTGCTTTGTACCATTTTGGCAACTGGTAGCAAGCTCTGAAAGATATTTCTCTAAAACAAATTTCTGGAAAAAGTCTTTTAAACAAAGAAATGAAAAGATAGAAAAAATAGAAAATCTTTATGAACAAATGTTGGGGAAAAGAAGAGAAAGGAACTTATCTGGGTGGTATAACCGATCCCAACGATCATGTCGTGCATTCTGGATTAATCAACCCAATGTATTTGTATCAATTAATCTTTCTGATGTCTTCACTTGCGGGGGATAAATAGGTTCCCAACTCTTCGCCAAATGCGGATCCCTTCCGCCAATTTTATCTCCTCGCCTCATAGTGCCCTTCGAGGGGTTTTCACTAATAAGACTCTCTCATATCTCTCAGCTCCCGTAGCCTTATAGTGCTTGTGAAGGTTTTCATCGATAAGACTCTCTCATTTTGCTTCTCTCAGCTTACGTCACCTTATGGTGCTTGTGAAGGTGTTCACCGATAAGACTCTCTCGTTTTGTTTCTCTCAGCTTTCGTCGCCTTATGGTGCCTGTGAAGGTTTTCATCGATAAGACTCTCTTATTTTATTTTCTCAGCTGGGGATCAGAGTGTTACTGATAAGATTCTCTCTGCTGGGAATTCTTTTGACTATCCATTTTTTTCAGCTCATGATCCTCATTTAGTCAGGGACCAGCGTGTTATTCTCGGCTTTCATTTGTCTGTCTTGGTACCTCTCGGATACTGATCAGGAGGTCTTTTTTGGACATTAATGTGGGTTTTATGTGGGGCTTAAAATAAAAGGAGATGAAAATTCAAAATAACTTTGATGGGTAAAACATTACAACTCTTGGAATCAAACCTCTTTTCAAAATTTAAAAACATAAGTTCTGCCCCAGTTTTCTTGCTTGAGGGATTTTTATTTTTTGTGACACTCTGTCACGCTGTGACCGAACTGTGAGGCGCCTACGTATCCTCTTTGAGGAATCAGGTCAAACGTAGTTAATTGGATCCCTTTGATTTTCTTGTGACTTTCCTTTTTGTTTTTGTTATCATTTTTTCTTTTTTCTTTTTTTCAACTTTTTTTTTCATTTTTTTTCATTTTTCATTATAGTTTTTCATTTAATGATTCCAAAAGAGGGGGATGAAAGAATAAATAAGGCTCAAAGGGGGAAGAAAAGGTTAAAGTATTTGGATTGTAGAAAAAAAATTGCATCTGTCATTTCATTTTCTTATTAATGCCAAGTGCAAACAAACAAACAATTATAATCGAAGAAATCATACAAAATACCTCTTGACTGCGTCAGAATTGATAGCCATGTCGATACATCTTCCCTTGACATCTTTCAAACATAAAGCGGTATAGGTCGACACTCTGGTCACAATGAATGGTCCTCGCTAGTTCGGGGCGAACTTGCCCTTTACTTCAGCCTGATGTGGCAGGATTCGTTTCAACACTTGCCATTCAAATTTCCTTGGACGTATATTCTTATTATTGCTCTTTCCATTCTCTTTTGATACGATTGACCAATGACATACTGCTGCCAATATCTTTTCATCATTTAAGCTCAACTGCTCCAATCGGGCTTTGACCCATTCTTCATTATCAATCTCCTATTGTATTATTAGTTCATAATCATATTGATCTTTTAGACCAAGTTGAAGATCCATCGTGCATGCCATGTCATTTGAATCTGTGTAAAGAGAACTCTTCAGAAAGAGAAAAAGAAGAAAACAAAATTAAAACAAAATAAGAAGAGAAAACTTTCACTTTAAAATGTGGGATAACAAAGTTTTACACTTTTGCTGAAACAAAAAAATGGATTACAACCTTGAAATAATCTAGACAACTAGAAAGAAAAATCAGAGCCCACTACTAAGACTCTCTCTGGGCAGGAAGAGGAGTAGCCGTCCAATTGTTAATATTGGCCCTAAGCCCCACAAACTTTGCATCTGCCCCACTTGACCCTTTTCCCAACACCATAATTGGCTTTGTCATCTACCTTTTCCAACTATACTAACGCTTTTCCACTGGTCGACTTTTCTCTTGAACCGGCACGGATCATCATCACTATTTGTGAGGGTTTCTTTAGCTCCCCTCCTTCATGCACTAGCTTGGTTATGTGGGCTTCATGGTGTGCCGGCAACGGGTCCTGATTGATGTTTGGTGCCTCTGGTGTCCGAACCTCAATCTTGTTGGTGTCAATAAGATTTTGCACTGCATGTTTCAACTTCCAACACTTCTCGATGTCATGTACGGGAGCCCTTGAAGAATACTCACATATTACTGAGTGGTCCATATTTTTGGGAAGGGGATTTGGCAATCTGGGCTCAACCGGACTCAACAAGCCTAACCACCTTAGTTTATGGAACAAAGCAGTATAGGTTTCTCCCAACTCAGTGAATGTTCTCTGATTCCCGTGGAAGCCTGGCCCTGCAGGGTTCCTGTAGGCCCTTCGTGGTAGATATGTATTCTGTGGAGGTGGATATGTGTTTTGGGGAGCCGGCGTGCGCCATTGCAGGCGAGCCGGAGGTTGAGTGTATGTCTAGGCTTGATGGACGAAGAGGTGTGGATCTTCTGGTGGGTAGTAAGGCTGTGAAGGGTAATTTTGAGTGTGCGGATAATTTGGGTGATGTGGTCTGGATTGGTGATGAGGGGAAGGACCTCTAGATCAGGGCAGTAACCTGCCTCTATTGTTGCGACCTCTTCTCTCTTTTTCTTTCCGAGCATACCCCCCGTGC
This sequence comes from Nicotiana benthamiana, assembly GCA_034376525.1. Taxonomy (NCBI): domain Eukaryota; kingdom Viridiplantae; phylum Streptophyta; class Magnoliopsida; order Solanales; family Solanaceae; genus Nicotiana; species Nicotiana benthamiana. The sequence goes on along the minus strand of CM067323.1, from coordinate 72,933,045 downwards.
CGCTCTGAATAACCTGGGTTGTTGCCTTAAGTGCCGTGTGATTCAGGATTTTTTCGGACTTCAGTCCCTCTTCTATCATAACCCCTATCTTTACTACTTCATTGACGGATTTTCCAACGGTTGCCACCAAGTGACCAAAGTAAGTTGGATCCTGTGTTTGCAGGAAGTAGTTCACCATTTCCCCCTCTCTCATGGGAGGATCAACCTTGGCTGCCTGTTCTCTCCAGCGGAACCCGAATTCAAGAAAGCTTTCTCCGGGCTTCTTCCCAGTCCTCAGTAATCTGAGGCGGTCAAGGACTATCTCGAGATTGTATTGGAAGTGACATGCGAAAGCCTGCGCTAGATCGTCCCAGGTGTACCACCTTCTTGGATCTTGTCTTGTATACCATTCTAGTGCTGATCCGCTCAAACTCTGGCCGAAGTAAGCTATTAGTAGCTCATCTTTACCACCGTATCCTCTCATTTTGCTAAAAAACCCACGTAAATGTGCCATAGGATCATCATGTCCCTCATATAAATCAAACTTGGGCATCTTGAACCCTACCGCTAGTTGGACGTCGGGGAAAGGGCATAGATTTTTATAGGCCACACTGACCTGATTGCCCAACCCATGCATGTTCCTGAAGGATTGCTCCAAGATTTTGCACTTCCTCATTGCCTCATCCTGCTCTTGGCTCTTAACCGGTTTTTCAGTCTCCGCCGGGACCTCAAAGTGGGTACTATAGGTATGTGGCTTGGTGCTTTATGTGAGGTTAGAGGGGTAATATGGTGCATCGTGAGCTTGAATCAACGGCTCACTAGATGATCTGTGCAATGGGGCTGGGGGAGGTGCCACAAAGATAGGGACATTTGGTGTATGAGGGTTTTGATTGGGTGGTGGAGCTTGGGTGTCATAGGCATCCCTTCCCTGATAGTAGTGATGGCTCGGGAAGCTTGTTGAAGGACCAAGAGAAGGGTATTCTGGTGTATGTCCTTGTTGGAGAGTAGGGGTAATGGGTGGTTCAGGCCCCTTTTGTGTTTTAGCCAAGGCCAATTGCATTTCACTTTTCCAGCCTCATTTTTTCCATCTTTTCCACGGCCTCTTTCAGCATTTGACTCATCGACTTTTCCGACTCAACACTGTTATCTGATCCAGTCATGTTTTCTGGTATGGGCCCTTTTGATCCTGTCTGATAATGGTGCGATGCCAGTACACTCTATCAAACTAACTGATATTGATTGAGAAAACAACAAACTTTTGAGTTTTAAAGAATATCGCAATTGCACGTTGGGGGATGCAATGTTCCTAAGCAGTTAACCATTTCTAATAAGCTTTTTCTCAGACCGCATGCATCATCCCGGCTTATTTTATTTGTGCCTTTAAAGTGTTTCGGGAACCATTCACTCCTCTCCTTTATTTTCTTTTCTTTTATCCTCTTTAAAGTGTCGAATCTTATATAGATTGCCTACGTATCATATCCCAACATGAATCAGACCAAGCGTAGTTTGAGAAAAATAAGATAAATAAGCTAACTCTTTTTGGAATTTTGAAAGCAATGCCTTAAGGAAAATATTTGATTTTGATTTCTAATTTTGATTTTTGTTTTTGAAAGAAAGACTTCAAAATTTCCTTTTCAAAATATGTGTATTTTTTATTTACAAAAGACATTCTAAGGAGTATTTTAATGATTTATTTGACCTAAGAGGAAAAGTGATTATTCTTCCAAAGCTTCATTGTTTAGAAAAACAAGGACTTGATTTTGCAGATACGGCCTTTCAGCATTTCTGGAGGAAGATTTTAAGGCTGTGCCCACAAACTATTTAAAAATGACTCAGGGTGGCTGTTCTTGCAAAATAACCTTCCGGCACCCTTTTGGGGACATTCGGCTCGTTTTAATCAAGAATGACATCATCCAACTTTTCAATGGCGAAAATTAAAGTTTTGATATTTTTTGGTCTATTTTTGCAAAAGGGGAGGTTGGACCCGATGAGGGTTGCTTTCGTATCTCACATCCAGTGAGAATCAAACCAGCGTAGTTCGGGCAAGGGAAAAACAAACTATGTTAAGAAAAACTCCTTTCTTTTCCCATTATTTTTTTTTTCGAAATTTTGACGGAGTTTGGACAGTACTTGTTATTTTAAATAGTATTTATCTCTACACTGCTATTTCCTTTTTTCGCATTTTTCTAATATTCCCAATTTCGTAAGCCGGTCTGCATGCAAGTCTGAATAAATAGATGCAATAAATCAAATAAGATGTAGCAGGATGGTCTTTTTACTTAGGTTGCTAGTCCTAGACGGACCCAACCCCTGTGTTGAGTCCCCTTAGTCAAATGCCCTTTGACAGATTTTCTACAAAGTCTGCTCTTAAATTCAAAGAGCAAGACTTTCTTCACCAAATCTTGTCAAAAAGACAGTATTTCAAACAAAAATCTACAATTTGTTGTTCAAGGATAGACTTTTGTTCAAAAATTGTCCAAAAGTTTATATTCTTACGACTTTTGAATTTTGTGCTCAAAAAGTCTTGAAGTAGTAAATAGACAAACAAACAAATACCATATACTCTTAAGTATTTTTCACTACTTCACTTTTATCAGTATAAAATTATTTTACTATTTAAACAAGTGCAAAAACAGAAAACTTAACATTTCAAACTTCAAAAACTAATGCTAAATAATTAATAATAAAAATAAAAATTTGAAAATAAAAAATAAAAAATAAAAATCAGCCATGAAAAAGAATAGTATTTTACCGTTTTACAATTCAAATGGCTGAAAAAATGGTGGTATGCCAAGAAGGATGTTCGGAGAGGTCGCCAGAATTTGGCCGAATTTTGGTCGCCAGAATTTGGCCGAATTTTGGTCGCCAGATTTTTTAGGTAGATTTGACATCAATAGCTAGGTCTTGAGGAGCTCTATCCGTTGATGTATGTATTGTGGGGGTGGTAGTGGTCAGAACTGCAATAACTGGCGAAAAGGTGACGGGAAAATTTCTTAGATCTATGATTCAAGGAGTTTGAGAGTTTTTTGAAGGATATGGTTTGGAGATATGGAAAGAGGAGGTGATGGAGATTACATGGTTAAATTTTGGGACGGATTGGTGGTCGGCCGCCGCCGGTGGGCGATTTCTGGCAACGGCGATGGGGCGGCGCCGTTAGTCTTGGGAGAAAGAGAAGAGAGAGTGATGAGAAGGAAAGAAGAGAGAGGAAATAATGGGAAAATGGGGCAACTAGGACCGTTGGATCAAATCAAGATGGGTGGATGAGATTGAATCTTGTCACTTAACCAAAACAACGTAGTTTCAAGGCAAAACTATGACATTTTAAGCTCTTCTTGGCAGCCCCCTTTTGGATCGGATTTGGGCTCTTTTGGGCATTTTGGTTTGGCCTAGGATTTGTTAGCCTAGTTACGATTTTGCTCTTCATTTTTCATTTTTGCTTCTTTTTTCTTTCATTTTCTTTTTAATTCCTAACTACCAAAATTCTAAAATAAATTGTAGAGCCAAAATCAACTTAAACAATACTAAGTAAGCCCGAATAATAATTATAACGCATAATTAAACAGCAATTAAAACAAAATCACACAATTGAACAATAAAAATGACAAAACTACCAAAATACATATTTTGTGATTTTCATCCCTTTCAAACAAAATATGGTTTAATTAATTCCAAGATGCACAATTAAATCCTAAATATGCATGCAACGCATATTTTTTTTGTATTTTTCATTAATTTAACAAATAAACATGCACAGACAAATGCGAAATAATAATAGAAAAATAATACAAAATTCATAACAATTGCAAACAAACAAAATTATTTTGTTTTGAATTTTTTGGAGTAACTCATATAGGAGAAAAATCACGTGCTCACAGGGAGTACTTAGCAGGTTTACAATCAAGCCAGATAATAAACATTGACATGCCATAACAAGAGTTATGAGGTTATATTTTTACTTTGAGAGATGGTGCTACGTCACGATCCAAACCCCGCTCCGATCGTGATGGTGCCTCTGTGAATACAAGTCCAACCAACCATCCCAAATTGCATTTTCAAAAATAGTTAAACATGAATAATTAGTCTAAATATGATTTAATAATAATAATTAGCAGAAGTACAACCAAAACACACCCCAAATCGGGGTGTCACAAGTCACGAGCTTCTATTAAAGTCTAACTACGACTACAAGGTCTGTAATATACAGAATGGGATTTATAATCAAAAGGAAGAAAATGCGGTGCCGCGAACGCTGGCGGTCACCTTGCTCAATTCCGATAGCTAAATCTCCGATCAGCTTGAAACCCGCTATCGGGTGAAACAAATACCTGCATCTGCACACGAGGTGCAGGGGTAAAGTGAGTACTCCAACTCAGTGAGTGATAAAGTTAAATAATAACTGAGCAGTAAGACATCACGTATAACAAATCATCATGCTGTATAGAAGCAGTGTAAAACTCTTTGAGAAAAGCAGTGAAGCAGTGAAATTTTTAGAATTATCTTAGCTCAGTTTAAAACATCTTTTGAAAAAAATACCTTTTTCAACAGTTACTCAAATGAATGAAAAACAAATGGTGTAGATAAGCGTAGAAATTCGCCCCTCGGACACAACATTCAGTTATTAGATAATATCAGGAACTCAGGTAGATATTGCATGAAGCATCACAGACAACATATAATGCCAGACAAATGAAACAAAGTAAACACATAAAATAATACCAGTACCGCCGCGGCGTGTAACCTGATCCATTTAACACCGACGACGCTCACTGGGGGTGTGCAGACTCCGGGAAGGACCCCTTATGGCCCAAGCGCAATATCAAGCCATCTCGTAATATCAAGTCTAGGCCTTAGGCCTCATATCAATAGCAAGCCACGTCATAGCATATAATCACATCACTACTAAGGCCTGAAAGCCTCCTTACATCACTTACAAGGCCTGAAAGCCTCCTCACATCACTCAAACCACCTCGTGGCATGTAAAGTATCTCAGGCCCTCAGCCTCATATCCCTTAGCATATCCTCACATATGGCCCTCGGCCTCACTCAGTCCAGAAATCATTACAAGCCCCTCGGGCAAAATTAACAGTAGTTCCCAGCCCAAAACATCATTTAGAAATATTATTTAAGATTCAATTTTGAGTAAATGTGGCAGAGTTTGTAAAACAGTAGTTATATACAGGGCTGAGTTCAAATACAAGTCAAAACGGTGAGGAAATAGTGATAAAAATTCCCGAAGGGCTCAAATAATTGGCACGAAGCCCAAATATGGCAATCAGCCCAAATCACGATGATAACAAATAAGTTTAAGTCAAATATGCGATAAAAACCATCAATTGAGACGGACCAAGTCACAATCCCCAGTAGTAAAAGACCCCACGCTCATCGCCCAGCGCGTGTCTCACCTCAACATAGCACTACGATGCAATCCGGGGTTTCAAACTCTCACGATACCATTTACAGTCATTACTCACCTCGAACCGGCAAAATCTCCAGCTCGCGATGCCTTTTCTCCTCAAATAGGCCTCCACGTGCGTCGAATCTAAACAAAATTAGAGAAAATATATCACAAAACGCTAAGGGAAAAAAGACCAAGCGAAATCAATCAATAACAGGAACAAATCCCGAAATTAGCAAAACCCGAGCCCCGGTACCACTTCTCAAAACTCAAAAAATTTCACATCATTAGATTCTTTATCTTTCTACGAGTTTATACATATCAAGAACTCTCAAATTCGAGCTCAAATGGCCCATCAAATCCCAATTTGAAATCTCCAATTTCCAAGCCCTAGTTTTTCCATTTTAGCTAAATTTCCATAAATTTCTAGGTTAATTTCCCAATATAATCACATTTTTAGTTCATAAAACTTACCTCCAATCAATCCTCTTCGAATCCCTCTTCAATTTCTCCCAAAGAGCTCTCAAAATGTTTAACAATAGTGGAAAAATGACTTGGGCTCGCGGATGAAATGCTTTTAAACTTGCCCAGCTACATGACTTTCTTCTATGCGATCGCGGCCCCAGGCTCGAGATCGCGAAGAGCAAAATTTTCCCAGACATCAGATGAACTATGCGAACGTGAATAACCCCTTGCGAATCCGATGGACAATTATTCATACATACGCGAACTCGTTCAAATCCATGCAAATGCAAAGATCACTCCCACCTGGACTTCAGAACCTTCTACGCGAACGTGAACCATGCCATGAGAACGCGAAGCATCATTGACCAACCTTCCGCGAACGCGGACCCTTCGACGTGAAAGCAAAGAGCAATCCGCCTGCCTCCTAATTTCCTGCTATGCGATCACGACATCACCCCCGCGATCGCGATGGCCAAACTTTCTGCAACACAAGGACTGAAAAACTGCAACTCTCAAGTGCCAAAATTGGACCGATTGACCACCTGAAACTCCCCTGAGGCCCTCAGGACCTCAACCAAACATACCAACATAATCTATAACATCATTAAAACTTGTTCCAATCAATAAAATACCTCAAACAACATCAAAACCATCATTTCACATCGAATTCAAGCCTAAGTTTTCCAAAAGCTTCCAAAACATGCATTTTATAAAAAATCCAACCAAATCACCTCCAAATGACATGAAATTTTGCACACACATCCCAAATCACACATGAAGTTACAACGATTCTCAGAATTCTATTCCGACCTTCAGATCAAAATCTCACCTATCAACCGGAAATCGCCAAAATACTAATTCCGCCAATTCAAGCTAAATTCCACACAAGACCTCCAAAACCAATTCCGATCACGATCCTAAGTCATATATCACCTAACGGAGCTAGCGAAATCATAAAATTCCGATCTGAGCTCATATACATATAAGCCAACTTTTGGTCAAACCTTTCAAATTTAAAGCTTTCAACGGAGACTATTCTTTCAAATTCATTCCGATTTTCCTGAAAAACCACAACCAACGATCTACATCAGACAAAATATATAACACGGGGAAAGTCATGCCCGGGAACTGGCGATAAAAATGCAAAAGCTCAAAATGACTGGCTGGGTCGTTCCATCCTCCCCACTTAAACACATGTTCATTTTCGAACGTTCCCAGAGTTGTTCTAGAAGGCTACCAATAGCTAAGTAACCCTACCCTGCATAATACCCGAGGGTGATCCCATGTCACCCTATCTCATATAGGTCTGATAACACATAGAAACTGAAATTACACAATCCATCCTAGTCCATAAACCATAGAACCATACCTTCACTTCTAAAACCATTTATACGATCAAAACCTCACACATATACCCTCAATAGTCCTGAACCAGCTGTAATAGCCCACGCCTGCAACCTCAGGTGCAACTATATGATATACCACATAACTCAAACACATGCAGCGATAACTTCCATTCCTAGCAGCTGCCCACAACAACAAAATATCGATAGAAAACTTCTCATTAGCTAAAGTCTCACTCCAACACTTTCATATACTGCCAACGATAAATGAAACATGCAATAAATCATAACCATAATATATCTTGAATATGAGAACTCCCGATCTCCCACTCCATATAGCACATGAATCATCGTACCTGATCCCAATTTTGCCGTCCGAATATATGCCACACCTCTAATACCCAATCGTTCCACGATAGATACTCTAAAATTTCCCTATGCCACCAAGAAAACTCGAATATCACCAGTCAATCTAACAAGAAGGTGTCGTAATACTACCGAAGTCCCATCAACTCAACCACATTACTTTTTTACTGAAACATAGACTATCGTCAAATCACTTCCAATTAGCAATACCATTTCCTTAATCATCTGAGGCTACCCACTGCCTATAAGTTTTATGAACCCCCTTTCAGAACTAAACAGTAACCTAAAACACAGAAGTCTCAGTCCCCACAACATACCACATACACCATACCTTCTGAGAATAACATGAAAACATTATCTCCCTTCCGAGCCATAGACATCTACGCACTCAAATAGTCATGAACTTTCCATCGATCCCATCTAGAACAAAAATAACTATACATCCCATATTCCACATGCCCATAGAAAATATGCATCTCCAAACCACGGTAAAACCCAAAAAGAACTCTCCTGATTCTATTTATACAAACTAAATTGCCAGGACTGAATCCTTCCAACCAGACCAAGCTAAGCAAGCCGTCAAAACCCAAGAGCATTGTTGCAAAATACCAGTACGAACTCACTACCTTGAACACACACAAAGATTTAATCATATCCTTACCATACCGATTCGGTCCAGTATCAAACTATTCCATCTTTCTAAATGTCCTTGTGATTCATTTTCAACTTAATATTCTCTCTTCCTGTAGCACCACAATTCCTCAACCCAGGCTCGCCATACGAGACCCAAGCATAAAACCACGCTATCTAAGACCCATAAAATGCTGAATACTCTCTCAAATATTCCCAGAAACACCGTATTCCAGAATACTTTACTTTGGAGAACCTCCTCGCAAACCTAAATATGCTACCTTTACCTCCTTGATACAGATACATAGAATCCCATAATCCACATCGAAATACAACAAGTCTTGACCGCTTCCAAAGAAAAATAGTTTCTAATTACATATGCAATTTTGGAACACTCAATTGATGTATACAAACTCTTGAATACAGTGGAACTATTCTCGCAAGTTATTCCTTTTTATTCAAGCTGCAATTGACCTGACCCAATGAACAGAACCACCCATGCCTCATTAGCACTCCAACATTGCAGAATGAAATCCTTATCCCAATACAACCCAGCAACTTCCTGCTCTATGTACCGAGTATTCATTACCAATAACCACGTAAGACATCCCGTGATTTTTCTTACTCTATGAAGCATATAACTTTTGCCGAAGTCTTCCTATACTCGAGCCATTCTCGGTCTCAATTTTTGCAAGTCATAGAAAATTTACTCCCACGCCTCAAACTGGAACCAACATAGCACCTAACCGTGCAATCGACTGCTCATAGTAGACTCCTCCACTTGGCTCAAAGCCATAAATCAAGATACACTCAATAACTCGTAACACTTTTACTCTATTAAGGCCACAATACCACAGAGAGATTAAAATCAAATCATATATGAGCTTGTGAAAATACAGATCACCTAGTACTGTAAATCTTCTGCAAATCTCGTATACATGCCCGCAATAGATAAGCTCACTCTCTTAAGCGACCCGAAAATTCCAAATTTCAACACGTACCTTGCAATTACACATAGGATCTTCTAACATACACATAATGATCACACCACTTCAGAACACTCCGCAGGAGAAAACCCACCTTCTTTACCTCAATATAACATTTTTGTATACCTTCTACCATCATACACATTACACAGCTACTTAGTCTTCCTGAATCTGAATTCACACCGCAACATGAGATTTACCTCACTCCCAACTAGGAGACATTAAAAGATTCTTCATACGCTCATAGCTCAGGGCTACACCCCAAATCAAATGGAAATCAAATAATAATAGTTCTTCTATCATCCAGTAGACCTTCCCCGTCACTTCCAAGTCACATAATTATATGTCGCAGTACGAACATACCATCACATGGCTATCCAGCCATCATTCCCACTAATAGGGGCAATACCGAACATATAAGACCAAAGCACTTGCCCATACAGTCAGCACCTCGGTGCTCAAGCCATAGACAAGGATCCGGCCTCAAATCCTTCAGACTGGCCCAACATAAACTCACAGAGATCACATCTCGACCCTCGATCGGGGAGTCATAAGCCATCAAGGCACATCTGATACAGAGCGCTCATGCGCGCATGCAAACGCGTGGAAGGAATTTCAAGAATTAATTTCCAAGCTGAATCAAGGACGCACGACAAGAATTCAAAAATGTGACATCTTTCTAAAGGTTCTACAGCCTCTCGAGGATAAATACAGACGCCTCTATACCGATACGCAAGACGCTAATAAACCTGCTTATGACTCGTGAGACCTATGTAACCTAGGCTCTGCTACCAACTTGTTATGACCCAGACCCCGCTCCAGTGGTGACGGTTCCTCTTGTGAAGACAAGGCCAGTCGACCATCCCAAATTGCCTTTTCAAAAATAGTTAAACATGAATAAGCAGTCTAAATATGATTTAATAATAATAATTAGCTGAAGTACAACCCAAACACTGTCCAAACTGGGTGTCACAAGTCACGAGCATCTATAAGAGTATAACTACGACTACAAGGCCTGTAATATACATAATGGGATTTATTATCAAAAGGAAGAAATGCGGTGCCGCGAACGCTGGCGGTCACCTTGTTCAATTCCAATAACTAAATCTCCGATCAACTCAAAATCCGCTACCATGTGAAATAAATATCTGCATCTGCACACGAGGTGCAGGGAGTAAAGTTAGTACTCCAACTCAGTGAGTAATAAATGTAAATAATAACTGAGTAGTAAGAAATCGCGTATAACAAATCATCATACTGTATATAACTAGTATAAAACTCCTTGATAAAAGTAGTGAACTGATGAAATCTTTAGAATTATCTTAGCTCAGTTTAAAAGCTCTTTTGAAAAAAATGCCTTTTTCAACAGTTATGCAAATGAATGCAAAACAAATGGTGCAGATAAGCACAAAAATTTGCCCCTCAGGCACAACACTCGGTTATCAGATAATACCAGGATATTAGGTAGATATTGCATGAAGCATCACAGAAAAAAATATAATGGCAGACAAATTATACAAAGTAAACACATAAAATAAACTGTGACATGCATCCCAATCCACATATCGTTGTGACGTGCAACCCAATCCATTTAATGTCGACGGCGCTCACTGGGGCTATGCAGACTCTAGGAGGGGCTCCTTACGGACCAAGCGCAATATCAAGACATCTCGTGGCATCAAGTCTAAGCCCTCGGCCTCATATCAATATCAAGACCTCGTGGCATATAATCACATCACTCCTGAGGCATGAAAGCCTTCTCACATCACTCAAACCACCTCGTGGCATATAAAGTATCTCAGGCCCTCGGCCTCATATCACTCAGCATATCCACACATATGACCCTTGACCTCACTCAGTCCAAAAATTATCACAAGCCCCTCGAGCAAAGTAAAAAAGTAGTTCTCAGCCCAAAAACTCATTTAGAAATATCATTTAAGTTTCAAATCTGAGTAAAAGTGGTTGAGTTTGTAAAACAACGGTTATTAATAGGACTGAGTTCAAATACAAGTAAAAACGGTGAGGAAATAGTGATAAAAATTCTCGAAAGGTTCAAATAATTGGCACGAAGTCCAAATATGACAATCAGCCCAAATTACGATGATAAGAAATAAGTTTCAGTCAAATATGCGGTAAAAATCATTAATCAGGACGGACCAAGTCACAATCCCCTGTAGTAAAAGACCCCACGCTCTCGCCCATGTCACGACCCAAAATCCACTAAGGGTCTTGGTGATACCGGACACCGTTGTCAGGCCAGCCAACTAAAATACTTAATTAAATTCTTATTTTAACAATTTTAAAAATACATCTTTTATACGATTAATACAGTACTCAATATATTCCTCCGAATGAACAGTGAAATAATTAAAAATCTTTTATAATTTCCGAATAATCCATATACATTCCCATAACCTGGAGTCACAAGTACATGAGCCTTTTCTAAGAGAAAACAATAATTACAATAAATGTCCTGAATACAATTCGACAGAAAACAAAGAAAATCCAGAGAGAGACTATTCTAACTGCGGATTCGCCTCGAGGAAATGCATCTCACTAGTCTCTGTGCCCATCCTGCCGCTATGCCGCTAAGCCGCAAGTCACACAATAAACCCGTGCAATAAAATTGCACAACAAGTCTAGTACGATTACAAACAACGTGTACCCAATGAGTATCCCACCTAATCTCAAAGAAGTAGAGACGGGATGGTCAACTTTGACACTTACTGATGGTCTAGTAATAATATACAAAAAAGTGAGGAAATAATGGATCTATATAGCATGTTCTAATTCACAAAGCTATAAACCAGGTAAACAACTTTTAACCAGTAACAAAGAATTTTCAAAATTTCTTTTCATTTATCTTCAGCAATTTATGTCAGGCCAAAAGACAATATTAACATCAAGTATTTCAAGTAAGCAATATAAACATGCACATATCATGCCGAGGTCGACGGCCCCCTCCAACAGAAATATAAACTGTGCACTGCCGAGGGTTGAACGACCCGAACCATAGATATCTATTTAATCTGCCGAGGCATTTGGCCCGTTCCATAAATAAACATATACATTGCTCGTGAATCATGCATGCGATGTAGGTATACATAAGGATACATGCTCAATCAGTCAAGTAAGAACTTATCGGGGGGTATTTCTCCAAATAAAACCAATTCTCCTTTAACAAATTTTAAGAAATGAAGTTAAATCCTGTTAGAAATTCACCTACTAATTTAATGTGATTTAAGAAATTCAAGCCATCAATGGGTTCACAACTAATCCAGGTATAACATGCTTTTGGGTCCTAGACTACCCGGGCAATAGCATAATAGTAGCTACGCACGGACTCTCATCACCACGTGCGTACGTAGCCCCCACAAATAGGAAGACACATAACTAATTTAACTCACCTATGGGGTCAATTCCCCCTCACAAGATTAGAAAGAAGACTCACCTTGCTCCGAAGACCCATGATCGGCGTTCTATATTCTTCCGAAGGCTTGAAACGACGCACAATGTTCCAAAACTAGCCAATAGTTATTCAAATCTATTAATATATTCTAAGGTACTCATTATAGTCCAATTAATAGCAATTTCTAACCCCGATTGGAAAGTTGACAAAAATGTCCTCTGGCCCACGTACCCGGAATCCAAAATTTTTCGAAGATAAACTTTGCCCATGACCTTAGGAACTCAAATATATGATTTTCTCTAAATTTCAAACCCGAAATCATGGTCAAATTCCAAGAAATGTAAATTTCCAGGTTTCCCACCAAAACCTCAATTTTCCATAATTTTCCAAGTCTAAATCCATGTATGAACCTTGTCTTTAACTCAAAACTCACATAAATTACTTACCTCATCTCAAGTGACGAAAATGGCACTCCAAGATGTTCCCCATCGACTCCAATGGAAGAAAATGGGGTTGAAATGAACTCAACCCCGAACTTTAAAAGACCTCACTGCCTCAACTGCTTCTGCTTTTGCAGAATTATTTTCGCCTATGCGGTTCCACTTCTGCGGTCACAAATTCCGCTTTTGCGGTCCTAGGCTCCACCCCAATTTCCGCTTCTACGGACGGCCCGCCACATATTCGATTCTGCTTTTGCGGATCTTGGGCCGCTTCTGCGGTCCTAGGCTGCTCCGCCTCCAACCGCTTCTGCAACTTCTTCTTTGCTTCTGTGGTCCCAAATCTGCAGAAGCAGAAATACCAGAAGCAACAGCCCCATCCCCTTCTTCAAACTCTTGACTCGATCCGTTAACCACCCGGAATCCACCCGAGGCCCCTGGAATCTCAATCAAACCTAGCACCCAATCCCAAAACACGTTAGGAATTTCTCGAGGCCTCAAATTACATCAAACAACGCTAAAATCATGAATCAACCTCCAATTCAAGCTTTATGAACTTTGAATTTTCCAACTTCTACTTCTGATGCTTAAACTTATCAAATCACGTCCAATTGATCTCAAATTTTGCACACAAGTCATTTTTGACATTACGGCCTACTCTAACTTACCGGTCAAACTTCTCAAAAACCTTCAAATTTCTATCTTTAGCCAAATGGCTCTAAAATGACCCACGGGCCTCCAAATTCATTTCCGATCGCGCTTCCAACTCCAGAATCACCAGACAGAGCTACTCCTAGTGTCAAAAATTCTAAACAGACATCGATAACACTGAAATGCACTTCAAACCAAACTAATAAAATTTCTTCCAAAATTCCAACTTCCACAATATGCGCCAAAATTCTCCCGTGTCATCGAAAACCCCATCCGGGCATACGCCCAAGTCCGAGATTATCATACGAACCTGCTAGAACCTTTAGATCTTGATTCCGAGGTTGTTTACTCAAAATTCTAATCTTAGCCATTTTCTCCAACTTAAGGCTTCTAAAATGAGATTTTTTATTTAAATTTAACTCTGTGAATTTCAATTCCGACCATGCGTACAAGTAACAATTCCTGAAAGGAAGCTGCTCAAGGCCTCAGACTGCTGAACGACGCGCTAGGGTTCAAAATGACTGGTCGGGTCATCACAGTCCAGTGCGTGTCTCACCTCAACATAGCACTACGATGTGGAATCCTGGATTCAAACCAGTAGGATATCATTTACAACCATTACTCACCTTGAACTGGCGAAATCTCCAGCTCGCGACGCATTTGGTCCTCAAAACAGCGCATCGAATCTATCCAAAATTAAAGTGAATACATCACAATAGGCTAAGAGAACAAAGCCCAAGCGAACATAATCAATAATGGGCAAAAATCCAGAAATTAGCAAAATCCGAGCCCTGAGCTCACTTCTCGAAACTCAAATTTTTTTTACAATATTAGATTCCTTATCTTCCTACGAGTTTATACATATCAAGAACTCTCAAATCTTAGCTCAAATGACCCATTAAATCCCAATTTGAAATCTCTAATTTCCAAGCCCTGGTTCTTCCATTCTAGCTAAATTTCCATGAATTTCTAGGTTAATTTCACAATATAATCGCATTTTTAGTTCATAAAACTTACCTCTAATCAATCATCTTCGAATCCCTATTCAATTTCTCCCAAAAAGCTCTCAAAATGCTCAACAATGGTGAAAAAATAACTTGGGCTCGCGGATGAAATGTTTTTAAACAATCTGCCAAGTTACAGGACTTTCTTCTATGCGATCGCGGCCCCAGGCTCGCGATCGTGAAGAGCAAACTTTTCCCAGACCTCAGATGAACTATGCAAACGCGAAGAACCACTTGCGAACACGATGGAAAATTATTCATACCTATGCGAACGCGTTCAAATCCATGCGAACACAAAGAGAACTCCCACCTGGACTTCAGAACCTTCTACGCGAACACGAACCATGCCATGCGAACGCGAAGCATCATTACCCAATCTTCCGCGAGCGCGGACCCTCAGACGTGAATGCGAAGAGCAATCTAGCTGCCTCCTAATTTCCTGCTACGCGATCGCGACATCACCCCCTCGATTGCGAAGGCCAAAATTTCTGCAACACAAGGACTAAAAACCTGCAATTCTCAAGTGCCAAAATTAGTTCGATTGACCACCCGAAACTTCCCCGAGGCCGTCGGGACCTCAACCAAATATACCAACATAATCCATAATATCATTAAAACTTGTTCCAATCAATAAAACACGTCAAACAACATCAAAACCATTATTTCACATCGAATTCAAGCCTAAGTTTTCCAAAAACTTCTGAAATATGCATTTGATCAAAAACCCAACCAAATCACCTCCGAATGACATGAAATTTTTCACACACATCCCAAATCACATAAGAAAGTTATAGTAACTCTCAGAATTCCATTCCGACCATCGGATCAAAATCTCACCTATCAACCGGAAATCGCCAAAATACTAATTCCGCCACTTGAAGCTAAATTCCACACCGGACCTCCAAAACCAATTCCGATCACGTTCCTAATTCATAAATCACCTAACAGAGCTAGCCAAATTATAAAATTCCAATCCAAGCTGATATAAACATAAGTTAACTCTTGGTCAAACCTTTCATCTGAGACTATTCTTTCACATTCATTCCAATTTTCCTGAAAATTCACAACCAACAATCTACATCAGCCACAATGTATAACACGGGACAAGTCATGCCCGGAAACTGACGATCAATATACAAAAGCTCAAAACGATCGGTTGGGTCGTTTCATGCTATTTGTTGGAAACTAAAAAAAGCAGTAATTGCTAACTCTACCATGAAGGCTGAACTAATTGCTTTAACTTCAACTAGTGAGGAAGTGAATTGGTTGAGAGATTTATTATTTCAAATTTCTTATTATGAAAAACCAATTCTTCCTATTTTAATTTATTATGTTAGCACCGCTACTATTGGTAGAGTACAAAACCGTTATTACAATGGTAAATCTAGACCTATGAGAGGAGAAAGCACATTATTGTGTGATATTTGAAATGTGGTAATATTGATTATGTGATTATTTTACAGATCCACTAATTAAATATGTGGCAAGAGAAATGGTCTAAAGTACATCGATAGAGCTGGGATTGAAGCCCATAAACTTATAAGTCATATATGAGAAAACTCAACCTAAGAATAGAGATCCTATAACAAGGTTCAATGGGAAGATTGAATCATATGATGGCTTGGTTTGAAATGCACACTTATATATTTGTTTTTCTATCCCTATGATGTGAGTGCATTTATCCTGTAACGATTTGCGAGGATGATTTTTAATTAACTCTTAATGAAAACTAATAGCTCGTATGAGTGGGTTGTTAGATTTACAGGAGCACCCTTGACAGATTTCACCTATGTGAGTGTGGAAGTAGGGTGCTTCATATGAGAATTGGGCTTATTTTCAAAAATACTCATGAAAATTGGGATAGCACAAGGCCGTAGTGTGTTGGCTAATAAAGTTCATGTCAGCACCTTGACTATTATGTGTAAGCGGTGATATTTTATTTTTCTAAAGCAGGCATAGTTCAAGTCTGACACCACTACTAACTCTGAAGTAAATATTGTTGTTTTACTAAGTGGAGGTTAAATGTAGAGCACACCTTCATTATTCATAATAGTCTCCCTTCAACCGGTAAACTCTCTTGTTTTAATATTAAAATGAGTGGGGAATATTCGTTTTAATGCATTTTAGTATTAAACATAATATTAAAGTGCATTATTTCTTGTGAGATAGTGGTTATAAATTGGCAAGAAAGTGGTCATTATTTTGGTCATGAAACCACTATTGCCATGATCTACCACTAATTACCTACTAAAGATTAACTTTTGTAACCACCAACCACGTTCTACAATTTTATTATCCCATTACTTATTATTTATTTCATGAAAGAGATTCTACACTAATAAATAGTGGTATTTCTTCCTTGTGTTTGGTATGAGAAAAATATTGTAGGGTGCATGTAAAAAGTGTGATTGATGTTAGTGAAAAAGAGAGTGAAAAGAAGGAGAAAGCCTAAGTCTCCAACTTATTCTCTATAAAAGAGAATATTATTTTTGTTAAAGGAAGATATTTATTTTGGTGGAACTCTGGACTCAACAACTTGTCCAGAGTTTGTTCGAGTCATTCGATATTGTCGGGCTGTTGTATTCTGGAGGGGACAAGTCAAAAGTATTACTACTGAATAGGTGAAGATACTACCACAGTTAGCTTGAATCTCCTGAAAGAGAGCGAGATATCTGCGCTTCGGCCTTAAAAATATTTATTCATTTATCTCATCTTATTTTTCAATCGTAATATAATTATGTTTTCACCAAAAGTCTATGTACGTCACTGGCCTAATCAAAATTGAGTTGTGATCAGCTTAGTACACATGCCTTAAAAATGGGTTTTATAATTTGTGACCAAGTGAGCAAGACTAAAATATTTATTAAAACATACCACTAAGATATTGTTGCCAATTGCATCAACTAAATGTGAATGTTTGGCAAAGTCAACATGCAACCAATCTAATCCGAAGAGTTTTTGTACATGTGCGTGACAGTTATGTTGTATAGTCACATCATCAGAAACGTCAGAATAAATTAATATTTTATTTATGGAGTTCTGAAAATGAAAACTGATTACTTGTTTAGCTCCTTTGTTTTGGTCGGGATGTTCAGTATATGACGGTTAGATTCAGAGGCGGATCTAAGATTTGAACACGATGAACATTAATATTTTCATATATGTCACAAGTTCGGCGCACAACTCTTTACAAACTTAACAATTATGATAGCTTATTATCTAAGTACAAAGCCTCAGCTGTCGTTGTCAAAGTCAGACATATGTTACTACTTCATCCAATGTGATTGTTGAAGGGAGACTTAAGAGTATGTATTTTTTTTACTTGTTGAGAACCCTAAATAAACATATTATTAATTGTACTTTTTTTTCATGTTATAGAAAGATTTTTTCATTTTAACCAAAAAAAAAAATTCTTTTCATGTAGAAAAAGTATTTTTTTTATTTCAACAATAATTTTTCCAGTCACCAACTAAACAAGGAAAAATAACCGATAAAATCACTCATTTTTCATGAAAATATTTTTCTTCATATCAAACACACGCTTAAAGTGGTACTAAATTATAATTTAATTCAGAAAAATAAATTAATAATAAAATGTAGTTGCCAGTTTTGATCCCGAATCCCAAAAGCAATAAAGAACGATCACCCACATACCTAACCAAAGCAGTCACCCATCTTTCTGTATCTTTAGGTTTACCAATAAATTATTAAAAGGGTCCTTTATGGATACACCGATATATCGTAGATATATATACAATGGTTTTGTTGAGGCTAATAGGTTCCGATGACCCCTCTACCTTACATGTAGGTCTGCCCCTAGTTAGATTAACCTTGTTTACCTTTAAAATGAGTAACAATTGAATCTATATGCGATTTTTAGGATATATAGATTAATCCAATACAAGTGATTAATAATATTAGATAAACAAATAAAAGATAGGTAGATAGCCAAACTAACACCAATACTAAATTCGAGCTCGGTTATGGGCTTAACAATTTATCTGCCTTCAATTTGAAGCCAAAATATATATGAAAAGATATGAGCAAGAATCAAAACCTTTGAATAGCTTAGAAACAGAGAAAACGAGTTTATATTATCTTGATATGCATGTTACATCGTGTTTATTGAATAATAGAATTCCTTTTTATATAGTAGAGGAGTTTTACCCTAAGTACAATTCTAAGAAAGGTAAAAATCCTCCTATTCGCTAATCATTGATCTGCTGTCGATACATGACGTGATCTACGCTGTGATATCCGGTTGGTCAAGGATATCATAGCTTTTTGTTAATCATGTGCGGTCGTTTGGCAATGCTTTCCGAGATCTCGAAGCTCGAACCGGGTCCGAGGAGTATGGTCTCGATGGCTGAGAAGGCAGTTGTTTTGTTTGGACCTTGATACGGAGGCTCCTACCTTCGATTTTGATTCCTTGTAGTTACGTCTTTGCTTCGTTTGCCCCACCAAAAAATTGGGATACTGATTAACCCGTTTTTTACCCATATACAGACAGTCCTCTCGTTTCTCAAAGAGTAGGTTTGCCGAAACAATGAGAAACAATAGATGTTATCCAGTTCCTTCCTCTGTACATCATTAAAAAAATGACGAAGAAACATGCCATCAGTCCCGTCGTTCTAACTTCAGACATATTTCAATAATCGACTGGTTGCCTCCGAATGTGAAGTGTTGCGAACTTCCCTATAAAATCGTCTATCCCTTGCTCTTTTTCCACATTACGATCAAGCTTCCGCCTCCAAATTCCCCAGCTATTATCAACTTCTTTCAAACCTTCATATCTTCATCCTTCAAATTTGTTCTTTCTTTAAATTTCCAAACTTCTCCAGATAACAATGGCCAAAACGTCTAAATTAGTTCCTCAACATGTTGCTTCTTCATTTTCCCAACCAGCTGCCAATATTGAGGTGGTTTCTCTCAAAATAGTTGTCCTTGAAACAACTGCTCCAGAAGTGGCTGCCACCGAGTTGGCCGCCTCCCTACCGGCTCTCGAGCCCCCCTTAAAAATATTTATTCTCGGGGGCTTCTCAATTGTGGACGACTTCAAGGTTGAGAAAACCTCATCCAAACATTATCAGGGTGAAAGAGCATCAAGGTCTATACGCTCTATCACTGAAGAGGTCCTTCCCGTGGTCCGAGAGAACTGTAAATTGGAAGACAAAGACGTAGTAGTCCCCGGGCCTGAGAATTCTATTACTACCCATGTGGACTGGTATATAAGTGTTTACACTTACCTCTTCACACTAGGCTCGATAGATCCGATTGTTCTGGATTTTTGCAAGAGGTACGAGGTGTGCCTCGGGCAAAATTCGTGCCCGTCTTTATGGAGGATCGTGATCATCCTCCATTACTTTGTGCATAACACCGAGTCTCATCAGTTCACTATCAACCACCTACTCCATCTGTACAGTCCCTGAAGTTTTTTAGAGTGACTAATAAGCTTACTCGCTAGGCCAACAAGGCTCATTTTTTGAGTATTCACGGAGATTGAGGACGAGGTTGTAAGGGACGCTTTTTTTTGGGTGAAGATCGAAGACTTGATCTATCTCGAGTTCATGCACTTCCCCGAGAAGTGGAATGCATCTCATAAGTGCAGCCTTTAAGTGCCAATATTTCTTCATTTCCTTTCTCACCATTTGCATTTGTGGTGGTGCATCTGTTGCTAGGGGTTCCAAATGTTTCCCCCCCCCCCCCAAAGGAGTGGATTGAAGGCATCTGTAAACAGATTTCATACTTTGAGCGCTCATGGCACAAACTTTTGAACAGCCGATGGGAGGCCCATTCTCATGGTATGGTACACCTCCGAATATTTATTTACCTGCTTTTAACTCACATCATACTGGAATTTCTTCTTTCTTGTGTAGGTTTGCCTAAGATTACCGAACTTAAGCCTTTGGCAGGGTACAAGAACGTGTTCTTGTTCGTTGATCCCTCGATCACGGACAGCCCGGGGCTGCCATGTGGGAAAGAAGAAGAAGCAAAGAAAGGCTTTGGGCTCCCTGAGCTCTAAGGTGAAGCCAAAGAAAAGAGCGGCTCGTAACCCAAGAAGAGATAAAGCTCTCGGGTGTCGAATTCTAATTCACTTCTTCGGCTCAGGGATGAGTCAGAAGAAGATATTATTATTACCCACGAATCGACCCTCGCGAGGAGAAGTCCACAGTCGAGGCGGCGGGCCGTCAGACCGATCTTCCTCCAAGTCAAGAGGTCAAGATAGAAATGTGGGCTAATACCCCCAAGACGTAGGCTCCGCTCCAAAGGAAGCACCCGGTGTAATAAATATTATGGGGACGGTCTCCTTCACCATGTCCGTGCTCGAGGAGGCCCAAAAAGGAAAAGAGAAGTTTAATGAAGGAGTTCATGGTGCAGACGACCCCCTTCATTCTTTCTTTGATAGTGTGGACTCGTCCCCTTTGAAAGATATTTCCGAGTTGGGAGACTTGGAAGTCCGGAAGAAGGATACATATTCGGGAGCTGGCAGGCCGAGTTCGAGCCCAAAATCAAATAATCGGATTCCCACTCTGAGTGTGCACCCCGAATTCAAGGGATGAGTTATTCTCATTGTCCCAGAGGATGCCCAGGTTATATATGCTCCCATGAGAATAGCCAGCTATCTCTAATTCCTAGTGACTGAGGAGGACCAGGCAAAGATGAAAGAGGTGAACGTGTCGTGTTTTTCAATGAGGCGCAGTAGGCGCTGAACCGGGTAAGGAATCATTACGTATTTTTGAATTTTACTTAGGTTTTGATATCTCTCACGTCTTTCATTGTTCTGCATGCCTTGGTAATTCATCATGAGGGATTTCTCATGTACCGAGTCGAGGCCAATCAACTCGAGCTCAAGGAGCAGTCTAAAAAAGGATATGTACAAGCTCTTCAATGAGCAAAAAATAGGGGCTATCAAGGACCTTCAGGCCGAGTTCGATAGGGCTTAGAAGGAAGTTTCGATCTTGAGGCGGGAACATGGCCAATCTAGTTGAAAAGGTAAAGGTCTTTGTAGTTAGAAACAAGGAACTAGTCATGGCAACTAACGACCAAAACTCGTAGGTCTAGTAGAAGATCTACTTGATTACCCAACTCTGAGTTGAAATGAACGAGGTCCAAGACATGGCTGATAGGTGGAAAAGAAAAATGAATTGGCTGACTTCGGAGAAGGAAACCACCTGGGCAAAGCTGGCATCGGTAGAGTTTCAACTTCGGTTGGTGAAGAAGAAAGCCGATAAGCGGTCCCTGCTGAATGACGATCTCCAAGCACAACTAAGCTCGGCTCTAGAAGAATAGGATGCCCTCGGTAAGGAATACAAAGTAATAAAGTCCAAGTTGGACAAAACCTTTGCCGATGCTGAAGAGATAGTGGCCCAGTACAAGGTCGAGATCGAAGCAGGCGAGGCTCGCCTTATGACCAATGCTGAATATATGAGGCAATTATCTCGAAGGGAGACCCTCGAAGAGATCTATGCTCGAGGATTTGACCTATCGGCTGAGATAGTGGAGGAAAAAAAGCTTGATGCCGAGGCGAACAAACTTTTTGAGCCCGAACGTATGGAACGCTCCGAAGGTTCCAAGGGATCCAAAGGCTCCAATGGTTCTGGTGACGAATCGAGCCCCGGTGAAGATTAGACATGAATGCCTTATAACCGTTTTAGTTTTGTATTGTGTATATTTTTTTTTACTTTGAAGCCGTTTTTGTTGGGCCTTTGTAAATATATTCCGGAATATATAAAATTTTCCTTTTTTGGCAATTTTGAGTCTCTACTTGTTTAGCATCTTTTCATAATTTCTGTTCTTGCAAATATTTCTAATGCCTCAGCATAGAATCAAATGTAGTAATAAGTTGCAATCTTTTTGGAGTCATGAATAGAGCCTAGCTTCGATGCAACTTTATTTTCTCGAAGCTTTGAAAACTTGGGGTGACCAGAAGTTCTCCCAAGTGTTTAAGCAATTTTAGACAATGTTTTTACCGAAGGCAACCTTTTAGCAGGTTTTGAATTTTTATGAAGGCCTTATGTTTTGATTATGGGCTTCGGATGTCTCCGAGTCATTTTTAGGGTGGTTGTAGCCTTTTGTGTTTAGTCACTACCTAATAGGTTTTGTGCCTTCTGGATTTGGTAGCCCGAGTTGTCTGAACTTATTTCGGATGACGGTCCTCGAGTATGGGTAGCCCTTGGGCTCGATAGTCCACGAATAAGGGGATAACCATTAGGATCGATAATACCTGAATAGGGGTAGCCCTTGGGCTTGATAATCCCCGAATAAAGGTAGCACCTGGGCTCGATGATCCTCGAATAGGGGTAGGGCAATATAATCCCTAAATAGGGGTATCCCTTAGGTTCAATAGTACCTGAATAGGGATAGCCCTTAGGCTCGATGCTTTAAGAAGCAAAAATACGTAATAGCAAGGTGAAAACTTTCTTTCATTTTTGTGTGTAAAGTACATGATCAAAAGCGTGTAAAAGCTTGTATTATGGATAAGGTGGCCTATACAGGCATGATTCACTTGACCGTTTGGCCCTTACAATGAATCCTAACCACCAAGCCTAAGCTGTTCAAGTATAAAGTTTCCTTCTTTCCTTGCTAAGAAACCTTAACCCGAGAATGATGGCCCCCAATATTCGAGGTCGATCTTGATAGGGCTTGGATGTTGTTGATGCGAGCATTGACTCCGATTTAAAACCGATCATAAAATATAAGTTAGCACATTTTACTATTGCCTTGCTAAAAACCTTGATGAAAACCCCATTTGGGGACAAAAAATGGTTCAAGGAAATAAGACTACAACGCGTGCTTTCAGACCTAATAGTCACATTCTCCTTTGACTGTTGCCTGCAAGTGTTAGCCCGATTCATAATGTTATAAAGAGGTAAATGAGATTGTACCTTAGCAGTAGTACCGCTTTAAGTGCGTCACATTCCAGTTGTTGAGTAGTTGCGAAATGTTTCTTGCTTCGAGTTTGTACGAGCCTTTGCTAGTAATTCCGACGACTCGATATGGTCCTTCACAATGCGGTCCCAGATTTCCCTCATTCGGGATTTGGGTATGCAGTGTTACTTTTCTTAACTCCAAGTCCCCGATCTTGAAGTGTCGGAGGTTGGCTCATCGGTTGTAATATCTTTCTATCCGCTGAATCTGGGCGGCCAACCGGACTAGGGCAGCCTCGCACCTTTCTTCCAATAGTTCCAGGCTCGTGTTCATGATCTCATCGTTCGATTCCTTGGTCTCATATCGGAACCCGAGGCTCGGTTATCCCACTTCGACCGGTATTAGTGCTTTGAAGCCATAGACTAGTAAAAATGGGGTAGCCCTAGGAGTAGATTTCAAAGTTGTATGGTATGCCTACAAGACTTCGGGCAGAATTTCCTTCCACTTCCCTTTGTCATCGGTTAACCTCTTTTTCAAATTTTGGAGTATGGTTTTTTTTGTAGATTCCTCTTGTCTGTTCCCAATAGGGTGATAGGGTGTGGATAGTATCTTTCTAGTTTTGTGGTCTACGAAAAACTTGTTTACCTTGATGTCAATGAATTGCTTCCCGTTATCACACACGATCTCAGCCGATATCCCAAATTGGCATATTATGTGGTCCCAAATGAAGCCGATAACTTCTTTTTGCCATACTTTTTCGAATTTTTGAGCTTCGACTCATTTAGAAAAATAATCAGTCATAAACAATACGAGTTGACCCTTACAATATGCCTATGGCAGGGGAATGACGATGTTCATTCCTTATTTCATGAATGGACATAGGGACAAGATCGAATGGAGTAGCTCTCCGAGTTGATGGATAATCGGTACGTGCCTTTGACAACCGTCACATCTTTGTACAAAGTCCTTTTCATCTTTCCCCATGTCGATCCAGCAATAGCCAACCTTAATTTTCTTCTGAACTAAAGATTCTGTCCCCAAATGGTTTTTGCATGTGCCTTCCTGAATTCTCTCAAGACATATTCGTTATCTCCCAGCCCGAAGCATATGGCGAGCGGGCCATTGAATTTTCTTCTAAACAAAGTCCCTTCGGACAGGCTGAACCTAGCTACCTTCGTGCGTAGAACTCTCAAGTCTTTAGGATCCGAGGGCAACTTCCCCGTCTTCAAATAGTCTATGTACTTATTTCTCCAATCCTAAGTTAAACTTATTGAGTTTATTTTGGCATGGACTTCTTCCACTACCGAATTCATTTGTTGTGCGACTGTTCTAAGCTGAATTTGTCGTCACCAACCGATGAAACCAAGTTAACTAGAGCATCGGCTTTGCTTTTTTATCTCAGGGCACGTTCTGTGAGGTCCATTCCTTGAATTGATGCAATGTTACATGAAATTTGTCTAAATACCTTTTCATTCGTTCCTCTTTTACTTCGAACATCCCATTGACTTGATTTACCACAAGGAGGGAATCGCACTTAGCTTTGACCATGCCAGCCCGAAGGCATTTCGCTAATTCGATACCTGCAATCATAGCCTTATATTTTGTCAGTCAATTTCACAATTCTAATAGACTGCCAAACTACGTTACTCGTAGGTGTCTTCAACATGATGCAGAGTCCGGACCCCTTTGCGTTCGTGGCAACGTCTGTAAAGAGGGTCCAGATCCTCGAGGAAGTCCCCGAGGTTAAGAATAATTCCTTTTCGACTTTGGGTATTAAGGTCGGCGTAAAGTCGGCCACAAAATCTGCCAAAATTCATGACTCGATGGCCAACCAGCACCGAGAACTCGGGTTTGTGCATAATGTTACTTAGTGGGTAAGACGTTATGGAACATACGAGGTGGCATTGAAAATACAATTTTAACTTAGTGGAGGCGCTTAACAAAGGGAGCTCCAATTTTTCCAGTGAAGATACCTAATTTCAGCCTCGCCTAGAGTTCTACTAACATAGTAAACAAGAAATTGTGTACCTTCCTTTTACCGAACGGGGACTCCACTTACCGCTACCTCGGATACCGCCAAGTAAAGGTATAACTGCTCCTCTACCTTTGGAGTATGGAGCAAGAGTGGACTCGAAAGGTACCATTAGAGTTATAACAAAACTTGTTGGCACTCCAGGATCCAAAAAACGTTATTCTTCTTCTTCTTCATCAATAATAATAATAATAGATGTCTTTTGTCCGAGGAACTTGATATGAACTGACCGAGGGGAATTATGCGCTCGGTTAGCCTTTGAACGGCCTTGACACTATCCACAATGGTGATGTCTTATATAGCTTTGATGTTATTGGGATTGATCTCAATCCCTCGATTGGACACCATGAAACCAAGGAATTTTCCGGATCCGACCCTGAATGCACATTGTTCTGGGTTCAGCTTCGTATTATATCTTTTCAATATGTCAAAGGTTTCTTGCAAATGTTTCAAATGATCCTCTACTCATAGGAACTTGACTAACATGTCGTCAATATAAACTTCCAATGATTTTCCTATCTATTCTTCGAACATCCTATTTACGAAGCGTTGATAAGTGACACTGGCGTTCTTTAGCCCGAACGAAATTATGTTATAACAATAAGTGCCGAATTTAGTGAAAGGAAGTTTTTTATTGATCGCCCTGGTGTATCCGGATTTGGTTGTACCCAGAATAAACGTCGAGAAAGCTGAGTATCTTATGTCCGCCCATCACATCGATCATGTGATTGGATTTAGGCATAGGAAAAGAGTCCTTCGGGCATTCCTTGTTCAAATCTTTGTAATCTACGTACATTCTTCATTTATTTCTGTTTAGGCACTACCACTACGTTAGCTAACCAATCCGGGTACTTAACTTCCCTATAACCTATGTTAAGGAGTTTGGATACCTCATCTTTGACGAATACGTGCTTGACATCAGACTGAGGCCTTCTCTTCTTTTTAACTGGGTGGAACTTTGGATCCAAGCTCAGCTTATGAGTGGTGGGATACCTGTCATTTTAAGATGGGACAAAGCAAAATAATCTATGTTAGCTATAAGGAATTTAATGAGTTTTTTCTTGAGCTCGGGAGTTAACCCCATGCCCAGGTATACCTTCCGATTGGGCAAGTGTTAGATCAATATGACTTGCTCCAGCTCCTCGACCGTTGACTTGGTGGCATCGTAATCATCAGGGTGATGAACGACCTAGGGACTCTGTAATCATCATCCTCGCCTACTCCTTGCTTTCCGGTTCGGTCGGGGCTTGTATTGGTGATTGTTATTTAATTTCTTTCCTCCTAACCGGCTCCATCTTCTTTGATGTGAGAGTGTGGGCATCGACATCACTTCATCGATTGCAAACATTTCTTTTGCGATAGGCTGCTCTCCGTAAACCATCTTGATTCTTCCCGGTGTGGGGAACTTCAGTGCTTGGCATAGTGTCGGGGGTACTGCCCTCATTTTGTGAACCCAAGGCCTTCCGAATAAAGCGTTATACCTCATTCCCCCCTCGATCACATAGAATTTGGTATCCTACATTGTCCTGGCAATATTTACTGCCAAGGTTATTTCTCCTTTGGTAGTTTCGCATTCCATGTTGAATCCGTTTAAAACCCGGACTAGTGGCACTATTTGGTCTTATATACCCAACTGTTCCACGACCTTAGATCTGTTGATATTGGTTGAGCTACCTCGAACAATCAACACACACTTAACTCTAGATTTATTTATAAGTGCAAGTATTACCAGTGCGTCATTATGCGGTTGTATGATGCCTTCGACGTTATCATTGTTGAATGAAATGGTTCCCTCCGGGATATAATCTCGGGTTCGTTTCTCCCTTTTGATGGACACCATAGTGCGCTTTAGTCTTGGTCCTTGAAGGACATTGACGCCTCCAATGATCATGTTGATGACGTGCTGAGGTTTTCCATTAAGACAACACATATCAGTCTGTTTGTGTGTTGAAGTCCTTGTTCCTGAAGTGATTCTTGGCTCAATCACTCAGAAATTCCTCGAGATGCCCGTTATTGAATGACTGGGTCACTTCTTCCCTTAACTGTCGATAGTCATCGGTTTTATGACCATGAGTGCCATGATACTGACACGTCAAGTTAGGGTTTCATGGGTAAGGTCAGATTGCAATGATCTAGGCCACTTAGTATCTTTAACGACCAATGGCAGATACGATCCAGCCAACAACAATGTTGAAGTTATATTCCGAAAACCTTAGTGTCTCCCTGGCCTCGAGTGGCCTGTCGAAATCATTTTTTGCTCATGAGTCCCCGACTGTTGTGGCCTCGATCATTCCTTTTTTCGTTTCTCAAATAGTTACGACTAGATTGGTTACCCCTTTGATCTCCGCTATACGGTTAATACCGGTATCTGTTCGATCTTGGTTCATGATCGACGACTCTCTTAGACCTGTCATTAGTTTTGAAGGGATAAATGGACTCGGAGGAGGCCTCGATGGTCCTCAACTTTGATTTTTGACGGGTACCTTTTATGGACATCGGCCTAAGTTGACGCTGGGTACACTATCAAATTTTATTTCAACTATTGCAAATCTAAGAAGCTTTAGGGGTTGATTCCTTCTGTGAATTCCTGAATGGCCCAATCATCTGCAAACAGAGGCAAGTCCATCTGTTCCATTTGAAACCTCGATACAAATTTTTTGAGCATTTCGTTATCTCTTTGCTTTACCTTGAAGTGGTACAATATTCTGGTCTCGACCTTGATGGCCCTGGCATGTGCTTTCACAAAGGCATCTGCAAGCATATCAAACGAATCAATACAATTTGGGGTAAGTTGTGATACCATATCCTTGCCCCATTTGACCAGGTTTCTCCAAACCTTTTTAACAGAACCGACTCGATCTCGTCATCTTCCAAGTCGTGACCCTATGGCACACGTGTACGAGGTCACATGCTCATTTGGATTCGTGGTTCCATTATACTTCGGAATATCAAGCATACGAAACTTCCTCGAGATTGGCTTTGGTGCCGCACTCGGAGGAAAAGGCTTTTGGACAAATTTCTTCTTTCTTGGAGTCCAGGCCTTGCAATATCGGGGGCGCTCCTGGGATTTGATCAACTTTGGAATTATATGTCTCCGCCTTTTTGTCGTTGGCCTCAATTTTCTTTTCCACCGATTTCATCCGCTTCATCAGTTCCTCAAGCATTTTTATTCGGGTTTGATCCCGGGCTCAGCTTCACCCAGCCTTTTTGTTACTTGCTCATTTCTTCGGGTGTTTTCCAGAGATGGTTCAGGCTCAACTCTGCTGGAGGCACGACTTTGATTATGCAGCTATGATATCACCCCACGTTGGACCTACAACAGTTCAAAGATTACCCGTATTTTATCTTGTAGCCTTCACCTTTGGGTGTACCTCAATTCGTTGGCCGGGCTCCTCCGTGAACTTTGTTACCAGGGTTGATCGACAGGATAGCATTGATTGGGCCTGCAACTGGGACTCCGTTGGGATCGGCATGCGGGGCACCTCGTTTCTATGTATTATATTGTTGTCTTCGTCATGATGGCCAGACTCAACATCGACGTTCAAGTGAGAAGACTGAGAGTTTGACATTCTTAGGTAAATCTAAAGTCAAAATCTCAAAGAACAAGCGCAAAATATTGTATGTTATGGAAATTTGTATCAAACTGTCATTATTATCCTTAGCTCTATGATGCGCTCCAAACTGTTTATCCTTAAAATGGATAACAACTGAATTTATATACGATTTTAAGGATATGTGGATTAATCCGATACAAGTGATTAATAATGTTAGATAAACAAATAATAGATAGAATAGATAGCAATATTGAATCCGAACTCAGTTATAGGCTTAATAATTTATCTGTCTTCGATTCGTAGCCAAAATATATGTATGAAAAGTTATGAAGAAGAATCAAAACCTTTGAATAGCTTACAAACAGAGAAAACAAATTTACATTGCCTTGATATACGTGTTATAATGTGTTTATTGAATAATAGACTTTCCCTTTATATAGTAGAAGAGTTTTATCCCAAGTACAATTCTAAGAAAGTTAAAAATCTTCTTCTTCACTAATCACTGATATGTTGCCGATACAAGTCAAGATCTACGTCGTAATATCCGGTTGGGCACGAATATCAAGCCCTTTGTTAATCTTGTGTGGTCGTTTGGCAATGATTTCCAAGGTCTCGGAGCTCGAACCGGATCTGGGGGCATGGTCTCAATAGCTTTGTGGACAGGTGTTTTGTTCGGGTCTTGATAAGGGAAACTCTAGCTTCAATTTTGATTCCTTGTAGTGGGAATGAATAAATTGGAAAAGTAGAACGACATTGTCACGACCCTAATTCCCGAACATGGTCATGATGACGCCTCTCGTGAATACAAGGCCAGCTAGTCTAACCCAATCATCTTTTAAAGCAGTTAATCATCACAAAAATAGTCCAAACATGGTGTAATAATACTAAATAGCGGAAATATAGATAACAATGCAGAAAAATCCAACCCAACACAGCTCTAACCGGGGTGCTACAAGTGACGAGCATCTATAGACCATGATAAAAATCTTCTAAATCAAATATCTAGTACAAATGTTTGAAGAACATAGAAATGACAAGATAGTAGAGACACGGTGCTACAGATGCCAACAACTACGTAATCTCCGAAGACCGTCTGGAACTGGAGGAATCAGCACTCAGGAGCGGAACCATCAACGCCTGAATTTGCAAACATGGTGCAGGGAGTAATATGAGTACTTCGACCCAATGAGTAACAAATATAAATAATGATTGTAGGTAAGAAAACACGTAAAGCACAAGACATTCTATAATGAAGTAGTAAAACATCATTTAAAAATAGTAAATCAGTGAAAAATCAAGTAAAGCCTCCTTTCGATACGTAAAATAGGTAATTGCCAAGTAAATAATGTAAAGTAAACAGATAGAAGTTCACCCCTCGGGCTCAGAATCCACAAATATGCCCCTCGGGCAAAATCTCAATACAGTACCAGCCCATCGGCTCAATCTCACATCACAAACGGGTACCCATGCTCACGGGCATCTATATGTATCTCAGGCCCTCGACCTCATATCAGTATCAGTGTATCCTCAAAACTAGGCCATCGGCCTTACTCGGCCTGAAAATCATCATAAGCCACGAGGCGGTGTATATATGTATCTCAGGCCGCCGGCCTCATATCAGTATCAGTGTATCCTCACAACTAGGCCATCGGCCTTACTCGGTCTGAAAATCATCATAAGCCCCTCGGACAATAGTAAAACAATATTTCTCAGCCCAAAGCATCATTTAAAATATCATTTAAGTCTCAAAACTGAGTGAAATAGCTGAGTAGTAAAACTGTAGAAAATAACATGTCTGAGTTCAAATAGTAAGTCAAAATAGTGAGAAAATGGTAATAAAAATTTACGAAGGGTTCAAATAGTTGGCATGAAGTCCAAACATGGAAATCAACCCAAATCATGATGTTAACAAATAAGTTTCAATCAAATGCGCGGTAAAATTATCAACCGGAATGGACCAAGTCACAATCCCCAATAATATACGACCCTGCGCTCGTCATCAAGCACGTGTCTCACCTTAATATATCACTATAATGTGCAAATCTGGGGTTTCAAACTCTCAGAGCATCATTTACAATCATTACTCACCTCGAACCAGCTAAGTCTCTAGCTCGTTACGCCTTTGCCCATCGAATTGACCTCCACGCGTCGAATCTATCCAAAATCAAAACGAGGACGTCAAAATATGCTAAGGGAACAAATCCCAAGCGAAAACAATCAAAAAATGCCAAAAATTCCGAAATTGACCAAAACCCGAGCTCCGAGCTCACTTCTGGAAACTCAAAATTTTTTACATCATTAGATTCCTCATCTACCCACGAGTTTATTCATATCAAGAATACAAAAAATCGGTGTTCAAATGACCCCTCAAATCCTCATTTTAAGCCCTCTTAAACTCAAGCCATAATCCTCCATTTTTAGTCCTTTAATTCCTTTAATTTCAATCGTAATCCATGAAATATTACCATAGAAATGTGTTTTAAGTGCAAAATACCTTAACGAAGTCCCCTTGATTCCTCTCTTCAAAATCGCTCAAAGCTCCCAATTTCGAATTTAAAAATGGTTAAACCGTTCAAAAATCTCGAAGGAAGAAATATATACATTGTGCCCAGGCCTAATCGCATCTGTGGTCCAAACCCCGCTTCCACAGTACCGCATATATGGTAAACTCCTCCGCTTATTCGAAACTCACTTAACGGCCATATGCCGCATCTGCAGCCAACTCGTTGCATCTACGACTCCGCAGGTGAGGTCCCTATACCGCATCTGCGGAACCTGATTCTACCTCTCCATACCGCATTTGCACCTTCCCTTCTGCACGTGCGACACACCGCACGTGCAAAAACACCAAAAGTAGCAAACTTCAGCAGCTGCAAAAACCGCATTTTCAATTGTTTAGTTTTCAAATCAAGCAAAGATAAGGAAAAGATATGCATAATATCCTCCTAGAGTGGCAGAGCAATGGTAAATGATCAATGACTAAAAAACATAACAGTAGTAGCAATCAAAATTTTAATAATAGGTTTCATCCCCACTTACTTTTGGAACAGGGGTGGGTTAGGAAATTGCCTACAACTCTTCGCAAATGTGGAATTACACCAAAACAAAAAAGAAAATAGAACAAACCAAGTTAATCCATACAAAGCCGAGAATAAGAACCAATAATCAACATACCAATTTTGATATCTCATAATTCTGCTAGTCAAAAAACTAAGGAGAAGGACCAACATTGCCAAATTGGAGAAGAGTGTGTGTGGATATATATATTGCAATTAAGCTATATTCCTAGTTTTTTTCAAGTGTAAGATGGATATCTATCAATGGGAGGACTAAGACCTTCTTGATAGTCATTAGATGAGACAGATTTTCAGTCGTCTATTATATTAACCATTTTATTTGATAAGAATATCATTTTCCAAAAATGAAACGTATAATGGGTAGAAGGTAGACAAATTACTGCTTGTGCCAATCTCAAGACTCTCCGCATATACCTAGCATTTCACCACCAAAGGTTGTGGTGGAATGATATGCACTCCTCCATCCTTAACCATCTCGTGTTATAGGAAACTTGGATTGAAATGTAAATTATTGCTGTATTAGAACGATGACAACTTCAACCTGAAACTAGTTGGATAAAAAATTCTCCAAGTCTAAAGTAGAAGCCAAATAAATTGGCAGTTGGCTACATCAATAAAGAGGTATGCAAAATATATGAAGCAATCTAGCATCTTGATTTCAAAGGACACCAAGAACAAAGGTAGGGCATATAATGAAACACTACCAAAGCAAAAATCAAAAACTGGTAGGTACCATGAGATGGAAGGTTCTTTCACATTCTGATCTTATATATCAATGAGAGCTCATATGGCAAAAGTATGAATGTCTTAATTAACATATATAATCATAAACTACATCTAAAGCTTCAGCAGTTTAAGCCAACATATCCATTCTTTGCTTTTTTGCAGCAGCCTTAACAATAACTAAAATGAGAGTACATTATGAACAGCTACTTCAAGACAATTTTATTGTAACTTTACCATACCTCAACTTATCTACAAAGATTCAGACCTTGTATCTGCTATAGTACGAACTTTTGGAGATAGGATTTGCTTGCATATGAAATTATTCGAGCTTATGAGCAAAGCTTAGGTTACTGGAAAAAGATTTTCAATCCCCTGTGCCGCTATTTTGATCTTACATATATGATCCTACTATCTAAGGAAAACAATTAATATCATATTAAAGTCGTGATGACTGTACGTACACCTTCAAAATTCTATCTCTCCAACCTCAACCTCCAAATTTTGGGATTATGAAAAGAGCAAAGAGAACCAATTAATTTTTCATTTGTCGATTGTTTATTAGCAGGCCATGATCCCAACAGCAGAGAAGAAGCTCCATAAATTTGGCAACTTTCTAGAGCGGAAAAATGCAGAAGCTAAGGTATAATGAAGATCTATTAATTTGCTAAAAGCATATGCAAGTAAAAACAAACAACATTCTCTCAAATCCCAAGTTTAGGCGATACAATGGAGCATGATTTGATGTGTACAGAAAAATATGGTATAAACTGACAATAATGATCAGAGATATGGTTTAAGCCATAAAAGATCAACAGAAGTTAAAGTATTGACTATCTAGTTTATGCAAGTGTTGTTTATAAAAAATGCAAGAAATTTCATATACCAATCATGCCATCAACAACAACAACAATAACAACCCAGTATAATCCCACTTAGTGGGGTCTGGGGAGGGTAGTATATACGCAGACCTTATCCCTTGGATAGAGAGGCTGTTTCCAAATAATAGACCCCGGCATCCTTCCCTCCAAGACTTCCCACCTTGCTCTTGGGGAGACTCGAACTCACAACCTCTCGGTTGGAAGTGAGGGTTGCTGCCTCTTGTCTAACAATACATCTCAGCCATTAAAAAATCTTAACAGTAATTAGGCATACAAAATCCTTTTACCACATAGGAATATCCATAAATTAGACACTAACCCAACAATTTTATTACTATTTAGAGGCATAAAATTGAACAAACAAGAAGAAACCCACAAAAAAATCTAAAATAAAACTACAGTAAATCATTCAAATTTTTTTGGATCCAAACCATTTCAATACATTCATTAAATGATATGAAAAAAATTTCTAGAGTTACTACTTAGAAAAGAGGACAGCAGTACTAACCTTTGATAAAAATTTGGCTTTTTCAATCATACCTTTATGATGAGAAGACAAAGTCTTTACGCTTATCGCACCGAAATTGTAGCTTCTTCACCCCTACTACTACCAAAATCTCTTCACCATCAACAAAGACAAATGCCTCTGCACCTCAGGCTAACTTTCTGTGTCTTTTGCCCGGCCATATCCCTAACTGGTGGCACTTATCATTCCACACCTCCGAGCCAAGCATCACCTGTCTTTGCCTTGATTTGCAGAAAACTATTCTGTGTTTTTTAATAAGGTGATCCTCTTACTGCTCTAATACAACACTAAGAAGGTGCTGAATGTGCACCAGTTCCGAAACTCTATTGATTGATCCCTAGTAAAACCTACAGTGTGAAAATTTCATAGTATATTATGTTCGATGATTTTTTATAAGTACACCATATGTAATCAATAATTATAGTCCGTTCCTTCTTGGTTTTTATTTTCTGCTTCAACTTTTTCTTATATTTATCTACCTATCAAAGAACACGTGCATATGCTCTTGGCTCTCCTCAAGAGAGAACATGCCTCAGCTTAGACTAAAACCTCAAGCTCCAATTCATTCAGCAAAGAGAGCAATACAGCATTTTTCTAGCTAGTCCAATTGCTATGGAGGCTCTTTCACGTCTGATGATTACAACTTGTCAAATTAGTACTTTACTAGTAAGTCTTTCCAAGTACAACCATGGCTACCAAATCAAGCTTCCCACATACGACAAACATAACATTTTTTCCAGCAATTTTTGAACTGTCACTCATTTCAAGTCTTCCAACACTTCATACTTAAGTCACCATTTCATATAAACACTGTAACTAAAGTTATCCATTTAAAAGGATATATAGAGCCCGTTTGGATGTGCTTTATTTACATGACTTTTAAGCATAAGCCATAAGTTAGGAATTCTAATTTTTGGCTTTTGGCTTTTATTTGTCATTTTAGCTTAAAAACACTTTTTAAGTTTATCCAAACACAAAGCCATTTTGGCTTAAAAGCACTTAAAATAAGCCAATCCAAATGGGCTCACATTTCCACCATAAACACGCTAAATATCAAGTCTAGAGATTCAATAACCAGTGATCATAAGGGTTTCACAATTTTCTGGTCGTTCCAACAATCAAATAGCTACCAATTAGAAGAGAAAAAGGGCTAAACGGAAACATCCAAGCAAGAGTAGACTACCAAAACATTAACTCAAGACAATCTATTATTAGTTCTATATCCTACTTTTGTTTCACAAATTGTTACTTTTTTTTATAAACGTAAATTGAATTAATCAAAAGGGAGAGAATTCCAGTATACATGAAGCATATCAAAAAGTAGAGAATTTTACATCAGAACATGATTCTCTACAAAAAAAATGCCCAATCTTCTATACCAAAAATTGTTAGACTAACACACATTTATCTTTCTTAACGGTGCTGACAAAATGTTATTACCTCTGTTCCAATTTATGTGAACCGGTTTGACTGATCACGGAGAAATGAAGACTTTTGGAATTTGTGGTCTTAAACAAGTCATAAAGGGGCCAGAGTATTTGTGTGGTTATAAAAGCTTGTCATTAAGAGTAGAATTGTAAGTTTAAGCTAAATTATTACCAAATTTAGGAAGAGGTCATTCTTTTTGAAACGGGCCAAAAAAAAGAAATAGGTTCACATAAACTGGAACAGAGGGAGTACCTTTCTCTTTAATAGACATAGTATTGGGCCAGCTTACACACACGTCGGCTATTCCATTGAATACCTGCTACCTCCCACCAACACAAGTACTGGGAGTAATGTTATCTTTTTTAATAGTACAACAACAACATACCTAGTATATTCCTACAGGTGGGATATAGGCGGGGTCTAGGAAAAGTAGCGTGTACACATAGAGAGGTTGTTTCCTATAGAAACTCGGCTAATGTTATCTTTTTTAATAGTGGTAACAACAAATTTAAGACAACCCAATGAAATGAGCAAAAATCACCATCTTTTTTATTTAAAAAATTAGATCTACAAAATGATACACGAAAATAATACTTGTACACATGATTATTCTCATATATTCAGTGGAACACAGTAATCATTTAGAAAGCACTAAAATTATCAAATCAAAAACTGAAATTAAATCAGTCAAGAAACTCAAACTCATCTTCCTTAAGATGTGCCAAGAACTTAACCGAACCATCTCGCCCTTCCAAATTGTCCACCACGAACTCCACTTTGTAAGGCAAATTAGCTGATATTTGTTTGCCTTTATGAAAACCGACGTATTGTTTCAACGTTCCAATTCTATTTACCAAATCCAATTCAGGAACCTTAGGCACGTGATACAGTTTCAACGGAACTTTAACCCTAACCCTAGATCCAACTTTCCCAATTGCTTCAGCGGATTTTTCATCAACTCCCTCATCTAAGTTCAATGCAGATGAAGAGGATACAGTAGTGGGGTTATCGACTGTTACAGACCTAGAAATGAAATATTCATTTGGTTTTTTAGGGTTTCTTGATTTGTTGATTTTGATTTGGGGAAAAGGGTTAGGGTTTAAAATGAAAGATGGGGTTTTGGAATTGGGAATGTTGAGAATTGATGATGATGTAAAGGAAGCTGGACTTGAAGCAGTCATGGTGGTGATTTCGGTTTACAGTGTTTTTGGAGGGGAGATTTTTATTTTTTTTTTATTTTTTTTTTAGCTTTATTTGTTGATGGGGGATTTTGTGGGGAGAGATTTTGGGATTTTTGTGGTGGTAGAATTTGTAAGGTTTATCCAATTGGTTGATTGAACTATGAGATTATTATATGGCTATGCTTCAGGTTTTGTCCTTTGAAGAAAATGAAAAGATCCAAAGAGGAGTGCTAACTACGGCTTCTGATGTGACTCAAGCTATGCGACAATTACATATCCTTATATTTGCCATTAAACAAGTGAACTCTTAAGAATAGACTTCTAATTAGAGTAAATGTCTATCTTATAGAAAAGTTTCACTTTGAGGTTAAGTCTTTTCTCTTTTTATAAATAGAGGGGTCTTACCCCATTGTAAATCATCCCAAAAGTATCAATAAGAATACTCCTCTCCCTACTCTCTCTGCAATATTTTTCTTGTTCTTCTATTATTTTATAACACGTTATCAGCACGAAGTTCTACTATCTCAAGAATCTCCTTGAGAAAATTAAGGTATTTTTTCTCTTCCTAATTTGGTTTTAATTATGTCTGACATAACATTGTCAGAGACTTTGTCTATATGTTTATATACTCAAACATTTAATCTTATACTGTAACTTAAATAATTAATTTACACAAACGAAATTTAGATTGTTATATGTGATCAACTTAGTATTATTATGTGTAGATATTATTACTACACGTATATTCTGATTATTCGTTGCTTGTAACAATATTGTAAGTTTAGTTATTGTATTTTACTGCTCGTACGACTTCTTGTATCAACTACATACATACGAGTGAGCTGCTGTACAACAAATTTTGGTTGTTAACTCATGTACTATCACATATGTAATTATTAACGTCCTCAGTACATATTTGAGTGTATAAATGCTAAATACACTGGAACACTTATTCCAATAATTATGCATTATAGAAAGTACTAATGTATACTAATTTATAATGTATATCCAATATGACTCATAGTTCGTGCAAAACAAAAGGTGCCATTACATTACCAAAACGTCAAAATTGTCTAGATATCACCTCTCAGCTTACTTTTTAATTCATTATATATTACATTCATCAATGTATACATATTGTTTACATATTCTTATGCGATCATGCATCGTTTTTGCACACATGTTAAAAATGATGAAAATCAACACGTCATTAACTTATTTACTTATACCATATCTCAATTATGAAAAGAAAGTTTGTTGCCCTTGAAATTTCGGGCAAGAACTACATGACATGGGTGTTGGATGCTGAAATCCATTTGGATGCAATGGGTCTTGGAGACGCCATTAAAGACAGAAATAATGCATCCACCCAAGACTGTGCTAAGGCCTTGATTTTCTTGTGCCATCACCTTGATGAAGGTTTGAAAATTGAATATATCACAGTCAAAGATCCACTTATCTTGTGGAATGGCTTAAAGGAGAGATATGACAACTTAAAGTTGGTCACTCTGCCACAAGCATGATATGATGAGAATCCAAAAGCAAATAGTTCATAAACTATATGTTATCGTTGCGGTGGAAAAGGGCACTGGGCGAAAATTTGCCGTGTACCAAGACATTTGGTTGAGCTTTATCAAGCATCTCTAAAGAGTAAAGGCCCTGAAACCAATTTTGTCTCTGACAATAACTTTGACATCACCCACTTGGATGTGGCAGACTTCTTTGAGCACCCTGAGGGGAAATAGATCACTTGATCGGTGATGGAATCGTATGTAAATCCATTTATAATAGTATTCTAATATCAGTCTGGTACTTGTTTTATTATTTTCATTAATTGGTCATGTATGTTGTATTATGACTATATGGATCTCCTGTACAAATATGCTATCGTAATGCTTCGTTAATGTTTATTAACATGCTTTATCATTTAGCGTCATTGTGTGATGCTGTTGTATTTTACGTGTGAATGTAATTGAAAATTATTATAAAATTAACAAACATTACTTTATACAAGTAGTGCACTGTAGCATTTAATGTGTTATTTATCAACTTGCATGATGTACTATTCGCATATAACACTTGTCTTTGCTAATAATTATGGGTTATTTCCGTGTTGAAATTTCCTTTGTACATGTTGTTTCATGTTTTGTTCCTCCTGCAAAACATCATTATGATTATGTTACTGTTTGTGACACAAATGCTTAATAATTAACTGTGTTCTGTTTCTGTGATAAATCTACTCTTACTTTGTGTCTTTGCCTGTTTCTACAATATCTCACAAAGCAAACTTGGATCAACGTCCAATTGTAAAAATATTTGATTCATGTACCACACATACGATATTCAAAGAGAAGAAATATTTCTCTCATTTAAGTATGTGTAAGGCATATGTTACTACAATTTCTGGTAGTAGTAAATTGATTGAAGGCTCCGGAAGAGCAACTATAACTCTGCCTAAAGGAACAATATTTATCATAGAGAATGCAATGTTCTCCTCCAAGTCCAAGAGAAACTTGTTGAGTTTTAAAGATATCAGTCAAAATGGATATCATGTTGAGACAATAGATGAGAATAATCTTGAATACCTCATTTACTCATGAAAATGAGGCTGCCCACTTCGGTTTGGGGTCACGCCATTTTGCATGCAGCAATGCTAGTTCGTCTCAAACCGACGAATTATCACAAATATTCCCCGTTGCAATTAGTTTTGGGTCATGAACCTAATATATCCCATTTAAGAATTTTTGGATGCGCAGTATATGTGCCTGTAGCACCGCCATATCGCACCAAAATGGGTCTGCAAAGAAGGTTAGGAAAATATATGTTGGGTTTGATTCGTCCTCCATTATTCACTACCTCGAAGCATTGACAGGGGATTTGTTCACTGCACGATTTGCAGACTGTCGATTCGATGAGACACTTTTCCCAAAATTAGGGGGAGAAGTTGGTGA
Organism: Nicotiana benthamiana; assembly: GCA_034376525.1. Lineage (NCBI taxonomy): Eukaryota > Viridiplantae > Streptophyta > Magnoliopsida > Solanales > Solanaceae > Nicotiana > Nicotiana benthamiana. The sequence goes on along the minus strand of CM067323.1, from coordinate 72,893,159 downwards.
AACCAAACGGAAAATTTTATGGAAAAATGCATCATTATCTCATCTTGATCCACATACCTCTATTTGTGAAAAAGAGGTGTAAAATATTATCCATTTGCAAAGAATAGCAAATCAAATGCCAGACGCATTTACAGATTTGAAAAGGATAACAAAATTACATATCCCCACAGAGAATGTGTTAGCAATATGTGATAGTACCAAATTAATTGAGAACTCCGTGCAAGAGCCAATTATATTATTTTGGAGAAACGCAATTGATTACCAATAAGGTATTGTGTTGTAGTAAGTCTCAAAGAAACTTATTCAGTTTCCAAAGTATATGTGAAAGCGGTTGATTATATTGAGACAATAAATAAAGGAAAGATTTGATATCTTCTATTACTACAACTTGTAGCGGGATAATCTGTATATGAAAAGCTACCCGCTTTATTCTCCAGTTTGTACTACACAAACAAAAGAATGCCACAATAAAGTGGATGTTAATTGATATAAAAAATCCATATCATAATAAACTTGGAGTTTATTGAGAATTGCACATGTCATGGTATAAACATGAACTTACCAATATTGATAATTTATTCAATTGGCATTCGGGTTAGCCATATCAATTTAAGTATGATGTGCAACAATAATAGAGAATTCACATGGGTGAATATTAAAGAACTAGAAAGTTCTTTACGAATTCTGTTATATTACTTGTTCTCATTAATTAATTGACCAACTAAAGTTGGGGTTGAATCCCATAAATTCTGGAAATATCAAAGGTGAATATGAGCTCATTCACCTGCCATGTATACCACATATGATGCATCTATGATATGGTTACTTGTGCGATTATTATTAACCTGCAACCTGGCCGGTGCTTGCGAGGTAAATTGCTCAGTAATCTAATTTCGAGCATAATTTCCAGATTTTCTATTCAAGATAGTTCATCTTGATAAGTTGGTTTACATCATAGTTGGTTTAGCAAAATAATTTATTGAGTGCCTCCATTTAATAGCTGAATTATTGCTTATGAGAACAAAGTTATCTATATCAATTTGATATACGCTATACACGAGAGTATATTATATTCTCCCCTCACAAGTGGTTCAGGGTCAGGAACCAAATAATTTCATCTTATTATTATTAATGTGATGTGTATATTAACATGATAATGCACAAAGATGATTTCCCAGAGTTGAGGAAACAAGTTAGTTTTCCTAACATGAGGGGGAGACATGATAAACACTTGAGAAAAGGTTACATGGGATGAATTATCATTTGTATATATGGATCCTCGAATATCATAATATGAACCTGAAGTTCATAAAAGGATAATTCAATTGCAACATATTGCAAAGCATGCCATATGCATTTGCTGACCCAAAGAAAGTAACTATATTCTCACTGCAAATGCTCATATTAAGTCCTAGAAGGACAAAGTCTTTGATACGCTTAAAACGTATAGACAAATCGGTTTCAAAGGAACTTCTTAATAAAGAAGATGAGCAAATGATCAAAGTGATCATAACAAGGAGGCAAGTGATCTAGAAGATCACATGACATAACACTTCATAAAATCTCATGAGAGATTCAGGTACCTGAATGTATGAATGAAGAGATCTCCATGTTATGTCTTTATGAATATTTACTGGAACCGATATAAAATGTTCGTCGACGACATCTATGATAGCGCTAAATATCGATGAGGATCTTATGTTTGTCGAATACAAACAAAAATATTGTCCAAATGGAAGAGATACAATTCAAGTAGAATTGATTCCATATGAAAGACATGTAATTTTGGACATGTAGTTCGAATACTTGAAAGTATAAAGTCAATGGTATGTGTAATCAGTTTTCGATATCTTATTTGTTTAGCATGACATGAAAACTTGATATGCATCTAAAGTCTGTTATATGACTTAACTTATATGACAACCCATGAAGGATTTAAGTTGCTTGAAGAATCTACAATTCTTGATCTTGAGGGACCACTTCCTTAATGCAATTTATGCACCAATATATCTTGCTATAACTATGATAATGTGATGGCGAGGATATCTCTATGGAAATATTGAAGAGCCATTCCACGATATTTGTGAAGATATTATATATCTATCACGAGTTATGATTTCAAGGTGCAAATATTCATTATAGTTAATATGGCTGATTTATTTATCAAATCTCTACTAACGATCTCTTGAAGCTAGTGCACAAGATTGGGATGCGAAGACTCAAGGATGTGAATTGATGCTCTCTTCAGGGGGAGTTAATGCGCGTTGCACTCTTTTTCCCTTACAAGGTTTTGTCCCACTGGGTTTTCCTTGCAAGGTTTTTAACGAGGCAACCAATAGGCGCATTTCTAAACATGTGTACTCTTTTTCCTTTTCTATAATTTTTCCCATTGGGTTTTATTTTAGTTAAGGTTTTAACGAGGCAACATTAGTTATTGAGTAGACATTCAAGGGGGAGTGTTAAGAATAGACTTCTAATTAGAGTGAATGTCTATCTTATAGAAGAGTTTTACTTTGAGGCTAAGTCTTTTCTCTTCCTATAAATAGAGGGGTCTTACCCCATTGTAAATCATCCCAAAAGTATCAATAAGAATACTCCTCTCCCTACTCTCTCTGCAATATTGTTCTTGTTCTTCTATTATTTTATAACATAAACAACAATTTTCGCTATTGCTCCCACGTTTTAAGGCTACAATTTTTATAGTCTTAATTTATCTGAAAATATTTCTTAATATTTAAAAATAATTTAATTTTAAATTCATATTTTACCTTTAATGAGTAATTTACACATATACAAATATTTATAATTTATTTTAGATAGTAAATTTCAAAAGAATTCCTTCTTTTCTAAATTTTATTGTCTAGTGAAACAAAATAATAGATTTCTTAGCACATTTGGATTTGGTTTAGCTAAGATGAAAAAACAATAAACAAATGCTGAATGGTCAACTAAGGCTCAGTGCAAAGGATTTTTAAAAAGGTAAATTTGAAACGTAACTAAATGCTAGCTTTAATTAGGTAAATGCATCTAATGAGAACGGACTAGGCTCTGATGTCGACCCAAAGGGTCACTACTGGTTTTCTTAATCATTCCGAGCTTTCGAGGCTTTGAAAACCTCATGATTAGTTATCTCGTTTTGGTGTGCAGTCCGAGCGCGAATCCGAAGTTTCTTTATGTTGAAATATATGAATTATGTGAAAAATTTGAAGAATTTTGATATTAATATTATTAAAGTTGACTTTGGTCAATATTTTTGATAAACGAACCCAGACCCATAATTTGATGGTCTCGGAAGGTCCGTAGAAAAATATGGAACTTGGGCGTGTGTTCAGAATCGAATTCTGAGGTCCCATGCCCGAGAAATGAATTTTTCCATGAAATTATTTTCTGAAAATATTTTAGAAAAATAAAAATGAAATTTAATAATATTTGGCTCGTATTTTAGTTCCGACGCCAGGTACAACTCATATATGTTATTTAAGTGCTTCTTATAAAGTTTAATTAAAAACGAACATCGTTTGACGTGATTCGACCTTAAATAAAAAAAAATAAATTGGATGAACCATATGTAGCAGCTGACTCTCGAGATTCTCAATTCTCTTCTATTATTATTAAAATAAAATATCTAAAGTTAAAGTTTGTTCCTTAAAATCCGGCCGATTGATTGAATATTGAGAAGATACCAAGAACTTATCCAACCCTTTTCTCACTATAATAATAATATTCACTATATGTTTTTTATGTCATTTGTCACTTTCATTACCAAACATTTCATATTTAAATACCAAAAAGGAGCTACTGCTCGAGGGATTCAGAAAGGAAGTGGAGACAATTGTCTCAAATTCTCAACCAAAAAAAAAAAAAGAAAAAGAAAAAACACAGAACCTTCAGACCCTCTTCCTCAAATAAGATCTCGTGTGCCACCATATTACTGAGTTTGAGCTTGCGGTGACTTTTTGGATCCAAATTGAAGAGCTCTTTTCTTCGGGTCAGTGCTTGTTATCACATTTACATGTTCTGAATAAAGTTTCAGTAAGTCAAATTATTTTCTCCAAGTCATTTAGTAATATTATTAGTAGTACAGTGCAAGGTGCACATAAGATCATAGAGTGGAAATACATTCTCATTTTTTAAATTACTAGAAAAACTTGATTTTCTTTGGCATTGACAATTAAAGAACATGCATATTAGAAACTAGTAGTTAAAATTAAATTAGTCCACTATGTCTTTGTATTAAAAAAATATTGTGCTTTAGTAAAGCCTTCCTTTTTGCCATCTTTCCTATTCAATTTTTATTTTTGTCAAAAGAATACTACAACAATTCGGCCAAGGATTCCATTTCAATCACTTTCAATAATGAAGAGTTCTAGCTATAGGTTCATAGAGAAGCTAAAGAACGTGAGGTGGGCCATTCTATGTTTTAACCATATGCAATGATCCTATACCTACGGTGGTTGATTCAGTTAGTGAATTCTAGTAAGTTTCAACATATAAGTAAGGACGCCACTGCTATTCCAGCTCGCTGTTCTTATTAATTATAACGCAATTGTGAATGGATAAATGATTTTGGTCCGAACCCCTAGTTTGGATTAAGCGGGCCCAGGATTAATTTTTAAATTTTTAGGCAGAATATTTTAGAAAATATATTTAGCCATTTGGATTAGTTTATTAAGTGTTATTGATGATATTAAATCAATTATGCATAAATACGATTGAATTGGAGCCAAATTTAAAAGAAAAGGCATTGCTTAAGGATTGAGTTAGCCATAAACCTTCGAGGTAATTGTTTGATCTATCCTAACTTGAGGAAATAGGAGTTGAGTATATTTGCTAATTGTTATGTGTTAGTCCGGCGTATAGGCATGGTGACAAGTATCTATATGTTGGGGTCGAACATGACCGTGGGTCTTAAATTGATAATTTCACTTTCTTATTTGATTCTATGAAAAGAATTATTTGTTAAGCCTTGGTACTGAGTTATTGTATTTTCCCTTACCGGGATAATTGAGTTGTTGGTTTATTCCTTTGTCGGAACTTTGTGCATTTGTTGTTACCACCCCCTTACTTGAGTTGCATTTGTAGTTTGGGTGAGTTCTTGGCATGAATATAATGAGGAACGGGATGCACGTCACAACGGTATGATATATTGAGGATCGGGTTGCACGCCGCAACAGTATGATATATTGAGGATCGGGTTGCACGCTGCAACAGTGTTAAATGAGACTGGAACGGGTTGCGCACCGCAACGGAGTATAGACTAAGAGTATTGTCCTCGTGTGTAGAGCTTTACTGTGTTTTCCTTATCTGTGGTCTTGTACAACTTCACTTCTTATCCGATGATTTTATATTTAAATTGTTGCTACCCCAGAGCATGTTTTCCCTTCCCAAATATTAAATGTTGCTTCCTGTTATTTCTGTTGTATATATATTTTGAACTGTATAGGTTTATGTGAGTGTCTGATTCTAGCCTTATCACCACTTCGCCGGGATAGGCCAGACACTTACTAGCACATGGGGTTGGTTGTGCTGATTCTACATTCTGCGCTCTTTTTGCGTAGATACAGGTTTCGGACAGCAGCAGCAGCAGTAGTGCGGGTGTTAGAATTCCGATCACCGAGACACCGAGGTAGCCTTGCAGGCGTCCGCAGGACCCGGTGTCTCCTCTATCTTTATTTTTCAGTCTGTTATCTCATGTATTCGAGACAAACAGTTTTATTTCTTTCAAACGGTTGTGTTTAGTATTCTTAGAAGTTCGTGAGTATTGTAACACCAGTCTTGGGTAGAAGTTTATGTTTGAATTTCTGTATCGTATCTAATATTATCTATTTAAGTCTTCCGCTAAATTTAATTATTCCACTATAATTTTATTATCATTGCTAATTATTTTAATAAGAACTGTTAAAAATAAAAAGAAAATGTAAAAGTTGGCTTGCCTAACTCCTATTAGTAGGCGCAATATAGTTACAATTATATTCAAATATAGTTACAATTACATTGTTGTTATATTCAAATATAGTTACAATTATTAGTTACTGAGTATGCCCGCAGATTCTCTTATAATCATGGGCAGATACCGAATGGGCGGCACACCACGTGCAAGCTTCGGCCAAGAAAGTATATTTATATGTGTATGTAGACTGCCACCTGAAGAAACAAATAATGCCATGGTGCCAGTGGCAAATGGCTAGAAAATTTCTCTTTTGTAGCTGTGTTGCATCGGATAGGATTTCTCTTTTCCTTTTAAACTAGTATTATCACTCGCGCGGATACTAACCATAACCATGTAATACATTTGAGTTATTTGGATTATATGTAAATAATTTTAAAATTTAAACTTTCTATATTTAATTGTAACGACTCGATCGACCGTTTTGAGAAATTAAGCTCCGTTCAGCGGCATAAGGTTTGGAACAACTTCGTAACATGATTATTGACTTGCGTGCATGGTGGAATTCTATTTTCGGATTGTTCGGCGTCAATTCTAGAGAAGAAATCTTATTTTGGAAGTTAGAACAGTGAAAATTTGACTGGAACTGGACTTTTGGGTAAATAACCCCGGAATGGGTCGTGGATGATCTCAATAACTTTGTATGGTGATTTTGGACTTAGGCGCACGTCCGGTTCAAATTTGGAGGTCCGTAGAATAAATGGAGATATTTCGGCGAAAGTTGAAGTTGGAAAACGAAGAAACTTGACCCATGGTTGACTTTTGAGATATTGGGGTCGGAATACGATTTCGAGAGTTGGAACATATCCGTTACGTCATTTTGGACTTGTCTGCAAAATTTGGCATCATTCTGAGTTAAATTGATTGGGTTTGGCATGAGTTTTGTTATTTAAAGATGGAAGTTCATAAGCTTGATTTTTGGTTTGGTTCATCGTTTTGATGTTGTATTATGTGATTTGGAACTTCGAGGGGGTCCGTGTTAGGTTATATTACTTTTTTTTGTGATTAGATGGGGTTCCGGGAGCCTCGAGTGTGTTTCGGATGGGCTACGGGTCATTTTCCCTTTGTTTTTTAACTGTTGTCTTCTGCTTCTGATATCCTCTTTCGCGTTCGCGGGCTCCATCTCGCGTTCGCGAAGCTTTATTTATGGTCACCTTAAAAATCCTCCTTTGCGTTCGCGTTAAGAGCCTCACGTTCGCAAAGCTTTTCCTCTCCCTCCATCGCGTTCGCGTTCCTATTCCCGAGTTCACATAGTTTGGGCATTTCACTCTTCGCGTTCGCGTATAGGCCCTCGCGTTCGCGAAGGGCAGTCCCTGGGCCACCTGATTCTTCTTCTTTGCATTCGAGGATGCACTGTCGCATTCACAATGAGTAATAGAGCCCCTTCACTTTTTCTTCTTCGCGAACGCGATGCTTCTTCCGGAAATTCGAGGGTTTCACCATTTTATCACATATTGACTTCTAGAGCTCGGTTCTTGGCGATTTCTGAAGGGATTTTCACCTGGGCAACTTGGATAAGTGATTCTCCTTTGATTTAGACCAATTTTCACGAATCTCCTCTTAATTTCATCCTCCAATTTCAGTTTTTGTAATGTAAAATGGGTAGAACTTCATAGACTAAGTTATTGAGTTTTGAGGGAGTGTTTGGCCTCCGATTTGAGAGATTTTTACATGGTTAGACTCATGAGAGTACGAGGGTTCTGAAAATATTAAATTCATCCGGTTCCGAGACTTTGGAATGCGGGGCATTTTGGTTATTTTACCTAAGCTTTGAATTAAATTATAGATCGGTTTCTTGAGATGTTAATTGCAATGTGTGATTTAATGAATAGAATTGGGCCATTTGGAGTCGAGAACTCGTGGCAAGAACATGGTTGCTAGTTGATTTTAGCCGATTTGAGGTAAGTATCTTGCCTAACCTTGTGTGGAGGACTTCCCCTTAGGATTTGAGTCTTATCTGTTGAATGTATTTCGTGTACGCAAGGTGACGAGTGCGTGCTCGGATTTATTTGTGGTAAATTGTCCCTTTTATGTTCTTAGACTCTTGAAATCACCGAGTATGAAGATGACATTGATATGATTGAGTTCCTTGTTATTAGTTTCACCTCTACATGTCTTACTTGTCTTACTTGGTATCTGTTTGCCCTTCATGATTTATTCTTGCTGCTTAATTAACTTTTATGTGTTTAACTGAAAACAATTACCCTTCTATAGTCATATATGTGTCCTAACTACTCGCCTTTAATTGGAAATCAAAAATATTATATCTCATGTAATTAATCGGACTTAATTGGAAGGAAGATAGATATCTTATGATTAGTTGATATTTCCTTAAATTGTAATTACTTGATTCATGTTAACTCCCTTACTGTTTGGGATACTCCTTGATTGTAATTTCATTTGTGACTTCGTGCAAATATATTACATGTCCAACTGTTGTGGTATCGGTGTAGTTATTATGTACTTACTATGTCTTGTTTTGTCGTTGAGTTATTGTGTCTTTCCTTGGAGTTCCGTGACCTTATTATGTCTTGCCGATTTCCTTGCTGGGACGTTATTATTTCTGTTGTTGATTCCCTTGCCGAGACGTTATTGTTTCTGTTGTTGATTCCCTTGCCGAGACGTCATTGTTTCTATTGTTGACTCCATTGCCGGGATGTTATTGTCTTCCATTGTCGACCCCCTTGCCGGGATATTGCTATTCTATTATTTGGGCTGTACATCTATGTCGATTGTGCTGTAGTGCGGGATACCAGGAGATCGCCGGCACATATATTGAGGATACTAATAGATCCTCGGGATACCAAGAGATCTCTAGTATATATATTGAGGATACCAAGAGATCCTCGGGATACCAAGAGATCCCTAGTACATCTATTGAGGATACCAAGAGATCCTCGGAATACAAAGAGATCGCTAGTACATTCATTGAGGATACCAAAGATCCTCGGGATACCAAGAGATCCCTAGCACACATATCTGTGTTTGAGACTATAGGATGATATCTTGGGAGACCCCCGATAAACTCATTGTGTTCTGAACTGATATTTTCATTGGTTCTATCCGAATGCGAATAATTTGGGTGCTGGTCGTTCCATTTCTTATACTTACTAGTTGGTATAATTCTTGTTAAATACACTAGCACAAGCATACCCGTAGTTGGACGCTCCTATTAGAGATGAATTCTTCCTGATTTGACTAGGGGTGGAGATACGCCCTCGTTTACCCATTAAATATGTGAGAGCCCTAGTTGACTATTTAGTTGTCAGCATGACCGTGAGATTGATGGGGCACAAGATGCCAAGTGTTAGACTTGAGATGCTGGATTTTCAAGAGTTGTGGCTGGTCTGATATTTTTGGTAAAATTGTGGAAAGAGTTGAAAGGACCTTATGTAAGCATCATTGTAGAATAATGAGTTAGTGACTTGCTTGTCCTTGCTGTGTTGTGACCTTTTGATTTGGATTATGATTCTGCATTCATTTTGCATCATCATTTATTATATTCTTGTTGTTACTTGTTGCCCTTTTCCTTCATTGTGAGTTGTAGTATGTAGTAATTCATGCAGTCTTTACATAATTATATATAATTTCCATTATCCCTATGATTATACTGTTTATTGATCACTAGGTGTCTCAAATGTTCCTCGTCACTGCTCCATCGAGGTTAGTCTTGATACTTACTGGGCACCGCTGTGATGTGCTCATGCTACTCTTTTGCACACATTTGTTGTGAAGATATATGCACCCCCATTCAGTTCTGTTAGCCTTGGAGGGCAGTGTATTGGTAGAGACTTCAAGGTATATCTGCTGCGTTCGCAGACCAAGGAGTCCCTTTCCATCTTTCTGTAATAAGTATAGTCCTTCCAGTATTTCTCCTTGTATAGACATTCTTGAGTCAGAGATTCTTATGTATCCCTTGGCTTGTGATTTGTGAGATTCTAGTTTTGGGAACTTTATTTAGCTATGAGAGTTGATATTGTATGTGCCAGGCGGCACCTTGAACACTGATTTATTTCACCAGTTCATTTTTGTTATTATGTTCCACATGGTTAGGCTTACCTAGTCGTAAGGACTAGGTGCCGTCACGACATGTTCACAGAGAGTGAACTAGGGTCGTGATAAGTTGGTATCAGAGCTCTAGGTTCATAGAAGTCACATATCACAATCCGGTTTATTAGAGTCTCGTGGATAGGTACGGAGACGTCTGTTCTTATCTGTGAGAGGCTATGTAACCGTTAGGAAAAATTCCACTTCATTTGATTTCCCTGTCGTGCGAGATTTTGGTATTCACAATCCTAAACCTCTGCCTTTCACTCTCTCACCGATGGCGAGGACACGTACTACTGGCACTCGTTCCTCTTGCTGCAGCCGTAGGAGGTCGGGGTCGGGCTAGAGTTCGAAGACGCACATGTGGCGCAGCGAGAGCACCTGAGCGAAAGGACGCCGAGGTACCACCAGTAGATCCAGCCAGAGTCCGAGCATCTGATGCCTACATCTACTGCTTCTCCAGCTCTTCAGGAGACTTTGACACAGTTTATGATTATGTAGACCATTTAGGCTCAGGCAGGACTGCTTCCACTTACTGCAGTGTGAGACCCCTTGAAAATGAGTGCCCAATTCCTAGCAGCTCATATAGTTGGTCTACCTATGTGTTGGAACCCTTTTCTACTGATTTTATAATTAAAATCCAGAGTCAAATTTTTCTGGAAAAATGTCATTTCTGCGGTCAGGAATGCGGTCACAGATCAGGTATGTGGACCGCATATCGACCGCAGAGTGGGTCAGAGAGTAGCCAAATTGGATGTTGAAAATGCGGTCCATTATGCGATCGCATAACCAATATGCGGACCACATAGTCGTCGCATAAATTTCTCGAGGATTTGTGGAGGTCAATTCTGCGGTGCAATCTGCGACTGCAGAACGGGTATGCGGACCGCATCCCCACCGCATACCCAAATAGAGAGGCATGCAAATTGGGACCATTATGCGGTCCAATCTGCAGATCGCATGTCAACTATGCGATCGCATAGTTGACTGCAGATCCGGCACGAATATCAATTTTATAAAATTTTTAAACCCGACCCTTTTCTAATAAAACACCCCAACCCCTCATTTTTACACTTTTTCTGAACAAAACAAGAGAGAGGGAAGGGAGAGTCCTTGAGAGAGAAAGGATTTTTCATCAAATTGATCCTCCAAAACTATCCGGGCCGGGAAAATTTTAAGTTATTGTCTTCATCTCCACTCTTACAAGTAAAATCCCTAATCCTTTTCCCCAATTGTTTTGAGTTAAGCTAAGGGAAGGGAGTCCTATGCTTTTATTTTCAACTAACAATTGAAAACCCTCATGCATGTCACTCAAACCTAGAATCTAGTGAATGAATTTGGATAGAAGTAGAGAACTGTGCTAGATAGCTTGGTGACTGAGAATAGGAGCTTAACAAGAGAATTCGGCTCCATGTATGTATGGCTAACCTTGATTCTTGTGAAATCTCCTTGCTTGGTATGTGAATTGTTTGGTAACCGATATCTATATGGATTATCCGTAAGCTTCTTCTGACAGGGTTAATTGTGAATGCACCTTGTGGTAAAAGTTGAATAATAAGTGATTGAAGGAATCCATAAATGGTGAAACAAGATTAATTGTGATAACAATGTACCTAAAATGTTGTGGGCAATTATGGTAACTTGAATTGAGTACGAACTATTGAAAGTAATAGAATTGGTTATAAGAGCTATGGAAACACTTGTAACACTGTTGTGGTGATGTCTTGAGGTGTACTTATTGTTTATCTTTGTGACTTGCAGTTTGGTTATGCCTGTTGTGAATTGAAACTGTATGGTAGGGTCGGGTTGCACGCCGCAACACAGTGTAATAAGGTGTGGGTTGATGTGATAAGGGTGGTCGAGGTAATTAGGGTGGAAAATGCATATATATATATATATATATATATATATATATATATATATATATATATATATATATATATATATATATCACTATTGATATATATATGCACTTGAACAAAATTGTGAAATCAATGATGTGGAATTGTGAAAGGAGACAGCAGGAGAGTTTGTAACCTATGGGGCACTGATTGCCCCTTTGTTTGACTAATTGTACCTCTATGTGTGTTTGGTTGTTGCTTCTATTGCTGTGTTCTTATTCTACTTGCATATGGCTTGAGTTTACTTGGGACAAGTTTTGTTCATACATACCAGTACAATTCAAATGTGTTGACGTCCCTTTTGCCGGGGGCACTACATTCGGATTATGATTGTAGGTGGGTCTTCAGCAGATACTCCAGTCCACCGTCCGTAGCTCTTCCTCATTCCCCATCAGCTGTATTGGTGAGCCCCTTTCCTTTTGGGGCCCTGCGTGGCTCATGCCACTCTTGATCTTGTATTTTGGAATCTTATTTTGGTTTATGTAAAAGGGTATAGCCAGAGCTCTGTTACCGGCAAGTATAGTACTGTCATCTTGTATCCTTAGAGGCTCCATAAACATGAATTGTGGGTCTTGAACCATGTAGTAAGTACTAGTATTTTTGGACATTGTAAATAGTAAACCACACTAATATTTTCTACGTAACGTATGTGTTGTATAAAAAGGGAATCTCAATTATAAACATTTTTTTCCACTCGGTTAGTAATTAATGGGAAAAATGTAGGGTAACCGTGGGTCAGGAAAGGCACACAGGTCCACTCGACTGGGGATACTCGGTTGAGCGCCAGTCATGTCCCTCGAATTTGGAGTGTGATAAACTTGGTATCAGAGCCTAAGGTTTTAAAAAGAGTCCTAGGGTGTCTCGGATCCGTGCCTAGTAAAGCCCTTCTTATCGGTGTGTTGTCAACCACATCTATAAGTAGGGGGCTACACAGGCATTTAGGAAATTACTCTTTTCTTTGTTATTCCATTTCGTGCGGTGAAGTGACAAAGTGAAAGTACTTTTGTCTAACTCGTGCCTTGTTCCGAAATTTTCAGTGATGACACCTACGAAGAAGGTTAGACTCAGACTTGAGGCTAGCACCACCCCAAGTGTGATCGTGGGCTATGTACCTGATGCCGTGGGCGAGAGTGACTCCCGGCTTTGAATCTGCCTGGCCCGTCCCTTCCAGATCCAAGCACTCCTGTTCCAGCAGCGGCAAAGGGCATCACCATCCCTCCTGCCAATATTTCTAATCATGGCGTTTCTTCAACTCTCAGTCCCGAGGCTTCTGATGGGGACCTTAGGGGAGCCATCCATATGTTGACCCAGTTAGTGGCTGCTCAGGCTCAGAGATCTCACGATGCTACTATGTCCTCCAGCGGACAGGGAGGTTCTGCTAGCTCCAGAGTCCACCAGTTTCTGCGATTAGCCCATCAAGAGTTATCAGGCATAGACCTAGAGGCCGATCTACAGGATTTTCTTGATGAGATGTACAAGACCCTTCGTGTGATGAAGGCCACTGAATCAGAGGAAGTTGAGTTGGCTTCCTACAGGTTGAAGGGAGTGGCACGCTCGTGGTTCGAGATGTGGGAGGATTCCCGCGAGGAGGGGAGCCCTCCGGCTAGATGGGAGGAATTTGTGGATGCTTTTATGGATCATTTCTTGCCCGCCGAGACAATGGCATCCCGTGCCACAAAGTTCGAGGTTCTCAAGGAGGGCAACATGAGTGTTTAGGAGTACCATATGGAGTTCGTGAGATTGTCCAAGTATGCTCCTCAGTTAGTGCCAACCATGAGTGCTCGGGTTCGGCGATTTGTTCAGGGTCTTAGTCCATTGGTGGTGCATGAGGCTGCTACAACGGCCTTGCACTCAAATATGAACTATGGGAAGATCGTGGGTTTTGCTCAGGCCACAGAGGCTAGGAAATTGAAGATACGGGCGGATAAGGAGAGTAGCAGTAGGGGCCGGTCAATGGGTCACTAAGGGAGGTCAGCTTTGGGGAGAGGGCCATCAGGGCCGTCCCAGTCATATGTTCAGTCTTCAACAAGCGCACTGCCATCAATGCACAACCATCAGCAGGGTAGTTCCTCGAGAGCAGGTTCTGACAGCAGGAGGTTCCACCAGCCCAATCATTCAGGGGTGAGGCTCCAGTAGCAGGGGGAGCTACATGTCCCAAGTGTGGGAGGTTCCACATGGAGACTTGCTATTTGGACATCCTGGTGTGTTATAATTTTGGGGTGAGCGGTCATATTCAGCGGAACTGTCGTGCACCCATATAGGGCATGTGTAGGGGATTCGCCCAGCCATCCGGTTCTTTGGTTGTTACATAATCTATGCGTCCTCCAGCTCCAGCATGGCATGGTGCAGATAGGTGTGGGGCTCGTGGTAGAGGTGGACCGAGCCAGTTCTATGCTTTGAGTGGTCGCCAGAATATTGAATCTTCTCCAGATGTGGTTACATGTATCTTGTCTGTTCAGGCCATTGATTGTTATGCTCTTATTGACCCTGGATCTTCTTTGTCCTATTTCACTCCATTCATTGCTTCGAGTTTTGGGATTGAGCCCGAACAGCTTCTTGAGCCATTCTTTGTATCGACTCCGGTTGGTGATTATATTACAGCCGCGCGAGTTTACATGAATTGTGTTGTCACGGTATGTGGTCGTGTTACATCGACCAATCTTATTGAGCTTGGAATGGTAGATTTTGATGTGATTATGGGAATGGACAGGCTTTATTCGTGCTTTGCTAAGCTTGACTGCCGGACGAGAGTCATGAGACTCGAGTTTCCCAACGAGCCAGTTATTGAGTGGAGAGGGAATGTGTTGTGCCAAAGGGTAGGTTTATTTCTTACCTTAAGGCTTTGAAGATGATTAAGAAGGGGTGTATCTATCATTTGGTACGGGTGGCGGACACCATTTCAGAAGTGCCTGCCCTTGGGGCCGTGCCGGTTGTAAATGAATTTCTAGAGGTTTTTCCAGATGAGCTTCCAGGGCTTCCGCCAGATAGGGAGATTGACTTCGGGATTGATGTGTTGCCAGATACTCAACCAATATATATTCCACCATACAGGATGGCGCCAACAGAATTACGAGAGTTAAAAGAGCAGCTGATGGATTTATTAGAGAATGGGTTCATTCTACCGAGTGTGTCTCCATGGGGTGCTACGATTCTTTTCTTCAGGAAGAAGGATGGGTCGCTTCGTATGTGTATGACTATCGGCAGCTTGACAAGGTCACCATCAATAATAAGTACCCTTTGCCTCGGATAGATGATTTGTTTGATAAATTGCAAGGTGCGATGTTCTTCTACAAAATTGATTTGCGATCCGGGTATCACCAATTGAAGATCAGAGCAGGATATTCCTCAATACGCCTTCAGAACCCGCTATGGTCATTTCAAATTCTTGGTCATGTCTTTTGGGCTAACCAACGCCCCGGCAGCTTTCATGGATCTTATGAATCGGGTCTTCAAGCCATTTCTAGACTCCTTCGTGGTTGTTTTTATTGACGACATCCTCGTTTATTCGCGAAGTAGGGAGGATCATGCTGATCACCCCAGGGCAGTTTTGCAAACTCTTCATCAGCACAAGTTGTATGCTAAATTCTCAAAATGTGAATTTTGGTTGGAGTCTGTTGCTTTTCTGGGACATGTGTTTCCGGTAAGGGGATTGAAGTAGACCCCCAAAAGATTGCATCTGTGAAGGATTGGCCTAGACCCACAACCCCGTGGAGATTCGTAGCTTTTTGGTGTTAGTAGGTTATTATCGGAGGTTTGTGGAGGGGTTTTCCACCCTCGCCTCCCCATTGACTAAATTGACACAGAAATCCGTCAAGTTCCAATGGTCTGATGCTTGTGAGAAAAGTTTTCAGGAATTGAAGTCAAGGTTGACCTCAGCACCAGTGTTGGCTTTGCCGAAAGCCACAAAAGGATTTGTGGTGTATTGCGATGCCTCCAGGGTCGGTTTAGGGTGTGTCCTCATGCAACATGGGAAGGTTATAGCGTATGCTTCAAGGCAACTCAAGAATCACGAGAAGAATTATCCGACGCATGATTTGGAGCTTGCAGCAGTTGTGTTTGACTTAAACATATGGCGGCATAACCTTTATGGGGTCCATGTGGATGTGTTCTCGGACCATAAAAGTCTTCAATATTTGTTCAAGCAGAAGGAGTTAAACTTGAGGCAGCGGCGGTGGATAGAATTTCTCAAATATTATGATATGAACATCTTATACGATCTAGGGAAGGCGAACGTGGTAGCCAACGCCCGCAGTTGGAAATCCATGGGTAGTTTGGCTCACTTGGGAGTGGATCGGAGGTCCCTAGCTCGAGAGGTTTATCAGTTGGCCAGTTTTGGGGTTTCTATCTCGACCCCAAATGAGGAGGGGATTATGGTGCACAACGTAGAAGAGTCGTCGCTTTTAGCGAAAGTCAAAGAAAAACAGTTCATTGATCCAGCATTGGCACAAATAAAGGAGGCGGTTCGTAGCAACAAGATTTCGACATTCTCTAT
Organism: Nicotiana benthamiana; assembly: GCA_034376525.1. NCBI lineage: Eukaryota > Viridiplantae > Streptophyta > Magnoliopsida > Solanales > Solanaceae > Nicotiana > Nicotiana benthamiana. The sequence continues at coordinate 72,876,772 of CM067323.1, read as the reverse complement.
CGGCAGCAAATATGATGTGATGCAATGTCAAGATAGGTTATGTGTTCCAGATGTAGATAATCTTCGAAAAAGGGTAATGGCGGAGGCTCATCATTCTAGGTACTCGATGCACCCAGGTTCTACAAAAACGTATCACGATCTCAAGGAGATTTATTGATGGAGCAGTATGAAGGGGGATATGGTAGACTTTGTATCTAAATGCTCGAACTGTCAGCGGGTAAAAGCCGAGCATCAGCGGCCTGGTGGGCTAACCCAGCTTATGGAGATTCCAATGTGGAAATGGGAGATGATCAACATGGAATTCGTGATAGGATTGCCTCGTACTCAGTGCAAGTTCGACTCAATTTGGGTGATAGTGGATCGACTCACCAAATCCGCTCACTTCTTGCTAGTCAAGTCCAGCGATACTGCATAAGAATATGCTCGATTGTATATCAAGGAAATAGTGAGACCATGGTACTCCACTTTCTATTATTTCAGATCGGGGGGCTCAATTCACAGCTAACTTTTGGAAGAAATTTCAGCAAGGTTTGGGTATTCAGGTGAACCTCAGCACGACTTTTCACCCGCAGACTGATGGTCAAGCAAAGCGGACTATTCAGACGCTCGAAGATATGTTGCGGGCTTTTTTCATGGATTTCAAGGGTAATTCGGATGATTACTTGCCCCCTATAGAATTTTCTTACAACAATAGCTTCCATTCTAGCATCCAGATGGCCCTGTTTGAGGCATTGTATGGGAGGAGGTGTAGGTCCTCGGTTGGGTGGTTCGAAGTTGGTGAGGAAGAATTGATAGGGTCGGATCTCATACACCAGGCCATGGAAAAAGTTAAAGTCATTCAAGAAAGGATGAAGACCGCTCAGAGTCGCCATAAATCCTATTCGGATGTGCGTCGAAGGGAATTGGAGTTTCAAGAGGGTGATTGGGTATTCTTGCGGGTGTGTCATGCGGTTTGGGAAGAAAGGAATGCTAAGTCCTAGATATGTCGGGCCTTATGAGATTATTCAAAGGATCGGACAAGTTTCTTATAGGTTGGAGTTGCCCCCTGAAATGTCATTAGTGCACCCAGTGTTCCATGTGTCCATGTTAAGGAAAGTGGTTGGGTCTCCGTCCACCATCGTGCCAGTTGAAGACATCAAGGTTACTGAAGAGCTATCATATTAAGAGATTCCGGTTGTTATTCTTGATAGACAACTCCGTAGGTTGCGAAATAAGGAAATCACTTCGGTTAAGGTGTTGTGGCGAAACCAACAAGTCGAGGAGGCCACGTGGGAAGCGGAAGATGAGATGAAAGTAAAATACCCCCATTTGTTCGTGTAAGCCTAGGAAAGTTCCTAAATGCTTCACCATAATAATTCGTCAAGTTGTGCCCAAAATTTGTGTACTTTTGTGGTTGATAATTAGCCCATGGCAGGGTGAGTGCAAGGAAATAATGATTAGTTTTGCATGGAGGAATTATATTGAAGTGATTAACTATATCATACTCTTGTAATAGGTAAATGGCTTTGATATTGCAGACGATTAATGCTTAATTTAATTGCTAGTGGTGTACCAAAATGGTTAAAAGTGTGTCGAGAGGTTGAATATGTATGAATGTGAAGGTCATGCATTGTATAACTGTTGTAGGGATAGCAAGAATTGTGTAATGGTGCTTGGAAACGTGTTTTGGGACTCACTGACAGGTGGATATGACCGTATTACAAAGGAAACTCTGGCGAAATTTTTCTAGATTATAAAGAGTTAGTAAAAACTTAGGAACTTGCATATTATGCTTTCAACCATTTGAATTTCGAAGTTCTCATTCGAGGATCGGGCACGAACATCAATTTTCTAAAATTTTTAAACCCGACCCTTTTCTATTAAAACACCGCAACCCCTCATTTTCATACATTTTCTAAACAAAACAAGAGAGAGGGAAGGGAGAGTCTTGAGAGAGAAAGGATTTTTTATCAAATTGATCCTCCAAAACTATCCGGGCTGGGAAAATTTTAAGTTATTGTCTTCATCTGCACTCTTACAGGTAAAATCCCTAACCATTTTCCCCAATTTCTGAGTTAAGCTAAGGGAAGGGATTCCTATGCTTTGATTTTGAACTAACAATTGAAAACCCTCATGCATGTCACTCAAACCTAGAATCTAGTGAAGGAAAATTTGATAGAAGTAGTGAACTGTGCTAGATAGCTTGGTGACTGAGAATAGAAGCTTAACAAGAGAATTCAACTCTAGGTATGTATGGCTAACCTTGATTCTTGTGAAATTGCCTTGCTTAGTATGTGAATTGTTTGGTAGCTGATATCTATATGGATAATCTCTAAGCTTCTTGTGATTGGGTTGATTGTGAATGCACTTTGTGGTAAAAGTTGAATAATAAGTGATTGAAGAAATCCGTAATTGGTGAAACAAGATTAATTGTGATAACAGTGTACCTGAAATGTTGTGGGCAATTGTGGTAACTTGAATTGACTATGAACTGTTGAAAGTAATGGAATTGGTTCTAATAGCTATGGAAACACTTGTAACACTGTTGTGGTGATATCTCGAGGTGTAGTTGTTGTTTATCTTTGTGAGTTGCTGTATGGTTGTGCTTGTTGTGAAATAAAACTGTACAGCAGGGTCGGGTTGTGCGCCGCAACACGGTGTAATAAGGTGTGATAAGGGTGGCCGAGGTAATAAGAGTGGAAAAGTGATCGAAATAACTGTTGATATATATATATATATATATATATATATATATATATATATATATATATATATATATATATATATATATGCACTTGAACAAAATTGTGAAATCAATGATGTGGAATTGTGAAAGGAGACAGCAGGAGAGTTTGTAACCTGTGGGGCACTGATTCCCCCTTTGTTTGACTAATTGTACCTCTATGTGTGTTTTGTTGTTGCTTCAATTGCCGTGTTCTTGTTCTACTTGCATATGGCTTGAGTTTACTTGGGACAATTTTTGTTCATACATACTAGGACAATTCAAATGTACTGACGTCCCTTTTACCGGGGGCGCTACATTCGTGTTATGATTGTAGGTAGGTCTTCAGCAGGTACTCCAGTCCACCGCCCGTAGCTCTTCCTCATTCCCTGTCAGCTGTATTGGTGAGCCCCTTCCCTTCCGGGGCCCTGCGTGGCTCACACCACTCTTGATCTTGTATTTTGGAATCTTATTTTGGTTTATGTAAAAGGGTATAGTCGGAGCCCTGTTACCAGCAAGTATAGTATTGTCATCTTGTATCCTTTGAGGCCCTGTAGGCATGAGTTGTGGGTCTTGAACAATGTAGTAAGTACTAGTATTTTTGGGCATTGTAAATAGTAAACCACGCTAATATTATCTATGTCATGTATGTGTTGTAAAAAGGGTATCTCAGTTATAAAAAGTGGTTTCCACTCGGTTAGTAATTAATGGGAAAGATGTGGGGTAACTCGTGGGTCAGGAAAGGCACCCAGGTCCACTCGACTGGGGATACCGGGTTGAGTGTCGGTCATGTCCCTCGGATTTGGGGTGTGACATGCAGCTACACCCCAGGCTGAGGGAGGAGCACAGACTCCTGCCGCCCGCATTCCTGAGCAGCTAGTGCATATTGAGCAAGTCCTTGAGATTATTCCTGCACTGCCTGCAGCACCAGTTCAGCCCGTGGGCATGGCAGCGGCTTCCGAGCAGGAGCAGATGAGACTTGAGAGATTTAAGAGGTTTAAGCCTCCTGAGATTAGTGGTTTAGCATCGGAGGATGCCCTGGAATTTCCTGATGAGTGTTATCACATTTTTCTGTACTATGGGTATTTCGGATCTAGCGGGGTTCATTTTCATTACTTTCCAGCTTTGAGGAGCCGCCTAGTACTGGTGGCACACCTATGAGTTAGACAACCCAGACAAGGCAACTTCACTGACTTGGGTCTAGTTTTCAGATATGTTCCTGCGAGAGTTTGTTTCTCAGAGCCTCAGGAATGCATGGCGCGTGGAGTTTGAGCATTTGTGCCATGGTGTTATGATCTTTTGGAGTATGTTATTCGTTACACCAGTTTGGCTAGACATACCTCAGCCTTGGTTTCTACTGTTCGCGAGAAGGTTCGTCCGTTCATTGAGGGGCTTATTCCCAGCATCAAGTCCAGTATGGCCCGTGATTTAGAGATGGATATTTCTTATCAGCAGGTGGTGAACATTGCTAGGAGGATAAAGGGTATGCATGCTAGAGAGAGTGAGGGCAGGCAGGCTTTTGAGAGAGAGAGAGAGCAGACGAGACTAGGAGAGAGAGCTTGAGGAGGAGAGGAGGACTCGTAGGCCGGTCCTTATTTTGAGGCAGGGTGTGTCATGGTAGAGGTTTTGCGAGTTAGCCCGTTCAGTTTGAGCTTCAGGCTTTGCATGGTGACTCAGGTGTTCATGGGTCTCGGAGAACCCGTACCGCACATTTCTCACCACCTCATCAGCAGAAACGATGCTTTGAGTGTGGGGATACTAACCACATGGTGAGAGCTTGTCCCAGGCTTCGGACTAATGTGTCGCAGTGAGGTATTCAGGAAGGTAGAGGGGGCCCAAGAGGGGGAGGCCCGACTCGTGCTGCATTTCACAAAGTAGGCTTGAGGCCGGTGTGCCAGCTAGTGTCATTTATGTGCTAATTCTGTTTGTGATAGAGAGGTGCTACTTGTAGTTCATCACACTTCTACTTATCAGGTTGAGTTCCTTGTTTGTTGTTCCATTTATGGGAGTGCTTCATGATTTGCACTCTATTTATGTGATTATCCTGTTGGGAGGTTCTATGAGTGATGGCCGCAACTATCGTTTGTTTCTAGCTATTGTCGAGAGTTACGAGGCTAGTAGTAAATTCCTGTTGTTTGTTTTGGTAGGTTTGATGTCACTTTTGAGTATTCTTATTTACGGGCTTTGATTTCTATGCTCCACCGGTGTGAGAGCCAGTGTGTGTTGTGAATTATAGACAAAACTGATCTAGTGCGAGTTTCTAGATGGGTTAGTGTGAGCGCTACTTGTGATTTAGAGTTGAGGTCGTGATTTCAGGTGTTTTTATATATTGAGACCGGGCTGTGTACCGTGGTGGGAGTTATATTAGTATAAGATCCTCGTGAGTCGTTTATATGCTTTCATTCTTTCTTGTTAGATGTCGTTGTAGAATTGTGTTTTAGAAGAATTTATGCTAATATGATTTGTTTGTTAGTTCCCTTATGTGTTTCCCTTTCCTGTATTTATTCATTTTCATTCTATGCTTCTCGAGTTTTAGTTTGTGGGGTGTGCACCCGATAGTGCTATCTGAGATTTGGTTATTCGAGTGTTTTGTTATGTGGTTTTCATGGTTATTGTATCATCACCAGTGTGACAGAGGTTGGGAAAAGAGTTTCTATTGAATATAAGGCTTAAGGCCAGTGCAGATTTGATCTCAGGCAAGTATTGCTTTCAGAAATATTATTGTGGGCCTATGTGTGGTGTGTCGTTTTGTGTGGCTGTATCATGTGTGTGTTGGCTTGTACTGAAATAGCTGGTTGATACTGATGCCGGATATATATTTAGAATCAGGTCTTTCTGAATTGGATGGAAGGTGAAATTTTTTTGCTTGAAGGCTTATTGGTATTACTAGGAAGACTAAATTTCAATTGAGATGGTGTCTTCATGTTAGAGTGGATTGGGTGACGTGGGATCACCCGCGAGTGTATGTTGGAAGTGCGCACTCAGTGACTTGAAGACTTCGAGGCAAATTTTAGCATGTTCGAGGACGAACGTTGGTTTTAAGAGGGGGATGATGTAACGACCCAACCGATTGTTTTGAGAAATTAAGCTCCATTCAGCGGCATAAGGTCTGGAATAGCTTTGAAACATGAGAATAGACTTGTGTGCATGGTGGAATTCGGTTTTCGGATGGTTCGGAGTCAATTCTAGAGAAGAAACCTTATTTTGGAAGTTAGAACGGTGAATATTTGACCGAAATTAGAATTTTGGGTAAACGACCCCGGAATGGGTCGTGGATGATCTCAACAGCTTCGTATGGTGATTTTGGACTTAGGCGCGCGTCCGGATTCATATTTGGAGGTCCGTAGAATAAATTGAGGCATTTCGGTGAAAGTTTAATTTGGAAAATGAAGAAGTTTGACCCAAAGTTTACTTTTGAGATATCAGGGTCAGAATGCAATTCCGAGGGTTGGAACAGCTCCGTTACGTCATTTTGGACATGTCTGCAAAAATTTGGCATTATTTCGAGTTGAATTGATAGGTTTCGGCATGCGTTTTGTTATTTGAAGATTTGGAAGTTCATCAGCTTGATTTTTGGTTTGATTCGTCGTTTTGATGTTGTGTTATATGATTTAGAACTTCGAGCGGGTCCGTGTTAGGTTATATTACTTGCGTGTGTGATTAGACGGGGTTCCAAGAGCCTCAAGTTTTTTTCAGATGGGCTACGGGTCATTTTCCCTTTGTTTTTTAACTGCTATCTTCTGTTTCTGATATCATATTTCGCGTTCACGGGCTCCATCTCGCGTTCGTGAAGCTTTACTTATGGTCACCTAATATATCCTCCTTTGTGTTCGCGTTAAGAGCCTTGCATTCGTGAAGCTCTGCCTCTCCCTCCATCGCGTTCGCGTTCCCATTCCCGAGTTCGCGTAGTTTGGGCACTTCACTCTTCGCGTTCGCGTATAGGCCCACGCGTTTGCGAACGGAAGTCCCGAGGCCACCTAATTCTTCTTCTTCACATTCGCGAACGCGTTGTCGCATTTGCGATTAGTAATAGAGCCTCTTCACTTTTTCTTCTTCGCGAACGTGATGCTTCTTCCGCGTTCGCGATGGCCAAATAACTGGGCAGACATAATTTAATCCCAAATTCGAGGGTTTCATCATTTTATCACATTTTGACTTCTGGAGCTCGGTTCTTGGAGATGTTTTAAGGGATTTTCACCTGGGCAACTTGGGTAAGTGATTCTCATTTGATTTAGACCAATTTCCACGAATCTCCTCTTAATTTCATCCTCCAATTTTAGTTTTTGGAATGTAAAATGGGTAGAACTTCATAGACTAAATTATTGAGTTTTGAGGGAGTGTTTGACCTCGAATTTGAGAGATTTTACATGGTTAGACTCGTGAGATTACGAGAGTTCTGAAAATATTAAATTCATCCGGTTCCGAGACGTTGGCCTGAGGGGCATTTTGGTCATTTTACCTAATTTTTGCGCTTTAGCTTGGAATTAAATTATAGAATTAGTTGCTTGAGATGTTAATTGCAATGTGTGATTTAATTGAATATATTTGGGCCATTTGGAGTCGAGAATTCGTGGCAAGATCGTGGTTGCTAGTTGAATTTAGCCTGTTTGAGGTAAGTATCTTGTCTAACCTTGTGTGAGGGACTACTCCTTGGGATTTGAGTCTTCTTTGTTGATTGTGTTCCGTGTACGCAAGGTGATGAGTGCATGCTCGGATTTATTTCTAGTAAATTGTCCCTTTTAGGTTCTTAGACTCTTGAAATCACCGAGTATGAAGACGACATTGATACGATTGAGTTCCCTGTTATTAGTTTCACCTCTACATGTCGTACTTGGTATTTGTTTGCCATTCTTGATTTATTCTTGCTGATTAATTGACATTTACGTGTTTAACTAAAAATAATTACCCTTCTATAGTCATATTATCCGTCCTAACTACTCGCCTTTAATTGGAAATCATAAATATTATATCTCATGTAATTAATCGGTCTTAATTGGAAGGAAGATACATATCTTATGATTAGTTGATATTTACTTAAATTATAATTACTTGATTCATGTTAACTCCTTTACTGTTTGGACACTCCATGTTTCTAAGTTCATTAGTGACTTCGTGCAAATATATTACATGTCCAACTGTTGTGGTATCAGTGTAGTTATTATGTACTTACTATGTATTGTCTTGTCATTGAGGTTATTGTGTCTTTAATTGGTGTTCCATGACCTTATTAGGTCTTGTCGATTCCTTTGTCGGGACGTTATTGTTTATGTTCTTGATTCCCTTGCCGGGACGTTATTGTTTCTGTTGTTGATTCCGTTGCCGGGACGTTATTGTTTCTATTATTAGTTCCCTTGCCGGGAAGTTATTGCTTCTATTGTTGATTCCCTTTCCAGGACGTTATTGTTTCTGTTGTCGACTCCTTTGCGGGGATGTTATTGTCTTCCATTGTCGACCCCCTTGCCGGGATATTGCTATTATATCCTTTGGGCTGTACATCTATGTTGATTGTGCTATAGTGCGGGATACCAAGAGATCCCCAGCACATATATTGATGATACCAAGATATCCTCGGGATACCAAGAGATCCTCAGTACATCTATTGAGGATACCAAGAGATTCTCGGGATACCAAGAGATCCCTAGTATATATATTGAGGATACCAAGAGATCCTCAAGATACTAAGAGATCCCCAGTACATCTATTGAGGATAGCGAGAAGTATTCGGGATACCAAGAGATCGTTAGTACATCCATTGAGGATACCGAGAGATCCCTAGCACACATATCTATGTTTGAGACTACATGACGATATCCTGAGAGACCCTCATTAAACTCATTGTGTTTTGAACTGATATTTTCATTGGTTCTATCCGGGTGTGAATACTTCGGGTGCTGCCGTTCCATTTCTTATACTTACTAGTTGGTAGAATTTTTGTTAAATACGCTAGCACAAGCATACACGTAGTTGGGCACTCCTATTAGAGATGAATTCTTCCTGATTTGGCTAGGGGTGGAGATACGCCCTCGTTTACCCATTAAATATGTGACAGATCTAGTTGACTAGTTAGTTGTCGGCATGACCGTGAGATTGATGGGGCACAAGATGCCAAGTGTTACACTTCAGATGCTGGATTTTCAAGAGTTGTGGCTGGTCAGAGATTTTTGGTAAAATTGTGGAAAGAGTTGAAAGGACCTTATGTAAGCATCATTGTAGAATAATGAGTTAGTCACTTGCTTGTCCTTGCTGTGTTGTGACCTTAGGATTTGGATTATGATTCTGCAATCATTTCGCATCATCGTTTATCATATTCTTGTTGTTACTTGGTTCCCTTTTCCTTCATTGTGAGTTGTAGCATGTAGTCATTCACAGTCTTTACATAATTATATATCGTTTCTATTATCCCTATGATTATACTGTTTACTGACCGGTAGGTGTCTCGACTGTTGCTCGTCACTACTCCATCAAGGTTAGTCTTGATCCTTACTGGGCACTTTGGTATCGGGTTCGGATTCAGGTTCCGAAACTTGGTACAAGTCCAAAATATCCGTTAAGACCTACCCGTAAAGTTTGGTGTCAATCAGAATAGTTTAAGGGCGTTTTGACCCGTTGAAAGGAAATTAGGAACTTGAAGTTCATTAAGTTAAATTAATTGGTTTTGGGGTCCAATTCTTTAATTTAGTGTTGTTTTGGGTATTTCGATGGTTCGACTAGGTCCGCCTCGTGATTTTTGACTTGTCGGTATGTTCGGGCGGGGCTTGGAAGCCCTGAGCGTCAAATGGTTGAGGTTCGAGCGAAGTTGAACTTAAAAAAGAACATCATTTGCTGCTTCTATCAAAACCGCTTATGCGGCTCTTAGACCGCAGAAGCGGAGACCACAGAAGCGGAGACCGCAAAAGCGGTCTAGTGGACGCGGAAGCAAAAAGGGGAAAGGTAGGGGAAATGCAGAAGCGACCATTAGGACCGCATGAGCAGTCTCGCCTTTGCGAACAATTGACCGCAGAAGCGGTCTAGCCAGCTCTTCCCCAAACCGCAAATCAGCTATTTTACCGTAGAAGCGGACTCCGCGGATGCGGAAAAATGCCCGCTGTTGATACCAAGGTTTTTCCTACGTATTTTTGTACCCAAAATATTTTCAAAATAGCCTGTGAATGCATATACAAGCATCCACAAAGGGTTTGGTATTTTTCGATGATTTTTCAAGCATTTTGAAATTAATTTACAGCTCATTTTGTACTACAAAATTCAATATTTGGCATCAAACCTTGCTATTTTAGTAAAATAAATTATTTTATTTTCTCACTTACATAAGAATATAATTAATATAATTTTTACAGGATTTTATAGTTTAAAACTAAAATTGCATTAAATTGCAATTTTAGCATATTTTCTCAATTTAATAAGTATTTCAAGCGTAAAATCGTTCCTGATATTTTTAATCAGTTCCCAAACCTATTTTAGTGTCTCAGTAATTTTACTGCATTTTTTATAAATCTTTTTCTATTTTTAAAAAATTATATTTGGGGAAATTGGTTATTTAAAAGATAGCCACATTTTATTTAAAATATGGCCCAGTTACACCCCTATTTTCAGCCCAAAATTCCAACCAATTCAATGACCCACAACCTTTTAATATACCCGACCTGCCTCAGATTTAATCTGAGCCGTTGATCAAAAAAGATCAATGGCCCGGATCTCATTGCCATAATTAAATCAAACAACACCCCCCAAACCCTCATATTCACGGACCAGTGTCTTTATATCTCTAACCTATGCTCTCTAACCTTTCATCTCTCTAGAACCTTCTGGTTCTCTCCGTCTTCTCCGATGACGACCATCGCCTCTCCGACTCACTCCTCCCTCACCTCTCTCGATCTCCAGCAACCATGGAGTCCTTGTATCGCTATTTTCTCTCTAAAGTTTGAAGCCAGCAGCTTCCGCCATGGGAGAGGTCTCTGAAGCTTCATTTGGGTTTGTTTCCGGCATTTCTCTGGTGGTTTTTGTCTGATGATGCCTTCTATTGCATTATATACGAGTTTCACGGCCAGGTTCTCATTTCCCTAACTTATTTTGCAAACCCTAATTTGCTTTGCCTAATCTCTTAAACTTCTGTCTTTCTAAGTAATTTCCAGTTTAATCTTTGTTTTCTACACTCCATCTCACTCGATATCTTTGGTTAATTCGATTTATTTTTCAAACGTTCTGTGCCTCTTTTTCAAAACTACGGTTTCTAACCCTTTTCAAAATCTCTATATCTCCTATTTTTCTTGAGTATCATGTGGTTGTTTGTTTTTATTTGTGTTACGAGCGTTTAATTTCCTTGTTAGTTTTGAGTTCCATGCTTAAACTTTCTGGCTAGGGTTTCTCACCCCTTTTCAAAATCGTATATCTTCTGCTTTTCGTGAGTATTATGTGTTCGTTGTGCTTGTTTGTGTTACGAGCTTGGTTGGGTTCATTGTTCCCTGCTTTAGTTTCTTTCTAGGGTTCTGATCTTTTGTTGCTTCTATGATTCCTTGCTTAAGGTTCTCTAATTTTCATGTCTACTATGCTTTGTAGGTCTAATTGTTCATCGCTCATGTGATATTATACTGATTTGTGCATCTATGTGAATCCATGACTTGTATATGATTCTCCCGAGACTAATTTATTTTTGAATTACTTCCTTATTTAGATGTGCTTTCCTTGCCTATATGCATTCCCTCTGATTTTTGGTTTTTGTCCATGATTCTTTGCCTAATTGACAGAATAAATTTGTATTCCCTTACCATATTTGTGCATAAATAGGCTTTCAGAATCGTCAGCATATATTTTTCTTACTTGAATTATTATGTATCTAACCCCTATTGCATATTATGTGCTCTACTACTCTTACTAGGGTAAATGTAGAGTTTGATTGATTCTTTTCCTTTTTTAAATCCACTGCTTGTTACCGTTTGTCTTAGACTTCTTAATTAAAGGGAAATCCTTACATTGATGGGATTGTGATTGATGCTCATTCCTTAATTATAGTTTGGTGCCTTGTTTGTTCACTCGTTTTAGTACTATAAGTACCTCCCCCCATTCTCTTTGAAAGAGAACAAACACATTGCATATCTCTCATACACAAGCACAAGTTCAAACTCTCTGAACTCTCTCTTTCAAATTACTCAGTGTTCTCTCTTTCTCTACTGTTTCTATACATTCTTATTCTTCTATTTGAATACTCCATCGGCTGAAAGCCAAGATTGAGTAATTTTGGTTGTTTATTTCTACACTACTAAGGTTCTACTACATTGTTTACTTGAGTTTGCATGCTGCTCTCTTTGCTGCACACTGCTATTCTCTCTTTGCTGCACACTACTGCTCTCACCTTGCTGCTCTCATTCTCTGCATACTTTGCTCTCTTTGTGCACTACTGCTTATTGTTATTGTGTTCTCTTGTCTGCAACTGGTATGTAACCTCTTTAATATACAGTTTCCAAAACAACATGCTTTTACTAGTTTTGCACTTCTTCTTGTTTCTTGTGTGCTTTTACCTATGGTTCTGCTGTTCTTGTTGTCACTAGTATGCACTTACCAGCCTATTTAGCTTAGATTAGCATGCTCCCCTTACCCCTCCCCTGTCTCAATGAATGTTTACTTTTCTTTTTGCACTATTACCATGTGTCCAAGGTTGCTTGGCTACTTGATACCTCTTCCCGAGGTGAAATGTATTGGGGTTTGGTGCAGTAAGAACTGAACCCCTATTTGTTCTACAACTATGTCTGATTACATGCCTGCATTATGTTTGCCTGTGTGAGTAGATCCTTGTACTTTATTTGTTCCCTCCCCCTTTGCCCATGGTTGTATAATGCTCTGTCTTAAACCGGTTAGTACAAATGATTTTAAAGAATTCCTTTTAACTCTTTTAAATTATATTCTCAAACTGCCTTTCAAATCCTTATGCTATTTTCTTAAATTGACTCTCAACTATTTTTCCACTCTCTCAATTCTATCACAACCTCACTACTCTTAGAACCCTAGGTCCTGCCTCCTTGGTGTAAGCACTTCCATGGGGAGCCTTGAGCACCCATGGAACTTTGACGCCCAAGGCTGGCTTTTAATGTTTGAAACTGTCCAATTGAGACATATTTTGGGTGCCTGATATTGGCCAGCGGTTCAAATGAACACTTAGGGAGATTTTCCGCACCCTAACCTTGGTGATGGCTGTGAAATTCGAAAGAAGTGAGGTTGGAGATGTTTGGGCCTAGTTGAAGGCTCTCTATAGAGTAACTTCTTATTTTTCTTTTCTCACTATTGTATTTCTAATTATCTGGATGTAATAATTTGTAAGAATAGTGGGGATTATAGTAAAATGTGGGGGGTTATGCGTGTTTAATTAAGGGAAACGGGTAAAAACATGTCCATAGGGTTTATTTACCTGCTTGTGCAATAGATTCCATGGTTTAGGACATGCATAACTGCATATAGAAATCATGCTTCTAGGCCGTTCACTCTCAATTGTTATTCTGTACATTTTTTAATCATTACCAATCAATAACCAATGAGTCATCACCATCACATTTAGATACCATGCTTATAGGACTTCTTGTGCATTAGATATCATGCCATTGGGATTTTATTTGCAGCTATTGGAACGCCTCGCTAATTTGGATAAAATTGGCTAACAACTCCTTGTTAAAACTGGAAACCATTGTATGCTCACCACCTTTAATAACGCCTAGGCACGCCTTAGGCCGGATAAAAACTGACTAATCACCTATATGTCGTGTTCTAATTAATTCACCTCTGTTTTAATCGTTCGTCGCTGAAGCTCTATAAAATTATATACTTCTACCCTATTTTTAAACTATCTATGCAGAGGTTTCTATCCTCCAAATTTAGACTACTATTTTTCAACTATCTGAATACACTAATTTTTGAAAGTTCAAAAGCTGATATGTTTTTCTTTACACTTTCGCAATCTTAAAAAAAACCTTCACACTTGTTCTTACTCCGCATGTCCGGAAGCTGTTCTACCATATGTTCCACAAATGCTCATAAGTGATTTCTGCAGATTCTTAAAAAACCTTAAAATTTCTGAACGTTTTCCTCACAACCCTTTTTCTGCAAACTCTCCAATTTTCTGTTTTTGTTGAAACTTGTACTCCAGTTGTAAAACTCTCTCTTCCCTAGACCTCAAATGTTTTTGAGTCGTGCTTATTACGTGTTAGTTAATAGAGGGATATTTGAGCCTTTATGTGTTTTACATGATTCCTTTACGTGCAAGTCCTATTTGCTTTTGTATGTCGCCTAGCATTTTAACCGTTGAACCTAAGGGTTCAGCCTAGTTCCTACCCTATAGGAATACCGATCCTAAGAGCCCTCTAGGATCTATAGAACGGGACGGCTAATGGCACGCAATAAGTATTCGTAACTAATCCACACGCTTAAATAACCTCTATGGGGTGAGGTAGGGTAGAATATGGAGATGATGACGATGCGATAATATCATGAAGCGACCCCTCTTTGGGAATATGAGCTAGATATTGCATCGAATGATCCATATTGTAATTAACCTAGGACCCTCCTTTCTTTTCTATGTGCTTTATTGTTTTCTCAATGCTTTCCAAACTAATCCTCTTTTATTTCAAACTTATGTCCTTTTCTTTATGGCTCTCAAACTATGTGAATACGTGCACTTCAATTGTGTACTCGCGTCATCTACTTTTAAAGTCACAATTAGCACGACCGGGAGCCACATTTGTGGATCTTGAGAGGTGCATAACACCTTCCCCTCGAGGTAATCACAAGCCCTTACCCAACTATGGTTTCTCTCGCAAAAACACTCTCTTAAAGTGTCCTAATGCACTATTATTATTAGGTGGCGGCTCTTCCAATTCCATAACCCAATTCCCAAACGGGAAATAGAGTTGTTTTACCCATAATGTCGTGAAACCCGATTTCGCTTTTAAAAAGGGGGGCGTCGATAGCATGACGACTCTGCTGGGGACTTCTTTTAGGCTTTTACCACTATGTGTTTTTGTGACTTTATTGCTTTCTTTATTTATTGATTCAATTATTTTTTCACAATTACTAACTTGTTTCTTCGTGTCTTTCTTTTTTTTTTTCTTAACTGTTTTACGGCTTTATTGTATTTACTTTATTTCAATTCCGTCTTTAATTTCGAGCATTTATTGTAATCATTATGAACGCGAAAATACATGCATTTATTTCATTGTTGTAATTGCATCCTTCAACATCATTTTCCACTCGTGCCAAACAAATCCTATAGCAACGCTTATAATGAGTGGTTGCGCCCTTCCAATACTTACAAACCCCCTAAATTTGGCAAAGACATATTTGCGGTAAACCGATCGATCAACAGTGTAGTCGACCATTCCACGCCTTTCCCTCTTGAGTTGTCCGCTCAAAGGTACCCTATCTAGCACTTCAAAGTAGAAACCTTACTCCATTTAAGTGTTCATGCATCATGGTCAATCTTAGCTGAGTCAGTTATGTTGTCCACATAATGATTCATTAGGATAGCTTAAGCCAAAGTCCATCGGGTTTCCTCGAAACCCAAACGGACATTCACGTTGTGTGCATTGATTCGGAGAACTAAATACATTTTGCTAATTATTGGTTTAAATAGTAGAGTCCGGTGGGGTAAGGGCCTAACTCTCTGTTTTGCAGGAAATGAGGCACGGGGTCCCTAGGTTCGTTATGATATCAAACATTCATCCAAAGTTGCTAAGTTGGTGGGACAATTTGCATGGTAGTGATCGGGTTGTTGTCCGCAAACACTTAGGAAATCTTCCTTCACTTCTGGAAGTTAGGCCAGATAACAAGATCATGGAAGCTGCTACAATGTTTTGGGATAGTGAACGACCTGTCTTCCGCTTTGGGGAAATTGAAATGACAACGCTGTTGGAGGAAATTGGGGGTTTAGCCGAAATTCCTTGGGATAGCCCTGGGTTTCTCATGCCAGAAAACTGCAAAGGTAGAGGGTTCTTGAAAATGATGGGGCCAAAAAAGAGTCCTAATCTCACCAGTTTGAAGGACTCCTACATATCCTTCGACTTCATGTATGAAAGGTTTGGACAAAGTAAATCATACCGCAATCACATGGACGAGTTCGCCCTCACCTCTTTTGGGCACATTACATAGGAGGGTTTTTGTGTTTATGTTCTAGTTTTTGGGAATGATAATTTTCCCGATGAAGAAGGCTAGGATCAATACAAGACTAGTCATGGTAACCAAAGCCGTAATGGAGGGTATTGACAGGCAGACATTCAGCATAGCACCCTTGATCCTCGCAGAACTGTACCGAGCCTTAGAGAGATGTCAGCAAGGGGCAGTGCACTTTGAAGGGTGCAATCTACTACTACAACTCTGGCTCATTGAACATCTTCAAAAGGGAGAGTATAGGCAGGAGATCATACGCCGGGATTGGGATGATCACATTGCTTTCCATCATCCAAAGCGGATGCACTTCATGCCGGATATGTTTGCTCACCCAGAAGACGCTAGTGGATGGGTGGAACTATTAAGAAATCTGAGAGAAGAGCACGTACAAGGGATGTACGAGTGGTTTCCAACTAGAGAGTTTATCATTCGGTATAGGGATGCGCTATTCCTTGTACTCATCGGCTTGAGAGGAACTTACCCTTATGTCCCTCTCCGAGTCATGAGGCAAGCCGGAAGAAAGAAGATTATACCCAGAGTGGAAAAGATGAGATATTACAGAGTTGATTTCCAAGATGATTATAGCCCACACAGGTGCCAAGCTCAGCATATGTGGCACTCCAAAATTATTCTAGAAAAGGAATCTACGGAACCAGACAGGTTAGGCAGGGCATGCGCCACTTTATCCAGGGTGGTTTGAATATGATCATATGGGTTTGGGGAAAATAAGTTTCGTCCATGGTCATAGGGTTATTGACGAAGATGCTGCAGCGAAGGTCAAGTACAATCAGTTGCGCAAGCGAATGCGAGAGTGTGAAAGTGAACACCGGGAAATACTAGAGGCTCAAGCGAAGGTAATCAATGAATGGAAAGACATGGCTGTTTGAGCAAGGAACCATTTAGGGTACTTGGAACAAGGTATAGTGGAGCTGGAAGGTAAGTTTCTAAAAAGGATCAAAGACTGTCAGGAAGCTGAAGGTAATGAAGGTGGGTGTTTGGCTCAAGCTTATTTGTTGCTGGGACTGTGAGAGCTGATGAAACTGTACGAGGGAGGCAAAGATACCGAATCTGGGGAAGGTCCTACTGGGGCCAAGTAGTTAGGATTTTACTGCTTTCTCGATGTAATATTCTTTCAGGCATTTGGTATTATGATTTCTCCAAATCATTATTTGTCGCTAGGCTTACCTCGGGCACAACGAGGCACCCAAATAGGCTCACCAAGGAAACTGCTGCTCATTTGGAGCAAACTTTGCTAAGGTTTCGAGAGGGACTGGACCAAGTCTGGAGTTTGGCAAGTCTATCTATCCCCCTAGCTGCTGCAGATGTCAACAAACAAGTCCCTGCACCTCCGCAGAAGACCCCAACCCAAGTTCGCAACAATGCTCCACCCCTCTTCCCTGAGCCCTAGAATACTCCAAACCACCAGGATACCCCTATCTTTGTGGAAACTGTCCCCTACTACACACAACCCATACCGGATGTGTTAGAATCAGACTAACTCATTCAGAACTTGGATGATGAACTCAAGAAACTGACTAACAGGGTCCAAGGTGTGGAAGGCAATGGGGGTGTAGAGAATCTTAATTACGAAGATCTTTGTGTTCAACATGATGTCGAACTCCCTGATGTCGAACTCCTGAAGGGGTACAAACCTCCTAAGTTCGAGATGTCTGATGGTACGGGTGACCCTAGGGTGCACCTCAGAATGTATTGTGACAAATCAGTGGGAGTAGGCAAGGATGAGAAGATCCGCATGAAGCTATTCATGAGGAGTTTGAAAGAGGATGCTTTATCTTGGTACATCGGCCAAGATGCGAAGAAGTGGACGACTGGGTAAACATGGCATTCGATTTCATGGAGCGTTTCAGGTTCAACACTGAGAATGCACCAGACGTGTTCTATATTCAGAATTTGAAGAAGAAGCCTACTGAAACCTTTCGCGAGTATGCTACTCATTGGAGGTCGGAAGCTGCCAAAGTCAGGCCGGCTTTGGAAGAAGAACAAATGAATAGATTGTTCGCTCGTGCCTAGGACCCACAGTATTATGAGAGACTGATGCTGATAGAGGGGCAGAAGTTTGATGATATCATAAAATTGGGAGAAAGGATTGAAGAGGGAATAAACAATGGTATGATTACCAATCTTGAGGCACTCTAGGCCACCAACAAAGCCTTGCGATCTGGTTGTTCATCGAAGAAAAAGGATGTAAACTCCGTAATGGTTGCGCAAAGAAATCATTCTCTCATGAATTACAAACCCTACCCTCCAACTCCACTCACGTACCAACCCTCCCTAAATTACCAAGCACCTTCACCTACTTACCAAAATCCACCGCCCATCTACCAGTCATCTCCACTACCAACATACCAACCCACCTCGCCAGGATATTTCCAGCCCACACCTCTATACCAAACCTACACACCCCAACCTCCTCACCATCCATCACCACCTACCCGTCAAAACTTCCCGCGACCAAGACCAAATTTTGACCGCAAACCACCCAGACAGTACACTACTATTGCTGAACCCATTTATCAACTTTTTGAGAAGCTCAAAGCCGCCAGATATGTTACACCCATCCCATCCATAACCCCAGAAAACCCGTCCCAATAGATTAACACAAATAAAACATACGCATACCATTCGGGGATGAAAGGCCATACCATTGACGAGTGCCCCTTGTTAAAGTACAAAATTCAGACCTTAATTGACAACAAGGTCATTGTGGCTAAGGAGCCTGCTCCTAATGTTCGCAACAACCCCCTGCCAGACCATAAGGGTGGGAGCATCCACATGATTGAGGTAGAAGACAATTGGGACCCCGAAGGGTCGATTGGTTTGATATCTGAAGGGGATGAGCCCAAGAAACCGGCGGTCACCCTTAATCCTATTATTGTGCAAGTCCAGCCATCTGAGGACATTGTAGTGAATATAGCTGTGCCATTTGAGTTCGAGACGCTTCCTGCAAAGCTGCCAAAGCCGATTGAGGTGGAATTTTGGACTCCAAAGGCGCCGGCACTGATTGAAGTTACTATGTTGTCTCCAAAGGTGCCCATTTCGGTCACCATGTCAGACGTATTCCCATTTCACTCAAAAGCCATACCTTGGGACTACACCCGAGGCGAGAAGGAAAGGAAAAACACGTGCGGGTGAAGCCATTACCGCACAGGGTATGACTAGAACTGGCAGGGTGTACACACTAGAGCACCTAGCTGAGTCCAACAAGCAGGCCTCTGGACGTCCTATGGAAACCGGACCTGATGATCACTGGAGAAAGATACTGGCTAAGGAATATTTAGTCGTTGAACAACTAAGCAAAACTCCAGTATAGATTTCCAGCTTGGCATTGCTGCAGAGTTCCGAGGCGCATAAAAACTCCTTGATGAAGATATTGAGCAAGGCGTATGTCCCGACAACATAATGGGAGCAAAGATGGCAAACATGATAGGGCAGATATTGGAAAGTCACAAAATCACTTTCCATGAAGATGAATTGCCACCTGAAGGGCTCAGTCATAACAAATCACTACACATCACCGTGCAATGTGAGGACCATTTCATCACTAGAATCCTAGTTGACGGAGGTTCTAGTCTCAACATTTGTCCACTGATCACCCTCAAGAGTTGAATGGGATAAAAGATGGGGCTATTAATGTTAAGGCTTTTGACGGTTCTCAAAGGTCCACTCTCGGGGAGATTAGACTGTGTCTGAAAATGGGACCCACTTGGTTTGAGGTTGAGTTTCAAGTCATCGACATACCGGCCTCCTACAACTTACTGTTGGGACGACCCTAGATCCATGCCACTGAAACCATTAGGAAGTAATCATCCATGGCGACGGTAGAAACCCCATATACAGCCGCCAGACCATTTCGACGATCGGAGGCAGAAGAAGAATAGGCGGGGAGATATATCATCATATCGAGCGAGTCAACACAGTGGATAAGGACAAATGGTAGAGTAACAAGGTTGAGAGCATTCTTAATTGGAGTGGGTATGAACCGGGGAAAGGACTTGGTAAGAATCTTTAAAGAGGAAGGGGAGGAAGGCCCTTCCATTCAAGCTGTGAACCGAGGAGATCGCCTCACCAACTGGTCAATCAGGACCACCAACACCCGGAAACCTTCGGGGTAGCGAGGCTGAACGAGCATCATGCATTTTATTTCTAGTTGTTTTCTTTACTTTCCGCATTTGTCTTTACTTTCCAAAAGAGCCCCAATGTGTTGAACATTTATGAATTCAATCTAAAGCATTTTCAATTTTCTCAAATGTCTCACTATTCATTACTTTTCTCTGCTATTTACTTTATTTTTCACACAACATTACTATTACGTATCTTGATGATGAACCAACAACTGTAACTTGCAACGAGGCTATACAACAAACGGACGTAGACTCAAAAGAAGATGATATACTAGAAGAGGTTGTCAAGAGGCCGAAAATTTTGAGAATAGGCCTATGTCAAACTTGGATGAAACCGAACTCGTCAATTTAGGAGACATAGAGAATGTCAGAGAAACGCGCATCAGTGTGCACTTGTAACAGACAGAGAAAGAGAAATATGTAAAGTTCTTGAAGGAATATGAGGATATCTTTGCTTGGTCTTATGACGATATGACCGGTCTCAGCACGTCCATCGTCGATCACAAACTACCTACAGATCCTGCATGTCCCCCGGTAAAACAGAAGCTCAGAAAATTCAAGCTAGATATGAGTCTAAACATCAAAGAGAAGGTTACCAAGCAGGTCAAAGCCAGAGTTCTTCAAGTGGTAGAATATCCAATTTGGTTAGCTAACATTGTGCCAGTACCGAAGAAGGATGGGAAAGTTAGAGTCTGTGTCTACTACCGGTATCTCAACCGCGCCAGTCCAAAAGACGCTTTCCCCTTTACAAACATACACATTCTGATCGACAACTTCGGCAAGCATGCGTTGCAGTCATTCGTCGATTGCTTTGCGGGGTATCATCATATATGGATGGATGAAGCACATGTAGAGAAAACGGAATTCATCACACCTTGGGGATGTATTGGTACATAATGATGTCGTTTGGGTTGAAGAATGCAGGGGCTACTTACATGAGGGCCATGACTACTCTCTTTCATGACATGATACATAGAGACATTGAGGTATATGTGGACGATGTCATCATTAAATCCAAAAAGGCTGCAGATCAAATGGAGGACCTCCGAAAGTTTTTCAACAGACTAAGGAGGTATAACTTGAAACTGAATCCCACCAAGTGTGCATTTGGGGTCCCTGCGGGAAAATTTTTGGGTTTCATTGTAAGTTGTCGAGGAATAGAGCTGGATCCATCAAAGGTCAAATCTATTCAGGAGTTGCCACCGCCGAAAAGCAAGAAAGAGGTAATGAGTTTTCTAGGGAGACTCAATTATATCAACCGATTCATAGCTCAGTCTACTGTCATTTGTCAACCTATCTTCAAGATGACGAAGAAGGATGCCGCCACCGAGTGGACCGATGAATGTCAAAAGGCTTTCGACAGGATCAAGGAATACTTGTCTTCGCCTCCAGTCCTGGTCCCACCTGAGCCTGGGAGGCCTTTATTTCTCTATCTAGCAGTTTTGGATGGAGCATTTGGTTGTCTTTTGGGACAACACGATGAGGCGGGGAGAAAGGAGCAAGCTATTTACTACCTTAGCAAGAAATTTACCCCATATGAGGCTCGGTATTCCTTACTAGAACGCACCTGCTGTGCTTTAACTTGGATATCTCATAAGTTGAGGAATTATTTTTGTGCTTACACCACCTACCTTATATCAAGAATGTATCCACAAAAATACATCTTTCAGAAGCCTATGCTCACTGGAAAGCTCGCCAAGTGGAAAATTTTGTTGAGTGAATTCGACATTGTCTACGTCACCCAAAGGCAGTCAAAGGACATGCTTTGGTAGATCATCTCGCAGAAAAACCATGTGGAAGTGGAGTATGAACCATTGAAGACATATTTTCCCGATGAGGAAGTAGCCTTCATAGGAGAAGATATTTCAGAATCCTATGACGGCTGGAGGATGTTTTTTGATGGAGCCGCGAATTTCAAAGGAGTTGGTATAGGAGCAGTTCTGGTATCAGAAACCGGTCAGTATTATCCGGTATCCGCCAAGCTCAGGTTCCCATACACCAATAACATGGCCGAGTATGAAGCTTGCATCTTAGGGCTTAAACTGGCCATTATTATGAACTACCAGGAGCTTCTTGTGCTTGGGGATTCAAACCTACTCATACACCAGGTCCGATAAGAGTGGGTAACCAAGAATTCTAAGATACTCCCTTATTTGCACCACATACAGGAGTTGAGAAAGAGGTTCAGAAAACGGAATTCCAGCATGTTCCGAGAATACAAAATGAGTTCGCTGACGCTCTAGCCACTTTATCATCCATGATTCTGCATCCAGACACAAATTTCATCGACCCTATCTAGATCAGAATTCGGGATCAACTGGCTTATTGGGAACATTTTGAGGAAGAAGCCGACGGAAAACCTTGGTTCCACAGCATCAGAAGGTACCTAACAATATGAGAATATCCAGAGCTTTCTAATGCTACTCAGAAGCGCACACTTCGAAGGCTGTCCAACAATTTCTTTCACAGTGGAGGAATCCTGTATAGGAGGACTCCTGATTTGGGACTATTAAGGTGTGTCGATGTAATAGAATCAACCAAATTATTGGAAGAAGTGCACTCAGGGACTTGTGGGCCACACATGAACGGTTTTGTTCTAGCAAAGAAGATACTCAGAGCAGGATATTTTTGGATGACCATGGAAACAGATTGCATTCAGTATGTCCGAAGGTGTCACCGTTGTCAGATACATGCGGATATGATAAAAGTACCTCCAAATGAGCTCACTGCAACGAGTTCACCACGGTCGTTCGCCTCTTGGGGAATGGATGTTATTGGACTAATCGAGCCTGCCGCATCAAACAGACACAGGTTCATTCTAGTGGCAATTGACTACTTTACTAAATGGGTCGAAGCAACATCGTACAAAGCAGTAACCAAGAAAGTCGTGGCAGACTTTGTCCGAGATCGTGTTGTCTGCCGGCTCGGTGTTCCAGAGTCGATCATCACTGATATTGGTTCCAATCTCAATAGCGACATGATGAAAGCAATGTGTGAAACTTTCAAGATCAGGCACAGAAATTCTACGGCCTATAGACCCCGGATGAACGTAGCCGTGGAAGCAGCTAACAAGAACATTAAGAAAATACTAAGGAAAATGATCAAAAAGCATAAGCAGAGGCATGAGAAGTTGTCATTTGCTCTACTGGGTTACCGTACTAGAGTTTGCACATCAACCGGGACAACTCCCTACATGCTGGTTTATGGTACAGAAGCAGTAATTCCCGCCGAGGTAGAGATCCCATCCTTGAGAATCATACAAGAAGCTGAGTTAGATGATGCAGAATGGGTCAAGGTTCGATACGAGCAGCTAGCCCTTATAGATGGGAAAAGAATGAACGCCGTTCTTTGGTCAGTTATATTAGAACAGAATGTCCAAAGCCTACAACAAGAGAGTTCGACCAAGGAAGTTTACACCAGGACAGCTGGTGTTGAAGAAGATATTTCCACATCAAGACGAGGGCAAAGGGATGTTCTCTTCCAACTGGCAGGGTCCGTACATAGTTCACCGGGTTCTAACTGGAGGAGCCCTTATTCTTGCAGAAATGGATGGAGAAATCTGGCCGAAATCGATCAACTCAGACGTAGTGAAGAGATATTACATTTAATCAGTATGCTTTCTTTATAATGTAATTTGAACTACGTCTGACCTGATTCCCGTTTAAGAGGGGATACATAGGCAGCCCTATGGGTTCGGTCACACCATTAATAAAATTCCATTTTTCCCCGCATTAGGAACTGTGGCAGAATTTTGAGAAGGACCCTCAAAATTCCGAAGTTAGTTTGCCAACTTTCGTATCAGCATCAACCCAGTAAAATAGGGCAGAATTTTGAGGAGGACCCTCAAAATTCTAAGATCAATCCGCTTTCAGTCATTCAACACCAGTCCAGTGAACTGGGGCAGAATTTTGAGGAGGACCCTCAAAATTCCGGAGCCAGCGAGGTTGTCATGCCTTGAACCATGTTGCGGTTGTAGTTCATCATAAAACAGAACTATCTTTTGCTTATTTAATATACATGAATTTGCATTATATTTGCCAAAATTTTGCATAAAATCATTTGGGTCGCTATAGTTCAGCAACCCTTCCCCAAGGGGGTACAAAGCGCCGTGGGTCGAAGGATGCGCACTAGCCTCCCTTTTCAGAACTCAAGATTTTTCTTTGGATGCAGGAACCCAGGGTGTAAAAAGGAAATGCAGGAGTCTTGCAAAACAGAGCCACTACCTACCTGACAAAGGCTTACTATCTACATTCAATGCTACCCCAGCAGTCATCAATATCACAATCATCTACCAGCTAAGAAAATCACCGTCATCCTCTCCTTTATATTTTCTGCACTCCTGCATATGGCTATTTTCTTCCTTTAGAGACTAAGCTCTGTCTCTGTCTTGCATTGCATAAGGCTATATTCTGCCTTTCGAGGTTAATCTCTACCTCCACCCTTGCATAAGGCTATTTTCTGCCTTTCGAGACTAAGCTCTGTCTCCATCTTGCATTGCATAAGGCTATTCTCTACCTTACGAGGCTAAGCTCTGCCTCCATCATTGCATAAGGCTATTCTCTACCTTAAGAGGCTAAGCTCTGCCTCCATCATTGCATAAGGCTCTCTTCTGCCTTCCGAGGCTAAGCTATGCCTCCATCGTTGCATAAGGCTATCTTCTGCCTTTCGAGGTTAAGCTCTACCTTGACCCTTGCATAAGGCGATTCTCTGCCTTCTGAGGCTAAGCTCTGCCTCCATCATTGCATAAGGCTCTCTTCTGCCTTCCGAGGCTAAGCTCTGCCTCCATCATTGCATAAGGCTATTCTCCGCCTTCCGAGGTTAAGCTCTACCTCCATCCTTGCATAAGGCTACTCTCTGCCTTCCGAGGCTAAGCTTCTGCCTCCATCATTGCATAAGGCTATTTTTCTGCCTTTCGAGACTAAGCTCTGTCTCCATATTTCATTCTTGCATAAGGCTACTGTCTGCCTTCTGAGACTAAGCTCTATCTCCTCTATTTTTTGCATCTTTGACTGAAATATCGCCGCCCTGCATTTAAATTTCGCTTTGGCTGAAACATCGCCATCCTTGCATTCATTTGGCTGAAATATTGCCACCTTCTCATGGGCTGAAATATCGCCAAATTTATTCACAGGCATCCTAGTTCGAAGGCACAATCCGCACGGCCCGAGAACACCATTTCATGGCCTGCGAATCTTTACATTCATGCTCTTCATAGATTGGACGTCATAGTCTGAGGACGCCATCCTAATTGTCCGAAGACAACATTCATGGTCCAATGGGAACTTGCATCACGTTTAAATTATGTAGTATATTTGCACATCATTCATTTGCAGGTACACCGACTGTCTCAGCAGGAGCACTCCCGCTCCAGTTCTCTGCGGCTCGTCCGATCCTTGAACCCTTGCCAAACCTCAAACCCCGTTGCGTCCACCTTTGCAAATTTTCGTTGGCATATTCCGCCAATGGCTCCTGAACTACATACGACCTGATTCCTATAAGACCAGGGATATGTAAGCAGCTTAGAATCCAGAGCACGATCAAAACTCTCATACAATTGTCACTTCCGGTCAAAATTGGCCATCTTATCTTTACCCGAAAACTCTTTCATCCTCCTCGGGTAAAGAGGGGCAGTTGTTGATACCCAATTTTTCCCTACGTATTTTTGTACCCAAAATAGTTTCAAAATAGCTTGTGAATGCATATATAAGCATCCACAAAGGGTTTGATATTTTTCTATTATTTTTCAAGCATTTTGAAATTAATTTACAGCTCTTTTTGTACTATAAAATTCAATATTTTGTATCAAACCTTGATATTTTTGTAAATAAATTATTTTATTTTCTCATTAACCTAAGAATATAATTTATATATTTTTTGCAGGATTTTACAAAGCCATGAAGTAGTTTAAAACTAAAATTGCATTAAATTACAATTTTAGCCTATTTTCTCAATTTAATAAGTATTTCAAGCGTAAAAACGTTCCTGATATTTTTAATAAGTTCCCAAACCTATTTAGTGTCTCAATAATTTTACTGAATTTTTTATAAATCCTTTGCTATTTTTATGAAATCATATTTGGGGAAAATTTGTTATTTAAAAGATAGCCACATTTATTTAATATATGGACCAATTACACCCCTATTTTCAGCCCAAAATTCCAACCTAATTCAATGACCCACACCCTTTTAATATACCCGACCAGCCTCAGATTTAATCTGAGCCGTTGATCAAATAAGATCAACGGCCTAGATCTCATTGCCATAATTAAATAAAACAACACCCCCCAAACCCTCATTTTCACGGACCAGTCTCTCTATCTCTCTAACCTATGCTCTCTACCCTTTCATCTCTCTAGAACCTTCTGGTTCTCTCTGTCTTCTCCGATGACGACCATCGCCTCTTCGACCCACTCTTCCCTTACCTCTCTCGATGACCAGCAACCATAGAGTCCTTGTATCGCTATTTTCTCTCTAAAGTTTGAAGCCACCAGCTTCGCCACGCGAGAGGTCTCTGAAGCTTCATTTGGGTCTGTTTTCGGCCTTTCTCCGGTGGTTTTTGTCCGATGATGCCTTCTATGTCATTATATACGAGTTTCACGGCCAGGTTCTCATTTCCCTAACTTATTTTGCAAACCCTAATTTGATTTGCCTAATCTCTTGAACTTCTGTCTTTCTAAGAAATTTCCGGTTTAATCTTAGTTTTCTACGCTCCATCTCACTCGATATCTTTGGTTAATTCGATTTTTTTTCAAACGTCCTGTACCTCTTTTTCAAAACTAGGGTTTCTGACCCTTTTCAAAATCGCTATATCTCCTATTTTTCTTGAGTATCATGTGGTTGTTTGTGTTTATATTTGTTATGAGCGTTTAGTTTCCTTGTTAGTTTTGAGTTCCATGCTTAAACTTTCTGGCTAGGGTTTCTCACCCCTTTTCAAAATCGTATATCTTCTGCTTTTCATGAGTATTATATGTTCGTTGTGATTTTTTGTGTTACGAGTTTGTTTGGGTTCCTTGTTCCCTGCTTTAGTTTCTTGCTAGGGTTCTGACCCTTTGTTGCTTCTATGATTCCTTGCTTAGGTTCTCTGATTTTCATGTTTACTATGCTTTATAGGTCTAATTGTTCATCGCTCATGTGATATTCTACTGATTTTTGCATTTATGTGAATCCATGATTTGTATATGATTCTCCTCAGACTGATTTCTTTTTGAATTACTTCCTTATTTAGATGTGCTTTCTTTACCTATAAGCATTCCCTATGATTTTTGGTTTTTGTCCATGATTCTTTGGCTAATTGACAGAATTAATTTGTATTCCCTTACCATATTTGTGCATAAATAGGTTTTCAAAATCATCAACATATATTTTCTTACTTGAATTATTATGTATCTGACCCCTATTGCATATTATGTGCTCTACTACTCTTACTGGGGTAAATGTAGAGTCTGATTAATTCTTTTCCTTTTTTAAATCCACTGCTTGTTATCGTTTGTCTTGGACTTCATAATTAAAGGGAAATCCTTACGTTGATGGGATTGTGATTGATGCCCGTTCCTTAATTATAGTTTGGTGCCTTGTTTGTTCACTCTTTTTAGAACTATAAGTACCTCCCCCCATTCTCTTTGAAAGACAACCAACACATTGCATATCTCTCATACACAAGCACAAGTTCAAACTCTCTGAATCCTCTCTTTCAAAATACACAGTGTTCTCTCTTACTCTACTATTTCTATACATTCTTATTCTTATATTTGAATACTCCATCGGCTGAAAGCCAAGATTGAGTAATTTTGGCTGTTTATTTCTATAGTACTAAGGTTCTACTACATTATTTACTTGGGTTTGCCTGCTGCTTTCTTTGTTGCACACTGCCATTCTCTCTTTGTGCACTACTGCTTATTGTTATTGTGTTCTCTTGTCTGCAACTTGTATATTACCTCTTTAATATACAGTTTCCAAAAAAACATGCTTTTACTAGTTTTGAACTTCTTCTTGTTTCTTGCGTGCTTTTACCTATGGTTCTGTTGTTCTTGTTGTCACTAGTACACACTTACCAGCCTATTTAGCTTAGATTAGCATGCTCCCCTTACCCCTCCCCTGTCTCAATGAATTTTTACTTTTTTTTTGCACTAGTACCATGTGTCCAGGGCTGCTTGGCTACTTGATACCTCTTCCTGTGGTTAAATGTATTGGGGTTTGGTGCAGTAAGAACTGAACCCCTATTTGGTCTACAACTATGTCTGATTACATGCCTGCATTATGTTTGCCTATTTGTGAGTAGATCCTTGTACTTTATCTGTTCCCGCCCCCTTTTCCCCTGGTTGTATAATGCTCTGTCTTAAACTGGTTAGTACAAATGATTTTAAAGAATTCCTTTTAACTCTTTTAAATTATTTTCTCAAACTGTCTCTCAAATCCTATGCTGTTTTCTTATACTGACTCTCAACTGTTTTTCCACTCTCTCGATTCTATCACAACCTCACTACTCTTAGAACCCTAGGTCCTGCCTCCTTGGTGTAAGCACTGCCAAGGGGAGCCTTGATCACCCATGGAACTCTGAGGCCCAAGGCTGGCTTTCAATGTTTGAAACTGTCCAATTTAGACATCTTTTGGGTGCCTGGTATTGGCCAGGGGTTCAAACTAACCCTTAGGGAGCTTTGCCGCACCCAAACCTTGGTGATGGCTGTAAAATTCGAAAGAAGTGAGGTTGGAGATGTTTGGGCCTGGCTGAAGGCTCCCTATAGAGTAACGTCTTATATTTCTTTTCTCACTATTGTATTTCTAATTATCTGGCTGTAATAATTTGTAAGAACAGTGGGGATTATAGTAAAATGTGGGGGGTTATGCATGTTTTTAATTAAGGGAAATGGGAAGAAAACATGTCCATAGGATTTATTTCCACGCATTAGGACATGCATAACTGCATATAGAAATCATGCTTCTAGGCCTTTCACTCTCAATTGTTATTCTGTACATTTTTTAATCGTTACCAATCAATAACCAATGAGTCATCACCATCACATTTAGATACCATCTTATAGGACTTCTTGTGCACTAGATATCATGCCATTAGGATTTTATTTGCAATTGTTTGAACGCCTCGCTAATTTGGATAAAACTGGCTAACAACTCCTTGATAAAACTGGCAACCATTGTATGCTCACCATCTTTAATAATGCCTAGGCAAGCCTTAGGCCGGATAAAAACTGACTAATCACCTTTAAGTCGTGTTTTAATTGATTCACCTCTATTTTAATCGTTCGTTGCTGAAGTTCTCTAAAATTTTATACTTCTGCCCTATTTTTAAACTATCTATGCAGAGGTTTCTATCGTCCAAAATTAGACAACTATTTCCAACTATCTTAATACTGTAATTTTTGAAAGTTCAAAAGCTGATATGTTTTTCTTTACACTTTTGCAATCTTAAAAAAAATACCTTCACATTTGTTCTTACTCCGCCTGTCCGGAAACTGTTCTACCATATGTTCCACAAATGCTCTTATGTGATTTGTGCAGATTCTTAAAAAACCTTAAAATTTCTGAACGTTTTCCTCACAACCCTTTTCTGCAAACTCTCCAGTTTTCTATTTTTGTTGAGATTTGTACTCCAGTTTTAAAACTCTCTCTTCCCTAGACCTCAAATGTGTTTGAGTCGTGCTTATTACGTGTTCGTTTATAGAGGGATATTTGAGCATTTATATGTTTTACATGATTCCTTTACGTGCAAGTCCTATTTTCTTTTGTATGTTGCCTAGCATTTCAACCTTTGAACCTACGGGTTCACTCTAGTTCCTACCCTATTTTAATAGTGGTCCTAAGTGCCCTCTAGGATCTATAGAACGGGACAGGTAATAGCACGCAATAAGTATTCGTGGCCAATCCACACACTTAAATAACCTCTACGGGGAGGGGAAGGGTAGAATATGGAGATGATGACGATGCGATAATATCATTGAAGCGACCCCTCTTTGGGAATATGAACTAGATATTGCATCGAATGATCCATATTATAATTAAACCGAGGACCCTCCTTTCTTTTCTATGTGCTTTATTGTTTTCTCAATGCTTTCCAAACTAATCCTCTTTTATTTCAAACTTATGTCCTTTTCTTTATGGCTCTCAAACTATGTGAATACGTGCACTTCAGTTTTCTACTCGCTTCATATTCTTTTAAAGTCACAATTAGCACGGCCGGGAACCATATTTGTGGATCTTGACGGGTTCCTAACACCTTCCCCTCAAGGTAATCTAAAGCCCTTACCCAACTATGGTTTCTCTCTCAAAAACACTCTCTTAAAATGTCCTAATGCACTATAATCATTAGGTGGCGACTCTTCCAATTCCATAACCCAATTCCCAAACGGGAAATAGGGTTGGTTTGCCCATAATGTCATGAAACCCCATTTTGCTTTGAAAAAGGGGGGCGTCGACACCCGCAGAAGCAAAAATCGCTGGGGCAGTGAGTTCATTAAATACGAACTCCAACCCCTTTTCTCTCATTTCTCATTTGACTTTGGGGTGATTTGGGAGCTTTCAAAGAAAGGGTTTCAACATAACATTACAAGGTTAGTAATCCCCCCTCATTCTTAGCTTAAATACATGGACAGTAGATAGATTTAACACTAATAATCAAATAAAATCAAGTGTTAAAGCTAGACATAGGGTTTTGGTAAAATTAAGATTTAACCACCTAATTAGCTATGTAATGAACTAAAAATCACATATTCGTTATCCTTATGTTATAGAAAATAACTTCCTTCGAAAAATCTCGAAATCAGAGCACGTGGGCCTGGGGTCGGAATTTAGGAAACTTGCAGGAAAGGTTGGGAAATCACTTATATTAGTTAGAATTCAACTTTGTGAGCACTTATTGACTAGTTCTTACCTCATTTAACTAGTTGGTGCTTGTTCGAATTCGAATTGATCTTGCATCCCATTCTCGTTATTGAAAGAGCGCTTTGGAGCGAGGTGAGTCTCCTTTCTAACTCATGAGAGGGAATTGTCCCTCTAAGGTTAACAAATGATAAGTTTTGTATTAAATGTTGGGGCTATGTACGCACTAGGTGACGAGAGTCCATGCGTAGCTACTATAATGTTAGTGTTTGGGTAGTTTAGGACCCACATCATGCCTACTGTGAACTTTTCCTTGTTTGAACTATGTAAATGGTCTTTTATGACTTGCTAGAGATTAGAGGAGGATGAAAAATGAACATATGCTTATTTATGAACTTGGAAGGGTTTTCCCTTGTATATACTTGATGCCTTATTGCGCATTCTTGATATTTTCTATTTGTGGATCGGGCCGATCGCCTCGGTGAAATAGATGCATCTATGATACGAGTCGTTCGACCCTCGATAGTGCACAAAAATTTATATTCTATTGGAGCTGGCCGTGACCTCGGCGTTGTTGTGCATGATTTATATATTTGTGCTGAGCTTAGGATTTTCATGATTTGTTACTAAATAAATAAAAAAACGGAGTAAATGTGATAAAAGGAAATATAACTACAAACATGATATGACTTCTGTGGCAACTGTTATTTAATTACACTATTCATGTTGTATACTGTACATCATTATTATGATATTATAGTATGTATCAAGTCGACCTCGCGTCTCTACTTCTCCGAGATTACACGGGATACTTATTGGGTACATATTGTTTATATACTTATGCTAAACTTCTGTACTTAAATGTACAGGGTCTGAGGCTGATTAATCTGGAATCTGTCAGGGTGCACGCGAGTGAGTAGCTGTTGAGACTTCTACAGTGAGTTTCTTCCCTTCCACATCGCTCGGCAGCCGGATGAAGTCTTCTTTTGTATTTTTGCTGTCTTTCCCTTATTTCAGACAGTAGGGTAGAGATGTGTATATATTCTACTAGTTGCCCTTACACTCTGACACCAAGTCTTGGCACGCACACTTTAGTAGACTGGTTTTTTGATTTTTTTTTATATTATCTACTCGTCGCATTTACTGTTTTAGTTCTAAACCCAAATTAAATGGGTATTTCAGTTAAAAAATTTAGTAAAACCCTATATGATTGTTTGTAGTATTCCGCACTTGGCTGGCGCATCAAGGTTGTTGGGCGCCATCACGACCTGTTTTGGAAATGGGTCATGACAACATGGTATCAGAGCACTAGGTTCACATAGGTCTCACATTGTTATGGGCAAACAAAATAGAGTCTTGTAGATCGGTACAAAGACGTCTGTATTTATCTTTGAGAGGCTATATGGTATTAGGAAAAATTACTCTTTGTTCACCTCCTATCATGCAGTGGTTAGTGTACTAAATTTTCATTTCTATTCTCTCATAGATGGTGAGGACTCGTGTTGCTAACGTTCCAAACCTGGGAGGGGCTGCTCCCCCTGTTGCCAAAGGCCGCGATAGAGGCCGGGGGAGAGCACCAACCCGCGGTAGGAGACGAGACCAGAGCCGTCCCGGTTATTCCTCCAGCAGACCCTATTATTGAGGAGTAGGGTGAGGCAGCTGCAGCTGAGCCTACCCCGACAGACTTTATGACAGCACCGAGATTTCAGGAGATTAAGGGCCACAAGCTACGGTTCATGGATTCTATGACCCAGGCTGGTTTATTTCCAGCAGGGCTAGCCACCTCATAGGTAGGAGAAGGAGCACAGATCCCTACTGCTCAGGCTCCAGGAGGTACAATCGCCGTATATCAGACTCCGGGTGCACTACCCGCGGATGGGGTTTAGCCAGTTGCTGCTATGGCACCCCAGGATGTGCCAACTATGGGAGGTGACCCGCAGAAATTTCTAGACAGGTGGACTAGACTACGCCCTCCAGTCTTCGGGGGTGAGAGTCATGAGGATGTAGAGGACTTTATTGGGAGGTGCAGGGACAGACTGCACAACATGAGGATATTGGTGTTGCATGGAGTCAACTTTACCACATTTCAGTTGGAGGAAGACAGATGGTGGAAGTCCTATGCTCTTAGTAGGCCGGCTGGTTCTCCTCCCCTCACTTGGGATCAGTTCACCCAACTATTTCTTGATCGGTATATTCCACACTCTGAGAGAGAGGGGTTGCATCATATGTTTGAGCTGCTACATCAGGGTCAGATGTCAGTGGCCGACTATGAGGCGAGATTCTCTGAGTTGTCCCACCATGCACTTATTATACTCCCCACAGAGGCAGAGAGGGTGCGACGGTTTGTAGCACGTTTGCATCCCACTATCCGGAACACTATGTCTAGGGAGGTGGAGATGGGTACAGGTTATCAACTTACGCTTGAGATTGCTCGTAGGATCGAGGGTTACCGTCAGCGAGGAATTGAGCAGCTGCAGTAGGAGAAGAGGGCGAGATTCTCTGGAGAGTTTAGAGGTGCCCCAGTTAGGGGTAGAGGCCACATCGGGAGGGGTCAGTCCAGTAGGCCCCCAGTTCTAGCACCACCACCTGCTCGGGGTACTCCAGCGCGTTCATATTTCAGTGCCATGCCGGAAAGTTCATATCGCCCACCAACTATTCAGGGTTCTTCCAGTGGGTATTCAGCTCCTCCAGATTCTTTCGGTTCTTATCTTAGTGCTATACCGGAGAGTTCATACCACCCACCGGCTATTCAGGCTTCTTCTAGTAGGTCTTCTGATTTTCAGAGTCAGTCATCTGGGCAGCAGTCCACCGCACCATGTTTCTTTGAGTGTAGGGACCCAGGCCATATGAGGAGGTACAACCCCAGGCTTCGGGGCAAGGCAATACTGACAGTAGCCAGTGGCTCCAGCACCAGCGACCCAGCCACCTAGAGGTGGATGGCAGACCGGTAGTTGTCGTCATATAGGTGGATGCCAGATAGGAAGAGGTCAGTCAGATACTTCTCAGTCGAGCGGAGGCCAGGCAGCCGGCGCTCCAGCTAGATTTTATGCTCTCTCGGCCAGGCTAGATGCATTGACCTCAGACGCCGTCATCACAAGTATCATTTTAGTTAGCGGTAGGGATGCTTTGGTATTACTTGATCCAGGATCTACTTATTCATATGTATCCTCTCTATTTGCTCATTCTCTGGTTATCTCTCTTGAGCCGTTAGGTGTTCTTGTTCTTATTGTCTGCTCCCGTGGGCGATTCTGTGGTTGTGGACCAGATTTACCGGTCTTGTGTGGTTACTTTTTGTGGTTACGGTACTAGAGAAAATCTCTGTTGCTTGATATGGTAGATTTTGATATCATCATGGGTATGGACTGTTTATCCCCCTATCATGCCGTACTTGATTTTCATGCCAAGACTATTTCTCTAGTGATGCCAGAATTGCCGAGATTGGAGTGGAAGGGTTCCACAGTTGATACCCCTAGTAGGGTTATATCTTTTCTGAAGGCTCGGTGTATGATTGAGAAAGGGTGTTTGGCTTATCTAGCTTATGTTCAAGAAACCACAGCAGAGTCTCTGACGATTGATTCAGTGCTAGTGGTCCGAGAGTTCGCCGATGTTTTTCCTTCTGATGTTCCTGGCATGCCTCCGGATCGTGATATTGATTTCTGGATTAATTTGGCTCCAGAAACTCAGCCTATATCTATCCCACCGTACCGTATGTCTCCTAAGGAGCTGAAGGAGTTGAAGGAGCAGTTAGAGGAGTTATTAGAAAAGGTTTTTGTCAGGACTAGTGTATCACCTTGGGGTGCACCAGTGCTATTTGTAAAGAAGAAGTATGGGACTATGCAGATGTGCATTGATTACCGCCAGTTGAACAAGGCCCGGCAGTTCGATGGTCCGCATTTGGCAGCCCTTAAAGAGACGCTACTTTAGGGAGGTTTCTATAGTCGAGGATGGAGTGTTACGGCTTCAGGGTCGTGTATGTGTTCCTTATGTGGATGGCTTGCGGAGGAGGATTCTAGAGGAGGCCCACAATTCAAGTTACTCCATTCATCCGGGTGCCACGAAGATGTATCGTGACTTGAGGCAGCATTACTGGTGGCGGAGGATGAAGAAGGACATTGTTGAGTATGTGGCTAGATGTTTGAATTGCTAGCAGGTCAAGTATAAGCACCAGAGGTCGGGAGGCCTACTCCAGTAGATGCCCATTTAGGAATGGAAGTGGGAGTGCATCACTATGGACTTCGTGGTTGGGTTGCCACAGACTTTGCGAAAGGTTGATTCGATGTGGGTTATTGTGGATAGGTTGACCATGTCGGCCCATTTCATTCTAGTGGCGACTACCTATACAGCGAAAAGGTATGCTCTGATTTATATTAGGAGATTGTCAGGTTGCATGGTATACCGGTTTCCATCATAGTAGACAGGTGCCCTCAGTTCACATCTCACTTTTGGAGAGCTGTCCTTAAGGGTTTAGGTACCAGCGTAAGTCTCCGCACAACATTTCACCCTCAGACCGATGGGCAGTCGGAGCGGACGGTTCAGATTCTAGAGGATATGCTTAGAGCATGTGTGATTGGCTTTGTAGGGCAATGGGATCAGTTTTTGCCCTTGGTGGAGTTTGCATATAATAATAGCTACCAGTCCAGCATAGAGATGGCCCCGTATGATGCATTATATGTACGGCGTTGTCGTTCTCCTATAGGATGGTTTGAGGCAGGTGAGGCTAAGTTACTGGGTACATATTAGGTATAGGATTCCTTGGATAAGGTAAAGTTGATTCAGGAGAGGCTCCGCACAGCTCAGTCTAGGCAGAAGAGTTACGCAGATCAGAAGGCGCGTGATGCATTATTCACGATTAGCGAGAAGTTTCTCTTGAAAGTCTCGTCGATGAAGGGTATTATAAGGTTCGGGAAGAAGGGAAAGTTGAGCACAAGGGTTATTGGCCCCTTTGAGGTGTTGAGGCGAGATGGTAAGTTTGCTTATGAGCTTGCTTTACCTCCCAGTTTATCAGGAGTCCATCGAGTTTTCCATGTATCGATGCCTCA
Organism: Nicotiana benthamiana; assembly: GCA_034376525.1. Lineage (NCBI taxonomy): Eukaryota > Viridiplantae > Streptophyta > Magnoliopsida > Solanales > Solanaceae > Nicotiana > Nicotiana benthamiana. The sequence continues at coordinate 72,840,918 of CM067323.1, read as the reverse complement.
GAAGTACCATGCCGACTACTCTCATGTATTGGACTTAGTACCATTCAGCTAGATGAGAGCTTGGGCTACGAGGAGGAGCCAGTTGCCATTATTGATACACAGGACCGTCAGTTGAGGTCAGAGAGAGTTTCTGTGGCAAGTGTCCACTGGAGGGGCCAGCCAGTTGAGGAGGCAACCTGGGAGTTTGAGGAGGACACGCGGAGCCGATATCCCTACCTATTACCCAGTCCAGGTATTTTTCTTTTATGTCCGTTCGAGGACGAACATTTGTTTAGAAGGTGGAAAATGTAATGACCCGACCAGTTGTTTTACTATTTAGAACTTTGTTCCTTTAAATAAAACTTTACACGCCTTCCTCAGCTAAATTACGACTTGCGGGGGCGATCGGTTCGGACGTTAGAAGAGTTTTGAGTGAAAATAAAACCAAATATTCCCTTAAGGTTTTCTTAAAAATCCAAGCTTGAATTTGGTCAACTTTCTTGGGAAACAGACCCGGATTTATGATTTGATAGTTCCGGGAGGTCCGTGGAAAAATATGAGAGCTGGTCGTATGTCCGGAATCGAATTCCGAGGTCCCTGGCCCGAGTATGAAATTTTTATGTGAAATTGTTAAATCGAAGTTTTAAGGAATTAAAGAATCTAATTATTCATTAAAAGCTTAGGTATTGGGTTCGGATTCCGGTTCGAAACTTGGTACAAGTCCAAAATATCCGTTAAGACCTACCCATAAAATTGGTGTCAATCCGACTATTTTAAGGGCGTTTTAACCCATTGGAAGGAAATTAGGAACTTGAAGTTCATTAAGTTGAATCAATTGGTTTTGGGGTCCAATTATTTGATTTAGTGTTGTTTTGGGTGTTTCGAGGGTTTGACTAGGTCCGCCTCATGATTTTACACTTGTCGGTATGTTAGGGCGGGGCTCGGGACCCTCGAGCGTCAAATGGTAGAGGTTCGAGCGAAGTTGAACTTAAAGAAGAACATCATCTGCTACTTCTGTCAAAACCGCTTCTGCGGATGTTGGATCGCAGAAGCAGTCTAGCAGATGCAGAAGCGAAAAGGGGAAAGGTAGGGGAACCACAGAAGCGGCGATGTGGACCGCAGGAGCGATCCCGCCTTTGCAAACAATTGACCGCAGAAGCGGTCTGGCTAGCTCTTCCCCAAACTACAAAAGTGGCTATTTTGTCGCAGAAACGGACTCTGTAGATGCGGAAAAGTGCCCGCAGAAGCGAAAACCGTCGGGGCAGTGAGTTCATTAAATATGAACTCCAACCCCTTTTCTCTCATTTCTCATTCGACTTTAGGGCAATTTGGGAGCATTCAAAGAGAGGGTTTCAACATAACATCACAAGGTAAGTAATCCCCACTCATTCTTAGCTTAAATACATGGACATTAGATATATTTAACACTAATAATCAAATAAAATCAAGGGTTAGAGCTAGACCTAAGGTTTTGGTAAATTTAAAATTTAACCACCTAATTAGCTATGTAATGAACTAAAAATCACATATTAGTTATCCTTAGGTTATAGAGAATAACTTCCTTCGAAAAATCTTGGAATCCGGGAACGTGGGCCAGGGGTCGGAATTTAGGAAACTTGCGAAAAAGGTTGGAAAATCACTTACATTAGTTAGAATTCAACTTTGCGAGCACTTATTGACTAGTTCTTGCCTTATTTAACTATTTGGTGCTTGTTCGGCTTCGAATTGAGCTTGGAGCCCATTCTTGTTATTGAAAGAGCAATTCGGAGCGAGGTGAGTCTCCTTTCTAACCTCGTGAGAGGGAATTGTCCCTTTAAGTTTAATAAATGATAAATTTTCTATTAAATGCGGGGGCTACGTACGCACTAGGTGACGAGAGTACGTGCATAGCTAGTATAATGCTAATTTTTGGGTTATTTAGGACTTACATCATGCCTACTGTGAACTTTTCCTTGTTTGAACTATTTAAATGGTCTTTTATGACTTTCTTGAGATTAGAGGGGGATGAAAAATGAACATATGTTTATTTATGAACTTGGAAGGGTTTTCCCTTGTATATACTTGATGCCTTATTGCGCATTCTTGATATTGTCTTGATATTTGTTGATCGGTCCGCCTTGGTGAAATAGATGCATCTATGGTACAGACCGTTCAACCCTTGGTAGTGCACAAAAATTTATATTCTGTTGGAGCGGGCCGTCGACCTCAGCGTTGTTGCGCATGATTTATATATTTGTGCCAAGCTTAGGTTTTTCATGATTTGTTCCTAAATAAGTAAAAATAACAGAGTAAATGTGATAAAAGGAAATATAACTACAAGCATAATATGACTTATGTGGCAATTGTTATTTAATTACACTATTCATGTTGTATACTGTACATCATTATTATAATATTATCTGAACCTAGTAGGTATCAAGTCGACCTCTCGTCTCTACTTCTTCGAGATTAGACGGGTTACTTACTAGGTACATATTGTTTATGTACTCATGCTACCTTCTGTACTTAAATGTATAGGGTCTGAGGCTGATTCATCTGGATACCGTCAGGGTGTGCGCCAGTGAGTAGCTATTGAGACTTGTACGGTGAGCTGCTTCCCTTCCATATCGCTCGGCAGCCGGATGATGTCTTCTTTTATACACCAGGTCTTGGCACGTACACGTTAGTAGACTGGTCTTTTGGTTTTTGTAATATTACACTACTCGTCGCATTTACTGTTTTAGTTCTAAACCCAAGTTAAATGGGTATTTCAGTTAAAAAATTTAGTAAAACACTATATGATTGTTAGTAATATTCCGCAATTGGCTGGCCCAGCAAAGTTTTTGGGCGCCATCAAGACCTGTTCTGGAAATGGGTCGTGACAGTGCACGTCCGGATTCAGATTTGGAGGTCCGTTGAATAAATTGAGGCATTTCGGTGAAAGTTAAAGTTGAAAGATGAAGAAGTTTGACCCACAATTGACTTTTGAGATATCGAGGTTGGAATGTGATTCTGAGAGTTGGAACAGCTCCGTTACGTCATTTTGGACTTGTCTGCAAAATTTGGCATCATTCCGAGTTGAATTGATAGATTTCGGCATGAGTTTTGTTAATTGAAGATTTGGAAGTTCATATGCTTGATTTTTGGTTTGATTCATCGTTTCGATGTTGTATTATGTGATTTGGAACTTCGAGCGGGTCCATGTTTGGTTATATTACTTGCCTGTGTGATTAGACGGGGTTATGGGAGCTTCGGGTGTGTTTCGGATGGGCTACAAGTCATTTTCCCTTTGTTTTCTTGAATTGATGTCTTCTGCTTCTGATATCCTCTTTCGCGTTCACGGGCTCCATCTCGTGTTTTCTTCTTCGCGAATGCGATGCTTCTTCCACGTTCGCGATGGCCAAATAACTGCGCAGACATAATTTAATCCCAAATTTGAGGGTTTCATTATTTTATCATATTTTGACTTCTAGAGCTCGGTTCTTGGCAATTGTTGAAGGGATTTTCACCTAGGCGACTTGGGTAAGTGATTCTCATTTGATTTAGACCAATTTCCACGAATCTCCTCTTAATGTCATCCTCCAATTTCAATTTTTGGAATGTAAAATGGATCGAACTTCATAGACTAAATTATTGAGTTTTGAGGAAGTGTTTAACCTCTGATTTGAGAGATTTTTACATGGTTAGACTCGTGAGAGTTTGAGGGTTCCGAAAATATTAAATTCATCCGGTTCCGAGACTTTGGCATAAATTCACGCTTTAGCTTTGAATTAAATTATAGAATCAGTTGCTTGAGATGTTAATTGCAACGTGTGATTTAATTAAATAGATTTGGGCCATTTCGAGTCGAGAACTCGTGGCAAGAACGTGGTTGCTAGTTGATTTTAGCCGGTTTGAGGTAAGTGTCTTGCCTAACCTTGTGTGGGGGGACTTCCCCTTAGGATTTGAGTCTTCTCTGGTTATTGTATTTCGTGTACGCGAGGTGATAAGTATGTGCTCGAATTTATTTGTGGTAAATTGTCCCTTTTAGGTTCTTAGAGTCTTGAAATCACCGAGTATGAAGATGACATTGATACAATTGAGTTCCCTGTTATTAGTTTCACCTTTACATGTCTTACTTGGTATTTGTTTGCCCTTCTTGATTTATTCTTGACGCTTAATTGACTTTTACGTGTTCAACTGAAAACAATTAACCTTCTATAGTCATATTATCCATCCTAACTACTTGCCTTTAATTAGAAATCATAAATGTTATATCTCATGTAATTAATCGGTTTTAATTGGAAGGAAGATAGATATATTATAATTAGTTGATATTTCCTTAAACTGTAATTATTTGGTTCATGTTAACTCCCTTACTATTTGGATACTCCTTGATTGTATGTTCATCTGTAACTTCGTGCAAATATTTTACATGTCCAACTGCTGTGGTATCGGTGTAGTTATTATGTACTTACTATGTCTTGTTTTGTCATTGAGGTTATTGTGTCTTTCCATGGTGTTCCGTGACCTTATTAGGTATTGTTGATTCCCTTGCCGGGACGTTATTGTTTCTGATATTGATTCCCTTGCCGGGACATTATTGTTTCTGAACGGGACGTTATTATTTCTGCTATTGATTCCCTAGCCGGGACATTATTGCTTCTGTTGTTGATTCCCTTGCCTGGATGTTATTGTTTCTATTATTGACTCCCTTGCCGGGATGTTATTGTTTTCCATTGTCGACCCCCTTGCCGGGATATTGCTATTCTATTATTTGGGATGTACATCTATGTTGATTGTGTTGTAGTGCGGGATACCAGGAGATCCGCAGCACATATATTGAGGATACCAAGAGATCCTTGGAATACCAAGAGAGCCCTAGTACATCTATTAAGGATACCCAGAGATCCTCGGGATACCAAGAGATCCCTAGTATATATATTGAGGATACCAAGAGATCCTCGGGATACTAAGAGATCCCCAGTACATCTATTGAGGATACCAAGAGATCCCTAGTACATCCATTGAGGATACCAAGAGATCCTCGGGATACCAAGAGATCCCTAGCACACATATCTATATTTGAGACTACAGGACGATATCCTAGGAGACCCCATTAAACTCATTGTGCTCTGAACTGATATTTTCATTGGTTCTATCCGAGTGTGAATAATTCGAGTGTTGGTCGTTCCATTTCTTATACTTACTAGTTGGTAGAATTCTTGTTAAATACACTAGCACAAGCATACACGTAGTTGAGCACTCCTATTAGAGATGAATTCTTCCTGATTTGGCTAGGGGTGGAGATACGCCGTCGTTCACCCATTAAATATGTGAGAGCCCTAGTTGACTAGTTAGTTGCAGCATGATCGTGATATTGATGGGGCACAAGATGCCAAGTGTTAGACTTCAGATGCTGGGTTTTCAAGAGTTGTGGGTGGTCCGAGATTTTTGGTAAAATTGTGGAAAGAGTTGAAAGGACCTTATGTAAGCATTATTGCAGAATAATGAGTTAGTGACTTGCTTTCCTTGCTGTATTGTGACCTTAGAATTTGGATTATGATTCTGTAGTCATTTCGCATCATCGTTTAATATATTCTTGTTGTTACCTGTTGCCATTCATTGTGAGTTGTAGCATGTAGTCATTCATGCAGTCTTTACATAATTATATATCATTTCCATTATCCCTATGATTACACTGTTTATTGACCGGTAGGTGTCTCGACTGTTTCTCGTCACTACTCTATCTAGGTTAGTCTTGATACTTACTGGGCACCGCTGTGGTATGCTCATGCTACTCTTCTGCACACTTTTGTTGTGCAAATACAAGTACCCCCATTCAGTTCTGTCAGCCTTGGAGGGTGATGTATCAGTAGAGACTTCTATAAAAACCAAAAATCACCAAAATCCTCAAATTCAACTCTAAGTCAAACTAGAACCTTTCCAAATTCGCATTTGATCCAACACCCGTCCTAAACGCTTCAGAATGATCTGAAAATTTGCACACATATCCAAAATCATCTAATGGAGCTACTGCAACTGTCGGAAATCCATTCCGACCCCTGGATCAAAATCTCACCTATCAACCGGAATTTGCAGTGATTTGAACTTAGCTAATTCAAGCCTAATTCTACACCGGACCTCCAAATTCAATTTCGATTTCTCTCCCAAGTCATAAATCATCCTTCAAAACTAGTCGAATCATCGGAAACCCATTCCGAGCCCTATAACTCATGAGTCAATGTCCGGTTGACTTTCCTAACTTAAGTTTTCCTTAAAGAGACTATTGGTCTCATTTCTGACCAAATTCAATCCAACACATCTCAAACTCACCAAACATATATATCAACACACGGGGAAGCATATTACGGGGATAACGTTGCTGAAATACAAAGGACGACGGGTCGGGTCATCACATCCTCCCCAACTAAAACAAACGCTCATCCTCGAGCGGGTCAAGAAACATACCTGGAGCCTCAAACAAACGAGGATATCTACTCCGCATTTCCTGCTCGGTCTCCCAAGTGGCCTCCTCCGCGGGCCAACCTTTTCATTGCACCTTTACCAAAGCTATGTCTTTTGATCTCAACTTTCGAACCTGACGACCCAAAATACCACTGGCTCAACATCACAGGTCAAATCCTCATCCAGCTGGATCGTGCTGAAGTCTAATACATGAGACGGGTCCCCAACATACTTCGTGAGCATAGAAACATGAAACACCGGGTGAACCCACGATAAGCTGGGTGGCAAAGCAAGCATGTAGGCCACCTCCCCAATCCTCCTGAGTATCTCAAAAGGTCCAATAAACTGCGGACTCAGCTTCCCTTTCTTTCCAAACCTCATCACGCCTTTCATAGGCGAGACCTTCAACAGAACCTTCTCGCCCACCATATAAGATACATCCCGAACCTTCCGGTCTGCATAACTCTTCTGACGTGACTGAGCCGTACGAAGTCTCCTGGATAGCTTTTACTTTCTCTAAGGCATACTGAACTAACTCTGTCCCCAATAGTCTAGCATCGCCGGGCTCATACCAACCAACTAGAGATCTACACCATCTCCCATATAAAGCCTCATACGGTGCAGTCTGAATGTTGGACTGATAACTGTTATATAAGCAAACTCTGCAAGCGGCAAGAAATCAGCCGAAGAACCTCCGAAATCTATAACACAAACACGCAACATGTCCTCCAATATTTGAATAGTACACTCGGACTGCCCGTCCGTCTGAGGATGAAAAGCTGTGCTCATCTGAATCTGAGTGCCCAACTGTCGATGAAAAGACTTCTAGAGCTGGGAGGAAAACTGAGTACCCCTGTCTAAGACAGTAAAAACTGGAACCCCATGCAACCGCACAATCTCACGGATGAAAATCTCTGCCAACCGCTCCGAAGAATAGGTGGTACACACTGAAATGAAATGCACAAAGTTGGTTAGCCTAACCACAATCACCCAAATGGAATCAAAGTTCCTCGAGGTACGAGGGAGACCACTCACAATTTCCACAGTAATCTTCTCCCATTTCCACTCCGAAATATCCATCTGCTGAAGTACACCACCAGGTCTCTAATGCTTATACTTGACCTGCTGATAATTGAGACACCTAGCCAGATAACTCATAATGTCCTTTTTCATTCGCCTCCACCAATAATGTTGCCTCAAGTCCTGGTACATCTTTGCGGCACCTGGATGAATAGAATACCGCGAGTTGTGGGCCTCCTCTAATATCATATCTCGGAGCCCATCCACATTGGAACGCAAATTCGGCCCTGCATCCTTAACACACCATAACCACCAATAGGCACATCTCTGGCATCATCATGCTGGACCCTGTCCTTCAGGACAAGAAATTGCGGGTCATCATACCGACGCTCCCTGATGCGATCATACAAAGAAGACCGAGAAACCACACAAGCCAACACACAGTTGGGCTCTGAGATATCTAACTGCACCATCCGATTGGCCAAGGCCTAAACATCAACTACAAGGGGCCTCTCCTCAACTGGAATGTACGCCAAGCTACCCATACTCACTGCCTTTCGGCTCAAAGACTCGGCCACTACATTGGCCTTCCCCGGATGATACAATATGGTAATATCATAGTCCTTGAGTAACTCAAGCCATCTCCGCTGCCTCAAATTCAGATCTTTCTGCTTTAACAAGTGCTGAAGGCTGCAATGATCCGTATACACCTCACAAGATACCCCACATAGATAGTGCCTCCAAATTTTCAAGGCATGAACTATAACATCCAACTCTAAGTCATGAACAAGGTAGTTTTTTTCATGGGGCTTCAATTGTCGGGAAGCATATGCAATCACTCTACCCTCCTGCATCAGAACACATTCAATACCAATCCTCAAAGCATCGCAATATACCGCATAAGAACCTGAAGCTGCTGGCAATACAAACACTAGAGCCGTAGTCAATAATGACTTGAGCTTTTGGAAGCTCTCCTCGCACTCATCAGACCACAAAAATGGCGTATTCTTCTGCGTTAACTTCGTCAAAGGCGAAGCAATAGATGAAAACCCCTGAACGAACCTGCGGTAATAACCCGCCAAATCTAGGAAAATTCGAATCTCAGTAGCTGAGGACAGTCTGAGCCAACTCTACACCACCTCGATCTTCCTTGGGTCAACCTGAATACCATCACTGGACACCACGTGTCCCAAAAAAGTCTCAGAACTGAACCAGAACTCGCACTAGGAGAACTTTGCATACAACTTCTCCTCTCAATCTCTACAATACCACCCCCAAATGTTGCGCGTGCTTCTCCTGGCTACACGAGTACACAAGAATATCATCAATAAACATGATCACAAAATAATCCAGATACGGCTAGAATACATTGTTCATCAAGTGCATGAATGCTGCTGGGGCATTCGTCATCCCAAATAACATAACCAGGAACTCATAATGCCCATATCTCGTCCTGAAAGCTGTCTTCATGATATCAGAATCTTTAATCTTCAACCAGTGATAGCCTGAACGGAGATCAATCTTCAAGAATACCTTTGCTCCCTGAAGTTGGTCAAACAAATCCTCAATACGGGGCAGTGGATACTTGTTCTTTACTGTCACTTTGTTGAACTGTCTGTAATCAATGCAAATTCTCATTGTGCCATACTTCTTCTTAAAAAATAACACTGGTGTGCGCCACGGCGACACACTCGGGCGAATGAACCCCTTATATAGGAGTTCCTGCAGCTGCTTCTTCAACTCCTTTAGCTCTGTTGGTGCCATACGATAGGGAGTAATAGAAATGGGCTGAGTGTCCGACACCAAATCAATACTGAAGTAAATATCCCTGTCCGGCGACATGCCCGGCAGGTCTGCTGGAAATACATCGGGAAACTCCCTCACCATGGGAACCGAATCAAGACTAGGAACCTCAGCTCCAACACCCCTCACAAATGCCAGATATGATAAACATCCCTTCCCAACCATCCGATGGGCCTATTAGAAAGAGATTACCCTGATGGGTACATAATCAGTCGTACCACGCCACACGATCCTCGGGATACCCGGCATAGCCAACGTGACTCTCTTGGCGTGACAGTCCAGAATAGCATGGCAAGGCATTCCATGCCCAGAATAACATCAAACTCTACCATGCTCAATAGAAGCAAGTCAACTCGGGTCTCCTGACCCCTAATAGTAACAAGACAGGACCGATACACGTGGTCCACAATAATAGTATCACCCGGGGTAGATACATGCACAGGAAACACTAGACACCCTCAGGTAGTCCCCAAATGACGAGCAATGCAAGCAGATACATAAGAATATGTAGACTCAGGATCAAACAAAACAGAAGCATCCATGTGGCAAACTGAGATAACACCTGTGATCACTGCATCTGAAGCAACAACATCTCTCCTATCTGGGAGTGCATAGAAACGAGCCTGACCACCGCTTGATCGCTCATCCCTCCTGGGGCGGCCTCTTGATAACTAACCCCCACCCTACTAGACTGGGATGGTACTGAAGTAGATGGAGAAGAACATGAGGGTTGATCCCTCTGCTGAAACCTACGGCCACGAAGTCGAGGTTAATGTCTCTTCAAATGACCAAACTCCCCACACTCGAAACAGCCGACTAAAGCTGGAGAAGGGGACTGAAGGGAACCCCTCACCGCACATGAACCTTGGGCTGAAAAAGCGGGTGCAGAACTCTGAGCTAGGAGGGCACTGAGTGACGACTGGCCCTGCCTGTGACCTTGACGGCCACGACCGGAAGAAGCTCCGCTATACTCTGGGCGGCCTGACTGAAGAGGTGTAAAAGAATGACCTCTTCCCTGATGAAACTGGCCCCTAGATGGAGCGCCACGATAACTTCCTGAACCTCGAGGCCTTTGGCCTCCCTCTCCTCTCGCACCTGAGGGCGAACCATCTCAATATCGGTGGTTGTATCCACCGCCTCCTCAAAGGTATAACTCAAGACCCTCTCTCGAGTCATCATAATATGAATGGGATAAATGATCTCGTCCACAAATCGTCTAATCCTCTTATAATCCGTCTAGTCTATCCACGGAGCATAACGAGCTAACTCTACAAATCTCATCTCATACTACGTCACAGAAATATCCCACTAGCAAATCAACTCAAACTGCCTGCGTAACTCCTCCCTCTGCGACCGAGGTATCCACTTCTCCAAAACGATAGTGGAAAACTCCTGCCAAGATAACGGTGCTGACCCTGCTGTCCTACGCCGCTCATATGCTTCCCACCAGGTGAAGGCTTCTCCTGAGAACTGAAAAGTGGTAAAAGATACCCCACTAGTCTCCAAGATCCCTGTTGTCCTAAGCATGCGTCGACACTTGTCGAGAAACCCATGGGCATCCTCGCCCGGAACAGCGCTAAAAGTCGGAGGTGAAAGCCTACTAAACCTCTCCAGATGATGATGCTCGTCATCCAGCATCACTGGTACCCCATCACCTTGAACTGGAACAACTGGCTGCACCGGGGCAGCTGCTGAACTGGTGGTGCCTCTAGGGTCTGCAAACCCTGTGCATCTTGCTCTGGAGTGCGAGCTGCGGGGGTCTGATGACCACCCCCGGTCTGAGAAGTAGCCGCTGCAGTGGTACATGAAACCGCCTGAGCTAACCCGGTGCAGACAGATAAGATCTGAGCCAACGTCTCTTGGAGACCAGGTATCACAATGGGCACTGTCGGTGCCTGGGTAGGTGCTGCTTGATCCTCAACTACTGGGGGTTGATCCTGAACATGAGCAACAGGTGGGTCAACTGGTACTGCCCCTGCTGCTCTACCACGACCACGGCCACGATCGCGTCCACGGACTCTAGCTGGTGGCAATGGTGGTCGTCCACCTCGTCCGGTAGCACGAGTTCTCGCCATCTGCGAGAGAATAGAATATAGAAGTTTAGTTCTCGGAACAACAAAAATGCATGAAAAGAGTTCAAGAATATGGGGTGTTTCCGAAAGGTTCTGTAGCCTCCCGAGGATAGATACGGACGTCTACGTACCGATCCGCGAGACTCTACTAAACCGGCTCATAACTCGTGAGGCCTAGTAACATAGGCTCTGATAACAACTTGTCATGACCCCAAACCCGGTCATGATGGCGCCCGGCCGCGAGGCTGGGCAAGCTCGACCAAACCACAACCAAGAACGGCATTCCAGCCAAAAAGAAACAATTTAAGATAACACAGCGAATTTAATATCAAACTCCCAACCAGGGATAGACAATACCAATGAAAACACAGCTGACCAAGAACAATAATCCTCCCAAAACCGAGGAGTCACGAGTATAGAGCCTCTAACAAAACAAGATACAAGTCTGAACGGAAATGATACAAAGTTTGACAAAATAGCAAAAAGAACATGACTGATAGAGACAGAGTAAGTGGTTCTGCGGATGTTGGGCAGCTACCTCAATACTCTGAATAGCTTGGGAAATCAACAGCAGCAACACTAAGTCTATGGAGCACCTGGATCTTCACACAAGGTGTAGGAGTATGGGTTGAGTCTACAAACTTAGCGAGTAATAAGCATGTAAAAAAATCCGAAGATAAGAAAACACGAAATAACACAAAGTGAAGCTATCTAGCAGCTCTATACAGTATAAGCCTGAGAGATATTCAGATAAAGCATTAGTAAATAAATGCATGACATGCAATGCAATGCATGAATACTGCGGAACGTGTAGCCCGATCCATTTGGGTACCCGCGCTCACTGTGTGGGTTCAGACTCAGGAGGGGCTCCTACAGCCCAAGCGCCATATCATATAGTGCCAATAGTTATCACTGTTTCCATTACAATACACTGTGCCAATAGTTACCACTATTTCCATTACAATACAGGGTGCTAATAGTTACACCGTTTCCATTACAATACGCGGTGCCAATAGGCACGGTACCAATAGTTACCACCGTTTCCATTTAAAATAATATACAGTCTAGAAAATAGTGAAATAATGATCGTCAGCCCGAAATATCATTTAAGAATCATTTGAGTTTTCAAAACATAGAAATACGGTTGAGTTTGTAAAAATATTGTATAAAACCCTGGACTGAATTCAAATAATATGCAAATCATGCTAACTTTTATATATCAATCCGTGAAGGATTCTACAAATCGGCACAAGGCCCCAAACATGGCGTCAAGCCCTGATATCATCAATATAGAATGCGAAGCAATGGCCAACATAACACAATTTATCCCTCGGATTGAACCGACTCACAATTTTCAACATATACGCCCCCGCACAAGCCATGGAGTGCGTGTCTAGCCTCATAATAGCGTCACAATGTGATACACCGAGGTTCTAAACCCTCAGGTCATCATCTACACCCATTACTCACCTCAAGCCAGCTGCAAACTAGCTCGAAATGACCTTCCCTAGAGAATCAACCTCTGCAGATGCCAAATCTGATAAAAACCAATAGGAATATGTCACAATAGGCTAATGGAACATAACCCAATCGAAATAACTCAAAATACACCCAAAAACATCAAGTTGGCAAAACCCGAGCCCCGAGACCACTTCTCGAAAAATTATAAAATTTATATTTTCAGAATCCTCGTCTCGCCACGAGTCCGTACATATAAAATTCAAAATCGGAGTCCAATTGCTCCTTCAAATCCCCAAATTTTCATTAAACATTCAAAGCCCTAGTTCTTCCCCAATTTAATCTGATTCCATAAATATAAGGGCTAATATCATGTTTAAAAGATGTTTTGAGTCCATAAAACTTACCTCTAATCACCTCCCGTCGAAATCCCCTTCAAAATCCGTCAACAAGCTCTCAAGGTGGTGCAAAAATGGAGGAAATATGAGATAGCTCGCAGATGAAATGTTTATAAAAAGCCCTCTGCCCAGATATAATTTTCTTTATGCGATCGCGAACTTCCTCCTGTGATCTCATTGTACAAGATTCTGAGGCCTCCATATTGGCCTATGCGAACGCGACCAACACCATGCGATCGCATTGCTTCACCGGCCATACTTACGCGATCGCAAACTCCCCTCTGCGATCACAGAGAGGAACCACTTAAACCTACGCGATCGCATCACCAAATACGCGAGCGCATAAAACAATTCCAGGACCCCGACCAAGCCTTCTACGCGATCGCAATGCCATACCTGCGAACGCATAAGGCAAATGCCTGCAACAGCTGAAGCCTCAAAATCTGCAACTTATCAAAACTAAAATCCTTTCGTTAGCCATCTGAAATCACCCTGAGGCCCCCGGGACCTCAACCAAAAGCACCAACACAACTTATTACCTCATTCAAACTTGCTCAGGCCATAAAACACTAGCGTAAACACCAAAAATCACCAAAATACTCAAATTTAACTCTAAGTCAAATTAGAACCTTTCCAAATTTGCATTAGATCCAAAACCCAACCTAAACACTTCAGAATGATCAGGAAATTTGCACACATATCCAAAATCACCTAACGGAGCTATTGAAACTGTCGGAATTCCATTCTGACCCCCGGATCAAAATCTCACCTATCAATCGGAATTTCCAAGATTCGAACTTAACTAATTCAAGCCTAATTCTACACTGGACCTCCAAATTCAATTCCGATTTTGCTACCAAGTCGTAAATCATCCCCCGAAACTAGTCGAATCATTGAAATCCCATTCCGAGCCCTATAACTCACGAGTCAATGTCCAGTTGATTTTTCTAACTTAAGCTTTCCTTAAAGAGACTATTGGTCTCATTTCTAACCAAATTCAATCCAACATATCTCAAACTCACCAAACACATATATCAACACACGGGGAAGCATATTCGGGGATAATGGGGTTGAAATACAAAAGACAATGGGTCGGTTCGTCACATCCTCCCCAACTAAAACAAACGCTCATCCTCGAGCGGGTCAAGAAACATACCTGGAGCCTCAGACAAACGAGGATATCTGCTCCGCATCTCCTGCTCGGTCTCCCAAGTGGCCTCCTCCACGGGCCGACCTTTCCATTTCACCTTTAGCAAAGCTATGTCTTTTGATCTCAGCTTTCGAACCTGACAACCCAAAATAGCCACTGGCTCAACATCATAGGTCAAATCGTCATCCAGCTGGACCATGCTAAAGTCTAATACGTGAGACGGGTCCCAAACATACTTCCTGAGCACAGAAACATGAAACACCGGGTGAACCCCCGATAAGCAGGGTGGCATAGCAATCATGTATTCCACCTCCCCAATCCTCCTGAGTATCTATAAAAGTCCAATAAATCGTGGACTCAGCTTCCCTTTCTTTCCAAACCTCATCACGCCTTTCATAGGCGAGACATTCAACAGAATCTTCTCGCCCACCATATAACATACATCCCGAACCTTTCGGTCCACATAACTCTTCTGACGTGACTGAGCCGTACGAAGTCTCTCAAGGATAACTTTCACTTTCTCTAAGGCATCCTGAACTAACTCTATCCCCAATAGTCTAGCCTCGCCGGGCTCAAACCAACCAACTGGAGATCTACACCATCTCCCATATAAAGCCTCATACGGTGCCATCTGAATGCTGGACTGATAACTGTTATTGTAAGAAAACTCTGCGGCAAGAACTCAGCCCAAGAACCTCCGAAATCAATAACACAAGCACGCAACATGTCCTCCAATATCTGAATAGTATGCTTGGACTGAGGATGAAAAGATGTGCTCATCTTAATCTGAGTGCCCAACTCCTGATGAAAAGACTTCCAGAACTGGGAGGAAAACTGAGTACCCCTGTCTGAGACAATAAAAACTGGAACCCCATGCAACCGCGCAATCTCACGGATGAAAATCTCTGCCAACGCTCCAAAGAATAGGTGGTACACACCGGAATGAAATGCGCAAACTTGGTCAGCCTATCCACAATCACCCAAATGGAATCAAAGTTCCTCGAGGTACGAGGGAGACCACTCAGAAAGTCCATTGTAATCTTCTCCCGTTTCCACTCCGGAATATCCATCTGCTAAAGTACACCACCGGGTTTCTGATGCTTATATTTGACCTGCTGACAATTGAGACACCTAGCCACATAACTCACAATGTCCATTTTCATTCGCCTCCACCAATAATGCTGCCTCAAGTCCTGGTACATCTTTGCAGCACCCGGATGAATAGAATATCGCGAGTTGTGGGCTTCCTCTAATATCATCTCTCGGAGCCCATCCACATTGGGCACGCAAATCCGGCCCTGCATCCTTAACACACCATCACTACCAATAGTCACATCCCTGGCATCATCATGCTGGGCCCTGTCCTTCAGGACAAGCAAATGCGGGTCATCATACTAGTGCTCCCTGATGCGATCATACAAAGAAGACCGAGAAACCACACAAGCCAACACTCGGCTGGGCTCTGAGATATCTAACCGCACCATCCGATTGGCTAAGGCTTGAACATCAACTGCAAGGGGCCTATCCCCAACTGGAATGTACGCCAAGCTACCCATACTCACCACCTTTCGGGTCAAAGCATCGGCCACGACATTGGCCTTCCCCGGATGATACAATCTGGTAATATCATAGTCCTTGAGTAACTCAAACCATCTCTGCTGCCTCATATTCAGATCTTTCTGCTTGAACAAGTGCTGAAGACTGCGATGTTCCATATACACCTCACAATATACCCCATATAGATAGGCCTCCAAATTTTCAAGGCATGAACTATAGCAGCCAACTCTAAGTCATGAACAGGGTAGTTTTTCTCATGGGGCTTCAATTGTCGGGAAGCATATGCAGTCACTCTACCCTTCTACATCTGAACACATCCAATACCAATCTTCAAAGCATCGTAATATATCGTATAAGAACCTGAAGCTGCTGACAATACTAACACTGGAGCCATATTCAATAATGACTTGAGCTTTGGGAAGCTCTCCTCACACTCATCAGACCACACAAATGGTGCATTCTTCTGCGTCAACTTCGTCAAAGGGGAAGCAATATATGAAAAACCTTGAACGAACCTGCAGTAATAACTCGCCAAACCGATGAAGTTCCAAATCTCAGAAGCTGAGGACAGTCTGGGCGAACTCTGCACCACCTCGATCTTCCTTGGGTCAACCTGAATACCATCACTGGACACCACGTGTCCCAGAAAAGCCACGAAACTGAGCCAGAACTCGCACTTGGAGAACTTTGCATAAAACTTCTCCTCTCTCAATCTCTACAATACCACCCTCAAATTCTGCGCGTGCTCCTCCTGGCTACGTGAGTACACAAGAATATCATCAATAAACACGATCACAAAAGAATCCAGATACGGCCGAAATACATTGTTCATCAAGTGCATGAATGCTGCTGGGGCATTAGTCATCCCATATGACATAACTAGGAACTCATAATACTCATATCTCGTCCTGCAAGTTGTCTTCATGATATCAGAATCTTTAATCTTCAGCTGGTGATAGCCTGAACGGAGATCAATCTTGGAGAATACCTTTGCTCCCTGAAGCTGGTCAAACAAATCCTCAATACGGGGCAGTGGATACTTGTTCTTTACTATCACTTTGTTCAACTATATGTAATCAATGCACATTCTCATTGTGCCATCCTTCTTCTTAACAAACAACACCGGTGTGCCCCACGGCGGCACATTCGGGTGAATGAACCCCTTATCTAGGAGTTCCTGCAGCTGCTCCTTCAACTTCTTTGGCTCTACTGGTGTCATATGATAGGGATGAATAGAAATGGGCTGAGTGCCCTGCACCAATCAATACCGAAGTCAATATTCCTATCCGGCGACATGCCCGGCAGGTCTGCTCGAAATACATCAGGAAACTCCCTCACCACGGGAACCGAATCAAGACCAGGAGCCTCAGCTCCAACATCCCTCACAAATGCCAGATATGATAAAAATTCCTTCCCAACCATCTGCTCGGCCTTTAAGAAAGAGATTACCCTGCTGAATACATAATAAGTCATACCACGCCACACGATCCTCGAGATACCCGGCATAGACAACGTGACTGTCTTGGCGTGACACTCCAGAATAGAATGGCACGGTGATAACCAATCCATGCCTAGAATAATATCAAAATCTACCATGCTCAATAGCAGCAAGTCAACTAGGGTCTACAGACCCCCAATAGTAACAAAACAATATTGATACACGTGGTCCACAATAATAGTATCACCCACCGGGGTAGATACATGCACAGACAATGCTAGACACCCTCGGTTAGTCCCTAAATGATGAGAAATGTAAGCATATACATAAGAATATCTAGACTCGGGATCAAACAAAACAGAAGCATACATGTGGCAAACTGAGATAATACATGTGATCGCTGCATCTGAAGCAACATCATCTCTCCTATCTGGGAGTGCATAGAAACGAGCCTGACCACCGCTTGATCGCTCATCCCTCCTGGGGTGGCCTCTAGATGAGTGACCCCCACCCCTACTAGACTGGGATGGTGCTGAAGTAGATGGAGAAGAAGAGGAGGGCTGATCCCTCTATCTGAAACCTACCGTCACGAAGTCGAGGACAATGTCTCTTAAAATGACCAAACTCCCCACACTCGAAACAACCGACTAAAGCTGGAGAAGGGGACTGAAGGGAACCCCTCGCCGCAAATGTACCTTGGGCTGACAAAGCGGGTGCAGAACTCTGCGTCACATACATATCCCTCTAGCGAAGCAACTCAAACTGCCTGTGTAACTCCTCCCTCTGCGACCGAGGTATCCACTTCTCCAAAAAGATAGTGGAGAACTCCTGCCAAGATAACAGTGCTGACCCTGCCGTCCTACGCCGCTCATATGCCTCCCACCAGGTGAAGGCTGCTCCTGAGAACTGAAAAGTGGTAAAAGATACCCCACTAGTCTCCAAGATCCCTAATATCCTAGGCATGCGTCGACACTTGTCGAGAAACCCATGGGCATCCTCGCCCAAATGTCGGAGGTGAAAGCTTGTTAAACCTCTCCAGACGACGCTGCTCGTCATTCGGCATCACTGGTAACCCATCACCCTGAACTGGAACAACTGGCTGCACCGGGGAAGGGAGTATGGGGTGAGTCTACCAACTCAGCGAGTAATAAGCATGTATATAAACCCAAAGATAAGAAAACACGAAATAACACAAAGTGAAGCTATCTAGCAGTTCTATACAGTACAAGCCTGAGAGATATACAGGTAAAGCAACAGTAAATAAATGCATGAGATGCAATGCAATGCAATGCATGAACACTGCGGAACGTGTTGCCCGATCCATTTGGGTACCCGCTATCACTGTGGGGGTTCAAACTCCAGAGGGTCTCCTACAGCGCAAGCGCCATATCATACAGTGCCAATAGTTATCACTGTTTCCATTACAATACACGGTGCCAATAGTTACCACCGTTTCCATTACAATACACAGTGCCAATAGTTACCACCGTTTCCATTACAATACACAGTGCCAATAGTTACCACCGTTTCCATTACAATACACGGTGCCAATTGTTACCACCATTTCCATTATAATTCACGGTGCCAATAGTTACCAGCGTTTCCATTTAAAATAATATACAGTCCAGAAAATAGTGAAATAATGATCGTCAGCCCGAAATATCACTTAAGAATCATTTGAGTTTTCAATACATAGAAATACGGCCGAGTTTGTAAAAATATTGTTTAAAACACAGGACTAAATTCAAATAATATTGGAATCATGCTAATTCTGATATATCAATCCCTGAAGGATTCTACAAATCGGCACAAGGCCCCAAACATGGCGTCAAGCCCTGATATCATCAATATAGAATGCGAAGCAATCGCCAACATAACACAGTTTATCCCTCGGGTTGAACCGAGTCACAATTTTCAACATATACGACCCCGCACTAGCCATGGAGTGCGTGTCTAGCCTCATAATAGCGTCACAATGTGATACACCGGGGTTTCAAACCCTCAGGTCATCATCTACACCCATTACTCACCTCAAGCCAGCCGCTAACTAGCTCGAAATGACTTTCCCTCAAGAATCAACTTCTCCGGATGCCAAATCAAATCAAAACCAATAGGAATACGTCACAATAGGCTAATGGAACATAACCCAATCGAAATAACTCGAAATACACCCAAAAACACAAAGTTGGCAAAATCCATGCCCCAAGCCCACTTCTCAAAAAATTATGAAATTAATATTTTCAGAATCCTCTTCTCGCCACGAGTCCGTACATATAAAATTCATCAAAATCGGAGTCCAATTGCTCCTTCAAATCCCCAAATTTTTATTCAAAATTCCAAGCCCTAGTTGTTCCCCAATTTAATTTGATTCCAGAAATTTAAGGGCTAATATCATGTTTAAAGCATGTTTTTGAGTCCATAAAACTTACCTCTAATCACTTCCAGTCGAAATCCCCTTCAAAATCTGTCAACAAGCTCTCAAGGTGGTGCAAAAACGGAGGAAATATGAGATAGCTCGCGGATGAAATGTTTATAAAAAGCCCTCTTCCCAGATATAATTTCCGCTATGCGATCGCGAACTTCCTCATGCGATCGCATAGTACAAGATTCCTAGGCCTCCATATTGGCCTATGCGAATGCGACCAACACCCTACGATCCCATTTCTTCACCGGCCATACTTACGCGATCGCAAGCTCCCCTCTTCGATCGCAGAGAGCAACCACTTAAACCTACACGATCGCATCACCAAATACGCGAGTGCATATAACAATTCCAGGACCATGACCAAGCCTTCTACGCGATCACAATGCCATACATGCGATCGCACAAGGCAAATGCTTGCAACAGCTGAAGCCTCAAAATCTTCAACTTTTCAAAAATAAAATCCTTCCATTAGCCATCCGAAATCACCCCGAGGCCCCCGGGACCTCAACCAAAAGCACCAACACGACTTATTACCTCATTCAAACTTGTTGGGGCATTTAAAACACTAGTGTAAACACCAAAAATCACCAAAATCCTCAAATTCAACTCTAAGTCAAACTAGAACCTTTCCAGATTCGCATTTGATCCAAAACCCGACCTAAGCTCTTCCGAATGATCTGAAAATTTGCACACATATCCAAAATCACCTAATGGAGCTACTGCAATTGTCGGAATTTCATTCCGACCCCCGGATAAAAATCTCACCTATCAACCGGAATTTGCCAAGATTCGAACTTAGCCAATTCAAGCTTAATTCTCCACCGGACCTCCAAATTCAGTTCCGATTTTGCTCCCAAGTCATAAATTGTCCCCCAAAACTAGTCAAATCATCAAAAGCCCATTCCGAGCCCTCTAACTCACGAGTCAATATCCGGTTGATTTTTCTAACTTAAGCTTTCCTTAAAAAGACTATTGGTCTCATTTCTTAGCAAATTCAATCCAACACATCTCAAACTCACCGAACACATATATCAACACACGGGGAAGCATATTACAGGGATAACGGGTCTGAAATACAAAAGACGACATGTCGGGTCGTCACAAGTAGTTTTTTCGTGACATCATACTTGGCTTAACCTCAATGCAAACTACTCAAATTGCATTTATATTCAAATTCAGATATCATATTAGTTTGTTAGTAATAGTAATATTTTTAAAACGACACACAATATAAATTAAAAAAATATTCTAAGATATTCTTGGCTAATAATCTATGTATTTAAGTTGAAAAAAATATTTAAAATCAAAGATAACAACTTTCAAATTTCTTATACTTAACAAGATGAAACAGAAGAAGAAATTCATTGTCATCTCTTATTTCAGATTTTTAGGTTTTTCATATAATTTTTCTATATTTATTTTCTTTTATCTTTTTTATGTCTTTTTTTTGTACAAAATATTAATTTATTTCTCTATCAAAGGATGAGTTTAAATGGAAATTGTTTTATTTATATTTTTAGTCTTTAGTTGAAATTCTTCCATATTTTTCTTTTGGCTTTATCTAATCAACCTAAATAAGTGCTCGCCATACCACTTAAATTAAAAAATTAAAAAATATATAATTTATATATAACCCATATATAATATATGTATAACCGTGTGCTGACAGTATATCATCCATGGACTATAAAAAGAAAATAATAAATATGTCCATATATCTATGTAAATATTCCATAAGATTTCGATTTCTTGATTTTATACATGATATGACTTCTATTATAATAATTTAAAAACTCTACTAAAATTTAAAAATAGATTATCCTTTTATTTTTAAAAATACATTATATTTTAAAAATAATCCCATTTTGAAATAATTTATTTGCATTTAAAAAAATATTTCATATTATACCAGTTCTTTTTAAAATATACTTTTTGTTATTCTTAAAAATTGCTATAGAAACTAATGTCCCTCCTATTGAATATGAGAAAAATAACTTTTCACATAATCTAGTGATTAAAAATTGATATTCTTCAAAAGAAAAAAATTTAAACCATTGCAATGTTGGCTTGGCTATAGCTAAATGAAGAGGTTTCACCTTATTCCCTTCAATTCCTAGTAGGTGCTAAATTATAATTGATGATAGCAAATGTATAGCCAAAATTTTGTTATTTGTTTTATGTTCTTTTATACAAATTGACTCTTTCAACAAACGTTTTTGAAAAAGGAAAAAAATATTTGTTTTTGAATATTGACTGATGTTTGTGATGCTTCTTTCTTCAATATCTAGTTTAGTTCATTATATATGCAAGTAAAATTTTATTCAATTTTTAAATTTTTTTTTGTTATCTAGATAACTATAGACATGTACCCTATATGTTACATTTATTTTAAAAGAAATTCGATTTATTTAAATATAGCTATATTGTTTTAAAGAACTATGATTATTGGGTTTTAAATGTGAAAGATTTTTACAGTTATATAGAATAATATGATTGCATGTGATCATTAACTGAATTAAGTATGATAACTTGTCCCAAAAAAAAGATTAATATTTTTTACATTTAAAAAATAAAATCATATCATCCCAATTTTTTAAAATATACTTTGTCGATGCCCCATTTTTCTAAAGACGAAATTGGGTTTACGACATTTGGGAGGACTACTCGTTCCTTTTTGAGAATTGGATTTTGGAATTGGAGAGTCTCCACCTAATGATTAAAGTGCATTAGGACACTAACAGGGTTTGAGTTTGAAGAACTAGAGTTTGCGTAAGGGCTAGAAATTACCTCGAGGGGAAGGTGTTAGACACCCCTCAAGATCCACTAGTGTGGTTCCCGACTATGTTATAATTGTGACTTCGAATAACCAAGTAAGCAATTAAGGGCTCAAATAGAAGGGGTTTGCATATAATATTTCAAATAAGTTGAAACTTTAAGGGAAGGTTAAAAGGGCAGAAGTTTATGAAAGATTTAAACAATTTCTAAAGAAAGCAGATAAAAGCAAGTAAAGGGAGAGAGTCCTAGGTTTATGATTAATATGAATCACGCTAATACAATAATCAATAATCACTCCTCTGAAGAGGGGCTACATGAGATATTAGCGCATCAATCATCATCTTCATATCTCCCCTTCCCACACCGTTAAGGTATTAAAGCGTTGAATAGTATCATTACTTATCGCACGCTATTACCTGTCCCGATCCTATCAGTCCCGGAGGCATTGAGACTACTAATCCTAAATAGGAGGGAGTTAAGGCTTTTTCATAGTTTCAAAAGGATAAAAATCTAGGTGACAAGAAAAAAAAATAGCAGTTAAAAGGAGAACAAACAACAATTAAGGCCCATACAGGCCTTCTCACATAAAAAAGTAGATATAGCATGACTTCAAATACTAGTTTGGTTTCAATTAAATTAAGGCGTAGGATAGGCTGATTCATCATATATTTCTCATATGAAGAGTCTGAATTAGCCTTGTCTGGATGTAGTTATCAAAGACTAACACAATTAATTAATTACCTAATAAGTTGCCTAAGTGAGGCCTATAGGCATGACATCTACTAGAGCGTATTGATTTTAAGGAAAAAGTTGCTGGTTTTGCAGGCTTAATGACTGATTTTAGATTCAGAACACAACTGATTCAATTGATTTGCTCCAATAGGCATGATCTCTAAATGTCATTGATTTTAAACATTTGCATAAATGCAAGAGTCCTATAGACATGATATCTAGAATGACATTGATTATTATTAAGCCTAAGATTATTTGCCTAATGGCATGTATATGCAGAAGTGCAGAAAAACCTAAGATCATTATTTTTATATGCAGAACCTATAGGCATAATCTCTAAGATGCTGACCTTATAAGCATGTTTTCTAAATGCAGTAATTCATAAGTACATAAATTATAAATAACCTATAGTAAAGTTTTATAAATGCAGAAATGCAGAAGTACAAAAATTATAAATAACCTACAGGTAAGTCTTCTACCCTTTGCATGCATTCATCCCCATCCCTTTCCACTAACCATCCCCATTAGTTATTACAAATTATTACAGACCCGAATGAATCAAAAAAAGAAAAGTAAAATTACATCAGAAGCTCCAGCTACATCCAAATAGCCTAATTTAGACTCAAAGTCCAATAATGTGGAATAAACCAACTTCCAGGATCAGATTTCCAAAAGACTTTCTCATATTTGGGGTGTGCCAAAGTTCCCAAGAGTCTCAAAGGGCTCAGGGCAGTGCTTACACCCCAAAATATTTGATGTTTCAAACGCCAATACCATACAAGAGGGGGGAGGGTGATATGTGTGGTACCTAATTTTTGATCTAGAAGAACCTGGTTCTTCTAGGTGTTCTAATTACCGCTGTTATGGAATTAAGAGTACAAAAAATAAAGAACACAGAGATTTTTACGTGGAAAACACCTGGCTCAAAAGGTGAAAAAATCATGACCTACTACTCAGTAGGATTTTCCCAAACTTTCACTAAAATCACTGAGCCAAAACAACATTTGCAAAACTCTTGTAAACCTAAGGATTTACTCTAATCTCAATGTGGCACACAGCCTCAACTGTTGCGATACTTTCAGGTTAACTCTAACTTGAATACTCAAATTACCTAATGCAATTGCTTCTATGAAAGATGGAAAGGTACAACTTTAAACCACTTACTACAATTGAAATAGAATAAAAATAAACACAATGGAACTGGTTCTTCTATCTTGTTCAAGTAGATTCAGGAGTGCACACTTAAATCTTACATAAATTGCTTGCAAAATTGCCTTGCTCTTTTGCTCTCAAGTTAGTTTAACTTCTGCATATGTGCAATACCTGTAAAAGAGAACAACCACAGTTATTTAATGAGTTAGTAATCAGATTTTGATTGAGACTCAATTGCTGATCTTCCATCGAAGTAGAGTCCTTAAACAATACAAACTCCAACCCTATGCTTGATCCGGAATGTGTTCTTTTCACATAAGGAGACTTCCTCTCCTTATCCAATATGCAACCTTTTCGATCAGTTCAGAAGATATTGCTGCTTGATCCTTGAGACTTATCTTCTTCACGTGCATCTCACGTGTATAGGTTAATAAACAATGTGTCTCACATGATGGACCTGGTCCATAACTGAGTTCATTTATCAATCTTCGAAACTTCATCTGAACTTGGGTCAACAAATTCCTCTATTTTGATGATGACAAACTCTGTGCTTTTGCTAATTAGAGAACTTGTAGAACTCAGCTCAATCATCAACCCTTTAACTTAGAAATTTTAACTTATCATCAAGGATCAGGTTTAATCAGGTTATAAATATCACATTATTCAGAATAAAAGTAAAGTACAATATATCTTCCCCCTTTTGGCATCATTAGAAAGTTGCATATATTGTGAATCCCAGATTTTAACAATTACTCATGGCCACCGGGCAACTGCAAGTGAAAACATGGTTCAATTAATCAATAACAAACAATCAAAATTAACTATTAAGATCATAATCTTCATAGAAGAAGAGAAAGGCAATTTTCATTGATACTGATATGTTTCCACCAACAGACCACAAAAAGAAAGAAAATTTTCCAAACATGAGCAACAAAAAATAGAAAACTTCCTGAATCTGGGTCACTAGGGGGGTTCTAGATGGGTGCTGAAGACAAGAACTAGACATCCTAAGGCTTGGAGGAACTAGAGGGCTGGGCTTGGAGAAGGTTGAGCATATTTTGAAGCATTCCATCACTCTTTTCCTTTTCCTTCACTAGCTCAGCTCTAAGGCCATCTCTCTCAGTTTCCAACTCAGCAACACAAGCGTGGAGCCTAGCAATTTCAGCATCTTTAGTTCCACATTCTTGAATCAAGGCCCTAACCTTGCTGTTCACAGGAGTCTTCAGAGATGAACCAGGTGCAACTGGGGCGGCATTTACTGGATAATCACAAGCCATATGGGTCTTGACACCAAATTGTTCCTCACTTGATGTCATCTCCCATTTCTACAAAGGCACATTCACCCTTTCCAGAACAGTAGTCAAAAGAAACCCATATAGAGTGACATGAGCCTTTGGAGCTATTAATGACCATATCCAGTAGTTTTACAATGAAAGCAGTCCAATTTATCTACATTCCTCTCACAAGGCACTCCATAAGAACAAGGTCCATGTAATTAGCAGTGTGCCTTCTCTCCTGTCTGGGCATCATGCACTTGTTAACAAACTCAAACAAGACCCTCTGTTTAGCCCTCATTTCACTTTTTTTCACAAACCTTGCTTTAGGCACATCTTCAACATTCGCAGCATCACAAACATTTCTAGTGATTTGGAGAGTAGTAGGGAGAGAATCTAGACAAAGCCACCTCTGCCTGGTATAGTCATCATAACCCATACTGGGTATTTCAATAATCTCACCTAATTTGGTTGCATCGAACTGCACCTTTACTCCTTTCACCATGCTGATGACAACCCCATTTTTCAAAGTGGCATTGGCCAAGAACTCAATCAGCTCCTTCCTTGCCAGTTTCCCATCCATTTCAAAAACCATGTCCTTCCACCCTTGTGTAGCTAGGGTATCCACCAGGCTTCTCATTCCTGGCTCATCCAGGTCTTTCAACAATCTTCCTTTCAAAATCTTTCTTCTACCAAAGATGGCAAATCTATCATGTTTTTTCTCAGAGTCCTCCTCCTCTTCTTCTTCTTCCTCACTCCATTCTTCTTCTTCCTCTTCAGAATTTTTACCTTTTTCCTTTTCAGTGCATATCTAGTTTTGGCAAAAGAGGGTTTAGTAGGTACAGGTTCAGAGGAAGACCTCTTGGAAGAAGTCTTGGATCTTTTTAGTTTGGGGGCAGGAACCTCCACAGTTGTTTCTTTTTCTTGATGGACCAGTTCTATCTCCTCCTCTTCCTCTTCTGAAGCCTCTGAACTTTCCACCACTTTTGCTTTTCCCTTCCTTTTCTTCTTTTTCTTTCTTTCTTCTAGAGCTCTCTGCAACTCTGCTTCACTCTATTTTACCTTCTTCTAGTAGCTCTTCCATTTGGTATTGAAGATACAACAGGCTTAGGAGATGACACTTTGCTTTTCTTTGTAGGCTTGGGAACAGTTGGAGCATTTTGTGAGGAAGTTTTGCGCTTCTTTGGATCATAGCTGGCTCCAACCTTCTTCGAAATATCAGCCGAGGTTTCCTCAACAGATGAACTAGGTTCATCCTGTTGCTTGCTCAGATTAACAAGACCTTCAGCAGCATCCCCAAAGCCAATTTACCGTAACTTGTTGCCACTCTCCTACGTACCTCCACAGATAGCAAGAACTTTTTCTTTCTTTTTACTTCTCCTCCTGCTAGACTCAACCCCCTTTACATCATTCACATAACCAACTAACACAAATCTATTATCTACCTTTTCTATCACATCAGAGAATACCAAGAAAGTATTTAGCTCACCAGAGGTTTCTTGATTTTTGTCAATGTCAGAAGACCTATATTTTTCTCCTTTGCTGGAAGAGATAAATACTCCAGACACAGAGCTTGAGTCAGATTCTTTAGCAGGACTCTTCTTCTTCTGGCTAGCCCTCAATTTCTCATTTATGGTTTTTCTTATAGACCCAAAAGCCACTGTTTTTCTAGCCAACATTTTCGTTCTATGAAACCTAGATTTTGGGGAAACACTAGAAGGAGTAGATGAAGAGGTATTAGGAGACACTGGTGGGGGAGTTCTTGTATTATCTTGAGGATTTGTCATGGTGAGTTATTTCTAGAGAAATTTTGGGAATTTTGGAGAGAAAGAAGATGAAGAGAGTTAGGGAGGGATTATTGACGGTTATGGACTAAAAGGAAGGGTGTGGAGTGTATTTAAAGATGATCAGTATTAATTGCAGTAACAACAGCTTTTATGCGTGAGCCAATTAGAGGTCCAATCACTTTAGAATTTCGGTCTCTTAGTGACTAATAGGCGATGCTAGATTTTAGGAAAAAATCCTATTTTATTTAGAGTTCTAGGAAAATGAAGCTGGTTCAATGCTCAACGGATAGAATTTCTGGGAGTTTGATGAAAGTAGGACTTCTGCTCATGATTGGAAAATTAGTCTTTCTAATTATACAAAGTATATATAACATAGTTGAACTTTCTCATGAACATATACTAATAAACCAGGTTTTTCAAGTAGAACTCTCTTGAACATGCCTCAAATGTCATAATAGAAAAACTTTATAAGAGATCAGTGAATCATATAAATACATGTCACAGGAGTATACTGATTAAAGTATGAGACTGAGTAATAATTAGTCTAGATATTTACACAAAGTCAGAACTTCTAACCAAATTTTTTTATTTTTCCTTTTTTCGTTATGTATGAACTATTGAATTGTTTAATCTGCAGATCTAGTCAACGAGTTATAGCTTTGATCTGTTCATTCTGTTGTACCATGGTAGAACTCGGTGAATTTTCTGTAGTTCTCTACTTTTTCCCTTCATTTCCCTGCTATTTTCGGGGCTACACCAGTAGTAGCGGTGACATGCCCATTTTGGTTTTGGTTCGTGGTATTTTCTGTGTTTTCAAGGAAATTCTCAAAGCTGTTGGAGACAAGTTTGGAGCACGAGCACTAGCAAAGGAGAGCAGCCTGGGCGAGTGTCAGCAAAGGGCGGTGGGAAGCGGTGTGTGAGCGCACAACTACATCAAGTACAACAAATCAATTACAGTTTTTGTTCGCGTGAGTTAGTACCTCCCGTTTTACTGTTTCCCTTTTGATGTTAGTTAAATTGATGGTACTTTAGTCTGTAATAGTTCAATCATTCAAATAGTGTGCTAGTAGTCACTTGTTTCCTTCTAGTTTGATTTGTTGTCCGTTGTGCCTGGAGAGCCTTCTTTAGATTGTCGTAGGTGTAGTAGCTATAGTCTGGGATGATAGAATAAGGGCATGTCCTTTGGTGGGGCAGAGTGTGGGGCAGGGGTTGGGGGTTGGACGGGAGGCAGGGGAGGTAGAGGGGGCAAGGGAGCCTAAGGTTGAGAATCGGGTCATGGAACATAGGTTCACTAACGAGTAAGTCTATAGAGTTGGAAAAGATCCTTCAGAAGAGGAAGATTAATATATCGTGTGTTCAGGAGACTAGGTGGGCTGGATCGAGGGCGAAAAATATAGATGGGTATAAGTTGTGGTACTCTGGAGTCTAGAGGGGTAAGAATGGGGTAGGTATCCTTGTAGATAGCCATCTTAGAGAGTCAGTGGTAGAGGTCAAATGGGTGAATGATAGACTAATGACTATTAAGTTGATGGTGGGTGAGTGTACTTCAAATGTCGTTAGCGCGTACGCACCACAAATAGGCTTGGATGAAGAGATTAAAAGGAACTTTTGGGAGGGGTTAGATGATATTGTTCGTAGTATTCCACCTTTCGAGAGGTTATTCATAAGAGGAGATTTCAATAGTCATATCGGGTCATCTACAAGTGGTTATATTGAGGTGCATGGCGGCTTTTGTTTTGGGGAGCAGAACGGAGAGGGCACTGCACTATTGGACTTTTCCAAGGAATTCGATATAGTGATTGTGAAATCAAGTTTTATGAAGCGGGAAGAGCATTTGGTTACTTACCAAAGTTTGGTGGTGAAGACATAGATTGACTATCTCCTCCTCAGGAGACGCGACAGAAGGTTGTGCGATGATTGCAAGGTTATCCCAGGTGAGACCCTTGCAACGCAGCATAAGCTGTTGGTGATGTATATTGGTATTATGATAAGGAGGAAGAAGAGGTCAGTACGAGGCCACCCGAGGAATAGGTGGGGCACCTTGACTAATGATATAGCTCAGGAGTTGGAAGGAAGTTTATCGGCAATTGGAGCCTTGAGAAGTAGTGGGGACGCAGACACTATGTGGTTGACGACGGCAAACTATATACGGAAGGCGGCGAGAGAGGTGTTAGGGATATCTTCGGGCCGCACCGATGGCCACAAAGGAGACTGGTGGTGGAATGTTGTAGTCCAAGGTAAACTGGAAGCAAAGAAGGCAGCTTAGCTGCGGTTAGTAAGGAGAACTGGCGAGGAGGAGAGCGAACAATGAAATGTATAAGGTAGCTAGGAAGGAGGCGAAGATGACGGTAACGGAGGCTAAGACAATAGCATTTGCTCATTTGTACGAGGAACTGGGGAACAAAGAGGGGAGAAGAAGTTATTCTGACTCGCTAAGGTGAGAGAGAGAACGGCTCGGGATCTGGACCAAGTGAGGTGCATAAATGATGATAACGGCAAAGTTTTGATGGGAGATGACCAGATTAAGAGGAGGTGGCAAACCTACTTTCGTAAACTTCTAAATAAAGAATGGGATCAGGATATTGTACTAGGTTAACTGAGGAATGCCAACCATCCTCATGATTTACGTTATTGTAGGGACATTGAGGTCGATGAGTTCATAGAGGCAATGCGTAAGTTGAGAAGGGGCAGAGCTACCGTGCAGATGAAATTCCAGTTGAACTTTGGAGGTGTGTGGGTAGAGCGGGCTTGGAATGGTTTACTCGGTTGTTTAATGTAATATTCAAGACTAATAGGATGTCTGAAGAGTAAAGGTGGAGTACAATGGTTCCAGTGTATAAGAACAAAGGCGATATCCAGATCTGTAACAACTATAGGGGTATCAAATTACTGAGGCATACCATGAAAGTTTGGGAGAAAGTGGCAGAAATAAGAGTGCAAAGAATGGTGTCTATTTTAGACAACTAGTTCGGGTTCATGCCAGAGTGATCGACAACAGAAGCTATCCACCTTATTAGGAGGATGGTGGAACAATACATGGATAAGAAGAAGGATCTCTACATGGTGTTTATCTATCTTGAGAAGGTATACGACAGGGCTCCTAGGGAGGTCTTATCGAGATTCTTAGAGGCTAAAGAGGTTCCGGTTGCCTACATTAGGGTGATTAAGGACGTGTATGATGGAGCTAAGACTCGGTTTAGGACAATAGGAGGTGACTCCAAGCATTTTCTGGTTGTTACGGGGTTGCACCAAAGGTCTGCGTTCAACCCATTCCTATTTGACCCGGTGATGGATGCACTAACCCATCATATTCAAGGGGAGGTGCCCTGGTGCATGCTATTTGCTGATGACATAGTTCTAATTGATGAGACACGAGGTGACGTCAATGAGAGGCTAGAGTTTTGGAGATGTGCCCTTGAATCTAAAGGTTTCAAGTTGAGCAGGACGAAGATGGAATACCTAGAGTGCAAATTTGTGGCCGAGCCGACGGTTGTATGAGTGGACGCGAGGCTTGACTCTCAAGTCATTCCCAAGAGGGTTAGTTTCAAGTACCTTGGGTCATTTATTCAGGGGATCGGGGAGATCGACAAGGATGTCACACACCGTATATGGGTTGGTTGGATGAAGTGGAGGTTAGCATCGGGAGTTCTGTGTGACAAGAAAGTTCCACCATTACTAAAAAGTAAGTTTTATGAAGTAGTGGTTAGGCCTGCCATATTTTGTGGGACTGAGTGTTTGTAGGTCAAAAACTCATACATCTAAAAGATGATAGTAGTAGAGATAAGGATGTTGAGGTGGATGTGTGGGAATACAAGTATGGATAAGATTAGGAATGAAGATATTCGAGAGAAGGTGGGCGCGGACCCCATGGAGGACAAGATACGGGAAGAAAGACTTAGATGGTTCGGACATACTCAGAGGCAGACCACTGATTCACCAGTGAGGAGATGTGAGCGACTGGCTGTGGTGGGCATGATGAGAGGTAGAAGGCGACCTAAGAAGTATTGGGGAGAGGTGATCAGGAAGGACATAGAATGAGGATTACTGAGGACATGACCGTTGCAGGGAGTTGTGAATGTCGAGCATCAAGGTAGTAAGTTAGGGAGAAGTTGTGAATATTTCTACAGCGCACTATAGTGAGAATATCCAGTTAGGAGTTAGTCTTAGGATGCTACTGGTTATATACTGATGCAGGATTTTATCTGCTGATTATTTTTATACCTATCTATTCCACCTATTGTGTATTTCTTATATTGATATTATTTTATTATAATTCTATTGATGGTACTAATATATCGTCTCTTGTTGCTTTCTTGAGCCTAAGATCTCCTGGAAACAGTCTTTTTGCCCCTCGGTGTAGGGGTAAGGTGTGTGTTACCCTCCCCAGACCTCACTTATGGGATTATACAGGGCCGTTGTTGTTGTTGTTATTGTTGTGTATTCTGAACTGGACCTTTTAGATGATCTTTATAATCCCTACTTCCAACCTGTTCCTCTCAAGGTTTTCTCTACTTAGTGCTTTAGTGATGATGTCAGCTATTTGTTTATCAGTAGTACAGAATTCTATTTAAATCAATCATTTCTCGTAGTTATCTCTTAAGAAGTGGTGTCTAACATCTATGTGCTTGGTCCTTTTATGATAAACAGGGTTCTTTGTCACACTTATAGCACTAGTGTTATCACAGAATATTAGTATACATCCCACTTCAATTCCAAAATCTACAAGCTATTGTGTGATCCATAGCAATTGAGCACAACAAGAAGCAGCATCAACATATTCAACTTCAGCAGTAGATAGGGCTACTGAATTTTGCTTTTTGGTAGCCCATGACACAAGACATGAACCAAGGAAGTGTGTCATACCTGAGATGCTCTTCCTATCCACTAGAAAACCTGCATAATCAACATCAACATATCTTACTTGATTGAAATTACTACCTTTGGGATACCAAAGACAAAGATCAGTGGTGCCTTTCAGATATCTTAATATCCTCTTGACACAACAATTAAGTGAGAATCTTTTGGATTTGCCTGAAAACTAGCACAAAGCCCTACACCTCAAATAATGTCAGGTCTGCTAGTAGTAAGATACAAGAGTGAACCAATCATACCCCTATACAACTTTTGATCAACTGATTAACCAGGTTCATCAACATATAATTTAGTGGCAGTTGCAATAGTTGTATCTATTTCTTTAAATCCTCCATTTTAAACTTTTTGATTAGTTCATTTGTATACTTCTGTTGATGGATCATGGTTCCATTTGGACTTTGTTTGATCTGCAAACCTAAGAAGAAGTTAAGCTCACCCATCATGCTCATTTCAAACTCACTCCGCAATAGTTTTGCAAAGTCCTTACTCAACCTATCAGTAGTGGCCCCAAATATTATGTCATCAACATATATTTGCTCAACAAAGAGATCTTTACCTTTTTCCTATAAGAATAAGGTATTGTCAATTTTACCTCTTTTGTAACCATGCTTCATGTCACGACCCAAACCCGATCGTGATGGCGCCCAACACTAAAGCTAGGCAAGCCTGACAAACAATCTCTCTCAATTTAACAATAAATCTCAAAACTGACAATTTAGGGAGAAATGTAATACTTTTAGAATAATAATCCATTAATATTAATAAAATAATACGGAGAGATATGAAAACCCGATAAACACTCCCATATAGATCTGGGGTCACGAGTCTAGAGCCTCTAAAACAATCTGGATAATAATATCTGAACAAAAATACTCAAGTCTAGGAATGTATATGTAGATATAAGCTGAAATAGGAAGAGTAGCCAGGTCCTGCGGACGTCAAGAAACTACCTCAACAACTCTGATAATCTCTGGAGACAACGACTGCTCAGCTAAGCCTCCGGTACACCTGAATCTGCACACAAGGTGCAGGGAGTACGGGTGAGTACTACCAACTCAGTGAGTAATAAGCATAAAAAAATGTCTGAAGATAAGAAATCCACGAAATTCCACAAAGTAAAGCTAAAACTAACAGTTCGTCACCATAACTACGAACCAACAACAAAACAATATCAAGTATATCAGAAAAGTATAATGCAACAATGCAATGCAATGCACATGAACCGTGGCATACAGCCCGATCCATTTAACGTCGACGATACTCACTGGGGGTGTGTACAGACTCCGGAGGGGCTCCTACATCCCAAGCGCAATATCATCGTATCATCATTGCAACGTGCAACCCAATCGATACTTAGTCCACCGTATGCATATGAGTCATATAACATATTCAATTAATTTCCCAATTTCCAATTATTAAAAAGAATATAATTTAGTTATTTAACTTCAGAAAAAGTGACTTAGCATTTCATAACAGTGATTAAACACAGGAATGAGATCAATGATTATGTAAATCATGTAATCACAATGATATTTCTCCTCTGAGGATGCTATAGATCGGCACAGGGACCCAAACATGGCAATAAGCCCAGATATATTCAATACAGGGTGCGTATCAATCGCCAATATAATATAATTCTTGTTGGGGGTGGACCAAGTCACAATCCCCAATCATAAACAAGCCCTGCACCTGCCATGGAGTGCGAGTCACGCCCTAATATAGCATCACAATATGATAAACCCGGGTTTCAAACCCTCCGGCCATCATCTATACAAACTACTCACCTCTAATCGGCCGTAAACTGGTCCGCAAAGCCTTTTCCTTTCGTATCGACCTCCTCGCGCGTCAAATCTAGTCAAAATCACAACTAATACATAAATATGGGCTAAAGAAACATAACCCAATAAAAAATTCTCTAAAAGTATAAAATTCACGAAGTTGGTAAAACCCGAGCCCCGAGCCTACTTCTCAAAAAATTCCAAAAATCACATCAACAGATTCCTCATCTTGCCACGAGTCTGTACATATAAAGTTTGTCAAAAACAGAGTTCAAATGGTCTTCTAATTTCCAAGAATTCGTTTTCAAAAACCAAGCCCTAGTTCTTCACAATTTCAACCCACTTTCATGAATTTGAGGTTGATTCTTCAAAAAAAAAAGGTGTTTCTAATTCAAGAGACTTACCTCCAACCAATACCCATCGAAACCCTCTTCAAATAGGTCAAAACGCTCTCCTGGCGGAGCAAAAATGGTGGAAAAATAGTGTGGGTCGCGGACCAAAGGGTTTTTAAACATTCTGTTTGACTACTGTAGCTCCTTCTATGCAATTGTGTCCCAAGTCATACAATTACGGAGAACAAGATTCCCGCCCTTGAATTTACCCGTATGCGACCGCGTTCAAAGCCACACGATCGCGGAGACCAAATTGCCAAGGCCTCCAATTTGGCATATGCGATCGTGACCAGACTAATACGATCGCATTGCTTTGCCCCTCAACTATATGCGATCGCGAACTCACCACCGCAATGGAGATGTACAAATTTTTGACCTCCCGTTTTTCTTATATGCGATCACAGCCACAGGCCCACGATCGCAAAGAACAATTTTGCTTTGCAAATTTTCTGTTGCACTTTTCATGTTCAAAATTTCCTATTAGCCATCTAAAATCACCCCGAGGCCCTCGGAACCTCAACCAAATGCATAGATATGTTCTATTACTTCATTCAAACTTTTTCATAGCATAAAACACTATCATAAAAATCAAAATCATCAAATTACCACAAATTCAAGCCTAAGTCAAACTAAAACTTTCAAAACTTGCATTTGATCTAAAATCCAACTTAAACACCTCCGAATGACCTGAAACATTGTACACATATCCAAAATCACCTAACGGACTGAAAGTATTGGAATTCCATTCCGACCTCTTGATCAATATCTCACCTATCAATTGGAATTTGCCAAAATTCAAACTTAGCCAATTCAAGCCTAATTCTACACCAGGCCTCCAAATTCAATTCTGATTACGCTCCTAAGTCTCAAATTAGCATCCAAAACTAGTCGAATCATCGAAATCCATTTCGAGCCCTCTAACTCATAACTCAACACTTGGTTGACTTTTTCAAACTAACCTTCTCATAAAGAGACTAATTGTCTCATTTCAAACCGAAGTCGATCCGAATTACTTCAAATTCTCTAAACACATATAATGAAACATATAGAAGAATAAAATAGGGAAAACGGGGCGGAGATACCTAAGACGACGGGTTGAGGTAGTTACACTTCAGTAGGAATTTAGATAGCCGCTCACCAAGCTCGTGGGGCCTGATTGAGCCTATATGGAGCCTTTTCTAACTTGTACACATGCTCAGTACATTCCTTACTTTCAAAACTTATAAACACTTTTTGCTTTAGGAAGCCATTCAGGAAGGCACTTTTCATATCCATCTGATGGAGAGTGAATTCCATATGTGTTGCAATGGCTATGAGGAGTCTGATTGCCTCTAGTCTTGCAACTGGAGCGAATGTCTCATCATTGTCAATGTCCTCCTCTTGGTTGTAGCCTTGAACTACCAGCCTTGCCTTGTTTCTTGTAACTATTCCATCTTCATCAAGTTTGTTCCTGAAGACCCATTTTATACGAATGACTGATCTGTCATCGGGTCTTGGAACTAGATGCCAAATTTGACTTCTTTTAAATTGGTTGAGTTTATCCTGCATTGCATTCACCCAATTTGCACCATGCAAAGCTTCAACAACATTTTTAGGTTCAATAAGAGATAGGAAAGCATCAAAAGCACACAGATTCTTCAGATGTGATCTAGTTTTGACAACAGATTTTTTATCAATAATGATGTTCCCATTGGGATGAGAACTTTGATACTTGTGGGATTTCACAACCAACTGATTTTTGCTAGATGTTTCTCATTTGTACTGTTGCTGAGGAACAAGTTCTTCTAGGGAATTTGATTTAATTTTCCTTGATCTTTTTCCCCCTATCAGGTTGCCCTGAATGGAAAGAACTGTTTTATCACATGTTCCTTTTTTTTATACCACTTTGACTTGTGCTATAGATTCAGTTAATTCTTTTACCAGCCCAATGGCTTTATCTTCATGCTCCTATCTCTCAGAGAGAATGTTAGTTTCATCAAATACAACATGCATATTTTCTTCCACACACAAAGTTCTTTTATTGAATATTTTATATGTGTTGCTATGTGAAGAATATCCCAAGAATACTCCATCATCACTTCTAGGATTAAACTTCCTAGGGAGTCTTTTTCATTATTCTGCACGTAGCAATTGCAACCAAATGCCCTAAGATGGGATATATTTGGTTTTCTCCCTTTAAGTAACTCATAGGGAGTTTTCTCTATAAGAGGTCTAGTCATTCATCTATTGATTATGTAGCATGCAGTGTTTATAGCATCTGCCCAGAAGCTGTGAGGTAGTTTACTAGAAAAAAACATGGTCCTTGCCATATCCTCAAGAGTTCTGTTCTTCCTTTCAACTACTCCATTTTTCTGAGGGGTCCTAGGGGCAGAGAAGTTATGATCTATACCATTTTCATCACAATATTTAGTAAACTTTGCATTTCCAAATTTAGTTCCATGATCAGACCTAATGGATGCAAGTTGATTTCCTAATTGTTTCTGAGTTTTTCTAACAAAAGCAGTAAACATTTCAAATGCTTCATCTTTAGATGTCAGAAATAGAACCCATGTAAATCTAGAATAATCATAAACAAGTACTAATACATATTTCTTTCTACCTCTGCTCATGGTTCTCATTGGTCCACAAAGATCCATATGAACCAGTTCCAACATCTTGGACATACTTACTATTTTCTTGGATCTGAAGGATGACCTTACCCGCTTCCCCCTTGCACATGCCTCACAAACTTTGTCTTCCTCGAACTTGATGTTAGGTAACCTTATCACAAAGTCCTTGGAGACTAATTTTTTTATCTTATTTAGACTTGCATGACCAAGTCTTTTATGCCATATGAGGGGATCATAAACTAACATACTTAAGCAACTGAGTTCATTTTCTGAAAGAGTAATCTACAATATAAATATTGTTAACTCTTTTTCCCTGCAAAACAATCTTGTCTGTGGTAAGGTTAATCTCAAAGCATTTGGTAGAGGAGAAAGCTATACCTCTGTCACACAGTTGTGGCACACTTATTAGGCTATATTTCAAGCCATCTATCAAGTAGACACACTCAATGGAATGAGAGTCTGTTTTACCTACCTTTCCAAACCCAATGATCTCACATTTCTTTCCATTACCAAAGGATAAATTGTCTACCTTTAGGTCCTCAAGTGAAAGGAACTGGTCCTTGTTTCTCGTCACATGAATTGAGCAGCCACTATTCATATACCATATTTGGCTATTTCCTTTCACTTGGACTTCTTGCTCATCATCTGATTCTCTGATGGCCATAAGAGCTTGCCCTTCTTCATCTTCACCTTCTGAGTCTTCATCTGAGGTTCCTCCCCAAGAAGCAACCATAGACTTGGTTGAACCTTTGTTCCTTTTTGGCTGAACTTGTTCCTTCTTCCTATTCCTTCGTTCAGCCCTTTCTTTCGTCAACTCAATTTCCCATTGAGGGCAATTCTTGATTATGTGATCAGTCTTACCACACTTATAGCAACCCTCATTGGTCTATTTCTCAGGATCTCTTAACTTATTGAAGGTTGTACCTCTTGAAGAGCCATTTCCTCTCATCAGGTACTTTTTAAAATCTCTAGTGATCATAGCCATCTCATCATCTTCCACATCTGAACCTTCAACAATTCTGAGAGCTAGGATTCTCTCCTTCTTGGGTGTATCCATCTTCGTGGTTTGCCTAATTAGTTTATAAGCAGTAATATTTCCAATCACTTCATCCAGTCTGAGAGTAACCATATTCTTGGATTCCTGAATGGCAGTGATTTTGCTTTCCCAGGCAACTGGAAGAACTCTTGTGAAGATTTTATCAACCTTTTTTTCTTAAAAAATAATCCTTCTAAGAGACATAAGTTCATTTATCAGTGTAGAGAATCTAGTAGACATATCTTGGATAGTTTCTCTATCCTTCATAGTAAAATTCTCATATTGAGAATACAGAAGTATTCTTCTGGATCTTTTCACTTGAGGTGTTCCTTCATGAGCCACTTGAAAAGTATCTCATATCTCCTTAGCAGTAGTACAACTTTGGATCTTACTGTACTTATCTGGACCTAGTCCACATACAAGCCATTTCTTGACCTTAGCATTTTTCTCTCACTTCCTTAGGTCTTCAGCACTGCAGTTAACCCTCGTCATTGGCACATCCACTCCTTCCTCATTCTTCTTTGTGGTTGCTAAAGGACCATTAGTGGCTATGTACCATTGTTCATAATCTTCTCATATGATGTGATCCCTCATCCCGTTCTTCCACTAAGAATAGTACTATCCATTGAAAAATGGAGGCTTAGCAGTGGATTAACCTTCCCAGTTCCCAGCTGGTCCACTCATGTTGATCTTTTCCTAAGGCGTTAGCCTCTTCAAGGTAACCCGCTCTGATACCATTTGATGTTTCAAACTTCAATACCATACAAGAGGGAGGAAGGTGATTTGTGTGGTACCCAATTTTCAATCTAGAAGAACTTGATTCTTCTAGGTGTTCTAACTGCTACTGTTGCGGAATTAAAAGTACAGAAAATAAAGAACACACCGATTTTTACGTGGAAAACACTTGGCTCATAAGGTGAGAAAACCACGACCTACTACTCAGTAGGATTTCCCAAACATCCACGAAAATCGTTGAGCCAAAACAACATTTACAAAACTCTCGTAAACCAAAGGATTAACTCTAATCCTAGTGTGTCACACAACCTCAACTGTTGCAACATTTTCAAGTTAACTCTAACTTGAATACTCAAAGTACCTTATACAATTGCTTCTATGAAAGCTGGAAAGGTACAACTTTAAATCACCTACTACAATTGAACTAGGATAAGAATAAACACAATGGAACTGGTTCTTCTATCTTGTTCAAGTAGCTTCAGGAATGCACACTTAAATCTCATATACATTGCTGGCAAAATTGCTTGCTCTTTTGATCTCAATTTAGTTTAACTTATGTGTTTGTGCAATACCTGTAAAAGATAACAACCACAATTATTCAATGAGTTAGTAATCAGAGTTTGATTGGGACTCAATTGCTAATATTCCATCAAAGTTGAGTCCTTCAACAATACAAACTCCAACCCTATGCTTGATCCGAATTGTGTTCTCTTCACATAAGGAGACTTCCTCTCATTATCTAATATGCAACCTTTTAGATCAGTTCGGAAGATACTATTGCTTGATCCTTGAGACTTATCTTCTTCATGTGCATCTCACATGTATAGGTTGATAAACACTGTGTCTCACATGGACCTGGTCCAGGACTAAATTCATTTGTCAATCTTCAAAACTTCATCTGAACTTGGGCCAACAATATTGCAGAATTAAGAATATAGTGCAGTGTGGAAATGGCATTCCTCAGATGTCCAAGTTCACATGGAGCACAATGTCCCAAAGCAAGGCTCATAACAGAGGGGCAGAACTTAAGAGTCTAAGAATAAGTGTAAGTGCACAGGGGGAAGGGAATCAGGGAGAGACATGGCAGGCTGGTGGTCATGCCCAGCAATTGGGATACTGGCACACCCATGACCAGCCTGTTAACCAGACTTGAGAGTTAGGTTCCATTGTGGATCAGGTTATGGCCTGGGCAGTAATTAGGATACTGCCAAGCCAAGAACTCAACTCAAGAAAATAGAAGGGAATAGGGGTAAGGATTCACAATACAAACAAAAGCAAGGAAGGAACATAATTAACACAAATCACTGAACATGAGTAGTAAAGTAAACATAAAGGCTAAAACTGTAAAGTAAACACATAGGGGTGAGGCAGAGAATTTAAATAAAAGACATACCAGTTTCAAAGGAAAAACAAGTAAGAAAACAGTAGCCTTGAGAGAGACAAGTTGTAGTTCCAAAAAATCTCAAGCAAAGCAAAGTGTTGAATTCAAAACAGTATTGCAAGAAAGTATGTAATTAGAAAAGTTTTTGCTCGTGTAAATTTCAGTGTGTTTGTAAAGAGGGAAGACAAGTCCTTAATTAGTTTTTGAAAACAAGAAGTACATAGGCAAAGAGTGCAAAAACATGGAAATAGAAATCAATTAGTGTCAATTAAGACAACCGAAATCCTTCAATTAAGGAGTCTAGTTTAAACGGTTAGTCAAGGTAGAATAAGGAAGAAAATCAGTTCAACAAGGCTGGTTAGAGCAAAGAAACCATATATAGCATAAACAAAGCCAAATACATAGTGGGTAATTAAGGAAAGTTAAAATAACAATGTACTTATACAGTAAAAATAGGGCATCAGTTTGAAAACTAATCAAGCGGATCCCAGATCCAATTGTAATCACACGGAATTAAGGTAATAAAGGAAAAAATCACATAGATATAGAAATAATTCAAAATTGATACAAAACTACAGAAGGAATACACAAGATCATGTATTTTAGGAAAACACCACAAGCATGGGATTTTTACACAAAAAGACCAAGTAAATAGCTAGTAGGGTAAATGAGGTTCAATCAAAAGAAATTAGTGACAAATCACCAACCTTATTAAAGGGATTTCAGAATCAATCACTTGGTTGGTGAAACCTTTTGAAAGAGGAGTTTTTATCATATATAAAGCATACAGATCAAACAAAAGAAAGAGTCTAGCATTGAAAGTTTCAGAGTCACAAGCAAACCTGATTTCAAGTTCAATTACAAACTCACAATAAGTCTGAAAACCTAGGGTCCCAAAGTGAAACCCTAGTGCCACTTATCAAAGAAAGTCCCCAAATCTAGGGTTTCAAATAGAGTTAAAGGTGAGAAGATGTGGCCATTGAGAGAAGCTCAGAAGCCCCTTTCAAAGGCTTGTGAGAGGCAAACGTACACAAACAAGTTCAGAGGAAAGAGAGGATACGAGTTTTAAACAAAGTAGTTAAAAGCATGCTTAGCAGGAACATGAACAGAACTCAGTAAGGTGAAAGAAAATCAAAGAGCTCAAACTTTAACACATATAGTAAAGAATGAGGGTTAAAAACACGAATTAACATGTTAGCATGAGAGTGACAGTAAAAAACAAAAAAGTCTAGCATAATCAAAAAAGAAACAAGAGAGCAAACTCGAGCATAGTGAGAAACAAACATACGAGTACAAAACACACATAAAGAAGGAACACGAAGAATCAAATACTTGAAGAAATCCTTTTTTCAGAAACCCTAAAATTGAAATTGAACGATTTTAAAGAGGAAATTTGGGGAAAACCTTTAAAATGTCAAGTAAAGACCAGGCATGGCAGATATCTTGAGGAAAGTCGGATCCTGAGTCGAAGAGACTCATATTGCTCGAACACGCCGGAAAATGGCTGGAGAGGCCATAAATCTACAGATCTGAGACATATATAAAGAGAGCCATTGAATTCGGGCCTCCAGACTTCGAGTATCTTAGGTTTTAATGGTGAGGGAGAGTGAGCACAGGCCATCCACGACTAGGAATGCCATGGATTTCGGTGGAAACATGACAAAAGTATGTGGGAATCTATTATGATTTCGGGGAGGGCTAGATAGAGTTTGGAGACGAAGAGTGTTTCAAGGCAGTGTCCATGATATAATAAACTAGGGTAAGGAGGTATGGGAGTTAAAAAAGGCAAGAAGCAATCACGGTCGTTGATCATAGTGATCAACGACCAGGATTAACAAGGGAAGCGGCGCGGGTTAAAATCGGGTCAAGGGTTCGGGTTAAAAATGGAATTGGGTTGTCTAAATTTGGGTGAAATTGGGGGTCAAAT
Organism: Nicotiana benthamiana; assembly: GCA_034376525.1. Classification (NCBI taxonomy): domain Eukaryota; kingdom Viridiplantae; phylum Streptophyta; class Magnoliopsida; order Solanales; family Solanaceae; genus Nicotiana; species Nicotiana benthamiana. The sequence continues at coordinate 72,798,742 of CM067323.1, read as the reverse complement.
TGAGGCTACAATTGAAATAGAAATGGGCTATACGTTAAATAGCTAAATTTCCCCCTTTTATTTTATAAAAATAGTCAAAATGATTTTAAAAATAAATTAAAAGCAGTGAACTAATTAATAATATATAAATATTAATCGCAAAATACTGGAAATAATTTTATAATTGTAAAATATTGTTAATCGTAAAATAGGCTATAATTGAAATTATATGCATTTTAGCTTTTAAAAAATACCAAATAAATATATAAAAGTATACAAAAATCACCTTAATTATATTTATGGTATAAAATGAGAATAGAAATAAATTATTCACCAAAATGATAATCTTGGGAATAATTATTGGGTTTGTACTATTAAAAATAGATAATAAATTGATTTTAAAATCTATAAAAATTAGGGAAAAATACCAAAGCTCTTAGGAATGTTTATATATGCATATACATGCTATTTCGAAAGTATTTTTTATATAAAATACATAGAAAAAAATTAGGTGTCAACAGTTGCCCCTCTTTACCCGAAAAATAAAAAAGAATTGTCGGGTAAAGATATGATGGCCAATTTATACCGAATGAGATGATTGAAGAACTTTGACCGAGATATGGTTCCTGAGCTTCCTACATATCCCTGGTCTTACAGGAATCATGCCATATGTAGTTCAGGATCCATTGGCGAAATATGCTGATGGAGATTTTTGAAAAGCGAACGCGATGTTTAGGTTGAAAAGGATGTTCAGAGTCTAGTAGGCTATGAGAACTCGAGTGGGATCGCTCCTACTGGGATGACCGTTGATAGCCAATGTACCTGCAAATGAATAATACCAACATATGAGAATGATTCCTCCGAACTATGATGCCTTTGAATAATGATATTCAAAAGATAAAATGGGGTCCTCGGTCCATGGCATGGCGTTCTCGAGAAATGGCGCCTTTGGATATTTTGGCGATCTTTCAGTCCATGAAATGCAAAAGGTGATAATCTTTCAGCCCATGAGATGCATAGAGTGGCAATCTTTCAGTCAATACAGGATTTTAAATAAAGATTACGCTATTTTAGCCATGCATGATTTAAAATAAAGATGGCGATATATTAGCCATGTGGGATTTACAATAAAGATGGCAATATTTCATTCGATGTAGGATTTAAACAAAAGTAGTAATATTTTAGCCATGCAGGATGGAGATAGAGCTTACTCTCAGAAGGCAGAAAGGTAGCCTTATGCAATGCAGAGAAATGTAGAGGGGGGTAGAGCTTAACCTCAGAAGGCAGAAAGGTAGCCTTATGCAATGCAGGAAATGCATATGGAGGTAGAGCTTAACCTCAAAAGGCAGAAAGACAGCCTTATGCAATGCAGAGACATGCAGATGGAGACAGTGCTTAGTCTCAAAAGGCAGAAAGGTAGCCTTATGCAATGAAGGAAATGCAAATGGAGGTAGAGCGTAACTTCAAAAGGTAGAAAGGTAGCCATATGCAATGTAAAAAATACAGATGGAGGTTTAGCTTAACCTTGAAAGGTAGAAAGGTAGCCTTCTCCAATGCAGGAAATGCAGATGGAGGTATAGCTTAACCTCGAAAGGCAGAAAGGCAGCCTTATGTAGTGCATAGAAATGCAGATAGAAGTAGTGCTTAGTCTCAGAAGGCGGAAAGTAGCCTTATGCAATGCAGGAAATGCAGATGGAGGTAGAGGTTAACCTCGAAATCTAGAAAGGCAGCCTTGTGCAATGCAGGAAATGCAGATGGAGGTAGAGCTTAACCTCGAAAGGCAGAAAGGTAGCCTTATGCAATGTAGAGAAATAATGTCGATCAGTAATGAAATCTCTTAGCTGATATGTGAATGTGTTTATATATATATATATATATATATATATATATATATATATATATATATATATATATATATATATATATATATATATATATATATATATATATATATATATATATATATATATATATATATATATATATATATATATATATATATATATATATATCTGATGACTTTACAACTTGAGTGCCTACATCCAAACAAAATCGTGAGTTTTGTAGAGGGAGGTTAGTTTGTCTTCACGTGGACTTTACTCGTCCTTCTTAGCGTTGTGTATCATTTGGGTAGCATCACTAAACAAAGAGATTTCGATAATAGTCTTGCATGATTTAGTAAAAGAAATGTAATGTAAATACATAATTGAAAAATAGTTTTCCCTTAGATGAACCGAAGACTGCGACGGGGTTCAAGACCTCGCAACCTCTCTCGCTCCGAAATTTTGAGGGTCCTCCTTGAAATTCTGCCCCAATTTACTAAGCCGGTGCTTATGACGGCAGCGTGTGATGAATGGTTGAAAATCAATTTCAGAATTTTGAAGGTCCTCCTAAAAATTCTGCCCCAGTTTCTAATAGTGGGGGAAATGAAAATTTTATTGAATTGTAACCGAACCCATAGGGTTGCATATGTATCCCCTCTTAAATAGGAAGCAGGTAAGGCGTAGTTCAAATTACATCATAAAGAAATCATAAACGGCTACACATAGTATCAATTCACTACATCTGAATTGATCGGCTTTGGCCAGACTTACCCATCCATTTCTGCAAGTATGAGAGCTCCTCCTGTTAGAACCCTGTGAACCATGTACGGGCTTTGCCAGTTGGGAGAGATTTTCCCCTTGGCTTCATCTTGATGTGAAAATATTTACTTCAACACCAATTGCCTTGGTGTAAAATGTCTCAGCTTGACTCTTTTGTTGAAGGCTCTGAATATTCTGTTCTGATACAATTGACCATGCCAAACTTTATTCATTCTTTTCCCATCTATAAGAGCTAACTGCTCGTAGCAACTTTTTACCAATTCTGCATCGTCGAGTTCCGCTTCTTGTATGATTCTCAAGGAGGGAATTTTTACCTCGGTGGGAACAACCGCTTCTGCACCATAAACCAGCATATAGGGAGCTGCCCTGATTGATGTGTGAATTATGGTGGTACAGTATCCCAATAAAGCATATGATAGCTATTCGTGCCACTGTTTATGCTTTTCTATTATTTTCCTTAGTATCTTCTTGATATTCTTGTTGGCCGCTTCTACATCTCCATTCATCTGAGGCATGTAGGTTGTAGAGTTCTTATGTTTGATCTTGAATGTTTCATACATTGCTTTTATCAGGTTACCATTGAGATTGGAACCGTTGTCAGTAATGATTGACTTTGGGATGTCGAACCGGCAAACGATTCGGTCACGGATAAAGTCTATCACGACTTTCTAGTCAGTTCCTTGTATGATGCTGCTTTAACCCATTTGGTGAAATAATCAATTTCCACTAGAATGAATCTGGGCCCGTTTGATGATGTAGGATCGATAAGTCTAATAACATCCATTCCCCAAGCGGCGAATAGCCTTAGTGAGCTTATTGAAGTAAGCTCATTTGGAGGCACCTTTATCATGTCTGCATGTATCTGACAGTGATGGCATTTTCGGACATACTGGATGCAGTCCATTTCCATAGTCATCCAAAAATATCTTGCCTCGACACACCTTAGTAGTCCCAAATCGGGAGTCCTCCTATACAGGATTCCTTTGCTATGAAAGAAATTGTTAGATAACCTTCAAAGTGTGCGCTTCTGAGTAGCGTTTGCAAGTTCTGGATATTCTCATGTTGTCAAATACTCCTTGGTGTCATAGAACCACAATTTTCCATCTGCTTCTTCCTCGACATTAGCAAAATAAGCTGGTTGATCGTGAATCTTTACTGCAATAGGATCTATGAAGTTCTTATATGGATGTTAAATCATTGATGATAGGGTAGCCAATGAATCGGCAAACTCATTATGGACCCTGGGGACATGTTGAAACTCTGTCTTTGTGAATCTCTTCCTCAACTCCTGTATATGATGCAGATAACGGAGTATCATTGAATTCTTGGTTGCCCATTTTTCTCGAATCTGATGTATGAGTAAGTCTGAATCTCCAATCATTAGCAACTCCTGATTGTTTAGGTCAATGGACAACTTGAGCCCTAAAATGCAGGCGTTGTATTCGGCCATGTTGTTGGTGCATGGGAATCTGACCTTTGCAGACACAGGATAATGCTGGCCGGTTTTTGAGACTAGGATCTCCTATGCCTACTCCTTTGAAGTTTGTTGCTCCATCGAAAAACATTCTCCAACCATCCTAGGATTCTGCAATATCTTCTCCTATGAAGGATACCTCTTCCTCAGTAAAATACTTCTTTAGAGGCTCGTATTCTCCTTCCACGGGATTTTCAGCAAGATGATCTTCCAATGCTTGTCCTTTGATTGCCTTTTGAGTCACGTAAACAATATCAAATTCACTCAGCAGGATTTTCCACTTAGCTAGCTTACCAGTGGGCATGGGCTTATGAAAGATGTACTTTAGCGGATCCATTCTTGATATGAGAAAAGCAGTATAGTGTTAGCCCAAGTTCTGTTGAAGTTTTTAAGATTGGCAAATGAACTCAGGATGGACCTTGTCCATCTTGGGATACACAGTTGTTATAACCATTGCACATGAGAGTCACGTGAGGAAGATGTGCATTGAAGATTACGCAGCAATACCTTCTGAACTGATCAAAAAGATTGCATTGAGTTCGAAGGAGGATAGTCTCCTTATGAGAAGTGAACCCAATCCTAAGCTAGGATACGGGTTGGAGTTTGTATTGGAGGACTCAAATCGACTAAGAATAAGCATTGGAGTCTTGATCAAACTTTAATTGCTAATCTATTTAATAACTAAGTTGTTCTCTTTTACAGGTAATGCATATACGCAGAAGTAAAGCATAATTCAGAGCAAAAGAGAAAGTCTATTTTGCAATCAATATATGTGAGATGTAAGTGTGCACGTCTGAAGCTACTTGAATGAAATAGAAGAACTAGTTTCATTGTGTTTATTCTTATTCTAGTTCAATTGTAATAGGTGTTTCATATTGTACCTTTCAGCTTATTTAGAAGCAATTGTATTAGGTACTTTGAGTATTCAAGTTAGAGTTAACTTGAAAGTGTCGCAACAGTTGAGTTGTGTGCCACATTGGGATTAGAGTTAATTCTTAGGCTTTGCAAAGAGTTTTGTAAATGTTGTTTTTGGCTCAGTGATTTTAGTGGAATTTGAAAATCCTACTGAGTAGTAGGTCATGGATTTTTCACCTTTTGAGCCAGGTGTTTTCCACGTAAAAATCTCTGTGCACTTTACTTTTAGTATTTATTATTCCGTAAACTTTTGTAGTTAGAACACTTAGAAGAACCAGCAAAAATTAGGTACCACACAAATCACCCCCCCCCCCTCTTGTGTGGTATTGACATTTATAACGTCAATTGGTATCAGAGCAGGTTATTTTTGAAGAGGTTAACACCTTAGGAAAGATCAACATGAGTGCACTACCTGGTAACTAGGAAGGACAATCCACTTCTAGGCCTCCAGTTTTTAATGGTCTATACTACTCCTAGTAGAAGAATAGAATGAGAGACCATATTATGGGTGAAGATTATGAGCTTTGGGACATCATCACCGATGGTCCTTTAGCCACAACAAAGAAGACTACTGAAGGATTGTATGTTCCAAAGACAAGAGCTGATTGCACTGCTTAAGACTTAAAGAAGTGGAATAAGAATGCAAAGGCCAAGAAATGGCTAGTATGTGGTCTTGGCCTAGATGAGTACAGTAGGATTCAAAGTTGTAACACTGCCAAGAAAAATTGGGACACATTACAAGTGGCCCATGAGGGAACACCTCAAGTGAAGAGATCAAGATGAACATTGATGTATTCTCAATATGAGAATTTCACTATGAATAATGGAGAAACCATCCAAGAGATGTACACTAGGTTCACTACACTGACAAATGAACTTGAGTCTCTTGGAAGGATTATCCTGGAAGAAGACAAGGTTGAGAAGATCTTAACTAGAGTTCTACCAATTGTGAAAGCAAAATCACAGCTGTTCATGAATCCAAGAATACTGCTACCATAAAATTAAATGAACTGATTGGAAATCTTACTGCTTATAAATTGAGAAAGCAGACTATGAAGATGGATGCTCCAAAGAAAGAAAGAAGTTTGGCTCTCAGAATCTCAGAAGGATCAGATCTTGAAGATGATGAAATGGCTATGCTTACCAGAGATTTAAAAAAGTATCTTATCAGAGGAAAGGGTCCTTCTAGAGGAACAACATTGAACAAACCTAGGGCTCCTAAGAAGCAGACAAATGATGGTTGCTACAAGTGTGGTAAGACAGACCACATGATCAAGAACTGCCCTCAATGGGAGATTGAGTGGAAGAAAGAAAGTTCTGAATGGAGAAACAGGAAGAAGGAACAGGTCCAACCAAGAAGAAACAAAGGTTCAACTAAAGCCATGGTTGCTGCATGGGGAGAAACCTCAGATGAGGACTCATAAGATGAAGCTGAAAATGAGAAAGCTCTTATGGCCATTGGAGAATCATAGGATGAACATGAGGTCCAAGTGAAAGGGAGTAGCCAAATATGGTACATGGATAGTGGCTGCTCAAAACATATGATCGGGAACAAGGACCAGTTCCTTTCACTTGAGAACCTAAAAGGAGGTAATGTCTCCTTTGGAAATGGAAAGAAAGGTGAGATCATTGGAGTTGGAAAGGTAGGAAAGACAGACTCTCATTCGATTGAGAATCTCTATTTGATAGATGGCTCGAAATATAGCCTGATAAGTGTGTTATAATTGTGTGACAGAGGTAATCTTGTGGATTTCACTTCCATAAAATATTTTGTGATTAGCCTTACTACTGACAAGATTGTTTTGCATGGAAAGAGAGTTAACAATATTTACATTGTAGATTTGTCAACCCTCTTTGAAAATGAACTCACTTGCCTAAGTGTGTTAATAAATGATTCCCTCCTTTGGCACAAAAGACTTGGTCATGCCAGTCTAAATCAATTAAACAAATTAGTCTCCAAAAACTTGGTGATAGCGTTACCTAATATCAAGTTTAAGGAAGACAAAGTTTGTGAGACATGTGCAAGGGGGAAGCATGTAAGGTCATCCCTCCCAAGAAAATGGTAAGTATGTCCAAGATGTTGGAACTGGTTCATATGGATCTTCGTGGTCCAATGAGAACCATGATCAGAGGTGCTAAAAGAAATGTATGGTGCTTGTTGATGATTATTCTAGATTTACGTCAGTGTTGTTTCTAACCTCTAAAGATGAAGCATTTGACATGTTCACTGCTTTTGTTAGAAAAACCCAAAAACAGTTAGGAAATCAACTTGCATCCATTAGGTCTGATCATAGAACTGAATTTGAAAATGCAATGGTGAATTCTATGATGAAAATGGAATAGATCATAATTTCTCTGCTCCTAGGACCCCTCGGCAAAATGGGGTAGTTGAAAGGAAGAACAGGACCCTTGAGGATATAGCAAGGACCATGCTTCTTTCCAGTAAACTACCTTACAGCTTTTGGGCAAAGGCTATAAACACTGCATGTTATATAATAAATTGATGCATGACTAGACCTCTTATAGAGAAAACTCTCAATGAGTTACTTAAAGGGAGAAAACCAAACATATCCCATCTTAGGGTTTTTGGTTGCAAGTGATATGTGCATAATAATGGCAAAGACTCCATAGGTAAGTTTGATCCCAGAAGTGATAAGGGAGTGTTCTTGGGATATTTTTCACATAGCAAAGCATATAAAGTGTTTAATAAAAGAACTCTGTGTGTAAAAGAAAGTCTACATGTTGTATTTGATGAATCTGACATTCTTCCTAAGAGACAGGAACATGAAGATGAAGCCATCGGACTGACGAGACATTTGACTGAAGCACAACACAAGTCAAGGTGGTATCAAAAAAAAAAGAACAGGTGATGGAACAGGTCTTTCCACTCAGGGTAACCTGACAGGGGGAACCAATCTGAGAGAAACTGAACAAAATTCTCTAAAAGAACCTGCACCTGAACCTGTTCCTCTGCAACATAACAATGAAGAAGCATCTAGCAGGTCCCAGCTGGTGGGAAAATCTTACAAGTACCAAAGTTCTCATCCCATTGAGATTATCATCAATGATCCACCATTTGGAGTCAAAAATAGATCTCAACTGAAGAACATATGTGCATTTGATGCCTTTCTATCCATCATTGAGCCCAAAAATGTTGTTGAGGCTTTGTAGGATATAGATTGGGTCAATACTATGTAGGATGAACTAAATCAATTTTGGAGAAGTCAAGTTTGGAACTTGGTTCCAAGACCCAAGGACAGATCAGTCATTGGAACAAAATGGGTCTTAACGAAACACTAGATACAGATGGAACAGTTACAAGAAACAAGGCAAGATTGGTGGTTCAAGGTTACAGTCAAGAGGAAGGTATTGACTATGATGAGCCTTTTACTCCAGTTGCTAGACTTGAAGCAATTATACTTCTCATAGTCTTTGCAGCACATATGGAATTCACTCTTCATCAGATGGATGTCAAAAGTGCCTTCCTAAATGGCTATCTCAAGGAAGAAATGTTTGTAAAACAACCTCCAGGATTTGAAAGCAAGGAGTGCCCTGAACATGGGCTTATAAAAGATGTACTTTAGCAGATCCATTCTTGATATGAGATAAGTAGTATATTGTTATCCCAAGTAGTTTTGAAGATTGACAAATGAACTCAGGGATGGACCTGGTCCATCTTGGGAGACACAGTTGTTACAACCATTGCACATGAGAGGCACGTGAGCAAGATATGCATTGAGGATCACGCAGCAATACCTTCTGAACTAATTGAAAAGATTGCATGGAGTTCTAAGGAGGACAGTCTCCTTAGGAGAAGAGAACACAATCTTAAGCTAGGATAAGAGTTGGAGTTTGTATAGGTTAAGGACTCAAATCGACTAAGGATAAGCATTGGGGTCTCGATAAAACTCTAATTTTTAATCTATCAAATAACCAAGTTGTTCTATTTTACATGTAATGCACATACGCAGAAGTAAAGCATAATTGAGAGCAAAAGATCAAGTCTGTTTTGCAAGCAATATATGTGAGATATAAGTGTGCACGCGTGAAGCTACTTGAACAATATAGAAGAACCAGTTCCATTGTGTTTATTCTTATTCTAGTTCAATTGTAGTAGGTGTTTCATATTGTACCTTTGAGCTTATTTAGAAGCAATTGTATTAGATACTTTGAGTATTCAAGTTAGAGTTAACTTGAAAGTGTCGCAATAGTTGAGGTTGTGTGCCACACTTGGATTAGAGTTAATCCTTAGGTTGACAAAGAGTTTTGTAAATGCTATTTTGGCTTAGTGATTTTAGTGGAGTTTGGGAAAATCCTACTGAGTAGTAGGTCATGGTTTTGTTCACCTTTTAAGCCAGGTGTTTTTCACGTAAAAATCTCTGTACACTTTACTTTCAGTATTTATTATTCCGCAAACTGCTATAGTTAGAACACTTAGAAGAACCTGATTCATCTAAAGTGAAAATTAGGTACCACACAAATCACCCCCCCCCCTCTTGTGTGGTATTGACGTTTATAACATCATATAGGCACAGAAATAATGCCTTAACTTCTGAGCTACCCAAGTCATAGCACAATAGGTGCGCTCTAATAGAGAATACCTGGCCTTATACGGGGTGAACTTCTTGCTGAGATAGTATATGATCTGCTCCTTTTTCCTCGTTTCATCATGTTGTCCTAGTACACAATCGAATGCTCCATCCAATACTGCAAGGTAGAGCAATAAAGGCCTTCCTGGTTCGGGCGAAACCAGAACTGGCGGCATTGATATGTATTCCTTAATTCTGTCAAAGGATTTTTGATAATCATCAGTCCATTTGGTAGCGGCATCCTTCTTCAACATCTTGATGATCGGCTCACAGATGATAGTGAATTGAGCTATGAGCTGGTTGATATAGTTGAGTCTCCCCAGGAAACTCATCATGTCCTTCTTGTTCTTTGGCGGTGGCAATTCTCGGATGGCTTTAACCTTTGATGGATCCAGTTTTATTCCTCGGTGACTTATGATGAAACCAAGTAGCTTTCCAGCAGGAACCCCGAATGTACACTTGGCAGGATTCAACTTCAGATTGTACCTTCTCAGTCTATTAAAGAACTTTCTCATATCTTCCATGTGGTTGGCGGCTATCTTGGATTTGATGATGACATCGTCTACATACACTTCTATCTCTTTGTGTATCATGTCATGAAAAATATAGTCATGGCCCTCATGTAGGTGGCCCCAACATTCTTTAACCCAAATGGCATCATCTTGTAACAATACATCCCCTATGACATAATGAAAGCTATTTTCTCAGCGTCTTCCTCATCCATCCACATCTAATGATACCCGGCAAAACAATCAACGAATGACTGCAGCTCATGCTTGGTGCGGTTGTCAATTAGAATGTGTATAATTGGCAAGGGGAAATCGTCTTTCGGACTAGCCCGATTGAGATCCCTATAGTCAACATAGACTCTAACATTACCGTCCTTTTTCGGCACTGGCACAATATTGGTTAACCATGTTGGATACTCTACTACCTTGAGAACCTTGGCTTTTACTTTCTTGGTGACTTCTTCCTTGATTTTCAAACTCATGTCGGGTTTGAACTTTCGGAGCTTCTGCTTTACCGGCGTACATGTCGGATCGGTTAGCAATTTGTGAGCTACAACACATGTACTAAGACCAGTCATATCATCATACGACTAGGCGAATATGTCCTCATATTCCCTTAGAAATTTTGTGTACTCTTTCTTTTCTGATGGTGACAGATGAACACTGATGCGCGTTTCTTTGACATTCTCTATGTCTCCCAAGTTCACAATATCAGTCTCATCCAAGTTAGACTTAAGCCTATTCTCAAAATCCTCAACCTCTTTAATGACCTCTTCTGATATATCATCCTCTTCCGAGTCTATATCTATTTGTTGCGTTGTCTCGTTTCAAGTCACAATCGTTGGTTTATCAAGATAAGTAATAGTAATGTTGTCTAAATAAAGTAAACAATAAAAAGTAATAAGAGCAAGATTTATAAGAAGCTAAAATGCTTTGATAAATTTCATAATTATTTTGAACGTTGGAGCTTTTATTTTGAAATTAAAGAAAATGCGGGAAGAAAGTCAACTAGCGAAAAAGTAAAAGATAATGCATGGTGCTTTATTCAGCCTTGCTCCCCAAAACTTTCCGGGCTCTGGTGGTTCAGATGGACCAATTATTGAGGTGTGCTCCTTGGCTTGCAGCTTGCATGGAAGGACCATCCTCCCCTTTCTCCTAAAAACGACACCAGAGTCCATGTTATTATCTTCCAAAAACAAACTCCTCATTGCTGCTAGTGCTTCCTCTTCTTCTGACCCATATATAATATCGGCTGGCTGAAAACGCTAATCCAAACGAGGCATTGGATGTTCCAGTGGGTAGTAGGGGATGCGCCATGGTGGCGATCAGTGGTTGAACTCCTCCCAAGTGTATTCATATCCCAAACTGAAAGTGGTACCGTGTTTCTTCAGCTTGATGGGCTTAGCCATTCCTTGGATATTCTTGTCAGGTTCATGTCCACTCCAATTCAGTATACTTTCAATTTTGTTATCCAACCATTTAACTTTGTCAATGGCATTGACTCGCTCAATGTTATAGTAGGTTTCTCCGCATATCTTTCTTCTCCCTCCGATTGTCGAAATGGTCTGGCGACTGTATATGGGATTGCTACCGTCACCGTGAATAATCACCTATTGGTGATTCCATTCAAATTTCACTACTAATGTAGGGTTGATGCTACAGCTCCAGCGGCATGAATCCATGGCCGTCCCAATAGTAAGTTGTAAGACGTTGGGACGTCTATTATTTGATATTCTACGTCAAACCATGTTGGTCCCATTTGCAGACACAAACTGATTCCCCAATAGTGGACCTTTTGGGAACCATCAAAAGCTTTGACATTAATAGCTCCACACTTGATATCATGCAGGCTCTTTCCCAATATTCTGAGAGTCACCAATGGACAAATATTTAGGATGGACCCTCCGTCAATCAAAATCCTGGTGATGAAGTGATCCTCGCACTGTACAGTGTTGTGCAACGCCTTGTTATGACTCAAACCTTCTCGTGGCAACTCATCTTCATGGAAAGTGATCTTGTGACTCTCCAATACCTTCCCTACCATGTTTGCCATTTCTCCTCCAGTTATGTTACTAGGTACATATGCCTCGCTTAACACCTTCAATAAGGCATTCTTATGTGCGTCAGAGCTTTGTAGCACAGCTAAGATAGAGATTTGTGATGGTGTTTTGTTCAATTAATCGATAACTGAGTAATCATTTGCTTGTATCTTTCTTTATAGATCATCAGGCCCAGTTTCAGTGACGGTTGGCCGTCCAGAGGCCTGCTTACTGGACTCAGCTAAATGTTCCGAAGTATAAACCCTACCAGTTCTTGTCATACCCCGTGGCGCAATTGCTTCTCTGGATTTGGATTTTCCTTTCCTCTTTGCCTCGGCTGCATAATCACAAGGGATGGCCTTCGTATGGAATAGTGATATGGACGACATTGCTACTGGAATGGGTACCCTTGTTTTGGAAGGTAACACAGCAACTTCAAATGGCACAGGTGCCTTTGGGGACCCAAACTCGACCTCAATCGGTCCTGGCATCTTTTGCATAAGAAGGTGATTCGAACTCAAGTGGTATGGACATGTTCACTTCAGCGTCTCCAGAAGGCTAGATTTGGACTAAAATTGGATTAAGTGTGACTGTTGGTTTCTTTGTCTCATCACATTCAGCGATCAATCTGATCAATCCTTTGGGGTTCCAATCATCTTCTATCTCAATCATGTGAACGCCTCCGCCCTTTGTGGTCTGGTATATGGTTGTTGCAAACAGTAGGAGCAGTCTCCTTTGCCACGATGATCTTGTTGTCAATTAAAGCTTGGATCTTTATCCTTCAGAGATCGGCCCTCGTCAGTGGTATGCCCCTTCATGTCAGAATGGTATGCACAGGTTTTGTTCGAATTGACCCATTGGCGAGGATTTTCTGGAGTTATGACAGGGATAGGGGTGACGTAACCAGCAACTTTGAGCCTTTCATACATCTAGTCAATAGGTTTGACAATGGCAGTATATTGTTTGAGAGGTCTGCGGTCAAAGTTTGGTCGGGGTCTAGGGAAATTTTGGCGAGTAGGAGGTTATTAATAGTGAGAGGGTTGTGCACTATAGGCTTGGTAGACAGGTGCGCGTTAAGAGCACCTAGATGAAGTGGGCTGATATGTGGGAGGTGGAGATGATTGGTAAGTAGGTTGTGGAGCTTGGTAAGAAGGCGAGGGTGCTTGGTAATTTGGGGTAGGTTGGTATGTGAGTGGAGGTAATAGGTAGCTTTGGTATTTGACTGGGGATTTAGTTCTCTGTGCAACCATCACGGTACTCACATCTCTTTTCTTGGACGTGCCACCAGACTGTAGAGCATTGTTGGTGTCCTGTAATGCTTCAAAGTTAGTGACCATACCACTTTTAATGCCTTCCTCGATCTTCTCCTCTAACTTGGTGATGTCAAAAAACTTTCGGCCTTCAATCAGCATCAACCTCTCATAATACGGTAGGTCTTGAGCTCGGACAAAAATCCTGTTCATCTGTTCTTTTTCTAAAGCCGGCCTGACCTTAGCAGCTTTTGATCTCCAACAAGCAGAATACTCACAAAATGTCTCTGTGGGTTACTTCTTTAAGTTCTGGATGTTGAATACATCTGGCGCATTTTCTGCGTTGAATCTGAATCTGTCCATGAAATCGGATGCCGTGCTTACCCAATTCATCCACTTCTTCGAATATTGGCTAATGTACCAAGATAGAGCATCTCCTTTCAAACTTCTCATAAAGAGATTCATGCTAATATTCTCATCCTTTCCTACTCCGACCAGCTTGTCGCAGTATGTCCTCAAATGGACTCTTGGATCCCCTTTGCCATAAAAAATCTCAAACTTGGGAGGTTTGTACCACTCCGAAAGTTCGACATCTAGCTGAATGCAAACGTCCTCGTTATTCAGTCCCTTGATCCTTTTGTTTCCTTCAATAACCTGAACTCGGCTAGTCAGCTTCTTGAGTTCCGCGGCCAGCTTCCTGATAAGAGAGTCTTTATCATCAGACTCGGGTGTGGTTGAGATAGGATGAGTATAATGTGGCATAGTTTCCACGTAGATGGGGGTGTTCTGGAGATAATCATATGTGGAGTTTAGTGGTTCAAGGATGCGTAGTGGGGGTGTTGTTTGAAGTGTGGCATGCATTGCAATGTTGATGAGGAGTGGGTTGTTTCGTGGTTTCGGGATGTTTTGTGGAGGTGTGGGATTTTGAGAATTGACATCTGGGGTAATGAAGGAAAATGATAAGTTCGCCAAGTTCCGAACTTGTTCCAGTTCTTCCTGAAATTTCAATAACTTCTGCTCGAGTTGGGCGGCACTTTCTTTGGAAACCTCAATACCCTGAGGAACCTCTACCCTTTCGGCTGAGTTCTCCTTTCTGGTGATGCTCAAATTTTCCATTTTTCCCTTGTTCATGTTTCTGATAGGACTCGGAGGAGGAGGAGGTGGAGGGCCCTTAGATCTTGTGGAGTAAGATGACGGTACTAGAGTGCACGAACTAACTTTTTGTGAGGGGAATAAAATAAATGTAAAAACAAAAAAGGTAACAAGTTAGTGAGGACTATAAGAAAATATGTTACGATTTAAACACATAGTGCGATAATGTAAATCGTGTCCTAATTTGGGAGCCTCGTTGTGCCCGAGGTAGGACTAGCGACAAGTTGATTTGGAGAACTTATAATGCTAAATGCCTCATTTTATTGATTAAATAATATGAATCCCAAAACGTTACTAAAATTGCGGAAAATAAGAATGTCACTAGTGGCCATTGGCCTTATTACATTTAAGGCAAAAAGAAAAGATCCTAACTGCTTGGTCCCAGAAGGATCTTCCCCAGACTGGGCATCTTTAGCTCCATCAAACAACTTCACCAGCTCACGTAGTCCCAGCAGCAAGTAGGCTCTAGTCAAGTGTCCTTTTTCGTTTCCTTCAGCGGTCTGGTAGTTCTCAATCCTCTAGATGAACTTCCTTTCCAAATCTACTAAACCCCGCTCAAAATAACCTTGTCGCTTGTTGGCACTGACAGCCATATCTTTCCATTCTTTAATCAACTTTGGATGGGCTTCTTGAATTTCCCGGTGCTCACTCTTGCATTCCCGAATCCTCTTGCGCAATTGGTTATACTTAACCCATACTTCAGTCTTTTCGTCGATAATCCTATAACCTCGAACAAACCCGGGTTGACCCAAGTCATCCTGATTTTCCTCCAGCCAACCTGAGTAGTATGGCGAACAACCGGCATGATACCTATCCAGATCAATAGAATCCTTCCCGAAGATGATTTTGCAGTGCCACATGAGCTGGTCTTGGCACTTGTAAGGGCTATCATCATCTTGAAAGTCGACCCTGAAGTGACTTATCTTTCGACCCTTGGTATAACCTGCTTTTTTCCTTAGTGCCTCATGACTCGAGAGGGACATAAGCATAAGTTCTTCTCAAACCTATGAGTATAAGAAATGATGCATCCCGAGATCGGACAATGAACTCTTTAGTAGGGAACCATTCGAACATCCACTGCACTTGATCCTCTTTCAAATTTTCAAACAACTCTACCCACCCTTTAGCATCCTTTGGTTGAGCAAACATGTTTGGCATATAGTTCATTCACCTTGGCTGATGGAAGGCGATATGATCATTCCAGTCTCTACGCAGAATCTCTTGCCGATATTCACCCTTTTGGAGGTGCTCCATGAGACAGAGTTGGAGTAGTAAGTTACAACCCTCAAAGTGATTGGCCCCTCATTGATAGTTTTCCAGGGCTCGGTTTATCTCCATAACAATCATAGGTACTATGCTGAAAGGTTGCCCACCAATCCATTCCATTAAATTCTTGGTGACCATGGCTAGTCTGGTATGAATCCTAGCATTCTTTATAGGAAATACTTTCATCCCAAAAAAATAGAACATAAAGACGAAGACTCTTCTGTGTATATGCCCCAATGAGGTGAGGGGGAATTCATCTGGGCAAGTGCGGTAGGACTTGCTATGGCCGTACCTCTTGTACAAATAGTCGAAAGGAATGTAGGAATCTTTCAAGTAGGTCAAATATGTGTTCTTCTTTAGTCCCATCATTTTGAGAAAACCTCTACCCTTGCGATTTTCCAGCATAAGTAAACCCGGAGTCTCCCATAGAATATCACAGCATTTAGTTCTCCAATAAGTGCACAAACTTGGTAGTGTTTGTTTGGTTCCCAAGGAAACCCAGTGGACTTTGGACAAGGCAATCTGAAAGAGTCACTATGTGAAAAACATAACTGACTCATCTAGGTTTGATAATAATGCATGCACAATTGAATAGAGTAAGGTTTCTATGGGGTATTAGACTGGTACCCTTGAGCGAACAACTCAAGAGGGAAAGGTACGAAACCGTCGACTGCACCATTGACCAGCTGGTTTTATCGCAAATACGCCTTTGCCAAATTAAGGGGTGATAATATCGGAAGGGTGCAACCGCTCATTATAAGCGTTGTTATATTATTTTAGCACGAGTGGAATATGATGTTGAGAATGTAATTACAAGAATGAAACAAGTTGTCATGTATTTGCATTCATAAAGTAGTGATTACAATAATTGCTCATAATTACAACAGTATTGAAGGAAAGCGGTAAAGGAAAAAGAAAAGAAATGAAGAGCCAAGTCAGTTTCATAATAGAAGAAGAGATAAAGACATTAAGTAAAGGCGATAAAGAAGCAAAAAAGTCACAAATAACATGAAATGGTAAAAGTCTAAAGACGTCCCTAGCAGTGTCGCCATGTTGTCGATGTCCCCTTTTTCTAAAGGCGGAATCGGGTTTACAGCATTTGATCACAAATAATATGATAACTTGATCCAAAAAAAAAAGATAAATTTCGTTTACATTTTAAAAAAATAATCATATCATACCATTTTTTTAAATATACTTTTTGTTACACTTGAAAATATCTATAGAAACTATCAATTAGAAACCAATGTCCCTCTTGTTGAATTTGAGAAAAATAACTTTTCACATAATCTAGTGATTCAAAATCGATATTCTTCAACAAAAAAATATTAAACTCTTGCAATGTTAGCTTGACTGCAGCTAAATGAAGAGGTTTCAGCTTATACCCTTAAATTCCTAGTAGGTGCTAAATTAAAATTAATGATAGTAAATGTATAGCCAAAATTTTATTATTTATTTGATGTCCACTTATACAAATTGACTCTTCAAACAAATATTTTGAAAAAGAAAAAAAATATTTTTTTGTGAATATTGACTAATTTATGTGATGTTTTTTTCTCCAACATCTAGATTTACTTCATTATATATATATAAAAACTTTTATTCAGTTTGTAAGTTCTTTTTTGTTATCTGGATAACAATAGACGTGTATCCTATATGTTACATTTATTTTAAAAGGAATCTGATTTAATCAATATAGTTATATTATTTTAAAGAACTATGATTATAGGATTTTAAATGTGAAAGAGTTTTATAGTTACGTGGAATACTTTATTTTTTCACAGGCACAATAGTATTTAAATAATCAGAAAAGATGAAAATATCTTCTAGCATGATTGCATATGATTATTAACCGTATTAAGTATGATAACTTGACCAAAAAAATAGATAAATTTCTTTTTTATTTTAATTCAAATTTAAAAAATTTATCTATAAATTCAGAATTATTCTTTAATTCAAATTCAGTTTTATATATATGACTAACATAGTCAATATAGAATAAATTTACCATATTTTTTGTATTTATTACTTCGCTACTTAGCTTAAACACAATGCAACTATATATAGTAACTTTCTTGCTTTTATATATATATATATATATATATATATATATATATATTGTTCTTCCATTTTATCGTTCATTTTTTTTAATTTTTTTCTTTTTCTTTTCTGATTTTTATACCAATTAACTCTACACTTAGAAAGAAAGGGCTAATAAAGAAAAGAGAAAAGATCATGGACATTATGATTAATCTGAATATCACTCTCTTAAAATGGACAAATTATTTGGAGACCACCATGTTAGATTCTAAGCTTTCTTTTGTATATGCATGAAAATTTACAAAGGGCATTAGTTCTCCTGGCTTTTCACTTCTCTAAGTATAGATCAATCATTAATGAATGCATTATAGTGTATTCAATAAAAAAAATAATGTTAATAGTAATATTTTTGAAAGCTTTGTAATTTGCGCCAAATTGTCATTATTTTTATAATTTTTTATTTGATCTATTTTTATATTTAGATCGAAAAAATAAATAATTCAAAGTCCAAAGTTAATCAAACCGAATAAATGTTTGTCTTTGATCCTTGTAAATCTCAAGACATCTACATTCAAAAAAGAATGGCATTCGGAACCTTCAATTCCGGGATCCGCCTCTGCTTATAAGTGTCGGTATGCCTGACTGAATCTTATGTTGCTTGGACTGTCCAAAAAATATTGTAGGTGCGTGTCAGATCTCAAAAGATTATTGATTTGAAGAGTTCACACTGTAGAATTTAAGCACATACATAGAGTTATGGCAACGAAAATTTATCAAGGAACGTACCTTCAGCCACAGTTGTTCAAGTGTTGTTGACTTGCCTAGTAAAACTTTATAGAAAACCTAGGAGCCTTCCAGCATGTGTCTATCCTTAGGATGCCAGATTGATGGAGTCAAAAGCGTATTTATAGGTAGAGTAGGGACTCTTAGGGAAATACTTTTACCCTAGGGATTTTTTTATAAATTATAATTGACCTAAGGACTCCTAATAAAAAATGCTTCTTTCCATCAAAGAAACTACCATATATTTATAACTACAGAATATTATCTAATATATTATTTATTTGGGAGATAAGGTAAATAATTTATTGTTAAATATGTGGGCCACATTAGAAATCTCTATAAGGTAAAACTTCCACGGAGCGCCCTATTTGGTCGCCCCCATTTAACCTATACCAATTTTTTAAAAGTTTTAACTTGTACCTGCTTTTTAAACAACTTCAGCCCACTTTCTCCTCCTCCTTCTCCTTTAATTATAATACAGAAGCACTTACTAATAGTTAGCAGATCTTTAACAATTTCGAGAAATTTGAGACCCCTATCATTGTTGCCAGCAGTTACCTATTGACAATTTTCAGACACATACATAAATAGTAAGAAAACATAGCCATTGCTTCACTTTCTGGTAATAAAACACTATAAAGTGAAAATGGAGAAGGAGCACTAAAGTTGTTTTAGTTCCAGCATATAATTACTTAAGAAAATCTGTTTCTCTATAAAATATATTTTAATTGTCTACATGAAAACAATATAAAAATGAAGTGTAAAGGAGACGTGAAATGCCCCCTAGAGCTCTACAGCTGAAATTCGCTTTTTAGTAGGGTTTTAGTTTTTTTTCCTCATAGAATAGGGATTTTACTTTCCTTGTCTTTAGATATTTTATTTTCTTATTAGAATAGGAATTGTAGTCATCAAAGAAGAGGCCCTATGCCTATATAAAGGATTCTCGTGTCTTGTAAAGTAGAAATTCACGTTTCTGAGGCTTGCACTAGTTTTACAACGGAGTATTTTTTTTCTATTTTGTCTTCTTTATCTTTATTTTTTGATTCTAAGCAAGGTGGTGATAGTCTTTATCTTATTTTCAATTACGTATGGTTTTTCTTTATCACGTTAATTGATTCCAAGTGGTGACATTAGGAACTTTTTAGTTCTTGATTATTCAAGAACACGTTTCTAGATCCAAATTTGTTCGTTTAGTATCCTAGAATTAGAACTTTCATTGAACCAGTGCAACCTCAATATTACTTATTTTTAACAAATAAATAGTCTTTCTTATTGTTGAGATCGTCATCTTTCACCTTTTTTTGAATCATCATATTCGGGGTCTTAAAACTTGAGATACATTGTTTCTTCAAATCAGCTCATAAATTACGTTTTTGTTTCAAGATCTTGATCCTGATTGGTTGGTTATTTGTTAACTCAAAGAATCACATCATTTAGTCGTAGGATCAGCAATCATAACTACTGACATGCTCAAAATATGCTTGCTTCTTCATATAGCCTCTAACCATCAAATACTTTATGTCGATATAATTGTTTCGGTTGCTACTTTTATTATTCTTAGAAAAGAAAGCGAGTAAGACACAGTTTTAACACATGTCATTATCCACTATATGAATAGTCTTGGGAAGTTCAAAGCATTGAGTACTTGTTCCAGGAAAGGTCATTCTAATGAGTCGTATGCCTTCTGCATGTCTACTTTCACCATACACTTGGGGGAACCCCGTTTTCTGCTATGTCCCTTAACTAGATCATAGCTAATTATAATGTTATCAGAGATCACTCTACCTGAGACAAAGACTGCTTGATTCTCTGCTTGATTCTGTCAACCAGGTAACTCATAACTCCTTGTAGCCTCTTGTTAAGATCTTTGATATCAGTTTATACACTATAGTGCATCAAGAAACGGGTTTGAATTGTTTGACAGTAGAGGGGTTCTTGACCTTTGGTATAGAGAGATTATGGTGCAATTAATAGGCTCATACATAATCTTGGTATCAAAGAATTGTATCAATGTCGTTGTTATCTCCGTTCCTATGATGTTTTGTACTTTCTTCAAAAATACGGCATTAAATTTGTCACATCTTGGAGCTTTGTTGTCATCTATATCATTGAGCTCATTCCTTACCTCCAATTCGGATACTGGTTCAATCAGCTTTAATTGCATTTCCCGGGTCAAACATTGGCCATCGTTCATGACTTGTGGATTGATTGCAGGTAGTCGCATTATAATTTAAACTTCTGACCGTGATTTATAGTCACATTTGCTACATATGATTTATAAGAATGTGATTAATGATCACTAATAGACATGCTTCAAATTTGAACTTCCTTATTACAACAATAACAACAACGATTCTGATGACCCAAAAGGTCATCACTTGCTTTTAAATTCAGTTCTACTTTTCGAGGTCTTAAAAATCTCATTTAGCATCACCTCAATTTGTGTGCGCAGTCCAGGCGCGTAGCCGGAAAGCCTAAATGTGAAAATCTGTGAAAAAGTGATAAATTTTGACTATAAATGAATTAATTTAACTTTGGTCAATATTTTAGGTAAACGAACCCAGACCCGTGATTTGACAGTCCCGGAGGGTCCGTAGGAAAATATGGTACTTGAGCGTATGCCTAGCATCGAATTCCGAGGTCCCAAGCCAGACAAATAAATTCTTACAGAAAAATATTTTCTGAAACTGTTTAAAGGATTTGGAAATTAATTTTGATCAGATAATGTTGGTATTGGGCCTGTATATTAGTTCTGGCACCTGGTAAAGGTCTTATATATGATTTAAGATAATTCGGTGAAGTTTGGTAAGAAACGGAATCCATTTGAGGTGATTCGGACCTTAATTGCAAAATTTGATGTTTTAAGAAGTTTGAAAAAATTTATTGATTTTGAGGTTTAATTCGATGTTCATGATGTAGTGATATGATCGCACATATAAGTTCATATGGTATTTTTGAGTTAGTGCTACATTTGGTTTGAAGTCCCGAGGGCTCGGGTGTGTTTCGGAAGGTTTTGGACTTATAAAAAGTTGTAGGTTTTTGCTGTTCAGTGCCTATGGATTTTGTTCTTCGCATTCGCGTGGTCCCACTCGCGAATGCGTAAGGCAAATATCCCAGGTGACAAACTTCTTCTTCGCGAATGCGAGGCTGGAGTAGCGAACGCAAGGCTAGGGGGGATACCCTTTGTGAATGCGACATAGCACATGCGAACGCGATGGCTTGTGAGCCTGGACAGAGGGAGGCATATTAAACCTACGCAAACGCGATCATCTGGATGCAAACGAGAAGGCTTGAGGAGTTACTTCTCCGCGAATGCGAGCCCGCTTGCACGACGCGAAGGTCTCTCAGGCCTGGCTCATCGCGAACACGATGAGCTTGTCGCGAATGCGAAGACCAATTTCGCTCAGTTTTAAGTTTCAAAACAGAATGCATTACGGGAATTTCATCAGTGATTTTTGAAGAGGAACTTTACCATATCTTCATAGGTATGTAATCCTAAGCTCGTTTTCTTCCATTTTTATCAACACCCACTAGATTTCTAGGCCTAAAACATGAGATTAAGAGTAGAAAATTAGGAATTTGGATAGAGTTAGGGCTTTTTGATTATTTGGGAATTTGACCTCGTTTTGGGGTTGGATTTTAAAACAAATTATATATTCGGGCTCGTGGGTGAATTGGTGATCAGGTTTGGTCCAAACCTCATGTTTTGACCAAGCGGGTCCGGGGTCAATTTTTTACTTTTTGGGAAGAATGATTAGAAAGATATAATTAAGTATTAGAATGGGATTTTGAGCATTTGTTGATGTTGCTTAGTTTATTATGTATAGATACAATTGATTTGGAGCCGAATTCGAAAGGAAAGGCGATTTTTGAGGCTTGAGTTGGTCGTGGAAGTTCGAGGTAAGTGTTTGGTCAAACCTTAGCTTAAGGGATTAGTAGTTGTGTCTTGTTTGTTATATGCTTCTTGTTGAGTACGACCAATATGCATGGTGACAAGTATCTATACGTTGATGTCGAGAAAGATTGTGAGTCTTAAATTGCAATAAATTGTGTTCTTAAATAGCACCACGGATGCTTTAATTGATAATTCTCGATATTGAGCGAGGATTTAGTTTGTTTTCGTGGAAGTTACTTATGATTGAGTATTGGTGTTAGCTGAGATGAGTGGACGTGGGGTTAATATTGGTTATAGCTATTTCTCCCTTGCCAGGACGCATCTACTTTTACTGTTGAATCCCTTGCCGGGATAGTGTAGCTTATTGTTGATCCCTTGTCGGGACTCGTGGTATGGTTGAGATTAAGGTATATAAATATATGGGTCGAGTTGCGAACCGCAAAAATACTATATATGGATTGGGTTGCACATCGTAACAATATTATATTTGACCGGGTTGCACGCCATAACAATATTATATTGGATCGGGTTGCACGTCGCAACAATGTTAAATGATAAGGGATTGTGTTGTGCGCTGCAACAGTGTTATTATTGTTTTGTTGTAGATTTGGAATTGTTCTCTCATATTTCTCTTAAGTTTCTGTTGGATTTGATATCTTCCTCGTAGCATGTACCCACCCTCCCATGTGAATTGTTTATTCCTGTTTATTTTTCGATATATATTATATAACTACACAGGTTTATCTAGAGTCAGGTCGTAGCCTCGTTACTACCTCGTCGTGGTTAGGCAAGGAACTTACCAGCACATGGGTTCATTTTTACTGATGCTACACTCTGCACTATGTGCAGATTTTAGGGCAGCTTTTGGACAATAGCACTTGGGGAGCCAGCCTTCAGTCCAGCCAGAGATCCCAAGATAGTCCTGCAGGAGTCCGCAGTCCCGATGTTTTCTTCTATTTCATTATGTACTCTGTTTTCATTAGATTTAGAGACATATTGTATTTCTTTTAGAGATTTGTTGTAGTAATCTTAGTCCGTCCATGAATATTGTGACTCCAGATTCTTGGTAGAGGAGTATATTGCATTGTAGCACTGTCTTGGTTTTTTTTAGCTGCTTAAGTCTTTCGCTTATTCTTTTTATCGTTAATTTTTAAAATGTTGATTACATGTTAATTCGAGTTGTTAAAAAGGATTAAAATGAAAGATTTAGAATTTCTATGTTTCATGGTTTGCCTAGCTTCTACGAGCAGGTGCCATCACGACTCCCAAGGTGGAAAATTTGCATCGTGATAAGTTGGTATTTGAGTTCTAGGTTACTTAGGTCTCACAATTTACGGACAAGCTTAGTAGAGCCTGATGGATCAGTACAAAGACGTCGATATTTATCCCCAAAGGCTATAGAGTTAGGAAAAACTTCACATTTGTTCTTTCTTGTTGTGCGGTTTGGTTTCTCAATACTAATTGAATTTCTACTATGTTCCTTTGTAGATGGTAAGAACACGTGCTTCCTCATCCACCGATCGGTAGACCGAGCCCCCAAGCAGCAGATCCCACGAGGGGCAGAGGACGAGGCTGAGGCCGTGCTAGAGGATGATGTAGTGGAAGAGCTTAGACCAGGGCAGCAACACCCGCAGTAGAGCCTCGGGTTGACTTTAATGATGAGGTTTCGGCCCCAGCGGTTTCGCTGGGCCCAGATCAAGTCCAGAGGGGTTTATTGCCACCCCAGTTCTTCTGGATGCCTTGGTCCGTCTAGTGGGTCTTATGGAGAGTGTCACCCGGGCAAGCTTGCTTCCTGTAGCACCAATCGTCTCTCATGCTGGAGGAGGAGCCCAGATTCTTGGTACTTGCACTCGGGAGCATATGGCTCCCCAGTCTCAGACTCCAGCAGCTCAGCTAGTTGGAGCAGTTCAGTCGGGTGTGGTAGCTTAGATCGGTGATCGGGAAGCCATGTCTGTCGATACTTTTTGGCGATTGGACAGGTTCACTAAGCTCTTCACTACTACTTTCAGTAGTGCATCTACTAAAGATCCTAGGATCATCTAGACATCTTCCATGAGTTTCTCAAGAACACGGGGATAGTTGAGACCAATAGGGTCAATTTTGCTACATTTCACTTGTCTAGATCCGCCAAAACTTGGTGGAGGGATTCCTATTTGGCTAGACCAGCCAAATCGCCATCTCTGACTTAGGAGCAGTATGCTCAGCTATTTTTGGAGAAGTTTCTCCCCATCACTCATAGAGAGGCCTATCAGAGGCAGTTTAAGCGTCTCCAGCAGAGTTCTATGACTGTTACCCAGTATGAGACTAGATTCATCGACTTGGCTGGTCATGCTCTTATCATACTTCCTACCAAGAGAGAGAGAGATAGGGTGAGGAGGTTTATTGACAGTCTTATTCAGCCGATTCGTCTTCATATGGCTAGGGAGACTGGGAGTGAGATTACTTTAAGGAGGAAGCCAATGTGGCCAGGAAAGTGGCAATAGTTATGTCGTAGGGGTGGTTATAAGTTGGATAAAAGGCCTCATCATTCAGGCAGATTCAGTGGTGCCTCGTTTAGAGGCAAGGATTCGTATGGTAGACGCCATCCTCCAATGCCCTTTCAGTCAGTACTTCAAGTTTTTCATGGTGCTTCAGGTGGCTGTGGATCTCACATTCAGTATTCTGATCAGCAGCCCTATAGTGCACCACCAGCTCCTATCAGTGCACCGCAGCTCCAGAGTTTTCGGGGTGGTCATTCAGGTCGCCAGGGTCAGTCTCAGTTTACTCAGCCGTAGCACTCAGGTGGATGCTATGAGTGCGGTGAGTATGGTCATATCAGGAGGGCTTGTCCGAGGTTCGTGGGTACTTAGTCACAGTAGCAGGGTTCCTGTGTTATAGTTCAAGCACTAGGTGTTCCACAGACCGCCCAGCCAGCTAGAGGCGGGGGTAGAGGTGCTAAAGCTGGAGGTAGAGGTGCTAGAGGTGGAGCTCAGACCGCTAGAGGTGGAGGCTAGCCAGCTGCACGCCGTCCCAGGGATGTAGTCCAGGGTGGTGGGGCCCACCCCTGATGTTATAGCCTTCCAGAAAGGCTTGAGGCTGAGGCTTTCGGTGCAGTTATCACAGGTACTGTTCTGGTTTGTGATAGAGATGCTTCAGTGTTATTTAATCCAGGGTCTACATACTCGTATGTGTCATCTTATTTTGCACCGTATCTGGTCATTCCTAGTGATTCTTCGAGTGCTCCTATTTATGTGTCTACACCAGTGGGTAATTCAATTGTGGTAGATTGAGTCCATCGTTCTTGTATTGTGGTGATCGGGGTCTTGAGACTCATGTAGATTTTTTGCTTCTGGACATGGTCGATTTCGATGTCAAATTGGGGATGGACTGGTTATCACCTTACCATGCCATCTTGGACTGTCACGCCAAGACTATGACCTTAGCCTTACCGGGTTTGCCTTGTTAAGAGTGGACAGGAACTCCTGGTTATTCTACTCGTAGTGTTACCTCTTATATGAGGCTCGGTGTATGGATTAGAATGGTTGTTTGGCCTATTTGGAATGTGTTCGTCATTTTTGTGATGAGGTTCCTTCTATTGATTCTGTGTCTGTTGTTCGTGAGTTTCCTGAGGTATTCCCTTTCGACCTGATGGGTATGCCACCCCACAGGGATATTGACTTTTCCATTATTTGGCTCTGGGCACTCAGCCCATTTCTATCCCTCCGTATTGCATGGCCCCGCCGGAGTTGAAAGAGCAGTTGCAAGACTTGCTTGAGAAAGGTTTCATTAGACCCAGTGTTTCGCCTTGGGGTACACCAGTGTTGTTTGCTAAGTAGACGGATGGGTCGATGAGAATGTGTATTGATTGACGCCACTTGAACAAGATTACAATAAAGAATAAGTATCCATTGCCAAGGATTGATGATTTATTTGATCAGCTTCAGGGTGTCAAGGTATTTTCAAATATTGACTTGAGATCTGGCTACCATTAGTTGAGGATTAGGGCATCTGATGTCCCTAAGACAGCTTTCCGTACTAGGTACGGGCATTATGAGTTCTTGGTGATGTCATTCGAGTTGACAAATGCCCCAGTAGCTTTTGTGGACTTGATGAACCGAATGTTCAGTTCTTATTTGAATTCGTTCATGATAGTCTTCATTGATGGTATTTTGATTTATTCCCGCAGCCGGGAGGAGCATGAGCAGCATCTTAGAGTGGTTCTTCAGACCTTGAGGGACAGTCAGTTATATGTTAAGTTCTCAAAGTGTGAGTTTTGGTTGAGTTCAGTTGCATTTCTAGGTCATGTTGTATCAGCTGAGGGTATCTAGGTTGATCCAAAGAAGATTGAGGCAGTCAAGAACTGGCCTAGACCAGCATCAGCTACAGAGATTCGGAGTTTCTTGGGATTGGCAAGCTACTATCATCGGTTCATGGAGGGGTTTTCATCTATCGCAGCCCTGATGACCAGGTTGACCCAGAAGGATGCCCAGTTCAGATGGTCAGACGAGTTGAGACGAGCTTTCAGAAGCTTAAAACAGCTCAAACTACGACACCAATGTTGGTTTTGCCCACGGGTTCAGGGCCTTATGCAGTTTATTATGATGCATCTCGTATTGGGCTTGGTGTAGTGTTGATGTAAGATAGTAAGGTCATTGCCTATGCTTTGTTGTAGTTGAAGATTTATGAGAAGAGGTTTATGATTTGGAGTTGGTAGCCATTGTCTACGCATTGAAGATTTGGAGGCATTATCTGTATGGTGTGGCATGTGAGGTGTTCACGGATCACAAGAGCCTTCAGTATTTGTTCAAGCAAAAAGAGTTTCATTTGAGAAAGAGGAGGTGGTTGGAGTAGTTAAAAGATTATGATATCACTATCTTATATCATCCAGGAAAGGCCAACGTGGTGGCCGGTGCTTTGAGTAGGAAGTCATCCAGTATGGCCAGTCTTGCCTATATTCCGCTTGGTGAGAGACCTTTTGCTTCGAATGTTCAGGCCTTGGCCAATCAGTTCGTGAGGATGGATGTTTCTGAGCCTACTCGTGCTTTAGCTTGCACGGTCACTCATTCTTCTTTAGTGGAGCGTATCCGTGATCAGTGGTATGATGATTCCCATTTATGTGTCTGTATAGACACGGTGCAGCACGGAGACGCCAAGCAAGTTACCTTAGATGATGATGGAGTTTTGATATTGCAGGGTCGAATTTGTGTGCCTAATGTGGATGGGCTTCGGGAGTTGATTTTAGAAGAGGCCCAGAGCTCCCGGTACTCTATTTATACGGGCGCCGCAAAGATGTGTCAGGATTTGCAGCAATATTATTGGTGGCGGAGAATGAAAAAATATATCGTCGCATATGTGGCTCAGTGTTTGAATTGTCAGCAGGTCAAGTACAAGCATCAGAGACCTGGTGGTTTATTTCAGAGGATTGAGCTTCCCGAGTGGAAGTGGGAGCGGGTTACTATGGATTTTGTTGTTGGACTTCCACAGACTTGGAGGAAGTTTGATGCAGTGTGGGTTACTGTTGATAGGTTGACCAAGTCAGCACATTTCATTCCTGCGGCAGTCTCCTATTCACCCGAGAGGTTAGCTGAGATCTATATCCGCGAGATTTTTTGTTTTCACGGTGTGCCTGTATCTATAATTTCGGACCGAGGTATACAGTTTATCTCACGTTTCTAGAATGTAGTTTAGCGAGGGTTGGCCACACGGGTTGAGCGGAGCACAACATTTCATCCCCAGACAGACGGGCAGTCCGAGCTGACTATTCAGATTTTGGAGGATATGCTTCTAGCTTGTGTCATTGACTTTGGAGGCTTGTGGGATCAATTTTTGCCTTTATCATAGTTTTTCCAACAACAACAGCTACCAGTCGAGTATCAGATGGCTCCTTATAAGATTTTATATGGTAGGCGGTGTCAGTCTCCGATAGGATTGTTTCAGCCAGGATAGGCTCGATTGTTGGGTACGGATCTAGTTCAGCATGCCTTGGACAAGGTCAGGATCATTCAGGATAGGCTTCGTACAGCTCAGTCCAGGCAAAATAGTTATGCCGACCGCAAGGTTCAAGATTTGGCTTTCATGGTCGGTGAGCGGGTATTGCTTCGAGTGTCGCCTATGAAGGGCGTGATGAGATTTGGGAAGAAGGGCAAGCTTAGCCCCAGGTTCATTGGTCTATTTATGATTCTTGATCGATTGAGAGAGGTTGCTTATAGACTTGGATTGCTACCGAGCTCATAAGTCGTGCATCCAGTGTTTCATGTGTCCATGCTTCGGAAGTATCACGGCGTTCCATCCCACATGTTAGATTTCAGTACTGTCCGGTTGAATAAGGACTTGTCTTATGAGGAGGAGTCGGTAACCATTCTAGACCGGCAGGTTCGTCAGTTGAGATTGAAAAGTTTTTCTTCTATTCGTGTTTAGTGGAGAGGTCAGCCTACCAAGGCATCGACCTGGGAGTCCGAGTCCAATATACGGAACCGTTATCCCCATGTACTTCATTCTTATGTCCGTTCGAGGAGGAACGATTGTTTTAGAGGTGGAGAATGTGATGACCCAAAAGGTTTAAATTGAATTCTGTGTTCTGAGCCCTTTGAAAACCTCATTTAGAATCACCTCATTTAGAATCAACTCGATAAATGTGCATAGTCGGGCGCGTAGCTGAAAAGCTTAAATGTAAAAATCTGTGAAATTTTTTTTTGACTATAAATAAATTAATTTGACTTTGGCCAACGTTTTGGGTAAACAGACCAGGACCCGTGATTTGACGATCCCGGAGGCTCAGTATGAAACAATGGGACTTGGGTGTATGGCCGGAATCAAATTTCGAGGTCTCAATCTCGAGAATTGAATTTTTAAAGAAATTTATTATATGAAATTGTTTAAAGGATTTGAAAATGAATTTTGATCAAAACATGTTGGTATTTGACCCGTATTTTAGTTCTGGCGCCCGTTACAAGTCTTATATGTGGTTTAAGATAATTCAGTGAAGTTTGGTAAGAAACAGAATCTGTTTGACGTGATTCGAACCTTAATTGCAAAATTTGATCTTTTAAGAAGTTTGAAATAATTCATTGATTTTGAGGTTTAATTCAAGTTAATGATGTTATTTTAGCGACGTGATTGTTGGAAACACGTTCTCAAGGCTTTATACTAAAACGTATGCTCTTATGTGTAGGTTATGATGAATGACAAACGAAGCGCAAATTGATATATGACGAAGTTCAAGTACAAGCGCATAATTGATGCATAACGAGATTCAGGCACAAGACAAAGTTTTATAGTTTAAATGAGTCGTTATTAATTGTGTTCTTGATTCTACAACTTGACTCATGATATGGCTTCTCTCGTAAAACTATTTTTTCCAAAATCATGCATATTTAATTTAATGCTAAATAATTTTAAATCATGCATATTTACTTTAGCCAAAATGATTTTTAAACATGCCTCTAAGATCTGGACTAAGTTAATCGATTATGCACTTATGATAATCGATTATGTTAAGACAAGACTGCATGACAATCGATTGTGAACTAATGGCAATCGATTGTGTTAAGGCAGTGAGCATCAGCTTTTTCAAACCTACATGACAATCGATTGTGAACCCTATGACAATCGATTGTGATGAGGCAGTGTACATCAAAGTTTTTCAACGCTCAAAATAATCGATTGTGAAGTTAATGACAATCGATTGTGAAGAGACAGTGTCCATCAGATTTTTCAAAGTCACAAAATAATCGATTGTGAACATATGACAATGGATTGTGTTGAGGCAGTGTCTTCCAGACTTTTTCAAAATTATTAAATAATCGATTGTGAGTATAAAACAATCGATTCGCAAGAGGCAGTGTCTAAAATGATTTTCAAAGTCTGATAAATAATCGATTGTTAACATTGCACAATCGATTGTGAAGCTGGCCGTTGTCGTAAAGTTTTCAAATACCGTCAGGTAATCGATTGTTGATTTTGTACAATCGATTGTTGATATTAAAATCTGGAAAAGATTTTTTGAACGTTGCTGAATAATCGATTGTTGATTTTGTACAATCGATTGTTGAAATTAAAATCTGGAAAGGATTTTTTGAACGTTGCTGAATAATCGATTATTGATTTGGTATAATCGATTGTTTTACGTAAATCTAGAAATGATTTTTTGAACGTTACCAATAATCGATTGTTGATCTTGGACAATCGATTGTTAAGCGTAAAATCTGGGATTGATTTCTGGAACGATTGGCAAACAATCGATTGTGGCCCTTTGACAATCGATTGTCACTCAGTAAAATCAGCAACTCTTAATTGGCAATTAGGCAACGGTAATGCCAAGTTTTTCAACTATAAATACAGCTTCATTTCAGTGTTTTAAACACACAACATACAACAACTGATCATACAATTGCTATAAGCTTGCATTCTCTATTGCTTATCATTTTATATTCATTACATAAATTTTGAGAGCCATATTATTGTTCAAAGTGTTGTGATCTTGAGCTTACTTCTTTTACTCATATCTACTCATAAAGGAGTGTATTGTTTGAGTGTTTAGTGTTTTGTACACTTGAAGAGAATTGTGATTCTCTTGTTGTAAGGAACTTGTGTTTCCTTGGTCGAAGTCTTGGAGTGTTGTATCTCCGAGCAAGATTGTTGAGGCTTGTGTCCTCAGATTGTAAAGGTTGGTTAGGCACCCGTAAGCTTAACAGTGAAGTCTTGGAGTGTTGTATCTCCGAGCAAAGGTGTTAAGGCTTGTGTCCTTAAGTTGTAAAGGTTGGTTAGGCACCCGTAAGCTTAACAGTGAAGTCTTGGAGTGTTGTATCTCCGAGCAAAGGTGTTAAGGCTTGTGTCCTTAAGTTGTAAAGGTTTGTTGAGCACCCGTAAGCTTGACAAGTTAGTGGAAAATCTCGAGAGAGTCTCTCGGGGACTGGACTAGCCACTTGTTGTGGTGAACCAGAATACATTGGTGCGTTCTTTCCTTTTTGTTTACTTAACGCACTTATTTATTTCCTGTCAATTTCAAATTCCGCAAGTTTACGCTAAATTTTATTATAACGCTATTCACCCCCCCCCCCCCTCTAGCGTTAAGCGTATTATCTAACAATTGGTATCAGAGCCCAACTCTCTGAAGACTTAACAGTTTGAGAGAACCATCCATGGCTTCTACTCGTGACTCTTTTGCAGGAATAGGTGAAGGTGATTTTAACATGTTGCCCCCAATATTTGATGGAAATAATTACTTATATTGGAAAGATCGGATGAGAATTTTCATCACAACCAACAACTTTTATCTATGGCAAATCATCAAGCATGGTGATCAAATGACAACAAAAGTTGGGAAAGCCAAGGTAAGTGAATACAACACTTAATGCAATAAATATGTTGTATAGCGCCTTGAATCAGGAAGACTATCAGAAAATTTCCCACTACAAAACCGCCAAAGAGATGTGGGATAAGCTGGAGAAAATGTATGAAAGCATGCCTCAAAAAGCGGACAGCTCATATGATGAATCAACTGGCCAATGTCTCATGGCAAACGAAGAAGAAGAGGTAAGTACGTCCAATCGATTGTGATGAGGCAATGTACATCAAAGTTTTTCAACGCTCAAAATAATCGATTGTGAAGTTAATGACAATCGATTGTGAAGAGACAGTGTCCATCAGATTTTTCAAAGTCACAAAATAATCAATTGTGAACATATGACAATGGATTGTGTTGAGGCAGTGTCTTCCAGACTTTTTCAAAATTATTAAATAATCGATTGTGAGTATAAAACAATCGATTCGCAAGAGGCAGTGTCTAAAATGATTTTCAAAGTCTGATAAATAATCGATTGTTAACATTGCACAATCGATTGTGAAGCTGACCGTTGTCGTAAAGTTTTCAAATACCGTCAGGTAATCGATTGTTGATATTAAAATCTGGAAAAGATTTTTTGAACGTTGCTGAATAATCGATTGTTGATTTTGTACAATCGATTGTTGAAATTAAAATCTGGAAAGGATTTTTTGAACGTTGCTGAATAATCGATTATTGATTTGGTATAATCGATTGTTTTACGTAAAATCTGGAAATGATTTTTTGAACGTTACCAATAATCGATTGTTGATCTTGGACAATCGATTGTTAAGCGTAAAATCTGGGATTGATTTCTGGAACGATTGGCAAACAATCGATTGTGGCCCTTTGACAATCGATTGTCACTCAGTAAAATCAGCAACTCTTAATTGGCAATTAGGCAACGGTAATGCCAAGTTTTTCAACTATAAATACAGCTTCATTTCAGTGTTTTAAACACAACAACATACAACAACTGATCATACAATTGCTATAAGCTTGCATTCTCTATTGCTTATCATTCTATATTCATTACATAAATTTTGAGAGCCATATTATTGTTCAAAGTTGTTGTGATCTTGAGCTTACTTCTTTTACTCATATCTACTCATAAAGGAGTGTATTGTTTGAGTGTTTAGTGTTTTGTACACTTGAAGAGAATTGTGATTCTCTTGTTGTAAGGAACTTGTGTTTCCTTGGTCGAAGTCTTGGAGTGTTGTATCTCCGAGCAAGATTGTTGAGGCTTGTGTCCTCAGATTGTAAAGGTTGGTTAGGCACCCGTAAGCTTAACAGTGAAGTCTTGGAGTGTTGTATCTCCGAGCAAAGGTGTTAAGGCTTGTGTCCTTAAGTTGTAAAGGTTGGTTAGGCACCCGTAAGCTTAACAGTGAAGTCTTGGAGTGTTGTATCTCCGAGCAAAGGTGTTAAGGCTTGTGTCCTTAAGTTGTAAAGGTTTGTTGAGCACCCGTAAGCTTGACAAGTTAGTGGAAAATCTCGAGAGAGTCTCTCGGGGACTGGACTAGCCACTTGTTGTGGTGAACCAGAATACATTGGTGCGTTCTTTCCTTTTTGTTTACTTAACGCACTTATTTATTTCCTGTCAATTTCAAATTCCGCAAGTTTACGCTAAATTTTATTATAACGCTATTCACCCCCCCCCCCCCTCTAGCGTTAAGCGTATTATCTAACAATTGGTATCAGAGCCCAACTCTCTGAAGACTTAACTGTTTGAGAGAACCATCCATGGCTTCTACTCGTGACTCTTTTGCAGGAATAGGTGAAGGTGATTTTAACATGTTGCCCCCAATATTTGATGGAAATAATTACTTATATTGGAAAGATCGGATGAGAATTTTCATCACAACCAACAACTTTTATCTATGGCAAATCATCAAGCATGGTGATCAAATGACAACAAAAGTTGGGAAAGCCAAGGTAAGTGAATACAACACTTAATGCAATAAATATGTTGTATAGCGCCTTGAATCAGGAAGACTATCAGAAAATTTCCCACTACAAAACCGCCAAAGAGATGTGGGATAAGCTGGAGAAAATGTATGAAAGCATGCCTCAAAAAGCGGACAGCTCATATGATGAATCAACTGGCCAATGTCTCATGGCAAACGAAGAAGAAGAGGTAAGTACGTCCAACTCTCACTCGCTTGAAGAAATGCAAAATGCTTATAATAAATTACATATTGAGTTTATTGATGCTTCCAAGACTATTAAAGATTTGCAGAAAACTCTGTCGTTGCAAGAAAAAGATTTTCAAAAACAACTCTCTCTAAAAGAAAAAGATTTTGAAAAACTGGTTTTAGAAAATGAGAAGTTGAAAGAGGAAAACAAGTTTTTCGGAAAAAGAAGCGCCGATAAGCCCGAAAGCTCTATTAGAAAGTGTACTTCTTGCTTGTATCTCAAAAATGAAGCAGAAAGGCTTAAAGGCACATTAGATAAGTTT
Organism: Nicotiana benthamiana; assembly: GCA_034376525.1. Classification (NCBI taxonomy): domain Eukaryota; kingdom Viridiplantae; phylum Streptophyta; class Magnoliopsida; order Solanales; family Solanaceae; genus Nicotiana; species Nicotiana benthamiana. The sequence goes on along the minus strand of CM067323.1, from coordinate 72,764,492 downwards.
AATTCTTCGCACAAAAATTTGAATGATGTTCTTGATAATTTGAAATCAACCAAGCATGGCATAGGGTTTACGAATGAGCCTAAAGAAAAGGTTGAAGCAAAACCCCAACAACCTAAGGCTCAACCTAGGACAAATAATAAAAATGCTTATCCTAGAACCAATATGCATGCTAGACTAAATGTTGAATATTTCAGAAGACCTAGCAATGACTTACCACCTAGAAATAACTACCCTAGAAATGATGCATATTATAGGCCAAATACTAGAAGGAATTTTGAACCCTTTAGAGCACCTAGAAATGATTTCCAACGTAGAAATAATTATTCTAGAAATGCTGCTCATAGTAGGAGAAATGATGTTCATAAAGCGCGCAATAGTCATAATGCTGAAAATAGAGTAAACCATTTTCGTCTGTCAAGTTACTATGAACCTAGACGGATGCATAACCCCAACGTGACTTGTCATTGTAGTAGACGTATTGGTTATATTGCTCCTGCATGTTTTACACGACATAGACATATCACTCAATCGCATCATTATGATATGCCTAACCCCCAAGGACCCAAAATGGCATGGGTACCAAAAGATCATTAATCTGTTTTGCAGGTGTGCTTGAAAGGCTACAGCATTGTAGTAGATGCACCGAGCACGACACCTCATTGCATCAAGAGGAAATTTCAGTTAGTTATCCTTTTTGACAAAAACCGAATTGTTGATATGTGCTAGCAACCAATATTAACTTATTTGTTGTTAATTTGGTTCCCTTATTGTTGAATCTTTAAGCTTAGTCGTAATAGTTGATGTGCGTTAACAATTGAGATATCCTTGTCAACAATCAATATCAATTAGCTTTGTTGATTCATATGTTGAAAACGTGTTGTTAAATGACAATTGGTGTCAATTAGTTTACTTGTTAGTTATCTGCTTTTAAAAGATCAAAACTGTTGATATGTATTAACAGTTAGCTTGATAAAATCATTTCATTCATGATTTGATAATTGCTATCTGTGGTTTAAATAACTGTTAGTATACTGTGTGGTGTGTATTATCTATTAGCATATTCTTCAAAAAGTTTTCACTCACGTTTTTGATGAATGCTATCCTCAGCTTTGAAAAATAATTGAGATGTCTCATGTTTCTAAACAATTGACAAAAATCCTTCTGTTAAAAATCGTCTCTTGATGAACACATCCTTTGGTCTGGATAATGGTTGGTATGTTCTTCAAAATTCGATGTATGGTCTATCTGTTAACACTCAACACTCGTTTGTAATATGCTTTACTAAAAATAACAATTTGTATCACTGTTAATAAAATAACTTTTGGTACACTTGTTATGTCATCCAACAAATGGGTTTATCATTGTTTTATAACAATTGGTATATCTATGTCTTGTTGGTATGTCTTGATAAATTTCTGATTAAGGGGAAATAGATTGCATGAAGTTTACTATCTTTTTTATGACAGAATTTCAAAACAACTCTCTATATTGGCAATGTTATTTTCTTTAAACTCTCATGCCACTAATATCTTGCATTCCAAATCTTGTGGAAAATGATATCTTAGAAAATATTTGTATTACTGTGGAGCAACTAATAAGTGTCATGCAAGGAATCTGTAAATGGCATTTGAGATATCATTGATAGACAAGCTTAATTTCTTCGTGGAGCTGCAAATTAAACAAATGAAAGAGGGAACTTTCATTTGTCCATCTAAATGTCGCAAGGAGTTGCCAAATCAATTCGAAAAGAGCAACACCAAACCAATGGTCACTTCAATGAATTTAGATGACCATCTTGACAGAAATGTGAAAGGTAAGACGAGCAATACCAAGAACTACACAGGTATGATCGTTCCTCACTTTACCTTATTGCTAGTAGACTTGATAAAATATTTAGCGTTTAATGTTGTGCTAAATATAAATCATGTCCAAATGAAGTATTGAATGCGGGTAAACGTTGATCTAAATACATACATTTTAGGTTGCATTTATATTTTAATTACTGACTTGAGCGTCGGAGACGTTTAATTCTATTTTGCAGGTATCACCCTAAAGGTAGGGGGAATTATTAAGTTTTGGCACAGAACAATCGATTGTTCCAAGCAAATAATCGATTATCTTACTGTGCAGAAAATCGATTAGCAGTATCACTAATCGATTGTTTATGGTTTATGTTTATTATGCAGTTTTGTTAAATAATATCAATTTCCGTCTCAGCCATTCAGCAATGCTTTTCCAAAACAATCAATTGTTTCAAAATATAATCGATTAATTTCTGTGCTTACTGTAACATAACAATCGATTACCATATTTTGACAATCGATTATTTCATGTCAGTAATTCAAAATTTTTTTACCGTTTGGTTCTGCAATCGATTTGTGTCAGTTCCGAGATTCAGTCAAATCTTAATGACAATCGATTATCTCATTACAACAATCGATTGTCAAACGGTCAGTGCAATTTATTCTTTACCGTTTCTGACCGTTTTAGCTTTCAATTTTCAGCAGAATTCTTACATTAATGAAATGCCTTTCTCCCCTCTATAAATAGGCTCCATATATGTTCATTTTATTCACTCAAGCATCAACTTTAGCTCTTAAACTATCAAAATTATTTCAAGTCTCTTGCAAATTCCAGCAATACTCAGTGAAAATGTCGGGCCGTCACTCCAAATGTTCCCGTTCTGCTAGGCATGGTGCATCCTCCTCTGCTGCTCCAAACTATCCTTATCAAGATGGTTCCGTTCTATATTTTAATTCTGACATCAAGCTTACTCGTTTTTTAACAAAATTTGAAAAGCGCGACATTCTTCCTCCCCGCTTTTCAACCAACAAGTATCTTCAATCTTATGGCCCTGCTGCAAATATGCTCAAAAATTGTCAACTTCTTGACTTCCTACTTCTTACCCATCCTTACATCAATACTACATTGATTCAAGCATTTTACTCCAACCTTCATGAGGATGATGACGGTGAGATTGTGACAAATGTAAATGGTGTCCAAATTCTTCTTTCCGGTGAAAACCTTCATACCATTGCCCGTCTTCCTCATAATGGTGAAGACATTTTTCGGTACATCGGAGAGGCCGGAGCCCTTTTTAATGAAACAGTCCTCCTACATCAAACCGGACTTACTTCTTATGATCCAAATCTTTCTTCCCGTCGTCCTACAATTACGGGAATGGATCCCAATTATCGGTTGATTTTCTATTTCATCACCCGAGTCCTCAAGCCTCGTAAGCATAACCATACCACCATTTCCCAAGAGGACACCAAGCTCATGCATGCCATAATAACCGGAGCTAACATCAATTGGTGTCGGTTCGTCAAGATTCACATGCGTGACGCTATCGGAGATGATAGGCCTCTTCCTTATGCTCTCCTCATCATGAATTTTCTTGAAGCCTCCGGATTCATCACTTCCAACGGTCCTCTCAAAAAGAGTACCAAGAAGTGGGAAATTTCATAATCCTCCTTTCATCATGACGGTGATCATGCAGCGCCTGCTCCTCCTCCAACCCGTCGAACTCGTCCGCCTCAAGAGCCCACTCTCCAATCCATCTCCGACCAAATTGCTTCCTTGACCACCTCTGTTGGTCAATTGACTCATGAGATCCATGGATATTTTGACCATGTTCATTATCCATATGCGGGTCTTGTTCCCTTCGAAGCAGTGCCGGATGATGAGGCGGGAAATGATGATGAATGATTTCTTTGTTTTTTTTGGTTCTATTGTGATATGTTTTATTGTACTCTCTTTAAATAATCACGTTTTCTCTTTCCAATAAATAAACAAGTTTTATTTACATCTTTGGCATCTTTTTATATTATTTTTGCTAATGGCAAAAGGGGAAAGATAACGGGTATGCACTCTCAATATTTATAAGCTTAAATTGAGGGGGAATTCATATATTGAGGGGGAACAAATTGCATATTTGTTGATGCATATATATACTTGTCTTGAATCGTCATTATAAATTGTTTAATTTGCATAACCCGCTTAAAGTTTGCCATTATCAAAAAGGGGGAAATTGTTGGAAACACGTTCTCAAGGCTTTATACTAAAATGTGTGTTCTTATGTGTAGGTTTTGATGAATGACAAACGAAGCGCAAATTGATATATGACGAAGTTCAAGTACAAGCGCATAATTGATGCATAACGAGATTCAGGCACAAGACAAAGTTTTATAGTTTAAATGAGTCGTTCTTAATTGTGTTCTTGATTCTACAACTTGACTCATGATATGGCTTCTCTCGTAAAACTATTTTTTCCAAAATCATGCATATTTAATTTAATGCTAAATGATTTTAAATCATGCATATTTACTTTAGTCAAAATGATTTTTAAACATGCCTCTAAGATCTGGACTAAGATAATCGATTATGCACTTATGATAATCGATTATGTTAAGCCGAGACTGCTCGAGTGTGAACTAATGACAATCGATTGTGTTAAGGCAGTGAGCATCAGGTTTTTCAAACCTGCATGACAATCGATTGTGAACCCTATGACAATCGATTGTGATGAGGCAATGTACATCAAAGTTTTTCAACGCTCAAAATAATCGATTGTGAAGTTAATGACAATCGATTGTGAAGAGACAGTGTCCATCAGATTTTTCAAAGTCACAAAATAATCAATTGTGAACATATGACAATGGATTGTGTTGAGGCAGTGTCTTCCAGACTTTTTCAAAATTATTAAATAATCGATTGTGAGTATAAAACAATCGATTCGCAAGAGGCAGTGTCTAAAATGATTTTCAAAGTCTGATAAATAATCGATTGTTAACATTGCACAATCGATTGTGAAGCTGACCGTTGTCGTAAAGTTTTCAAATACCGTCAGGTAATCGATTGTTGATATTAAAATCTGGAAAAGATTTTTTGAACGTTGCTGAATAATCGATTGTTGATTTTGTACAATCGATTGTTGAAATTAAAATCTGGAAAGGATTTTTTGAACGTTGCTGAATAATCGATTATTGATTTGGTATAATCGATTGTTTTACGTAAAATCTGGAAATGATTTTTTGAACGTTACCAATAATCGATTGTTGATCTTGGACAATCGATTGTTAAGCGTAAAATCTGGGATTGATTTCTGGAACGATTGGCAAACAATCGATTGTGGCCCTTTGACAATCGATTGTCACTCAGTAAAATCAGCAACTCTTAATTTGCAATTAGGCAACGGTAATGCCAAGTTTTTCAACTATAAATACAGCTTCATTTCAGTGTTTTAAACACAACAACATACAACAACTGATCATACAATTGCTATAAGCTTGCATTCTCTATTGCTTATCATTCTATATTCATTACATAAATTTTGAGAGCCATATTATTGTTCAAAGTTGTTGTGATCTTGAGCTTACTTCTTTTACTCATATCTACTCATAAAGGAGTGTATTGTTTGAGTGTTTAGTGTTTTGTACACTTGAAGAGAATTGTGATTCTCTTGTTGTAAGGAACTTGTGTTTCCTTGGTCGAAGTCTTGGAGTGTTGTATCTCCGAGCAAGATTGTTGAGGCTTGTGTCCTCAGATTGTAAAGGTTGGTTAGGCACCCGTAAGCTTAACAGTGAAGTCTTGGAGTGTTGTATCTCCGAGCAAAGGTGTTAAGGCTTGTGTCCTTAAGTTGTAAAGGTTGGTTAGGCACCCGTAAGCTTAACAGTGAAGTCTTGGAGTGTTGTATCTCCGAGCAAAGGTGTTAAGGCTTGTGTCCTTAAGGTTTAAAGGTTTGTTGAGCACCCGTAAGCTTGACAAGTTAGTGGAAAATCTCGAGAGAGTCTCTCGGGGACTGGACTAGCCACTTGTTGTGGTGAACCAGAATACATTGGTGCGTTCTTTCCTTTTTGTTTACTTAATGCACTTATTTATTTCCTGCAAATTTCAAATTCCGCAAGTTTACGCTAAATTTTATTATAACGCTATTCACCCCCCCCCCCCCTCTAGCGTTAAGCGTATTATCTAACAGTGATCACGCCGATAAGTTCATATAGTGTTTTTGATTTAGTATGTATATTTGGTTTGGAGTCCCGAGGGCTCGGGTGTGTTTCGAAAGGTTTTGGACTTATAAAATGTTGTAGGTTTTTGTTGTTCAGTGCCCAGGGATTGTTCTTCGCGTTCACGTGGGCCCACTCGCGAACGCGTAAGAAAACTCTCCCAGGTGCCAAACTTCTTCTTCGCGAACGCGACGCTGGGGGGGTATTAAACCTACGCGAACGCGAGCCCACTTGCGGGAACGTGAAGGTCTCTCATGCCTGACTCATTGCGAACGTGATGAGAATGTCGCGAAAGCGAAAACCAATTTCGCCCAGTTATTTTAGTTTCAAAACAGAATGCATTACGGGGATTTCACCATTTTTCATAAATTTCATCTTCTCCACACCTCTTGGGCGATTTTTGAAGGGGAATTTCACCATAGCTTCATAGGTGTGTAATCCTAAGCTCATTTTCTTCTATTTTTATCAACACCCACTAGATTTCTAGGCCTAAAACATGAAATTTAGGGTAGAAAATCAGGGATTTGGGTAGAGTTAGGACTTTTTGATTATTTGGGAATTTGACCTCATTTTGGGGTCGGATTTCAAAACAAATTAAATATTCGGGCTCGTGGGTGAATGGGTGATCGGGTTTTGGTCCGAACCTCATATTTTGACCAAGCGGGCCTGGGGTCAATTTTTGACTTTTTGGTAAGAATGATTAGAAAGCTATAATTAAGCATTGGAATTGGATTAGTAGCGTTTATTGATGTTATTAAGTCGATTATGTCTAGATACAATTGATTTGGAGCCGAATTCGAAAGGAAAGGCGGTGTTTGAGGCTTGAGTTGGTCATAGAAGTTCGAGGTAAGTGTTTGGTCTAACCTTAGCTTGAGGAATTAGGAGTTGTGTCCTATTTGTTATATGCTTCTTGTTGAGTACGACGTATAGGATGGTGACGAGTATCTATACGTTGGTGTCGAGCATGACCGTGAGTTTTAAATTGCAATTTATTTTATTCTTAAATAGCACTACGGATGCTTTAATTGATGATTCTCGGTATTGAGCATTGATTTAGTTATTTTTCGTGAAAGTTACTTATGACTGAGTATTGGTGTTAGCTGAGATGAGTAGACGTTGGGTTAAGATTGGTTATAGCAGTTTCTCCCTTGCTGGGACGCATCTACTTTTACTGTTGAGTCCCTTGCCGGGATAGTGTAGTTTATTATTGATCCCTTGCCGGGACTAAATAGTGGTTGAGTTTAAGGTATATAAATATATGGTTCGGGTTGCGCGCCGCAACACTACTATAAATGGATTGGGTTGCATGCCGCAACAATGTTATATCGGGTCGGGTTGCACGCCGCAATAATATTAAATGATAAGGGGTCGGATTGCGCGCCGCATATATATCCTGATTCATTTAGTTTACTATATATATCCTGCTCTTCACGAAAATATTACTATCTAAAAAAATAGTCTAGTGAATGGCAATACAAATATTCTCATGGGGAAATTGAATTATGATATCGTCTCAAAACCTTCTCCTTTCCCAGCAGCGTTTGGGAGCACATGGATCTTTCGCAGGCTTAGGCATCTTGTTAAAGTCCACCATTATGGTCCTTCTCTTTGCTTTGTTTTGCTCTGCCATCCTATCCTCGTACTTCCTTTTACTTGATTCAAAATCCACTCTCGATCTCTTCTTCTTCATTAATATTTCTTCAGTGCAATGCTTAGTTGTTGTTAATGTCGTAGCACTGTTCTTGCTTTAGGCATCAGCCTCAATGTCCGTTTTCTTGAAACCTTTGCCACTCTTCCTCCTAACTCCACTGCAGTTGACTTCTGTCGCTGAATTCATATTAATAGTAGTAGTCTGTAGGTTCTTGCTTTGGGCGTCAGCGTTAATATCCTTCTTCTTAAAATCTTTGCCGCTCTTCCTCATAACTCTGTTGCAGTCGACTGCTGATTCCAGATTGACAATAGTAGTAATAGCCTGAAGGTTTTTGTTTGAGTCCGTTTTGTTCCTTGTTGATCACCATCATTCAAGTGTTTGTGTTGTTTGATGGGCAGCTTGATCTTCGTTGAAACACCACTGCATTTCTTGGGCATCGCTCTTGATGGAATATATACCACAGTTGAAGCAATAACAGAATCTTATTCACGTGTAATCTAAACAACTAGCATGTATGGAGATTTTAGGATTACCTCTTGAAGCATAAACACAACAAATCTATATCGTTCTACAGTTCTTCGGTTGAAAATGCACCAGCAGCTTTCCACAGTCTTCTACTGTGTTACCCAAATAATAACCGAAAATAGAAAATTTTGGGTGGGCAAAATTCTAGTAGAAATCGCAGTCAGAATTGTGTCAAAAATGTCCAGTCCCAATATGTATATATATAGCTGCGTTTTTTAGGTCAAAACTGTTTTCAAAACCTATTAGGTTTCCTTCTCCCACTAAGGGCCGGTTTTGCACATTTTCTTTCCCACTTAGTAATCGTTTCCACTATTTTCTATTATTTAGGCACAGTAGGGACCATAGAATTTAATTAACAAGGCTTCCTATCATGATATTAATTTCGAAATTCTGAAATTAATTTCCATCATAATAAATTACAAATTATTCCACTAAAAATTCGCAATTCCACTCCTTAGTTCAATTTTGAAATTCTTCCATAAAACCTTATTTAACTCCCCATGTTAAGATTCAGATACTAATTAATCAAATTAAATTACTGAATATTTAATTTATTAATTACTTCCTTTAAACTTACACTTAACTTATTTCATGTGTTGGATACAAAATACACCGGCCGGGTTTAAACATGAAAGCTTATAATCTTTCATAAAGGAGTATCATCAATCTCAAAATCGAGACATGGATTCCATTAACTAATTATTACTTCGCCAATGTATATCAATGTTATCTAATTTACCAGGCTTATTGACTCGCGAAAGAATCTCTCCTTTTAATAAATCAAAACAACAAGTGACATACACAGCTAATAATAATTATATCAGGATTAAGAGTATAAGTACATTAAATGGACTAGAGAAATTATTTTATAAAGTCAGTATAAAATACTCATCTCTACTTGATCCGTTCAATACATACAAAATGTATTAGCACAAGAAGTTGGAATTAAACCATTCCCATAATCAAGATAAATTATATTTAATCTTGTACTACAATCATTCTGATGATTTGTCCAATTCCATCATTAGATTGTGAACATTAACTTTTATGTCTTACAAGAACTGATGATTTAATCTTCCGTGTATAAGCTAAACTCTATACACTAAATCATCTACTATGTAAGTAATGGACGCACAAACCAACACATGATCTATTTAAAATAAAATTTTATTGAATTTAAACAAATAAATAAATAATTGTTCATAGAGAATACTATAACAATACGCATGGCTTATAGTATATTCTAACAATCTCCCACTTTGACTAATAACCCTGCGTCTACAATTTTAACACTCATTCCTTCTACATGCTTATCAAAAGTCTTCTGTGGTAAGCTCTTAGTAAATGGATCTGCCAAGTTGTTCTCTGACGCAATCTTGGTGACCACTACATCCCCTCTCTGCACTATGTCACGAATTAAATGATATTTACGCTCAATGTGCTTTGCCCTCTTATGGCTTCGTGGCTCCTTTGAATTTGCAACCGCACCATTATTATCACAGTAAAGTATAATTGGCGCTTGAATCGAGGGAACCACACCCAACTCTCTCAGGAAGTTACCAAGCCAAACTGCCTCTTTGGCTGCCTCAGAGGCTGCCACATATTCGGCTTCAATGGTGGAACCAGCAACACAAGTTTGCTTGATACTCCTCCAACTTATGGATCCACCTCCAAGAGTAAACACATTACCTGAGGTAGACTTTCTAGAATCTCTGTCTGATTGGAAATCCGAATCAGTATACCCAATAGGTACGAGGTCATCCGAATGGTATATCAACATGTAATCCCTAGTCCTTTTCAGGTACTTGATTATATGTTTAACCACCATCCAATGCTCTTTCCCAGGATTAGACTGAAATCTGCTAACAACGCCAACGGGAAAGGAGATATCAGGCCTAGTGCATAAAATAGCATACATGAGGCTCCCCACAGCTGATGCATAAGGGACCGCCTTCATCTTTTCTATCTCTTCATAAGTCTTAGGAGACTGATCTTTAGATAGAGAAATTCATGTCTGAAAGGAAGAAATCCTTTCTTGGAATCATGCATGCTAAACCTGGAGAGTATTGTATCAATATAAAGACCTTGGGACAAGCCTAATATCCTTTTCTTGCGATCTCGCAAGAGTTTGATCCCAAGGATATGAGCCGCTTCTCCCAAATCTTTCATATCAAAATGTGTGGACAACCATTGCTTAACTGAATTCAACATGCCCACATTATTTCCTATGAGCAGTATGTCTACATATAAGATCAAAAATGCCACTTTGTCCCCATCCCACTTTTTATATACACAAGATACGTTAAGGCACTGATCGAAACCAAAATTTTTAATCGCCTTATCAAAACAAGTGTTCCATGCCCTAGTTGCCTGTTTTAGTTCATAAATGGACCTTTTAAGCTTACACAACATGTGTTCTTTGCCACTTTCCGTAAAACCGTCTGGTTGCATCATATAGATGCACTCATCAAGACTTCCATCAAGGAAAGTTGTCTTGACATCCATTTGCCAAATCTCATAATCATAATGAGCATCAATAGATAAGAGAATCCTTATAAACTTAAGCATGGCTACCGGCGAGAAGGTTTCCTTATAGTCGATCCCTTCTTTCTAAGTAAACCCTTTCGCTACAAACCTTGCTTTAAAAGTTTGTACTTTTCCATCTACACCTCTGTTTTTCTTATAGATCCACTTGATCCAATGGGTTTAACCCCATCAGCTGGTTCTACAAGCTCCCAGACCTGATTAGAGTGCATAGACTCCATCTCTGATTTCATAGCAGCAACCCACTTATCGGCATCCTTATCATGTAGTGCTTGGTCGTAATTGACAGGTTCAGAGGTAGGCTCCCCAGGGATCCTATCATATGATTCTCCCAAGAGCGTAACGAACTGGCTGTCTTATTTCTCTCCCACTAGGACTACGCACTACATCAGTTGCAACTATATCACTTTGATTTTGTGGTTGAACCACAACATCATCAGGAACCTGAGTCGCCATGCTATCTAGAGGGATATCAACGACTTCTTCATGTTGTTCAGTCTGTTCAACATGACTCCCACTACTTTGTGGTAGTATGACTTTGGGCACTTATTCTTGTGGGACATTAAGTCCATTGACATTTCTCCCACTACTATGGTGCAATGGTATGTCAAAATCGACTTCTGGGGTTTGGATATGGTCGTTTTGATTTTCAGATGACTGAGTTTCCATTCCTTTGATAAGTTCATGTAAAACGAGTTTACTTCTAGGAACATGGTTCATCAAATAGTCCTCTTCTAGAAACTTGGAATTTGTGCTAACAATTACCTTTTTCTCTTTAGGAAAATAGAATAAACCACCTTTCGTCCCTTTTGGATAACCTATAAACACGCATACATCCGTTCTTGCCTCCAATTTATCCGTTTTCCTCTATAGCACATGTGCTGGACAACCCCAAACTCGAATATGTCGCAGACTAGGCTTGCGCCCAGTCCACAATTCTGTAGGGGTCAAGGGTACTAACTTTGAAGGAAATAAGTTCAGAACGTAATTCGCTGTTTCTAGGGCATGTCCCCAATAAGACGAAGGCAAATCGGAATAACTCATCATTGATCTAACCATTTCCATAAGAGTCCTATTTCTTCTTTCAGCTACACCATTTTGTTGTAGAGTTCCATGTGCAGATAATTGAAATGTAATTCCACATTTTGATAAATAACCAATGAAGTCCGTAGAGAGGTACTCCCACCACGATCAAATCGTAGTGTCTTGATATGTTTATTATGTCGCTTTTCAGTCTCAGTCTTGAATTCATTGAACTTCTCAAAATATTTAGGCTTTCGACACAACAAATAAATATATCCATATTTTGAGTAATCATCTGTGAAAGTCACAAAATACTCAAAACCACCTCTTGCTTGGACATTCATTGGACCACACAAATCAGAATGAATTAACTCTAATTTATCACTTGCCCGATTTCCTTTTGAGGGGAAATTATGTTTTGTCATTTTTCCTTCTAAACAAGATTCACAAGTTAGTAGTGCCTCCACTTTCAATGAACTTAAAGGTCCATCGCTGACGAACCAGGAAATTCTGTTTAGATTTATATGACCCAAACGCAAGTGCCATAAATATGTTTCACTCGATTCAAAAGGACGTTTTCTCTTACTTGGTAAATCAACATTATTCAGTTCTTTAGGTGGTAACGGTTAGGAATAGAGCCAACAACAAAAAGACCATTAATCAATGTAGCCGAAGAGAGATAATGCTTATTGTGAGTAATAACACATTTATCAACGTCATGACAATTAAAATCATAAGCATCTCTCATATAGCTAGAAACCGAAATTAAATTCCTTCTAACGGAAGGTACATATAATGTGTCTTTTAAAGCTAAAACTCTACCACTACCAAACGAAATACTAATATTTCCTAATGCTAAAGTTGGGGCTGTTGAACCGTCTGCTTGATAAACATTGATTTCTCCTCTAGTTAGTCACCGCGTTACCTGAAACTCCTGCAAATAAGTGCAGATATGATTAGTGGCTCCCGAATCTACACACCATGACATGGTAGAAACAGCCGTTAAAAATGATTCAACGACAAATAGATGTAAATCACCTGGTTTGTTTTTCAGCTTGGCCAGATAAGACACTGCTTCTTATGATGCCCGGGCTGCTTGCAGCGATAACACTTGCCCTTAGCCTTTTTCACACCAGCAGTCGTGCCACCAACAGAGGGTTTTTTAGCCTTTTTCTTTTTTTGCCCGCCTCTCGGCTTAGAAGAAGAACCTGCCTCAAAATTCAATTCCATAGGAGGAGCTTGGGACTTGATAATAGTCTCTGCCGACTGCAGCTTATTCAGCAATTTCGCAAGGGACAAATCCATTTTGTTCATGTTATAATTCAGGCGAAACTGCTGAAAGCTGTCAGGCAAAGTCTGCAGGATCATTTCAACCTGCGTATCCTTATCAATGTTAGCTCCAAGGACCTCCACTTCATTCAGAAGACTCATCATCTTTAGAACATGGTCCTTTACCGATGAACCTTCAACCATTTTGGTATTCAGAAGGGCTTTCATGGCAGTCTGCTTAGCCGCACGATTCTGATCTCCGAACATTTCTTTGAGATTTTCCAGAATGTCATAAGTAGACTCCCTCGACTGATGCTAATGTTGCAGAACATTCGACATGGATGCCAAAACGTAACACCACGCCATCTCATCGGCCTTAACCCAATTTTGGTAAGCATTTTGTTCATCATCTGTGGCACCATCTCCGGGTTTTTCTGTACACACCTCATCGAGCACAAATTTGTAATCTTCAGCAATTCGAACAATATCCAAATTTCATTTCTAATCAACGCAATTTGGACCCTCATGTTTGTTTTGGGTAAGAATGGCAGTAAGGGGATTGAAAGCAGTCATTGTCAATCTGGGAGACATTAAATATTTAAATAGATCAATTCAGTTTGTATTATCAACATTAAAATTCAAAACACATTATATATATACAATCTATGCACCTTGAACAATAAGTTTCGATGGGAAAGAAGCTATTCTTGCAATATACATATATAATGACAGATTTTCACTCCATAAACTTAAACAGGTCATACTCAGATGGAGAGTAAACTGTTAATTTAAGTCAAGTGAATATCAACATTCAACATATATTAGTTCCATTGAACCAACATGCATACTCAGATGGAGAGTAAATATAAATAATCAATGACTAGTATAACATAGTGATTATTCATAATATTTTTATCCGATATGGAAGAAGACCTACGTCAACGTGTAAAAAATATTATATCACTAATTTTTAAGCCGGGGGACCAAGGGAATTGATCCCCACAATTACTGGAATTAAAAACAACTGACAAAAAATTTCAGAATTTTAGAAAAATAGCAAAAATACCATCTAAACGACCTCGAAAGCCCAAAAAACGGCTTCAATCATGATGAAATCAATGTGTTTTGCTAACTTGCCCGTTTCGCACGGACCTGCCAAATTTCATGTAAATCGGAGTTCGTCAACTTTTTGACCTCCGATTTTCTGCCCTAACTCGGCAAAACTTACTTTTCCGTTTTACGTGATAAAATTCAACTTTCAGATTATTCTAACTCAAAATCACCAATTTTAAAAGGATACATCAAGTTTTTAAAATAATCAATATTACCCATAACAGATAATCACACCAAAAACAGTGCAGGTTTTCAGAAAAACAAACTTTCCATATAATTCAAAACTTGCATGTAGAACATGATATTTATCCTTATGGTTTATTCTAATTATTTAATTAGACGTGAGTATCTGATACCAATTGATAGAATATATACCATAGCGGAAGCAATAACAGAATCTTATTCACGTGTAATCTAAACAACTAGCACGTATGGAGATTTTAGGATTACCTCTTGAAGCGTAAACACAACAAAACTATGTCGCTCTTCAGTTTCTCGGTTGAAAAGGCACCAGCAGCTTTCCACAGTCTTCTACTGTGTTACCCAAATAATAACCGAAAATAAAAAATTTTGGGTGGGCACAATTCTAGTAGAAACCGCAGTCAGAATTGTGTCAAAAACGTCCAGTCCCTATATGTATATATATAGCTGTGTTTTTTAGGTCAAAACCGTTTTCAAAACCTGTTAGGTTTCCTTCTCCCACTAAGGGCCGGTTTCCATATTTTCTTTCCCACTCAGCAACAGTTCCACTATTTTCTATTATTTAGGCACAGTAAGGACCACATAATTTAATTAACAAGGCTTCCTATTATGATATTAATTTTGAAATTCTGAAATTAATATCCTTCATAATAAATTACGAATTATTCCACTAAAAATTCGTAATTGCACTCCTTAGTTTAATTTCGAAATTCTTCAATAAAACCTTATTTAACTTCTCAAGTTAAGATTCAGATACTAATCAATCAAATTAAATTACTAACTATTTAATTTATAGATTACTTCCTTTAGACTTACACTTAACTTATTTCATGTGTCGGATAGAAAATCCATCGGCTTGGTTTACACATGAAAATTTATAAGCTTTCATAAAGGAGTATCATCAATCTCAAAATCGAGACATGGATTCCATCAACTAATTATTACTTCGCCAATGTATATCAATGTTATCCAATTTACCAGGCTTATTGACTCGCAAAAGAATCTCGCATTTTAATAAATCAAAACAACAAGTGACATACACAGCTAATAATAATTATATCAGGATTAAGAGTATAAGTACATTAAATGGACTAGAGAAATTATTTTATAAAGTCAGTATAAAATACTCATCTCTACTTGATCTGTTCAATACATACAAAATGTATTAGCACAAGAAGTTGGAATTAAACCATTCCCATAATCAAGATAAATTATATTTAATCTTGTGCTACAATCATTCCGATGATTTGTCCAATTTCATCATTAGATTGTGAACATTAACTTTTATGTCTTACAAGAACCGATGATTTAATCTTCCGTGTATAAGCTAAACTCTATACACTAAATCATCTACTATGTAAGCAATGGACGCACAAACCAACACATGGTCTTTTTAAAATAAAACTTTATTAAAAACAAATAAATAAATATTTGTTCATAAAGAATATTATAACAATACGCATGGCTTATTGTATATTCTAACAGCTCTAACTCTTGTATTCATATGAGTGTTGGCACCGCTACTATTGAAACTCTGTTCTTCTGTTGTCAAATGACTAGAGTTGGTGGTTTCAGTAGTGTTGTAGTTTTTATGTTTTTATTTTTAGGTTTTTATGTTTAGATAATTATTTACGTTATTTATGTAGAAGTTACTAATGCTTTTTTGTTGTTTTTGTATTTGTTGTTCCTTTTTTTCACTGAGCCAAGAGTCAATTGGAAACAGCCTCTTTGCCCTTTCGGGTAGGGGTAAGGCCCGTCTACATATTACCCTCCCCAGACTCCACTTTGTGGAACTATACTGGATAATTGTTGTTGTTGTTAAACTCCTTAGGATACTTCTGTTCACCCACTGTTATAGCTGCTTTAATCAACTCAAATATATCATCTGGCTTCATTTCTATGCAAAAAACACTCATAAACATTGCTTCTAAATCCATGCTTCAAATTGTGAGAGAAATTACCAAAAATTGCTCAAAGTGAAAGAGGACGGAACTGCTTTCATATGTTAGGTATTTATTATAATAGACTACTCGTAATCCTATTCTAACTAGTTAATTAGGATTTCAAATAGCTTGTTGTATCCCGTTATGAATAGGAATTCTAATATTTCATTAGAATTAATCAATTTTCAAGTTTTCTCAATTTGGTTTAACACATTAATTCGTCAATTCAGTTTCTTCAACCTAAAGCAATACATACACAAATTTTTATTTCACGAACACGTACGACAAGTTTTGACACGAATTTTTTTATTTCTCGGAAACTTTTTGATCAAGAAATGAGTTTTCCTTACTTTTATGAATATGTCTTATGTATTATCTTTTAATTGATATTATATGGGTCAGAATTAGATTCGTGATTAGTAGTAGTCTACATAGCTCCTAAACTCGTCCGTATTTATAAAAGGTATAACCATCCACCGATCAAAGTACTCCAAGGTTGCTCAATCTAATTAGCAAGTAGCGAGACCACGGCCTACTCATCGTTTACGGACGTCCCTTCGATGTAGCCATGGCCGCCCGTTGCCAGCTGACAAGATCCACAGCTAGGGGTGTTCAAAACCGATCCGAAACCGAAAATTGAACCGAACCGAACCTTAATGGCTTAATGGTAACGGCTTAACGGCTTAACGGACGGAGAACGGATTGAATTATTTTTATTAACGGCTTAGCGGTTTGGGGGCGGATTATTCAATTTTCTTAACGGGTAATCCGTTAAGCCATTAAGAATATAAATATATATAATTTATTTTTACTTACATAATTATATATATAAAATATAAAAATAAAAAACCTTAAAATGAATAAGTATAAGTGTATAAAACTATAATACAAATAAATTAGAAAATAAAAACCCCCACCGTCACTTCTGTACTCTATAGTTCATACAGATAGCAAATAAAAGTTATTTGGTGTGCTGCGTCCTAGTTGGTGATTTCTTAAGAAGTTCATCAATATACTGATCAACAAATTGTCAAAGCTATGAGCTTGATATTTCAGTATAGTGTGCGGACAGAATACATTTGAGCCCTTAGGTATTAAACCGATAAACCGCCCATTAACCGCCCGATAAGAGCTAACCCGACACCAATCCGCCCGATATCTTATCGAGTGGCTAACGGATGAATACATTTAAAAACCGATAACCGATAAGCCAAACCGTTAAAGTAAAAAACCGCCCAATCCGCCCAATGAACACCCCTATCCACAGCTATAAAGATTAAGAGAAAGAACTCTAAAAAGGGTTGCTTCTTCTTCTTCGCATCTGCTTCTTTTTTTTTAAATTTAGTATCATTTCATTGATTTCAAAAAATATGTACAATGCAGTGCTATAGTAGTAGTATGGACAACCTACTACTCATTTACAGTTAGCTCTATACTAATACAACCTCATATAAGCTATCTAATATGTATCTATTTATCTGTCGCTAAGGATAATAGTTGAGTTTACTCAGCCCTTCATGCCATCTTTTACATTTCCTGCTTCGAGTATGAATCAGCAATGCCACTTCTTTACAGAACCGATCTTTAGCAAAACTCTTTCTATTAAAACGAATAGAATTTCTGGCTCTCCAGATCAATGCAACAGTAGTGACAAAAGCAGTAGCAGTGATTGCTTTCTGCCAGTTCCTGCTTCGAGCCTTACTGCATATCCACTTTAGTTCATTCTCCCAAGTACCAACAATTCGATTGTACCCCATCCAATAGCATATTCTAAGCCATAATCGATTAGTGACTGGGCATGCAAAAAATAGATGCTCAAACCTTTCTTCCTGCAGTTTGCAGAATGCACATTCAACAGGTATATCAACTCCAAACTTCTGCAGTCTGTCAACAGTAGAAAGCCTGTGTTGAGCAGCTAACCATACTGTGAATTTGTGTCTTGGTTGTACATTAACAGTCAACATCACATTCCTCCAATCAACCTTACTGTACTTAGGCAGCATAGTCAGGTATAACTTTTGGATTTGAAACTTGTCCAGTTTGCATAATGATTTTAGCCTGCTAAAGATACTGCCTTCGCATCTACTTCTAAAAGAAGAGAAAAGACATCATTATAAAGCTCTGAACCTCTGCATGGAGAGGCAGACCAAACCAATATCATTAATAAAAGATCTTCACCCTCATCCCCTTAACCAATAACTATTGTCTCGTACATTTTATTCATTTGGTCTTTTGATTTATTACAATCAGCTATGATTAGCCCTCTGTTGATTTTAATTTATTTATGATTATAGATTTTATGAGAACTTTGAGCTAAACAATTTGCCGCCGTCTGTAGGGATTTCGTAGCAGAATCGCGTAGTTTATCCTTAGACCAAAAAAGGAAAGAAAACAACTCAGCTCGAACAAGTCAAAGCGGCATGTCGGATCAAAGGAAGTCAAAAGCCTCGAGACGAGCTTGCTTCCACATCCCCGCGTCTCCGAGCAAGAAGAAGAAGAAGAAGAAGATCCCCCATCCCTACGGGGAAAGTGTGCATAAGGTGCCCCACCTCCTTTTCACAAGGGATCATGCCAAAAAGGAGGAAAGCACAAAAGCATCTCGGGCCGAGATCTATAACGAGGTGACCCGTGTGAACCAGCCGAGAAGACTACAAGTGCGAGTTAGGCAAGATATGAAACCAAGAGAAAATCCCAACGCCCAACACGAAGCAGGTTATGTGGGAAAACAAAAGATTCAACTACGATTAAACGACAACTCAGGATATGTGCCTTCAACTTCAAAAAATTGCAAAGGTTCAACTACGGTTGAATGGCAGCTCAGGCAGCGTGCCTTCGTCCAAAAGTTCAACTACGGTTGAACTGGGACTCAGGCTATCTGCCTTCGACTTCGACTTCAAAAAATTACAAAGGTTCAACTACGGTTGAACGACAGCTTAGATTAAGTGCCTTCGTCCAAAAGTTTAACTACAGTTGAACTGGGAATCAAGCTATGTGCCTTCAACATAAAAAAAATCACAAAGGTTCAACTACGGTTGAACGGAAGCTCAAGCTATGTGCCTTCGCCAAAAAGTTCAACTACGGTTGACCTGGGACTCAGGCTATGTGCCTTCAACTTCAAAAAATCACAAAGGTTCAACTATGGTTGCACAGCAGCTCAGGATACGTGCCTTCGCCCAAAATTTAAACTGCGGTTGAACTGGGACTCAAGCTATGTGCCTTCAACTTCAAAAAAACACAAAGGTTCAAATACGGTTGTACGGCAGCTCATGCTACGTGCCTTCACCCAAAAGTTCAACTACGGTTGAACTGGGATTCAAGCTATGTGCCTTCAACTTCAAAAAATCACAAAGGTTCAACTACGATTGAACGGCAGCTCAGGCTATGTGTCTTTGCCCAAAAGTTCAACTACGGTTGAACTGGGACTCAGGCTATGTGCCTTCAACTTCAAAAAATCACAAAGGTTCAGCTACGATTGAACAGCAGGCTACGTGCCTTCGCCCAAAAGTTCAACTACGGTTGAACTGTGACTCAGACTATGTGCCTTCAACTTCAAAAAATCACAAAGGTTCAACTACGGTTGAACGGCAGCTCAGGCTACGTGCCTTCGCCCAAAAGTTCAACTACGGTTGAACTGGGACTTAGGCTATGTGCCTTCAACCTCAAAAAATCACAAAGGTTCAACTACGATTGAATAACAGCTCAGGCTACGTGCCTTCACCCAAAAGTTCAACTACGGTTGAACTGGGACTCAGGCTATGTGTTTTCAACTTCAAAAAATCACAAAGGTTCAACTACGGTTGAACGGCAGCTCAGGCTACGTGCCTTCGCCAAAAAGTTAAACTACGGTTGAACTGGGACTCAGGCTATGTTCCTTCAACTTCAAAAAATCAGTAAAGGTTCAGGTACGGTTGAAAGGCGGCTCAGGCTACGTGCCTTCGCCCAAAAGTTCAACTACGTTTGAACTGGGACTCAGGCTATGTGCCTTCGACTTCAAAAAATTTACAAAAAGTTCAACTACAGTTGAACAACGACTCGGGCTACGTGCCCACGCGCATAAGTTCAACTGCGAGTTGAACTGGGACTCAGGCCAAGTGCCTTCGCTATTATAAATTACAAAAGAATCAGCTACAGTTGAACAACAACTCAGGCTACATTCCCTCGCCCAAAGAAGTCAACTACGAGTAGAACTAGGACTCGGGCTAGTAACCTCCGTCACAAAAGTCACAAACTCAACCACGGACGAATCAAAACCAAGAATATACGTCCCCACGGCTATGAGTCGGGCCGTGATCGGGCGAGGTCGAGCGCCCCCAAATGTTCAACCACGGATGAACCTCAGGTCAGGCCAAGCGCCCCCGCCATTCAAGTAAGTACGACTAACTCAAAACTAAAGTTTCGGCCGACGTAAAGTTTGGCCCAAGTCGAACTACAAGACTGCGCTTTTCATTACCATGGCCAGTAGTTTGACTGAGCCCGAACTGGGACTAAGGCTATGTGCCGCCACTGCCCAAACACGTCTACAACTCACTCCCACCAAGTGGAGGAAGGTGATGACCAAAAGCGTCTATCTATGGCCAAAGCCATCTACACCAATTTTCCCTTAAGGCAAGGAGTCAATTCGACAATGGTCGAAACCGCCAAACCGGTCGAGACTATCAACATGCTCACTAGAGAAACTCTAAGGAAAGGCCCTCTCAAACGAGCACAAAAAAGCAACGCACGAAATTGATACAAAACAAACAGAAAGGAAGAAAGCCACATATATTTACAATATTTACACGGGGTTGCCCCTAATTACTCTGGCCCAAGGCCGGCAAAAATCAGCCGAATGACAACAAAGAATAAGAACAAAAAAGAGAATGAAATCTAAACAAATATTAAAAACTCTCTCTTTGTTCACTCGGCACCACCAGTGCCCTCTTCAACATTGTCAGCTCCCTCGGCGCCTTCACCCCCGGGCATGGACGGGTTTCGAGGCAGGCATCACGAGCCTTTTGGCATGCCTCCTCATAGGTGGCCTCAGGCACAACACTGGCTTCCCACAACCTTCTATGCATGTCACGCTGAGCCTCGGCGTACGTCCAAAGCTCACGAGCAGGACCGAAAGAAGTGGCCTGATTCCTCAGGTGCTGGTTCTCATCCTCCAAGGCTGCAATCCAGTCCGCCACAGTATAGGGGTCCTGCTCAGAGACAGCAATACGCTCCCCTAACGCCCTCTCTCAGAAAGTATCGGCGGCCCTCTCTAATCCGTGTTCTCTTTCTTGGGTACTGTTGGTCGCCTGAAATATTTCAATCCTCGCCAGGGCGTCCTCTGCCTGCTTCCTTAAAGCAGCGGCCTCCGTCTCTAAGGCAGCTAGCTACCTATCTAGTCAAAGCCTCAGCGGCCTCCGCTGCCGCAGCCCGATTTTGGCGCTCCCTCTCAGTAGCTGCCTTTCTCTCAGCGTTTGACTCCTCATTCTTCTGACGGAGCTGCCCCTCAAGAGCATTTACCCTGTTAAGGGTCTGTTGCATATGAAGTTCCCTCCGCGCCAGCTCCTCTACCAGCTCTCGGTTCCACGGGTAGTTCCCTAAGCGTTCACGCAAGTCACGGCACCGGTCCCGATAGCGGCTGTACTTCTCCAACAACTGCACAAAAACTATCGAGTGGACGTTAGCCCGCCGAATGCTCTCCACCTCTTGTAAAAATGACTAAAACAAATAGAACAGCAGTTAATACAGGAAGACATACTAAGAAAAGAAACAAACCAAGGTATCACACGTACCTTTATGCTTAGGGCGGCCACCTCGCCCATCAACCCGACATCCCAGATGCCCCTCAAGGACGCAATCTCCGCCTCCGAGCACATAACCTCGAACAGCGTCACCAGGTTCTCCTCCTTGAGCACCAGGTTCTGCTCATTAGGAATCTCCACGTAGCGATAACTCCCTTCGGCCTGTACCGCTGGATGGGTATAACCGTCCTGGAACAGATGGATGTCCTCAGGGTCCATGTCGGACTCAGAATCTTCCCCCTCTCCTGAGGAGCCCCTTCCTTCCTCCGCCCTGGAAGTCGAGGCCTCCGCCACTCGGGAAGTTGAAGCGCCCGAATTTGCCAAAACATCGGCGCCCAAATCCTCCACCAAAATAGTTGCCGAGGAACTGCCTTCCCTCCCAGTAGCTGGAGCTGGTATTTGAATCGCCGAAGCGATTATGTCACCTTGGCCTGAGCTAACTGAGGCAACCCCCACTGAATTCTTGCCCTCTAGGGTAGGATCCGCTGCGTACCCTTCCGCTTCCGATGGCGGAGAATCCAAACTAATCACCACTGCAAGAACCAGGGTGAACACCACTTTGCGCCGTATCAGCGGCCTCCCGTCTTCTTACTCATCTTCATTCGGTGGCAGATCCACCCTGGAACACACGGCACGTGGAGATTCTTCAACTCGATGCACGGACCGTGCCGGAGAGTGAGCCGCTGAGGATTCTACTGAGGTCGCCCTCGGGACCGGGCGGGGTGCGAGCATTACAACCAACCGGGTAGTCTCTCCCCGCCTATGCAAAGCAAGCTGAGGAGCCCTCCTGCGACGTGGTCGTTCTAACCAGAAAAGGAAGAAGGGTCAAGGAAAAGAAGCTAAGAACTATGAAAGAAGAACAATGCAGCAAGACGGATTCTTACCAGCGGCTGGCTGACGGCCATGGACCTCCTAGAAAGACGCCCACGTGCGAATTCCCGCTGTAACAGGGAGCACGGCCTCAACCCACTCGCGGATGCCAGAAAACGGTGCCGGTAGCGCACCTCACGCTACGGCAGAAGAAGAAGATCAGTACGTACAAACATAAAATGGGACATTTAACCAAAAGAAATCAAGTCCAGCGTAAAAGAAACTTACATGCATTGGTTCCACTTTTTTGGGAAGTCAGTAGCGCAAGCCACCAGGTGCTCAGTCCTGACGTAGAAAAAATGCTCATAAGTACGGGTATCGACCTCGTCATCAAGTTCCACGGTCAAGCCGCCGGCCCCACGGTAGCAGGAGGGGACAAGCTGACCAGGACATACCCTATAGTAACGGTAGAAATCCACCACTAACATTGGAAGGGGGAGCTTAAATCCTAGCTTGAAGGGGTAAGCGTAGAAAACGCAGTACCCCCGGTTGTCGACGTGAACCCTCTCCCCGCTCCCAGCAAGGACAATGTCAGCAAAATGAGGAATGTCGCATTGATCCCTCAGTTAGGCGAGGCCTACCTCCCCCATCAATAGGGCATCGTCCACTTGGTCCTCTCCTTCGGGGTCGGAGAAATCAGTCGTCGGACCGCCGGGCAAAGAAAGAATGTCAGTCACCGACGGGGGCCAATCAATATTCACCGAATCTATGATTTTCACCATCTTAGATGGAACCTCAGCCATCGTAACCGCCAACGGAGCAATATCGAAATGAAAACTGCTCGTCATTGTCGATATAACGAATAAAGTAAGCAAACATCACAAGAAAAGCAAGAGAAGATGAAGATCTAACGATAAACAATGAAGAACGGAGTAACGAGGAGCAAGAGACGAATTAATCTGAGAACAAGAAGAGCTATCTCTCTCAAAATTTCACTTAAACGAATATCGGAAAAGTAAGAACTGAATGATACAAAACCTTATTTAAAGATGAGGCATAAATGGCTTTCATGAATCCCAAAGGTCACCATTAACTGCCTGACCAACCGCAAAACGGTTCAGGCCTACAGTAACAGGCATCATTATGACAGATACCATGGAATGACCATTCAACCGTCGATCAGCATATCGCCCATGAAACGGTTGTAACGGCCCCAAGATACCAAGAGCACGCCCCATGTGTCACTGTGCATATGACGCCTTCCTCATGCGCGGTAAGCATGGTCATATTCTCCCCAGGCATATGTAATTGGCTACGTCCATCTCTAAACCATTAGTGGCTACGGTCGTCTCATGCTGGCCACGGCCGCCTCTGAAAGTAGTATTGATTGCATCCATCTCCAAAGTAATAACGGCCACGGCCGTCTCCTGAATACAAAATGGCTACGACCCTCTCAAAATAACAGGCTATTGTCGTCCCTTAACAATAAGGTGACTATGGTCTCCTACCAAAAGAAAAGCACATGAAAATAAATGGCCACGGCCATCTGTGATATACGAACGGATATGGCTAGTCACTCGTATAAAAACCAACCAAAGAATTGCGACCACGGTCGTCAATTGTGAACTTACTTGATAAAATAGCTCCATTGCAATCAAGGAATGTTTGTGCCAAATGTCTACAGCCATCTCCAGAATATAAATGGCTGTGACCATCTCCAAAGCATTAACGGCTACGGATATCGGCAAAATCCGCTCATCGAGCTCAGCCGGCTCCCGACCTCAATAAGTGGAGGGACTATCTGTTGGGTCAGACTTAGATTCGTGATTAGTAGTACGTCTAAATAGCTCCTAATCTCGTTCGGGTTAATAAAATGTATAACCATCCACCGACCAAAGCACTCCAAGGTTACTCAACCTAATTAGCAAGTAGCGAGACTACGACCTACTTATCATTTACGGACGTCCCGTCTATATAGCCACGGCCGTTCATTGCCAGCTGGCAAGATCCACAGCTATAAATATTAAGAGAAAGAACCCTAAAAAAGGGGCTTCTTCTTCTTCACATCTACTTCTAAAAGAAGAGAAAAGACATCATTGTAAGGCTCTGAACATCTCCATGGAGAGGCAGACCAAACCAATATCATTAATAAAATATCTTCACCCTCCTCCCCTTAACCAATAACTATTGTCTCGTACATTTTATTCATTTGTTCTTTTGATTTATTACGATCTGTTACGATAGGTCTTCTGTTGATGTTAATTGATTTATGCTTATAAATATGAGAACTTTAAGCTAAACAGATATAATAATTTTGTTGTCCTTTATAAATTGTCTCTGATAATGTAAATGGAACACTTGAATGAAGTTGATCAAACAAAATTTATTCATTACATAAATGTTTCTTTTATTATAGGATTGTAACGATCCGACCGATCATTTTGCCTTCTAAAATCTCGTTCCCTAAATAAGTCTTCTCGTACGTGCTTTTACTATTTTATGACTTGCGAGGATGGTTAGTTCGGATTTAGAAGGGTTCATGTTGAAATCGAAACACTTGATTCCTTAAGGTTGACTTAAAAAGGCAAGTTTGACTTCGGTCAATATTTTGAGTAAACGACCTCAGAATCGGGATTTGACAGTTCCAATAGGTTTGCATGATGATTTTGGACTAGGGCATATGCTCAGATCATGTTTTTGATGATCTGGGAGCATTTTGGTGCGTAATAGTGAAAGTTGTTTTTAAAGGTTTTAGAAATTCTTTAACTTTGGTTTGATGCGGGTTTTGGTGATATCGAGGTCCAAACAAAATGTTGAGATCGGGAATAGTTCTGTAATATCATTTAAGACTTGCACGCAAAATTGGTATCATTCCGAGTAGTTTATGTACGTTTTGGTGCATTGGAAGTAAACTGAAAAACTTGGAGTTCTTAAGTTTGATTCAATTGGTTTTGGGGTTTGATTCTTAGTTTTAATGTTATTTCGAGCATTCCGATAGTTCGAGCGAGTCCGTTTTATGATTCTAAACTTGTGGATATGTTTGGTTGGGGTCGCGATGCCCCCGAGTGTCAAATGAATGAGACCCGAACCAAGTTGGAAATTTAGGACAGCAGTTGAAGCTCCCCAGTTCTGTCATAATCATATCTGCGCTTGGCCAGCCGCAGGTGCGTGCTCGCAGGTGCTATCCATGAGCCACGAGCCGCAGAAGCAAAGGATGGAGGACAGCCCAGCACCACAGGTGCAGAAGATTTGGCACACTTGTGCGACGGCAGGTGCTCGGTCAGTGGTCGCAGATGTGGTCCCTTGAGCCACAGATGTGGAACTTGGCCAGTAGGGTAACATGCGAACCTGCGATGGCTTTTCCGCAGGTGCGGACAAGGCACCTCAAGTGCGAAAACGCTGGAAGTAGTGAGGTTTATTTAATACGGGATTTAAACTATTTTTATACATTTCTCTCACTCTTTGGCGATTTTTGGAGCTACTTGAGAGGGGTTTTCACCTGACATTTGAAGGTAAGTAATTTCTACCTAATGTGTGTTTAATACATAATTTATGGGTAGATTATAACACGTAAAATAGTAAAAATCATGGGTTAGATGAAAAGTTAGATTTTTGATAAAAATGAGATTTAACCACGAAATTAGTTCGGGAATTTGGTAAAAATCACATAATTGAGTTCATGAGGTTATGGATAACAACTTTTTTCGAAAATTTTCCGGAATCCAGGCACGTGACTCGGGGTAAATTTTAAGAACCTTATATTTAGGGTTGGGTAATCACTTAAATAGTTAGAATATGAACTTTTGAAACATATAGTAATTAGTTTTACACTATTTGAATAGTTTTGAATTGTTCGGCATCGATTTGAGAGTTTGAGCATAAATCTTGGATCGAAAAGTAGGCCTTGAGACGAGGTAAATCTTTTTTCTATCTTGTAAGAGGGAATTTACCCCATAGGTGAACTCAATTGATATGTGTTGTTATTTGTGAGGGCTATGTACGTATGAAGTGACGAAAGTCCGTACGTAGCTACTATTCCTGTTTATGTCCGGTAGTTTAGGCTTACACCATACTTTGTGGACACCATTATCTGATTTTATTTATTAGTTGTATCGGATGTGACTAAGTTGAGGATTTAAAGATTTCAAAAGCTCCAGGTTGAATTTCTTTTATTTGAAAAGAATCGAGAAAGGTTATGATTTATTGATAAATTTATATTTGATCGTGTCGCAAGTATATTCCGCGAGCGGGGTGATTCTTTTCACTACTCTTACGGGAGCAGGTTGTTCACATCGGCGGGTTAATAGATGCATCTACGGTTCACGTCGTCTGACCCTCGGCATCGCACATTTTATATATATGTTGGATCGGACCATACGTCCTGGCAGAATTCGTGCGTAACAATAGGACTGGAAGTCCTTTTCATAATTGGTATTAATTCATTGTTTGATAGATTATTTGTTTAAAATGGAGGAAATGATTTGGTTCTTAAATATGGTACAAGGATTGTCTGGATATCTCTTATTCTGAGTTTTATTGTCATTTCTATATATTACTTCATGTTTTAAATAGAATTTCATATTAACATATTGTTGGACCTTAGTAAGTGTCGAAGTCGACCCCTCGTCATTACTTCTTCGAGGTTAGACAAGATACTTGCTGGATACATATTATTTATGTACTCACGCTGCACTTTTGTACTTAATTGTACATGATCTGAGGCAGATGCATCTAATTGCTAGTCCGGCGAGCAGATTTGATCCCCATCTTGAGACTTCACGGTGACCTTCCTTCCGAGTCGTTCTGCAGCAGTTGGAGTCTTCCTTATGTGTATTCTACTAGAACGCACGCATACATGTGACACCAGGTCTTGACACACACATTAGTGAACTTATGATTTTTGTATTTGTTTTTATTATTACGATTTGTACTCATTTGCTCCCATTTAATTATGTTATATTTGTAAATTTCTAAATCTTTTTAACAAATGAGGAAATGTTATCCATTTAGAAATTTATTTAAAACGGAAAACTACTAGTTTGATTAGTGTTAGCTTGTCTAACAATAGTACTAGGCGTCATCACGGCCTATAATGAAATTTGGCGTTACAAAGCATCATGAGCAACATACACTCCAGTTCTTGATATATCACGATATCTTTTAGCTATATAATAACTAAAAAACAGCTCACATATATTCTCATGATTGATTTTCACTATACGTGTTTGCGCTCTAACCTATCAAGTTACCAGAATATTGCCTTGATTTTTACTGATAAAGCTTCCTTGATTTTAAGGATTTTCAACTTCACCTTAAGTTCTTTCTATTTACATAAGAGAAATGTTTGGAAGTACTTTCATACTACAATTTCAAATGCATTACGAAATGGAAATGGAAATGGAAATGGAAATTGTACTCCATTTTGATGAAGAAACAAAACTAATACTCTAGTTGTAATTTGTAATACCTAATAATAGTAAGCAGCCCGAAAATAAATTGTGATGCCGAATAATAATCTAACAACACTATTACATATAATTTGTTATAAATAGAATCCTATTTAAGGTGAATGTCTATATTTAGAGAGATTCTAGGGTTTACTATTTGGTGGCTAAGTCACCACCTCCCTATAAATAAAGGGGTTCTCTCCCATTGTAAATCATCCCAAAAGTATCAATAAGAATACTCATCTCCCTCTACTTTTCTCTCTATTGTTCTTGTTCTTGTATTATTGTTCTTGTTCTTATATTATTTCATAACACGTTATCAGCACGAGTCTCTAACCAATTGAATTTGATTTCTTCCTTCTTCCAGATTTTCTATACGGAAAAATAGAAGAGATGATATCATCATAAAGTAATGCAACGAGATGGAAACTCAAGAGGTATATTTGATATCACGATATTTATTGGTATACCTTAAAGTTATAACAATTACTACCATAATAGGTCTGTCAAAACACTGCGTAAATATTATTGATTAGGTATTAAGTCTTTGTTCTTCTTGTTTCCCGAGTGTTATGGCAAAATATTTGTATTGGTTGTAGCATTATGTAAGTAAGTGTAAAGATTTTAATTGTGCATCAATTTATTGTGTACATAGATGCTAAAGCTAACAGTTATTATCTTCGTGTGACATAGCTTTAATTATTAATACGTCAGTTTTATTAAGTTGGTGTTTTAATAATTTATGTTTATGTGTTACGCAATACATAAATAATTATGTTTGTTTCATTGTTTTGTATCTGTTCTGTAATGTCACTAGTGTGTAATGATTGTACTTATACTATTCAGATGTACAATGTAATTTTATTTTATGTCTGATATTATGAAAAGAAAGTTCGTTGCCCTTGAAATTCCGGGCAAGAACTACATGACATGGGTGTTGGATGCTGAAATCCATTTGGATGCAATGGGTCTTGGAGACGCCATTAAAGACAGAAATAATGCATCCACACAAGACTATGCTAAGGCCTTGATTTTCTTGCGCCATCACCTTGATGAAGGTTTGAAACTGTGCTAAGGCCTTGATTTTCTTGCGCCATCACTTTGATGAATGTTTGAAACTGTGCTAAGGCCTTGATTTTCTTGCGCCATCACCTTGATGAAGGTTTAAAAATTGAATATATCACAGTCAAAGATCCACTTATCTTGTAGAATGGCTTAAAGGAGAGATATGACAACTTAAAGTTGGTCACTCTGCCACAAGCACGATATGATTGGGCTCATCTGAGGCTCCAAGACTTTGAGTCTGTTTCTGAATATAATTCTGCAATGTTTAGAATTACTTCTAAATTGAAACTCTGTGGAGATACTATAACTGATTATGATATGCTTGAAAAAACGTTTACAACGTTTCATGCCTCCAATATGGTTCTGCAACAACAGTACAGAGAGAAATGTTTCAAAAAGTACTCTGAGCTGATTTCTCTTCTCCTTGTGGCTGAGCGAAACAATGACCTGCTCATGAGAAATCACGAAAATCAACCCACTGGGTCTACACCATTGCCTGAAGTAGATAAGGTGTATTCCCATTATGCTCAGCGTGGAAAAGGCTATGGCTTTAATCATGATCGTGGTCGTGGTCGGGATCATGGCCATGGACGTGGACAAGGAAGAAATTTTCCTGGTGTTAGTCACCCCCCAAAGAGATATAACCACCAAAAGCGGAAATGGAATTATGAGAATCCAAAAGCAAATAGTTCAGAAACTATATGTTATCGTTGCGGTGGAAAAGGGCACTGGTCAAAAATTTGCCGTGTACCAAGGCATTTGGTTGAGCTTTATCAAGCATCTCTAAAGAGTAAAGGCCCTGAAACCAATTTTGTCTCGGACAATAATTTTGACATCACCCACTTGGATGTGGCAGACTTCTTTGAGCACCCTGAGGGGAAAATAGATCACTTGATCGGTGATGGATCCATGGTTATAGAAGATTGAGCAGTTTGATATTTTTATTTTTACTTATTCGTAGTAGTTAATGAATAAATAATTATTATAGTTTACATAAGTTATCTATTATTGTGATATGGTTCAAATTTTATATAACTTAGATTACACATTCATCTTATGCTTTATTTGTAATGATTTTCAGTAAGCTAATCGATTAACATAACAGATAATCGATTAACCAATATATTCTATTAAACTGGACCTTTTCCGCAAGGCATGTTGGTCGACTATCCGATTTAGTTAATCGACTAACCTAATGACCGTTACCTAAGTTAATCGATTATCACTTTAGTTAATCGATTAACATTATGTCCGTTGCCTGTTCATCGACTAGTTTTTTTTTAAACGTTGAAACAGGTTAGTCGATTATCTATTTGGTTAATCAACTAACCTCAGCAGATTTTGAAAATATTGTTTAATTATTAAGTAACGGATACAAGACTATTAAAAGGAGAATAACTATGATAAAAAATACTAATATTTTTCGTATATTTCTTTTGTATGCCAAACCATGGGAAGCAAATATGGATATCTCACAAAGCAAACTTGGATCAACGTCCAATTGTAAAAATATTTGTTTAATTGATTCATGTACCACACATACGATATTCAAAGAGAAGAAATATTTCTCTCATTTAAGTATGTGTAAGGCAGATGTTACTACAATTTCTGGTAGTAGTAAATTGATTGAAGGCTCCGGAAAAGCAACTATAACTCTGCCTAAAGGAATAATATTTATCATAGAGAATGCAATGTTCTCTTCCAAGTCCAAGAGGAACTTGTTGAGTTTTAAAGATATCCGTCAAAATGGATATCATATTGAGACAATAGATGAGAATAATCTTGAATACCTCATCATTACAAAGAATGTCTCTGGCCAAAAGAGGGTTATTGAGAAGTTCCCATCTTTATCTTGTGGCCTGTATTGGACAAAAATTAGTGCAATTGAGGCACATTCCACAGTAAACCAAAAGGTTACTGATTCCAATATTTTTGTACTTTGGCATGATCGATTGGGACATCCTGGATCAATTATGATGAGACGGATTATAGAAAACTCATATGGGCATCCATTAAAGAATTTAAAGATTCTTTTAAATAATGAATTTTCTTGCACTTCTTGTTATCAAGGCAAGTTAATTATTAGACCATCACCAACAAAGGTTGGAACTGAGTCACCTACGTTTTTGGAACGTATACAAGGGGATATTTGTGGACCTATTCACCCACCTAGTGGGTCCTTTAGATATTTTATGGTCTTAATAGACGCATCCTCTAGATGGTCTCATGTGTGAATATTGTCATCACGCAACCTTGCGTTTGCAAAATTAATGGCACAAATAATTCGATTACGAGCACAATTTCCTGATAATCCAATTAAGTCTATTAGACTAGATAATGCTGCTGAGTTTTCAACCCAAGCATTTAATGATTATTGCTTATCAATTGGGATAAAAGTGGAACATCATGTAGCTCATGTTCACACTCAAAATGGTCTTGCAGAATCTTTAATTAAACGTCTGCAGTTGATTGCAAGACCATTACTCATGAAAACGAGGCTGCCCACTTCGGTTTGGGGTCACGCCATTTTGCATGCAGCAATGCTAGTTCGTCTCAGACCGACGAATTATCACAAATATTCCCCGTTGCAATTAGTTTTGGGTCATGAACCTAATATATCCCATTTAATAATTTTTGGATGCGCAGTATATGTGCCTGTAGCACCGCCATACCGCACCAAAATGGGTCCGCAAAGAAGGTTAGGAATATATGTTGGGTTTGAATCGCCCTCCATTATTCGCTACCTCGAAACATTGAAAGGGGATTTGTTCACTGCACGATTTGCAGACTGTCGATTCGATGAGACACTTTTCCCAAAATTAGGGGGAGAAGTTGGTGAAACCAAACGGGAAATTTTGTGGAAAAATCCATCATTATCTCATCTTGATCCACATACCTCTATTTGTGAAAAGGAGGTGCAAAATATTATCCATTTGTAAAGAATAGCAAATCAAATGCCTGACGCATTCACGAACTTGAAAAGGATAACAAAATCTCACATCCCCGCAGAGAATGTTCCAATCCGTATTGATGTCCCTATTGGACAATCTTCTAGTGCCATATCTAATGAGTCGAAAGCACGCCTAAAACGCGGCAGGCCATTAGGTTCCAAAGATCGAAATCCTAGAAAAAGGAAAGCAAATGATCAAAATGACACTACGAAAGAATCTCATGAGAAAATTCACGATTTAATAAATTCTGAGATTCATGATATCCATTGAGCCCGAGACTCAGGAAAATAAGGAACTATCAATAAATCCAATCGATATTGAGACAAATTTTAATCGAGTGGAAATAGTTATGGATTATGTCTTTGCATATATTGTTGCATCTAGCATTATGCAAGAAAGTGAGGATCTTGAACCTCAATCTGTTGGAGAATGTCGACAAAGACTTGATTGGCCAAAATGGCAAGAAGCAATCCAATCAGAATTGAATTCACTTGCAAAACGTGAAGTTTTTGGGCCTATAGTTGAAACACCTAATGGTGTTAAGCCTGTTGGCTATAGATGGGTCTTTGTACGCAAGAGAAATGAGAAAAACAAGGTACAAAGATATAAGGCACGCCTTGTTGCACAAGGATTTTCTCAAAGGCCCGGTGTCGATTATGAAGAGACATATTCATCCGTAATGGATGATATAACTTTCCGTTATCTCACTAGTTTTGCTGTCCTTGAAAAGCTTGACATGCATTTAATGGATGTGGTTACTGCCTATCTTTATGGCTCACTTGATAATGAGATATACATGAAAATTCCCGATGGATTCAAAATGCCAAACACTCATAATTCAAAGTCCCGGGAAATGTTTTCAATCAAATTGCAAAGATCTTTGTATGGTCTAAAGCAATCAGGACGAATGTGGTATAATCGTCTTAGTGAGTATTTATTAAAGGAAGGCTATATAAATGATGCCATTTGCCCATGTGTTTTTATAAAGAAAACAACATCGGAATTTGTTGTACTTGCCGTATATGTCGATGACACAAACCTTATTGGAACTCCCATAGAACTCCAAAAGGCAATTGATTATTTAAAGAAGGAATTCGAGATGAAAGATCTCGGAAAGATAAAATTATGTCTTGGTTTGCAAATTGAATATTTGGCAAACGGAATTTATGTTCATCAATCTGCCTATATAGAAAAGGTATTGAAACGGTTTTACATGGATGGAGCATATCCTTTAAGTACTCCGATGGTTGTTCGATCACTTGATGTGAATAAGGATCCATTCCGACCGCAAGAAAAGAATGAAGAGCTACTTGGTCCTGAAGTACCATATCTTAGTGCAATTGGCGCACTAATGTATCTTGCAAATACTATAAGGCCTGACATAACTTTTTCAGTTACTGTCTTAGCAAGATATAGCTCTGCTCCCACAAGGAGACATTGGAATGGAATCAAATATATATTGCGGTATCTAAAAGGGACTACCGATATGGGCTTATTTTATAGCAATAATTGCAGTCCTGATCTTGTTGGTTATGTTGATGCTGGATATTTATCTGACCCACACAAGGCTCGATCTCAAACAGGTTATGTGTTTATCTGTGGAGGCACTGCCATATCTTGGCGATCGACTAAGCAATCAATTGTGGCTACTTCATCTAATCATGCTGAGATAATCGCTATTCATGAAGCAAGTCGAGAGTGTGTGTGGTTGAGGTCTATAATACATCATATTCAAGACAAATGTGGTTTGAAATGTGACAAACTACCCACGATTTTGTATGAAGACAATGCAGCATGCATAGCCCAATTGAAGGGAGGATTCATAAAAGGAGACAGAACAAAGCATATTTCACCAAAGTTATTTTTCACACATGATCTTCAAAAGAATGGTGATATCAATGTGCAACAGATTCGTTCAAGTGATAATATGGCTGATTTGTTCACAAAATCTCTACCAACGTCAACCTTCAAGAAGCTGGTACACAAGAATGGAATGCGAAGGCTCAAGGATGTGAATTGATGCTCTTTTCCGGGGGAGTTAATGCGCGTAGCACTCTTTTTTCCTTACAAGGTTTTGTCCCACTAGGTTCTCCTTGCAAGGTTTTTAACGAGGCAACCAATAGGCGCATTACTAAATATGTGTACTCTTTTTCCTTTTCTAGAATTTTTTTTTCATTGGATTTTATTTTAGTTATGGTTTTTAATGAGGCACATTACTTATTGAGTAGACATTCAAGGGGGAGTGTTAAGAATAGAATTCTAATTAGAGTGAATGTCTATCTTGTAGAGAGTTTTACTTTGAGGCTAAGTTATTTTTCCTCCTATAAATAGAGGGGTCTTACCCCATTGTAAACCACCCCAAAATTCATTAAGAATTTTCTCTCTCTTTCTCTGCAATATTGCTCTTGTTATTTTATTGTTTTATAACAAATTTCATTTTGTAAGGTTATCATATATATTAAGTAGTTAAGTTTGTATAAAGAATTATTTGCGTACATATAATTCGATGTGTAAGGTTATCATATATATTATTAAAAAGATTATCAGAAATTTTACAAACTCTATCATTTTATTTTGACTTATTAAAAAGATATTTTCATTTTGTAAGGTTATCATATATATTAAGTAGTTAATTTTGTATAAAGTATTATTTGCGTACATATAATTCGATGTGGTCCACTCTTTTTTGACCCCACATAGAGCTGAGTTTAAATTTTTTATCCAAAATAACTGAGCATAAAACTCTTTTTACGAACTCAGTGCACAGTTACCCACACTGCAATGGAGGTACACGTCGACGAAACAGTTAACCACCGTCAGATTTCATCTCAGCCCTCCGATTCACAATTTAGAATTCAAATTTCAAATTTCAAATTTCAAATTCTTCTACTTTACCGTTAAAGCGCCCGTTCAGTACTATAAACCCTAACCTCCTCTCCCAAATTTCTCCGAATTCCCTCTAAAGACACCATCTCTGTGTCTCTCTCTCCTCTACAACAATGGCTTCCAAAAAACTCCCACTCCAATCAAGCAGCAATGCCAACATTGCAACAAACGGCAAAACCATTGAACAAACCTACCAAAAGAAAACTCAACTCGAACACATCCTTCTTCGACCTGATACCTACATCGGATCCGTTGAAAAACACACGCAAACACTTTGGGTATGGGAAAATGATAAGATGACCCATCGTCCGGTTACTTATGTGCCGGGTTTGTACAAGATTTTCGACGAGATCTTAGTCAATGCGGCTGATAACAAACAACGCGACCCTAAAATGGACGCAGTGGAAGTGATGATAGATCCCGAACAGAATTTCATTAGCGTCTATAATAACGGTGATGGTATTCCTGTAGAGATCCATCAAGAGGAAGGTGTTTACGTGCCTGAATTGATTTTCGGGCACTTGTTGACTAGTAGTAACTATGATGATGCTGAGAAGAAGACCACCGGTGGACGAAATGGTTACGGTGCTAAGCTTACGAATATTTTTTCGACTGAATTTGTTATTGAAACTGCTGATGGGAAGCGCCAGAAGAAATATAAGCAGGTAATTTCTCGCATTTCTAGGGTTTCTTAGTATTATTGCTTAATATTTGGTCAATTTTGATGAGTTGTGGAAAATGTGATTTTAGGGCTAATAACGTTGTAGGTACAGTGTTAAATGTTAATTATTGTGCGAATTTTAATTTCTGAGCCCATGAAACACTAAATTAGTAGCAACATACATATTGTTTTTTGATACTGGAAATTGTGAATAAACAATGAGGATAGGAGTTTTATAATATCTAATTTATTTGTTATGGAACATACTAATACCTAATTTTAATTATCACGATGGAGTTTATGATACCTAGCTTTAGTTGTATAAGAAGGTAAATGAGCTTGTTAATTAGGATAATTGAAGAGCTTGTCAATTAGGATAATGGACTTTATTGATGTCTATTTGTAATCCTCCGGGCGGGCTGAAGATCTTAATAGTTAGGATAATGGAAATTTTTGGATATTTGATTAAGCTTCTACTTTCCTTTGAGGATCAGAAAGCCGTAATTCATGGCTGTTTGTAATAGTTATCGGTTTACTGTGCTATTTTCTAGTAGTTGTATTTATTTTGGTTGCTTGATTTGTCAGCTGATTACTGGTTTTTGAACAAGTGAATTTTGTGTTGTGACAATGAAGGTTTTCTCTAACAACATGGGAAAGAAGGGTGAACCAATCATAACAAAATGCAAAGCGAGCGAGAATTGGACAAAAGTTTCATTTAAGCCAGACCTGGCAAAGTTTAACATGGAACACCTTGAAGAAGATGTTGTTGCGTTAATGAGAAAGAGAGTGATGGACTTGGGTGGATGCCTTGGAAAGACTGTGAAGGTCAACCTCAATGAACAACGCATTCCTGTCAAATCATTTGAAGAGTATTGCAAGCTTTTCTTAGATTCTACTGATGCAAAAAGGTTAAATGTTAAAATTTTCTATTCTTTACTTCTTTATCAGGCCATTCAGTTTGAGATGTATGCTAACATTCAATAATTTTGCAGGGAGTTCCTAAAAGTTACAGATGCAGACGGATTATTAAGATGGGAGATATGTGTGAGTTTGAGTGAAGGGCAATTTCAACAGGTAATGGTGACAAGTTGCTTGAGCCAAAACTACTGCTGTAATCTATGAAATATTTAGGTCGGAAACTAATATGGTCTAGCATGATAACTTTGGCAGGTCAGTTTTGTAAATAGCATTGCTACAATCAAGGGTGGAACTCATGTTGATTATGTGGCCAACCAGATAGCAAACCACATAATGGGTGTAGTGAACAAGAAGAATAAAAATGCTAACATCAAAGCCCACGCAGTGAAGAACCATCTATGGATGTTTGTTAATGCTCTCATTGACAATCCTGCTTTTGATTCACAAACTAAAGAAACCTTGACTCTGCGTCAGAGCAGTTTCGGTTCGAAATGTGAACTTCAACCAGATTTTCTAAAGAAAGGTATGTTAGTCATTCTCTTTGATACTAGCGAAGACCAATTATGCTATCAATTCTGTTAAATCGGTGATTTTGGTTATAATTTTGCAGTTGAGAAGAATATTGGCATTGTAGAAACTTTACTCTCCTGGGCAGACTTTAAGAATAGCAAAGACCTTAAGAAGACTGATGGAAAAAAATCTGAGAAGGTCAAAGTGGAGAAGCTAGAAGATGCTAATGATGCAGGAGGGAGGAACTCCGAGAAATGCACATTGATTTTGACTGAAGGAGATTCAGCCAAGGCTCTTGCTGTATGCTTACTCTTTTTAATTTTATTTAACCTCATTATGATGAATACCACTTTTGATGTGTTTTTAAGGGAACTGAGCTGTGTTGCAGATGGCTGGAATATCTGTTGTTGGGCGTGATCACTATGGCGTGTTCCCTTTGAGGGGTAAACTGCTAAATGTAAGGGAAGCAAGTCATAAGCAGGTTTCAGAAAATAAAGAAATTGAGGCTATCAAGAAGATTCTCGGACTGCAGACAGGCAAAGAATATGACAGTGTAAAATCACTCAGATATGGTCATCTAATGATTATGACAGATCAGGTGCCCCTTTCTTAATCAACAGTATCCATTATGTTTAATGGTTTGTGGTTTTACTGTGTTCACAGTAATTGAATATATCTTATACTTGTGCAGGATCATGATGGTTCACATATCAAGGGTCTCTTAATTAATTTCATCCACACTTTTTGGCCATCCTTGCTGAAAGTTCCATCTTTCTTGATTGAGTTCATCACACCAATTGTGAAGGTGAATTTTGTACCCTTTTTTTAAATATTACCTCCACAATCAGGTTCAAACGATCTTTTATTAAATGCATTAGTATGTATATTATTGTTTTGCAGGCTACTCATAAAAATGGGAAGATACTGTCGTTTTATACCATGCCTGAGTATGAGTCGTGGAGAAAGAGTTTGGGTGCTACTTCAAGTGGTTGGTCGATTAAGTACTATAAGGTTTGTCAACCAAACATTTCATGAAACCATCAAATATAAGGTTGGTCTGCTAATTTTCTCTTTACTGCTTTGATAGGGGTTGGGAACAAGTACTTCAAAGGAAGGAAAAGAGTACTTCCAAGATCTTCAGAAACACAGGAAAGATTTTATTTGGGCAGATAACCAAGATGGGGAATCAATAGAACTTGCTTTCAGTAAGAAGAAGATAGAAGCAAGGAAGAATTGGCTTAGGCAATTTGAGGTTAGGACCAACAATATTTTTATTTTAGGTTTGATTACAATACATCCTAATTTCCTGATTTGACTGTTCCTTCTCTAACTTCTGTACTCTGCAGCCTGGTACCCATCTAGACCAAAAAGAAAAGTTCATCTCATACACTGAGTTTGTTAACAAAGAGCTTATTCTGTTTTCACTGGCCGATCTTCAAAGGTCTATTCCATCAATGCTTGATGGTTTGAAACCGGGTCAAAGGAAGATTCTGTTCTGTGCGTTTAAGAGGAACTTTGTTAAGGAAGCAAAAGTTTCCCAATTTTCTGGTTATGTCTCTGAGCACTCAGCTTATCACCATGGTGAACAGAGTCTTAGCAGCACCATCATTGGCATGGCACAGGACTATGTTGGCAGTAATAATGTAAATCTTTTGCAACCAAATGGTCAATTTGGCACTCGTAATATGGTGAGGAACGAAATCTCATTTGTTGAATCTTACTTTTATATAACACTATTCCTTCTTTTTCATTTATCCATATACCGCACAACCCTTCAATTGCAGGGAGGTAAAGATCATGCAAGCTCTAGGTACATTTACACTCGGCTTTCACCGATTGCAAGATTTCTGTTTCCTAAGGATGATGATACTATTCTTGATTACTTGAATGAAGATGGTCAATCTATTGAACCTACTTGGTAAGTTATACCTTCATTTCTAGTGAAGAAAAAGTCAAATGATGCAAATAACTTAACAGTGCATTCTCTATGCACTCAGGTATGTGCCGATCATTCCAATGGTACTTATAAATGGCAGTGAAGGTATAGGGACAGGTTGGAGTTCATACGTTCCAAATTATAATCCAAGAGACCTTGTTGCTAATGTAAGGCGTTTGCTGAATGATGAGCCAATGGAACCAATGGATCCATGGTATAAAGGTTTCAAAGGAACAATAGAGAAAACAGCAACAAAAGAAGCCGGAGCTACCTACACTGTCACTGGTATTATAGAAGAGCTCGATGAAACTACTCTTAGGATTTCTGAGTTGCCAGTCCGGAGGTGGACAGAGGATTATAAGCAGTTTCTGGAGTCCATGACAGTCTCAAATGACAAGGCCAAGGATCCCTTCATAAAGGTACGTCCCTCGAGTTCCTTACTGATTCAATTTTTTTTGTTATAAAAGTACTTCGAATGTTGCTAAGTAATAAGGAGCTTCTTCCTGCAGGAAGTCAGAGCGTATGGTGATGAGAACTCTGTATGTTTTGAAGTGATCTTGTCTGAGGAGAATCTGATTTTAGCCCAGCAAGAGGGTTTGCTTAAAAAATTTAAGCTGGCTACTACAATAAGCACCAGCAATATGCACCTTTTCGACTCTAAGGGCAAAATTAAGAAATATGACAACCCAGAAGACAGTACGTAACTCCAACTAAATACATAAGATTAGCAGAAAATATATGTTGCTGCTGACCATTCACATTCTTTTTCTGCAGTCCTTGAGGAGTTCTACCATGTAAGACTCGAGTATTATGAGAAACGAAAGGCAAGTTAATGAAATAACTGAACTGAATATGTTTCTAGCTGTACATTCTTCCTCCTGACTGCTGGCCACTGACTGTAAACTTTTAACTTGTGCAGAGAGCTCTGTTAGAGATTCTTGAACTGGAGTTGCTGCGAATTGAGAACAAGGTGAAATTCATCCTTGGAGTTGTGAAAGGAGAAATCCTTGTGAATAACAGGAAGAGAGCTGATCTATTGCTCGAGTTGAAGGAGAAAGGTTTTACTCCTTTCCCCAAGAAAAAGACTGTTGAAGCTGTTGTTGCAGACACAAGTGATGATGTAGAAGATAGCGAAGAGGAGTTAAACAGAGGAGTTAGGGCAGGTGATTATGACTACTTGCTGTCGATGGCAATAGGAACATTGACTCTTGAGAAGGTTCAAGAACTGTGTGCTGAGAGGGATAAACTGAATGGTGAGGTTGAAGATATGAGAAATGCAACTCCAAAGCTTTTGTGGTTGAAGGATCTTGATGTCCTTGAGAAACAGCTTGATGTATGTGCCCTTGAACGTTTGTTCCTTCTTTCCGAATTTTTTGAATGCTTTTCCTTTCTCATTTTAATTTATGCTTGTCCTTGAGAAACAGCTTGATGTATGCTTTTCCTTTTTCCTTTCAGGAACAAGACAAAATTGATATCCAGACAGAGGAAGCTAGAGAGAAGATAAAGAAGAAGGTAATGAACGCAGCTGGGTTAAAAGCACCAAAGCCTAAACCCCGAAAGAATGTTAAGAAGACTAGTGTAGTGGAGTCTGCTGTTGAACCAATGGACGTGTCAGTTGCTTCAACAACAGAAACAGGTTAGTATCTAATTGTCATGGCTTTTGCTGTAATCTTCATGGATATATGTGTACTAAATTGGGTTTTCTTTCCTTTCTTCTCCAGCCAATGTTACTGAAGTTGTGAAACCAAAAGCCAGAGGAGGTTCGAAGAAAGCTCCTGCAAAGGTGTGGAATTTGATTAGATTTTTCATAAAATTCTGTTTCTGTTGGTTCTTATAGTTGTCAAATGAAACATTAACCTTCGATCCCTGTGGTCAGCAGGCAAAACCTATTGTGGTTGAAGATGAAGAAGAAGAAGAAGATGATGAGGTGCTAGCGTTGAAAGACAGACTTGCAGCTTACAATCTTAATTCTTCCCCAGATCACTCAACAGAAGGTAAGTCAAATGTCCTAATATATTAAGGGATGTATAGAATAAACTATTTTCATGATTACCAGTTTGTCTTCTAGAACATAAGACCACTTCCCCCCCTGCAGCGATGGAGACTGAGGCCCCAAAAGCTCAAAAGAAAGCACCTACTAGAAAAGCTGCTGCAAAAAAGAAGACTCTGCCATCCATTGCAGATGTTTCTGAAGGTGAGGATGAGATTGAAATTAGTGATGATGATGAGTTTGATCAAGAAGTAGCTGTGGGAGGGAAAAAGAAAGGAGGGAGGAAAGGAGCAACTGCAAAAGCAGCAACTAAACAACCCCCAAAGAAAAGAGGAGTAGCTAATAAGCAATCAGTAGGTATTGGTCAGAAACTCATAACATCAATTCTGAAGCCTGCAGAGAATACTGATAATAGCTCACCTGAGAAAAAAGTGAGGAAAATGAGGGCATCCCCATTTAACAAGAAAAGTGGTTCTGTTCAGACTTCACTGGAAAATGAAGACGTGAGTCCTGTTTCTTCTTTGGGCAGTCTAGAAGATGAAGTCAATGAAGCTGTTGTGGCTCCAAAAGCTAGGGTAACTCGGGGGAAGAAGACTACATATGTTATCAGTGATTCTGATAATGAACCTACTGATGAATCTGAGTTTGATGGAGTTGACTCTGATGAAGATTCTGATTAGCTGGAAGAGTGGAACACTTTGAAGTCTTTTTGCTGATGTGTTTTGAATAGTATTACGCGGCTGTAAACCAAGGAACGCTTCTTGAAAATTTGACTGCTAACAAAATGAAACTGCCATTACAGACACTTCGTTATTTCTATGATTCTTTTCTCTTTATTTTATGTTTGTAGAGAATAAATACCAGGGATATGGATTGTTAATTTTACTGCCTGCTAATTAAATACTGATTAAATGCAATTATATATTTATAGTTAGCCTTGTTCACGACTTTGAAAATGTAGTTAAACTTCTTCATAAACTCGTGAATTAACCCCGATAGTTTAAAAGTACAAAAGTAGTGTACACCATTTTCCTTTCAAATTAAAGAAAAATAAATTAAGTATGAAAAAAGAAATACTAAAGAATTGTATTAAAAAGTTACTTCAATCAAAATATAACTGTTTCTTGCCATTTTTAAGAGATTAAAAACAATTACAAGGGGCCAAAAAACAGATGGGAAAACTATTTTGTGGCTAAGACTAAAAAGTTAATCCTAATATGTATTAGTAGAGAATCAAAGAATTGTGGCCAAGGCCATTCAAGAACAAATGCTATGATGTTAAACCCAAGAGTGCCTAGCAGTCAATGGAGTAGGGAAAAATCAATCCAGTAGAGAAAAAAAGAAAACGCCATTTGATTTTTTCTCATTTACCCAAGTTTCGGGTAAAGTACTAAGTACCCAATCAAGGTACTTGAAATCCCTAGATACACTATCCAAAAGTAAATTGTTCTTCCTCAGGGATGATATTCTCAATCATTCCCTATTGGGAAAAGAATGCACTTGGAAGTGCTGAATCTCATCCTGTCCATGACTGGAGCTCATCTGAACATAAAGACATAAGGTGGTTTCTGTACAGATTCTTCTGGTTAAAAGAAGACAAAGAAAACTAGACTAAAGAACACCTACAAGTTAATTAGGTGTTTCTACCTTGCAAACACTGATTTTAGAAACCAAGGTTGTCCTAAACAAGATGCTACTGCGTAATCACAAACTGAGATTCCTTCTAGTAACTTCCATTTTCAACAATAGATCTTTGATGTTATTTTCCATTCTCATTTTCATATTGAAGTAGTCCTGATAAG
The DNA here is from genome assembly GCA_034376525.1 of Nicotiana benthamiana. Lineage (NCBI taxonomy): Eukaryota > Viridiplantae > Streptophyta > Magnoliopsida > Solanales > Solanaceae > Nicotiana > Nicotiana benthamiana. Next base: position 72,721,471 of record CM067323.1, on the reverse strand, counting down.
CTCTTTCTAAAGACTGCAGCTCGTCCACCTTTTGTTTCCGCATCTCCTCGGCCTCGGTCAATCGCAGTTTTGTGATTCGAGCTATGTATTCTTCTTCAATTCTTTCACTCTTTGTTACAGCAATGCGCTTCAGAGCATCGGCCTCTCTCCTGGCTTCATCAGCTCGTGCTTGGAACATTTTAGCTTCAGCCTGTTTGATTCTAACAATGCTCTCTAGTTCATCAAATCCTGGTCCCTTTTCTATACTTGGCAGAAAGCTCGAAATCATCACCTGCTTGTCATTCCGGAGGCTATCAAAACTTGAAGGCAAACCTCCTGTAGGCTTCTCCACTTGAGGAGCCTTCTCTGAACTAACAGATTTCAACCACATCGTTCCCTGGTTGGGCCGAGCAACACCATTGTTCCCTTCGTGGTTCTTTGTTGACAACTCCTTTCTTTGAATATTTGGAACATTTTCAGATTTGACTGAATCAGGCTCTGCATTCACAGTTAAAATGAAACATCCGTATCAAATTGAGCATTAGCATTAGGACTTGGGAGTGACAGAACTAGACAGTCTCAAGGACATCCACAGTTAGGAGAGGAGAGACAAGTGAAAAAACCACTAAAGTAATATTTCAACATTTCAACTCAAAAGCAGCACAATGAAGCTTCCAATTTCTATTCCTTAGTAGAAAAGTTGATAAGGGAACCAGCAATCAATGTCATAGGAATTATGTCACATGAATAGAAAAGCAACTATTAGTCCCCACTTATGTGAGCCCGGCAAAGCATAACCAGTCCAAATCCGGATAAGAAGCAGGGTTTTGGTACGTCTATCATCAGCTAAAAATAGTCTAAATATGATGCATAGCCGACATCGACCAATTGAGACAGTTGATTGATTGACGCAGGATAAATCATATAGAAGGCAAAAGCTATAATTGTAAATGGAGTGGAGGAGAAATAACCTTAGAATACCAATTTAACCAAAATAAGAACACTATAGTTAACAAACAATTGAGGATTCAATTTTACAATCAGTAATTGCAGTATCTGTTCTTAATATTAAAATAGTTAAATAATTTTCAATTATTGAAATCTATGAAAGCCGTATAGAATGATAGGAATTGTAGAAACATGTTAAACAGTTAGAAATGTCGGGAAATGTTAACAGTATTGATCAAAAAAGAAATGCCTGGAAATTTTAACTATCACTTAAAACAGACAGTGATATAATTCTAATATCAAATATTCATACCACTAAATAAAAGTTCGCACATGAAAACTATTCACATAAGTGCATTATGCACCTGCAGCAAATCCATTTTACACTTCCTTCTTTTGATCACCATTTTACTATTTTCTATAAAAGTGAAGGAAACCCATTTAACTTCCAGGAAGACAAGACAAAAAGTAAGACATGGGTACATTTCTTGGCATGGTATTCCTTACTCAGATTCTATAACATTAGGATTAAAGTTTTACATAAAACAGAAGAAGTTCCAACTTACACAGAGTATGAGTTTGTAACTAACAAGGTTTCCACTGCTAACTTATAGCCTCACCTTAACTTGTAACTAGCTCTCTCTAACTTATACCCTCAACCCGACTATGATAAAAGAGCACAAGGCCACAATGGGCTGGTCAGGTAGGATAAGACAGAAGATGATTAGGGAGGAAGGAGGTGGGGAAAGATAGAAAAGAAAAAGAGGGGGCATACATATCATGTTAAGGGCTTCAGGCAAAAACTTGCAAGTTTCTACTATTTATATCTTATCATGGAATATATAGAGACTTCAGCAACAAAGTTACCAGCTGACAATCCATCTTGCACTCAAGAAAAAAGATCATTTGCTAACAGAATATCAAGAAAACCTGATTAACGGTCAAGAGCTCACCAGTCAGCAAGAAATGCATAATTTGACTTTGAACTTCTTGAAGGTCAGCCTTAATTGCCAATTTTGACAGCATATAATTAACAAGGTCATGCAAGCGTTTCCCTCTGGCGTCCTCGCTGGCACAAAAAATTCTTTTCACATATTCAAGCTCCCTGGAAAGTGCTTCTGCCGTCCATTCCTTTGCAAAGTTTTGGAAAACCTCTTTTACAAAGCCGAACATTTCAGATGGATGGTTACAGGCAACACAATGAAACTGCATCTCTACACTACCCTTTGCACCAGAAACACTACGACCATTCCTGATGTAAGATTCACGTAGCCCACAATCCGCATGACACCAATGCAGACAGACATCACATCCAACCCAGCTACACGTATTAGATGCCATGTCAAACTTGGAACACACAAGACACATGCAAGCACTGCAGAAACCATTCTTCTGCGAGCAAACTTTGCACTCGCATTCATCCACAGGCAACGAAGATCGACAAGTCAGATTTCTACATCTTAAATTCAGAAATATCTCTGCCAAATCAGATGATGAAATATCATAACTTTGCTGAAGAAATTCTTGGAGACCAGTTTTCAGAGCCACCAACAGCTCTAGTTGACTCCTGTGGGATTTCAAAAGTGTATCCAAAGTGATGTCAGACCTCTTCTGCAGTGCCTTTTGCAGAGCACTAAGCTGCCAGGTTTTACCAGGATTTGTGATGATGTCGCAGACAGCCTCCTTCAGAATAAGCAAATGTTGCCCTGAGATTTCATTAAACCTCCTGGCGGTCACATGTATTGGTTCAGAAACCATAGTAGTGATTACTGATTCAACAAAGTCCGCTCCAACAGCCAATGGGAGCTCTTTTCCATCAGAACCACCGAATATATAAAAGCTACTATCTTTAGCTCTAATTAATTGTTGGTTATCTTTATTATATTCTGATCCGGTTTCATGAGACCCAACACTCTGTGTAGGAGATCTAGTTCCATTTGGCTGACGAGATGCTTTACCAGTACTTAGTTGCCTGTCTAGCCCAACAGGCAATCTAGAGCCTCCCTCTGCATCTCTGAGATGTTTTCCTACAGCTTGACCACTAGAATTTCCTTGAGACTGCTGATACAATCCAGTTCCATTTGATAATATTATGCCTTGACAACCTGGGATGTCATTATTCTTCTGCTCATTTGAAGCAAGGGCTTGCCAGTCGACACCTTGAAAGAGGGGGCGACTTTTAACAGATTGCTCGTTATCAACTAAATTATGTGTCAGTGAGCAGCTAGGATTATGAGTGAACTGTTGCGATCCTGAAAAGGACATAGACATGGTAAAGCCATCAGAATTTGTGCGAAATGAGCTGGCAAAGGATTGGAAACTTCTTCCTTGACTAGGAGAACCAGGAGGCTGGACTTCTTTGGGTGCACCAATAGGCAACAGGACATTTGGCAAGCTAAGAGAAAGCTCAAGTGGTTCCAGATCAAACTTTTCATCTTTGGTCATGGAATTACTAAATTTCTCTGCTTTCTCAGGTTTTTTTACAGGACCTGACAAGAACAACTCAAGGCCCCTAGTACTTGGTCCTTCCATATCAGAGTTTCCACAAGGTACAATGCCTCTTGAGTCATTGTCCATCCTCAAACCATCTGCGGGAGGGACAGTGTTATTACCGGGCGAAACAGCCACGCTTTTGCCCTTGTCCTGGACACTCTGTGATGCATCTTCATGAGCAACAGAAGAAACAGAGCCCAGCGGTCCACCTTCCCCAGCAATCTCCTTATTTAATTCACGAACGTCAATACGATTTACCTTAGATTCAACATCTCTACTCTTGTCCTCCACTTGTTCCCTTTTCTTAGGTGGTAGCTTCTCAGCATCTATATTCTTTTCTTCTTCCCCGCTACTGCTTTTCCTGGTGGAGTCGTTCTTTTCACCAACATGATCTAACACGGTTTCAGTTCCATTTTCCAAGGCCCTAGGCCCCATTGAAGTGCCTTGATTATCAGACAAACCATCACCATCCTTAAAAATGTCTCGGACATTATCCGACTGTGTCTCTTCCGACTGCTCAGCAGTAACACTTACTTTACTGAGCTCAACCTTCTGTTCGTACAAGGAATTAACCCCATCATCTCGCTTCTCATTCTCCTTCTGCGAGGGATTCATCTCATCGGAAGCTTCATCTTCAGCTGCAGGCTCAGCTGCAGAAGATGGATGATCAGGCTCCAGTTCCCCTTCTTCCATTTCACTGCTATGTCCACCACTCTCCATTGGCAATGCATCACTTTTTTTAACTTCAACACTCCTTGATTGCTCGCTACCAGAGTCCTTTGACCAAGCAGGTGATTTTGCATCTCTCCATCCCGGCGGTGACTTTGCCTTCCCTATATCTTCTGATTCTGTTCTACTCCCTCTTGCTGAATCTCCACCACTCCTTGTACCTTCATCGCCATCTTTCCCGCCACCAAACCTGCGCCATGATGACACACTCCCCTCCCGTCTGGACCTATCCCTCTCTGATCTAAACCCCTTAGGAAATTCCCTCTTTGGGCCAGAAAAACTTTCTGACCTATGAATCCGATCAGCACCGTATCCACCCTGTGGAGAAAAGCTCAGAACCCCTCTATCATTACTATGACTGTATCGATCGTAACTCTTCCGCCTATCATAGCTGTCCGCATCATAATCTGTCCGCTTCTTTATCGGTCTCAGACTTTCACGGTCATCCTCAAACCGATCATACCTAGACGATGACGAAGACAATCCCTTCCTCCCACTCTCAGACTTGTAATAAAAGCTCCTGTGGGAAGACGAGCGATGCAAACTCGGATCCTCCTCCCTTCTTGCCCAATCTTTCAACAGACCTTTCTCCCCACACGACTCAAGATCTTCACTAGACCTCAATCTCTTCATTGTGAGCTTACAAAACCAACTTCCTACAAGTCAAAAAGTTTCATTCAACTTTAATCAAAACCATACTCCTGTCTTCTAAATGCATCAGAGAAAAACCTTTAAAAATAAAACTTAATCTTCCAAGGGTACAAAAGCAACACCAACAAAAAGAATAAATCTTTCAGCTTTAATCAATTCTGAATCTTCAACAAAAAGAAATAGAAACTCAAGCACAAACAAGCCCAACCAAAAACTCACTCCGCAGAAGGAAAAAATTTGTTCATCAGATCTCAAAGAGAAGTATTCCAATTCACCAAACAAAGAAGATTACGAAAACTAAATCACGAGAAACCCATAAACTGTAGAAACCCCATCTTTTGTCAATTAAAATCCCAAGAGCTTAAATTTGGGGTTTTCAAGGTTACAACTTTATGCAACAACAGAGTTCAGATTCAAAAACCAATTTGAGGAAATGTTACCATATTACCACAGCAGTCCACCGGAGTAGCTTCTAAATGTCAGCCGGCGAAGATTTACCGGTGAGAAAATGCTCCAAGATTTAGACCATTTTTGAGATTTTTGTGTGAATATTCGTCTACACTTAGAGAGAAAAAGATATAGTATTTGTATTATTAGTCAACGGAGTTTTAACTGCTAGCGTACTTGAGGTGTGTAGGTCTTTGTTTGCTTTGTTTTATGGTGAAAGAGAGAGAAGGAGACTTGAATACGCAAAGTGCGTAGAACGCATCGGTCAAGGGGATATATTGGGAACCTGGAAAGTTTATTGTTTCTTACTACATTCCGTCCTTGTATTTTCAGGTTATTCTCACTTTACCTCTTATATTTAATTTGCTTCTCTACAATTATCCTTTTTTATTGTTTGAGGGTTAATTAAAACTAATAAATTTTCATTTGTACCCAGCTTGCATGCGATTTCACTATTTCATTTGAAACTTATTGTCTTCTATCAGTATAAATAAATTAGTTTTGCATTTATGTGGTTGCTAAGGTATGAACTTGATTGTCTCTAAAATGATAGTTGAATTATGATGAACAATTGCGTCTTCTCTAATAGTAATAATAACAATAACAACAACCAGTGTACATAGAACTTATCCTTATCCCAATGGACAAAGAGAATGTTTATGAACGGCCAGGCTCATGAAAACAAAAAAGACGAGAAGAGACAATATATTAGTATCGTCAACAGAATTCATAGAAATAATAACAGCATTATAAGAACCAAATAATAGATGACATGCAATAACAATAACCGGTAATTAAAGCATGGTGCTATGAAAAACAGAAGATAGTGTGAACACACTATTAACCACTAGCCGTCTAAGATCAACCCAATCAAACTAGCCTCTCCCTCGGTTCGAAGTAGAAAAAAGCTCGATTACATCATAACTTATAACCTATTGCTCGATCTCAACACCATCCTATCAAGAGTCATGTCCTCGAAAATCTACAGTCATGTCATGTCATGTCTTACCAGATTACATATCCCCAATACTTCTTAGGTCACTCTCTACCTCTTCTCGAACCTGCTAAAGTCAACCGCTCATAACTCCTCATCGGAGCATCAGGGCTTCTCCTTCTTACATGTCTGAACCATGTGAGTCTGGCTTCTCGCATCTTGTCATCCACAGGGGCCACGCACGCTTTCTCCCGAATAACTTCCTTATTAAATCTCATCCATCCTAATATACTTGCACATCCACCTCAACGTACCAGAGTAACAACATAATTGTATTAGGTAATGATAATAATTTCACTTGAGCCAATTTCATCTATTCTTCTCCAAATTTTATCAAATGTGGAAACTTTTAACTAATGAAAACACAACGCTAACATATTAAAACAACAGTAGTTTAGAGCAATTCCTTACAATAGTCCATGACATGGTAATTTGAATTGTTTTTTGTGAAGGGTGTAACGCCAGAAATCCGTCTAACTTAACAAAATTATAAGTATTCGATTTTACCGATTCTCTAAGTGCAAATATCATTATTAGACCTTTTAAATAAATTAGTCTTAAAGTACGCGCTTTGCGCGTGTGCCCAAAAATGGAGTCAGGATTTTAAGTTTATAGGTTCGTGATTCTAATTGTTTTAAGCTACTGGGTTCTAAACTAATAATTTATACATATTCAATGAACTTTTTAAGACAAATATAGGGTTCGAACCAAAGCTATTGGGTTCGGCAAAACCCGGTAGAGACATTCTAGCTCCGTCCCTGCGTGTATTCTTTCTCAATAAATATAAAATTTTAAAATAACTATGTATATCTGACGTGCAATTATTATTATCATTTCAAAATTATTTCTAAAATTTGATGTTGGGATAAAGAGTATAAATAATTACAGATATTGAAATAATTTATTCTAATTATAATATTTATCAGAATGTTACTTATATTTTGGTACATAAACTTTCCGGAAAGAGAATTTGACTAAAGAGTGATGCATGTTATAATAAGCCCGGATAATCAAATAAAGTATTTCACTAAAACTTACCTCAATTTTTATTTTTTATTTTACTAATAAAATTAAATTATATAAAAAAATTGGTCCTAGCTCTATATGTGACGACCCAAAGGGTCATCACCGTGATTTTTCCTTTCTTTGTGCTTATGAGGCACTGAAAACCTCTTATTTGGTTGCCTCGATTTGCGTGTGCAATCCAAAAATTTTTATGTGGAAATATTTGAATTCTGTGTTAAAAACTATAAATTTTTATAATAATATTGCTATAGTTGACTTTGGTCAACCTTTCGTGTAAACGAACCCAGACCGGTGATGTGATGGTCCCGGAGGGTCCGTAGGAAAATTTGGGGCCCGGGCGTATTTCCGGAATCGAAATCCGAGGTCCCATGTCCGAGTACAGAATTTTTTCGTGAAATTATTTTCTGAAAATGCTTAAGGAAAAATAAAAATTAGATTTGATCAAAAGTAATGGTATCAGGCTCGTATTTTGGTTTCGACGCCCGGTACACATCTTAAATGAGCGTTAAGCGCTATCTGTAAAGTTTGGTTGAAAGCGGACGTCATTTGACGTGTTTCGGACTAAAAATGAAAAAATTGAAAGTTTTGAACTTTGAAATGAAATCATGAGTTTTGGAGGTTGATTCTTTGATTTCGATGTTATTTTGATCACCCGAGCAAGTTCGTAGGATGATATCGAGTTAGTGTGTGTGGTTGGTTGGAGCCCCGAGGGCTCGAAAATGATTTCGGGGGTGGTTCGGGATGTTTTGCAATTAGAACAATTGCAGAAAAAATTGCAGTCAGGTTTTCTCCTATGCGAACGCAACCTTCCTATGCGTTCGCATAGTTCTGACCCCTTTCCCTTCCGCGTTCGCAGTACCCCTATGCATTCTCATAGTTCAAACGTCAGGCCCCAGAACTTTCTTCTATGCGTCGCACCCTTTCTTTGCGAACGCATAGAGCTAACCAGACTTCCCCCAGTTTTCTATTATGCGTTTGCATATCTCTTCCGCGAACTAATAGAATCCCGGCCAGTTACTCAATGCGAACACACTCCCCTGATGCGATCGCATAGACCAAATTCGCCCAGTGATTTTAAAAGCCTAAAAACAGAACACTGACGGGATTTCTTCCTAGATTATCTCACGAGCTCTTCTCCTACACTCTCCATTGACGAACTCCAAGCCTCTATTTCACCATAACTTTTTGGGTAAGTGATTCCAACCTCATTCTTCCATTATTTCTTCATCTAATCATTAAGTTTCTAACCCTAAAGATGAAATCATGGTAGAAATTAGGGCTTTTAGGTAGAGTTAAGTTTTTGAAAATTTTAGGCGATTCAACCTCAATTTGGGGTCGAATCTTAAAATAAACCATATATTTGGACTCGTAGGGTAATGGGTAATCGAAATTTGGTCCGAGCCTCGAGTTTGGACCATGTGGGCCAGGTGTCGGATTTTGGTATTTTTGGAAGAAAGTTAGAAAATACATTTCTAAGCTAGGAAATTGTATCCTTGTGCTATTATTGATAATATTGAATCGATTTATGTTAGATATCATTGGTTCGGGGTCGAATTCTAGAGGAAATGCGATTGTTAAGCTTTGAGTTCCTATTTTCGGATTCGAGGTAAGTGTTTGATCTAACTTTGGCTTGAGGGAATACGATTAGGATAATATTTGCTATATACTATGTGGAGTCGGTGTATAGGTATGGTGACGTTTACCTATGCGCCCGAGTCTAACATGACCGTAAGTCATAATTGCTATTAAAAAAATTCGAAAGAAGTGAATAATTATGATAATTACTTGTTGAATGAACTAAGAAGTGATGGTTGAGAAGCAAATGAGCAAAAGAAGGAATTTTGGTATTTTTCCCTTGTTGGGAATTGTTGAATTGTTTTCCTTTGTCGAGACTTATTGTTGAACTGTTCTCCATTGCCGGGACTTATTGTTGAGTTATTCTCCCTTGGCGGGACTTATTGTTGAGATGTTCTCCCTTGCCAGGATATTTTATCTTGTTGTATATTCCTTTCCCATTTGGTTGTGACTGCTGATTGGGTGAGGAAGAGAGAGATTATGCACGAAGGGTCTTTCCGTGCCATGTTTCGATAACTTTGCACGAAGGGTCTTTTCGTGCCATGTTTCTTGATTATTTGAGCATGAATGGTCATTTTGTGTCTTGATGTGAGAGTTATGTGAGGAAAGCACGAAGGGTGATGTCGTGCACCATATTTGAGAGTGAAAGCACAAAGGATTATGCCGTGCACTATATTTGACAGTTTTGGTAAGAAATGAGAGTAAAAGCATGAAGGATTGTGCCGTGCAGTTGTTGATTCACTAGCTTTCTTTATTGATGTTAAATATTCAGTTTACATTTCTTGTTAGTTGGACTTATAATTGAACTATTACTCCCCCAGCATGTCCCCTTCCCATTATCAGTTTAAAATTTTATTATCTTTCCGTTATTGCACATATATCTGTACAAGTTAATTGTGGTAGGTCCGGTTTAGCCTCGTCACTACCTCGCGGGGGTTAGGCCGGGTACTTACCAGCACATGAGGTCAGTTGTGCTGATACTACACTTCTGTGCCCTTTTGTGCACGGGTCAGGATACAGCTTACGGACCGCAGCAGTAGCTAGGGAGCGAGCCTTCAGTCCAAAGACTCTGAGGTAGTTCGCTGGCGTTCGCGGCCCCTGAGTCTCATCTATTTCTCCCTGTTTGTTTTCATTGTATCAAAACAGACTGATGTTCGTAGTACTCTTTTAGTAGTCCGTGAGTAGTAACACCAGATACTGGGTAAAGACATGTTACAAATTTCCGTATTTTACTATTGTTGTTTTTGCTAAAAGTCTTCCGCGTGGTTTTAATTAATTATTCCAGTTATTATATAGTTTTAGATTAAGGTTTTGTGAAATGTTTAAAAAGGGTTGGCTTGCCTAGCTCCGACAGTAGGCGCCATCACGACTCTCGATGGTGGGGAAAATTCGGGTCGTGACAAATTGGTATCAGAGCACTAGGTTACTTGGGCCTCATGAACAAGCTCAGTAGAGTCTGAGGGATCGATACGGAGACGTCTGTATTTATCCTCAAAGGCTACAGAGTTAGGAAAAATTTCAGTTTTTTCATTCTTGTCATGCGATTCTGTTTCTCAAATATTGATTGTCGTTCTACTCTGTTCTTTCGCAGATGGCGAGAACACGTGCGTCTTCTTCTTCTTCTTCTTCTTATGCGCAGCAGCCCGAGCCCTCAGCAGCAGCGCCCGCGAGAGGCAAGGTCCGAGGTCGTGCCAGAGGCCGTGGCAGGGGAAGAGTTCAGCCCCAGGCAGAAGTTCCAGAGGTGAAGCCTCATATTGACTTTGATGAGGAGGTTCCAGTCCCACCAGCTCCAGTGGGCCCAGCTCAGGTCTTGGGAGGATGATGTTTTCCCTGGATCTCCAAGTTGCTCTCATCCGTATAGCAGGCTTTATGGACAGTGTCGTGAGAGCGGGTTTGCTGTCAGTAGCACTACTCATGTTGGAAGAGGGGTTCAGACTCATGCTACACGTACTCCGGAGCAGGTAGCTCCCCGGGCTTAGGTTCCAACGGTTCAGCCCGCAGTGGCAGCTCAGGACGGAGATGGGACGGCCATGTCTTCGGATGCTTTGTTGAGACTTGATTGGTTCTCCAAGATATTCCCAACCACTTTCAGCGATGCTTCATCGGAAGATTCCCAGGATTTTCTATTCAATTGTCATGAGATCCTCAGGACAATAGGTATAGTGGAGATAAATGGAATCCATTTTTGCACCTTCAGGCTTGCAGGATCCGCCAAAACCAATTTAGCACCTACATATACTAATAAAGTAGTACTGAAAACCTCAAAATCCTAAAATTAGATGTAACTTTCCAACATATACTCCTACGAATAAAGTGAGTAGAACGTGAAGGAAACTTTATTAGTGTAAACTGAAAGCGCCTGAAATTTTAGAGTTGAAAGGAATTGAAAATAAATATTACACATAGAAAGAGAATAATAAAATAATTTTCCCTAAAAAGTATGAATTAATTAAATAACTATTTTTAAATAGTAGGAAAATAATCAAAAAGACTATTTTACCATGGTAAACTCTATTTTTTAAGGGGAAAAAAGCGAATGATATTTCGCTAAGTGCCTTCGTACTTTAATATAGTATAAATTAAATGATAAATATAATAACCGATGGGACTAGAACTGTAATTAGCATAAGTTGAGTGCTATGAATAAAATATACATTGGGCGATTTGAAAGGAGAGAGAGTGTGTGGTGCAATGCGCGTAGGGCGCATTTTAATAAGGAGGTTTAGTCAACTATCTTTGAAAGTTAAAGTGCACCACTCTTAACTTTCCACCTCACCCTCCAAACCTAAACTTTGAATTAGACCTCTGTCTTTTTTCAATTTTCTATTTCCTTTCAACTTCTTTTCTTTATGTCAGACCCCAATTATTGTTTGGTGGTATTTAAATTTTTAGAAATCAAGTTTTGATTCAATTTTAGGAGAATTGGTGTTTGATTTTTTTAAAGGAAAATTTATGCCTGTATGAATTTGATTTACACGAATTATAGTTTTGAATTTAATAAAGCAATATGCATATTCTAATACATTCAATCACTAACTTAATATGTATAGTAAAAACATGAAATACTTATACAAAAGTAAAGATGATTCTGAATAAAGTTGTGAAGGAAGAGGTTTTTGGAACATTTTAAGTGAATTTTAGGGGAAGAAACTTAAGGAGAATAAAACACATATGCTTTAAAGTTTAAGGAGTAAAGTAAACAAAATTGGAAACAAGTAGGTACCACTCTGTTTAAATATTCAGCCGAGATGAAAAAGATGGACCAACTTGGTGAATTTGGTGGTGGTCCACTTTAGTGAATCAGAGGGTATGACTCTTTTTTGACTTTTCACAAATTGCTTTTTAAAATCTCTTGCAACTTTTTTCTTATAATATTTATTTGTAACAACAAAGTCACTTAACTATTTCACTGAATTATACCTATTGCATTCAGGAGGTTACTCAATTAAAATTTTCAAATTTTGAATTATTAAATAGCTATTTTACCCTCTAATTTTGTTAAATTTTGGATTGCCAACTAATCTTATTTTATTTTTTTAAAAAAAATTTAATATTATTATTTCCCTTTTTTAATTTATATTCTGGACTTACCGATAGAAAAAATAAATATTATTTATAAATTAAAAAAATAAAAATACTTAAGCATATATAATGCTGAAATAACAAAATAATAAATATAATAAAAAAATTAATTAGAACAATTTGTTAGTAATAATAATTTTAGTATTACTAACCGTATGATTTGCACTAATTCATAGGAGGAAGTACCATATTTCAATTGATTTGTCATTTGTCCGACCATTACTTTAAAAAACCCAATAATTGTTGCCTTTCATTTATAGAATTAACAGGTATTATTATGCGAAATTTTTATAAAGCACTATTTTTTAGTAATAATTAGCTATTTATAGATATCATTTGCTATATTACGAATTATAGATATTTTTTATGTGATTATAAGATGTATTTGATGTATTTAAGCTATTGTATTCATGAATACAGTAGCAAAAATATGCGTGAATCAGGAAAGCCAGCTAATCAATTGTTTTATTTGAGTGTATTCGGCTGTTGTTCATGGAGTAAAACATGAGATTACAGCTGGACAAATAATGTATTCCACTTTATTCGATTGTGTTCACGGCGTGAAATAGGGGATTACACTGTTTTTAAAACGGAAAGTGAATCTGTATTGGGAAAATTTGGTTCCTTACATCCCTACACTATCTACACACGTCCTCGGTGAAGAAAGCGGCCTAATTATGATCGACTCGAGGAAGGCTGGCCTCAGACAGTAGACGGACCGAGGCCACCAACCCTTGTACTTTTCTTTGAGTATTTAGAGGAAGGTCCCTTAGTATATAATGGGGGCCTCCCCTTTGTAAAGAGGTATGTGTATTTTACTATGAAAAATATACAACTCTCTCTCTATCTGACTTTCTTTCTCTCGCTCTCTCTCTTGTGCAAAGTTTACTTCTTGTCTTATTGTTCTTGTATCACGAATTACTCACACTATACTCACATATCTTGGTCACTCTAGGCTCTCTAGTTCATATTACTCTTGATTCCGATTAACCCATATTATTTTGATTGTTTTAGAGCTACTTAAGTACTTGCATAACTTTTTAGACAAACAATTTGGCGCGGTCTGTGGGGATTTCGAGAATCAAAGTTGTAGTTTGCTTCTAGAGATCCTTCGTAAAACCAGTCTCTACGACCTAAAATGGCTGAGAACAACGCAAGAATGAAAGCTATCTTGGATGTAAGAACAGATCTCAGAGTAACTCTCAACGCAGCTGCTGAAGGAGATGCCCTACATGCAACCCCAGTACCTTGATAAGCATGGAAAACCTACCTTCCTCGTCAGAAGATCTGATGGTTCCACGAGAAAGAGAGGCTTCAACATCTACAACCAAAGAAGCACTCCCGGAGGTAAAGAGGTTACTGGAAGAGTGGCTGACAAACACTCTGCGCAGTCTAGCTAAGAAGCCGCCTCAAAATGACAGATGCACCCCAGCAACAGATCACGTTGCAGCCGAAGACAAACTCGAGGTCACGAGAACGAACAATGTGACCATCGATGCTCAAGCTAATGGCGGCACACTCACAGCCATCCTAAAAAAGATGGAAGGAATGGAAAACGAAAATAGGTCGCTTCGCGACCAAATGAATGAGCACCAAGAAAGGGTGGACAAAATCCCAGGTGCGCCTAAGTTACTACCAAAGGGAGACATAGGGAGGTTCGCTGAACAACTCTACACAGAAGGAGCTGCACCATACCCCATCCCGAAGACCTTCAAAATGCCCCCTACTTGAAGGTATATGACGGAACCACAGATCCGAGGATAACCTGATTCACTGTGTCACAGCCGTCAAATGCAATAACCTGTCAAGAGAGCAGGTACCATTCGTACTTCTGAAGAAGTTTGGCGAAACACTAACAGGAGGGTCCCTAACGTGGTACTCACAGCTACCGGTCAAAAGCATCTCCACATTCGAGGAGATGGCAGATAAATTCGCCACCGCCCACGCAGGAGCAAGGAAGGCGGAAGCACGGGTCAACGATTTTTTTGCTGTATGACAGGCCCCAGGAGAGGGACTCAGGGAGTTCCTAGCTAGGTTCAACAGGGTCAGAATGAGCCTACCAAACTTATCCGAAGGCATGGCAGTTGCAGCCTTTCAGAACGGGATCAGCAGAGACGCCTCAAAGGCAACCAAGAAACTACTCAGCCGTCTCCTGAAATATCCCCCACCACCTGGGAAGAGATACACAACGCCTACTGCGCCGAGGTACGTGGAGATGATGACGACCTTAACGGCCCAACCCGGCGGTTGACGGCGGTGCACCCATAGATCCGAAGGGACCGGAACAGCAAGGGACGGTAGGAGCAAGTCCCGCACCTCAACAGAGAAAGATACCAACCATACATCAGATCCTCGCATCCGCCACCGCCAAGGCATGCGGACGCCTTACAACGACATGCCGCCCTACTAAGGAACGACAGAGGTATGCCCCCTTCATTATCCGGACATAACTTTTGTGTATCTCTTTCAGAAGTAGTGTACGCACTGGAAACGCTGGGCAACAAACTGCAATGACCACCAAAAATGAAATCTGACCTCGCCACCAGAAAATTAAATGCCCTGTGCGAGTTCCACCAGGAATGGGGACACAGAACGGAAGACTGCATAGGTCTCCGACAGGAGGTGGTCTGAATGCTAAACCAAGGTTTCTTGAAAGAATTGCTCAGTGATAAAGGGATGCTCAACTTCGCACGCGGGCGGGAACAACCCCATGGCCCGCCAAGGCCGCCCTCACCAACATGCACCATCAATATGATCATTGGGGATGTCAATGACTCAGCGATCAATCATGTCAAATTCACCACCACTCACAAGTTAAAGCGAACCATCGCTCACGAACGGTATGACGACTTCAAAGATAGTATCACCTTCAATAAGTCTGATACCGACAGTTTGTGTGTTCCTTCTTATGATGCCTTAGTTATTACTTTACGCATAGTAGATACTGATGTTAAACGGATGATGGTCAACGATGGCAGCGGCGCATGTATCATTCATCCGAGAGTCCTTGCACTCATGGGACTCGAGGATAAGATAATTCCACGCTGCATAACACTTACGGGCATTAATAATGCAGTGGAACGAACCTCAGGCGAGGTGACGCTACCCGTTATTGCAGGGGGAGTTATTATGGAAACACCTTCCATGTAATGAATCAAGAAACGACATACAACGCCATTGTCGGACGCCCATGGATACATGCCATGAGGGCCGTCCCTCCAGCTTCTATCAAGTGATCAAATTCCCAACCCCATGGGGAGTGCACAGCATACGGGGCGAGCCGCGCACCGCCCAAGGATGCTATAAAATAGCTCAGGATTACACGCACACCAAACAACTCAAGGGAGCAAGTGCTAAAGCATAGCAATCAGCCCTTCCGGGGCTAAGGTCCACCCGACAGAGAACGCCATCGATGATCACGATGACATTGAGGCTAGCAAGGCTATGGTCGAAGACCTCGACCCCGTCCAGTTAAACAACAGCGACCCCACAAAGAAAGCTTACATAGTCCACGGCCTATCAAATCCAGGTCAGTACCGTGAATTTTTATCTAACCGTGCAGACCTATTCGCTTTTTCCCATGCAGATATGCCAGGAATTCCACGAGAAATTGCCTCCCACAAACTTAACGTCGATCCATTACACCTGCCCGTGTGGCAGGAAAGAAGAAAATTCAACACCGCCATCAACGAAGCGGTGAGTGAAGAAGTAGACAAGCTACTGGATAATGGCTCCATCAGGGAGTCCAAGTACCCGGAATGGGTCGCCAACATTGTAATGGTCAAAAAGAAAAATGGAAAGTGGACGATGTGTGTAGATTTCACCGATCTAAACAAAGCATGTGTAAAAGACTCATTCCCGCTACCCCACATCAACCAGCTGATAGACGCAACAGCAGGACATGAGCTGCTAAACTTCCTTGATGCGTATTCCGGCTACAATCAGATCATGATGGCCAAGGAGGATTAGGAGAATACAACTTTCATCACTCACCAGGGGACGTATTGTTATAAGGTAATGCCCTTCGAGCTCAAGAACGCAAGGGCCACTTACCAAAGGCTGGTGACGGCAATGTTCAAAAACAACTTGGCAAAACAATGGAGGTCTACATCGACGACATGTTGGTCAAGTCATCAAAAAAGGAAGACCACCTCACCCACCTGAAGGAAGCCTTCGAAATATTAAGGAGGTACGGTATGAAACCAAATCCAGAAAAATGCGCTTTTGGAGTAGCCTCGGGAAAGTTCCTGGGAATTCTGGTATCACAAAGGGGCATCGAAGTCAACCCTGACTAGATCAAGGCCATAGAAGACATCCCAGAAACGCTAAGCAGCAAAAAGTAGGTGCAGAAGTTGACGGATCGGATAGCCGCCCTCTCCAGGTTCATCTCACGCTCCTTCGATAGGTGCCACAAGTTCTTTGGTGTATTGAAGAAAGACCAGGGACTGCAGTGGAACAAAGAATGTGTAGAAGCCCTGAAGAACTTGAAAGCATACTTATCATCACAACCCCTACTGGTGAAAGCCAACCAAGGCGAGCCATTGCTGATATATTTGGCCATATTAGAGTTGCAGTCAGCGCCATCCTAGTGCGCGAAAATAAAGGTACACAATCTCCTATTTATTATATTAGCAAAAATTTAGTGGATGCCGAAACTCGGTACCCCCACCTTGAGAGACTAGCATTAGCACTCGTAGTAGCTTCACGAAAGCTACGACTATATTTCCAATGCCATCCCATAAGGGTAGTAACGACCTTCCCTCTAAGGAGCATCCTACACAAACCCGAACTCTCAAGTCTCGCCAGATGGGCCGTCGAGCTCAGCGAGGATGATATTATGTACCTCCCAAGGACCGCCATCAAGTCACAAGTCTTAGCTGACTTTATCGCCGACTTCAGCGCGGAAGTCCTGCCAAAGGCAGAACTCGAAGCACAACGTTCATCCTCCGAAAACGAACTATGGGTCCTTTATACGGATGCACCGCCAATGTGTCGGGATCGGGAGTGGGACACGTTCTTCAGGTCCCCACGGGTGAAACAATTCGCCAGTCCATACGATGCCCGGGAATGACTAACAACGAGCCGAGTACGAGGACGCTATTGCAGGTATGAAACTGGCCACCAAGTATGGGGCTCGCCGAATTCTCCTCCACTGCGACTCCCAACTTGTGGTAAACCAGATCACTTGGACTTATCAAATCAAAGAACATAGGTTACAAAAGTACCAGTCAGAAATCCACAAATTGATGGCTACATTCGTCGAATGCCGCTTCGAACAAATTCCCAGAGCACGGAATGTCGAAGAGGACGGCCTGGCAAAGTTGACTGCCTCCACCAAAAACATCAACAAAGAAAGTGTGGTCACACTCCTCCACTCAGTTATTGATCACACCGAGGTACTTTCCTTAAACCTGACTTGGGACTGGCGCAACCAGTTCATATCTTATTTGCAGGATGGGATACTACCCCAGATAAAAAAGAGGTGAAAAAGCTTTGCGTACAGGCTGCCCGATACTGCATGATCAACCACGACCTTTATAAAAGGACGTTCGGTGGCCCCTTAGCCAAATGCTTAGGGCCGCAACAAACAAGACCGGTACTAGAAGAAGTACATGAAGGCCATTGCGGTGCCCACACTAGCAACAGCGCCCTCGTGAGGTGCATCATACGCGGCGGCTACTACTGGCCAACCATGAAGAAAGAGGCAGCTGAGTATGTTCACCGATGCGAGCTATGCCAAAAGTTTGCCCCAACGATACACCAACCAGGAGAACCCCTCCATTCCGTCACCTCCCCCTGTCCATTCATCAAGTGGGGAATGGATATAGTCAGCCCGCTACCCTCGGGACGAGGAAAGGTATGATTTTTTACTTGTTTTAACTGACTATTTCTCCAAGTGGGTGGAAGCAGGTGCGTACGCGCAAATACGCGAACAAGAAGTCATCACCTTCATATGGAGGAACATCATATGCCGTTTCAGCATCCCCAAAGAAATCAGTTGCAATAACAGGCGCCAATTCATTGGTCAGAAAACGACCGAGTTCTTCGAAAAATGACGCATCAAAAGGATATTGTCCACGCCCTACCACCCCGCCGCCAATGGTCAAGCAGAGTCCTCCAACAAAACAATTCTAAAAATACTCTAAAAGAAGCTCGAAGATGCCAAGGGGCTATGGCCGGAACTACTACCCGAAGTCTTGTGGGCGCACAGAACCACACCCAAGTCCAGCACCGGGAAAACCCCATAATCACTAGTTTATGGAACCGACGCGGTCATACCCGTTGAAGTGGGCGAACCCAGCCTAAGGTATTCACATACCAGCAGAACAGAAAACAACATCAGCAGACTCCAAGATCTTGATGAAGCCGAAGAAAGAAGAGAAATGGCCCACATCAGGATGGTAGCCCAAAAACAACAAGTCGAAAGATATTACAACAAGAGGGCAAAAATAAGGCCACTCAAAGTAGGGGACTACGTCTTAAAAGCCAAGACTCTGGCCTCAAAAGACCCAAGTGAAGGAAAATTGGGCACAAATTGGGACGGACCCTACGGTGGTGGCCGGGAAAGGAGCATTCCAACTAGAGACAATGGAAGGAAAGACGAACGTCGCTCACCTCAAACATTTCCACTTCTAAAAAGGTGTCACCGGAGTCTTACTCTTTTTCCCTTACTCGGGTTTTGTCCTAATTGGGTTTTCTCGGGAAGGTTTTTAACGAGGCGGCAAAGGGGTCACTTGGAGATGTTTGTAGCATAAGTGCATCATGTCCTCCTCTCCATGTACTCTCTAAGCCCGACATGATATAGGGACTGGATTAGTGTCATCTCCAGATGTATAGAAAGGCTACGACCATCTCCAGATGTATAGAAAGGCTACGGCCATCTCTAGATGTATAGAAAGGCTACGGCTATCTCCAAATGAATGAAAAGGCTACGACCATCTCCAAATGAATGAAAAGGCTACGACCATCTCTAGATGTACAGAAAGGCTATGGCCATCTCCAGATGTATGAAAAGGCTACAACCATCTCCAAATGAATGAAAAGGCCACGGCCATCTCCAAATGAATGAAAAGGCCACGACCATCTCCAAATGAATGAAAAGTCTACGGCCATCTCCAAATGAATGAAAAGGCTACGGCCATCTCCAAATGAATGAAAAGGCTACGGCCATCTCCAAATGAATGAAAAGGCTACGGCCATCTCCAAATGAATGAAAAGGCTACGGCCATCTCCAAATGAATGAAAAGGCTACGGCTATCTCCAAATAAATGGAAAGGCTACGACCATCTCCAAATGAAGAAAAAGGCTACGACCATCATTTTACATGGCTATGCCCATCGTTTTTATAAGGCTACGTCCATTATTTTATACGGCTAAGGCCATCAGGCTACGACCATTATTTTACATGGCTATGGCCATCGTTTTTATAAGGCTACGACCATCATTTTATATGGCTAAGGCCATCAGGCTACGACCATCATTTTGTATGGCTAAGGCCATCAGGCTACGACCATTATTTTACATGGATATGGCCATCGTTTTTATAAGGCTACATCCATTATTTTACATGGCTATGGCCATCATTTTTATAAGGATACATCCATTATTTTACATGGCTATGGCCATCCTTTTTATAAGGCTACGACCATCATTTTATATAGCTAAGGCCATCAGGCTACGACCATTATTTTACATGGCTCTTGCCATCGTTTTTATAAGGCTACGACCATCATTTTATATGGCTAAGGCCATCAGGCTACGACCATTATTTACATGGCTATGGCCATCGTTTTTACAAGGCTACGGCCATCATTTTATATGGCTAAGTCCATCAGGCTACGACCATCATTTTCACATGGCCAAGACCACCAGGCTACGGCCATTAGTTTATATGGCTACGACCATCATTTTATATGGCTAAGGCCATCAGGTTATGGCCATCGTCTTTACATGGCTAAGGCCGTCATTTTTATACGGCTACGGCCATCATCCTTTACATGGGCTAAGGCCATCATGTTTAAACGACTAAGGTCATCGAATTTTATAAGGCTAAGACCATAATTTCTACACGGCTAGGGCTGTCAAATTATAAATGGCTACGACAGTATTTTTACACGGCTATGACCGTCGTTTCTACACAGCTAAAACCGTCGAGTTCTACACGGCTACGGTAAAAAATACAACAATGTGCCAAAAATAATAGAAAAGATTACTTACAACAAAAATAATATGTCTTTATCAAAGGGGTCAAGCACCCGTGATACAAAAATAAATATTTACAGGCATATTTACAAGGATCCTAAAGTCCATTACTTATCCTTCCCAGCCTGGCATTCAGTTGGCCCGTCCTCATTTCCAGGAGGGTACTCCTTGGAAATCCAAGAGCTGATTCCAAATGATTAACGTCTGCAGAGTTCCCCCCCCCCCCCCCCGGGCCGGCAATTCAGGACTATAACCGGCCGCTTTACGAGCGGCTCTAACCAACTGACGCTAGCTCTCAACTTCCGCCTCCAATGCTCGACCAGCCGCCAAAAATTCCTCGAGTACGACCAGCCTGGCCTCCGCATACACCGACATCTCGTGTGCTTCACGAGACGTGTCGGCCTGTGCAAGAGATCGCTTGAGATCCTCGACCTCGGACTTTGTGGGATCAAGTTCCGCCGTTAAGGCTGCCACCCGGGTGCATAATTTCGCTGCCTCCTCCGCCACTATGCGGCCGAGCTGCAATTCTTCGTCCTCAGCCTCAATAAGGACATCCATCTCCGCGGCCCGAGCAACATCGGCCATGAGCTATTCATCAACTTTCTCCAGCTCAGCCACCCTTTTCTTCAACTGCTCCTCGGACTCCACGAAGCCCTCACAAACCACCCTGAAGTTAGGGTCCTGCTTATACATATCGGCCAAGGTCCGGTGCGCCTCGCGCGTCCTGTTGTGCTTCTGCACCAGCCTGTTGTACTTGGCCACCTTCTCCTTCTGGCGTCGACCCCTCTCCGCCTCTAGGACAAGAGTCTGGAAAAGAAACCAAGTAAGTACGAGGAAAATCACCCTCCACTAACGTAAAATAAAGATCATCGATCAAGGTAGAGGCATACCTGCAAGGCCACACTCGCCACCCTTTGGGCCAAGACCTTGTCGCTAAGTTCCGCCAGGGTCGCACGCTCAGCACCGGCACACAAGAGTGTCATACTGGTGGCCCCTCCTCGCAATTCTAAACCAAGTTATAGTGGCTTGGAATCACTATGCGACGAGAGGACTGGCCGGCCACCATCTCCACTTGGTCCAAGGACCCACCTCCTCTGCCCACGTCCTCCAAACACTGTCCCTCGACGTACCAACAAGGAGCATATCCTCCTTATGGTCAGATACCGCCGTAGTAGGGGCAGCCACGGTCTTCTTCTTCTTCTGCACCTTTTTAGAGGCGTACCGACATGCCAAAGCATGCATGAGACCGGCAAGAAAATTATGGGGAACCGCCAAACCATAACAAAAGGAAAAATTGGGTAAGGCTGTTACCTGCTGGGCCATAGAGCCTAAGGAATTCAGACTAGGAACGACATTCTTCTTCAAACGGAATCAACGCTTGCACCCACGACCTAATGCCGTCGACCCTACGAGGAGGGCGAGCCATCACTGCATGAAAGAAAAGGGAAATTTACGACGAAGAAACCCAGCAAGGTAAGGTTGCCTTAGTAAAAGTTACGCACAATAATACTTACATGCATCGTTCCACACCTATGGAAACCCTTCAGGGTTGGAAACAAGGTGCTCGGTACGCACATAGAAAAATCTCGTCCAAAATTTCGGTTGCCCTTGTCTTCCACCTGCGACACAAAGCTCTTCTTGCCCCGACTCCTTAGTTGGAGCATCGAGCCTCTCATAAAGATTGCATTGAACATTTGTAGGACGTGATGAACGGTAACCTCTTTCCCAGCCTTCGCCGCGTAGATGGTAAGCACCCTACATACATTCAACGCGTACAGAGTAAGCTGGGCCGGGCACACCCCGAACCAACGACAGAGCTCTTCCGCCAAGGGGTAAAGCGGGAGGCTGTACCCGATTCGAAAGGCGTACTTGTAAAAACCACAGTACCCCGCATGTGCACTTTAGCATGGTTTAGCCCAGCAGGGACCATCTCAACATGATCAGGAATATTATACGATTTCCTAAGAGCGGTCAAGTGAGAGGGAATCAAGTCACTGCTCCCAAGGTGGGAGTTTACACTTGTTCATGAAGTCCCTCCTTTTATACATATCCAGGGTAAGCAAGTTGGCCGTTGATAGTGGAACCAAAACTTCTTCGGCATCCCCATCATCCGAGGATGACGAAGCCCTAGATGGAGCATCGTCCTTAGTCCTGGTGTCATCATGACGATGTTTAGCCATACCGAAAGTTATAAAAAAAAGGCGCCTTTGGTCGCGAGTTTGATTCCTAAGAACGGGAGTTTCAGAAAAGAAAGAACAACGAGCACCAGAAAAAGATAAGGAAAAGATTGGGAAAATACTCTCAGAAAAGGTTCGAAAGATGAATCAATTTCAACTTCCCCTGTATTTGTAAGAAAGGGTACACGGAAATCAAAAAGGCATGACTCGAAAACCGGCGCAGGAAACCCAAACGTCACGTCATAACCTGAACCTTCTCGGAGTAGGAGTAGTGATCACGCACGTGATCAATGACGTCATCTTAAATAGGAAACCCAAAAAGGAATTAATGTGTCAACGGCTTAACCTATTCACATATGGGCACACCTTTTACTAGGGTATCCACAGGAACGACCAAATTTCCAGAAGTGTCGAGCATGTATGTCCGTTCATTGAAGACCCCTCTCGACTACGTCTCCAACAAACGGAGGGACTATCTGTATTGGGTAAATTTGGTTCCTTACGCCCCTAAACTATTTACACATGTCCTCGGTGAAGAAAGCGGCCTAATTATGGTCGAATCGAGGAAGGCCGACCACAGACAGTAGACAGACCGAGTGACATAACTCACAACGACGTCGTTTCAAGCTCTGACACTCGTACACTGAGGCCACAAATCCTTGTACTTTTCTTTGAGTATTTCGAGGAAAGTTCCTTAGTATATAAAGGGGGTCTCCCCTTTGTAAAGAGGTTTGTGTGTTTTTACTACGGAAAATATACAACTCTCTCTCTATCTGACTTTCTTTCTCTCTCTCTTGTGCAAAGTTTACTTTTTATCTTATTGTTCTTGTATCACGAATTACTCACACTATACTCACAGATCTTGGTCACTCTAGGCTCTCTAGTTCATATTACTCTTGATTCCGATTAACCTATATTATTTTTGATTGTTTTAGAGCTACTTAAGTACTTGCATAACTTTTTAGCCAAACAGAATCAATTAACATAATAGACTCCTAATATAACTCAACAAACTCAATTATAACACACGAAATTTGTATTTTCAGTTATAAAAAAGATTCTTAGCAAAAAATACCTCAAAAACATAACAATCTTCAGAGAAATTATATAATACATGTGAATACATAAATTATATTAATTAAAAAGAACTTATGAATACATTCATGGCATATTGCGAGACAGTGAATACGATGAAATACATAGAATACAACGGAATATATTGAAAAAAGACAGAGAATACAATAAAATACATCCAATACAGCGAGATACATTGAATTACAATGAAAAAGAAGAAGACATGAATATAATGAAAATCATGAATACAATGTAATACGTTAAAATTACATTGAAATATATTAAAGGAAATATTCTCTTCATCGCGAAAGAAAGAAATCGTCACTTGGTGGATCTCCAAAACCGAATCCTCTTTCCACGACAGCCACCATCTCCTCATAGGACTTGACGTCGAGTGGCGGCCCAGTTTCCACCGCAACCAACAATTCGAAGTTGCAACTCTCCAGCTCTGCGTCGAGCGTCGTTGCCTCATATTCCAACTCCTCTCCTTCAATTCTATTTCAGAAGAAGACAAAGCAAAAAAGAAAAAACAGTTAGATGTTCTAATTTTCACCAAAAGTAAAAGTGTGTGTCAGAATTGATGTGCTGAATACAATGTTTGATAGCTGTGATATATAGTATTGTGGATTCCCTTTCTCGTAAATGGCACCCGGTAGATAATCAAGAGTAAAGAACCGCGGCGGAAGCTTTGATACGCTGGTTTAACTAATTTTAATTTTAATAAAATGTATCAAAATAGAGAAAGAAAGAAAATAGTGTAACTAATTAACGCAATTAGTAGCTTAGAATTACGAGGTAACCAAAATTGAATATTTTGTTAAAGATATCTATTGAATACAATTTTTTTAAATGATTTTTATTTAAAATAAATAAAGTGTTAACATTTGCCCAAGAAGGTAAAACTATGTAGATACCATTGTCCTCATTGTGTCAGTTGTAGCTTGTAGGGAAAAATTATTACGTTAAGAATAACTGAGAATTTTACACCTAAGCCAACGGAAATTGCAATATCCAAATACATCTACCATTAGCAAACACTTGAAATCAGAATGAGAAAATAATTAGCAAGATGTTGTCTAATAAAATTACAAAATCAGAACTCCAAATTTCTTCCTTAATTTTTTGGTTAGAGAGTTTCTTCTAACAAGATCAAGGAAAAACCTTCTTAGAGCACAAGTGTGTTGCTGAAGAAAAAAGGTGCGAAGTAGTTTCTCAAATTTGGTATCAACGATAATATTTCTCCAAATTCAGTTAGTCATCCTTGCGCGTCTTGCGCCTGAAAAGCAGATAGAAGATCGACAACAGCCATTGCCAAATGACAATCAGCCAATTTTTCGACTTTGGTTTAGGCTCTGGTCTTGGTCCAAATAGTCCTTTGTAAAGTTCCTTTTGTTTTTGATAGACAGCCTTCTCATGTTCCGCAATTAAATGCAATTCTTTAGCAATGGCTTTGTCTTGCGGGGCAAACTTACGTGCTTTAAGAAAGTCTTCACGAGCTGCATCGGTCTGACCAAGTATAGCTCTAGCCTTTCCACGTCTAAACAATGCTTTAACATTGTTCTCATCTTCCGCTAGGACCTAATAGTTATCAGCATATCAAGATCATTTACTAATTTCAAATCACTCTCTTGTAAAAAAAGCTTCAGAATAATGAGTGTATATGCTTACAATGCTGCATTGAGCAATGGCTTCATCATACCGCTGGAGCTTCAGCAGACAGGCTGCTGTGTTCAGATGGCAAGGATTCTTTACTGCTAAAGCCATGTCCCGGAACTTACCAAACAGCTGAAACATGAAGTCATCTCCCATATATGCTATGGCCTAAGGAACACAAACAGAAAATCATGTACTATGAGGATAGAGGACACTTATAGGGGTACATAAACTATAGTAATCAATTGTAAGCAGCGGTGAGACCATTTCATACTGTTGCATAGCCTCCTCAAGTTTCTCCTCCTTGAATAAAGCATTTCCATCCATCTTTCTTCTATCTGCTGCCCCAATCCTCTCCTCTACTGTCATGTCACCTCGTGCTTTCCCCTAAACATATTCCACAAAAAATTATGAGTACCAGTACCTTCAGAAGTACAAACCAATGGCTAAGGAACAGATAACTCACTTCTCCGGTTTCATCAAAGCCAATCAACTCGACTTCGTATAAAACATCAGCTGTAGGTGGGACATTAGGGAAAGAGAAGCTTCCTTCTTTTCCATAGGCTAGTTCCCAGCCAACATGCAATAGAGCACGCTCCCCGGATTTCATGCTGTTAACGCCAATAGCTAGGCCAGTCGTCTCCTTTTTCTCTGCAAGAAAACAGCAAGTCAATACATCTTATTTCTATTATAAACAAATTAAGAAATCCAAGACAACAAGGTGGTAGTTTACATTAAACACCAACAACAACTACCCAGTATGGTCCCACAAAGTGGGGTCTGGGGAGGGTAATATGTAGACGAGCCTTACCCCTACCCGAAAGGGCAGAGAGGCTGTTTCCAATCGACCCTCGGCACAGTGAAGGAAAGGAAAGACAAAAACAAAAGAGCATTAGTAACTCCAGCAAAAATAGCGTAAATAATTATCTAAACATACGAAACATAAATAAAATAGCATGCAATAGTATAATACAGTAACTACCATAAATAACTACCATAAGGGAGACACAAGCCAAAACACAAATCATCTATGGATAGCCCTGCCAAGCCTCACCCAACCCCAGGTGAAGATTACGAAAAACTCTAGGAGCCCCTATCCTACAACTCTGATACTAGACCTCCAGACTTTCTTATCAAGGGTCATGTCCTCGGAAACGCGCATTCTAGCCATGTCATGCCTAATCACCTCTCCCAATACTTCTTAGGCCTCCCTCTGCCTCGCCAAACGCCGACAATCGCCAGCCGCTCGACTCCTCACCGGGGCATCAGGACTTCTCCTCCGCACATGCCCGAACCACCTCAGCCTCGCTTCTCACATCTTCTCGTCCACCGGGGCCACCCCCACCTTCTCTCGAATAACTTCATTCTTAATCTTATCTAACCTGGTAGTTTAGATTCAGTCTTAGATTCAGTCTGATCAAAATCCAACCATCATATCAGTGTTACGCACTTCCCAAATTTTTATATCCAGAGTGGAACTAGATTAGCTAACTTCAACTGTATTGTAACTTCTTTATAGATTAATTTTGTGTTAGTCAATTTGTTTCTACCAAGAGAAGCACACAGGTGGAAGCAGGCTATCACAAAATTTAACACTCTATAAACATCAATTGCTAATTTACTAGGATAAAAAGAAATCAAAAGTGATGACGCTGAATGGCGTGCAATCTTGTAAATTGGATATATACCTTTTCCTATAACCAGCTCAAGAGGTTGTTGTTCATGCCATGTATCTTCAAACTTGTGCTGGGTGCTTTCAGTCCACGCCCTGTAATGCACTATAAAGATAATTTTCATCAGTTTGTGCACTTGAAAGGGCAGAAAGACTCTACCTCAGCAAAAGTTGGATGATTATACAAGAAAAACAACAAAGAGACAGCAAAATTAATTGCAGTGATGAATTGCGCTGAATCTGTCTGGTGTGCAATGGTCAATGCTGGCTATCATTAAAAGTATGGTGTTTAGCTGGGTCCTACAAAGAGGAAAAACCACGCAGCGCATGGAATGTAGCACACTTGGCACTAATGAGGATAGTTTGGAGAGAAAGAACTAAGAGAGCTTTTGGATAAATAGGAAAAGCATTGCTGCACATGTGAGCATATAGATGATGGGGAACTATTTGTGGAGAACCACTTCTTATTTGTTATCTCTCGTTTAATAGATAGGGCAGAAGGGGGATGAAGAGTTATTAGTTCATATTTCTCAAATTTTATTGTGCCTCGTTTTGACTTTCTCTTAAAATTGTTTATTGTTGAGATAAAAATAAATTGATAATTACATATTCAACTTTAGTTTAATCATGTAGGATAATAAAAGAAATACTAGAAAAGACAGCGTGAAGTAGGCCAAACAAATTGTTAGGAGAAAATATTTCTAAAATTTAATCATATACATTTTGCGCGATACAACAACAATAACAATTATGCCTCAATCCCAAAAAGGTTGATAACAAACAATAAATCTATCGATGATTTTACACTGTATTACAGCTCTTCCCTTATAGTCCGTTGATAAGTTCACCGCAAACCGAACAATGATGTTACTTATTCAGCTTTTTTGATATCATTTATATTTACGTTATGTTGAGGGATAGTCCCACCACAAGAAAACAAGAAGACCTTTTTTTGTTTGAAAAAAATAGATGTGAAATCATGCATGACAATCTTTTATCACAGAATAAAGATACTTTGTTGTCAAAAAATAAGAATGGAGCATCAAAAGAAGGAAATGGGAGGTGGTTCGTAAATACTTGACCAAAGAGAAAAAAAGATAAGCATGAGTTTGATCCACTCAGAATCGTTAAAAATAAAAAAAAAAAGGCATAAGTATTTCCTAAACAAGCATAAGAAGAAGAATGCAACAACTTGCACTGGGAGAAAAATTATTTAGGAAAACAAGATAACATGTTTCAGCAGAGGAGAGAACATACTTGGTCCTAAACGATTAAATCAAATAGATTTATCAAAAGAGATACTGTTCACTCTCACCAGTCAAAATATAATAGGAGTTTACTGTTTCTGAAACCAGAAGTTGGGACAGGGAAGGAAGGAGAGAAAAAACAATCTTAGCTTTGACTTACAGAAGCATGTTGCGTATTTCGTTGGCTTCTGACCATGACCTTCTTTAATGATTTGCTTGGTTACTTTTTCATGGAGGACTTCCACTTCTGAATCAACTTTCGGTGGCCCAGTATCATCCTGTGGAAGTTCTCCATGAACAACTGAAGCGCCTTCAGTGATGATTTCATCAGTACCAACCTGATCTGCATTGAATTTAATTTCTGTAAACAAACCTTCTTAAGAAACAAGTATGACGAAGTAGTTTAAGACTTTAGGTCTAACTTCTCCCAAAAGAATAGCTTTCACTTTAACAATTAGTTCAGCATTGATACAAAAAGAAGAGGCATTTGTTCAGTAAGGCAAACAACTTGTGATAAGCAAACATCACTTTCAATCCCAAGTACAAAAGTGTACTACTGTTCGCATACCATGATCCCAATTCTTTACCGCATGATATATGGCTAAAATCACTAGTTAAGTCAACTTTCATGATTACAAGATAAGGGTGCAGGAGGAACTAAAGATGACGAAAACAATATTACAATATTTAGGGTGAAATGATTTGATCTTCACAGCACATTGCTTCCTTTTGCAATGAAATATTCAAAAGAAGAAAAAAGGTTCTCGAATATGGTGAATTACTAGCAACTTCCAAATGTCCTCCGAATTTCAAGTTTCTAAAATCACCATCCAAGAAGTAGCTGGAAAACACTTTCCATCTACTGAAAGAATACTGAAATATTAAAAACACGGGTCGGGATCTGCTCCAGTAGCTTTAGCTCCAGTTATTTTCAATAGTTGCTTAAGATCTTGCCAACTCATCTAATAAAATCTCATGGTTCTGATTTATTATCCTAGAAAGCAAAATCAACTTCTCTCCCACTTTCAAGTTTCAACTCTTCTGTCATCTGGAAGTCTTTCATAGCTCGAAAAGTTCACACTATGATTATACCAGCTGTTGTTTTCTTCTCTCTTTATTGGTTAATCTATTACAAAGACTCAATAACTTGGAACAGGTAAAACTTTATTTGGAAGGAGATAAATGGCAAATTTATTAGAAAAATACTGCTAATTAATAAGCAGATCGTAGCTGAAAAGGCCTCTTTTTTCCTTTGATTCTTTTCATTTCGTATTTTAGAGATTGAATTTTCCATGTTTTCATTGTAGAATAATTCATGTGTTTGATAGATTTAGTGGCTTTGCCTCAGCGAAAGCATGTAACAGTGCTAAATTAGTCTGTAGGAACATATAAGAAAGAAATTGATGGCTGTTATTTCCTCTTTCCATACCCCCACTACTCTCAAGTTCATATTCCCCATTAATCAATGGAAACAACCCAAGTAGTGCACAAATCTTTTTATCAGTAATTATCTTTTATATCAGCTTGGCCGTGACTACAACAAGCCGGATATAACATGCAAACTAAGAATTCTAGCGGTGAAGGATGAAACAGAATAAAGGTCGATGGATGAGTTAGAGCCGTAAAATGCTTTTTTGATGAGTTGGCAAAATCTTAAGCCACTATTGAAGATTACCGGAGCTAAAGCTACTGGAGAAGATCCCTACCCTAAAAACACATCTCTGCAGTAGAAGTCAACACAGAATCATCATTTCAATGCATCAAACATTGAAATTTACTTCATTTTCACCACTAGATTTACCAAATTAGCAATCAAGAAGCCAATAAAATTAAGACATATGTCCACACTCCATATTCCAATAGCATATTAAAAACCCATCATACATTCAAGGGGGGAGGTGAATAATAACCAGGGAAAACTGTCAAACGCCATTTTTACCATTACATTAGCTAAAGGAATCAGAATAGATGACAATTATCTGAATTTTACAGCTAAAAATTCATAAATGGCAGTAGTGTTATCTTAAGCTGTGAAGAAGATGAAAGCCATAGATTAGTGCATTTACCTACTGACGAATTCTGCTGCTGCAGCTCCTCTTCTACTTCAGCCATTATTCGAAGTGCCCTTACACTCCAATGTGAAAACAACTAGATTTTCCTCTAAATTAAGCAGCTGCAAAAAAATTGTATTACAAACACCGGGGCTGAAAAAAAAAAAGAAAAATCAAATCTTTATAAAACCCCAATAAGAATCACAATCAAAATAGCTTTTCTCAGAAATCCAACAATTTACAAGTATTAATCATAAGAAACTTTACAAAAATCAATTTTTTTACAAGAACCCATCAAGAAAAAATCAAAATTAAAATAGCTACTCAGAAATTCAAAACTTTACACGTATTAATCAACAGGGATTCAAGAAGAGTAGATATATAATATGTATATGTCTTACCAAGAATTAATCTTCTCCACACTAAATTAGTATTTTACGGAGCTTATAGTGTCAAAATGGTAAAATATTATATGGGGTTTCTGCAGGTAGAGAGGGTGTATAGGGTTTATGTGAGCAGTCTTTGGAATAATCGAAGGAGATTCGAGATCTCGAGAGAGAGAAAGAGACAAATGGCTTATGTGCACTATGCGAGTGAAGGAGAGAAAACACTGTATAGAGTTTGTTGACCAAAGAATGGTAAAAACTTATCCATACACACTGTTTAGCAAATCAATACACATATATGCTACAATCATTTAATTATAATAAATTATATATATTCTTATTTAATTAAATTAATTAATTACAACAAAATTAATATAATTTAATATAAACAACCAGTATGGATAAATATTTACCCCAAAAAATAAAGAAAAGTTTGAGTTCCCTTCACATTTTTAATACAAGTTTCATTTCAGTAATAATTTTTTTGGTGAAAATATAAAAATAAAAAATTATCACCACCCATTTTTCATAATAGGTCATGGTGGCGCCCGACATCATTATCAGGCCAGCCAACCCAGAATTATAATTAAGTTCTCATTTTATTTTTACTAAAAATTAAGTGTAACATATTCTTTAAAGTTAATGCCAGAAGTGATCAATAATGTATAAAAATAATTATACAACTCAAAAATAAATGTTGCTAACGTGTGTGCCAGAACTTGGTACAGAAACAAAAGTACAAAGAAAGACTTCTTTGGTTGTGGATCGTCCTGAAAGAGAAGCAGCTCACTGTAGAAGTCCCAAATGTGCTTGCTGATCCGCACTAGAATGATGTTCAGATCCACCTGCCTCAAATCCTGTACATTTAAGTATTGAAGCGTAGCATGAGTACATAAACGACATGTACCCAATAAGTATCCCGTCTAATCTCGAAGAAGTAGAGACGAGAAGTCGACTCGATACTTACTAAGGTCAAATAATATATATATATATATATATATATATATATATATATATATATATATATATATATATATATATATATATATATATATATATATATATTCTAATCATGGAAGTTACAAGTATTAACAGTTTATGGCAAGTGACATAAGTCATGTACTTCACTACATCAAATTTTCAATTTTTATTTTCCAAACAATAGCAAAACAAGGCAAGTATAAGTTTTCACACAATTAAACACATGCATGTAGTGCCGAGGCGACGGTTCGAACCAACAGAAAGAATCTGTGCACTTGCCGAGGGTCGACGACGCGCTTATAGATGCATCTATTCATACCGAGGCGATCGGCCCGTTCCACAAATATCAAGCAAAGTCAAAAATACGCACAAAGGCACATTTAAAGTCAATTATACCATACAATATTCAACAAGTGTGGAAGTTGCTTTTTTATTTTCTATCAAGTCTCTAACACATACAAAAGATCTCATTAGAAAAATAATATGGAGATTCTCATAAATAAAGCATGATGTGGGTTCTAAATTACCCGGACAATCAACATAGTAGTGGCTATGCACGGACTCTCGTCACTTGGTGCGTATGTAGCCCCCGCATTTAGCAATAATTACTCATTCATTAATCCTAGGGGGACAATTCCCTCTTTCAAGGTTAGAAAGGAGACCCACCTCGCTTCGAAGCGCACTTCTAATATCAAGAACAAGCCCAAACCCTCAATTCGGAGCCAAATGTTCACAAACTAGTTAAAGAAAAATAAGAACTAGTCAATATAAGTTTAAAGATCTAATTATAGCTATTTAACATTTCCCAACCCTTTTTATAAGTTTTCTAATTCCGACCTCGAGCCCACGTGCTCGGATTTAGAGATTTTTCGAAGAAAGTTATTCTCCATAACCTAAGGATCACTAATATATGATTTCTAGTTCATTACATGGCAAATTACATGATTAAATCTTAGCTTTATTAAAACCCTAGGTCTAGCTCCAACCCTTGATTTTTACTTAGTTTTTAGTGTTTAATCTACATAATATACATGCATTTAAGCTAAGGATGAAGGGGAATTATTTACCTTACAAAGTTGTGTTGAAACCCTCTCTTTGAAAGCAGCCAAATCGCCTAAGTTTAGAGTGAAAAATGATAAAATGGTGTTTGAGTTCGTATTAAATGAAGGTTATGCTCCTAGCTATTTCCGCTACTGCAGTGCATTTACCGCTTCTGCGGTTTTGGGCCGCTTCTGCGGTCCTGGCCCAAATTGGCTAGACCGTTTCTGCAGTCAAATGGCCGCTTAAGCGGGACCACTTCTATGGTCTGAAGATCGCATCTACGATTTTTCCTGGGCTGCCCTTGACCGCTTCTGCAGATTTCTGACCGCATCTGCGGTCCTAGAACCGCAGATGCATTTATGACAGAAGCAACAAAAACTCAGCTTTTTCTTCAACTTTTAACTTCACTCGAGCCTCAATCGCTTGACGCTCGGGGCTCCCGTGTCCCGCACGAATTTACCGACAAGTCTGAAATTATGAGGCGGACCTACTTGAACCCTCGGATCACTCAAAACAACGTTAAATATAGGAATCACGTCTTAAAACCTAATGAATCAATTTATTGAACTCCAAGTTTTTCATTTCCTTCTAACCAGTCAAAACACCCTTAAACTACTCGGATGATACCAAATTTTAAAGGTAAGTCTTAACTGATATTTCGGACCCATACCAAGTTTCGGAACTAAAATCTGAGGCCGATATCTAGGAAATCAAGGAATACTTAGTTTATTTAATTCTTTAAAACTTTAATTTATCAATTTCACCTAAAAATTCAGTACTCGGGCTAGGGACCTCAGAATTCAATTCCGGACATATGCCCAGGTACCATATTTTCCCACGGACCTTCCGGGACTGTCAAATTAAGAATCTGAGTCTGCTTCTTAAGAAAGTTGATCGAAATTAAACTTGGCCTTTTAAGAAAATCTCAGAGAAGCAAATAGACATATTCTTACTCAAAATTCTTCCAACTTCAGAACCAACCGCCTCCGCAAGTCATAAATTAGCTAAAGCAGTGCGGAAAGTTTTATTTAAGGGAATTGGATCCTAAACAGTAAAATGACCATTTGGGTCATTACATTCTGCACCTCTTAAACAAACGTTCGTCCTCGAACGAACATAGAAAAGTACCTGGACTGCTGAATAAGTGGGGATATCTGCTCCGCATGTCCTCCTCATACTCGGAGGTCGCCTCTTCAACCGGTTGGCCCCTCCACTGGAACCTCACCACAGAAATCCTCTTGGACCTTAACTGGCGATCCTGTTTATCAAAAATGGCGACTGGATCCTCCTTGTGGCCCAAGCTCTCATCTAACTAAATGGTACTGAATTCCAACACATGTGATAGCTCGGCATGATACTTCCGAAGCATCGATACATGAAAAAATTGATGAACTCCCGATAAGATAGGGGGTAAAGCAAGCTCATAGGAAACCTCTCCAACTCGCCTCAACACCTTAAAAGGACTAATAAACTTTGGGCTTAGCTTGCCCTTCTTCCCGAACCTCATAATGCCCTTCATTGGCGAGACTTTCAGGAGAACCTTTTCACCCCATCATGAATGATACATCACGCACCTTCTGATCCGCATAACTCTTCGGTCTGGACTGAGCTGTGCGGAGCCTCTCCTAAATCAACTTTACCTTATCCAAGGCATCATGTACCAGATCTGTACCAAGTAACTTAGACTCACTAGGCTCAAACCACCCAATAGGAGAACGACAACGCGACCATATAAAGCCTCATACGTGGCCATCTCTACGCTGGACTGATAGCTGTTGTTGTATGCAAACTCCGCTAAAGGCAAGAACTGATCCCACTGCCCTACAAAGTCAATCACGCATGCTCTAAGCATATCCTCTAAAATCTGAAGTGTTCGCTCCGAGTGCCTGTCGATCTAAGGAAGGAATGCCGTGCTAAGCTCTATGCGGGTCCCCAACTCACTCTGAATAGCTCTCTAGAAATGGGAAGTGAACTGAGGGTCTCTGTCTGATATGTTGGAAACCGGCACACTGTGCAACCTAACTATCTCCCAAATATAAATCTGAGCATATCTCTCCGCTATATAAGTAGTCGCCACTGGAATGAAGTGGGCCGACTTGGTCAACCTATCCACAATGACCGATACTGAATCAACCTTCCGCAAAGTCCGCGGCAAACCAACCAATAAATCCATGGTGATGCGCTCCCACTTCCATTCCAGAATGGGCATCTGCTAAAGTAGGTCACCTGGCCTCTGGTGATACTTGACCTGCTAGCAATTCAAACTTCTAGCTACATACTACATGATATCCTTCTTCATCCCCCCCCCCCACTAGTAATGTTTTCTCAAGTCACGATACATCTTCGTGGCACCCGGATAAATGGAGTACCTCGAACTGTGAGCCTCCTCTAGTATGCGTTCTATCAAGCCATCAACATTAGGAACACACACACGACCTTGAAGTCGTAACACACAATCCTCGCCGATAGAAATCTCCTTGGCACCTCCCTGAAGTACCGTCTCTCTAAGAACCACCAAATGTGGATCATCGAACTATCGGGCCTTAATCTGTCCCAATAACGAAGACTGAGCAACCACACATGCTAGAACTCGGCTAGGCTTCGAAATGTCCAATCTCACAAGTCTGTTAGCCAAGAACTGAATGTCTAAAGCTAATGGTCTCTCCTCAGTAGGAATGAATGCCAAGCTACCCATGCTCTCCGCCTTTCAGCTCAAGGCATCCACGTCCACATTCCCTTACCTGGATGATAAAGAATGGTAATGTCATAATCCTTTAGTAACTCAATCCATCTGCACTGCCTCAAATTAATATCCCTCTGCTTGAACAGATGCTGCAAGTTGTGATGATTGGTGTAAACCTCACATTACACCACATACAAATAATGCCTCCATATCTTAAGAGCATGAACAATCGCCGCCAAATCTAGATCGTGCACATAGTAATTCTTCTCATGAACCTTCAGCCGACGTGAAGCATATGCAATAACTCGGCCCTCCTGCATTAATACACATCCCAAGCCGACGCGAGAAATCGTATATATCCCTACACCGGAAGGCAACACAAGAAATTGTGTCGCAGTCAAGCCGAGTTGAGCTTATGGAAGCTCTCCTCACAATCAACGGACCAACGGAATGGAGAATGCTTTTGGGTCAATCTGGTCAGAGGTGATGCAATGGATGAACCATACACAAATCGCCGGTAGTAACCAGCTAACCCCAAGAAACTCCCGATCTCGGTCACTGAAGTAGGGCGTGGCCAACTCTAAGCTGCCTCAATCTTCTTGGGATCCACTTTAATACCCTCTCTTGACACTATATGCCCCAAGAATGCCACTGACTCCAGCCAAGACTCGCACTTGGAGAACTTAGCATAAAGTTGTTGCTCTCGCAAGGTCTGAAGCACTACTCTCAAATGTTGCTCGTGCTCCCCCAGGCTATGTCAGTATATTAAGATGTCGTTAATGAAGACAATAACAAAACTAATCAATATAAGGTATGAACACCCTATTCATAAAGTCCATAAATGCCGCTGGAGCATTAGTCAAGCCAAACGACATCATCAGAAACTCATAGTGGCCATATCTAGTCCTGAATGCAGTCTTCGGAACATTTGAATCCCGAATCTTCAAATGATGATACTCTGACCTCAAGTCAATCTTAGAGAACACCCTAGCACCCTGCAGCTGGTCAAACAAATCATCAATACGAGGCAATGGATACTTGTTCTTGATGGTAACTTTGTTCAACTGGTGGTAATCAATGCACATCCGCATAGTCCTATCCTTCTTCTTCACAAATAGCACTGGTGCACCCCAGGGCGATACACTGGGTCTAACAAATCCTTTTGCCAACAACTCCTCCAACTGCTCTTTTAGCTCCTTAGGAGCCATACAGTATGGGGGGTTGATATAGGCTGAGTGCCTGGGGCCAAATCAATCCAGAAACATGCCAGGAAGATCAGAAGGAAAAACATCAGATAACTCTCGAACCACTGGCACTGAAGCAATCGTCGGAGACTTTGTAGTGGTGTCTCAAAAATAAGCTAAATAAGCCAAACACCCATTCTCAATTATGCGCTAAGCCTTCAAGAAAGAAATAACCCTGCTAGGCGTATCAACTGTGGAACCCTTCCACTTCAATCTCGGCAATCCTGCCATCGCTAGTGAAACAGTCTTGGCATGGAAATCTTGAATGGCGTGATATGGAGATAACCAATCCATTCCCAGTATGACCTCAAAATCGATCATATCAAGCAACAGAATATTTTCTCTAGTCTCAAAACCACAAAAAGTAACCATACAAGACCGGTAGATCCGGTTCAAAACCATAGAATCACCCATAGGAGTGGACACATGAATAGGAACACCCAAAGGCTCAGGATAAATGACCTGGAATTGAGCAAACAGAGATAACACATATGAATAAGTAGACCTTGTGTCAAATAATACTGAAGCATCCCTAACACTGACGGAAATAATACATGTGATGATGGCATCTGAGGCCAATGCATCTGGCCTGGCTGGAAGAGCATAGAACCTAGCTGGAGCGCCAACTGGCTGGCCTCCACCTGTCTGAGCAATAACGGACTAACCCTTACCCACCTGGCCTCCACCTCTAGGACGACCTCTACCAGTCTGTCCTCCACCTCTAGGCCGTTGGTGCTGGAGTCACGAGCTACTGCCCCTCCGGCACTGCCTTTCCCCTAAGACTGGGGCAGTACCTCCTCATGTGATCGGGGTCTCTGCACTCAAAACAACGCAGTATGACAACCTTCTGCTCGGATGGACGTCCCTGATAACTCGTAGATCCCGTGGGAGGAGCTTAGATAGCAGGTGGACGATATGAACTCTCCGGCATAGCACTGAAGTAGGAACTTGAAGAACCCTAGCGACCTGAATACCCACTAGAGGAACCCTAAATCACTAGCGAGCAGTAGGAACTCTCTGGCATGGCACTGAAATAGGGGTGTGATGGAGCACCTGAGCGGGAGGTGGTGGTGCTAAAGACGAGGTCTACTGGGATGACCCCTCCCATACTGACCTCTACCCCTAGCTGGGGCACATTTGAACTCTCCAAATAATCTGGCTCCCTTATCGTGTTGTATCTGCTCTCTACCCTTCTGGCGATACCTCTCAATTCGGTGAGCAATCTCGACCACAAGCTGGTAATCTGTACCCATCTCCACCTCTCGGGTCCTACCCAATCGAATACTGGCCTGCAACCTAACGACAAACCTCCGCACTCTCTCTGCATATGTAGGGATTATCATAAGTGCATAGCGGGATAACTCAGAAAACCTCGCCTTACAGTCGATCACAGATATTTGACCCTGCTCCGGGTGCTCAAACTGGTACCACAACTCTTCCTTCTCAGAGGGCGGAGTAAACCTGTCCAAGAACAACTGTACAAATTGACTCCAGGTGATGGAAGGAGAGTCGGCGGTCCTGGCAAGAACATAGGACTGCCACCATCTACAGGTACTGCCCTCATGCTGAAAAGTAGTGAAGTCAACTCCATGTGACTCTAATATCCTCATGGCATGTTGTCTGTCCCTGCACCTATCGATGAAGTCCTGAGCATCCTCATGATGCTCACCCACGAAGACTGGAGGGTGAAGTCAAGTCCATCCATCTAGTAACTTCTGCGGATCGCCATCCACAACTGTCCTGGGTTTGGGCGCCACTGCAGCAACTGGCTGAACCACATTTGCGGGTAGTGCCCTGGAGTCTGATATACCGTAGCTACATAACCTGGAGCCTGAGCAGGAGGGGTCTGGGCTCCCCCTCATGCCTGTGAAGCAGCTGGGTCTGTTGGAAATAAACCAGCCTGAGTCATACTATCCATGAACCGTAGCATGCGGCCCATGACCTCCTGAAATCCCGGCGTTGTATTGAAATCCACAGGGGTAGGCACAACTGCGGGCACATCCCCTTGCTCCTCAGTAATGGGGTCCTTCGCAGGATCTACTAGTGGTGCATTTGGAACGGCTGGGACTCCCTCGCCCCCTACCACGAGCCAGTTCCCTCCCCCGGCCTCTACCTCGAACTCTAGCAACTGGGGGAGAAGTCCCTCCCGGGTCTGGACGAGTCCTCACCATCTGTGAGATAATAGAAGAGGAAATTTTAGTACACTGACCATTGCACGATGGAAATGAATAAAATGTAGTCTTTCCTAATACCCTATAGCCTCTCGAAGATAAGTACAGATGTCTCTATACCGATCAACAAGACTCTATCAGGTTTGTCCATAACTTTGTGAGACATACGTAAACCTAGTGCTCTGATACCATGTTGTCACAATCCATTTTCCATAATAGGTCATGATGGCGCCCGACACCATTGTTAAGCCAGCCAACACGGAATTATAATTAAGTTCTCGTTTTACTTTTACCAAAAACTAAGTGTAGCAAATTCTTCAAATTAAAGTTAGTGCAAGAAGTGATCAATAATGTATAAAAGTGATTATACAACCCAAAAATAAATGTTCACTAACGTGTGTGCCAGAACCTGGTGTCACAAGCTATGGGCGACTAGTAGAATATATTCAAAAGAATAATATACTATCCTACTGTCTGAATCAGGATAAACAGAAACAACAGTATAAAGAAAGACTTCTTCGGCTGCGGATCAGCATGAAAGAGAAGTAGCTCACCGTAGATGTCCCAAATGTGCTCACTGATGCGCACCAGAATGATGTCCAGATCCACCTGCCTCAAATCATATACATTTAAGTACAGAAGCGTAGCATGAGTACATAAACAACATGTACCCTGTAAGTATCCCGTCTAATCTCGAAGAAGCAGAGACGAGAAGTCGACTCGATACTTACTAAGGTCAAATAATATATATATATATATATATATATATATGCATTAGCAGTTTATGGCAAGTGGAATAAGTCATGTACTTCACTACATCAAATTTCCAATTTTTATTTCCGGGAGATTAGCAAAACAAGGCAAGTATAAGTTTCCGCACAATTAAACATACGCACGTAGTGCCGAGGCAACGGTCCGAACTAACAGAAAGAAACTGTGCACTTGTCGAGGGTCGACGACGCGCCTATAGATGCATCTATTCATACTGAGGCAGTTGGCCCGATCCAAGAATATCAGGCAAAGTCAAGAATACGCACAAAGGCACATTTAGAGTCAATTATACCATACAATATTCAACAAGTGTGCAAGTTGCTTTTATTTTCTTTCAAGTCTCTAGCACATCCTAAGTGATCTTATTAGACAAATAATATGGAGATTATCATAAATAAAGCATGATGTGGGTCCTAATCTATCCGGACAATCAATATAGTAGTGGCTACGCACAGACTCTCGTCACTTGGTGTGTACGTAGCTCCTGCATTTAGCAATAATTGCTCATTCATTAATCCTATGGGGACAATTCCGTCTTACAAGGTTAGAAAGGAGACTCACCTCGCTCCGAAGCGCACTTCCAATATCAAGAACAAGACCAAACCTTCAATTCGGAGCCAAACGTTCACAAACTAGTTAAAGGAAATAAGAACCGGTCAATATAAGTTTATAAGATCGAATACTAGCTATTTAAGCCATTTCCCAACCCTTTTCACAAGTTTGCTGAATTTTGACCCCGGGTCCACGTGCCCGGATTCTGTGATTTTTCGAAGGAAGTTGTTCTCCATAACCTAAGGATCACTAATATATGATTTCTAGTTCATTACATAGCAAACTACATGATTAAATCTTAGTTTTATTAAAACCCTATGTCTAGCTCTAACCCTTAATTTTTACTTAGTTTTTAATGTTTAATCTACCTAATAAACATGTACTTAAGCTAAGGATGAAGGGGAATTACCTACCTTACAAAGTTGTGTTGAAATCCTCTCTTTGGAAGCACCCAAATCGCCTAAGTGCGGAGTGAAAAATGATAAAATGGTATTTGAGTTCGTATTAAATGAAGGTTCTGCTCCCATAGATGGAAAGCTTTTGCGGTGCATTTACCGCTTCTGCTGTCTTGGCCCAAATTGGCTTGACCGCTTCTGCAGTCAAATAGCCGTTTAAGAGAGACCGCTTCTGCGGTCTCAAGATCGCATCTGCGATTTTGCCTGGGATGCCCTTGACCGCTTCTGCAGATTCCTGACCGCATCCGCGGTACCGCTTCTGCGGTCCTAGAACCGCAGATGCGGTTATGACAGAAGCAGCAAAACTTAGCCTTTTCTTCAACTTTTAACTTCACTCAAGCCTCGATCATTTGACGTTCGGGGCTCCCGTGCCCCGCCCGAACATACGAACAAGTCTGAAATCACGAGGCGGACCTATTCGAACCCTCAGATCACTCAAAACAACGTTAAATCTAGGAATCACGTTTTAAAACCAAATGAATTATTCTATTGAACTCCAAGTTCTTCATTTCCTTCTAACGGGTCAAAATGCCCTTAAACTACTCGGATAGACACCAAATTTTACGGGTAAGTCTTAGTTGATATTTCGGACATGTACCAAGTTTGAAACTAAAATTCGAGCCCGATATCTAGGAAATCAAGGAATACTTAGGTTATTTAATTATTTAAAAGTTTAATTAGCAATTTCACCTAAAAATTCATTACTCGGACTAAGGACAGATACCGAATTTGATCCCTTTCATAGATGAGAATTGATGAATTAAAGAAGCAGTAACACTCCCTCCCGATGTTTTGTCAGAAGCTCGTTTTCCGACAGAAAGAGAAAACTTCATCCCCGGACCAAAAGGTGGACGTCTCGATCTAAACCAGCCTTGTCTACCAAGAATCGATACATTGAAAAGGTAGCATGTCGAACTAGAATGCGAAAATTCAATTTCGGACATACTCCCAAGTCCCATATTTTCCATGGACCCTCCGGGACCGTCAAATCACGAATTTGGGTCCGTTTCCCGAGAAATTTGACCGAAGTCAAACTTGGACTTTTAAGGAAATCTTAAAGAAGCAAATGGACATATTCTTACTCAAAACTCTTCCAACTTCCGAACCAACCGCCTCCGCAAGTCATAAATTAAATAAAGCAAGTGCTAGGAGTTTTATTTAAGGAAACAAGGCCCTAAATAGTAAAACGTCCGATTTGGTCGTTACAAAAATGATCGTATTACATGACAAATATTTTTAATTTAATTGAACTTTTTTGTAAGTTAGAGCTTGTACAGACATACAAATTTTAAAGCCAAATTTATTAAACATATTATCTTTTAGTATACTTTCTCTCGCATAAAACAATACAAATAATATTATGCCATGTTTTATAGAAAAAATCAAATTACACATCTTTTGTGTGCGGCAGCAAATGTTAAAATACTAAACTCCCGTTTGGTCGTAATTGTTTTTAAAAGTAATTTAAAAACATTGTTCGATTATAAAAAGTTATGTTATGAAATAGAAGATTCTTACACTTCTATTTAAGGTGAATGTCTTTAATGTATTTAATTAGAGAGATTTTAGAGTTCTATTAGTGGTAGCTAAATCTTCCTCTCCCCTATAAATAGAGGTGCCCCCTACCATTGTAAATCATCCCTTGAGACCCCTCTCAACTCAATAAGAAGAACTCTCTCTACTCTTCTCTCTATTGCTATTGTTCTTGTCTTTTGCTTTAGTTTATAACACGTTATCAGCACGAGACTCTACCGTCTCAAGATATCATTCTCGAAAATCCAAGGTATTTTCCCTCTTCCTAATTTAATTTTCGAGTATGTCTGACATTATGAAAAGAAAGTTCGTTGCCCTTGAAATTTCGGGCAAGAACTATATGACATGGGTGTTGGATGCTGAAATCCACCTAGATGCTATGGGTCTCGGAGACACCCTCAAAGATAAAGAAAAAGCATCCACCCAAGATTGTGCGAAGGCCTTGATTTTCTTGCGCCACCACCTTGACGAAGGTTTGAAGATTGAATATCTCACCGTCAAGGATCCACTCGTTTTGTGGAACAGCTTAAAGGAGAGATATGACAACCTGAAGTTGGTCACTCTGCCACAAGCACGATATGATTGGGCCCATCTGAGGCTACAGGACTTTAAGTCCGTTTCTGAATATAATTCTGCTATGTTCAGAATTACTTCTAAACTGAAGCTATGTGGAGATAACATCTCCGATTACGATATGCTTGAGAAAACGTTTACAACGTTTCATGCCTCCAATATGGTACTGCAGCAACAGTACCGAGAGAAAGGCTTTACGAAGTACTCTGAACTGATTTCTCTCTTACTAGTGGCTGAGCGAAATAATGACCTGCTCATGAGAAATCACGAAAATAGACCAACTGGGTCTACACCACTGCCTGAAGCAGATATGGTGCACTCGCATTATGCCAAACATAAAAGGGACCATGATCACGGTCATAAACGGGGTCAAAGCCAAGGACGTGGACAAGGAAGAAATTCCAAAGAAGTCCGTCACCCCCCAAAGAGAGATAACCACCGAAAGCAGAAATGGGATCCCGAAGATCCTAAGGCAAATAGTTCAGAAACTATATGTTATCGTTGCGGTGGAAAAGGGCACTGGTCAAAGATTTGCCGTATACCAAGACACTTGGTTGACCTTTATCAAGCATCTCGAAAGAGAAAAGGCCCTGAAACAAACTTTGTCTATGACGACAATGAGGACATCACCCACCTGGATGTGGCAGACTTCTTTGAGCAACCCGAGGGGAAAATAGACCACCTAATCGGCGATGGGACCATGATGAAAGAAGATGGAGTTATTTGATTTTGTTCTACTTATTTGTATTAGTTAGTGAATAATCTAATAGTCATTAGTATTAGCTCGTATTAGCTAGTTCATGATGCAATGTTAGCAGTAGTTCTTTAGAATATCTTCAATATGCTCAAATATCAATAAAACTTTTATTTTCCAGTGGGGGTAATCGACTAGCCTGAAAAACTAGTCGATTATCAACTATTTTCGCATTAAAGTTGAAAAACAATTGATCAACAATCGATTGTCTTTGGCTAACAATCGATTGTCTTGAAACAGTGTTCTGGAATTTTTCAAAAATAGCCAACAATCGATTGTCTTTGTCTAACAATCGATTGTCTTGAAACAGTGAGGTCCGGAATTTTTCAAAAATCATCCACAATCGATTGTCTATATCGAACAATCGATTGTCTTAAGACAGTGTGATCTGAAGTTTTTCAAAAATAACAAATAATCGATTGTGTGTGTTTAACAATCGATTGTCTATGTTCCAACAATCGATTGTGTGTGTGTAATAATCGATTGTCTTATGAAAAACGCTGAAATTTTCAAACTGCAAAGGAATTGATTATGGATAACATATCTGATTTTGTTAGCCAACTGTTAGTAGCAGATTTTGAAGATATTATGTGACACAAAAGAATTGAACTTGTTTATTCCTATGTTCGTGTATTTCTTTTGTATGTTAAACTATGGGATAGCAAATATGGATATCTCACAAAGCGAACTTGGACCAACGTCCAATTATAAAAGTATTTGCCTAGTTGATTCATGTACTACACATACAATACTCAAAGAAAAGAAGAGTAATTGTGTAAGGCAAACATTACTACAATCTATGGAAGTAGTAAATTGATTGAAGGCTCCGGAAGAGCAATTGT
This sequence comes from Nicotiana benthamiana, assembly GCA_034376525.1. Lineage (NCBI taxonomy): Eukaryota > Viridiplantae > Streptophyta > Magnoliopsida > Solanales > Solanaceae > Nicotiana > Nicotiana benthamiana. Next base: position 72,676,985 of record CM067323.1, on the reverse strand, counting down.
AACTCTGCCCAAAGGCATGACGTTAATCATAAAGAATGCAATGTTCTCCTCCAAGTCTAAGAAGGACTTGTTGAGTTTTAATGATATCAATCAAAGTGTTCTCCTCCAAGTCTAAAAGGAACTTGTTGAGTTTTAAAGATATCATTCAAAATGGATATCATATTGAGACAATAGATGAGAATAATCTTGAATTCTTCATGAAAACGAGGCTGCCCGCTTCGACTTGGGTTCACGCCATTTTGAATGCAACAATACTAGTTTGTCGGCTGCCCACTTCGGTTTGGGGTCATGCCATTTTGCATGAAGCAATACTAGTTCGTCGGCTGCCCACTTCGGTTTGGGGTCACGCCATGTTGCATGCAGCAATGCTAGTTCGTCTCTGACTGACGAATTGACACAAATATTCCCCATTGCAATTGGTTTTGGGTCATGAACCCAATATATCCCATTTAAGAAGCTTTGGATGCGCAGTATATGTGCCTGTAGCACCGCCATCCCGCACCAAAATGGGTTTGCAAAGGAGGTTAGGAATATATGTTGAGTTTGACGCGTCCTCCATTATTCGCTACCTCGAAACATTGACAGGAGATTTGTTCACTGCACTATTTGCAGACTGTCAATTGGATGAGACACTTTTCCCAAAATTAGGGGGAGAAGTTGGTGAAACCAAACGGGAAATTTTGTGGAAAAATGCATCATTATCTCATCTTGATCCACATACCTCTATTTGAAAGAAAGAGGTACAAAAGAGTATCCATTTGCAAAGAATAGCAAATCAAATGCCTGACGCATTTACGGACTTGAAGAGGATAACGAAATCCCACATTCACGCGGAAAATGTTCCGATCCGTATTGAAGTTCCTATTGGACAAATATCTAGTGTCATATCCAATGAGTCAAATGCACGCCAGAAGCGTGGCAGACCATTAGGTTCCAAAGATCGAAATCCTAGAAAGAGGAAAAAGAACGATCTAAATGACACTATGAAAGAATCACATGAGGACGCTCATGATTTGATTAATTCCGAGATTCACGAAGAATCTATTGAGCCTGAGACTCTTGAAAATACGGAATGCAAGAATGTGAGGATCTCGAACCTCAGTCTGTGGTAGTACAAAATTAATTGAGAGCTCTCGAAGAGCCAATTATTACTATGTTGGAGAAACACAATTGAGTATTGTGCTGTAGTAAGTCTCAAAGAAACTTATCCAGTTTCCAAAAGTACACGCGAAGGCGATTGATGATATTGAGACTATAAATAAAGGAAGGCTTTGATTCTCCTATTACTACAACTTGTAGCGGGGTAATTTGTATATGAAAAGCTACCCGCTTTGTTCTCCAGTTTGTACTACACAAACGAAAGAATGCCACAATAAAGTGGATATCTATTGGTATAAAACCCATGTCATAATAAACCCGAAGTTTATTGATAAGTGCACATGTCATGGTGTAAATTTGAAATTTACCAATATTGATAATTTATTCAGTTGATATTCGTGTTAGCCATCTCATTTGAAGTATGATGTGCAAATTCACATAGGTGAATATCAAAGAACTAGAAGTTCTTGTTATCAGTAATGAACTGACCAACTAAAGAGTTCGGGTTGAAGCCCCTTGATTCTGGAAATATCAAAGGTGAATATGGGCCCATTCACCTGCCATGTATACCACATATGATGCATCTATGATATGGTTACATGCGCCATTGTTATTAACCCGCAGCCTGGCAGTGCTTGCGAGGTAAATCGCTCAGTAATCTAACTTCGAGCATAGTTTCCAGATTCTCTACTCAAGACAGTTCATCTTGATAAGTTGGTTTATATTAAAGTTGGTTTAGCAAGATAATTATTGAGTGCTGCCACTTAATAGTTAAACTATTTCTTATGAGAACTAAGTTATATATATATATCAGTTTGATATAAGTTGTATACGAGAGTATATTCTCCCCTCACAAGTGGTTCAGGGTCAGGAACCAAATAATTTCATCTTATTATTAAGGTGCTGTGTATATTGACATAATGCACAAAGATGATTTTCCAAAGTTGAGGAAACATGTTAGCTTTACTAACATGAGGGGGAGACATGATAAACACTTGAGAAAAGGTTACATGGGATGAATTATCATTTGTATATGTATATCCCCGAATATCATGATATGAACCTGTAGTTCATAAAAAGGGAAATGCAATTGCAACATATTGCAAAGCATGCTATACGCATTTGCTGACTCAAAGAAAGTAACTAAATGGAAGAGATACAATTCAAGAAGAATTGATTCCATATGAAAGACATGTAGTTTTGAACCTATAGTTCAAATGCTTGAAAGATAAAAGTCAAAGGTATGTATAGTCAGTTTTCGATATCTTATTTGTTTAGCATGACATGAAACTTTGATATGCAGCTAAAGTCTATTATGTGACTTACATGACTTAACTTGAAAGATTTAAGTTGCTTGAAGCATATGCAATTCTTGGTCTTGAAGTACCACATCCTAAGTACAATTTGTGTACATATGAATCTTGCCATAACTATAAGCATGATGGCATTGAGAATGCATCTATGGAGATATTGAAGAGCTATTCCGCAACATTATATGAAGATGTTCATATCTATCAAGAGTGATGATTTCAAGGTGCGGAATATTTATTCAAGTCAACATAGTTGATTTATTTATCAAATATCTACCAAAGATCGTTTTGAAGATGATGCACAAGATTGGAATGCAAATGCTCAAGGATATGAATTGATGTACTCATTAGGGGGAGTCAATGCGCGTTGCACTCTTTTTCCCTTACAAGGTTTTTTCCCACTGGGTTTTCCTTGCAAGGTTTTTAACGAGGCAACCAATAGGCGCATATTCAAACATGTGTACTCTTTCCTTACTTTAATTTTTCCCATTGGGTTTTGTTTTAAGGTTTTAACGAGGCACATCATTGAATAGACATTCAAGGGGGAGTGTTATGAAATAGAAGATTCTTACACTTCTATTTAAGGTGAATGTCTTTAATGTATTTAATTAGAGAGATTTTAGAGTTCTATTAGTGGTAGCTAAATCTTCCTCTCCCCTATAAATAGAGGTGCCCCCTACCATTGTAAATCATCCCTTGAGACCCCTCTCAACTCAATAAGAAGAACTCTCTCTACTCTTCTCTCTATTGCTATTGTTCTTGTTCTATTGTTCTTGTCTTTTGCTTTAGTTTATAACAAGTTACCAGTTTTTGTGCAATTTTGAAGATGAATTTTTCAAGTTCCAAAAAGTGATTTAGCCTAGTTTTTTAAGTTTTTATGTTTTATACTAACAAAACTTCAAACTTCTTTTCAATTAAAATACATAAACAAACACAATATTAACTTCCAAAATCTATTTTTCTTCTCATATTTTAATTTATTTAAAGTTTCAATCAAATCTATATCCAAATACTAATAAAACATGTTAATGTCTATAGAAACCTTCTAAATTGAATGCTCGCCACCAATTGAATCAAATTATGACCCAATTGGTTATCCAGTAACTTTTAAGAAAGAAAGAAATTATCGAAATAAATTCTCCGATACCATAATGAATTTAGCTAAATTAAAAGTATTTTTACCTGCACTAATAATATCAATAATTTCTAGTAATATTTAAAGTGATTATAGCAGATTGTCTATTCCTTTGATTTTGGATTTTTGATGAAGAATTAACCTAAGTAATCATATCATAATAATAATACTATATTATAAGTGTGAACGTTTAAGATGAAAATTGAAATATCAAAATTTATACTATATTAAAAACATGAATATCATTAACAAAATATCGTTTGTCTTTTTACTCTTTAAAAATAAAGTTAATATTGGACAAAATTATAATTTAAGTTATATTCCTAATATTTAGTACTTCAAAATCCATTAAAATTTTGCTTCTCAAAACATTCCTTATTTGACCTAGGTGAAAAAGTCCTAATATTTATTAGGATATTGATATAAGACTTTACTTCCTTGTAGATTACTTTAATTTTCTGAACACGTGATGCTTGTTCCAAGTTTTTCTCCATTTCCTTTCTTACATTGTTATAGCTAATTTAATTATTTCAGATAAAATTAATTTAGATTGTTAATAAATTTATTCGTTAAAAACTTAATACAATTATAAACGATAAATATATAAAATTTACCACATACTAAATAATTCATTAGTTCTTTTTTTTCCAGTTTAATTTGTGTCTCATATTCCTAATCATGCAAAAATATATAGTTATATTTAGAGTTACAGAAGTACATCAAATTTCTTTAAACTACAATGAGTTGTAACTTGTGTTAAAAATTATTTGTAAGATACTACTTATTAATACTTAGCTGTAATTAGTTTATATCTTATAAGTTACCCGATCTTATAAATAATTTAACATATTTGAATTCATGCATCTGTCTCTCTACAATTAAATTCTATCAACTTTGAAACACTTCTCAACTTAGAAGTTTAAAAAAAATAAAAAAAATTATAATTTAGATTAAATAAGAAAGATAAAGTTTATGAAGCTTCAGCGTGATGAGTGTTGTACGTTGTTTTCATCTCAAATTCGGTAAGAAATCATTAACGATTTACTATATTTTTATGGGATAATTTTACATTAGTACAACTTACATAGGTACTTTTCATTCGCGTAATCCCCATTTAAAATTTTTATCCGTATAGCCAATAGAGCCCTCTAATATTATTGTCTGGCTGACATTATTGCATGACTGACATTATGGCCTATCACAATCTTTCCTTTTTTTTCTTCTTCTATTTCTTCTATTTGTTTTTTTCTCTTCCGGATTAATGTGACTATCTAACCAAAAGTCAAGTCATCACATGGTTTTAAAATTTTACTTTTATTTCCTCTCTTTTCCTTACACTAGAAAAAACTTTCCGGCCATCATTAAACTTTTATATCAACATAAAATTTACCATATAAAAAAAGTGCCAAACCTTCATGATGACCTCTTAATGTGACTAACTTATGTCTCTTCCGGATTAATGTGATTAACTTATGTCCATCACTAAGATAGGTCTAGATGAAACCCAAATTCTTAAATTTTATCTCATCCGATCAATAATACTATTATTAGTCAACAACGGTATGGATTGAAGCACCAATTCATAATGAAAACTTTCAGATCTGAAAAGTTTAGTGCCAGTGGCGGAATTATGATTTTTGGGACTAATATTTCTATACGAATTGCTCACAGTTATATACACCCTTATACATTGAAAAAAATATAAGTATACTGTCACGACCCTAGTTCACCAATTGTGAACCTCTCATGACGGCACCAGTCTTCGAGACTAGGTAAGCCTTAACACATTATGTAATTTAACAGTGCAGAAATAAAACAAACAAATACTGAATAGAACATGAAATGTATACGGTGCCGCTTGGCACATACACTGCACACACAACTTCTGAAAGATAAAAATCCCAAAACCCAGAATCCCACGGGCAACACAAGTCTAAGAGAACGTAAATACAACTCTAATGTCTGAAAAGGCTAATACAACGGAAATAATAAGTAACAGTACTGCTAATTAAGATAGAAAGGACGAAGACTCTCTGGTCTGCGGACGCAACAGTATACCTCAAGTCTCCGATAGCAAGCTCCGAACTCACTGATGATACGCCTGGCCGGATCAACCTGGATCTGCACAACAAAAGTGTGCAGAAGAGTAGCATGAGTACACCACAATGGTACTCAGTAAGTACCAAGCCTAACCTTGGTTGGGTAGTGATGAGGAAGGTCGAGGCCCCTACTGAGATAAACATAAGAATAAATATTAAATGGAATAACAGTAGGAATACAGTAAAACTCGAACATCTAACTAAAACAATAAGAAAAAAACAGGCTATAATAAAATTCTACAAACAAGAACAATCACTACAGGCTATTTACCATCAGGGATCTCCTGGTATCCCGAGGATCTCCTGGTATCCTCATTATATACGCAAGAGTTCTACAAGTATCCCGAGGATCTCTCGGTATCCTCATCATACACACAAGGGATCTCCAAGTATCCCGAGGATTTCCCAGTATCCTCATCATATACACCAGGGATCCCCAAGTATCCGGAAGATCTCTTAGTATCCTCCACTTAATCTGTCCTGCACTGGGGATTTCTTAGTATCCGCCAGTTATATAATCCAGTGCCGGGGATCTCTTGGTATCCCGTACTTCCAAGTCTCGGAACAAAGTACGAATAGGGGGAGCTCCCGGGATGCCGTCCCGTAGTCCCAATAGTAAATACCCCACAACAAACCAATATTTAACAGAAGGAAGCAAAATGCAAACAACAAGTACAATCTATAGTCTAGCATGCTTCACAAGAAAGACACATATTGCAATTTAGTCAAATAGAGCAAATAAGTTACTAGCATGCTTTCCCTAAGTCAAAACAAGTGAAGTTGCATTTTTAACAATTTAAATATGTGAAGAAACACAGTCTAAATAAGCCAAGTAAGGTGAATTTTCAACAACTAGAACAAGTACACGCCCGTCAACTCGCACACAAGACATTTAAACAACGACAAGGATATCATAAGGGGAGAGGTCTCCCACACAAAGTTAGGCAAGTCACTTACCTCGAATTGATACAAAACCGCTAAGAAACAACGCCCTTGCCACGAGTATCCGACTCCGAATGGCCCAAATCTATTCAAACCAATTACACATTGTAAATAACATCGCAAGTAACTAATTACACTATTATAATTAAAGCTAAGGCGCGAAAATAGGTAAAATAACCAAAATGCCCCTCAGGCCAACGTCTCAAAATCGAATAAATTTCACATTTTCCGAGCCTCCTACTCTCACGAGTCTAACCATATAAAAATCTTCCAAATCGGAGGTCAAATGCCCGTTCAAAACTCAATAGTTTAGCCAAAGAAGTTTTACCCTAATTATCCAACTTTTCATCCTAAATTCGAATTTAAATGATGGATTTAACCTCAAAACGATGGAATATAACCAAAAGGGATCATAGAAACGTTACCCGATAATCTTTTCTTCAAAACTCACTCGAAATCGCCTTCTCTCGAGCTCTCAATTGATTTTTCAAACTTTGAAATTACATAGCTATTTCTGCTTTTGCGGATCCAGGGACCACTTCTGCAGTCTTGCTTTCACGGAGAATCCACCACTTTTGTGGTTTTCCTTAAAGCACCGACCAATCGCTTTTGCGGTCCAAAACTCGCTGAAGCGAGTCCGCTTCTGTGGAAGCCGTACCGCTTCTGCGGTTCTAGCCTCATGGTTCCCCTTCCACTTTCGCGACTGACCAGCCGCTTATGCGGTGCCGCTTCTGCGGCTTGGGGACTGCAGAAGCGGAAACAACAGAAGCAGCAACATTAATTCCCTTCTAACTCCTAAAACCAACACGTCGAGCATCCGAAACACACCCGAGGCCCCCGGGACCTCAACCAAACCTGCAAACCTATCCTTTAACATCATCCAAACTTGTACCAATCCTTAAATCACCTAAAACAATGTCGGAAACACAATTAAACTATGATTTGAACTTAAAACTTCCAAAACTTAACCAAACTCGCTTTCGATTCAAAACCTAACCAAAACAAGTCCGATTTACCTGAAATTTTGCATGCACGTCCCAAATGACATAACAGTGATACAACAACTTTTGGAATCCCATTCTTACCCTCAGATCAAAATTTCACTATTGAACCGGAAACTTCAAAATTCTAACTTCCGGCATTTCTAGCCTAAATGAGCTACGAACATCCAAAATACATTCTAAACACGCTCCCAACCCTAAAATCACCTAATGGAGCTATGGAACCATTGGATTTCCATTCCAAGGTCGTCTTCACACTGTTCTGATTACGTACCATTTTCGAATACTTAAGCTCTCATTTAGGGACTATGTGTCCCAAAACACTCCGAATTCTATTACCGAACATGCCGGCAAACCAAAATAGCAGAAATGAACTTAGGGGAAGCAGTTAATGGGAGAACAGGGCATAAATTCTAAAGACGACTGGCCGGGTCATCACATATACATCATTATACACAAATCTACATACTTATACCTATTTTATACATAATTATACAATATTTGTATATGTATAAACACCAGTTATACTGTATATGCACTGAAAATACCTTATGTCCATCTCTGTTAAACACCAATATTATCAAAAAGAAGAAGAAAAAAGAAGAAGAGGAAGAACCAATCAGCTCAAGATAGGTCTAGATGAATCTCAAATTCTTAAATTTTGTCTCACCTAATCAATAATACTATTGTTAATCAATACCCATCTGGATTGAAGCACCAATTCACAGTGAAAACTTCCAGATCTGAAAACTTTACTTTCGTCAGTGGCGGAATTATGATTTTTGGGGCTTGTATTTCGATACCAAATGCTCACTGTAAGAGACTTAGAGATTTATCAATCAAAATTATTTAAATCATTACTGGGTCAAATATTTTCTTCTTCAATCCTTTCAAACGAACAACTAACTTCATATTCTTCATCCTACTCTAGACTTCATCTTTTTGCATTATGAAAGTTTGAGAGGATAAAAAAATTAAGAAAAAATAGATATGGAAATTAGAGAAGATAAAAGATATATTTAAAATTATAGAAGATAGAAGACGAATATGGGAGATAGATCAAAACAATATGGAGGATAGAAGATGATGGCCTGTAGAAAATGAAGAGGCACTCAAAAACGAGAGCATTTTGGGCTTGTATGATAAAAGAGAACTAGGTTAATGATTGAAATATTTCTTTCAAATTCTATACAAACTGAGTTATAGCGGGTAAAATTTAAAAATATGGACCATTTTTTGTTGTGGTGTGAAGTAATGTGTATTTTCTTATAATTCTTTCTAGTTTTATCATACCAATAAAAATAGGATAAAAAAGATATAAGTAATTGACATGTTACTAAGTATTGAGTTTCCAATTAAAAAGAAAGTTAGGATGTAACGACCCGACTGGTCGTTTTACTATTTAGAACCCTGTTCCCTTAAATAAACCTATTCACGCTTTTCATAGCTAAATTACGACTTATGGGGGGCGATTAGTTCGGAAGTTAGGAGAGTTTTGAGTGAAAATAAACTCAATTATTTTCTTAAGGCTTTCTTAAAAAGTCAAATTTGATTTTGGTCAACTTTCTTGAGAAACAGACCCAGATTCATGATTTGACGGTCCCGAAAGGTCCGTGGGAAAATATGGGACTTGGCGGTATGCTCTGAATCAAATTCTGAGATCCCTAGCCCGAGTACGAAATTTTTATGTAAAATTGTTAAATTGAAGTTTTAAAGAATTAAAGAATCTAAGTATTCATTAAAAACCTAGGTATCGGGTTCAGATTCTGGTTTCAAAACTTGTTACAAGTCCAAAGTATCAGTTAAGACCATCCGTAAAATTTTGTGCAAATCCGAGTAGTTTAAGGACGTTTTGACCCGTTGAAAGGAAATTAAGAACTTGAAGTTCATTGAGTTGATTCAATTTGTTTTGGGGTTCGATTCCTTGAATTAGCTTTGTTTTAAGTGTTTCGAGGTTCAAGTATGTCCGTCTCATGATTTCAGCCTTGTCGATATGTTCGAGCGTTGACCGAGAGCCTCGAGCGTCAAATGGTCGAGGTTCGAGCGAACTTGAAACTTAGAGAAAAACCAAACCTACTGCTTCTGTCATAACCGTTTATGAGGTTCTTGACCCGCAGAAGCGAAACCGCAGAAGTGGTCTCAGGAGCGCAGAAGCAAAAAGGGGGGCAGGGAGAGGAAACCGCAGAAGCGATCTTGGGGACCGCAGAAGCTGCCCCGCTTTAGCGACCGGCAGACAGCTGAAACGGTTTACCCCAACCTCTCCCAAACCGCAAAAGTGGCTCTTTTCCGCAGAAGCGAATTCCGTAGAAGAGGAAATCTGCCCGCAGAAGCGGAAAACGCTGGGCAGAAGGGTTCATTAAATAATGACTGAAACTCATTTTCACTCTACATTTGGGCGAATTGGGAGCTTATTGCTTTTAAACGCACACGCAAGTATATGCGGTCGTCAAGTAATAAAGTGACTAAAAGTCGTATGTCGATCACACGAGGACTTGTGATTAACTATTAACTAAATTAGACTTTCCTAATTATCTAAATAAGAATTAAACCTAGAAATATTTGATTCTAAACTAATTAAAATAAAAAGAAAACAAATAATGAACTTGAAAAGAGAAAGAGCAGATTTTTATGTTATCAATGTAACGAAAACGATATAGGGTTATGTGCTATCTGACATTCCTATTGTATTCTTCTATTGAATTGACTAACTAATTTATCTACTTTATTGGTTGACAGGGTTAATGTTGCTTATAAGAATCTTTCGAGTTCTTACTCGCCTATTCAAGCTGACCTAACACCTATATGTCTATGGAGTTAGAATCAACAAGAACACATTTATAATTCCTGTAAATCAACCAAGCAAGGCAATTAGGTATATGTCTATCCTAACCATGAATCTGTTCCCCGATGCCCAGGTTCAAGAACCTGCTCTACTCAATCCTATATGCAATCTAGAATTCCCACTTTCGAGTTCAATTCACAATTTGTAGATAGTATTCAATTGGTGATCAAGCAATCAAATAATTAAGCGCAATATTGAATAAATAAATCAATATGATAAACTAAGAAATCAATATCAATATCCGAATAAGAATAGTTATGAAAGAACCAAAACCCTAGAACGTGAAGTTTAGCTCCACATAGACATGGTATCAAAACAACAAATCATTCAAATAAACATAAAATTTCTAAGTTTGATGAAAGAAAATATGAAACCCGGCCTCCACGGCGGCTCTGTGCTCTTCCTAGGTTAAAAATTACTCTAAAAAACGTTGTTCTATGTATATATACCAAGTAGGATTGGGCCCAAATAATTATATCTTCTCCAATGTGAAAAAGGATACTTTTATCGGGTCAAACTTGCGCGGTCGCGCACCCGGGCGCGCATCTGGGCAACTTTCTGTCCTGGGCGCGCTAAAACTAGCGTGGCCACGCTAGGCGAATATTTCACCTTGTTCCATTCCGAATTTGGAAACACGTAAAAGATAAAAGTTGTATCCCCTTGAGTCTGATTTCCAACCATATATTACGGAGCCAAATTAGAGTTCTGAGCGAAAAGTTATGTCTATTTTAGTAGACAGTGCGCAATCTGCCCACTGGATGCTTCGTTCGCTCTAACTATCATCCGTTGACCCCCAAATGCGATCCCGACTTAATTCCTTGAGCTTTTACTCAGATATAAAAGCTTCAAATCACTTTAATTCATTCCATAACATCTATATAGATCGGAATCACTCATACAAGGCATAAAACACACAGTTAGTTCATGACACTAGCGATTAAAGCGCAAACTCAATCAAAGTGCAGTAAATTTGAGTGTAATAAGCGACTAAAATACACAATTATATCCTATCATCAGAGCTTCCAAGGGAGAGTTTCTTCATAAGTTGGCAAGGTAAGTAATCCCTCCATATTTTTAACTTAAGTACTTGTATTATGGGTAGATTAAACATTAAAAATATGGTAAAATTAAAGGGTTAGAGTTGGACCTAGGGTTTAATCAAAATTAAGATTTAACCACGAGAATGACTATGTAATGAACTAGAAATAGTATATTTGTGATCCTTAGATGATAGAGAACAACTTTCTTCGAAAAATCTCAGAATTCGGGCTCGTGTTCCCGGGGTCAGAATTTAGGAAACTTGCGGGAAAGGTTGGGAAATCACTTAGATAGTTCGGATTAAACCTTGTTAGCCCTTGTCGATTAGTTACTACATTGTTTGATTAGCTTGCATGCTTTCGACTTCGCTTTGAGGATTCAGGCTTATTCTTGATATTCGGAGGTGCGCTTCGGAGTGAGGTGAGTCTCTTTTCTAACCTCGTGAGAGGAATTGTCCCTTTAGGACTAATAAATAATAAATTGCTATTAAATGTGGGGGCTACGTACGTACTAGGTGACGAGAGTACGTGCATATCTACTATTATATTAAATTTGGGTAGTTTAGCACACGCATCATGCCTAAATTGACATTTCCATTATTTGAAATATCTAAATGATCTCTTATGACATGCTAGAGACTAGAAAAGGATGAAAAATGAATATGTGATTATTGTTGAACTTGAGAAGATTATTTCCTTGTAAATAAATGATGCCTTTGTGTGCATTCTTGAAGATATCTTGATATTTGTGGATCGGGCCGATTTCCTCGGTGAAATAGATGCATCTATTGTAGGGGTCGTTCGACCCTCGGCAGTGCACAATTTATATTCTGTTGGAGCAGGTCGTCGGCCTCAGAATTGTTGCGCATGATATATGTATATATATGCTTGAGCCTAGACTTTTTCATGATTTATTGCTAAGTATGCAATATAAGGAAAAATGATAAAAGAAGTAAAATTATGACTTTCGTCGTAACTGTGGTTTGACTTAAATACTATGCTTTAATTTTTACATCATCATAATGATATTATCTTGACCTAGTGGGTATCAAGCCGACCTCTCATCTATACCTTTTCAAGATTAGGCGGGATACTCACTGGGTACATATTGTTTATGTACTCATGCTACGTTTCTGTACTTAATTGTACAGGGTCTGGGGCGGATTCATCTAGATATAGATCAGGCGCGCGCCAGTGAGTGGCTGTAGAGACTTACACGGTGAGCTGCATCCTTTCCTACATCGCTCGACAACCAGATGGAGTCTTCTTTTGTATTTTTACTGTCTTTCCCTCAATTTAGACAATAGGGTTGAGATGTGTATATTCTACTAGATGTTCGTACATTGTGACACCGGGTCTTGGCACACACATGCATTAGTAGACTTGCTTTTGGGGTTGTATATTTTATTTCCTACTATATTAACTCTTTTCATTCTAACCCTAGTTGAATGGGTATTTCACTTAAATTTGAGTATGATTCTACATAAATTGTTAGTAATATTCTGCAATTGGCTGGCCCGGCAAGGTTGTTGGGCGCCATCATGACCTATTTTAGAAATTGGTCGTGACAACATGGTATCAGAGAACTAGGTTCACGTAGGTCTCACAATGTTGCGGGCAAACCTAGTAGAGTTTTGTAGATCGGTACAGAGACGTCTGTATTTATCTTCGAGAGGCTATAGGGTATTAGGAAAGACTACTCTTTATTCACTTCCTATAGTGCAATGGTTAGTGTACTAAATTTCCATTTCTATTCTCTCACAGATGGTGAGGACTCGTACCGCTGACGTTCCGGACCCGGGAGGAGCTGCTCCCCCTGTTGCTAGAGGCAGAGGTCGAGGTCGGAGGAGGGAATTGACCCGTGGTAGGGGACGAGGGCACCCTAGAGCCATTATAATCCTACCACCAGCAGACCCTGTGGGGCATCCCATTATTGAGGAGCAGGGTGAGGTACCTACAACTGAGCCTACCTTTGAAGATTTCATGATCGCCCCAAGATTTCAAGAGGTCGTGTGTCGCATGCTTCAGTTCATGGATACTATGATGCAGGCTGGTTTATTTCCAACAGATCTAGCTACCTCAAAGGCGGGAGGTGGAGTACAAACCCCTACTGCTCAGGCTCCAGGCCATGCAATGGCCGTATATCAGACTCTGGGTGCATTACCCGCAGATGGGGTTCAGCTAGTTACTGCAGTAGCACCCCAGGCCATGCCAGTTGTGGATGGTGATTCTCAGAAGCTACTAGACAGATGGACTAAATTTCGTCCTCCAGTATTTGAGGATGAAATTTATGAGGAAGCACATGACTTTATTGATAGGTGCAGGGACAGACTGCACAACATGAGGATATTGGAGTCACATAGAGTTGACTTCACTACTTTTTAGTTAGAGGGCAGGGCCCGTAGATGGTGGCAGTCCTATGCTCTTAGCAGTCCATCAGGTTCTCCTCCCCACTTGGGGTCGGTTCACCCAACAATTCCTTGATTGGTACATTCCACCCTCTGAGAGGGAAGGGCTGCGTCATAAGTTTGAGCAGTTACAACAGGGTCAGATATCAGTGACCGATTATGAGGCGAGATTCTCTGAGTTGTCTCGCCATGCACTTATGATACTCCCCACGGAGGCAAAGAGGTTACGACAATTTGTTGCGAGATTACATCCCACTATTCAGAATAGTATGGCTCGAGAGGTGGAGATGGGCACAGGTTAGCAGCTTACACTTGAGATCGCTCGTAAGATTGAGGGTTACCGTCAGAGGGGTTTTGAGCAGATGCAGCAGGAAAAGAGGGCTAGATTCTCTGGAGAGTTTAGAGGCGTCCCAGCTAGGGGTAGAGTTCACTCCGGGAGGGGTCAACCAAGAAGGCCCCCAACTCCATCCCCAGCACCTACTCGGGGTGCTCCAGCGTGCTCTTATTTCAGCGCCATGCCAGAGAGTTCTTATTGCCCACCGGTCATTCAGAGCTCTTCCAGTGGGTATTCGGTCCTCCAGATTCTTCCAATTCTTATCTGAGTGCTATGCTGGAGAGTTCATACCACCTACCGGCTATTCAGGCTTCTGCTAGTAGATCTTCTAGTTTTCATAATCATCCATCTGGGAAACAGGCCACCGCACCACGTTGTTTTGAGTGCGGAGACTCAAGTCACATGAGGAGGTACTGTCCCAGGCTTCGAGGCAAGGCTATACAGCAGGGACATCATCCCATGGTTCCAGCACCAGCGACCCAGTCACCTAGAGGTGGAGGAGAGACCAGTAGAGGTCATCATAGAGGTAGAGGACAGACAGGGAGAGGTCAGCCTGATGCTTCTCAGCCGAGGGGAGGCCAGGAAGCCGGCGCTCCAGCCAGATTTTATGCTCTCCTGGCCAGGCCAGATGCATTGTCCTCAGATGCCGTTATCACAGGTATTATTTCTATCAGCGGTAGGGATGCTTCGATATTATTTGATCCAAGATCTACTTATTCATATGTATCATCTCTATTTGCTCATTTTGTGGCTATCTCTCCTAAGCCTTTGGGTGTTCCTGTTCATGTGTCCTCTCCTGTGGGCGATTATGTGGTGGTGGATCGGATCTACCAGCATTGTGTGGTTACTTTCTGTGGCTACGATACTAGGGCAGATCTTCAGTTGCTTGATATGATTGATTTTGAAGTCATCCTGGGTATGGACTGGTTATCTCCCTTATGCCATCCTTGATTGTCATGCCAAGACTATTTTGCTAGAGATGCCAAGATTGCCGAGATTAGAGTGGAAGGGTTCCACATATGATATGCCTAGTAGAAATATTTCTTTCTTGAAGGCTCAGCGCATGGTTAAGAAAGGATGTTTGGCTTATTTAGCTTACGTTTGAGACACCACCGCAGAGTCTCCGACGATTTATTCAATTCCAATGGTCCGAGAGTTCGCCGATGTTTTTCCTTCTGACCTTCCGGTCATGCCTCCGGATCGTGATATTGATTTCTACATTGATTTGGATCTAGGCACTTAGCCTATATCTATCTCACCATAATGTATAGCTCCTAAGGAGCTGAAGGAGCAGTTGGATGAGTTGCTAGAAAACAGGTTTGTTAGGCCCAGTGTATCGCCTTGGGGTGCATCGGTGTTATTCGTGAAGAAGAAGGATGGGAATATGTGGATGTGCATGGATTACCGCTAGTTGAACAAAGTCACCATGAAGAACAAGTATCCATTGCTGTGTATTGATGATTTGTTTGACCAGTTGCAGGATGCTAGGGTGTTCTCCAAGATTGACATGAGATCAGGGTATCATCAACTCAATATTCAGGATTCAGATATGACATGAGATCAGGGTGTCATCAACTGAAGATTCAGGAGAATGTTCCGAAGAATGCATTCAAGACTAGATATGGCCACTATGAGTTTTTGATGATGTCCTTTGGGTTGATGAATGCTCCAGCGGCATTTATGGACTTGATGAACAGGGTGTTTAGGCCTTTGATTGATTCTTTTGTTATTGTCTCCATTGACAACATGTTGATATACTCACATAGCCTGATAGAGCACGAGCAACATTTGAGAGTAGTGCTTCAGACCTTGTGAGAGCATAGGCTATATGCTAAGTTCTCCAAGTGCGAGTTCTAGCTAGATTTAGTGGCATTCCTGGGGCATAGTGTCCGGATAGGGTATTAAAGTGGATCCTAAGAAGGTGGAGGCAGTTCAGAGTTGGTCACGTCCTACTTCAGTGACCGAGATTAGGAGCTTCCTGGGGTTAGCAGGCTACTATCGGCGATTTGTGAAGGGCTTTTAATCTATTGCTTCACCCTTGACCAGATTGACCCAAAAGGGTGTCCCATTCCATTGGTCTGATGAGTACTAGGAGAGCTTTCAAAAGCTCAAGACAGCCTTAACTACAACACCGATTTTTTTATTGCCTTCCGGTTCAGGAATGTATACCGTGTATTATGATACTTCTTGCATTGGGATGTGTATTGACGTAGGAGGGGTGAATTATTGATTATGCTTCACGTCAGTTGAAGATTCATGAGAAGAACTACCCATTGCACGATCTAGAGTTGGCAGCAATTGTTCATGCTCTGAAGATATGGAGGCATTATTTGTATGGGGTGTCATGTAAGGTTTACACCGATTATCGCAGTTTGCAGCACCTGTTCAAGTAGAGGGACCTTAATTTGAGGCAGCGCAGGCGGCTTGAGTTACTAAAAGATTATGACATTACCATTCTTTATCATCTAGGTAAGGCAAATGTGGTCGCAGATGCCTTGAGCAGAAAGGCGAGAGTATGGGTAGTTTGGCATTCATTCTTGCTGAGGAGAGACCATTGGCTTTGGACATTCAGTCCTTGGCAAACAAACTTGTGAGGTTGGATATTTCGGAGCCCAGCGGAGTTCTAGTATGTGTGACTGCTCAGTCTTTGTTGTTAGGGCAGATTAAGGCCCGACAGTTCGACGATCCTCATTTGACGGCCGTCAAAGAGACTGTACTTCAGGGAGGTGCCAAAGAGGTTACTATTGGCGAGGATGGAGTGTTACGGCTTCGAGGCCGTGTATGTGTTCCTGATGTGGGTGGATTACGAAGGAGAATTCTAGAGGAGGCCCACAGTTCGAGATACTCCATTCGTCCAGGTGCCACGAAGATTTATCATGACTTGAGATAGCATTACTGGTGGCGGAGGATGAAGAAGGACATTGTTGAGTATGTGGCTAAATGTTTGAATTGCCAGCAGGTTAAGTATGAGCACCAGAGGCCAGGTGGCCTACTTTAGCAGATGCCCATTCTAGAATAGAAGTGGGAGCACATTACTATGGACTTCGTGGTTGGGTTGCCGCAGACTTTGCGAAAGGTTGATTCAGTGTGGGTTATTTTGTATAGATTGACCAAGTCGGCCTATTTCATTCGAGTAGTGACTACTTACACAGCGGAGAGATATGCCCAGATTTATATTCGGGAGATAGTCCGGTTGTATGGGGTACCAGTTTCTATTATATTAGACCAGGGCCATCAGTTCACTTCCCATTTTTGTAGAGCCATTTAGAGTGGTTTAGGCACCAGTGTGGATCTCAGCACAACATTTTACCCTAAGATCGATGGGCAGTCGGAGAAGAATGTTCAAATTTTTGAGGATATTCTTAAAGAATGTGTGGTTGACTTTGGAGGGCGCTGGCGTTGTTGTTATCCTATAGGGTGGTTTGAGCCTGGTGAGGCTAAGTTACTAGGTACAGCTTTGGTGCAGAATGCCCTGGATAAGGTAAAGTTGATTCAGGGGAGGCTCCGCACAGCTCAGTCCAGGCATAACAGTTACACGGATTAGAAGGCGTGTGATGTATCATTTATGATTGGCGAGAAGGTTCTCTTGAAAGTCTCGCCAATGAAGGGTATTATGAGGTTTGACAAGAAGGGCAAGTTGAGCCCAAGGTTTATTGGTCCCTTTGAGGTGTTGAGGCGAGTTGGAGAGGTTGCCTATGAGCTTGCTTTACCTCCAGTTTATCCGGAGTTCATCCAGTTTTACATGTATCGATGCTTCAGAAATATCATGTCGACTACTCTCATGTGTTGGATTTTAGTACCATTCAGTTAGATGAGAGCTTGGGCTACAAGATATCATGCCAATTTCCATTGTTGAGACAGGACCGTCAGTTAGGGTCCAAGAGGGTTTCTGCGGTAAAGGTCCAGTGGAGGGGCCAACCGGTTGAGGAGGCGACCTGGGAGTCCGAGGAAGACATGCCGAGCTGATATCCCCACCTATTCAGCAGTCCATGTACTTTTCTACGTCTGCTCAAGGACGAATGTTTGTTTAAGAGGTGGAGAATATAACGACCCAACTGGTCATCTAACTATTTAGAACCTCGTTCCCTTAAATAAAACTTCCCACGCTTTCCTTAGCTAAATTACGACTTGCAGGGGTCGATTAAATCGGAAGTTAGGAGAGTTTTGAGTGAAAATAAACCCAACTATTTCCTTAAGGTTTTCTTTAAAATCCAAATTATTTTAGTCAACTTTCTTGGGAAACAGACTCGTATTCGTGATTTGATGGTCCCGGAAGGTCCGTGGGAAAATATGGAACCTGAGCGTATTCTCGGAATCGAATTCCGAAGTCCCTAGACCGAGTACGAAATTTTTATGTAAAATTGTTAAATTGAAGTTTTCAAGAATTAAAGAATCTAAGTATTCATTAAAAACCTAGGTATCGGGTTTGGATTCTTGTTCCGAAACTTGGTACAAGTCCGAAATATATGTTAAGACCCACCCGTAAAATTTGGTGGCAACCCGAGTAGTTTAACGCCTAGTAGTGAACAATCTTTGCCTCAACAGTCGACTCTCACGTGCCGTGCAATACTCATACTTACTCAAATTATCCTTTATAGAGGTCAAGACTTTCCTTTCCTTCATGAATCACATGCCCTTACATCACAGAAGAGAGTAGTTCCACTAACATTAATATCAAGAACAGTTAGGAATTAAGATAAATAAAATTCACTCACTCTCAACAAAGAACATTCACATGCCACAAAGATGCACCAGAAGCTTGCTTGTAATGTACTACTCTACTAATCGATCCCACTCAGTTTATGATCAATTAGGACTTCACTTGGTTGTAATGTAGGCTAAGAGACGGGTAGGATATATTTGGATATAACGGCTAACCTATCTAAGCACTTTTAACACAATCATATTAACCTTTAAAACGATACTTATGTCAACCAGATATCCACCCCATCTTTATTTACAACATCCCACTCCATTAGGTGCAATTGCAACAAACCACCACTTATCTATTACTACATTTGCTAAACATTTTGTTTCTTTCTTTTGTCTTTTTCTTTTTATTAAGTGGTGCTTATTCTTTTTCTCTGTTTCATCAGTGCCACTCAAAAACCAAACCACCACTCCACACTTTTGCTTTTGCATAATTTCAATACCATTCAAGTGCTTATGAGAAGTAAAGGGGTTCAAACAAATGTCCATTCAAACAATTGGGTAAGGTTCGCAATGTGGTTGCCAAAGAAACAGTCTTATAGGCTCAACGGGTTGTCTACGACATAGTACATTTAGGTGGGTCTACTTTATATATCTGACTCACAAAAAAATGCCTATATCACTTCTAAGACTGAATAAAACTACCATTTCGCTTTGCAAACACACGTGGCAAGTTCTAGGCATCAATGGTAGAGCATGGAATACAGTACAACTCACACACACATGGAACATGACTCACTCCAGATTGTCTTATCAAGACACTCTCGTTTGAGTATTCAAGTCAGTGACAAACATACAATTTAAGTCACTTTAGCAAGAATCAACCACTGAGACTAAGAGTTGCACTCTAGTATCTATTGTGTTCAGGTGGATAAACGCCAAGGGTTTCTCTTTCGATTTTAGCTCATTGCCCATCAATACTAACTAAATACTAAAAAAACAAAACAAAAAAACTACCTACACCGGTTCAAGCTAAACCCTTGGAAAATAACCTTGACCCAAAGAAAAATCAAGAGGGAGTTACTACACTACCTAAAAATAAAAAAATCTTTTTGGTATTTTCTCTAGACTTACTTCCCTCAAGAAAATTGTCTAATGGATACGTCATCGGGAAGAGTCTCCATATTTCCTTCCCCTTTTTTAAAAATATTTTTACGTCGACTTAGTACCTCAAGAACCCCATCAAAAAGATCCTTCGTCGGAACAAGATAACTTGCCTACCTTAAGTTTACCTATTGAAACTATTACTCAAACCACCAAAAATAATAAATAAGAAACAAAGAAACATCAAACAGTCAAATTGTTACATATAGATACATACATTGAAGTAATCCCCACCCCGTACTTAAAAGTTACCCATGTCTTCATGGCATAAAAATAAGGAACAGTGAGGTAAAGGAACTTCCGTGAAAGATCACTCCTAATCAGAGATGGTGTCTGGGTTCAAATTGCAAGCACGACCTAGAGCTCTCAGCCAGCCTAAGATTTTCTTCTCCGATTTCGCCTGTCGATCAACCACCACATCAACACGGTACCCAAGTCAGCGACCGAGGTACGCAGCCCAGCCACCTCTCGCTCCAAAGCTGTGAACCGAGAAACTCAAGCAACTCCATTAGGGGTTGCAGTCCCAAAAGGTGTTACAGCTGCTGCAATTTGCTCATGGGCCTGTGGCTTGGCCTCCACGTCCTCCTGCTCAGCCTCCTATTCCTCAGAATCATCAGAGTCACTACTATCCTCACCACCTGCTATCACTGGCTCCTTACCAGTGGTTACCTTGTTTGTCCGGAACTTGCGATCCTTTGACACAATCTCATCCACCGCAAGATATTTTGGCACCCAAGCTTCCCTACAAAGTTTAATAACTAATGAAGGGAAAAAGAACCCATACCTTTTGATTAGCCAGCGGGTGAACATATCCTCATAAATAACTTTGGCCATGTCGAAGTTGTGACCATTGATGAAGCACCAAATCAAAGTCGTTCGAGGGACATTCACCTTCGTAGTGTTGGAGGACGGGATCAGATGGTTGTTGATAATATACAACCAACACTTCTCTTCAAAGGTTAGTGTTGAGGAGTGAAACTTCTTACCATACTTTATCCAGACCACCTCCTCACCGGGTACACATATCGTTTCAAAGAACATCGCTAACTGTCTGTATTTTCTTCCGTACATCTCATAAAAGTATTCATATAGGTCCACAGGAGGGGTCAGCTGGTACATCATCTGTATAGCCTCAATAGAGGCATCCATCGATTTTCTGTGAACAGTGACTATATCATTAACATGCTCCTTCACATTGGCATAAAATTCTCGATCAACCATGACATTGCCTTCGCCCATCTCGTCATTGAAAGTTTGCAAACCCCCTTACCAGCACAGTATACATGTGAGGGCAGCCCAGCTAGACCGGTCCTATGTCAATTCCCTTTTCTGGAATCGACTTTTTAGGGGCTTTTTCCAAAAAACGATCCTGAGCTTTAGCAGAGACAAACCTGCTACTATCAAAGGGATGAGCAGCGGCTGACATGCACCCCCTGGACGAACCAGCTTGACTGGTAGAAGAGGCACCCGTGGCACGACGTTTTCGAGATGGAGAATACTACCTGAAAAATGGGAGAACACTAGCATAGCCCTACACAACATTTGTGACACAATGAAATTACTTAGACTTCACATGCACAATTGGTCACAATTACACAATTACGTTCACTAAGGCCTTTATACAAACACCATGTGGGTATTCATTACCCACATCCAACTTCACACATGTTACAACCTCAAAACCACTAAAATGGCCCCTAAAATTACATACTAAGTGAAGATATACTCTACCAATCTACCACCCACAAACACTACAACATATGTTACAAATTCTACTAAGTAAAGAAATAAAAACAAATGCATAAATACAAAGCTAAGAAAAAACATAATTCTGAAAAAGAAAACAAAAAATTAAAAAGAAAAAAAATGGACAAGGAACTCATACCTGCAATGATAGATTGTGGGGAGAAGAGAAGAAAAGAATAGGGGAATGTGGCTTGAGACTTGGGAAAGTGAGGTTGGGAATTTTGAAGAGGATGGGAGTTAACAAAGAAGGGAGTCTTCAAAGAAGAAGGAGGTCTAGGGTTGGGGAATTTTTCTGGATCGGTGGGGGATTTGGGATTGAAGAGGGGGGTTATTAGATAGGGGGTAATATAGATGAAAGTAAAAAAAAGTTAAGAAAAAAAAATTAAAATGACAAAACAAAACACATCAATTTTTTTTGGCAGGACTAGCGCGGTATGAGCGCGGTCGTGCTAGTCCAGGCAGAACATATGCGCGGCCACGCATGTTTGGTAGCGCGTTCAGTAGCGTGGTCGCCCTAGTATTTTTGATCTAAGGCAGGATACTTGCCCATATGCGCGGCCACAAGTGCGTCCTGTAGTGCGGGCGTGCTCCGACACGATTGTGTTCATATTGTTTTACTTGTTCTTACCACTTTTAATGGCCCTATCACCCGCCCAGTGTCACATGTATTGGTTAGTACTTCCTAAAATGCACAAGTAACAACTACTATTATCTTTGGGTTGCATCCCAACCAACGCCTTAGTTAATGTCGTGGCACGAGGATTACAATAATTCAATGGGTTGCTTCCCATGCAATGCCTCATTTAACGTGGCGGAACGACACATACAAGCGCATTTAAGGCTCGCTCAACCTTTGAGGTTCCGTCAGGTGGATCTCTGACATTTCCTTTTGTTCATTCATGCCTACATATAGCTTCAATCTCTGCCCATTGACTCTAAATGTGTGGTAGTCTTTCTCTGAGAAAATCTCTATAGACCCTAAAGGGAATACTTCGATCACTCAAAATGGAACAGACCATCGTGGCTTAAGCTTACCCGGGAATAGCCTTAATCTCTAATTATAGAGAAATACCTTATCTTCGGGGTTGAAATATCGCTCAACAATGTTCTGGTCATGCAATCTCTTTATTCTTTCCTTGTACAACCATGTGCTCTCAAAAGCCAGATATTGGAACTCGTCAAGCTCATGCAATTCAGTGATTCTAGTTGTGCCTGCAACTTCAATGTCTAGGTTCAGCTATTACAGTGCCCACCAAGCTTTATGTTCAAGTTCCACGGGTAAGTGGTAGGCCTTCCCGAACACCAACTTATATGATGACATACCAATTGGTGTTTTAAAAGTAGTTCTATAAGCCCAGAGTGTATCATCAAGCTTTTTCTCCCAATTAGTTCTTATGGAATTTACAGTCTTGGTCATTACACTCTTTATCTCTCCATTAGACACTTCCACTGGTCTGCATGTAATAAAGTGTTTCCACATTGTGGCGTACATCATATTTCACTAGCAACTTCTCAAAGGCTAGATTACAGAAGTGGGTGCCCCCGTCATTGATAATCGCTCTCGGAGTCCCAAAATGGGTAAATATGTTTTTCTTCAAAAATCCCACCACCACTCTTGCATCATTAGTGGGCAATGCTGCAGCTTTTAGCCATTTGGACTCGTAATCTACAACAACAAGTATGCTCTTATTGTCAATGGAGCTGAAGAAGGGTCCTATTAAGTCAATCCCCAGACATCAAATACTTCCACCTCTTGAATCGGGTTCATGGGCATCTGATGGCAACTGGAAATGTTCCCGGTTCACTGACATTCATTGCATCCCTTTACCTATTGGTGCACATCTTTAAACATTGTTGGCCAAAAGAAGCTGGCCTCTAGCACTTTCGTGGTTATCTTGACTCTTCGCCCTCTATATGCTGCTACATGACATGCCTACAAAACAGAAGATTGTTCTATCTCAGGGATGTACCTTCGGATCATATTGTCAACACATATTTGAAACAGGTAAGGTTCATCCCAATAATACATGCGGCAGTCACGATAAAACATTTTCTTTTGTATAGAGGGAAGGTCATAAGGAACTATACCGCTGGCCAGGGAATTTGCAAAGTCTACATACTATGAAACTTCCTCAAGACTAGTAGCAAGCAGTGCTCGTCTAGAAAGGTTTCCAGAATATCCTAATCCTCAACTGTGTTTTCAGCATCCTTACGATCATGAATTTTGAGGTCGAACTCTTGTAGTAACAACACCCAATTTATTAGGTGTGGTTTAGACTCCTTCTTCTCAATCGAGTACCTGAGAGCTGCATGATCAGTGTATACAATTACCTTAGAGCCAATCAGGTACGATCTGAATTTGTCGAAAGCAAACACCACAGCCAACATCTCCTTATTAGTCACGGTGTAGTTCAACTGGGCTCCACTCAGTGTTCTACTAGCATAGTAGATTGGATGCATTAGCTTGTCTTTCCATTGTCCCAGCACTGCCCCCACTGCATAGTCACTAGCATTACACATGAGTTTGAATGGTTGCTCCTAGTCGAGTGCAACAATGATGGGTGTTCTGCCAGCCTCTTTTTCATCTTCTCGAACGCTACCCTGAAATTATTAGAAAACAAGAGGGGGTGATATTTTTCTAACAAATTAGAGAGATGGTTGGCAATTTTTGAAAAGTCTCTTATGAATCTCCGGTAAAAACCGGCATGCCCGATGAAGCTTCTGATTGCCTTGAATGAAGTTGGAGGTTGCATCTTTGCTATCACATCAACTTTAGCGCGATCCACCTTGATTCCTTTACTTGACACCTGGTGCCCCAAGATTATGCCCTCTTGTGCCATGAAATGGCACTTCTCCCAATTAAGAACCAGGTTAGTCTCAATACACCGTTTTAGCACATGATTCAGATTTATAAGGAACTCATCAAATGAGTTCCCTACCACTGAGAAGTAATCCATGAATACCTCCATTATGTCCTCTACCATGTCAGTGAATATAGCCATCATGCACCTTTGGAATGTGGTGGGTGCATTGCATAGGCCAAATGGCATCATCCGGAAGGCATCGATGCCATATGGGCAAGTGAAATAGGTCTTTTCTCTGTCCTTAGGTGCAATGGATATTTAATTGTACCCTGAGTATCCATCGAGAAAATAGAAGTGAGACCTCCTTACCAACTTGTCTAGCATTTGATCATTGAACGGAAGAGGGAAGTGGTCTTTCCGGGTGGCCAAATTTAACTTTCTATAGTCCATGCAAATTCTCCAGCCCGTGACGGTTCTTGTAAACATTATTTCATCGTTATTATATTTGATCAACGTTATTTCACCCTTCTTAGGCACACATAGAATCGGGCTGATCCAACTATTGTTAGATATTGGGAAAATGATTCCCGCATCCAACCACTTTATCACTTTTTTTTCACCACTTCCTTCATGTTGGGATTCAGCCTTCGTTGGTGTTCCATGGAAGGTTTGTGTCCCTCTTCTAGCAGAATCTTATGCATACAATAGGTGGGGTTGTTCCCCTTAAAGTCTGCCATGGTCCACCCAATGGTAGTCTTACACTCCTTGAGTACCTACAAGAGTTGTTGTGCCTGCACATCTAACAAACTAGATGAGATAATAACAGGTAATGTGGAGTTAGGTCCAAGGAACTCACACCTGAGATGGGCGGGCAGTGGTTTCAATTCCAGCTTTGGTGGTTCTTCAATGGATGGCTTGGCAGGAGGAGTTTCTCTATTTTCTAAGTGCAATGGCTCAAATTCATGAGTTCTATCCCAAAACCCTCTGACCTCTAACGCCAACACTCATTCTGCCAGTTCTTCTCCATTCACCTCATCTAAATTTATCAGACATACAACAAAAGGGTCCTCAATAGTTAGCATCTCATCATCAGTTTCTACAATTACATCCACGACATCAATGAGAGAGCAATTGTCGAATTCACTTGGTCGCCTCATAGATTTCTGCACATTGAATGTTATCTCTTCTTCGTTCAATCTCATCTTGATCTCCCCAGTCTCACAATCAATGAGAGTTCTCCTAGTGGCCAAGAATGGCCTTCCCAAAATTATGGGAATTTCTTCATCCACCTTGCAGTATAGGATCACAAAATCTGCATGGAACACAAATATCCCTACCTGAATCAACACATCATCTAAGATACCAGAGGGTCTTTTGACGATCCTGTCAGCCAACGACAACAACATAGAAGTGGGTCTAACTTTTCCAATCCTCAGCCTCTTATAAATCTCCAGGGGCATAAGATTTATGTTGGCCCCTAGATCACAAAATGCCTTGGAAAAAAGCTAAATTACCAATGGTGCAAGGAATTATGAAACTCCCCGGCTCAGATAGCTTCTCAGCAATTGGTCAGATAGCTTCTCACCACCGCATTGCAGGTCAAAGTCAGAGTCACTGTGGCCAAGTTTTGGAAATCGAATTTGCGGGACATTAAGTCCTTCATCATTTTTGCATAACCAGGCATATCCTTCAAAGCATCAATCAATGGAATATTTGCCGGATTTGTTTTAGCATCTCCAAGAATTTCTTTAATTGTTCCTCTTTTTAGTACGTAGCCAGCCTCTGTGGGAATAGTGTGGGGGGTCTCTTCTTCCCAATGATTTGGGTATTTCTTTGTCAGCTACTACATCAACAACCGGTTCTAGGGCTGACTCTCCCTCTCTCTCCGCTTCAATCTGTATGTTAGGTTCTTCCTGGGTGGGTTGTACTATCACCTCGGTCAGTTTTATTGACTCATCTAGCTCAATGGGAACTGGTCCAAGTGTTTCAGCATGTCTGCTTTCTCGAGCCCTCTCTTGCTCCAAGACTAAGTCTTTGCCATTACGTAGACTCACTGCCATTAGCTGCTTCGGGCCTTGATCTTTGGGATTTATTTGAGTGTCTGCAGGTAATGTCCCATGAGGATGATTGTTTAGAGACATTGAAATTTGGTCCATCTACACTTTAGTATTCTTGATAGTTGAATCATGTGCATCTACTCTTTCATTAATTTATACAATAGACCCAATAACCTACTACATCATTGCCTCGAGTCTCCACCATGCTGTTGTTGAGGATGATGATACCCCTACCGCTGATTTTGATTATTGAATCCATGTGGCCTTTGATAAGGTGCCATATTATTAGGGGGTCTCATACCTCCCATGTTTCCATTGTTGAATTGTGGCTGGACTGGCATGTACGGCTAATTTTGTTGGCCCCAATTTTGACTACTCTGTCTCTCGCCTCCATAATTTGACAAATAATTCATGTCCTCAGGGTAGTGGTGATGATTATTTTCTGTATTCCACTGGTTACCAATTGGCTGACTAATGCAAGATGTGCATAAGCCCCCATTGGTAGTATCTACAATGTGTACCTGCTTCTTCTGCCCTGACTCTTCCACCTTTTTAATGAGTATACTCATCTGTGTCATTAACGTGGCCATGTTTTCAGCCACAATATTGGATAGATCTAAGGGAACTAAGTGAACCACTGGAGTGATAGGTGCATTCCTAGTTGTCCACCACAAATTCTGTGCCATCTTATCAAGCTGACTCTGGCCTAGTCTCCATGTTTTGCTAAAAATGCTCCACCAACTAAAGCATCAACATTACCCTTCCCGCTATCTGACAATCCCATGTAAAACCACTATCCCAAGATCAGATTTGGAATATTGTGGTGAGAACATATAACCAATATCCCCTTGAATCATTCCCGTGTTTCATGCAATGTCTCCATTGGTCTTTGTTTGAAACTCAAGATTTCATTAATTTGTTGAGCGGTCTTGTTGGGTGGGTGGAACTTGTTCAAGAATTTCTTGACTAACTCCTTCCAAGTTGTTATGGAATTAATGGGGAGTGAGTTTATCCAGGCTTGGGCAGCTCCTGTTACTGGGAATGGAAACAATAGCAACTTGATTGGTTCCTGAGTTACGTTGGGCGGCTTTTGAGTTTTGCAGATTGGCAGGAAATTCTTCAAGTGTTGTTGTGGGTCTTCGACTTGTGACCCCGAAAGTAGTCCCTTGTTTTGCGATAAATGCAACATGTTGTTCATGATTTGAAATGATTCAGCCTGTATTTGTGGAACTAAAATTGCTATGGCCAAGTTCTCTGTTGTGGGTTGTGCCCAATCATATAGAGCTGCCTCTGGCACAAAATGTGCCACAGACGCTAACGTCGCTATTGGTGCAGCTGAGTCTACCACGTTGTCCCTCATGTCTGGTTGGAATTGTTTAGTTTTTTGTTTTTCCGGTTGTCCCGATTTAAGGCCTTAAAAACTTTCTCGGAATCTGATAATTCTTCAAATACTTTATCAGTTCTCGATGAGTTTCTAGGCATGCACCTGAACAAGTAAGTCAACAAATGTTAAAATTTCAATGTATAAATTGGGTATAGAGAATTTTAAATACACTAAGAATTTTTTGTATTTCTTTCAATTATAATTGATAAAACCGTTAATTCTCCGGCAATTGCGCTAAAATTTGATCACGCCTAACTATACCTTATAAAAATGATACGCAGACGTTACAAATATAATCTCAAGGAATTAACCGATCATTTACTCTCGTTAGACTTACGAAATTTTATGTAATCAACTTCCCAAATGTTCTGAAATAACAATTGAGGATGTTTCTTCTAACTAAGAATGAATGTAAATAAGCAATTGAAAATTAACTATGATTAAGTTGTAAAATATTAAGAGAAGGTTTTAAGGTTATGATTTTTCCTATTGACGGAATCCCTTGTGATGATGTCATCACTTGCTTTTAAATTGAATTCTATGTTTCCAAGGCCTTGAAAACCTTATTTAGCATAGCCAGAAAGCCTAAATGTGAAAATCTGTGAAAAATGATAGGTTTTGACTATAAAAATTTGACTTCGGTCAATGTTTTGGGTAAATGTCGCGACCCGAGTTCACCAATTGTGAACATGTCACGACGGAACCTAGTATCCACAACTAGGTAAGCCAAACACATTACGTAAGTAACAACTTTTACAAAATTTATAATCAAAAGCTAAATAACATGAGTAATGCATACAGTTGCCGCCTGGCACATATACTTTAACACTTTACATTCTGAAACTATCCCAATGACCCGGAAACTCATAGGCAACACAGACTAAGAGTAATACATAATACTGCTTTAATCATCCGGAAAAAGTCTATAACAAGGAAGAACAAAATAGCATCTAACTAGCTAAAGGGGTAGAGTGAGAGGGAGACTCTCTGGTCTGCGGATGCGGCGGACATACCTCAAATCTCCGAAATGCTCCATGCAGCTACTGATAATGCGCCTGCATAGAGTTACCTGGATTTGCACATGAAAAACATGCGCAGAAGACGCGTGAGTACACCACAGGGGGACTCAGTAAGTGTCAAGCCTAACCTCGGTCAGATAGTGACGAGGAAAGGTCGAGGTCCTACTGAGATAAAAATAGAATAATTAATAGAATAAGGAACGACCATATGGACATAATCTACTGTGAGAATCTAGCAAAGTAATAAATAAGACAGTAACCAAGAACTAACACAGTAAGTCAATAGAAGTGCAAATCACCACCGTATATCTATCATCGGGAATCTCCTGGTATCTCGAGGATCTCCTAGTATCCTCATCATATACTCGAGGGATCTCCTAGTATCCCGAGGATCTCCTTGTATCCTCCATTTTTACACAAGGGATCTCTTAGTATCCCGAGGATCTCCTGGTATCCTCCCATTTTATAATCATATCTATGCCAGGGATGTTGGAAACACGTTCTAAAGGAATTATACTAAACGTGTGCTCATATTTGTAGGTTTTGATGAATGACAAACTATGCGCAAATTGACATATGACGAGGTCCAAGCACGAGTGCAAAATTGATATATAACGAGATTCAAGCACAAGACAAAGATCAAGATTAAGTTTTATATGAGTCGGTATTTAATTGTGATCTTGATCCGACAACTTAAACTCAAGACTTGGCTTCTCTCGTAAAAATATTTTTAAATCATGCATATTTAATTTAGAGCAAAATGATTTTAAATAATGCATATTTACCTTAGTCAAAATAATTTTTAAACATGCCTCTAAAATCTGGACTACGATAATCGATTATGTACTTATGATAATCGATTATGTTTAAGTCAGCTGCTTGACAATCGATTGTGAACTTATGACAATCGATTGTGTTAAGGCAGTGAGCATCAGATTTTTCAAATCTGCATGACAATCGATTGTGAACCTTATGACAATCGATTGTGATGAGGCAGTGTCCATCAAAGTTTTCAACGCTCAAAATAATCGATTGTGAAGTTAATGACAATCGATTGTGAAGAGACAGTGTCCATCAGATTTTTCAATGTCACAAAATAATCGATTGTGAACATATGACAATCGATTGTGTTGAGGCAGTGTCTTCCAGACTTTTTCAAAGTTATTAAATA
The DNA here is from genome assembly GCA_034376525.1 of Nicotiana benthamiana. Lineage (NCBI taxonomy): Eukaryota > Viridiplantae > Streptophyta > Magnoliopsida > Solanales > Solanaceae > Nicotiana > Nicotiana benthamiana. The sequence goes on along the minus strand of CM067323.1, from coordinate 72,646,784 downwards.
ATCGATTGTGAATATATAACAATCGATTGTCACGAGGCAGTGTCTAAATTGATTTTTCAAGACTGATATATAATCGATTGTAACTTAGTATAATCGATTGTATAACTGACCGTTGCCAAAATATTTTCAAATACCGTCAGGTAATCGATTATTGATCTTCTATAATCGATTGTTGTAATTAAAATCTAGAAAGGATTTTTTGAACGTTGCTGAGTAATCGATTGTAGATTTCTGACAATCGATTGTTTTACGTAAAATCTGGAAATGATTTTTTGAACGTTTCCAATAATCGATTGTTAAGCGTAAAATCTGGGATTGATTTTTGGAACGATTGGCAAACAATCGATTGTGGCTTCTTGACAATCGATTGTCACAGAGTAAAATCAGCAGTTCTTAATTGGCAATTAGGCAACGGTAATACAAGGTTTTTCAACTATAAATACAGCTTCAATTCAGTCTTCTAAACACAACAACTGATCATACAATTGCTAAAGCTTGCATACTTTATTGCTTATCATTTTATATTCATTTCATAAGCTATTGAGAGCCAAATTCTTGTCTAAAGTTGTTGCGATCTTGAGCGTATTCTTTTACTCATCTCTACTCTTAAAGGAGTGTCTTGTTTGAGTGCTAAGTGTTTTTGTACACTTGAAGGGAAGTGTTAGTCCCTTGTGTTTTAAGAAGGAACTTGTGTTTCCTTGGTTGAAGTCTTGGAGTGTTGTATCTCCGAGCAAAGGTTGTTGAGGCTTGTGTCCTCAAGTTGTAACGGTTTGTTGAGCTCCCGTAAGCTTAACAAGTTAGTGAAAATCTCGAGAGAGTCTCTCGGGGACTGGACTAGCCACGGGCTGTGGTGAACCAGGATATATCGGTGCGTTTGTTCTAATTTATTTACTTATCGCACTTATTCATTTCCTGCAATTTTTAAATTCCGCAAGTTTACGCTAATTTTTATTATAACACTATTCACCCCCCCTCTAGCGTTAAGCGTATTATATAACAATTGGTATCAGAGCCCAACTCTCTGAAGACTTAACCGTTTGAGAGAAACATCCATGGCTTCTACTCGTGATTCTTTTGCAGGAATAGGTGAAGGACAATGCTCCACCCGACCACCGCTATTCGATGGTACAAATTATACATACTGGAAGGAGAGGATGAGAATATTTGTGCAATCAAATAGTTTTCATCTTTGGAAGGTCATAACAAATGGAGAACAAATCCCAACCAAGAAGGTTGAAAATGAATGGGTCCAAAAGTCCGAAGATGAATACGATGCGGATGATATCCGAAAGGTGCAAAATAATGCTAAAGCTATTAATTTGTTATATTGTGCTGTAAATGCTGATGATTACAGGAAGATATCTTGTTTCACAACGGCGAAGCAAATGTGGGACAAGCTGGAAATTACGTACGAAGGTACGGACCAGGTAAGGGAAGCTAAAATTGATTTCCTAACCCATGCATATGAATTGTTTCACATGAAGGAAGGCGAAAAGGTTAATGAGATGTTTGAACGATTTTCAAAAATCGTAAACGATCTACATGCTCTTAAGAAGACCTTCACGGATAAGGAACTTGTCCGAAAAATTCTCCGAAGTCTCACTCCGGAATGGCGATCCAAGGCCGACGCGATTCAAGAATCCATTGGCATTTCAAATGTCACCATCGACGCACTAAGAGGTAATATTAAAACTTATGAATCTACTATACTTAACCCTCTTGTTGATGATCAAAGGAAGCAAAGAATCGGTCTCAAGGCAAGCACAAGCCAACCTCAAAATGATGAGGACGGAGACAACGAGTTCGGACTCGTTATCAAGAGATTTCAAAAGTTCATGCGAAAAGAGTATGAACGAAAGGGCAAAAAGCAAGGAGATCAAATAAAGTGCTATGAATGCGGAGAATCCGGGCACATTAAATCAAATTGCCCAAATGCTAAAAAGGAGAAGAAACCCTTCAAGAAGCAACGAGCATACATATCTTGGGGAGGCGACTCCGGTGACGAGTCAAGTGAGGAAGAAGAAGACAAAGCCGCAAATCTTTATCTTATGGCACAAGAAGACAACAAAGAAGAGGTATGTCAAATTTCTTCCAGAAATTTCTTTCCCTTGAAGAAATGCAAAATGCTTTTGATGAATTGTATAGCGAATTTATTAAAGCTTCAAAAAATGTTAAGAGTATAAAAGAAAATGCTTCTTTAAATGAAAAAGATTTTCAAAAACAACTCTCTCTTAAAGAAAAGGAATTGGAAAAACTGATTTTAGAAAATGAGAAGTTGAAAGAGGAAAACAAGTTTTTTGGCAAGAGAAGCGCCGACAAACCCGAGAGTTCTAGAAATTGTACTTCTTGCATGCATCTCAAAAATGAAGTAGAAAGGCTTAAGGGCACCTTAGATAAGTTTAACTCTTCTCATAAAAATTTGAATGAAGTGCTTGTTAATTTGAAGTCGACCAAACATGGCATAGGTTTTAGAAACGAGCCTAAAGAGAAAGTTGAAGCCAACCCCCAACCACCTAAGGCTCAACCTAGGATAAATAACACAAATGGTCATCCTAGATACAACAAACCTAGAAATGGTTTTCATCAATCGCAACCTAGAAACAATCATGCTAGAAATAATGCACATTCTAGGCCAAACACTAGAAGGAATTGTGAACCTTTTAGAACACCTAGAAATGACTTCCAACCTAGAAACAACTACTCTAGAAATAATGCATATCCTAGAACAAATGATAGGAGAAATGATTTTCATGATTTGCGCAATAGTTATATTGTCAAGAATAGAGCAAATGATTTTCGTCCGTCGAATTACTATCAACCTAGAAGGATGCATAATCCTAACGTGACTTGTCATTATTGTAGGCCAAACACTAGAAGGAATTTTGAACCTTTTAGAACACCTAGAAATGGCTTCCAACCTAGAAACAATTATTCTAGAAATGCTGCATGTCCTAGAAAAAATAGTAGGAGAAATGACTTTCATGAAACGCGCAACAGTCATATTGTCGAAAATAGAGTAAACAATTTTCATCCGTCCAACTACTATCAACCTAGAAGGATGCATAATCCTAACGTGATTTGTCATTTTTGTAGACGAATTGGACATATTGCTCCTGCTTGTTTTACACGACATAGACATAACACTCAATCACATCACTATGATTTGCCTAACCCCCAAGGACCCAAAATGGCATGGTACCTAAAACTCATTAATCTGTTTTGTAGGTATGTTTGAAGGGATCAAGTGTACTATGGTACCTTGATAGTGGATGCTCCAAGCACATGACGGGAGACGAATCCAAATTCCTTCAACTAGAACACAAGGAAGGGGGAAGTGTTATTTTTGGTGATAACAACAAAGGAAAGATTATTGGCATCGGATCGGTCGGTAAGGATGAAATTTCTTCCATTAAGCATATATTACTTGTGAAAGGTTTAAAACATAATCTCTTGAGCACAAGTCAATTATGTGACAAGGGAGTTTTATTTGATTCGGATGAATGCCTAGTTTTTAGACGTAGCGATTTTAAAATCATCTTTCGTGGTTTTAGAATGGATAACATTTATGTGGTTGATCTTGCAAATTCTTCACCCGATTATGTGAATTGTTTAATGAGCAAAGAGGATGATTCTTGGTTATGGCATCGTAGAGTAGCTCACATCAACATGCATCTTTTGAACAAATTGGTTTCACAAAATTTAGTTGTTGGTCTTCCAAATTTGAAGTTTGAAAATGACTCTATTTGTGATTCTTGTCAAAAAGGAAAGCAAACAAAAGCATCTTTTAAATCGAAAAATATTGTTTCAACTACTAGACCATTGCAATTGCTTCACATGGATTTGTTTGGACCATCTCGCATTGAAAGTCTTGGTAGAAATCGTTATGCTGTTGTTATTGTTGATGATTATTCCAGATTTACTTGGACTTTATTTCTTGCCCATAAAAGTGATGCTTTTCAGAATTTTAAATATTTCCTTAAACGTGTTCAAAACGAAAAGGAAACAACCGTCACTTCAATTAGAAGTGATCATGGGGGAGAGTTTGATCACAATCTCTTTGCGGACTTTTGTGACGAACTCGGTATCGAGCATACCTTTTCCGCTCCACGAACACCACAACAAAATGGGGTGGTGGAAAGGAAAAATAGGTGTCTCGAAGAGATGGCTAGAACCATGCTCGAAGAGGCTAAGATTCCCAAACATTTTTGGGCGGATGCCGTGAGTACCGCATGCTACATCTTAAATAGAGTAGTCATAAGGCCAATACTCATGAAAACCCCTTATGAACTCTAACAAGGGAAGGAAACCAAACATCTCCCATTTTAGAGTATTCGGTTGTAAAGTTTTTATTCATAACAATAGAAAAGATCAATTGGGAAAATTTGATGCCAAATCCGATGAGGGAATTTTTATTGGGTATTCGTCACGTAGCAAAGCATATAGGGTGTTTAATAATAGAACCCAAACTGTGGAGGAATCCCCTCATATTGTGTTTTCCGAAAATAATGCTCGCTTGGCGAGAAAGGATTCTTGTTCTGATCTTGCAGGTATTCTAAATAGTTTAAAAGACAAAGTACAAGAGGAAACTCCTAAGGAAATTCAAGATGAAATCTTGGAACAATCAACGGAGGAAACGCCACAATTGGAGAAAGAAACGAAAATGCCTAACGAATGGAGGACAATCAAAGATCACCCTCTCGAACAGGTAATTGGCAACGTCGGAGAAAAGGTAAGTACCCGAAACTCCCTTAAGAACACCTTAGGACATACTGCTTTTGTTTCTCAAATTGAACCAACAACCATCTCCGAAGCAATTGGGGATGAATTTTGGACCTTGTCAATGCAAGAGGAGCTTAACCAATTCAAACAGAATGACGTTTGGGATTTGGTGCCAAGACCCGAAAATCATACCATAATTGGTACGAAATGGGTTTTTCGAAACAAACTAGATGAAAATGGTGTAATCACTAGAAACAAAGCTAGGCTTGTAGCAAAAGGCTATAATCAAGAAGAGGGTACTGACTATGAAGAAACATATGCTCCCGTAGCTAGATTAGAAGCTATTCGTCTATTGCTTGCTTTTGCTTCTTCTATGAATTTCAATTTATATCAAATGGATGTGAAAAGTGCTTTTCTAAATGGTGTTATTCAAGAAGAAGTTTATGTTGAACAATCCCCCGGTTTTGAAGATTTTAAATCTCCCGATCATGTTTTCAAACTCAAAAAGGCTCTTTATGGTTTAAAACAAGCTCCCCGAGCTTGGTATGAAAGATTGAGTAAATTTCTATTGGAAAATGATTTCATTAGGGGGAAAGTTGACACCACTCTTTTTGTTAATCATAAAGAAAGTTGACACCACTCTTTTTGTTAAGCATAAAAACAATGATATTTTATTAGTTCAAATCTATGTGGATGATATTATATTTGGTGCTACTAACAATGTCTTGTGCAAGGAATTTTCCGATTTAATGACAAGCGAATTTGAGATGTCTATGATGGGAGAGTTAACATTCTTTTTGGGATTACAAGTAAAGCAAATGAAAGAAGGTACGTTCATTTGCCAAGCGAAATATTGCAAAGAATTGCTGAAACGATTTGAAATGACCAATGCAAAAGCAATGGCAACCCCCATGAGCACATACGATCATCTAGACAAAGATGAGAAAGGTAAGGAAGTCGACATCAAAAAGTATCGAGGTATGATTGGCTCTCTCCTTTATCTTTCTGCTAGTCGTCCGGACATCATGTTTAGCGTGTGCTTATGCGCTCGTTATCAATCGTGTCCGAAGAAGTCTCACCTAACTGCGATGAAACGGATATTGAAGTATCTTGTTGTACTATAAATGTGGGTCTATGGTACCCCAAAGGTTCTTTATGCCAACTTGTTGGCTATTCCGATTCCGATTTTGCTGGATGCAAATTGGACCGCAAGAGCACTAGTGGCACTTGCCATTTGCTCGGTAGCTCTCTCGTTTCTTGGTTTAGCAAGAAACAAGTAAGTGTTGCGTTGTCCACAACCGAGGCTGAATATGTAGCCGCGGGGAGTTGTTGCGCTCAAATCCTTTGGATGAAACAACAACTCTTGGACTATGGCCTAAGTCTTGATCATATCCCTCTTAGATGTGATAATACTAGTGCCATATGCTTGGCGAAGAACCCCGTTCTTCATATGCGAACAAAACACATTGAAATTAGGCATCACTTTATAAGAGATCACGTTCTCAAGGGCGATGTCGAAATTGAATTTGTTGAAACCAAAGATCAATTGGCCGACATCTTTACAAAGCCCTTAGAGAAAGAGTCCTTCTTCCGAATTCGTAGTGAACTCGGGATCCTTGACTCCACGTTGATCTAAGTCATGCATTGCATTTTCCCTTTCACATATTTTCTAACTTGAGCGTCGGAGACGTCTAACGTATTTTTGCAGGTATCTCCCTAAAGGCAGGGGGAATTATAAAACTTGACGCACAGAACAATCGATTTCTCTTTTATATAGTCGATTAATCGATTGTCTTGACATTATTTGTGTTATTATGTCTGAAATCGCGTTTTTTAAATAAACAAGTTTTTTTTAATTATTCCATATTTTTTTTGCTAATGGCAAAAGGGGGAAGATAACGGGTATGCACTCTCAATACTTATCGGCATAAATTGAGGGGGGGTTCATATATTGAGGGGGAACAAATTGCATATCCAAATACTTGTTGCATATCTTTTCTTATCTTGAATCGTCATTATGAATTGCCTAATATGCATATCCCGCTTAAAGTTTGCCATTATCAAAAAGGGGGAAATTGTTGGAAACACGTTCTCAAGGCATTATACTAAACGTGTGCTCATATTTGTAGGTTTTGATGAATGACAAACTATGCGCAAATTGACATATGACGAGGTCCAAGCACGAGCGCAACATTGATATATAACGAGATTCAAGCACAAGACAAAGATCGAGATTAAGTTTTATATGAGTCGGTATTTAATTGTGATCTTGATCCGACAACTTAAACTCAAGACTTGGCTTCTCTCGTAAAAATATTTTTAAATCATGCATATTTAATTTAGAGCAAAATGATTTTAAATAATGCATATTTACCTTAGTCAAAATGATTTTTAAACATGCCTCTAAAATCTGGACTACGATAATCGATTATGTACTTATGATAATCGATTATGTTTAAGTCAGCTGCTTGACAATCGATTGTGAACTTATGACAATCGATTGTGTTAAGGCAGTGAGCATCAGATTTTTCAAATCTGCATGACAATCGATTGTGAACCTTATGAAAATCGATTGTGATGAGGCAGTGTCCATCAAAGTTTTCAACACTCAAAATAATCGATTGTGAAGTTAATGACAATTGATTGTGAAGAGACAGTGTCCATCAGATTTTTCAATGTCACAAAATAATCGATTGTGAACATATGACAATCGATTGTGTTGAGGCAGTGTCTTCCAGACTTTTTCAAAGTTATTAAATAATCATTGTGAATATATAACAATCGATTGTCACGAGGCAGTGTCTAAATTGATTTTTCAAGACTGATATATAATCGATTGTTAACTTAGTATAATCAATTGTATAACTGACCGTTGCCAAAATATTTTCAAATACCGTCAGGTAATCGATTGTTGATCTTCTATAATCGATTGTTGTAATTAAAATCTGGAAAGGATTTTTTGAACGTTGCTGAGTAATCGATTGTAGATTTCTGGCAATCGATTGTTTTACGTAAAATCTAGAAATGATTTTTTGAACGTTGCCAATAATCGATTATTGATCTTAGATAATCGATTGTTAAGCGTAAAATCTGGGATTGATTTTTGGAATGATTGGCAAACAATCGATTGTGGCTTCTTGACAATCGATTGTCACAGAGTAAAATCAGCAGTTCTTAATTGGCAATTAGGCAACGGTAATACAAGGTTTTTCAACTATAAATACAGCTTCAATTCAGTCTTCTAAACACAGCAACTGATCATACAATTGCTAAAGCTTGCATACTTTATTGCTTATCATTTTATATTCATTCATAAGCTTTTGAGAGCCAAATTCTTGTCTAAAGTTGTTGCGATCTTGAGCGTATTCTTTTACTCATCTTTACTCTTAAAGGAGTGTCTTGTTTGAGTGCTAAGTGTTTTTGTACACTTGAAGGGAAGTGTTAGTCCCTTGTGTTGTAAGAAGGAACTTGTGTTTCCTTGGTTGAAGTCTTGGAGTGTTGTATCTCCGAGCAAAGGTTGTTGAGGCTTGTGTCCTCAAGTTGTAACGGTTTGTTGAGCACCCGTAAGCTTATCAAGTTAGTGGAAATCTCGAGAGAGTCTCTCAGGGACTGGACTAGCCACGGGTTGTGGTGAACCAGGATATATCGGTGCGTTTGTTCTAATTTATTTACTTATCGCACTTATTTATTTCCTGCAATTTTTAAATTCCGCAAGTTTACGCTAATTTTTATTATAACGCTATTCACCCCGCTCTAGCGTTAAGCGTATTATCTAACAAGGGATCTCTTGGTATCCCGCACTCTCAGTCAAAGAACAAAACCAAACAAAGGGAGTTATCTGGATGCCATCCCGTAGTCCCAGTTTGTAACACCACATAATTCAAATAAGATAAAATGCTAAGTAAGAACAATTAATAGAATTTCTAGTCTAGCATGCTTCACGAAGGACATATAATACAGTTTAAGCAATTAAGCAAGTAAGTCAGCTAAACATGCTTATCCTAAGCTAACACATGTTAAATTGCATTTAGAATAGGCAAATTCGCAAGAAAATGCAGTTAAATATTCTAAGTGAAACGGATTTTCAACAACCTGAACAAGTACACGCTCGTCAGCTTGCGTACCTGGCATTTAAAATAACAAGTAATAGATCCTAAGGGGAGAGGTCCCCCAGACAAAGTTAGACAAGTCACTCACCTCCAACCGGTGCAAAAATCAACTAAGGAACAATGCCTTTGCCACAAGTATCCGACTCTGAATGGCCCAAATCTATTCAATCCAATTACGTAACGTATATAACATCGGAAACAACTGATTTCATTATTAAAATTAAATCTAGGGCGTGAAAATAGGTAAAATGACAAAAAATTTTCTCATGCCAATGGCTCGGAATTGAATAACATTCGCATTTTCAGAAACCTCGTACGCTCACGAGCCTAACCATATAAAAATCACCCAAATCGGAGGTCAAATGCCCGCTCAAAATCACATAATTAAGTCTAAGAAGTTTCACCCATTTTCCCAATTTTAAACCTTGAATTTGAATTCTAATGGTTGATTTAACTAGGAAATGATGAAATATAGCTAGAAAGGATCAAGCAATATTACCCAATGATCTTCTCTTCAAAACCGACACAAAATCGCCTTCTCCCGAGCTCTCAATTCATTTTCTTTGACATTAAGCCTCGGATAAACCCTTATCAGAACATTGTTTTCCGCTTCTGTGAACATGGGACCGCTTATGTGGTCCACCACATGCGTACCACGAGCTGCTTCTGTGACTTCCACTTAAAGCCACGAGTTCCGCCTTTGCGGATACAATACCGCTTCTGCGGTTTCGCCTTTGCAAAGATGTGACCGCTTCTGCGGTCTCCGAGGAAAATTCCCAAATCGCTTATATGATGAAGATGTTTCTTATATGACACCTCTTCTTTGGTTCCCAAGCCGTAGAAGCAGAAATACCAGAAAAATGAAAAATCAGCTGCTGCACACTTTAGAAATTCAACTCGTCGACCCTCCGAAATCATCCCGAGGCCCCCAAAACCCCAACCAAAAACACCATACAATCTAAAAACTTATTCAAACTTGCAACAATACCAAAAACATCTAAAACAACACCGGAAACCCGATTAATCAAAGATTCAAGCCTAAGAACCTCAAGTTCATACAAAACACGCTTTGGATCCAAAACCTAACCAACACTCATCCGATTGACCGGAAATTTTGCACGCACGTCCACAATAACATGATGGTGCTATAAAAACTTTCGGAATCCCGTTCCAACACATTGATAAAAAATTCACTATCGGATCAGAAAACTCCAATTCTTACTTTTGGCATTTCTAGCCTAAATGAGATACGGACATCCAAAATACATTCCGAACACGCTCCCAACCCCGAAAGCACCTAACGTAGCTAGCGGAACCATCGAATTTCCATTCCGAGGTTGTCTTCATATTGTTCCAATTACGGATCACGGTTCAACACTTAATCTCTCATTTAGGGACTAAGTGTCCCAAAATACTCTCAATTCTAACACCGAACGTCCCGGCAAACAGAAATAGTAGAAATAAACTTAGGGGAAGCAGTAAATGGGGGAACGAGTCATAAATTCCAAAGACAACCGGCCGGGTCGTCACAGTAAATGACCCATGATTTGACGGTCCCGAAGGGTCCCTAAGAAAATATGGGACTTGGGCGCATGCCCGAAATCAAATTCCGAGTTCCCAAGCCCGAGAAATGAATTTTCAAAAAATAATTAATTTCTGAAATAGTTTAAAGGAATTTGATAAGATTTTTGATTAGAACATGTTTGTATTTCGAGGTTGGGAGCGTTTGAAAAATGCAAAGTTTGATGCTTTATGAACTTTTGAAAAATTCTATGGATTTAGAGGTTTAATTAATTATTATTGAGGTTATTTTGGCGATTTGATCACATTGAGATGTTCGTTTGATGTTATTGAGTTAGTACGTATTTTTGGTTAGGAGCCCCGAGGGCTCGGGTGTGTTTCGAAAGGTTTTTGACTTAGGAAAAATTTGCGGGTTTTTGGCTGTTGGTATTCTGATATGTCCTTCTTCGCATTCACTAGAGGACCCTCGCGAACGTGGTGTTTTAATTATGCTGAAGGAAATTCCTTCTACGCAAACGCGTAACCTATGTCATGAATGCAAGGTGATGGAGGGTCTTCCCTTCGCAAACGCGGGACTGGTAATGCGAATGCGAAGGCTAATTGAGCCTGGGCAGGGGACGGGAATTTTACATACGCAAACGCGACCCATCGGATTCAAACGCGAGGCTCGAGGAGTTTCTCCTCCATGAATGTGAGCTGTATTCAACGAATGCGAAGGCCTAGCAAGACTGACCCATTGCAAACGCGATGGACCTATCGCGAACGCGATGAGTAATTTTGCCCAGTTATTTTAAAAGACCAGAACTATAGCCACTATGAGATTTATACCAAAACACATAACTTCTTCATATTAACTCCGAATTGGCCGATTTTTGAAAGGGGGTTTCACCACCAATTCATAGGTACGTAATTTTAGACTCATTTTCTTCAATTTCCATTAACACTCATTAGATTTCTAGGCTTAAATCATGTTCTTAAGGATAGAAAATTAGGAATTTGGGTAGAGTTAGGGCTTTTTAATTAATGGTGATTTAGACCTTGGGGACAAATTCTAGAACTAATTATATATTCAGGCTCGTGGGTGAATAGATGATTAGGTTTTGGTCTAAATCTCGTGTTTTGACCAAGCGAGCCCGGTTTCAATTTCACTTTTGGGAAGAATGATTAGAAAGCTATAATTAAGTATTGGAATGGGATTGTTGAGCATTTATTAATGTTGTTAAGTCAATTATGTATAGACATAATTTATTTTCCGCCATATGTTATATAATTACACAAGTTAATTAGAAGTCGGGTCCTAGCCTCATCACTACCTCGCCGGGGTTAGGCCAGGCACTTACCAACACATAGGGTCGGTTGTGCTGATGCTACACTTTGCACTCTATGCAGATACCGGAGCAACACTGGGTTAGTAGCACTTGAGGAGCCAGCCTTCAGTCCACTCAAAGATCCCGAGGTAGTCCTGCAGGCGTCTGCAGGCCCGACATTCTCTTATATCTATTTAGATGTTCTGTTTTCACTTTTTTTCCTTGTTCAAACATTTGTATGTAGTACTCATGCACATTTTGTGGATATTGTGATATCGATTTCTGGGTAGAGACGTATATTGGCATTTTCGTACTTATTTGGTATTATATTAGTCAAAGTCTTCCGCTTAAATTTATTCTTTCGCCATTATTTGAATGTTGATCATCTGTTAATTCAATTAGTTAAAAAAAGGTTAAAAATGAAAGAGATTGAATACTCTGTATTTTTTAGCTTGCCTATATTCTACGAGTAGTCGCCATCACGACTCACGAGAGTGGGAAATTCAGGTTGTGACAAGTTGGTATCAGAGCTCTAGGTTATATAGGTCTCACAATTCATGGACAAACTCAGTAGAGTCTGAGAGATCAGTACGGAGACGTCTGTATTTATCCCCAGAGGCTACAGAGTTAGGAAAACTGCACATTTGTTCTTTATTGTCGTGTAGTTTTGTTTCTCAGCGCTAATTGAATTTCTACTATATTCTTTTGCAGATGGCGAGAACACACACTTCCTCATCCACCGATCAGTAACCCGAGCCCCAAGCAGCAGCTCCCACGAGGGGCAGAGGGTGAGGTCGAGGCCGTGCTAGATGGCTGGGCCGAGGTTGTGCTAGAGGCCGAGGTAGGAGTAGAGCTCAGCCCTCAGAAACAGCCCCAGTGGAGGACCCTCAGGTTGACTTTGATGATGAGGTTCCAGCCCCATCAGTTCTAGTGGGCCCAGCTTAGTCCCAAAGGGGTTTATTTCTACCCTAATTCTTGAGAATGTTCTGGTCCTACTAGTAAGCCTTGTGGAGAGTGTCACCCAGGAAGGCTCGCTTCCTGTAGCACCAGCCGTCTCTCAAGCTGGAGGAGGAGCCCAGATTCCTACTACTCGCACTCTGGAGCGGTAGCTCCCTAGATTCAGATTCCAGCAGTTCAGTCAGTTGGAGCAGTTCAGCTTGGTATGGTAGCTCAGATCGGTGATGGAGCAGCAATGTCTACCGATTCTTTGTGGAGGTTGGATAGGTTCACTAAGCTATTCACTACTACTTTGAGCGATGCATCTACTGAGGATCCCCAAGATTATCTACATACTTGCTATGAGGTTCTCGGGAACATGGGGATAGTTGAGACCAATATGGTCGATTTTGATACATTTCGCTTGTTTGGATCAGCCAAGACTTGGTGGAGAGGTTATTACTTAGCTATACAAGCCGAATCATCAGCCTTGACTTAGGAGCAATTTACTCAGCTATTTCTGGAGAAGCTTCTCCCTTTTACTTATAGAGGCGCCTATCGGAGGCACTTTGAGCATCTCCAGCAAGGTTCCATGACGGTTACCTATTATGAGACCAGATTCATTAACTTGGCTCGCCATTCTCTTGCCATACTTCCTACCGAGAGAGAGAGAGAGAGAGAGAGAGAGAGAGAGTGGGTGGGTGAGGAGGTTTATTGACAGTCTTATTTAGCTGATTCGTCTTCAGATGGATAGGGCGGATGGGAGTGAGATTACCTTCCAGGAAGCGGCTAATGTGGCTAGGAGAGTGGAGATGAATCTATCGCAGGGAGATGGTCATGGGTCGGATAAGAGGCACCGTCATTCAGGCAGATTCAATGGTGCCTTGTATTGAGGCAGGGATTCGTACGATAGAGGCCATCATTCTAGGCCCTTTCAGTAGCACTTTAAGTTTCTCATGGTGCTTCAGGTGGTCGTGGTTCTCACATACAATATTCTGATTAGCAGCCCTACAATGCACCACCAGCTCCTACCAGTGCACCGCCGCTCCAGAGTTTTTGGGGTGGTCATTGAGGTCGCCAAGGTCAATCTCAATTTCCTCAGCCGCAACACTCAGGTGGATGCTATGAGTGTGGTGAGTATGGTCATATCAGGAGGGCTTGTCCGAGATTGGCGAGTACTCCATCGCAACAGCATGGTTTCAACGGTATGGTCCAGGCACCAGGTGTTCCACAAACCGCCCAGCCAGCTAGAGGTGGGGGTATAGGTGCTTGAGATGGAGGTAGAGGATTTAGAGGCAGAGACCAGCCAGCTGCAGGCCATCCCAGAGATGTAGTCCAAGACCGAGGCTGAGGCTTCAGATACGGTCAACACAGGTTCTGTTATGGGTTTGTGATATAGATGCTTCAGTGTTATTTGATCTAGGGTCTACATACTTGTATGTTTTATCTTATTTTACACTGTATCTAGTCATGCCTAATGATTCATTGAGTGTTCCTGTTTATGTGTCTACAATGGTGGGTGATTTTATTATGGTAGATCGAGTTCATCGCTCCTGTATAGTTGTGATTGGGGGTCCTGAGATGCGAGTAGATTTTTTGCTTCTAGACATGGTCCATTTTGATGTTATATTGGGGATGGACTGGTTATCATCTTACCATGATATCTTGGACTGTCATGCCAAGATTATGACCTTAGCGTTATCGAGTTTGCTTCGTTGAGAGCTGAGAGGGACTCCTAGGTTCAACCCTTAGTGTTATCTCTTATGTGAAGGCTCGGCGTATGGTCGAGAAGGGTGTTTGGCCTATTTGGCTTATGTTTGCGATATTAGTGTCAAGGTCCCTTCTATTGATTTCGTGCCCGTTGTTCGGGCATTTCCTAAGGTATTACTACAAACCTGTCGGGTATGCCACCCAACAGGGATATTGACTTTTGCATTGATTTGGCTCCGCGCACTTAGCCCATTTCTATCCCTTCATATTGCAAGGCCCCGCCTGAGTTGAAAGATTTGAAGGAGCAGTTGCAAGACTTGCTTGAGAATGGTTTCATTAGACACAGCTTTTCACCTTGGGGTGCGCCAATGTTATTTGTTAAGAAGGAGGACGGATTGATGAGAATGCGTGTTGATTATCGGTCGTTGAACAAGGTTACAATAAAGCATAAGTGTCCATTGTCGAGGATTGATGATTTGTTTGATTATCTTCAGGGTGCCAAGGTATTTTCAAAGATTGATTTAAGATCTTGCTACAATCAGTTGAATATTAGGGCATCCGATGTCCCTAAGACAGCTTTCCGCACTCGGTACGGGCATTATGAGTTTTTAGTTATGTCATTTAGGGTGACAAATGCCCTAGCAATTTCTATGAATTTGAAGAACCGAGTGTTCAGGCCTTATTTGGATTTGTTCGTGGTAGTCTTCATTGACGATATTTGATATATTCCCACTGCCGGGAGGAGCGCGAGTAGCATCTTAGAGTGGTTCTTCGAACTCTAAGGGATAGTCAGTTATATGCTAAGTTCTCGAAGTGTGAGTTTTGGTTGGTTTAGTTTTATTTTTGGGTTATGTTATATTAGGAGAGGGTATTAAGGTTCATCCGAAGAAGATTGAGGTAGTTAAGAACGATTATAAACCAGCATCAGCCACATAGATTCGGAGTTTCTTGGGATTGGCAGGTTACTATCGTCGGTTCATTGAGGGTTTTGCATCTATTTCAGCCCCGAAGACTAGGTTGACCTAGAAGGGTGCCTAGTTCAGATGGTCAGACAAGTGTGAGTTGAACATTCAGAAGCTCAAGACAGTTATGACTACGGCACCAGGGTTGGTTTTGCCCACATGATCAGGGCCTTACACAATTTATTGTCATGCATCTCGTATTGGGCTTGGTGCAGTGTTGATGCAGGATGGTAAGGTCATTGCCTATGCTTCGCGGCAGTTGAAGATTCATGAAAAGAATTATCCAGTTCATGATTTGGAGTTGGCAAACATTGTTCACGCATTGGAGATCTGTAGGCATTATCTGTATAGCGTGGCATGTGAGTTTTTCACGGATCACAAGAGTCTTCAGTATTTGTTCAAGCAAAAGGAGTTGAATTTGAGATGGATAAGGTGGTTGGAGTTGTTGAAAGACTATGACATCACCATCTTATATCATTCGGGAAAGGCCAATATGGTGGCCGATGCTTTGAGTAGGAAGTCAGCCAATATGGGAAGTCTTGCTTATATTCAGATCAGTGAGAGACTACATGCTTTGGATGTTTATGCCTTGGCCAATCAGTTCGTGAGGTTGAATGTTTTTAGCCCAGCCGTGTGTTAGCTTGCACAGTCACTCGTTCTTCATTATTGGAGCGTGTTTGCGATCGACGGTATAATGATCCCCATTGACGTGTCCTTAGACACACGGTGCAGCACGAAAGTGCCAAGCAGTTTACCTCGGATGATGATGGAGTTTTGAGATTGCAGGGTCGAGTTTGTGTGCCTAATGTGGATGGGCTTCAGGAGTTGATTTAAAGAAGGCCCATAGCTCTTGGTACTCTATTCTTCCGGGCGCCGCGAAGATGTATCAAGATTAGCGGCAGCATTATTGGTGGCGGAGAATGAAGAAGGATATCGTTGCATTCGTGGCTCGGTGTTTGAATTGTCAGCAGGTTAAGTACGAGCATCAGAGGCCCAGTGGTTCATTTCATAGGATTGAGCTTCTCAAATGGAAGTGGGAGCGGATCACTATGGACTTCGTTGTTGGACTCCCGCAGACTCGTAGGAAGTTCGACGCAATATGGGTCATTGTTGATAGGCTGACTTAATCAGTGCATTTCATTCAAGTGGCAGTCTCCTATTCATCCGATAGGTTAGCTGAGATCTATATCCGGGAGATTGTTCGTCTTCATGGTGTTCCTATTTCTATCATTTTGGACTGAGGTACGCAGTTTACCTCGCATTTTTGGAGAGCAGTTCAGGGAGAGTTGGGCACGCGGGTTGAGTTGAGAACAACATTTCATCCTCAGATGGATGGGCAGTCCGATTGGACTATTCAGATTTTGGAAGATATGCTCTAAGCTTGTGTCATTGACTTAGGAGGCTCGTAGGATCAGTTTTTGCCTTTAGCAGAGTTTTCCTACAACAACTACCAGTCGAGTATCTAGATGGCTCCTTATGAGGCTTTATATGGTAGGCGGTGTCGGTCTCCAATTGGATGGTTTGAGCCGGAAGAGGCTCGGTTGTTGGCTATGGATCTGGTTCAGGAAGTCTTGGACAAGGTCAGGATTATTCAGCATAGTCTTCTATAGCTCACTCCAGGCAAAAGAGTTATGCCAACCGCAAGGTTCGAGATTTGTCTTTCATGGTCGGTGAGCGGGTATTGCTTGGAGTGTCGCCTATGAAGGGCTTGATGAGATTTGGGAAGAAGGGCAAGCTTATCCCTAGGTTCATTGGTCCGTTAGAAATTCTTGATCGAGTAGAAGAGGTGACTTATAGACTTGCAGTGCCGCCGAGCTTATCAGTCGTGCATCCAGTGTTTCATGTGTCTATGCTTTGGAAATATCACGGTGAACCATCCCACATGTTAGATTTCAGCACTATCTAGTTGGACAAGGTCTTGTCTTATGAGGAGGAGCCGATAGCCATTCTCGACCGGCAGATTCGTCAGATCGAAGAGTTTTCCTTCTGTTCGTGTTCAGTGGAGAGGTTAGATAGTTGAGGCATCGACTTGGGAGTCCAAGTCTGCTATGCGGAGCTGTTATCCCCGTCTTTTCCTCGACTCAAGTACTTCATTCTTATGTTCGTTCGAGGATGAACAGTTTTATTAAATGTGGAGAATGTGATGACCCAAAAGGTCATCATTTGCTTTTTAAATTGAATTCTGTGTTTATGATGCCTTGAAAACCTCATTTAGAATCACCTTGAGTTGTGTGCGCAGTCCGGGCGCGTAGTCAGAAAGCCTAAATATGAAAATCTGTTCGAAAAATAATTAGTTTTGACTGTAAATGAATAAATTTAACTTCCATCAATTTATTGGGTAAAAGGACCGGACCCGTGATTTGACGGTCCCGGAGTGTCCGTAGGAAAACATGGAACTTGGGCATATGCACGAAATAGAATTTCGAGGTCCCAAGCCCGAGAAATAAATTTTTAAAGAAAATTATTTTATGCAATTGTTTAAAGAAATTTGAAATGAATTTTGATTAGAACTCGGCGTCCGGTACAGGTCTTATATGTAATTTAAGATAACTCCGTGAAGTGTGGTAAAAAATGGAATCTGTTTGACATGATTCGGACCGTAAATGCAAAGTTGATGGTTTATGAAGTTTTGAAAAATTCCATGGATTTCGAGGTTTAATTTGTTGTTATTGAGGTTATTTTGGCAATTTGATCGCACGGATAAGTTCGTACGATGTCATTGAGTTAGTACGTATGTTTGGTTAGGAGCCCCGAGGGCGCGGGTGTGTTTCGGATGTGTTTCGGAAGGTTTTGGACTTAGGAAAAGTTGTAAGTTTTCAGCTGTTGGTATTCTAATATGTCCTTCTTCGCATTTTTTGGAGGACCCTCGCGAACGTGATATGTTAATTATGCTAAAGTACATTCCTTCTATGCGAACGCGTAATCCAAGTCGAGAACGCGAGGCATTAGTGGGTTTTCCCTTGGCTAACACGGGCCTGGTAATGCGAACGCGAAGGCTAATTGAGCCTAGGCAGGGGGTGGGGTAATTTACCTACGCGAACGCGACCCGTTGGATGCGAACGTGAGGCTCAATGAGTTTCTCCTCCGCGAACGCAAAGGCCTAGTATGCCTGACCCATTGCGAACGTGATGGACCTGTTGCGAACGCAATGACTAATTTCCCCCAGTTATTTTAAAAGACCAGAATAGTAGTCACTATTTACACCAAAACTCATAACTTCTTCATCTTAACTCCAAATTGGTCGATTTGTAAAAGGGTATTTCACCACCAATTCATAGGTACGTAATATTAGACTAATTTTCTTCAATTTCCATTAATACCCATTAGATTTTTAAGATTAAATCATGTTCTTAAGGGTAGAAAATTAGGGGATTTGGGTAGAGTTAGGGCTTTTTTATTAATGGTAATTTAGACCTTGTTTTGGGGTTAAATTCTGGAACTAATTATATATTCGGCTCGTGGGTGAATGGGTGATCAGGTTTGGTTCGAACCTGGTATTTTGACCAAGCGGGTCCGTAGTCAATTTTTGACATTTTGGGAAGGACGATTAGAAAGATATAATTAAGTATTGGAATAGGATTGTTGAGCATTTATTGATGTTAGTCAGTTGATTATGTATAGATACAATTGATTTGTAGCTTAATTCGAAATGAAAGGCGGTATTTGAGGATTGGGTTGGCCGTGGAAGTTTGAGGTAAGTATTCGGTTTAACCTTAGCTTGAGGGATTATGAGTTATGCCATATTTGCTATTTGCTTCTTGTTGAGTATGGCGTATAGGCAGGGTGACGAGTACCTATGCGTTGGTATCGAGCATGATTGTGATTCTTAAATTGATATTTGTTGTGTTCTTAAATGATACTACAGATGCTTTAATTGGTGATTCTCGATATTGAGCAAGGACTTAGTTTATTTTCGTGGAAATTACTTATGATTGAGTATTGGTGTTTACTGAAATGAGTAGGAGTTGAGTTGAATTCCCTTGCCGGGATAGTGTAGTTTATTTTTGTTCCCTTATCGGGACTTGTGGTATGGTTGAGTTTAAGGTATATAAATGTATTGGATCAGGTTGCACGCCCCAACAATGTTATATGTATTGGATCGGGTTGCATGCCGCAACAATGTTATATATATTGGATGGGGTTGCACGCCGCAACAATGTTATATATATTGGATTGGGTTGCACACACGCCGCAATAATGTTATATATATTGGATCGGGTTTCACGCTACAACAATGTTATATTGGATCGGGTTGCACGCCACAACAATGATATATTGGATCGGGTTGTGTGCCGTAACAGTGTTATTATTACCTTATTTAGATTTTGAGTTGTTTCTCTCATGTTTCTCTTTATTTCTGCTGGATTTTATGTGTTCCCATTTAAACTGCTTATTCCTGTTTATTTTACGCCGTATATTATATAATTGTACAGGTTTATCTGGAGTCTGATCTTAACCTCGTCACTACATCGCGGGGATTAGGCCAGGAACTTACCAGCACATGGGGTTGGTTGTGCTGATGCTACACTCTGCACTTTGTACAGTTACTGGAGCAGCACTGGGTCAGTAGCACTTGGGGAGCCAGCCTTTAGTCCACTCAGAGATCCCGAGGTAGTCCTGCAGGCCCGACGTTCTCTTCTATCTATTTATATGTACTGTTTTCACTTGTTTTCAAGACAAACTGTATTTCCTTGTTCAAATATTTGTATGTATTACTCATAGACAGTTGGTGGATATTGTGATACCAGTTTCTGGGTAGAGACGTATGTTGGTTTCTGGGTAGAGACGTATGTTGGCATTTTCGTACTGATTTAGTATTATATTAGTATAAATCTTCCGCTTAAATTTTATCATTCATTACTATTTAAACGGTTAAGGGTCAGATTTGCCCTTGTACTATTCAAAATAAGCTATATCTACCCTCCGTTTGCATTCTTTAACAAATATACCCCCACCGTTACACTTTCGGGCCACATTTACCCTTCCACCGTTAAAACTTTTTTCCTCAATTTTTTTAAACACGTGGCATTCTCTCATTGGTTCATATTAACCCACCCATTTAAGTCTTGCCACCCGACCGATCCAAGGCAAATAAGCCGCCCCGACCCCCAGGTATTTATTTCCTAAATCGTTACTTCCCAGACCCTTCTCCAAACCCTTCCCCTTCATCTTCCTCTCATTTTCATCTTCCTCTCATTTCGTTCAAGAACAAGTGATTTCCCCCCCTCTTTCTGTTGGGTTGTGTACTGGTAGTTTCATTGCAATTTGTTCATGATTTGTATATTGAATGCCAACCCAATTTTATATTCTTTTGTGATGTAACAAATTCTGGATCAGAAAAGGGAAAGAGCTTCAAGGAGCACAGGCGAGCACACTATGATGAGTATAGGAGAGTCAAAGAACTCAGTCGAAAGGGCTCCTTTCTTGAAGAAGCATCAGACGGTGAGGATGAGGATCTTGAGAAAAGGGATGGGAGGTCTGATTCATCATCATCATTGACTACTGCTGTCAAGGACATTGAGATTAAGGAAGGCAGCATGGACACTTCTAAATAGTATTCTTTCCCATCCCATCGAGCTTGGATCATCCACAAGTATATTGTTGATTTGATCTTACTTCCATGCTCCTTTTGTTTATATCAACTTAACTTCTGTTTGTAACTGTGTAAACGCCTCAACCTTCAAGATGATAAAGTTGTGACATATCGAATGGCACATCTCAGTTAGATTTCTGTTTCTGCCATCTCTTTTTGGCTTATAATATTCTAAAATCCAAATTTCCGTATACAGCATTTTGTAGTTTATCTTTATTGAGTTTGTGACTTTAAGTTAGGTTTAGTTTTCTGTGCTAATGTCCTAAAATGTGGACTGTTTTCGGTGTTATTGTGTTTCCAGTTTTTTATACTACCTCCGGGTTCATATTCTTTTTGTCTTTGTACGCATCTTCAGAAAGACATTTTAATAACTTTGTCCAAATTGCCTGCTATCTTTTTCTTGAAGGTTTACTTAATTAACACTTCCCCAATCAGAGTAGTAAGGTTAATATAAAAAGAGGGGAAGGGTTTGGAGAAGGGATGAAAAGTAACGATTGAGTAAATAAATACCTGGGGGTCGGGGCGGGTTATTTGGCTTCGGATCGGTCGGGTGGCAAGACTTCAATGGGTGGGTTAATATGAACCAATGAGAGAATGCCACATGTTTAAAAAAATTGAGGAAACAAGTTTTAACGGTGGAAGGGTAAATGTGGCCCGAAAGTGTAACGGTGGGGGTATATTTGTTAAAGAATGCAAACGGAGGGTAAATGTAGCTTATTTTGAATAGTACAAGGGCAAATCTGACCCTTAACCGTTATTTAAATGTTGATCACCTATTAATTCAATTAGTTAAAAAGGGTTAAAATGAAATAGATTTAATACTTTGTATTTTGTGTCTTGCCTAACTTCTACGAGTAGGCACCATCACGACTCCCAAGGGTGGGAAGTTCGGGTCGTGACATTCCTTCCGGTTATGTTTCATATAGAATTGCCTAATCGTCTCTATCATTCATGAGCACTCTTACTACCGTAAATATCTCCCGAGTAATCACGATAACTTACTAGACGCACACTCCGGAGTTACGCTAGCTGACTTTGTCTATTACAACCCATTTTAGATTGCACGCAAGGCTTTGTTATCCCTAATCCCTCTTTTAATCCCTTAGTTATTGATCCCTCATATACTCTGGGAGTTGTGTTGTTCAATAATTACCTAAGTATGCACTCTCTCCCAAGTTATGTATATTAAATAGGCACTGCTAATTGAGGATCCTATCAATTAACTACAACAAGAACATAGTTGTACAAATAGAGATTAAACTGGGCAAACTATATTAACATAACAAGAAGTTCATCCTCTTCAATAGATTTCATCAAAATCTTAGACAAAATATTTAGCTACTCATGCTAATGTTCATCGTAACAATAGCCAAATTCATCACATATAGTAAAATACAAAAGGAATAAAGGAAGAACTTGATGGTGAATTGTCCGTTTTGCCTCTTTCCTCGCCTTGCCTTCAACTAAGCTATGAAAACATTGATTATGTTCCTTTGGGCGAGATGGACCTTCGATAGGTTAAGTGAATTTACCCTCGAACTTTCAAGTTTACCCCTGAAGTTTATTTTTTTGAAATTGGGCTAGCGCGGTTGCGCTAGTGGACGCGCTAATGACCGCGCATATGGCCTACCATTCTGCCTCGAATTACTGGACTAGCGCGGTCGTGCTAGTCACTGATCTAGTCTGGGTCTTCATTTTAGCTAATCTTTCTAGCATCTTTCCACGTACTCAGCTCTGAGGGGCTTTTTTTACTTCAGTTTAGCTCCAATTACAGTTTTAAGTTTTCATACATGCCACTCACTCCAGCAAAATATGAAATTCACACTTAGAATCGATTTATCATCATTTAACTATCTTATAACAATGAAACATAGTTAAGCTGAAAGCGTAAATAGTTGCCAAATTACATGAATCTAGCCTATTATCAGGATGGAAGAGAAAGGAATACAAAGATTGAAATTTAATTTGGTCAAACATGTTCAACTTGTTAAAATAGATGCAAAAGTTATGACATAGACATCCGTTGGTGCAATTTTCTAACTTCAAGTCTTCAACCACCACCCATGTTACAAGATGGGTATGAAGACCGGAGTGCAAGTATGCCAACTTCCATAAATGGACTAACCTATATATGTAAAGCTGATTAGTGGTTCTTGTCAATTTAGCTCTTTTGTTTTTTTAAAATGAAAAGAAGTACTATTGAAGATTACTTTATAAATAAATCTTTTAATCTGGTATATATTTTTTATAATGCTTATTTAAGCTTTAGATTTTTTTCTTCTATTATAAAACAATTGAAGGATATGTGAAATAAAAGAAAGAATAGTTCATGTCCCATTCATACTACTGTCGGCTTATGTGCTATGTCTAGCGGTTGGTGAATCCTACCCAGTATCGGAATTGGGTAGGATATTTCCTTGGTTTTCGAGAAGGGTTTTAATGGAGACCGGGGGAATTACAAGAAAATACACATGGCTTCACACCATAAGAAAAATGACCATATTTTTAAGTTTTACCCCACCTAGTCCACATTGTACATATTTTGAAAGCACTTAAATTCGAAATTTTATTCTTACAACTATTGCTTCTAAAAGCTATAAAGTTAATTCTTTATTTTCACAACCATTGATTCTACTCTCTCTTCTTCCCACATCTTCTACATATGTTTCAAGGAACCGTGTGTTTTCTACTTCTCCTCTTGTGTCACCTGCTTGCAATGTAGAAACTTAAAGAGTAGAAGTCCACCATTAAAGACCATTCAAAGCATCGCTTTTGAAAATGAGTTTTTTCGAATTTGTTTGTGGCCGCGGCGGGGGATGATAGTGTAAGGTCATCTCCTCGGGGGTGGGGGTGGTGGCGGGAGGGAACAGGGGGGGCGGGGAGTGGTCCTGCGGGTAGGGCGGGAGGTAAGGGTGGGAGAGGGTAGCGGACGCTCATAGATTATGGATTGGGCCATGGAACATAGGTACTCTGACGGGTAAGTCCATTGAGTTGGCGAAGGTTCTTCAAAAGAGGAGGGTTAACATAGCCTGTGTCCAGGAGACTAGGTGGAAAGGGTCGAAGGCGAGGAATGTAGGCGGGTTTAAGCTGTGGTATTCTGGGGTCGTGAGAGGTAAGAATGGAGTGGGCATCTAGGTGGATAGGGATCTAAGGGAGTCCGTGGTCGAGGTTAGGCGAGTGAATGATAGGTTAATGTCTATTAAGTTAGTTATTGGGGGTTGCGTCCTCAACGTTATCAGCGCATACGCGCCGCAAGTGGGCTTAGACGAGGAGGCAAAGAGGCGCTTTTGGGAGGGCTTGGATGATCTGGTGAGTAGTATTCCCCAATCTGAGAAGTTAGTTATTGGAGGCGACTTCAATGGTCATATTGGGGCTGATGTTGGTGGTTATGGTGAGGTGCACGATGGCTTTGGCTTTGGGGTTAGGAACGAAGGAGGCACGTCACTGCTTGATTTTGCCAGGGCTTCCGAGCTTCTAATTGCGAACTCGACATTTCAGAAGAGGGAGGAGCCTTTGGTCACCTTCAAGAGTTCGACGGCGAGGACTCTATTTGATTACCTCCTCCTCAGAAGGAGCGATAGGGGTATGTGCAAGGACTGCAAGGTTATTCCGAGAGAGTCCCTTTCGACTCTTCATAGAATCCTAGTGATGGATGTCGGTCTCTGAGTGAAGAGAAAGCGGAGGGGTGCTCGGGGACAACCGCTGATTAGATGGGGTGTTTTGACTAAGGAGAAAGCACTTTGGAGAGGAGGTTAGCTGAGGGTGGAGCTTGGAGAAGTTATGGGGAAGCGGACGTTATGTGGTCAGAGACGGCGAACTTGGTTAGGAAGGTAGCACGGTACATGCTCGGGGTAGCCAAGGGCTATTCAGGCAGACATCAGGGTGACTGGTGGTGGAACGATGTAGTCGAAGGAAAAGTGGAGGTGAAGAAGGTGGCATTTGCTAAGTTGGCAGGGAGCACAAGCGAGGAAGAACACAGAGCGAATATGGGGATCTACAAGGTGGCGAGGAAAGAAGCAAAGCTGGCGGTTACGGAAGCTAAAAACGCGGCGTTTGGTCGCATGTACGAGGAACTAAGGGAGAGAACCGGGGACAGGAAGTTATTCCGGTTAGCTAAAGCAAGGGAAAGGAAGGCGCGTGATCTTGACCAAGTTAGGTGCATCAAGGGCGAGGATGGTAGAGTTCTGATGGGGGAGTCTCAAGTCAAGCAGAGGTGGCAGGCGTACTTTTGAGACTTACTTAACGAGGAGGGGGATCGTAATATAGAGCTAGGGGAGTTGGGGCATTCAGAGCAACATAGAGACCTTGGGTACTGCAGGCGCATTAGGGCGGAGAAGGTCATGGGGGTTTTGCGTAAGATGAGTAGTGGTCGAGCGACTGGGCCTGACGAGATCCCGGTGGAGTTCTGGAAGTGCATGGGTAGGTCAGGAGTGGAGTGGCTCTCCAGGTTGTTCAATGCAATCTTCAGGACCAAAAGGATGCCGGATGAGTGGAGGTGGAGTACAGTGGTGCCCTTGTACAAGAACAAAGGGGACATCCAGTGCTGCAACAACTATAGGGGTATCAAATTAATAAGTCACACCATGAAGGTCTGGGAGCGGGTGACCGAGGCGAGGGTGAGGGAGATGACATCTATATCTGCGAACAAATCGATTTCACGCCGGGTCGCTCCACTACAGAAGCTATCCACCTTGTCAGGAGGCTGGTGGAGCAGTTCAGGGATAAGAAGAAGGACATGCACGTGGTGCTTATCGACTTGGAGAAGGCGTATGACAAGGTCCCAAGGGAGGTGCTATGGAGGTGCTTGGAGGCGAAGAGCGTGCCGGAAGCCTACATCAGAGTAATCAAGGACATGTACGATAGAGCTAAGACTAGGGTTAGGACGGTGGGTGGCGACTCAGACCATTTTCTAGTGGCTATGGGGCTCCATCAAGGATCGGCGCTTAGCCCCCTCTTGTTTGCCTTGGTGATGGATGCTCTAACCCGACATATTCAAGGGGATGTGCCTTGGTGTATGCTATTTGCTGATGACATAGTCTTGATAGACGAGACGAGGGTCGGTGTTATTGAGAGGTTAGAGGTATGGAGACAGACTCTCGAGTGTAAGGGTTTCAAAATAAGCAGATCTAAGACAGAATACTTGGAGTGCAAGTTTAGCGCCGAGCCGACCGAAGTAGGTAGGGACGTGATGATTGGATCTCACGTCATCGCCAAGAGGGACAGTGTCAGATATCTTGGGTCGGTGATTCAGGGGGATGGAGAGATTGACGGGGATGTCACTCATCGCATAGGAGCGGGGTGGTCAAAGTGGAGACTTGCATCAGGAGTCCTGTGTGACAAGAAAGTTCCACAGAAAATCAAGGGAAAATTTTATAGAGCTGTGGTTAGACCTGCAATGTTGTATGGGGCGGAGTGCTAGCCAGTGAAGAACTCTCATATTCAAAGAATGAAGGTTGCGGAGATGAGGATGCTCAGGTGGATGTGCGGGCTCACCAGGTTAGATAAGATTAAGAATAAGGTTATTCGAGAGAAGGTGGGGGTGGCCCCGGTGGATGAGAAGATGCGAGAAGCGAGGCTGAAGTGGTTCGGGCATGTGCATAAGAAAAGTCCTGATGCCCCAGTGAGGAGATGTGAACGGCTGGAGATGGTCGACGTTCGGCGAGGCAGAGGGAGGCCTAAGAGGTATTGGGGAGAGGTGATTAGGCATGACATGGCTGGAATGCGGGTTTCCGAGGACATGGCCCTTGACAGGAAAGTCTGGAGGTCTAGTATCAGGGTTGTAGGATAGGGGCCCCTAGAGTTTTTCGTACTACTCACCCGGGGTTGGGTGAGGCTTGGCGGGGCTATCCATAGATGATTTGTGTTTTTGATTGTGTCTCCCTTATGGTAGTTATTTATGGTAGTTACTATATGATATTATTGCATGCTATTTTATTTATGGTTCTTATGTTTAGATAATTATTTACGCAATTTCTACTAGACTTACTAATGCTCTTTTGTTTTTGTTTTTCCCTTTCCTTCACTGAGCCGAGTGTCGATTGGAAATAGCCTCTCTACCCTTTCGGGTAGGGGTAAGGCTCGTCTACATATTACCCTCCCCAGACCCCACTTTGTGAGACTATACTGGGTAGTTGTTGTTGTTGTTAGTTGTTTGGATTGTGTGTTTTTCTAATTGATTGAAAACATCAAAAGGAGTTCAAGTATTAAATTTGAAGTGATTTGGAGTAGATTTGAGTTAAATTTCAGAAAAGACGCAAGGAAGAAAACGAAGTTAGTTTTTTGTATAATTATGTATAATATTTTATAATAGTTATGAGTGTAGAAACACACCTTATACACTTTTATACACCATTATACAAACATCTGTATACGAATTTCTTCCACGATTTTCAGTTGCAATTCTTGTTCAAAACCAGTTCAAAACTCCATTAAATGACTTCAAATTTTATATACAACATCCTTATGCTATTTCTAATAAGTTGAAATAATACCCACTGCAAATTTCTCACAAAATCAAATTCGAAATTTAAACTCACATATTTAAGCTTGTTAAAAATCTAATTTTCACCACCCAAATAAATTTCGTTTGTAATTAATATTCGAGTCATCTAATTGATTTAAAAACTAATTTTAAAATTTGGGGAATCTTTTTTTCAAAATTAAATAGTAATTTTGAGAACCTATTAGAGTTGGATGTTAAATCTTAACTTATTATTTTTAGGTTAATTGATTGTAAATTGAAATATGAACTATAAAATTAAAAAGTATAAAGCTTAGTTGTTCTAATATGAAATGTCCTCATCAAGGATGTGTGGTGGGAAGATTGAGATCCTTTCACCCTTACCATAATCCCCTCTTGAGCTCTTGGAATGAAACTTTATTGGCAGGAGCATTTACTCCCCTTAGTGGGGTTACTTGGTGTGAATCGGAATTAAGGGGCCATCGAATATGAATATGATTAAATAAAATAAAAAAATAAATATCCGTTAGTGACAATCAGAACAATTGGCAAGATTTAAAGGTTGAATTGCCCCCTTTATGTATCCTCTTTGCTATTCGTAGATTTGAAACTTTGCTACCAAATAGGATGCTAATAGAACTCGCAAATGAATTATACATGGAATCTTACTGTCACATGCGTGTTTTATGTCATACAAAAATAGCCTGTGCGGCAACCAAGTCTCGACTTGACTTCAGCCTGCTCTAACACTCAGCCAAATTTCAGCAATTTTGAACTTAGAATTATTTAGGAAGGTTTTCAACGTAGTAAGTAGATACTGATTTTAGGCAACGAAAATATAGTGAAGGGAATGAAAATAAAGTGAACAAAAGGTACAATATACAGGAAACTCTTTTTCCAACTTTGTATTTAACTCGAGAATACAAAGAAAACTCAAACTCTAAGTACATCCGCGTACAAAATGATCACTCTTGACCCTCACAAGACTACTCTTAGCCTTAGGTTGTTTTCACTCTTGAAAACAAGACTTAGGACTCTTCCTAACTCAAAACATGCACTCTTACACATTTTTAACTCTATGCCCCAAAGGGAAAGGGGTGCTGCCCATTTATAATACATGAAATAGCCCAACTTCTTACAATAGTTGCCCATTTTTAGGCTTGGCACTTACCCACTTAGCCCACTACTTTAGCTTAGTGTAGTTGACAGTCCAACTACTAGGATCATGTAAATCATGCCCCAAAAACGTTGCTAACTCCGTCCATCTTTTTGGACAAAGCTCAACTACTGCCCATGTGCACAACATCTGCTGGCAACCGCCATTGACTTGGTCAATTCCAATATTGCTGCCAATTTTGTGTCTTGACTTGGACCAGGCACCAATGCCATTGTATCCAGCTGCATTGTGCCCCAATTTGCCTTGCCATTGCCTACGAACTTGGTCTGTTTGCCGCAACTTAATGTCATGACAAGTCTGTCTGCGCACTACCTTTCCGCCACACATTGGCATGCATTTGCCTATCCGCTTTTTGCCTTTCCTTAGCATTACTACCTCATGCCTTGATGCCTTTGCCATGATTAAGTGCCACCTTTAGACCGCAACTCATTGTCAAGCCCTTGCCAAGCTGCCTCGCCTCCGTCAAAGCCTTGGCCATCACTTGCCCATTCCCCTTTTTGCCTTGGTGATGTTCGTGCACCTAGCTTTGCAGTACTCTTGCTGCCTCATGACAACACTCTTGTTGTCAAGTCGAGCTCCATTGGCGGAGATCTAACAAATTGCCCAAACCCTTTGAAACTCGACGTCCTCGTCGAGGTCAACTCAATTTATGAGTCCTAAGGGATTGACAGTCAACGCCCCTTGACCCCTATCTCTTCAGCTACAATTCCATTGACACCAACAACTTGTTTGTCAATGTTCAGTGCCTCCAATGCCGCCCTCTTCTTCAAGGCAGTCATAGCATTTAACACTGCCTTGTTTGGATAGTTCCTCGCTCGATATGGTCCATCACAAAGGAAACAACCACTGAATTTGCTGCCCTTTACCTTGCTCTTTTAAGTTCCAGCTTCATGATTTCCCTTCCCCTTATCTTCGTGTGCATTTCCACTTTCACATTTCTTCCACTCATTTGCCTTATCCTTCTTTCCGTCGTTGGACTTTGAAGCAGAAGCCTCATCATCAAGTGAAAATCACCCAATGCATCTACCACGGCCACAACACTTGCGAGGTTTTCAATATTCTGCCTTCGCAACTCAAGTTGTGCCCACGGTTGCAGCCCACTCATCAAGTTGTGCAACTTGTCTTCTTCCGACATGTTGTGGATGCTCAGCATCAAAGATGTGAACTCTTTCACATAATCTCTAACTGATCCGGTGTGTTTCAACTTTTTTAGTTTGTCCTTAGCAATCCAAGATGTATTACTAGGAAGGAACTGATCCTTCAATTCCTTTTTGCCGCTCCCACGACTCAATCTTTGGTCTACCCAAGCTTTTATCTTCAGCCACACTAGTGCGCCACCATAACTTAGCATCATCAGTCAAATACATGCTAGCCAAGGTTACTCTTCCATCTCGTCTTGCACACGAATAGCATGAAAGTATTGCTCCATATCCCAAAGAATAATCTCCAATTCACGTTCACTCCTTGCACCACCAAATGCCTTAGGTTCAGGTATTCTCACCTTGAGACGTTCAGCACCACGTTGAGGAGCATCCTCGCCCACAGCACGTCGTAGTACCACTGTCTCGGCCTTCATATTTGCATTCTCTTGACTAAGCCTTGCCATTTCTGCCTCAATAAATGCAAGTCTTGTCACAAGAGACTGAAGTTCTTCAGCTTCGGGAACATTTTCTACCAATGCTTCTAGTTTCGTTAGCCTTTCTCGCTGTTTGTTGTTACCACCAGCCATGTTCTCGAACAAGACCACAAAATTTGCCACTGCCCATCGTGTCTCCGTCACGAACCTTCTCAAGCTCTGATACCAGTTGTCACAGTGTGTTTTATGCTACACAAAAACAACCCGCATGGTAGCCAAGTCTCAACTTGACTTCAGTCTGCTCCAACACTCGACCAAAATTTCAGCAACTTAGGACTTGAAATTATTTAGGCAGCTTTTCAACGTAGTAAGTAGATACTGATTTTAGGCAACAAAAATATAGTGAAGGGAAAGAAAATTAAAGTGAACAAAAGGCACAATATACAGGAAACTATTTTCTCAACTTTGTATTTAACTCGAGAATACAAAGAAAACTCAAACTCTAAGTACATCCGCGTACAAAATGAAGATCACTCTTGACCCTCACAAGAAAACTCTTAGCCTTAGGTTGTTTTCACTCTTGAAAGTCAGACTTATGACTCTTCCTAACTCAAAACATGCACTCTTACACGTTTTTAACTCTATGCCCCAAAGGGAAAGGTGTGTTGCCCATTTATAATACATGAAACATCCCCACTTCTTACAATAGTTGCCCATTTTTAGACTTGGCACTTTCGCACTCAGTCCACTACTTTAGCTTAGTGTGGTTGACAGCCCAACTACTAGGATCATGTAAATCATGCTAAAGAGTAATGGGATCATGGCCCAAAAATGTTGCTAACTCCTGTCAGCTTTTTGGACAAATCTCAATTGTTGCCCATGTGCACAGCATGTGCCAGTAACCGCCATTGACTTGGTCAATTCCAATATTGCTGCCCAATTTCGTGCCTTGGCTTGGACCAAGCGCCAATGACATTGTATTCAGCTGCATTGTGCCCAAATTTGCATTGCCATCGCCCACGAACTTGGTATGTTTGCCGCAACTCAATGCCATGACAAGTCTGCCTGCGCACTACCTTCCCGTCTTACATTAGCCTGTCTTTGCCCATCCGTTTTTATCTTGCCTTGGAATCACTGCCTCATGCATTGATACTTTTGCCATGATTAAGTGCCACTCTTAGCCCGCAACTCATTGTCAAGCACTTGCCAAGCTGTCTCGCTCCCGTCAAAGCCTTGGCTATCACTTGCCCGTTTTTTATTTTTGCTTTGGTGCTGCCCGTGCACCTAGCTTTGCAACACTCTTGTTGCCTCATGACAACACTCTTGTTATCAAGTCGAGCTCAATTGACGGAGGTCTAACACTTACCTATGAATTCTCTAAAAAGCAAACATATCGCTAAAAATTTTGACGAGTAGAAATTTTGTAAAATTACAATATATATGGTCACTATTGATCGTAAGTTATGCAAGTGGGAGGGTGTCCACTGAAATTGAAAGCAGGTTAGAGAGTTACAATAATTCCAGATATACTTGAAACAGATGAGCAAAAGTTTGACCAATAATTAATAAATTTACGCTCGAAAGTAATATGTCCTCGTGCATAGCCAAATTCCACTATCAGAAGCAAACGTAAATGCAATAAACTTCCTATTGTTGTCTGTCTTCAAAAAGCAGAGGAACGACAACTGAAAAACTCTGAGAAAACACTATCCTTAATGAATCCTCCTTCCCACCATTCCTAACATAAATTAGTTATTTTAGATAACAAAACATAATCAGATTGAAATAGAATTAAACTATCATGTAACTCACGAGTCAGGAGACAACAGGGGTTGCTCTGAAGGTAAGCAACCCCCACTTCCAATCGAGAGGTTGTGAGTTCAGAGTCGACCCAAGAGGAAGGTGGGAAGTTCTTGGAAGGAAGGAAGCCGGGGGTCTATTTAGAAACAACCTTTCTATCCCAGAATAGTGGTAAGGTCTGCGTACACACTATCCTCCCCAGACCCCAATAAGTGGGATTATACTGGGTTGTTATAATTCACGAGTCACGAACTCGACATTTCACTTGGATGTTGTATGAAGCGCTTCGAAATATGAGAAGAATGAATTCAATTTAAGGGAAGAGATAGATAACTGATTGGTTGGAAGTGGAAAAGAATAGTAACACAAAACTCACATTCATTGTATATTTGTATCATTACGATATATTAAGTTTTGTTGAACAATTGATAATTAAGCGGAAGAAAAAAAAAAGAAAGAAGATGCCAAAAAAATGCAAAAAAAAGGAGGTAAAAGATAAATACTAACAATGTGGAAAATTTTAAATTTATGTCTCATACAATAGACGCCGGTTTTATGAGGCAATTTTTTTGTCTCACAATTTTGTGAAACACATTTCTATGAATCAGTGTAAGTTGTATGAGACACAAAATAATATTTTTCTAACAATGCTAGTTTAGGAGAGCTGACACCTCACTATTTTGGTGCCCAACTTTATATAGTTATATATATAGATCGCTACACGAGAAAGAGGAGAGAAAAGGTTTGTGTATTCACATCACGATTTTAGGAATTTTCTCATTTAAATATAATTTTTATACAAATTTTATACAATATGTCTTTTGTCTATATATTTTATATAATTTGTATATATTTTGTATGTGGTGTGTTCTTCCTCTCTGAAATTCCAACCAAAATTTTCTCTCTTAAAACAATTTTGATACATATCATCAATTTTACGTAAAAAGATAGGGTAGTATTTATTACTTAATTAATTTTATACAACGATTCATATATTATGCAGCTATTTTTTAACTTTCATACAGTATTCAAATAAAATATATATAAATTACAATAGAGTATAACTTAAATACAACTTCAATATAATTTCGTATGTATATTGTATATCATGTGTTCTTCTTCTTTTTCGAGTTTCAATATGAAATTCAGTCAAAATCAAGTCTAATCTTCATCAAACATCCTCAAATTTGAGATATAAAACCATAAAAATATTTTCAATTGTTTGTAACAACACGCAATCCAAACAAATAATAATTTTTTCAAACTCAAATTCAAATTTAAAGCTTTGAAACTTTTAAATGGCTATTAATGATGGAGAATTAAACACCTTCAATATTTATTGATTGACAATTTCAATTCGAACACCAATTATGCAACATGAAAGGAAATTGCTTAAAAAAAGAGTATAAAAAGTAGAGAAAAATGAAGGAAGAAAATTGGAGAAAGAACATAGAACAAGATAGAGAGGGAGAGAGAGACAAAGAGAGAGAAAGAGAGACGGGGAGAGAGAGAGAGAGTAGGGATATAAATCCCTATTCAAAATCCAATATAAAGGTTGCACCTGCTTAGGCCATCTCCAACCCTTGCTCCATTTTCTCCTCCAAAATGGACTAAAATTACTCCAACCATTACTTTATTTTTTGCTCCAAAAAATATATTTTAGTTTATATTATTCTCTCTCTTCAATATTATATTATTATCTTTTATTTAAATTTTATTTTCTTATTTCTATTATGAATTTTTTTTTTACATATTCATCACATATAATTTATACTCCTTTCTTGTATAACCATTTAATATAAAATTATTTTATACCTTAAATTTTTAAATAATATAATTTCTTACCAAATATTATAAATTATATATATTAACAGATGATTCAAATAATGTAAAGTCATAGAAATACAAGATAATTAAATACATATTGAATACATATTCCATTATGGTAAAATTCAGATTAAATACTACATAAAAGATTCAATTTCAACCCCTAATATGCTTCCATAAATTATTCCACCCTAATATGCTCCCATAAATAATCTATTAATGCATTACAAAATACTAAATGAATATTTTTATCCTTAATTCTTTTGTGTCGAGCTAAAATTTATTCAAATCGGTATTTTTTATCTATTATCATTTCTACCGTTGGAGGTAGACATCTCAATCATCTTGAATTAGTGCATCAAAATTACGCATTATAATTTTACATAAAAATAATAAATGCATAAAAATTAATTTATCAGAATTATACATCAAAGTTAAGATATAAAATTAATATTATAAAAATATTATATAAACATAATTAAGTATATATAAAGAAATAAATTAAAACAGAATAATAAAACTAATAATAAAGTAGATGAATGGTAACTCCAACTATTCATCCCCATTTTGCAGCCAAAAATGCAGCAGCATTGGGATCCAAATTTCTTCATAAACTGACTGCATTATGACAAAATGCAGCCAAATTTCTTCAAAAACTGACAACATTACGGCAAAATGCAGCAGCGTTGGAGATGGCCTTACCCAATGTAGGCTTTTAGATTGACAGTTCAGTTACTGTTGAGACAAATTTATCTTGTCTGAAAAAACTCAGAACTGATAACCGTAAGATTGGAGCATAACATGGCACATGAAGGACAAAGTTATATAATATGAGACTGACAACTCTTCAAACGACCCTGTCCATACGCATTTTGATTTTCTGCTAATTAACCTCATACATAGTCAGTGAAACATCACTACAACACAAGAAATATCGTCGGGACTCCCCCTCATTAGTGCTTCAGTGATTAACTCTTCTGCTGCTTTCTTTCCATGCTCAATCCTCGTAATGCATTCTGCTACGTCTTCATTCGACATTACCTGCAAATATGTACATCAATGCCAGCCTTATTTACAATAAAATCTATCTGAACTGATCCCAGTTTATAAATAGCTATTTCCTAGCTTGGGAGAGGGGGAGAGCGGCATCGCATAGGTTGAGACCAACAGATATATATATCATGTTATCATCCCAACTCAGAATCTGTATTTAACAAATTATGAGAAACTTAAGTATTACACATGCAATGAACACCTCTACGGATATTATAACCTGTCATTAAGAGTAAACTAAAAAGTTTAAGATTAAAATCTCCAAATAAAAGACAGATATGCGTCATTCCATTTGGAACATAGTACCAATTTTTGTCTACCAGTGCTCAAATTATACTACTTTATGGCATGTAATGGGGAAAAATATGTACCATCATGGTTTTACCAGAGTCGTCATGTTAAAGATGCTAACCATAATTCTTACCGGTTGTACTGTAAATTACCTTCCACAAGCCATCACTTGCCAAGATTATGGAATCAGTGTCTTTGTCTATCTTCTCAATTGTCACATTAGGTTCCACAGTGATATGGCCTTTCAGTTTTGCATCTCCAAATGCCCTTGTCATGGCTAGTTGGCCATCCACCCGTGGAACATTCCCTGTATTTTAAACAATTAATGTTCAGAGAAATAAATTGTTAAGTGTAGAACCATATTAAGCGAAAAAATATCATCCCACACATACGCTCTTTCTACACAAACTGAAGATAAATAAGCAAGTTCTCGAGTAGCCACCCTGATGTAAGGACCAATTAGCAAAGCACAGGGGAAAGAAAACGCATATCACAGATATGCGATGAAGGGCAATCTTTTCCTGCCTGAAAGATCGATTTTTACCTGTGATTATTATAAAAAGTTTCTGTTCTTCGACAAATATATCTGGCTTTTATCTCTAGCCTATGCTCTAACCTTATTCTAGAAAAACTTAAAACTGAACTCTAGTTCCTCAGTTTTTATAAACATTTAAAAAGTAAAAATGGTGTTTCTCTTAACATCGATGACAGTTTAAAAATCACATGCAAATTCAATGCAGCAATCAAGAAATCTGCTGAAAAAAAGTGGAAACATACCGGGCATCTTAATAACAAAACCTCCTTTGCTCTCAACTAGGTCCCTTTCTTCCTTCTTTTCCGGTTCATGATCAACTGTTATTTGCTTGACCTTTCCTCTCTGAGTTAGTACTGCACGTGAATCCCCTACATTGGCCACTACCAATAGTTTCTGGTCGATTAATATGGCTGTCACTGCTGTTGAGCCACCTCGTGCACCAACCACATTCTCCAAAATATCGCTATCTGTATCTCTATAAGCCTTCTTAAATGCAGTCACAGGATTCTTCCAAAAATCAGGCTGTTCAGAACAAAAACTTCCGATTTTGAGCCATACAAAACTTTGATTAACCCACCCTATCTCACCATTTTGTGGTATTAATCTAGACATCTAATCTGTATTGATAATGCTTGCTTTACTAGTTTCCACATTGACCAATTCTACATTTCTGAAGTTTCCTATGTCTTTGAGACAAAATGAAATACTCCTAGCGTTGTAAAACAATCCTTTATTGTAGTCTTACTTAAGGTAAAAACGTGTTCTGTTGCCAAATCTTAATTTCTAAACAAACTTACTGATACCTCACTCAGTATATTATCGAAAAGATGGCTTTGCAAATATTCTGCAACCTCACGTCCTGAATGACCGTCAAATATTGCGTAGAGCCCCAGATTATGTCCATCCATTTTCCTATTTTCTGCCACCAGATAATCCTCCA
This sequence comes from Nicotiana benthamiana, assembly GCA_034376525.1. Lineage (NCBI taxonomy): Eukaryota > Viridiplantae > Streptophyta > Magnoliopsida > Solanales > Solanaceae > Nicotiana > Nicotiana benthamiana. Next base: position 72,610,268 of record CM067323.1, on the reverse strand, counting down.
TCCCATGTTTCATCTTGCCTTCAACTAAATGAAATCCATAGCTGACACGCCTCTGCTGCTTCTGATCTCCATCGCTGACTTCTACATTCCCACCGTCTTCTTCAGGGTCATCAACAATTTCGCCGTTATCCCCATCTTTGGCTCCAGTATCATCACCATCATAGTCTTCATTTTCTGCATCCTCCTCCTCTCGTTCTGTGGTGCTGTTAACCTCTCGGCCTGCTCCATACACTCCTTGCCTTTCTCTCTCCTGAAACAGACAACAAAATTAGAAATCAAGTTACTAACATCGAAATTGCTTAACAAGAAAGCACATGTCCAGTCACCCCGTTGCTGCACTGATTGCAGTATCTTCATCAGGAAATCCAAGGAAAGTGGTTGATAACCTAAACAACCAAAAGCAAGCTATATCTGAAACCAGTGTAACTGAGGCCAATGAATCTGAAAACTTGTTTTGCAACTTAGGTACCATCTTAAAGTTACACAATCTAATCAATGATTACTTAGAACATATACCCAATCCAGTGTATCCCCTTTTAATAGCACAAAGAATAAAAAAATAAAGTTTCCAATTGTTATAAATTTTAAGTTGGGTAAAAAACTATTTAAGAGTAAAAACAGGGTCCGATATGTGAAAAGCGGGTTATTGCTAGCATTTTTAACTACTCTAAATCCAGTGACATCGAGAACCTTTCAATTTATGATATAAGACAGTAAAATGTCAAGTAAAGGCCAAGTAACAATAGAATATTTTGTCCATAAGCATTTTCATGGACAATTTTTGGACAGTCTAACATCATGGAACAAAAAAGAGGGTGGTGAATCGACCCCCACTAGGGAATGTTGGAGCTAATCCACGTATGGTCGCTGAACTTTACACACCGCAAAACAATATCTGTCACATTGAAGTACCTGAACTTTACCCAATATGACATAAAATCACAAAACTTTAGCCACAAATCTTATGAAAAGAATAAGATACCTTGCTGCAGGCCAGTGTATATTAGCGAACACAGCAGACCACTTAAAAAATAGGAGACAAATACCAAAGAGAGATACACCCTACACCAAACAAACAACTGAAACAACTAGAGTGAGATCCAGAAAAGATCAGCAAATTTCTAACCTTCAAAAGAACAGATGCCACATCATCTGGGGTCGATGTCCTCTGCAAAGAAAACAAAACAACGTTAAACAATTGAGCAAAAACAGTGTAACCTGACTGATGCAGGATTTCATCTTACTTTGCAATAGTTCCATCATTAAGCACCACGCTCAATGATTTTGTTAACCGATATTGGACTGCAAACAAAAAGGAAGGTGGTATACCTTTATCTTAATGACGTCTGGATCACCTGATTTCTCCCTCTGCAAGTAAGAGATGAATCCTCAACAAAGTTAAATGAGACAAACTGAACAATACCATACTAGTATCAGATTAGGAAACCTAAGACCAGAAACGAATCAATAATTAAGCCAAGAGTTTGCAAGGAAATCCCTACAACATTTAAAGCTCAATGATCCAAATTACCTGTCCTCGTCCATTTTTTCATATTTTCTACCTTGTGAAAAACATTTTCATAGAAAATGATGTGGCCGTACCAAACCCGGTTTCAGAAATATGTCATGTCTAACATTAGCTAGTTTACCTGCTTTTGGGATAAAGACACATACATCACTCTCTCCCTCTCCTTACTTGTCTGATTGAACTCAATTAACAAAATAAAAACATACTTATTGACAAACCGTTAAATTAAAAACAAGCACTAAACCATATAAAACCATACAATCCAGTAAATAACATGAAAATTAATAGTAGCAGTATACGAGATAACAAGCCTGGCTAAAGGCGAATAGAAGTGAAGCAGGAAAATGGGGGGTCGCCTTCATTGAAGCTGCAGTTCTTCTAACAGCAAAAATCCTTAAAAAACCTAACATAATATTGAAGTACGTATGTTTTAACAACTCTTACCTTAATTCTAATAAAATCAGAACCTTCCATTGTAAGACACTAATGAAGATGCAACAAGCTTTGTTTGTTCTTTTAATTGAAAGAGAGCCAATAAGTGGCGGGAAGAATGAACAGGTGTCCATTAATTCTAAGTGTAGTATTGGAGGAGATACCGGTGGAAGTACACGTGTCGCCGCCTGAGAAGTCGGTGGTTTGCTTGGCCTCTTGCTACGGTGTCTACCGCCGTTTCACACAACGGTGACTTATTTTTATTATATTGGGTTACAGAATTTAAGAAAAAATATCAAAGTATTGTATAATTATAAGAACTTTCTCGTTAAATATATAAATTTAAGTTAAATTATTTTTAAATTTAAAAAAGATTTACTTTTTTAGAACGAATAAAAAAGGAAATAAATTTACGGGGAAGTAATTATTACTCCCGCTTAGGGGTGTTCAAAATTGATCCGAAATAGAAAATCGATCCAAATTGAAGCTTAACGGCTTACTGGTAACGGCTTAACGGCTTAACGAATGGGGAATAAATTGAATTGTTTTTATTAACGGCTTATCGGTTTGGGGATGGATTATTCAATTTTCTTAACGGCTAATCTGTTGATCCGTTAAGAATATATATATATATATATATATATATATATATATATATATATATATATATATATAAAATTTATTTTTATTTATATATATTACATATAAAAAAACTAAATCCCTTTAAAATGATTAGCAAACGTTTATTTCTACTTCTAAGTATTTTTAATCTCGGGATCTAGAAAATTTTTGGTTCTATCTTTAATTTATTTTTGGTAGTAATCCTCCTGTTTGGCAACATGCCGGAGATGGTAAAGCTAATTTCCTAATCACGGGAATTAAATTGAGTGGCTCTGACAAAGAAAATTGAATACATCATATTGCCTCTAAAATATTATTTTTATGGTAATTTATTATTTATAAGATGAGGAGAATAAGAGATATTTAGTAACATGTATGTTAGGCCGATAAGTGCCCCAATAACCGCCTTATAAGAGCTAACCCGATACCAATCCGCCCGATATCTTATCGGGTGGCTAATGGATTAATATATTTAAAAGCCGATAACCGTTAAGCCAAACCGCTAAGAGAAACAATCGCCCAATCCGCCGATAAGCACCTCTACTCCCGCTCTTTCCGTGTCGCATTTCTTTTCTTTGCTTTTTTTAGGAAGAAAAATAGTAATTGGAATAGCTATAAAACGGTGGTCAAATCAATTACTTATAAGTATTTTTCAGCTTACTTGTTTTATTTTGCTTTTGTAAACATCAGATGTGCAAACTCATACAAAACTTAATAAGTTGATCCGTTTTAACATAAGATTACGACTGTCTAAGTCCAAATGATCCGTCTAACTCGTTTAAGGTTGAATTGTTATTGAATCGATATTTATTGAATATAGCCCATCTTGACCTAACATATTTCAACCTATTTAAAATTAGGCTAATTTTTAGTCCAAATTAATCCATAAGTAAGTTTGTTAAAATATTTAAGAAATAATTTTATTTTTTATTTAATATTTTAAATATGACCATAACAAAAGCAAAAAAACCTTATAAGAATAACACACATTAATTAAAGTTTATTAAGAGTTGGACGGGTTGGATTATGATCCGAATTTTAATCCATCTTGACCCAACTCATTGTAGCCCAAGTAATTTTTGGACGGATCAAAAACTTAATCCATTTTGACCCGTCCAAAATTGATCCAACCCGCCCATTTAACACCTCATTGATAAGATTTTTCAGCTGATACGTATTCTTGGTTTGATCAATTTCCCATAAATATCTTGAACAAATCCTCTCTTTCTCCCTTAATCCATTTCATTTATGTCATTCCTCCTTGATCCTTATTAATTTATATTTTTTCTGAGAAGTTCTAAGGATATTTTAATTATTTTAACAAAAAAATATTTGTTTTAAGCACAAAACTATTTTTGTTAAGAGAAATTATCTAGTCTTTTAATTGGTCAAGTCGAGTAAAATACTCAAACTTACTAGGAAATAATAGGAGGAAATGATAACTTTTATGTAAATGGATTTTCATTTAACTTTATACTTCTCCTTTATTCGAGTACATGGACAAAACTAAATATTGCTATGTGGGTCTTTTAAACCAATACATTTAATATATTTTAGTTCATGCACTACAACATTAAGATGTATGAAAGAAGTTTAATATCTTAACACCTTCTTCTTTTTATAATTGATTCATCACACCAAGAGACATTTGTAATTTTGTATCTTATGATGAAGCGATCTCTAATGAAATGGTATTTTTTTTCAATAACAAATTTGTTATCAACACTTTGTTGAATCTTCTTTCAATTTTGAGGTCGATTAAGTTCTTTCGACAAAGTTTTAAGCCAAATTGCAGGTTGCTTATTAGATATACACAAATAGTTATTTATATTTTCTATATCATAGTAATCGAGATTTAGGAAGGTGGGCTTTGGAGCAATGTTAATGTTGTCTTCGCGTGACCTATAGATCACGGGTTCGGTCTACAGAAACAGTCATTAATACTATACGTTAAGCTGTCTACATCATACTCCTTAAAATATGGCCTTTCCCCGTCGAATCCTGCGTGAACATGAGATACGTTGTCTACCGGACTATCCTAGTAATCATATTTATTATGAAACGCTTTTAAGTTTTTGAACATTAATGTTGATGAAAGAATTTAATTCCTAAAGGCTATAGAAGTTCATCAACATTACATCGTTATATGTGTCTACCAATATGTAACTTTGAGCTTCGTGTTTTTCATGTATGTATGTATGTATCCACGTGTGTTGTATATGAACACAATATATACATACATGGTATAAAAGAGAAGAAAGATGACAAGTTCACTGTGTCCTGAATCCCTCGAGCAAAGTTGGAAGAAAAAGTGAGAAGCTCATGAAACCAGACTAATCATTCTGCACATTTTGCTATAAAACCGAAGTACAACAACAACAACAACCCAGTATAATCCCACTTAGTGGGGTCTGGGGAGGGTAGTGTGTACGCAGGCCTTACCCCTACCCTGGGTAGAGAGGCTGTTTCCAAATAGACCCTCGGCATCCTTCCCTCCAAGAACTTCCCACCTTGCTCTTGGGGAGACTCGAACTCACAACCTCTCGGTTGGAAGTGGGGATTGCTTACCCTCAGAGCAACCCCTCTTGTCTTCAGTACAGAAAGAAGTAAAACAGGAAAGAAAATAATGCATTCATTGATGAATTGTAGTTATAAAGACCATATATACATAGCATAGAATTGATGTTTGCCAACCTAAGCTCAACATATAGAAGTTTGGTTGCCCTATATTTATACAATCTTACGTTCTTTTGAAAATATTCTATACAAAATTCCCTCATTTCCATGAATCTTAGAGTAGTAATTTTCCTCGGATCAAATGGATAGGAAGAACGATACAAGAAAGAAATCAGAATATGCTCCAATGAGCAGGCCCCAAAATTGTTCGCAGTCATAAAACTATATTAGCAGTAGAGTGATGCAAAATTTAGACAAAAGTGAGATTCTTCAAGCTTTTGCTACCTCTCAAACTCTTGAACTGATGACATTAACTTCCAGCTGCCTTCAAAAAGTTGTCATATGGACTTGAGGCAGGTAGTGCAAAGAAGTTGGGATGACGCTGGGATTCAGTTGCACATGGCGTTGGAGTGACATCGATAAAGGGATTCGACAAATTGGAGTCAGAGCCATGTTTGACATGTGTATGTTCAACCTGCAATATTAATATACATGAGTTTCAGAGTTGAAACTATAGCATAGAAATTAAAGCATACACATAAATATATTTGTAGCGCGCAAAGCCACTATTTCATGCATGCTTGTAGAGAAGCTACTAGACAAGAAATGTGATCTCCAGTCTGAATACTGTAGTGCACACTTACAAGGAAAACATGAGATCATATTTGTAACGAATCACGTTGACCGGCGCCAGAGAAATTGGACACCTTTTCACATATACCCTTGTTCGCCACCAGCATTTTCAAGGCTCTTTTAAATTATCTTCCAATTGAATTAGACAGCACTAATGATTATCTAATATAAGATGGTGTAGCTCTAGCATGTTACATGGTTGTGATAGGACAAAACACTCTCCTTTCTAAGAAGTATATATGCCACCTTAATTTTGATGTGATTATCCTAAGTTTCTTTCTTGCTCAATTGTGCATGGTATGTAAATGCACTTGATTGTGTTGGGGGAGGGGAGTAGTTTTAGCTTCCATTGTCTTTAGATTGCAATTTACGGAAGCAATCCGGGGGCCATACTTAATGGTGAGCTTCTCTTCTTTTTCCTTTTTCCCTTTAAAAGAACATCTATGATATCATGATTCCACCACTTCAATTTAATGTTATTGCAGCATGTGAAGCTGCTTCTTAGTTGTTACTGCTGCATGTGAAGTTGCTTCTTAGTAGCCCTCTAAAATGCCACTTTGAAGCCTACCACCTAAAGGTTCCCTTTTATAATGGTGCAAAATGGAATCTTGTTGAAAGGAAAAATGGGTAAACGCTACTCCCTCCCTGTAATAGCAAAGTAGTATGCTAGCAACACTCTCCATAATATGCAGAGTTTAAAACTACATCTCTTGCAAGTCTCATTGCTATGAAATGATGCTCAAAACTGAAAATGCCAAAACTATAAGATGAACGCATTTCTTTTATACTTACTGGAGTAGATTTTGTATCAACACAGTTGTAAGATGGCTTCATATTTGCCTGAATATACTCCTGTCCATAAAAGTCAAAAGGATTTTCTCGAGATGCTTGGGCAATCATTAAATATGACATCTTTTCCTGCTTCCCTGCTTGAAGGGCCTCACAATGGCCTGCCATGTCCTTGTATGTCATATCAGAAGTTGAGACAGAGAGTCTTCCTACTTGCAGTGTTGTATCTGATACCTGCATAAGTTTTTAGGTAAATGATTTAGAATAGTTAACTATGTCTAGGGAAAGAGACTTGTCATACATGATATTATCACAGTGGTCAGCATTACAACCATATACCCAATCGCAAAATATATAACAACCATAGCCAAAGGGCTTTTCCCACAAACCTCTGCTGAGCAACCACCCTTATTTCAGATGAAACCCCTCAATTATTTATAGGGGCACCCAAGAAATCCTATGAAATAATAATTATTCCGGCCGCCTTCACTTGAAACCATCGATGTAATTCAAAATTATAAGTGGGAAAGAAATGGCAAAAAACTTTTTCCATTACCAGCTGCCCTTTTGCCCTTCTATTAATATCACCAGTCCACCAGATGGTTTGGCATTGGACGAAAGCTAAGAAATCCTGTATTTCCTGTATCCCTTCCGTATCAAAATTCAAAATTTCCTAATTTCTTCTTTAGAACACCTCATCATTTGATTCAGTAAATATCAACACTCTTTCAGTTTTACCTTAAGTTCAGATCAAAGATGCTATAATCTCTCCACATGTTATGCCTATTTCTCTCTTACCGCCTGTTTCCCTCCAAGAAGGATCGATTACATTAATTTGCTTCTTTTAGATTTTATAAAATTCACTGCATGAACTAGCTTTTAAGGTTGAGTAGACCCATTCTTTTGTGAGGCCTCTCTACTTTATTTGTATACTTCTTGTATATGGTCATTTATGCCCTTCATTATTGAAATCTTATTACTTTATCAACAAAAAATGTTGAGTTAGACCCTAAGTTCATTTTCTTAACATGGTATTAGAGTGTTAGAGAATACACCTGTCCCTCATTGACTGTGTAGAGATTTCCATAAGGGTTTATAATATCTTGTTCATTCCACCCATTGCCTTAAGGTTTTAGGTTGAATGTTCAGATTCTTCACATACCTTTTCTTTCATCCCTCCAACCCAACGAATAATATTCCTCATTCAAGAGGTCATGAAGCCTAAAGTTTCAGAGCTTTTTTTCTTCCACAGAAACTGACCAGAAAGATAAAAAAAAAAAGAGAACTTTTTAGTGGTTTCATAGCTTATTTCAGCGACCTTCACTTCCCCTGTACCACCTTCTTGAGAATGAGTAAAAAGAAAAAAAGGAGTCTACAAAAGCACTGTCAGGAGATCTTTCAGAAGTTCCTAGCAAGAATTATGACAGCCAAACTCTTCCGTACGCAATTCCCTGGCTACTGTGTGCATGACACGAATGGAAGACATGCAAGCAGAAACTTACCGAATCAAGGAACTGAGTGACAGTTAAGAGGTCTGGAATTTGCAGAGAAAGGTGTGAGTTAGTTATATTCTTATTCTCAGTTGGTACGCCGTCCTCTAAGATCGGCAGCGTCGGGTCCCCAACCTGCTAGTAGAAAAAAAGGATATAAGATAATGATGAGTATTGTAGAAAAAAAATAAAGACTTAGAAGCAGTGGCTCCAACTACCTCGTCCAGACTTTTATCATCTTCTGAACCGAATTGGTAGATCTGTCCTGATGTTTCTGAGACTAGCTGAGCTCCCAAAGGACAAACATCATCAGGAAGGAAATCTTTAAGCAACTGATCCTTTATAGCAGCAGTCTTATTCTGCGTATTGGTCAAATGTCAAAATGCATACGCCATTGCATAAGCTATCATTGAATCACAATGAGAACAGATATGATGTTTACTTTATAAGAATTCCTCAAGCTCTCCACTATTATTGAAGCAAAATATTCTGTAGTTTGGTTACTAGATAGCTGTATTGCTGAAAGTGATTTCAGGGCATCATCATCATCCTCTTTCGAGCCATACACTTTGACTGCATGCTCTGTATTGCCAGTTCCAGCTTGCAGTTTACAGTCATCTACCAGCTGAAGGAAAGGATCAACCTGTCGAAGGCATTGAACGTCGAATTAGACTACACAACTTTGCAGAGAAAGTATTGTGTAAAATATTTGCAAAATGAGTTCATTGAACAAAGTATGACTGATGCTTGTCCTTACTGTTTTATCTGTCAATGCAGCTTTAGCACAAGCAACAACGGGGATAAAGTTGTAGGCTTTAGATAGGAAAATAATCATGGATGTCGCCAACATAAAGAGTGACCTGCGACGTGACGGTGGTAGAGATCCTGCAAATACAATAAAGATGACAAGAGGCAGTGCAGGTGTTACTAAGGAATAACATATCATGATTTCGTCAATACAGCATAGATTAGACGTATATCAGATCATATGCATGCATTTATAAAACATCTAGATAACATGCTCTTTTATAAGGATAAATGAATATAAAGAACTTGTCAAATTCAGATTCAAAGCACTGTGTTATACCTTTCCCTCCTATAGAAATGTTCCTCAAAGAAAATGCTAGCTGGAAACTTCGAATAAGAGCCTCATGGCTGGATTTCTGGAAAACGAGATACAAGCAAGTTATCAACAACAGCCTAGTCAACTTATTAGAAATGTTAATAAGCAAATATGAAGCTTGTCCTTCTGATGCAATTGCAAAGTCAGCATCGAAAAGTTAAACTTAAGAAGATGAGATTGATTGATAACAAGAGAGATGTCTACCAATTTAGGAAAAAGGAAGAGACACTTAGTTTTCCATTCTAGAGCAGATTTCAATTCATTATAGAGCAGAATCCAATAACATATACTCTTAACTAATACTTCCCGAAATCTTTTATATTGTCGGGTCCTACCACCTTGAATGTGCACTAATTAGATTATAGTAAAAGAAAGTTCCAGGGTAGTGAAAAGTCTTATAATGGATTTATTTCAGTCAGAACATTTGAGGCCTGGATTCAGCTGCTTATGAAAATTCCACAACCGCATTCATGTTAAGTTGTCCATCCATTGGAAGAAGAAAGACAATTTAAGGTTATATTTGTCAACCTCAATTTTTTTAACATTACACTGTCTTCGACTTTGCAATCCTCGAATTTGTGTTTATTTTCTAGAAATCTATTCTTGCATTGGTTCCATCAAAGTTACCAGTCAAAATTTTGTGATTTGTCTCATCAAACAAACGTCATATAACAACATTATATCACCAAAAAGAAACCTATCCTCAAAGGTATGAAACTTTGGCTCTGGATGATGGGAACACATACGACAAAACAGGGCTTCAAACATTGCCCTCGGGGTTTGAAATTCATTTATTCTGCAGAAAATAGAAGCTTTAAGGCACGACATCCTCAATTCCCCACACACACACACACACCCCCCTCAAAACCCCGCACCCCCACCCCTGACCAAATAAAAAAAAATGGATTAGCATAAAACTTTCCATCACATTCCTCAGTCAGATTCCTACCTTAAAATACAGGCCCTCTATATCTGTAATAGATGTTAAGATTTGCCCCTACATAATGTGTGACTAACTTCTTACTTCTAAAAAGTTGACTATCTAGAGTTGACACCGGCAGGAAAAGTCAATAGTACCTAGAGTATTTCTTTGATAATTCAGGATGGTATTACTGAAAAATATCTCTCAAGAATTTAGCATAAGGGGTTGAAAGAACTTGCATATCAGGAATACAAAGTTTATAGATACATAACCACCTCACGCTCAAGTTCTACTAGATTTAAAGAAAAACAAAGAGCAAAGATAAAGATAAAGATTAAGATGGATGTTGGAAAATATATCAGTGATCCAGATTAATATCTACTACCAAGAAAAGCATCACCACCTTTGTTTGTGAAAATAAAACCACCAAGCTGTAAGTATGAGCAATTGCTTCATAATTCTCTGGAGTATTTGCAGGAGAGATTGCCTGCACCCACAGTGAAGACAGCAAGAGGCTGATCTGTCGAATTTTCAGCTTGAGAAAAATTCCATCCTGAAATGAAGTGAACTGTGGTAAGGGGCAATCAAGAAAGCATAATCTTGTGGGCATTAGTTTCTCCAATCAGAGGTAAAAACTGTTTGAATTGAAATGCATACCTGCTCCTCTTCTGTGTTACCAATCTCTTTTCCTTCTTCAGTTCCAGGTAACGCGTTTCTTTTCACAGTATAAGCTCGACTATAGCTCGATGTTAATCTTTTCAGCATTGATTGGTTTTTCACCATTGATTTAGCATTGAATGTTTTTTCCTTTCCAGCAACATTGTCATGAGAGGGAGATTGTTCTTTTTTTAATTTATCAAAAAGCGCAGCTGAAGAAGAAAACACTGAAACGGTTCTAGATAAGGTCCTCTGAATACCAGAAGCCTTTGTTGACCGTGGATGGACAGAGGTTGGACGGGGGCAAACTGAAGATGGGACAAGTACAACAGAAAAGACACGATGTGCCACAAGTCTTGTTTCATGGTCTGGGGAGACCATAGCTAAAAGAATTTGATGGAATAATGCCTCAGGGAAAGCCTGAAAGGTAAAAGGAAAAAATGAGAACAAGAAAGTTGACAATCAGCCAGTCAAGAGCATCACTAAGAGAAAATAAAGATGCCAAGAATAGAGTCCTCCTTGCCTTGTTTTTATATGAAAGATTTGGTAAGGATGCAATTATCTGAGCAGTTCGATAAACAGCAGCCATCGTATTTCTCACCATAACTGTTACATTTGAAATTGTTTCCAGCATCACTGCCATCACATCAAGAATAGGACCAGCATCTCCTACCTGTTTTTCAAAGGGATCAGAGTTACATTGCTACACTCATGTAAAATTAGGCACTATATTAAAATGTCCATCTCCCTTCTTGTCAGGCGATGTTGTCTCATCTAGGATGATGTTTCTGAGAATGTCACCAAACAAAATTCTCAAAACTGACAACTTCATTTAGAACAAAAGTAAATAGGGCATAGTGCATGATTTTGGTGACCTTGAGAAGTGAAATTACATAAATTTAAGACTTTAGAGGACAAAAGCATGAACTTCACCTTCTGGGACATCTGTACAAGGCATTCATCAACTGCTGTGTAAAACTTTCTGTTCCATTGAATTACTTCTTCCCCAAGTTCTGAGTCATCAACAGAACAGAGTATGCTCTTGCGGAGGTGTCTCATCATATCACTAAACGCACCAACTATCGTAAGAGATGGCTGAGCCTTTGTTGCCTTAGAAAGGGAGCTGGCAACTTCAACAATTTCTATCTGCATATTTGGATTTTTAAGGACATTCTTGTGATCAAGGTGCTTGATCAAAGTAGACAGCAAGAAGTGTGTGTTCTGCCCTGCATTTAGGGAAAGGAATGGAGTGAGTCCAAGGCGTTAAGGTGACATATATGCTGCTTAACCCCCCAAGAATTAAAAGAAAAAAGAGTAATAACTGAGGTTAAAGAAAGATCAAACACCAGAATTTTCCATAATAGATTGCATGTCAAGCAAAACAACGAGGGCAACTCCATGTTCACAAGACCAAAGATCAGCATTATCAAAATAACGGAACAGGGACTCCAGAACACGCCGTACAGTTGTTGCCTCCTTAGCTAACTTTGCCATGTTATGTAAGCACACCTTTGACCAAAACTTGGGGTTTCTCGAATCTTCCCTGTTCACAAAAGGATTGTAATTGGAGGTGAGACGAACTACAAAGGTAAAAATAATTAACATACATAAAGATTATGGAAAGAGGAAATACCCAGTTACACTAAGCCCTCTGTCTGTTACTATATTCCTCCAAGAAGTAGCCCTTCTCAATTCATCGGAGGATGACGACATCTGGTGTTCACCAGAAGAAGCCAATTGGACTCCATGATTCTGCTTATCTTGATTATCATTATTAGGATCCAGCTTCTCCTTAGGGCCTTCACAATTTTCTAAAACTGCAGCCACCACCTGGTAAGATAAATGAAATTAAAACTAAACTCTCTACCACCTGACAGAACTTCCCAATACTTCCCTAAGAAAATCCAAGTGTTAGTACTAGAATGTTAGAATTCAAACAAGTGTTCATGTCCTGCATTAGACAGTGTAATATGCATATTATTTTTGACACCTATAATAGGTATCTTGTTCAGTAGAAAACCAAGTTACATTGAAATAGACTGTCACTTTATCCAACAAAATACCACTTATCGCTTCGTCAATTCAAATGGGGCACTTAGCAGATATTCTTATAAAATCATTTGGAACTTTAGGATCAATTTTACATTTGCTACGAGTTAGGAGCACAATATGGACACTCCAACTTGAAGAAGATTACTAAGAATTTGTGAACATTAAAAGGATCCCTTATCCTATAGTTATATAATTTAGCAAGATTATAGGGCTGGTAATAGAGCTGTAATTTCTTGTAAATACCATGTAATACGCACTAACTTGAGAGAGATCAAACAATCCACTCTCAGAATATTCTTCTCTCTTTCTTCACACATACAACAACAATAACCCAGTATAATCCCACTTAGTGGGGTTTGGGGAGGGTAGTATGTACGCAGACCTTACCCCAACCCTTGGGTAGAGAGGCTGTTTCCAAATAGACCCCCCCCCCCATCCTTCCCTCCAAGAACATCCCACCTTGCTCTTGGGGAGACTCGAACTCACAACCTCTCGGCTGGAAGTGGGGGTTGCTTACCATCAGAGCAATCCCTCTTGTCTAAAGTACAACCCAGTATAATCCCACTTAGAGGGGTCTGGGGAGGGTAGTATGTACGCAGACCTTACCCCTACCCTGGGGTAGAGAGGCTGTTTCCAAATAGACCCCCGGCATCCTTCCCTCCAAGAACTTCCCACCTTTGCTCTTGGGGAGACTCGAACTCACAACCTCTCGGTTGGAAGTGGGGGTTGCTTACCATCAGAGCAAGCCCCTCTTGTCAAATTACCTCTTTCTTCACACATAGTATTGGCTAAATCAAAATTTTGTGATCTAAAAATATATAAAGCTTTTCAACGACCGAATACAAATGTGATCCAATTTAAAAGAATAATCCTAGACATGTAAGATGGTATTTTGAACTAGGTGCAGCAGAAAATCTTTGTGAAAGATAAGATATTTTTCCTAAACAACACAAATAGTTCTAATATTGGGTATAAGAAGACCTCGCAAAATGGAAATACTATACCAATTATATCAACAACTGATTAACCGGAGAAGCATAGAAATGTATGCAATAACTTACACTATCGAATTCCGCTGGCATGTGACAAAACTCACCCATAAACCATATCTGTACATGAAAAGTTGAAGAAAGAAACAGAATTGCTCAGACTGTCCATTACAAATGAAATCAGACTTTACCCAAAGAATCCAGAGAAACAGATAAAGAAACTGACAAAGTAAATGGAAAAGACAAACATCAAAATTAAATAATATCTGAATCCTCATAAGGACCAAGCAGAAGCTGCATGTTATTGTTGCTTTTTCCAACTTTCAGAATGAGTGACAGGACCTTTTGTTAATAAGAATAGAAGGTTTGGACAGAATAGCAAAGGGAAAGAGTCCTACAAAGCAAAGAAGCTGAAGATGGGAAGCAACGATTGCTATCTAACACGGATCAGTCAAGACAAAGTGATATTAAAAGCAATGGCCTTACATGATATAATCAGCTCTTTTTACAGGAATTCTATGATTTGTATTGATATTAAAAGTCCTTCCATTATATTCTAATTTCTAGCCAAATACAAAACACCACTGCCAGACAAATGCTTCACCCAACATGCCTTACATGATATAATCAGCTCTTTTTACTGGAATTCTATGATTTGTATTGATATTAAAAGTCCTTCCATTATATTCTAATTTCTAGCCAAATACAAAACACCACTGCCAGACAAATGCTTCACCCAGCATGCCTTACATGATATAATCAGCTCTTCTTACAGGAATTCTATGATTTGTATTGATATTAAAAGTCCTTCCATTATATTCTAATTTCTAGCCAAATACAAAACACCACTGCCAGACAATGCTTCGCCCAACATGCCAAATGGTCTTTCCAACATGTTCATGGCAAATGCACTATCCTTACACGCCAAATAATCCTTCCTACATTTTCTTAGCAAACACCAAAAATGACTTATCCAGATGAATATTTTCCATTATACCAAACGCACTAGTAAAGTTTATTTTAAGTAATTTAAATTTTAAAGCTTAGGTACAAATTAGTTTCAAATTCAAAAGTCACTTTCTAACTTAGATTCGAACTAAGGAACTTAAAATTTTCAGAAATCTACTGTTCATGTGGGGAATCAACCCCATTATGATCTACATCAATCTTATATACTTCAAAATTACATTGTGCTGACTTTCCAAAAACTTTTGGAGGATCCAACACGCACCCGGCAATAATTTTTGAGAGTCCGAGTAACATAGCTTCGAAATTAAGGATTTATTTACTTTGAGAAACCACATCACCAATCAGATAGCCCACGCATTAAAGTGAAACTCACCATGAAAGAACTCATAAGCAACTTATTTTATCAAAGCAGTATATATAATCAACAGAGGAAGCAGTAGCAAATGATGAAGTTGTGCTTCAATAGGACACTTCTTGTAAACTTCATTTCCTACTTTATGGGGCACAAATATACAACAAATGCGGAATGTTGACAAATCTAAAGTCGTCAAAGATCTGTGCCAATATCCTAGCACATGCTTTCCTTAGAAACCTCAATGTTCATGAGTGTATCACCACAAACGTGGTTTTAATCAAACAAAGTTCATACCTCAGAAAGAGCATAAGGAAATAATAGGAAATTTATTTGGCAGTTTACCATAGCAGACAGGGCTTGAAGACCAGCGCAGCGCAATTTAAGCACCCTTTCATCCTCGCCCATCTCTTGAGCAAGAAGACAGATTTTAGGAATCAGGCCTTCAAAGTTAAACATATATGTAGAGTCCCTCTGCACAATGCACAGTCAAATTAGAATATCAGCTTTAACTGTTAAAGAAAACTTGCAGATCTTTATCTTCAAGATAACTATCACCACTATAGGGTAAAGCTTAATTACGAAGTCAAAAAGAGCTTGGCATCCAACTATGCGCATTTCATCGTGCCTCGTCTGATCCAGCAAAATGTGTATTATACTGAGAAAGCTCCCAGCAAATAGTGGCCTGCAGTGCATATCTAATAGTTCAGGACTCGTAGTACAAAAAACGATAAGAAAATCAGCAAACACCGTTGTTTAGCGAGAAAGCAATGATCTCCAATCGATTAAAAAGCTAATGGAAAACAGTGGGAAAACAAATATATCATGGAACTGTGTAAATCGCCCTCATTTCCTTAAATTTTGTTGACATCCCAGTGGAAGAAGCATTAATGCTTCTTTTCCCAAAGTAGCAGATGAGCAATACATTCAAATTTTCATTTTAAGCCTCTTTTCCCTCACTTTCCCTTAGTAAAATGCAGAAGTTGCCATTTGATAATGTTCTTCTAACAAAGATTAGTACATATTCACGACTTTATCCTTTTCTTGATCAGAAACCTTCCCCCATCAATGTAATAAGAGCAAGGGACTTACATTTGTTGCTTACAGGATGTAAGCAACTTCCGGTAGATACACATGACTACCTTTACAGACCCAATATTCTCGTTTCTTAATTCCCGGTAGCACCTTTGCTCAAGAACACTTGTTATCTGTCCAAAGATTAAAGTTAATCAGATCTTCAAGCTTTAAATAATGTAAATATATAATCTTAGCGCATAGCTGCTTATCAAAAACCTTAACAATCTTTGAGAATCCAAATATGACAAGGTTGTAAGCACACCATCTATATGATTTTAAGGTGAAAAAGGAACAATAAACGACTACATATAAAAATCACAAAGTAGAACTCAGAAGCAGAATAAGTCCATCTTATCAAGATTGTTCAATATCTCAGTAACACAACCTTCGGTATCCGAAGTGGATTTTTCGAAGCATATTCACACAATTTGTTGATCATGCGATCATTAGGCTCTCCATCCTGTCAAAAAAAGAAATAGTCCTTTCAAACCAATAACAGATCAAACTTACAAGCAACAAGTAGGTAAAGGAAGCATAGTAAATGTTAAGGAGGTTATGTCCTACCTCAAATCATTCAAGAAACTCAAATGTAAATTTCAAAAGTACATCTCACTACTACCACTGATGGAATAAAATCCTAAGAGATTCATACTCTAAAATGAACAACATAAACACCTATTTGTGCTAAAGTTTCTTCATCTCTCCAGTCGAAATGGGGCTTTGTTATCCACACCAGCTTAAATTTAAAACCAACTAAGCCAGAACTACAACTGTTAGGAGGTGTTATTGTTCAAAGCTCATTTGGGCAAGTAATGACCTTTCACATATTTTACCAAGTAATAGCCACCACACTTTGGATGAATATATAAGAAAGCAAATTGTGTATAATTAAAAAGCACGAACATTATTAGCTAGCCATGGAGGCAGCTTATAAAAGTACAAAATGGTAGAACCTAGGAACTTTGACAGGTGGAACAACTTTTGGACCCAAGGAAATAAAATTTAATGTTGCCATCAGAATCAGGTAGGAGCTCCAAGGTTCAGAGGTACAGATCAATGAACTGTTTACGTTAGCAAAGAAGCGGCTAGGTTAGCGAGCAGCAACAACATCTAAGAAATGCTCCTGCTGCAAAAATCTTTGATGAAAAGGTGTTAACGCTAAAGGAGAAAAAAAAAGAGTTTTCTTTCAGGAAGAAACCTACACCTGCAGCAGGGCTCTGGCCGATTTCTATATTATTGATACTCATACACATAGAGACAGTTCTTGAGCCGAGGGTCTCCTGGAAACAGCCTCCGAGGGTATGGGTAAGGTCTGCGTACATATTACCCTCCCTGGACTCTACTTGTGTGATTATACTAGGTTGTTGTTGTGTAGACATAGAGACAATAGCTATTTGGCTAATAGATTGTGATTTGTACAATTAAAAGGCTTCTGAATATCAAATTTCTCAATGTAAAGAAACATAAAGCTGGGAACATTTTTAGGATGTAGCATGAATGATCCGGGCGACTACCAACAACAATAAGTGGGGTCTGGGGAGGGTAGTGGTTAGGCCGACTTTACCTGAGGTAGAGAGGGGTTGTTTCCCATATACCCTGGGATTTGTGGGGCAACTACCAATTCAGGTATAAGAAAAACTCTCAAGCTTTAAAACACTCATTTCAAGACAAACAAATTAACATAATTGGAGACAAACAAATTCAATTCAATCAAAAAAAGAAAAATGAAAAATTGAACAAGACTAACCGGAGATCGAGGAAAGCTATCAGAGATCAACTTCTTATAACGCTTAACAGGTTGGCGGGACCTTGTCCGCATTGCCGGACAACACACACAAAGTTGATCACAGGCTGGCATTATTCTATGAGAAATACCCATTTTTTTCAAATTTTCAACAAATTCCCACAAAAAAATCTCCCTTCTTTCTCCAAAATCAAAGAAAACACGATATGGGTTTTCCTGTTCTTGATTCCAATTCCAATTCCAATCAAAGAACCTTGGGCCAATTCAAGATTGGTAAAAATGAGAGATTAAAGAACTAGGTGTGGTAAAAGAGAAGAAATTATTAATATGTATGACATATAAGAGAAGGGAATTGATTGCCAGAGGAAAGAGGGAGATCGGGAGAATTCTCACAGATCTCCAACTTCCCTCAAATGGCAACAAGAATGAGAGAGAGAAAATAAATGGGTATTTTCTTTCCCCTATTTCAACATGAACGAACTGATCTCCCTAAGTTTTGCATGGGACTCACGTTCGTTCTCTAGTTTAGCATAACGGCTACGTTGTGTGGGACAACACAAGACCACACAAAAAAACACAAGTAATATTACAAAATTTGAATAATGTAGCGCATAGGATAATAGTAATCATATAAGTAGTCTCATCATCTAATCATTGTATATAAGTATGGTTGGTGGTACGATTAAAACTTTTTATCATTTTTTAAATATTGTGATGTCTTGTTGCCTTTTGCTAATGTGTTACACGTGACATTCAGGTCTTATACACAGGGCTGGCTCAATAAATATGGAAGGCTAAAGCAAAAGTTAAGTAAGAGGCTTTTTTTTTCTTTTATATAAAATAAAGGTTCATACGTAATTTCATTTAAATTCTATATTTCTAGTTTTTCTTATGCAAAGTTATTAATAATTTTATCTAATTCATTTAATTTCTCTTGAAATTTACCTTCTAATTAAGGTTTTTATTATTTGCTAAAATTTATTGAATTACGAATAATAATTGAATTTTTTCTCAATTTATGGTCTAGAAATTTATTCCTAATATATATAAAAATAATTCTCAATTTATGATAAATAATCTAATCTTACTTTTTTACCATGAAAGTCTGTAATTTCTCATTTAAAACACTAAATATTCTTCTAAAAATAAATTAATATAGTAACATTTTAGGAAAATTTGGGGCTCCACAAATTACGATGCCAAAGCAGCTGATTTAGCAACTTTACCTGGGGTCGGCCTGCTTATACATTTTTATTTTGTTGGGAAAATGAAAAGATAGCCATGGTAATATTTTTGGAAAACTTACAAAAATGTCTCATATAAGTTTTAACTTACCAACTTCTAGCCAATATTCAAAAAAATCAAAATAAACAAGGAATTTTTTTAATGGGTATAGTCGAAATTCATTGAAAATATATCAATAAGTCAATATACAGAATTTGAGGAAGATTGGAGGTGATTTGGACTGGTTTTGTATCAAAATTCATAATTAAATCGATGTCAAAAAATTCTTCTGTGACACATGTATTAAAATGTATCACGCATGTATCTCACACACAGATATACATGGATATACATGTGATACACAATTGATAAAAATATGATACATATGTGATACATAGTGTGATACACGTATCATTTTTTTTCATATTCAGTTTTTACTTCGAATTTTCAATTCAAACAACCTCAAAACTTCACCAAATCGTCCCAAAACTGAGATTCAAGCTCCTTAAGATATACCCTTATTATCAAAATTGTGTATGGTTTGGTATTTACCCTCCTATACCATGTTTTGTTTACAAAAATTGTACCAAACCAAAAATAGATAGATTCTGTTAGTATATACGCTTAACGCTAGAGGGGGGGTGAATAGCGTTATAATAAAATTAACGATAAACTTTGCGGAATTAAAACTTGCAGGAAAAATAAGTGTGGAAATTAAATGTAATAAAGAACAAACGCACCGATGTTATCCTGGTTCAGCACAACCCGTGGCTAGTCCAGTCCCCGAGAGACTCTCTCGAGATTTCCACTAACTTTGTCAAGCTTACGGGTGCTTAACAGACCGTTACAACTTGAGGACACAAGCCTCGACAACCTTTGCTCGAAGATACCACACTTCAAGACTTCAACAGAAGGAATGAAAACGTTCCTTCTAACCAACCCAAGGGATTAACACTTCCCTTCAAATGTTTACAACAATTTAGCACTCAATACAAAGACTCTCTTTAAGAGTAGGGATGAGTAAAATATGTACGCTCAAGATCGCAACAACTTTTGTCAAGAGTTTGGCTCTCAAAAACTTATGAAATGGATAGAAAATAATGAATGCAAGCTTTAGCAATATAATGATCAGTTGTAGTAAGTTGTTGTACTTAGAAGACTGATTTTGAGGTGTATTTATAGTGTCAAAAACCTTCACAACCGTTGCCTAATTGCCAATTAAGAATTGCTGATTTTAAGCTAAGATAATCGATTATCTGATTTGCATAATCGATTATTTTTCAATCATCCTCAAAATAATCGATTATCCAAATCGTATAATCGATTACTTGACAACGTTCAAAAAATCAATTCCGGATTTTTACTTAACATAATCGATTATCTAAATTACATAATCGATTACCTGACAACGTTCAAAAAGTCATTTCCGGATTTTACTTAAAATAATCGATTATCAAAATCACATAATCGATTACCTGACAACGTTCAAAAAATCATTTCCGGATTTTATTTAAAATAATCGATTATCAAAATCCCATAATCGATTACCTGACAGCAGTTAAAAAATCTTTGGCAACGGTCATTAACATAATCGATTGTTCTATAATCGATTATCTTCTATATCTTGAAATCTTCAGACTACACTGTTTTAACATAATCGATTGTCATAAGTATATAACCGATTATTTTTCAGTCTTGTAAAATTTAATAGACACTGCCTCAACATAATCGATTATCATAAGTACATAATCGATTATTTTATAACATTGAAAAATCTGGTGTAACTGCCTTTAACATAATCGATTGTCACAAGTACATAATCGATTATCTTGCAGTTTTGAATGTACATTGATTTAATATAATCGATTATCATAAAGTACATAATCGATTATCTTTGTCCAGATTTGAGAGGCATATTTAAAAATCATTTTGGCTAAAATAACATGTTTGAAAATCATTTTTCTTTAAATTAAATATGCATGGTTTGACAAAAATGATTTAATGTTTGAAAATCATTTTGCTCTAAATTAAATATGCATGATTTGATAAAAAGTGATTTTACGAGAGAAGCCAAGTCTTGAGTTAAGTGTCGGATCAAGATCACAATTATAGAACGACTCGTATATAACTTTAATTCAGCTTAATCTTGATCTTTGTCCATCTTGTTCTTGAGCTTCATTATATGAAAATTGTTCGCTTGTGCTTGGACCTCGTCATTTATTAATTGCGCGTCGTTTGTCATTTATCAAAACCTGCACATATGAATACACGTTTAGTTTAATGCTTTGAGAACGTGATTCAACAATTTCCCCCTTTTTGATAATGGCAAACTATTATCGGGATATGCATGTTAGCTAATTCATAATGACGATCCAAGACAAGTATATATAGGCATGCAGTTAGTTCAAGTAGTTCAAGTATATATAGGCATGCAATTAGTTCCCCCTCAATATATGAATTCCCCCTCAATTTGTGCCAATAAATATAAAGTGCATAGTCCTTAATCTTCCCCCTTTTGACATTGACAAAAAAATGGGGCAAAGAACTTGTTTTAAAAAAAACTGCAATTTAAAAAAACAGTAGCACAAATAATGTCAACATAATCGATTATTGATACTGGATAATCGATTATTGGGTCCTGAAAAGAAATCGATTATTTGTATGAGAAATCGAATATTTTGCATCATTGCTTTATAGTTCCCCCTGCCTTTAGGGCGATACCTGCAAAAAAAGAGTTAGGCGCCTCTGACGCTCAAGTTAGTAATTGAAGAAAAATGCAATGCATGATTTAGATCAATGTCGAGTCAAGAATCCCGAGTTCACTACGAATTTGGAAGAAGGACTCTTTCTCTAAAGGTTTTGTGAAAATATCGGCCAATTGAGATTTGGTTTCAACAAACTCAATTTCGATATCACCTTTGAGAACATGATCTCTTATAAAGTGGTGCCTTATTTCAATGTGTTTTGTTCTTGAATGAAGAACGGGGTTCTTCGTCAAGCTAATGGCGCTGGTATTATCACATCTAAGAGGAATATGATCGATACACAGGCCATAGTCCGAGAGTTGTTGTTTCATCCAAAGGATTTGAGCGACAACTCCCCGCGGCTACATATTCAGCCTCGGTTGTGGACAACGCAACACTTGCCTGTTTCTTACTAAACCATGAGACAAGAGAGCTACCGAGAAAATGGCAAGTGCCACTAGTGCTCTTGCGGTCCAATTTGCAACCCGCAAAATCGGAGTCGGAATAGCCAACAAGTTGACATGAAGAGCCTTTGGGATACCATAGTCCCACATTTATAGTACCAACAAGATACCTCATAATTCGCTTAACCGCGGTTAAGTGCGACTCCTTCGGACACGACTGATATCTAGTGCACAAACATACGCTAAACATAATGTCCGGTCTACTAGCAGTAAGATAAAGAAGGGATCCAATCATACCTCGATACTTCTTGGTGTCGACTTCCTTACCTTTCTCATCTTTGTCGAGATGGTCGGATGTGCTCATAAGGGTGGCCATCGCTTTGGCGTCGCTCATTTCAAATCGCTTTAGCAACTCTTTGCAATATTTAGATTGGCAAATAAAAGTACCTTCTTTCATTTGTTTAACTTGTAATCCCAAGAAGAAGACATTTCAAATTCGCTTGTCATTTAATCGGAAAATTCCTTGCACAAAGCATTGTTAGTAGCACCAAATGTAATACCATCTACATAGATTTGAACTAATAAAATATTATTGCCTTTATGCTTAATAAAAAGAGTGGTGTCAACTTTCCCCCTAATGAAGTTATTTTCTAAAAGAAATTTGCTCAATCTTTCATACCAAGCTTGGGGAGCTTGTTTAAGACCATAAAGGGCTTTCTTAAGTTTAAAAACATGATCGGAAAATTTAAAATCTTCAAAGCCCGGGGGTTGTTCGACATAAACTTCTTCTTGAATGAAACCATTTAGAAAAGCACTCTTTACATCCATTTGATATAAAATGAAATTCATAGAAGAGGCAAAAGCAAGTAATAAACGAATAGCTTCTAACCTTGCTACAGGAGTATACGTTTCTTCATAGTCAATTCCTTCTTCTTGATTATAGCCTTTAGCTATAAGCCTAGCTTTGTTTCTAGTGATTACACCATTTTCATCTAATTTATTTCAAAAAACCCATTTCGTGCCAATTATGGTATGATCATCGGGTCTTGGCACCAATTCCCAAACGTCATTTCGTTTGAATTTAAGCTCCTCTTGCATTGCCAGGGTCCAATGTTCATCCCCAATTGCTTCCGAGATGGTTGTTGGTTCAATTTGAGAAACGAAAGCAGTATGTTCTAAGGTGTTCTTAAGAGAGTTCCGAGTACTTACCTTTTGTCCAACGTCGCCAATTACCTGGTCGACTGGATGGTCTTTGATTGTCCTCCATGCGTTGGGCAATTTGGTTTCTTCTTCCAATTGTGGAGCTTCCTCCGATAATTGCTCCAAGATTTCATCTTGATTTTCATTTGAGTTTTCCTCATATACTTTGACTTGAGGGATTATATTATTTAGTGTACCTGCAAGATCAAAACCAGGATCCTTTCTCGCCAAGCGAGCATTATTTTCGGAAAACACAATATGCGGAGATTCCTCAACAGTTTTGGTTCTATTATTGTATACTCTATAAGATTTGCTACGTGATGAATATCCAAGAAAGATTCCTTCATCGGATTTGGCATCAAATTTTCCCAAATTATCTTTACCATTGTTATGAATGAAACATTTGCAACCAAATACTCTAAGATGGGATATGTTTGGTTTTCTTCCTTTGTAGAGTTCATAGGGGGTTTTCATGAGTATTGGCCTTATGACTACTCTATTTAAAACGTAGCATGCGGTACTCACGGCATCCGCCCAAAAGTATTTGGGTATCTTAGCCTCATCGAGCATGGTTCTAGCCATCTCTTCGAGATACCTATTTTTCCTTTCCACCACTCCATTTTGCTGTGGTGTGCGTGGAGCAGAGAAAGTGTGCTCGATACCGAGTTCGTCACAAAAGTACGCGAAGAGATTGTGATCGAACTCTCCCCCATGATCACTCCTTATTGAAGTGATGGTTGTGTTCTTTTCATTTTGAACACGTTTAAGAAAGCATTTAAAATTATGAAACGCCTCACTTTTGTGAGCAAGAAATAGAGTCCATGTAAATCTAGAATAATCATCAACAATAACAAAAGCATAACGATTTCTACCAAGACTTTCAATGCGAGATGGTCCAAATAAATCCATATGAAGGAGTTGCAAAGGTCTAGTAGTAGAAACAATTTTTTTCGATTGAAAAGATGCTTTTGTTTGCTTCCCTTTTTGACAAGAATCACAAATAGAGTCTTTTTCAAATTTCAAGTTTGGAAGACCAACAACTAAATTTTGTGAAACCAATTTGTTTAAAAGATGCATGTTGATGTGAGCTACTCTACGATGCCATAACCAAATATCATCTTCTTTACTCATAAGACAATTCACGTACTCAGATGAAGTATTTTCAAGGTCAACCATATAGATATTATCAACTCTAAAACCACGAAGGATAATTTTAAAATCGCTACGACGAAAGAATAAGCATTCTTCCGAATCAAACAAAACAAGATTTCCCTTGTCACATAATTGACTTATGCTCAAGAGATTATTCTTTAGACCTTTAACAAGCAATATATGCTTAATAGAGGAAGATTCATTCTTACCGACCGAGCCAATGCCGATAATTTTTCCTTTGTTGTTGTCTCCAAAAATTACGCTACCTCCTTCCTTGTGTTCTAATTGAAGGAACTTGGATGCATCTCCGGTCATATGTTTAGAGCATCCACTATCAAGGTACCAAAGTACACTTGACCCCTTCAAACACACCTACAAAACAGATTAATGAGTTTTAGGTACCCATGCCATTTTGGGTCCTTGGGGGTTAGGAAAATCATAGTGATGTGATTGAGTGTTATGTCTATGTCGTGTAAAACAAGCAGGAGCAATATGTCCAATTCGTCTACAATAATGACAAATCACGTTAGGATTATGCATCCTTCTAGGTTGATAGTAGTTGGACGGGCGAAATTTGTTTACACTATTATTAATGATATGGCTATTGCGTCATTTTTTAAAATCGTCTCTTCTCATGTTTGTTCTAGGATATGCATTAGTTCTAGAATAACTATTTCTAGTTTGAGGGTGTCTAGATTGCGATTTTTGAAAGCCATTTCTAGATGTTCTAAAATGCTCAAGGTTTCCTCTAGTGTTTGGTCTAGCATGCATGTTGGTTCTAGGATTGTTGTATCTAGGTTGAGCGTTGGTTTTATTTATCCTAGGTTGAGCCTTAGGTTGTTGGGGAATGGCTTCAACCTTTTCTTTTGGCTCGTTTTTGAATCCTATGCCATGCTTGGTTGATTTTAAATTAACAAGAACATCATTCAAATTTTATGGGAAGAATTAAACTTATCTAAGGTGCTCTTAAGTCTTCCTACCTCATCTTTTAGATGCATGCATGAAGTACAATTTTTGCTAGAAGTCTCGGGTTTGTCGGCACTTCTTTTTCCGAAAAACTTGTTTTCTTCTTTCAACTTCTCATTTTCCAAAATCAATTTTTCCAAATCCTTTTCTTTCAAAGAGAGTTGTTTTTCAAAATTTTTTTCTTTTAAAGAAAAATTTTTCTTTACCTCTCTAACAGTTTCGGAAGCTTTAATAAATTCACTATACAATTCATCAAAAGCATTTTGCATTTCTTCAAGAGTAAAGAAATTTTTTGAAGAAATTTGACATACCTCTTCTTGATTGCCTTCGTGTGCCATGAGACATAGATTTGCGGTTTTGTCTTCTTCATCGCCGCTTGATTCATCTCCGGAGTCACCTCCCCAAGATATGTATGCTCGTTGTTTCTTGAAGGGCTTTTTCTCCTTTTTAACATTTGGGCAATTTGATTTAATGTGCCCGATTTCTCCGCACCCATAGCACTTTACTTGATCTCCTTGTTGTTTGCCCTTTCGTTCATATTCTTTTCTCATGAATTTTTGAAACCTTTTAATAACGAGTCCGAACTCGTTGTCTCCGTTGTTTAAGTCCTCATCATTTTGAGACGTGCTTGCCTTGAGGGCGATTCTTTGCTTCCTTTGATCATTAAATGGAGGGTTAAGTATAGTAGATTCATAAGTTTTGAGATTACCTCTAAGTCCGTCGATGGTGACATTTGAAAAGCCAATAGACTCTTGAATTGCGTCGGCCTTGGAGTGCCATTCCGGAGTGAGACCTCGGAGGATTTTTCGGACAAGTTCCTTATCCGTAAAGGTCTTCTTAAGAGCATGTAGGTCATTAACAATTTTTGAAAATCGTTCGAACATTTCATCGATTCTCTCGCCTTCCTTCATGTGAAACAGTTCATATGAATGGGTTAGAAAATCAATTTTAGCTTCTCTTACCTGGTCCGTACCTTCGTACGTAATTTCCAGCTTGTCCCACATTTCCTTAGCCGTTGTGCAACAAGAGATTTTTCTATAATCATCAGCATTTACAGCACAATACAGTAGGTTGATGGCTTTAGCGTTGTTTTGCACTTTTTGGATATCATTCGCATCGTATTCATCTTCGGTTTTTGGAATCCATTCATTTTCAACCTTTTTGGTTGGAATTTGTTCTCCATTTGTTACAACCTTCCAAAGATGAAAATTGTTCGACTGGATGAATATTCTCATCCTTTCTTTCCAATACGTATAGTTTGTGTCATCGAATAGTGGCGGTCTGGTGAAGCACTGTCCTTCACCTATTCCTGCAAAAGAATCACGAGTAGAAGCCATGGATAGTTTCTCTCAAACGGTTAAGTTTTCAGAGAGTTGGGCTCTGATACCAATTGTTAGTTTATACGCTTAACGCTAGAGGGGGGGGTGAATAGCGTTATAATAAAATTAACGATAAACTTTGCGGAATTAAAACTTGCAGGAAAAATAAGTGCGGAAATTAAATGCAATAAAGAACAAACGCACCGATGTTATCCTGGTTCAGCACAACCCGTGGCTAGTCCAGTCCCCGAGAGACTCTCTCGAGATTTCCACTAACTTTGTCAAGCTTACGGGTGCTTAACAGACCGTTACAACTTGAGGACACAAGCCTCGACAACCTTTGCTCGAAGATACCACACTTCAAGACTTCAACAGAAGGAATGAAAACGTTCCTTCTAACCAACCCAAGGGATTAACACTTCCCTTTAAATGTTTACAACAATTTAGCACTCAATACAAAGACTCTCTTTAAGAGTAGGGATGAGTAAAATATGTACGCTCAAGATCGCAACAACTTTTGTCAAGAGTTTGGCTCTCAAAAACTTATGAAATGGATAGAAAATAATGAATGCAAGCTTTAGCAATATAATGATCAGTTGTAGTAAGTTGTTGTACTTAGAAGACTGATTTTGAGGTGTATTTATAGTGTCAAAAACCTTCACAACCGTTGCCTAATTGCCAATTAAGAATTGCTGATTTTAAGCTAAGATAATCGATTATCTGATTTGCATAATCGATTATTTTTCAATCATCCTCAAAATAATCGATTATCCAAATCGTATAATCGATTACTTGACAACGTTCAAAAAATCAATTCCGGATTTTTACTTAACATAATCGATTATCTAAATTACATAATCGATTACCTGACAACGTTCAAAAAGTCATTTCCGGATTTTACTTAAAATAATCGATTATCAAAATCACATAATCGATTACCTGACAACGTTCAAAAAATCATTTCCGGATTTTATTTAAAATAATCGATTATCAAAATCCCATAATCGATTACCTGACAGCAGTTAAAAAATCTTTGGCAACGGTCATTAACATAATCGATTGTTCTATAATCGATTATCTTCTATATCTTGAAATCTTCAGACTACACTGTTTTAACATAATCGATTGTCATAAGTATATAACCGATTATTTTTCAGTCTTGTAAAATTTAATAGACACTGCCTCAACATAATCGATTATCATAAGTACATAATCGATTATTTTATAACATTGAAAAATCTGGTGTAACTGCCTTTAACATAATCGATTGTCACAAGTACATAATCGATTATCTTGCAGTTTTGAATGTACATTGATTTAATATAATCGATTATCATAAAGTACATAATCGATTATCTTTGTCCAGATTTGAGAGGCATATTTAAAAATCATTTTGGCTAAAATAACATGTTTGAAAATCATTTTTCTTTAAATTAAATATGCATGGTTTGACAAAAATGATTTAATGTTTGAAAATCATTTTGCTCTAAATTAAATATGCATGATTTGATAAAAAGTGATTTTACGAGAGAAGCCAAGTCTTGAGTTAAGTGTCGGATCAAGATCACAATTATAGAACGACTCGTATATAACTTTAATTCAGCTTAATCTTGATCTTTGTCCATCTTGTGCTTGAGCTTCATTATATGAAAATTGTTCGCTTGTGCTTGGACCTCGTCATTTATTAATTGCGCGTCGTTTGTCATTTATCAAAACCTGCACATATGAATACACGTTTAGTTTAATGCTTTGAGAACGTGATTCAACAGATTCTACCCTAAAAAGTCTCCAAATTTGTAAGAATCACATTTAATGGTGATTCTATCACCATTAATTTCGAAATTTAAAATGGAAGAAAATCTATTGCAGCGTAATTCTCTCCTTCTCCATATATTTTCCACCATTGATAGCCATTAAAAAGCTTGAAAGCTTTAAATTTAAATTTGGATTTTCAAAAATTATTATTTGTTTGGATTGGGTGTTGTTGTAAATAATTCGAAATATGTTTAGAAGTTTATATCTTAATTTTGAGGGGTTTTGGTGAAGATTAGACTTGGTTTTGACTGATTTTCAGATTGAAACTCGTCGAAGAGGAAGAAGACATATTTTTCCAGCAATTGTAGTTAAATTATAGTTCAATTGTAGTTAAATTATAGAATTGTAGATAAATTGTAGATAAAATATAGATAAATTTTAGATAAATTGTAGATTGGGAAGACTAAAACTTCTACAAGTGTTCCACAATTATGTCGAAAATGCCAATTATGCTACAATTGAAAATCCCTTGGATTGGGTGTTGTTGTAAATAATTCGAAATATGTTTAGGAGTTTATATCTCAATTTTGAGGGGTTTTGGTGAAGATTAGACTTGGTTTTGACTGAATTTCATATTGAAACTCGTCGAAGAAGAAGAAGACATATTTTCCAGAAATTATAGTTAAATTGTAGATAATCTGTAGATAAATTGTAAATTGTAGTTAAATTGTATTGTTACATTTATACTACAATTAAACTACAATCTTGTGTCAAAAAAAATTAAGCATACCAAATTTAATCAATTCTTAATATTCAAAATTTTAATTTTGAAAAAATCTTCTTTAAATACAATACTTGAAGAAGTATTGTATGAGTTTGAAGTGTATTAGTTTCTACAACGCCTTCAATTTTATTTCTATAATAACAATTGGATTCTTAGTCACATATTTATAAATATACAAGCTATAGTAAAATGAAGGAAAACGAATTATAGTACTAGCTAGTACCATTGAAATATGGCAGCAACGAGAATTCATCAAATTTAAATATATTTTAAGATGATAAAGAAGAGATTAAACATCTTGAGCGAAATACTTTTACTAAATCTCTTCGACAAACGTCAATCTCTTTGCCAATCATAGTTTAATACTTGTCATTGTTAGTGTACTGTTATTTATCATTTTTACATGGGAATTTTAAAGAGAAGAGAAGGAAAAAAAGGGAAAAGGAATATATGCTCCTAAAATCATGCCTATAATAAATGAAGCAATACCCTTAATTTGAATTATTGTACATAAATTGAAATTTGGTATGCTTAAATGTAATAAACACAAACCTTAAACTTGGGTGGTAATAGGGTTTGCTATATGGTATAGATAGGTAAAAATCCCTTAATTAATTGACCAATTTTTGTAATGGGCTACTTCTAAATGGTCATAGCTGGTAATTTTCCAATATTTTTTGGTAGCCTTTTCGTTAATTTGAAATAGCTAACATTGCTAGCTGCTTCATTCGTGTGTAAAAGAGAAAAATAATTAACGTGTAGATAATTTCGTCCAAACCTAAACGGATGTGCTCTACAACCAAAAATAATAGAGAAATTTACAGAAATGTATTATAAGTTTTAATTTACCAACCTCTAGTCAATATTTCAAAAATCAAAATAAACAAGAATTTTTTTAAATGGATATAGTCGAAATTCATTGAAAACATATAGATAAGTCAATATACAAAATTTGAGGAAGATTGGAGGTGATTTGGACTGGTTTTGTATCAAAATTCGTAAATCGATCTCGAAAAATTCTTCTGTGATACATGTATCACGCATGTATCTCACACACAGGTATACATGTGATACACAATCGATACAGATATGATACATATGTGATACACGTATTATTTTTTTCATATTCAGTTTTTACTTATTTTCAATTCAAATCACCTCAAAACTTCACCAAATCATCCCAAAACTGTGATTCAAACTCCTTACGATACTCAATCTATACTAATAGCACCCACTCAAAAGAAAGTAATAATTTTATATTTTTTTGCTACAAATAAATAATTGACCATTTTGGTTAATACTAGTAATATTTTATCAATTGACCAATTTTTATAATGAGCTGCTTCTAAATGGACATTATTGGTAATTTTCCAAAATAATAATCGATAGGAGTTAGCATGCCCAAACAATAGAAGAATATTTCTTGTCTTGTATTTTTACACAAGTACATAGTAGGAATTTTTCCTTTTAATTGGACAAAAGTATTAAGGCAAGAATTGTGATACTGTTATTATTATTGACTATAAATATTGTACAAATACTGACAAATATGCATTATGAATTGGTAATTTAAAACAATGAAAACTTTTATTTGCTCTAGAAGTTCATTTTTTTAATATATCCTGCATGATATTCGTAATATCCCGAAAAAATTTCAAAGTGTTTTAAGATCATTAAAAAGATTGGTATCTACTAATTATATTAATTCAAGTATCGGAACTAATAATATGAAGGATATCAATTGATCATAATAATTAATATATGTATGAGGAGTATTAAGAATAATTAATGGTATAAGAATAGCATTAGGGTTAAGTCAAGTTGAAAACTATATGATAGGCTACAATTTCAAGTGAGTTTGCACGTGATTTAACTTCAAATGGGCATAAATCTTAATATACGAAGATTTATATGGTGTATGGACATATAAATTAAAAGGCCTATGTGTCTAGTTTCTAATGCTTTAATTGTTCGTCATTTGAAGGTTCTTACAACGAGTTATGATTTTTTTACTAAAGGGTAGCAGTACCGCTACACTAGTCTTGTGTAGCCTACGCAACATAGTAGCGTAGCCTATGCACCACGGTAGGCAAATCCAGCAACGGCTAATTGAGGAGAAATGTAAGACCATCTCCAACCCTAACACCAAATTTCACACCAAAATGGTATAATACCAAATTTACTCCAACTATTATATTATTTTTTACACAAAAAATAGTATTTCTTCTCTCTTCTATATTATATTATTATTTTCTATTTAAATTTTATGTTTTATTTCTTTTTCTTTCTTTTTTCCATATTCATTATATATAATTCACATTCACCACTTATATAATCATCTATTATAAAATTATTTTAAAGGACAAATCAACTAAAAGTGAAATTATTGATAAAAGATAATTAAATAAATATTAAAATTTAATTGAAGTACCATATAAATATTGAACTTTCGCCTCAATTTTTAATAATGGTTATATTTTTTTATACAATTATAATAATAATTATAATAATAATAAAATGAAGTTATAATTTTATATAAATATAATATATACAAAAAATAGTATATCAAAAAAATAGGATATAAAACTAAAATTATAAAGATCTTAATATAAAAAAATAATATACATAATATATGATAGATTAAAAGTCCAAAAATTAAAAGAAAAATAAAATAATAATAAACTAAATTTGGTGTGATGAATAATGTTGCATCACATTTGGTGCAGTACTATTCATGCTCTATAATAATATAAGATTTGGTGTTTAATTGGAGCAAAAAACTATCAAATTTGAATTTGATACAAAATTTGATGCAGCCTTGGAGATGGCCTAAGCCCACCCTACGTAGCTTTGTGTGTAGCCTACGCAGGGGTTCAGAGAGAAAAAGAGTTAGAAATAATTATGTTTATTCTGACTTAATTGACAATAAGTGCGTTTCTGAATTTTCTTAGAAATATTAAGTTACCCTATGTGAAGGAACCAGTCGATATATTTTATGGATTCAAGCAACACCAAGTGTGCCACAAGGATTTCAAACGTATAAAAGGTAGGCCAAACTTGAGAAAATATTATAATCATTAATTATAGAAATGCTAATTGCTAAATTGTAAGTGTAACCATCTGATCAGTCGTTTTGCTTTATAGATCCATGTTCTCCCATTTAAGACTTTCATATGTATTTCCATCATTTTATGACTTGTGAGAATAGTTGATTTGATTTTCGAAGGGTTCAGGTTGAACTCATAACACTTAGTTCCGTAGCAGTGGCCTAAGGTGGTCAAGTTTGACTTGAGTCAATATTTTCCGTAACATCCTCGGACGGGATTTGAAGGTTCTAAATACATTTGTATGGCTATTATAGACTTGGGCGTATGTTCGGATCGAGTTTCGAGTGACGGGGAGCGTTTCGGTGCTCATGGTTGAAAGTTGACATTTTAAAGGTTTTAGAATTTCTTAAGTTTGACTAGAAGTGAACTTTGGTATTTGTCGATGTCCGTTTGGGATTTCAAGCCTTGGAATCAATTCGTATTGTAATTTAAAAATTGTACGTAAATTTTGGCATTATTCCTAATTGTTTAAGTATGGTTCGTCACGTTCGGAGTTGGATGAAATGAAGTTGAAGCTTAGAAGTTGATCAATTTGATTTTGAGGTATGATTCGGAGTTCTGATATTATTTTATATGTTTTGAGGTTTCGTGTAAATCTGAAGCATGTTTATGGACTTGTTCGTGTATTTGGACAGGATTCCGGGTGGCTCGGGTGTGTTTCGAACCACCCGGAGCATAATTGAACATGGTTGAAATTGTTGGTGTGCGGACTTTGCTCTTCGTGAACACGAGGAGGCCATCGCGAACACACTAAAGGATTTTTTCCTCTTTCGCGAATGCGTAGGCTAGTTCGTGAACGCGAAGAAGGTTCGAGACGGAGTGGGCAGGAAGGGTATTGGCCTTCACGAACGGGGCTGGGAGACACGCAAACACGAGGCGTAGGTCGCGAAGGCGTAACGGTAGGAGCTGGGTTGAGCCAGCTTGGCCTTCGGGATCGCAAGGCTTTTTCTGTGATCACGAAGAAGGGCTGGGCAGACTTTATCTTTATACAGAACTTAACTCTCTCTTCTCTCATCTGGGGAGTTATTTTGAGGGAATTTTCATCAAGCAACACAAGGTAAGCGAATTTGTCCCACTTTGGAGTTAAATATATGGATTATGGGTAGATTTAACATGAAATTAGTATAAATTTATGGGATTTTATTAGAAATCTAGACTTTGATAAAAATAAAATTTGACCATATATATTTGAGTTCGTAATGTCATGAGTAACGTTTATATCCAAAATATTTCGTATTCCATGAGTGTGGGCCCGAGGGTGACTTCTATGAAATTTTTTAATATGGATGAGAAATTAGTTTAAAAACTAAATTATGAACTTTTGAGCATATATTGATTTAGTTTATGCGGCTTTTGACCAACTACGGATTGCTCGGCGTCGTTTGGGGATCTCTAATAAGGTTAAGAGCCGAATAATGAACTTGGAAGTGAGGTATGTCTCTGCCTAATCTTGTAAGATAGAATTATCCCCTTAGGTTTATTAATTGTTGTGTGGTACTTGTTGTGGGAGCTTCGTATGCACGGGGTGATGAGAGCCCGAGCATAGCTATATTTATGTTATGTTCGGGTAAATTTTAATTCACATCATGCCTTAAATGTTCCATTTGTATTTCACCCTGTATATTGGTTTTTCCTTCATTTAGTACTAGGATTGAGGCCAGAATAAAATAAGGACGGAGACTCTTACTTTAGAAAACTATGGAATATTTGATGAACAATAGATCCGTATCTTCTCGACTCGCATGTACTTTCTTGAGTGGGGTAGTTTCTTTATTCTAATGGGATTGGGTCATTCTCCTCGGTAGTGTTGTAAATTACTCTTATAAAATCGGGTTATTTGTCTTGGCAATGTTATCAATTACCCTTATGGGATGTGGTCATTCGCCTCGATAGTGATGTAAATTACTCTTATGAGATTGAGTCGTTTGCCTCAGCAATATGGTAGCAATATTCTTATGGGATCGGGCTTTTTGCCTCGACAACACCGTGTATCATTATTTCTATGGGATTGGATCGTTCACCTCGACATACTCGTGCATAATACTTGAGATTTGGTTTGGATTTAATATCAGTTGAGTTCGTGCCTTCGAGTCCGGTTATGAAATTTTAGTGATCACATATTGACCCATGTTTGGAAATTTACTATTAAAGTTTATCTATTTCGCTGCTACTTATTGTACTTCATACACGTCCACTTTTGCGAATTTTATTATTTGACCATTAGTAAGTGCCAAGTCGACCCCACATCACTACTTCTCTGAGGTTAGGCTAGATATTCAGTGGTACGTATTGATTTACTTACTCACGCTACACTTTTGCACTGATTGTGGTGATTTGTTTGTCTTGCTTCGATCTGCATCACCTGGAATCTCCCTTTACTTTATTTTATTTTATTCATACAGTAGCTATAGTAGTTTTGTATATTCCTTAGATTGCTCATTCAATTATGGCACCGGGTTTAAGGGACTTCTAGTAGACTTTCATAGTTGTACTTGTTGTCATATTACATTATGTACTATTTGTACTCGTATTTTTGGTAAAGTGGTGCATATGTTTACATGAGTTTCATGTTTAGTTCCTATTTAATTAATGAAATATTCTAAGTTTAAGGGCTAAATTGGATAATTAAAAAGGTGATTCACCATTGGCTTGCCTAACCACATCTTTGGGTTCCACCACGACCTAATACAAGGTTTAGGTCGTGACAATTTAGTATTAGAGCTCTAGGTTCACATAGGTCTCATGAGTCATGAGCAGGCCTACTAGAGTCTCGCGGATCGGATAGAGACATCCGTACTTATCTTCGAGAGGTTATGGGATATTAGGAAACTTCTCTTTATTCACCTTCTATCGTGTAGTTGATGTTATGCTAAGTAAATTTCTTTTATTCTCTCACATATTGTGATAACATGCACCATAGATGTACAGACGGTAGAAGGGCTACTCTACCAGTTATCATAGGTAGAGGCAGAGGCCAGTGGAGGGCCACAACTTTTTGTGAGAGGACGGGGATATCCTAGAGTTACTCTAGTAGTACCACCAGTGGATCCAGTGGAGGATCCTTTTATTGAGTAGCAGGATGAGGTACCTACAGCCGAGCTGCTCCCATCGGATTTCATGACCACCCCGGGATTTCAGGAAGTCATGGGCCGCATGTTGCAGTTCATGAATTCTATGACCCACGTTCAGCTATTCCCAGCAAATCCAACCATATCTCAGGTTGGAGGGGGAGCACAGACCCTCGCTCAGGCTTCGGGGCACGCTGCTGTCGTTTATCATACCCTTAGTACATTGTATGTAGGTAGAGCCCATGTGGTTAAAGTAGCTATACCGTAGCCCATACCAGCCTATGACTATTGAGCAACATAAATGGATGGATAGATGGACTAGGCTATATCATTTTTTCTTTAAAGGTGAGCGGCATGAGGACCCACATGACTTCATAAATCATTGTAGGGACATGCTGCATAATATTGGAGTACTGGAGTTCGACAGGGTGAACTTACCACATTTCAGCTAGAGCGTAAGGCCCATTGATAGTGGCACACTTACCTCTTGGGCAGGCAGGCAGGTTTACCTCCCTTGACTTTGGAATCAATTTACACATCTATTCTTGGAGAAGCATATATCACCTTCAGAGAGAGAAGAGCTCCAGGGTCAGTTTGAGCAACTCCGTCAGGTTCATATGTTTGTGACCGACTACGAGGCGATACTCACTGACTTGTCTTGTCATGCAACTATACTCCCCATGGATACAGAGAAGGTGTAGAGGTTCATTACATGTTTGCATCATGAGATTCATGTTTCTACGGACCGTGAGGCAAATATGGGGATTTTATTTCTCCAATCTATGTAGATAGCTCGGATGATCAAGCGTATCCACAATTATAGTGGAGAGTTTGCGCCGAGGGATAACCGGCCTCGGCATTATGGTGAATTGATGGCACCCTGGATGGGGTAGAGGTGAGTTCACGAGGGGCCAGTCTAGTAGGCTCATGCATTCAACACCACCGCCTGCTCAGAGTGCTCCAGCACGACCATACTTCAATGATATTCTAGAGAGTACTTATCGTCTGCAGCTATTCATGGTCCCTCCAATGGGTATTCATGCTATCAGGATCAGACTTTGAGTCAGCAGTTCACCACTCAGAGAGATTGTTTTGAGTGCGGGGAGTTGGTCCACGTGAAGAGGTTTTGTCCCAGAATATAGGGCAAGATAGTGCACCAGGACCATCAGCCTATGATTGTCGCACCAGCTACTACACCGACGGACAAGCAAGTTGGGGTCACCCTAGAGGTAAAGGCCAACTAGGTGGTGCTTCGGCTAGATTCTATGCTTTCCCAGCAAAGCCAGAGGTAGTCGCCTCCCATGCAGTGATCACAAGTACTATTTCTGTCTATCGTAGGGATGCTTTGGTACTATTTGATCTAGGGTCTGCTTATTCCTATGTCTTTTCTTTATTTGCTCATTATTTGGATATATCTTGTGAGTCCTTGGGTGTTTCTGTATATGTTTCCACATTAGTGGGTGATTCAATTATTGTGGTTTGGGTTTATAGGTCCTATATTGTGGCCTTCTATGGTTATAAGACCATAGAGGATCTTCTATTGCTCGATATGATTGATTTTGAGGTTATCTTAGGCGTGGATTGGTTGTCTCCGTACCATGCCATTCTCAATTGCCATTTCAAGACTACGTCCTTGGGGATGCCCGAGTTTCCCAAATTAGAGTGGAGAGGTTCATTTATCGGTACTTCCAGTCAAGTTATTTCTTCCTTGAAGGCTCGACGTACGGTCGAGAAAGGTTGTTTGTCCTATTTTGCCTTTGTTCGGGATATACTATAGAGACTCGCATGATAGATTCAGTGCCGGTGGTATGGGAGTTTTATGATGTATTTCCTATTTATCTACCAGGTATGCCACCGGATTGGGATATCAATTTCGGTATTGATGTTGTGCCAGACACCCAGCCTATCCCTACTTCTCCTTACCACATGGCTCTAAAAGAGCTGGGAGAATTGATAGAGAAACTTTAGTAATTGCTTGAGAAGGGGTTCATCAGGCTAACTATGTCATCTTGGGGCGCACCGGTATTTTTTGTAAAGAAAAAGGATGGGAGTATGCTAATATGAATTGATTACTGCCAGTTGAACAAAGTCACTATCAAGAATAGGTACCCATTGCCACACATTGATGATTTCCTTGATTAGTTATAGGGTGCTAGGGTATTCTCGAAGATCGACTTGAGATCTTGGTATCATTAGTTGAAGATCCGTGCTTCGAATATTCTAAAAACGACTTTCTAGACCAGATATGGGCACTATGAGTTTCTAGTGATATCTTTCGGCTTGAATAACGCCCCGCTGACATTTATGGATTTTGATGAATCAGGTGTTCAGGTCATATCTTGACTCATTTGTCATTGTCTTTATTGATGACATATTGATCTACTAGCGTAGTATCGAGGAGAACGAGCAACATTTGAGGTTAGTGTTTCAGACCTTGTGGGAACCAAAGCTATATGATAAGTTCTCCAAGTGCGAGTTCTATGGCTTTCTTGCGGCATGTTGTGTCAGGAGAGGGTACTAAGGTGGATCCTAAGAATGTTAAGGCAGTTTAGAGTTGGTCTCTTCCCATCACAACGATCGACATCAAGAGTTTCTTGGGGCCAGCAGGTTATTATCGTCAATTTGTGGAGGGTTTCTCAATTATTGCAGCTTTTTAACTACAATGATCTAGAAGGGTGCTTTGTTCAGGTGGTCCGATGATTGGGAGGCGAGCTTTCACATGCTCAAGATTGCTTTGACTACAACACCAGCGTTAGTGTTCCCTCCGGATCAAGGATGTATACTATGTATTGTGACGCTCCACGTGTTGGCTTGGGTTATGTATTAATGTAGGAGGGACGAGTTATTGCATATGTTTCACGCCAGCTGAAACCCCCATAAGAAGAATCATCCCATGCATTATTTGGAGTTGGTCGCGATAGTCCATGCCCTCAAGATCCGGAAGCATTATCTTTATGGTTTTCCTGCAATGTTTACACCGATCACTGCAGTTTAAAGCATTTGTTTAAGCAGATGGATCTAAATCTAAGGCACCGCATGTGGCTTGAGTTACTGAAATATTATGATATTATCGTCCCCTATCACCGGGGAAAGGCGAATGTGGTCACGGATGCCTTGAGCACAAAGGCCTAGAGTGTGGGTAGTTTGACATTCATTTTAGCGGAGAAGAGGCCATTAGCTTTGAACATCCCGTGCTTAGCCAACCGTATTGTAAATCGTGTAAAATTCTGCCAAGGAATTTAAGGTTGTATGGTGCAGGGGTAGGTTAACGAGTTGGAAGGTTGTAAATAATTTTCGTGACGAGCTTGTTCACCACGGTACTGATTTTTTGGGTTGTGCAATGCATTAAAGAGTTGATGGAATTTTTTGCAGAAGGATGCAATTATGCGATCAGTTTCATTACCGCAGATCGATTTCGCGGGCTGCATACCCATTGCAGAGTTGAACATAAGAAGTTAAATATTGAAGGTCGTTTTGCGATCTATTATATGACCATATTTCCGTTGTAGATTCAGCATGAGAAATTTGGAGGGTGATTATACGGTCATTCTGTAGCCTCATAACTGATTTGTGGACTGCACCTGACCCGACCAACCCAATTTTGGAGGATAATTTTGTGGTTTCTTATTTGGACCGCATACCTATTCTGCGATGCACTTTGTGACCGCATATCTGGGTTCGGGGGGTCTATCTTTTGTTTTTATAATCCGACCTCCTTTTTTATTAAAAGCCATTGAGGCTCTTTAAAGGCAAAACCTTATGTTTGAGAGAGAGAAGAGAGAGAGAGAGAGAAAGAGAGAGAGAGAGAGAGAGAGAGAGAGAGAGGATCTATCAATTATACTTATCCATTCTTGTCCAAATCTTCAAGAACCAAGGAAGCCATTCACTAAGCCATCAACTATCCGGGTAAGTCTTCTCCTAAGCTTTCATGCAAATTGTTATGGGTCTAAGTAAGTTGTAGAGTTTGAGATAGGTCACACATGTACCAATGTGAGGTAGTATATGAAGTTGTTGAACTAAAATGTGTGAATTATTTGTTGAAGGAATAAGGGATTATCATTATAGAGCCTTTCGTTCGATTTTGGATAGTAGGTGTTTGACGAAATTACCAAAAGACTTATATCATGAGAAACCTTCTAATTAGTATTCAACTTTCACTATCTTCTTATATATTGAAATTGCTAGAAGTATGGGGACGTTATAGTAAACTAAGGAAAGCTCAAACAAGCTATGTTGGCTAAACTCCCTTTCTAAAATAAGAATCTATGAGTTCCTCGTACGTTCTAAATGTGGTTTGTTCAAACTCTCATTCCAACTGTTCCAAATTGATTCCAAAAATTTATTTACCTAAATGTTCACGTACTCGAGTCACATAAATTAACCCTATCATATTATGCACCCTCTTTATGGGAAAATACTCAAATATGGTTGTTGTCACTAATGTATATGAATTGAATCCATGCTTTAACGTAAATGGCCATGCTCTCCTTTGTAGGTATTTCCAATGTGTTTTGAGTTCTTACACTTGAGCTGAGGGTCTCCTGGAAATAGCCTCTCTGCCTCCCTCCCCCGGGGATAGGGGTAAGGTCTGCGTACATATTACCCTCCCCATACCCCACTTGTGGGATTTTACTAGGTTGTTGTTGTTTGAGTTCTTACACTTCATGAATTGCAATTGTGTATTGACCTTTAGGAAAATATTTCAAGAATAAATGGTGTATTACTTGTTTATGATTTTAACTTGTGCTTCGATTGCAAATCAATTTTGCTCCATTCTTTGGAAAGAAATCCATTATGTTTAAAGCCTTCATTACTATTGAATTTAAAGCTATGATTTCTAAAATATTCTATATGTTGATGTTTATGATAATGATCCTTGAAAGTAAAGAAATGAAAGTGTAAAATTTAAAATACGACCATCGTGCCATGAATGAAAAATTCCATGTATAACCATGAGAGCAGTAAAATAATGATGTTGTGAGTGGTTAAAAGTGCTAATGAAGCTATATATGGTATGAAAGGTTATGATATGAAGGAGTCTATATTTCTATTTTCTTTATATACAACTTTTTGGGAGTATTATTAGCAAGCCAAGGAAGGGTCAGTTATAATGGCCCACATCTGAAACTACACGTACCGGTGTATGAGTTGATTGAGATTATTTCCTTTAATTGGAATGATATTGATGTATTGAGATTATTCCTCTTATTTGGGATTAGCTTGTTGCTAGCCTTGTATTGGATGTCTACTCACACGACATATGTGGGGAGACGTCTTAGACGACGAGGTGATGATTGGATGCCATGTCGCACCCATGAAGGTTCCTCCTTCTTATTATTGTATTTTATTCGCATCACTATGTAATCCACATTCATTCGCAGGCAGATGGATCAACTATTCAGCCGTGATCAGACTCCATGCCTCGTGCATGGTGTGATGCTCGGAGGCTAATGATCTCCCAACCAAACATGTTAATTTCTTTTTTTGAAAATTGTTATGTTATAACTTGGCATTTGGATATTATTGGATTTTCCTTGTTGCTTTTGTGATTTCCCCCTTCTTATATTGGAATTTTGTTTTACGATAGGGTATTTAGCTTTACATACTGGTACTATTCCATATGTATTAACGTCCCTTTTGTCGGAGGCATTGCATCTTCAATGGATGCATGTGGATCGGCAGTAGGTGGCTCGGGTTCTTGATAGGCGTACCTCTTCTCAGTTGATTCAATGAGCTTTATTCTACTTCGAGGCCTTATTACATTAAGTGGGAGTTTGGACATAAGAATTGTAAAATTTCGATAAGAAAAAATGAGTTTTTTTAAAAAGTAAAATTGATATTTTAAAATTAGAGTTGTGTTTGGACATGAATATAATTTTGGGTTGTTTTTGAATTTTTGTGAGTGAAGTGGGTTGAAATCTTAAAAAAATAGTTTTTGGGAGTTTTCAAATTTTTAAAAAATTATAAAATTCATCTTCAAGTGAAATTTAAAAATTTGATCACTAAAAACTAATTTTGAAAAAAGTAATTTTTTTTCAAAAAAAAAGTGAAAAAAACTTCATGGCCAAACGAGGTCTTAACTTTGCACATTGTGTTTTGAGGTATAATCGGGGCCTTATTGTCGGTACTTTCATATTGTAATATTGTTCACTTAGAAGCTCCGAAGACATATTTTGGGTTGTGTTTTGAGTTTGTGGGGAGGGTAGGGGAAATAACTAAAAACGTTATTGGAATCGTTGGATGATTTCTCTTTTAACTATAAATTTGTAATATTGTGATAATTGTAAATGAAGCTTTTGTAAGAATGAAAGTTGGTGCTGTGCATACTACTCTCTTGATTGGTTTAATTCTAAATATTTATCCTCAAATTATTCATGGGTGAGGTGGAATGATAGGCACTAAATAGGCTTGCAGAACTAGGGCGACTCAGTCGAGCGCCGCTCCCCAAGGTCGAGGCATGACATGTCTTGTGAGGTTGGATATTTTTTAGCCCAGTCGAGTTATTGCATGCGTTGTGGCTCACTCTTTTTTATTCGAGTAGATCAAGGGTCGTCAGTATGATGACAATATTACGGGGTGATGCCAAGGAGGTTGCTATCGGTGACGATGGTGTTCTCCGACTTCAGGGGTCGTGTTGATACCGAATTATTTCCTATTATATTTTTAAAAATGCATATATACCTACAAAACTATGCATTAACATCAATTAATATCTTTATATAAATTCTGCATTTTTAAGGGTTTTAATTAATTTAATCCCGTATTTTTTATTTATACAAATAATTACTAATTGCATCACAAATAATTTTATTAATATTTTGTGATTTAAATTATCTTTTAAATTTGTATTAAGTTTTAATTATTTTTCAAATAGCCATATTTGCATTTTTTGGGTTATAATTATAGTAACTTTGCAATTATCGTTTATGCATGCTAGTACATTATCTTACCAGAAAATAGTTTTTTGTATATTTTTAAATAATAAAAAATTGTTTTAAAATATTTAAAGACATAAAAATCATTTTTATAATCTGTTAATTATTTTTATCAATTAAATATGTATTTAACAAATAGCCCTTTTATTTTTCGGACCTAGCCTATTAAACCAGTCCAATTTCAATTCCCCAATCCCAATTCAATTAAACCAGCCCAAATCCACCACAACCCAAACCAGTTAAATTCAACCCGCCCCAACCCTAGGATCAATCTTAATTGTTGATCTCTAAGATCAACAGTCTATATCATTTCCTTCCCTTTTTAGTCCTAAAAAACCCCAAACCCAGTCATTTTTTCACCATCGGCCGCCCTGAAACTCTCTCTTCCCCAATCCTTTCTGAAACCAAACTCTAACCCTAATATTATCCACCCAAAACCAGTCCTAAATCTTTGATTCCTACCCGTTCCATGGATTTCTATGGTTGTTTGAGATTTTTACTGGTCTCTTACTTCCCATAATTGCCCTATTTTGTTATTTCATGGAAAGATCTTGAGGAGATCTAGCATGTTTGAGTTTCTTTGAGGGTCAGCCTATAGTTAACTCCGTTTGTGAGTGCCACTCTCTTAATGTGTTATGATTCAAAGCCAGGTTCTCTTTACCCCTCCCACTTTCCTCCAAGCCCTGATCTTTGAACATGAATCCGTCCAGATCGTTGTAGATCTGGAATGATTCAGAGTTCGTCAATGACTTTTCTTTAAAGATCTCTTGTTTCCTTGTTGTTAATAGATTTTCAGGACTGTGTTACTTTAGGGTTTTGGGTTTCCTTGTTATTTGTTGGTCGAATCTCTGTGTATCTGAAGTGTTTTCAAGTTTCCATGACAGTTTTTCTTAAGAATTTTCTAATTCCCTACTGTTAATCAACTCTAAGTACTTCTTAAAATCAAGGTTTCTGCTTCGTATATTTTGCAATGGGTTTTCTGAAATTTTTCATGTTTTGTTTAATCTTTCTGTAATGACTATGTTCTATGCTTGATTTCTTGACTGGTCATTGTTTGAATTCAACATTTTTGACCATTAGTGTTTGAATAATTGACTAATTAACTTAATTATCTAGGGTTTCATTGTTTGCTGAAATAATTTACCGATTTCGGCTTGCT
Source organism: Nicotiana benthamiana (assembly GCA_034376525.1). Taxonomy (NCBI): domain Eukaryota; kingdom Viridiplantae; phylum Streptophyta; class Magnoliopsida; order Solanales; family Solanaceae; genus Nicotiana; species Nicotiana benthamiana. The sequence goes on along the minus strand of CM067323.1, from coordinate 72,566,397 downwards.
TTCCTTAATTCAGAGGTTCCTAATTGGTGTCTCTTGCCTATTTATGGGTTGATTGACCCTTGATTGGCCTCTAATTACCTATGATTGCCTTATTCGTATGATTGATTGCTTGGTTTATGGGTTCTAACCCTAATTGGATGTTAAACCCGCTTCTTGTATTTGAAACTCAATCAGAGTTATTTATGGGTATAATCCCCTAATTTTCTAACCCCATCAAGCTTGATTGATTATTTGATTACTTCCCCTACCTTAATAAATTATCCGTATGGTTTAGGGATTTTTACTAATTCCCTATTTGTATGATTTGGATTCCTTACCCTAATTAACCCTTTTATTATTGTGACCATTAAGTGACTACCCCTAATTAAGGGGTCTATTCCATACTCCTTTACATGAATTGATTCTATGATTATTTGATTGACCCCTAATTGACTCGCTTCTGATTATGTTTACCTTATTTTCCCTACTCCCTAACTGCTTTACATACACTCTTGTTTTACCTCTCACGGACACGAACAACAGTTCACAAACAAAGTAACCCACAAACTCTACTCCCGTCTCTCTCTGCTACTTGTGTTCATTGTTTGTCTAGTCGGCTGAAAGCGAGGACTAGACTGTGGAATCCCGCTACTTTACTTTCTGCTTCTGTTTCATTTAATCGGTATGCTCTCACTTTACTATCATGCAAACCTCTATATGATTTGATCTGTGTATTTCGTATTCCTTACATGACCATTTTTGTTACTAAATTAGTATGATCTTTTGTTTATCTTTAACTAGACCTATGTGATTCATGTTCAATTAGTATGTATACTGCCATTCAATTAGACTACGTTTTTTTGCTATTCAACTTAACATATATGCTTCCTTATAATAACATGCCTACTTCTGTCTTAATTGTACCTATGTGTCTACTGCATCAACTTGTTTACTTCTATATTGACTGCAATAACATATTTACTTCTTTCTGATTGAACTCATATGTGTCCTGCTCTCAATCTGTTTATTCTTGCTTTAGTTAGACTTCTGTGTTTCCAGACTCATGCTTATTTATTTTTCACTAGCATATCCATTCTATCTTATGTTTACCTCTGATCAATATGACTCCACAACCCTACTACCCATTTGTATGTGACTGATGCTCACCTAGTGACAGTTAATTAACTAAGTTGGAATTCTAAGTTACCTTGTTTCTGTCTATTATTTGACTACTAGGACCTTTTTTTGAGTTATAATGACTGTTTGACCCTTACTTCCTGAGAGTCCCAAAACTATTTTCTTAAAAACTACCTCTTGTTTAAAACTCATATTCTTAGAACACCTAAGGTCTTGCTCCTCTACTGTAAGCATTGATTAGGAGTCCATGAGGCTCCTATGAACTTTGATGCACTGGAGATGGCTTTCCAATACCTCCTCACAAAGGGTTACTTCGAAAAGTTTCCTGGTGTGAGTATTTTCCGGGGTCCCTGAGGTCTTGGGAATTTTGATACACCAAGATACTATTGGATGCACTATGAGGTTATGGCATTTTTGAACTGGTTGAAGGCCTGGTCTGCTAGGTTTGTCCTTTTGTCCTATATCCAGACTCTCTATATTTGTAGCAATTTTATTTTCGTAATTAATTATTAATGTTGGTTTGTAATAATAATTTCTTGTAAACAGATATTGGGAAAATTAGTAAAAGGAAGGGATTTTATACATATCCTATTGGAAAAGTGTAGATGTCATGCCTATAGGTTGTTACAATATATGTTTATTAAGATACCATGCTTATAAGTTGTTACAATATATGTTCATTTAGATACCATGCTTATAAGTTGTTACAATATTTGCTGATTTAGACATCATGCCTATAGGGTTCAAAAATCGATCATGCATTCTATATAACATGCCTGTAAGTTTGCTATGATGCTTGCTTAGATACCATGCGTATAGGTTGTTACAATATTGGACATATATCATGCCTATAAGGGGTTTTAAAATTAACTCATCCTGCGTGTAAGCCTGAAAAGATCAGTTTATGCATATTAACGAGGTTTAAATCAATCTTCTGTATGTTTTAAAATTAATTTAGATGTCATGCCTATAGGATTCTAAAACCAATTTCTGCATTTAGCTGCCAATATTTATAAGTCCAAAATCAGTTATCACACCCAGGCAACATGTCTATCGGACTTAATAAACTCAAACTGTTTTAAACTGATTCCTAGAATTTTGATTGCATTTAGACAACATGTTTATAGGGTATTACAAATCGAAGCCCAGGCAAGCCTATAGGTAATCAAGGTCTAATAAGAACTGTGAAACTATGCTTTGCTTGTGACTGCCCAGATTCAACGGGTTCTAAAAAATCATTAGGCAAACTGATTAGGTCTCTATCACTTCATCTTAACACAATTTTGCATATTCTCTGTTTGCCATGCCCACCTAGATATAATGTTCTAGGACCTTTTTGAAAAAGCTGAAATCCGTTGTTTGAGAGGTGCACTTACTTGCTCTATTTGTGGAGGTAAAATGTGAGCCTTTAACTGTTCTATCCTTTGTCCGGTACTACATGTTTTGTTTGTCACCTAGAATTTTCTCCTTTTAATTATTGTAGGAGAGTCTAGATCCACCTTAACTATGAGTCCTAAATACCTTCGGGACAATATAAGTAAAGGGACGAGTAGTGCACACATCGGATACATCTTAAGGTTGCTAGAACACTTTAGGCTATGACCAGGGGTAATTGAGTAGTAAAGGATATGATGACATGTATGCTAATACCATGCTAAACCCCTCTGGTTGAGAAAGGCTTACCGGGTATTGTACATATGTGATCCTATATGCTAACAAACCTAGGACTTCCCTCGTCTTATTCACATGTGTGTGCTTAGACTGCTTATCTGTTAAACTTCCTCTATCTTATATGTTTACTTAGACTGCTTATCAACTAACTGACTAATTCACATAATCCGAGTTCGGCCGGGACCTACCTTTGTGGACCGGGAGGGGTGCCTAACACCTTCCCCTCAAGGTTATTTCAAACCCTTACCCAGTTTCTAGTAATGCAAACCGGTCTATGAATTACTTGTTTTAGGTGTCATAACACACCGTAAATCTGTTAGGTGGGGACACTTCAAATTCAAATACCCAATTCCCAAAAGGAAATGAGTTGCTCTCAATGAATGTGTAAACCCATACTCCACGAGGAAAAAGGGGGAGCGACATGTCGCTTATATGTTCCTAATATTGATGGCCCAAGGGAGACGATTCTTGAGGAGTCATACAGTTCATGGAATTCTATTCATCCAGGTTCCACAAAGATGTATTGTGACTTGATGCAGCATTACTGAGGGCGACAGATGAAGAATGACATTGTAATGTATGTTGCGAGATGTTTAAAAATATGAGCACCAGAGGCCAGGTGGTTTACTTCAGCACATGGTTATAACAAAAGGAAGTGGGAGGAAATTTGATATCTTATGGGTCATTGTTGATTGACTGACCAAGTTTGTGGACCGGTAGTGACTATGTATTCTTCAAAGAGGTTAGCCTAGATTTACATTCAGGAGATCGTCCGGTTGCATGGCGTGCCTATTTCCATTATTTCAAATAGAGGCCCACAATTCACTTCGCATTTCTAAAGAGTTATACAGAGTGAGTTGGGTACCCGGGTAGAGCTCAACATAACCTTTCATCTGCATACAGATGGGTAGTTAGAGAGGATAGTTTAGATTCTAGATGATATGCTCGAAGCATGTATGATTGATATCAAGATGGACAAGTTTGCTTATAATAATAGTTATCAGCCCGACATTGAGATGGCTCCATTTGAAGCCTTGTATGGTCGGCGGTGTCGTTCCCCCATCGACTGATTTGAGCCCGGAGAGGCTAGGCTATATGATACTGATTTGGTAAAGAATTCCTTGGACAAGGTAAATTTGATTCAGGGGTGACTGCACAGTTCAGTCAAGACAGAAGAGTTACACATATTAGAAGGCGCATGATATATCATTTATGGTAGGCGAGAAAGTTCTCTCGAAAGTCTTGCCTATTAAGGGTATCATGAGGTTCGGAAAGATGGTTAAGCTTGGACTGCAGCAAGGTTCAAAATATCTCTCTGATGAAGCTTAGACCCGTCCCAAGATTCATCGGTCCATTTGAGGTGTTGGAGCAAGTTGCAGAGGTTACATACAACCTTATTTGCCTCATAGCCTATCAGGAGTTCATCTAATATTCTGCTTGTCTATGCTTCGTAGATACTGATGTTAGTGTTTTAGCCATGGTATTACATTCCAATGATTGAGATTTACGGGCATTTGAGCTCAAATGATAGTGAACTACATTTAGTACGTGTTTTATGCATTGCAGGAAGCGACTTGGAGCTCAAAAATTAATTTGGAGCTAAATTGATCAATTTAGAGTTTTGAAGTATGAGTAAAAGCCCAATACATCAAGTCGGGATTGTATTCGGAGGTCGTGTAACAAGTCTGGATGTTAAAAGAGGATGAAATAAGTTCACTCTGAGAAAATTGTGGCGCGGCGCAATAGTGTAAAATGCTGTCTGATGCGAAAAGTTGAGGCTGCTGATAAAATGCACTAATGCGCCGCAGCCTGCGGCGCGACTGTTCAACTTTTACAGAGCGAAGTCCTAGTTTGCGCATGAAAGGATTTTTTCGTCTAGGCCTGTCCCTACGTGGTATAAATATATTTAAAAATGCTATTTTGAGGAGGTTAGACATACTTTTGACACAGATTCGACCAAAGGAGGCAGAGACACAAGAGGAGCAATGTGGGAAATTCTTCTACGAGTTTTTCCTTCCTCTTCATATTTTTCATTGTTGGTTATGACTTTTAGTATTGTAGTTTTACATACTATTATGGATAACTAATTTGTTATCAAGAGTTTTGATGGAACCTTTTGTAGGACAAATTCTTGTTATGTTTTTATATAATTGAGCCGTAGTATAATTTTTATTTGATCAACTACTTTATAGTTGTAGTTAATTGATGGGATCCTCAACTAGTTGTGCCTATTTAGTACGCATAACTCGGGAAAGAGTGCATATTTAGGTAATGGTTGGACAACACCACTCCTAGAGTATATGAGGGATCAATAACCGTGGGCTTAAAGGATGGATTAGGGATAACAAAGCCTTGGGTGTAATCTAAAGTGAGCTCTAATAAATAAAGCTAGCTAGAGTAACTCGGGAGAGTGCGTCTAGTAAAATATCGTGATTACTCGGGAGAGATTTACAGTAATAAGAGTGCTCATGATTGATAGATACGATTAGGCAAATCTATGTAAAGTATAATCGGAAGGGATTCCGTCAGTAGAGGAAATCACAACCTCAGAACATTCTCTTAATTGTTTACAACTTAATCGTAGTTAGTTTTCAGTTGCTTATTTACTTTCATTATTAGTTAGTAGAAATACCATCAATTGTTATTGACAATGTTTGGGAAGTTGATTCCGTAGAATTTAGTAAGTCCAACGAAAGTAATTGATAGGTTGATTCTTTGTGGGTTCGACTTTGGGCTAAATACTCAGATTATATTGCAACATCCGCGTGTCCTTTTATAAGGATAGTTGTGTGTGATCAAATTTTAGCAACGTTGCCGGGGACTAAACGGTGTTGTCAATTAAAATTGAAAAAAGAACAAAAATTCTTAGTGTAGTCAAGTTTCTCTACACCCTATCATTATATTAAAATTTTAACGCTTGTTGACTTAGTTGTACAAGTGCATGCCCAGAAACTCAATAAGAACTGGTGAAGTATTTGAAGCATTATTAGATCCGAGAAAGTTTTCACGGCCTTGAACCGGGCCAATCGGAAAAACAAACAACAAAACACAACTGCACAATTCGAAACAAATATGGGAGATCACGAAGAATACCCAGTTGTACCAATAGTGCCAGAGGCGACTCTTTATGATTGGGCGCAATCCACAACTGAAAATCTGTCCATATCGATTGTAATCCTGTAGATACATGTTGAATCATTGCAGATCACAAATAACATGCTGCACTTGTTACAAAACAAGAGACTATTTTCGGGGTCACAAGTCAAAGATCCTCAATGACACTTGAAGAATTTCCTGTCCATATGCAAAACCCAAAGGCAGCCTAACATAACTCCGGAAGCAATCAAGCTGTTATTGTTTCCATTCCCAGTGATAGGAGCTGCACATACCTGACTAAACTCACTCCCCATAAATTCCATAACAACTTGGGAGGATTTAGTCAAGCAATTCCATAATAAGTTCCACCCACCCAACAAGACTGCTCAACAAATTGATGAAACTTTGAGTTTTAAACAGATACCAATAGAGACATTACATGAAACATGGGAATGCTTCAAGGGGATGCTGGTTGTATCCGCATCATGGTATTCCAGATCTGAAGTCGGGGCATCGATTTTACATGGGATTATCTGATAGTGTGAAGAACATTGTTGATGCTTCAACTGAGGAAGCGTTTTTGAGCAAGACATGGAGAGAAGGCTAGAGTCTCGGGCTGGACAACCAGGAATGCACCTATCACTCTAGTAGTGCACTCACTGCCCGTAGATCCATCCAACTCTATGGCTGAAAATATGGCCACCTTATTGACACATATAAGCATACTCACCAAAAAGGTGGAAGAGTCAGGGTAGAAGCAGCAGGTACACATCGTAGATACTACCAATATGGGCTTGTGCACATCTTGCATTAGTAATCCAATTAGTAACCAGTGGAATGCATAACATGATCATCATCACTACCCTAAAGACATGAACAATGTGTCGAATTATGTAGGCCAATGACAGGGTGGTCAGAATTCGGGCCAGCAAAATCAGTCGTATAGGACAATCCACCCACAGTTTAACAGTAAGAACATGAGAGGTATGAGACCTTCCAACAATATGGCACCTTACCTTAGGCCACAGAGATACAACAATCAGAATCAACAGTAGGGGTATCACCCTTCTTAGTACCAGCATGGTGGAAGGCACGAAGATGGGTTTGCTAGGCTTGAAGCAATGATACAGCAAGTTATTAGGTCTAATGCAAAAATTAGTGAGAGAGTAGATGCACATGATTCAGCGATCAAGAATATTGAAGTGCAGATGGGCCAAATTTTTATGTCTCTAAACAATTGTTCTCATGGGACACTACCTGCAGATACCTAGATAAATCCAAAAGATCAAGGCCCAAAGCAGCTGATAGCGGTGAGTCTACGTAATGGCATAGATTTGGATGTAGAGCAAGAGAGGGCTCGAGAAACCAGATAGGCGGAGACACTCATACCAGTGCTCATTGAGCTGGATAATTCAACAAAACTAACAGAGGTGACAATCCAGCCTACCCAGGAAGAAAATAGCATTCAGATTGAGACCGAGAAAGAAGCCGAGACAGCCAAGAACAACTAGTTAATGTGGCAGATGATAAAATAAATCCCAATTGATTGGGAAGAAGAGACATCCTACAAACTTCCCTCACAGTATGGCTAAGTACCAAAAGGAGGAGCAATACAAGAAGTTCTTGGAGATGCTGAAACAAATTCAGGTAAATATTCCACTGATTGATGCTTTGATGGAGATGCATAGGTATGCAAAAATGATGAAGGACTTGACGTCCCGAAAATTTGATTTCCAAGACTTGGCCACAACTACTCTTGCTCAGACCTGTAGTACAGTGGTGACTAGGTCAATTGCGAAAAAGTTGTCTGACTTAGGGAGATTTACATTTCCATGCACTATTGGTAATTTTACTTTTGCTAAGGCACTGTGATTTAGGGGCCAATCTTATGCTCCTGGCGATATATAAGAGGTTGGGTGTTGGTAGAGCTAGACCCACCTCTATGTGGTTGCAGTTGATTAACAGGACTGTAAAGTGACCATCTGGTATCCTGGATGATGTGTTGATTCAAGTAGGAAAATTTGTGTTCCCTGCAGATTTTGTGATATTAGATTGCAAAGTGGATGAGGAGATTCCCATAATTTTGGGAAGGCCATTCTTGGACACAGGGATAGCTCCCATTGATTGTGAGACTGGGAGCTCAAGATGAGAGTAAACAACGAAGAGATAACATTCAATGTACATAAATCTATTAGGCGACCAAGTGAATTCGCCAATTGCTCTCTTATTGATGCCGTGGATGTAATTGTAGAGACTTATGATGAGATGCTCACTATTGAGGATCCCCTTCTGAATGTTTGATGAATTTAGATGAGGTTAATGGAGAAGAACTGGCAGAATGGGTGTTGGCACTAGAGAGTAGAGGGTTTTGGGATAGAACTCTTGAATTTGAACCCTTGCACTTGGAAAATAGAGAAACTCATCCAGCCAAGCCATCCATCGAAGAACCGCCAAAGCTGGAGTTGAAGCCACTACCCGCCCATCTCAAATATGAGTTCCTTGGACCTGAGTCCATATTACCTGTTATTATCTCATCTAGTTTGTTAGATGTGCAGGCACAACAACTCTTGCAGTTACTTAAAGAGTATAAGACTGCCATTGGGTGGACCATGGTAGACATAAAGGGGATCGGCCCCGCCTATTGTATGCATAAAATTCTACTGGAAGAGGGACACAAACCTTCCAGGGAAGACCAAAGAAGGTTGAACCCCAATATGAAGGAAGTCGTGAAGAAAGAAGTAATAAAGTGGTTAGATATGAGAATCATTTTCCTAATATCTGATAGCAGATGGGTTAGCCCGGTTCAATGTGTACCTAAAAAGGGTGGCATGGCGGTAGTTAAAAATGATAACAATGAATTGGTCTATACGAGAACCATCATAGGCTGGAGAATTTGCATGGATTACAGAAAGTTAAATCTAGCCACCCGAAAAGACCACTTCCCACTTCCCTTCATTGATCAGATGTTAGACAGATTGGCAGGGAGGTTACACTTCTATTTTTTAGATGGGCACTCAAGGTACAATCAGATATCTATAACACTAGAGGACAGAGAGAATACCTCATTCACTTGCCCGTATGGCATTTATGCCTTTCAGATGATACTATTTGGCCTATGCAATGCACCCCCAACATTCCAAAGGTGCATGATGGCTATATTCACTTACATGTTATATGACATAATAAAGGTGTTTATGGATGACTTCTCAGTGCTGGGGAACTCATTTGATGAGTGCCTTATGAATCTGACTCGTTTGCTGAAACAATGTATTGAGACTAACATGGTTCTTAATTAGGAGAAGTGTCATGTCATGGTACAAGAGGGCATAGTATTGGGGCACCGGGTGTCAAGCAAAAGAATTGAGGTGGATCGAGCTAAAGTGGATGTAATAGCAAAGTTGCCCCTTCCAACTTCAGTCAAGGCAATCAGAAGTTTCCTCGGGCATGCCGGTTTCTACCTGAGATTCATAAGAAACTTTTCAAAAATTGCCAACCATATATGTAAGTTGTTGGAAAAAGATCACCTCTTCTTGTTTTCTGATGATTGCAGGGTAGCATTCGAGGAGCTGAAAAAGAGGCTGATCACAACACCTATCATTATTGCCCTCGACTGGGAACGACCATTCAAACTCATGTGTGATGCTAGTGACTACGCACTGGGGGTAGTGCTGGGACATTGGTAAGATAAGCTGATGCATCCGATCTACTATGCTAGTAGAACGCTGAGTGGAGCCCAACTGAACAACACTGTGACTAACAAGGAGATGTTGGCTGTGGAGTTTGCTTTCGACAAGTTCAGATCGTACCTGATTGGCACTAAGTTATGGTATACAGTGATCATACAACTCTCAGGTACTTGATTGAGAAGAAGGAGTCTAAGTCGCGCCTGATTCGTTGGGTGCTGCTACTGCAAGAATTCAACCTCGAAATTCATGATCGTAAGGGTACAGAAAACCAAGTCGCTGATCATCTATCATGACTTGAGGGAGCTGAAAACTCGGTCGAGGTTGAGGATATTCTGGAAACCTTTCCAGACGAGCAGCTACTTGCTACTAGCCTTGAGAAAGTTCCATGGTATGCAAATTACTTTGCGAGCAGTATAGTTCCCCATGACCTTTCCTCTGTACAAAAGAAAAAGTTTTATCGTGATTGTCGTATGTATTATTGGGATGAGTCTTATCTGTTTAGAATATATGTTGACAATATGATCTGAAGGTGTGTCCCCGAGATAGAACAATCTTCTATTTAGCAGGCTTGTCACGCATCGGCGTGTGGAGGACATTTTGGAGGGGTCAGGACAGCTACAAAAGTTCTAGAGGTCGAATTCTTTTGGCCAACAATGTTTAAAGATGCTCACCAATGGGTGAAGGGCTGCAATGAATGTCAGAGAACCGGGAACATTTCTCGTCGCCGTGAGATTCCCATGAACCCAATTCAAAAAGTTGAAGTGTTCGATGTCTGGGGGATAGACTTAATGGGCCCATTCGTCAGCTCTTTTGGCAATAAGTACATACTTTTTGCTGTAGATTACATGTCCAAATGGGTGGAAACTTCTGCATTTCCTACCAACGATGCGAGAGTGGTGGTGGGATTTCTGAAGAAGAACATATTTACTTGCTTTGGGATTCCGATAGTGGTTATTAGTGACGGAGGCACCCGCTTCTGTAATCTAGCCTTCGAGAAGTTGCTGGAAAAGTATGATGCACGCCACAAGGTGGCTACCCCTTATCACCCGAAGACTAGTGGACTTGTGGAAGTGTCTAATAGAGAGATAAAGAGTGTATTGACCAAGACTGTAAACGCCACAAGAATTGATTGGACGAAAAAGCAAGATGATGTACACTGGTCTTATAGAACCGCTTTTAAAACATCAATTGGTATGTCACCATATAAGTTGGTGTTTGGGAAGGCCCGCCACTTACCATTGGAACTTGAATATAAAGCTTGGTGGGCACTGAAACAGCTGAACCTTGACATTGAAGTTGCAGGCACAACAAGGATCACTGAATTGCATGAGCTCAACGAGTTCGAATATCTTGATTTTAAGAGCACAAGGTTGTATTGTTCCCCATGACCTTTCCTCTGTTCAAAAGAAAAAGTTTTATCGTGATTGTCGTATGTATTATTGGGATGAGTCTTATCTGTTTAGAATATATGTTGATAATATAATCCGAAGGTGTGTCCCCGAGATAGAACAATGTTCTATTTAGCAGGCTTGTCACGCATCGGCGTGTGGAGGACGTTTTGGAGGGGTCAGGACATCTACAAAAGTTCTAGAGGTCAATTCCTTTTGGCCAACAATGTTTAAAGATGCTCACCAATGGGTGAAAGGCTGCAATGAATGTCAGAGAACAGGGAACATTTCTCGTCATCGTGAGATTCCCATGAACCCAATTCAAAAAGTTAAAGTGTTCGATGTCCAGGGGATAGACTTAATGGGCCCATTAGTCAGCTCCTTTGGCAATAAGTACATACTTTTTGCTGTAGATTACATGTCCAAATGGGTGGAAATTGCTGCATTTCCTACCAACGATGCGAGAGTGGTGGTATTTCTGAAGAAGAACATATTTACTCGCTTTGGGATTCCGATAGTGGTTATTAGTGACGGAAGCACCCGCTTCTGTAATCGAGCCTTCGAGAAGTTGCTGGCAAAGTATGATGTACGCCACAAGGTGGCTACCCCTTATCACCGAAGACTAGTGGACTTGTGGAAGTGTCTGATAGAGAGATAGAGAGTGTATTGACCAAGACTGTAAACGCCACAAGAAATGATTGGACGAAAAAGCAAGATGATATACACTGGTCTTATAGAACCGCTTTTAAAACATCAATTGGTATGTCACCATGTAAGTTGGTGTTTGGGAAGGCCCGCCACTTACCATTGGAACTTGAACATAAATCTTGGTGGGCACTGAAACAGCTGAACCTTGACATTGAAGTTGCAGGCACAACGAGGATCACTAAATTGCATGAGCTTGACGAGTTCGGATATCTTGATTTTAAGAGCACAAGGTTGTACAAGTAAAGAATGAAGAGGTTGTATGACCAGAACATTATTGAGTAACATTTCAAACCCGGAGACATGGTATTGCTCTATAACTCAAGAATACGGTAGTTCCCTGGTAAGCTTAAATCACGATGGTCTGGTCCATTTTGAGTGGTCGAAGTATACCCCTCAGGGACTGTAGAGATTTCCTCAAAGAAAGACTTACACACATTTAGAGTCAATGGGTAGAAATTGAAGCTATACATAGGCATGACAGTACCAAAGGAAGTGTCAGAAACCCACTTGACGGAACCTCAGAGGTCGAGCGAGCCTTAAATGCGCTCATATGCATCGTGTCGTGACATTAAATCAGGCGCTTATTGGGAGAAAACCCAATGGTTAACCTCACTAACCCATAATTTTAGTGTAGGGTTATTAGAATTTAGGAGTTATTAGACTTGATTGGGCAGGTACAAGCAAGAATTGGACATAAAATAAGTACATAATTGAGTCGGGGTGCAAACCGGAAGTTAAGTGTCGAAAATAAATCGGGATTTGTGAAAATAGCCTACCACCTCATGCGCCGCGCCAGGGCAAACGGAGCTGAAAGACAAAAAGTAAGGGTCTATGATATTTTCCACTACCGCACTGCATCGGAAACCGCACCGTGCGACGTGGTAGTGCAAATATTTTTAAAAAAAATTAGCATTTTTTTAATTCTCTGATCAGCCCTCCCTCCTAACCACCACCACCATACCCCTTGTTCTTTTTTCTCTTTCACTCCAAATGCTACAACCCTTCCCCCAAATCACACATTCTCTTTTCTTCTCCAATTCCCTTCCCGCACACACACCACATCCCTTACATTCATCCTCAAGGTAAGTTCTCTACATTCTTCTATTTCCCTGAGGTAATTTAGTTTAATGAGTAGTATAGCTTAATTTCAATTAAACCCTAGGTAGTTTAGTTGTGCTAACTTTTTTCCAATTTACTTGCTTATTTTGGCCATAATTGGTGCTTAAATTGTTGGGTTTTCATTGTGGTTATACATGTGGAAGATTTTTAGCATGTCTTAATTCCTATAAAAAAAGTTATGGTGAAGTGGTGTGGAGGTGCTTAAAAGGCCAAAAATTAGTAGTTTATTTGTGCAAATTTGGAGAACTTTGTGCCCTTGTTACATTGTGGTGAAGGTAAGATGGTTGATTGGTATGGATGTGTTGCAATATTGGAAGAAACAAAGTTAAAATTATGAGGTAACTTTTGTGGAGGCCATGTGTTTGACTAAATGCCTAAATGACCTTGGAAGTGACATTGTAGCTTAGTGGAGAATAATTGCTATGAGGAAATATGTGCTAGGTGCTAATTGGTATATTCGATTCATGCTTTGTTCTTGTGTAGTGTTGTGTTGTATTTTGTGAAGTTTGTTAGTAGTGCATTCATATAAATTCTTTTATTTCTCTTCGTAGTTACTAGATTAGCTTCTTAATTTTGTATAGTTAACTAGTATAGTCCGTGGTTTCATACATTTGTTCCGCCAGTCAACCTGGACCCTGAGGTTGCTATTGACGATAGGAAGTTGGCCCGTAAATATGGCGACATATAAAACAACATTCAGGCTTTGGGTTTCGACAGTATATTCCATCCGGGTGATGCAGTGAATGTGAACCTAGTGAAATATTTTTATGCTAACTTGCAACTCGAAGCCAGCCTGGATGAGATTTACGAAGTGCAGGTAAGGCTAAAGTGATTCCATTCTCCTCCTGGGTGATCAATCAGATTATGGGGTTCATAGAACATTCCCACAAGCTTTTCAGAGGTTTCTCCGTCGACCAGACTATCCGACTATTCACCACCTATTATGTGGTGCCGACTCTTCTACCACATGGACACGAGATGCTAATGAATTCCATAAATACATGAAGAAGGCAACATTCCAGTGGCCATCCAGGGTTCTGTTGCGGTTGATTAATGCCAAGATCATGCTGACTGGTAGTGACACTGATGTAGCCCGACTGAAGGTATGTTTTATTTATGCCCTGTTGACCCGGATGTAGTTCGACCTTGGTAAAATCATGCTTGAGCATCTGGCTAACGTGCGACCACTTGGGGCTCGCCGGCTACATTACCCGACTATGATCACTCGATTGTTGCGAGCACACCTTGTGGAGGATGAGTACCACTACGATAGGACTATTCCAGTGTCTACCCTATTAGGGCCTTTGATGGTACGTCGGTGATCGACCCTCCCTATTGCGGATGTTAGTTCGGATAGAGGATGGTCTGCATTGAGGAGACTCTACAACTATTGTTTGCTAACTTGCGCCTTCGAGCTGATCGGGGGGGGGGGGCTGACTTGGAAGAGTTGCAACAAGATCACTCCCTTTCTTCTATCACTCAGCAGTGGTTGGGATTGGCGAGAGGAGGACATTCGCCACCTGATGAAGATGTGTACTCTATTCCCTCAGATGATGAGGAGTATTTGCGCACCTTCGAGGGTGATTATGATTATGCCTTGGGCCTTAGGGAGTCCCCTTTTCTCTCTTGATTTTACTAGTTTGCATTGGGGATAATGCAATCTCTTAAGTGTGGTGGTGGGGTGCTCCTATTTGATTGTATTCGTACTTTTCTTTGTTTTTCATTTGCCAATTGGTTTTGTTTGATTTGTTTCTTGCTTTATTAGACAATTCGTCTGTAAACTATAATTCTGAATTCTATCGAGCCTGTAATAGTTAGTAATTAAGAATGTAGTTCGACTGTTCCCGAAGATGGATTTCGTCGACTGGTTTCTTGAGGGAGATGAGTCGAAAGAAAAAAAACAAAGAAAAAATTCATACATGTGAAAATCCAAAAATATGTCTTCATTTTAGTTTTTTTCTTTTAGATATTGTAACAATTCCCGCTTGGTTTTTCTTTGTGCCGCGGCTCTTTTTCAAGGGTTTTGCTTGAACCAGGTATAGTTAAATCCTTTTTTTTTGAATTAAGAATCTTTAGTTAGGAAGCTAAGTTGAAGGATCAATTTACCTTGATTGCATATGCCTTGAGATTGATAAGGGTCTACGTTGTGACACCCAGACTCAACTCTTGACTCTTAAATAAGCACTTTAAATTTTATGATCTTAACTGCTTGACTAGAGTTCTTGATGAAAGCAATCATGAGTGAGTTATGTGTCATGTGTGTGTAAGGATTTGTTATATTCTGTGCATCGCATTTGATGCCTAGAACTTGCCCTGTGTGTTTGCAAAGTGAAATAGTAGTTTTGTTCAGTCTTGTAAGTGACATAGGCATTTCTTTGTTGAGCTATATATATATATATATATATATATATATATATATTACCCGCTTAATGTGATATATCGTAGTTAACCCCTTTTGAGCCTATAATCATATTTCTTTGGCAACCACATTACAAGCCTTACCCAATTGTTTGAATTGACCATAACTTTTTCACCTCTCATGAGCACTTGAATTGTTATGAATTTTGTAAAGTTAAAGTGTGGGGTGGTGGGTGTGGCTTTTGAGTGGAACTAATGGAATAAGGAGAAAGGTGCATTGTGTTGAAAAAACAAAAAAAAAATAAAATATAAGAGCCACTTGAATTGAATTGAAAAATAAAGAAGAAGGAAAAATATACATATTTATATATTCTTTGATAGTGGTGGCTCTTGACGTAATTGTGCTTAAAGATATAGGGAGTTAATCTAGATTGATGTGAAGGTGGAGTTTTGGTTTGACATAAGTGGGGTTTGAAGGTTGAAGTATATGTATTAAAATGCTTAGGGAGGTGTAGTCACTCTTATATATAAATGTATCCTACCAATCCCGCAGCCTACATTACAACCAATTAAAGTCCTACTTGATCCTAGACTGAATGAGCTCGATTAGTAGAGTACTACACTATGGGCAAGCCTATGTGCATCGTTTGTGGCATATGAATGTTATTTCTGAGAGTGAGCGAATTCTTTCTATCTTGAGTTCCTAAATATTCTTAAATTTTATTGTGTGAGACTACTCTCTTTTGTTGTGCGAGGGCACTTGATTCATGAAGGAAAGGTAATATCATTGACCTCTGTGTTAGAGTAATTGGGCGAACGATAAATGCATGGTAATTTTGAGTCGAATCTTGAGGGTGGGATGTTATGATAAGGGGCTCAATCCACTTTAATTCTTCTTCTCATGGTGTATCAGAGAGGTTGCTTGATGAACGGTTGTCTCTAGGTGCAATGTAGTTCAAATGCTCGAGGACGAGCAATTGTCTAAGTGTGGGATGTTGATGTTAGGCTAGAAACCCGTATTTTAGTTGTGATATTACATTCCAATGATTGCATTTTTACGTGTGTTTGAGATCAAATGTTAGTGGATTACACTTTGATACATATTTTATGCCTTGCAGGAAGCAATCCGGAGTTCAAAAGTTAATTTGGAGCTAAATTGATAAATTTGGAGCTTTGAAGTATGAGTAAAAGCCCAATACATTAAACCGGAATCTTGTTCGGGGGTCGTGTACCAAGTCTCGATGTTAAAAGAGGACGAAGTAAGGTCACTCTAAGAAAATTGCACTACTGTGCCGCATGGGGCGCCGCAAGGCGCGGCGCAGCAGTGTAAATTGTAAAATGTTGCTTGATGCGAAAAGTTGAGGTTATTGATAAAATGCACTAACGCGCCGCGTGGTGCGGCGCAACCTGTGGTGCAGATGTTCAACTTTTACAGAGCGAAGTCCTAGTTCGCACAGGATATGATTTTTTCATCTGGGCCCGTCCCTGCTTGGTATAAATACATGTAAAATTGCTATTTTGAGGAGGTTAGACATACTTTTCGCACATATTCAACCTAAGAAGGCAGAGACACAGTAGGAGCAAGGTGGAGGATTCTTCTACTAGTTTTTCCTTCCTTTTCTTATTTTTCATTGTCGGTTATAACTTTTAGTATTGTGGTTTTACATACTATTATGAATAGCTAATTTGTTATCTAGGGTTTTGATGGAACCTTTTGTAGGATAAATTCTTGTTATTTTTTTACATATAATTGAGCCATAGTATAATCTTTATTTGTTCAACTACGTTCTTGTTGTAGTTAATTGATATGATCCTCAATTAGATGTGCCTATATAGTATGCATAACTCAGGAGAGAGTGCATATTTAGGTAATTGTTGAACAACACCACTCCCAGAGTACATGCGGGATCAATAACCGAGGGTTTAAAGGGGGGTTAGGGATAACGAAGCCTTGAGTGCAATCTAGAGTGAGCTGTAATAAACAAATCCAGCTAGTGTAACTCGGAAGAGTGCGCCTAGTAAATTATCGTGATTACTCGGGAGAGATTTATGGTAATAAGAGTGCATATAATTGATAGAGACAATTAGTCAAATCTATGTGAAGCGTAACCGAAAGTGATTCCATAAATAGGGGAAATCACAACCTTAGAACCTTCTCTTAATTATTTACAACTTAATCATAGTTACTTTTAAGTTGCTTATTTACTTTCATTCTTAATTAGTAGAAATACCATCAATTGTTATTGACAACGTTTTTGAAGTTGATTTCTTAGATTTTAGTAAGTCCAACGAAAGTAATTGATAGGTTAATTACTTCTTGGTTCGACTCTGGGCTAAATACTCATATTATATTTGCAACGTCCGCGTATCCTTTTATAAAGTATAGTTGGGCGTGATTAGATACCATGACGACAAGTCATATATGTTAGACCACAGTACAATGCAACTTGATGATAGCTTGGGTTATGAAGATGAGCCAGTCGACATTGTTGATATGAAGGTTCGCAAGTTGAGGTCCAGAAGATTTTAGCAGTGAGTGTCTAATGGAAGGGTCAACCAGTCGAGATGCCACTTGGGAGACCGAAGAGGAGATACGAAGCAGATATCCACACTTATTCAGAACTCCGGGTATGATTGTTTAAGAAGTGGAGAATATAACGACCCATTCGAAGACGAACGAGTGTTTAAGAAGTGGAGAATGTAACGACCCGGCCGGTCATTTTGCTTTATATATCCTTGTTCTCCTATTTAAGACTTTTCTTATGGGCTTCTACTATTTTATATCTTGCGGTGATGGATAGTTTGGTTTTGGAAGAGTTCTGATTGAATTTGTAACACATAGTTCCTTAGTAGTGGCCTAAGGCGACCAAGTTTTACTTGAGTTAATATTTTGAGTAAACAACCTGAGAACCAGAATTTGAAGGTTCCACTAGGTTTTTATGGTGATTTGGGGCTTGGGAGTATGTTCGCACCGAGTTTCGGGTGGACCGGGAGCATTTTTGCGCTCATGGTTGAAAGTTATCATTTTGAAGAATTTTGAATCCCTAAGTTTAACCAGAAGTCGATTTTGATGTTACTCATGTTCGTTTTGGATTCCGAGCCTTGGAATAGGTTCGTATTGTAATTTATGATTTGTGCATAAAATTTAGCATCATTTTGAAATATCTAAGTATGTTTCGTCGGGTCTGAAGTTAGTTGAAATGAGTGTGAACCTTTGAAGTTGATCAATTTAGTTTTGAGGTGAAATTCGTATTTTAGGTGTTATTTTATGTGTTCTGTGGTTCCGAGTAAGTCCGAAGCATGTTTACGAACTTGTTGATGTAAGTGGACGAGATTCTAAATAGCTCGGGTGTGTTTTGGACCATCGGGAGCATAATTGAACTTAGTTGAAATTGCTGGTGTTTCTTTTGCGATCGTGCACAAAACTAGAGAAGGGTTTTGGACTTTGATCTTCACGAAAGCGAGGAGGCCATCGTGAATACGGTGAATGATCTTTTCCTCCTCCGCGAATGTGTAGTGTGGTTCTCGAATGCGAAGAAGATTCGAGGCAAATTGGCAACAAGGTTGTTTTCCTTCGTAAACACGGCTGGGGGACCCCTAACGAGAAGGGCATGAGAGACTGGGCATCATGAATACGTGGCATAGGCCGTGAACGCGTAGCAATAAGAGATGTGCTGAGCTAACTTGGCCTTCGTGATCGCGAATAAGGGCTGGACATATTTTATTTTTATACGTGACTTAACTCTCCTTTATCTTAATTTCACTTGGGTTGGCCGAATTTGGGGAGCTATTTTGAGAGGATTTTCATCGAGCATCATAGTATAAGTTAATTCTACCCACTTTTGAGTTAAATACATAGATTATGGGTAGATTTAACATGAAATTAGTGTAAATTTATGGGATTTTATTGAAAATGTAGAGTTTGATAAAATTTATATTTGACCATAAAGTTTATTATGAAATTAGAAATAAATTATATATTTGAGTTCGTAATATCATGGGTAACATTTATCTTCGTAAATTTTCGGAATTGGGGCGCATAAGCCTGGGAGTGACTGTTATGGACTTCTAAATTTTGGTTGAAAAATTAGTTTAATAGTTAAATTATGAGCTATTGAGCATGTATTAGTTAGTTTATACGACTTTTGATTAGTTTTGGATTGTTCGGCGTTATTTGGGGATATCTAGTGAGGTTAAGAGCTGAATAGTGAACTGAAAGCGATGTAAGTTTTTTGCCTAATCTTGTAAGAGGGAAGTCTCCCTTTAGATATATTAATTATTGTGTGCTACTTTTTGTGGGAGCTACGTACGCACGAGGTGACAAGGGTCTGTACGTAGTTATATTCATGTTATGTCCGGGGAGACTTAGATTCACATCATACCTTAAATGTGCTATTTGTATTTCAAATTGTATATTGATTTTTCTTCACTTATGGCGGGGATTGAGGCCATAATAAAATACAGGCGGAGTCTCTTACTTTGGAAAATTATGGAATATTTGATAAACAATAGATCCGTGTCTTCTCGACTCGCATGTAGTTTCGCGAGTGAATTAGTTTCTCTATTCTAATGGGATGAGGCTGGTCGCCTCGATAATGTTGTAAATTACTCTTATGGGATCAGGCTGTTCGCCTCGGCAGTATTGTAAATTACTGTTATAGTATCGACCCGTTCGTTTTGGTAGTATGGTAGTACTATTTTTATAGGATCAGACTGTTCGCCTCGGTAGTACTATGTATCGTTATTTATATGGGATTGGGCAGTTCGCCTCGACAGACTCGTGCGTAATACTTTAGATTTGAAATAGTATTGATATTAGCTGTTCGTGCCTTCAAGGCCGGTTACAACATTTTAGTGATCTCATATTGACCCATGTTTGGAAATTTACTATTAAAGTTTATTTGTTTCACTGCTACTTATTGTACTTCATACATGTCTACTTTATGCATTTTATTATTTGACCACTAGTAAGTGTCAAGTCGTTCCCTCGTCACTATTTATTCGAGGTTAGATTAGAAATTTACTGGTACACATTGATTTGCATACTCACGCTACATTTCTGCACGGATTGTGTAGTTACCGAGACAGGAACTTTCAATGGTCACACGTGCGCGTAAACACATTTTCATGGAGACTTAGCGGTGAGCCGCTTGCCTTGCTTCAAACAATAGCTATAATAATTTTGTATATTCCCTAGATACTTATGTTTACATGTTTCATGTTTAGGTCCTGTTTAATTAATGAAAAATTCTAAGTTTAAGGGCTAAATATCATACATCAATACCGTATATCTTCTTCTATCTCATCACTATGTTGACTACGCGACACATTCCTATTATCAATTTTTTGCATTAAGCATTTATCAATGAAAGCTTCAAAGGTTAGTGTTATCTCTTTTGTCTTTTCTTCTTAAACATATGCCTTTTATTGGCATTTCTTTGATTCTTGGCAATTAATTTTAATGATTTGAACAAATGTAACGTATCCAATTGAAAATTAACGGTATAAAAGGTTAAAATAAGTTTAATTTAAGAGCAATACCTATTTCGCATAAAAGTTCTTTATCTGGATAGATTAAAAGTGACACACTTTTATAAATATAGGAGACTATTCATACACAATTCAAAAAATAGGACTATTTATAATTGATGTTTTCTTTATGGACATATTAACCCCAAACTTAAGGGAACATAGGTTTCTTTCTCAAAGTTTTATCTCTTAAGAGCTTTTCCCCTTTTTCCACTACTCTGTAAATATCATGGATTGTATTAACATATTTCAAAACTTCAATGGGCCAAATTTGAAAATTTTCATCACCTTATTATAAACTTCTGTATATCCCCCGAGACCCCGAGACCCCGCACCCAAACCCCTCCCTTAATCTCTCTCTTTTCCCCCAAAAGGGCTTTTCCCCAATTTAAACTCTTCAAAAATTTCTCATACAACCAAAATCTTTATCTCGCGTATGGCCTTTCACGTAGCTTGCCCAATTACCTGGTACTACAAACTTCCCCCTCATTCTTTTATTTTCCTATTTTTTGAACATAATTTTGTTTATTTTTCTCTCGTCCTCTCTTTTTATCACTCTTTCTCTCTACTCTCTCTCTTATTATCCAAGGATACCATATGGGTTTCTCTGTTTTATGTTTTTTAGTTGTTTACCTGGGGTTTGGTTAAGCGGGGTTTCGCTATTTTGTGGTGTAGCTGGAAGATCTGATATTTCTCTCTCTATTTATCGTTGGAACCCAAATGGGGTTCTTTATTTTGTGATCTTTTGTTGTTTTCTTTGTATTTTGCTGACCCAGTTGAGTGTTTCTAATTTTGGTTGTGGGTTTTGGTTCTTTTTGGTGTAGTCGAAGGATCTGTTACTGCCCACTTGGGTTTCCAAAGGGTAAAAATGAGTTCTTGGAAGATGTGGTTAGGGTTGAGAAGTTTCTTAAGGACCCATGGTTGCTTAAGGCTAAAGAAGGTGCCACAATTCAGGTTAAGGTGCCCAAGATTGTTGTTGCTCCGCCGCCTCCCCAGCAAGTGGCGGTAGGTGATGGGGGTGGTGGCGGGGATGGGGAGGAGGCAGCTGCTATTGCTTCAGCACAGACTAAGCGTGCTGCCTTGCAGAAGAAAGCTGCTGCTGCATCTATGGTAGCTGAGGATTTCGCTAGACGATTCGAATCTGGAGATCTGGAGGTTAGTAACTGTAGGCCTTCTCTTCTTATATTTTGAGAAAGTTTGTTTTTTTTTGAATTAATACACTTGTTTTTTAGTTCAATTTATCATAGTCAGGATAATGGAATATATGGTTGCTGAGTGAGATAATGGAATATATGGTTGCCGAGTGAAATGATCTGTTTCCAAGTTACTATCTCTTTATGTTTCGTGTGGATAATGCCATCACTATTATAACAACAACAACAACTATGCCTCAACCCCAAACAAGTTGGGGTCGGCGATATGAATCCTCATTTCTTTCATTAGCTCAACTCATATCATCATCATTGCCTAATGCCATCACTATTGTTGTTACTTTATCTTTTAGTGCGTAGCTTCTTTTGTCTAGTGAGGAAAGAATTAAGACGTCTCTTTGAGGGTACCTGATTATTTAACTCCATATGTTTTTTTTATGAAGTAAGTGAATATTTAACTCCATATGTTTTAGATTATTAAGTGTTTGTGTAGTGTTCCACTTCAAGAGGAGAAAAGGTACTCCAAGGATTTAGCCTATCCTGGTATTTTTGATTAAAAGAGGGTGCATTGATGGTGCTTCCTATAGGATTGAGAAACTCATGGGTTGTTTAGTGTTTTAATTATATAATGTATGAGTCCCTTTTCCAGGTTTAGGTAATAGATTAGCTGTTGAATTCCTTTACATTGTGAGAGGCGATTATGTTTAGTTTAGTGAAGACTGTTGGTTAAATGCATGTTAGTTACACGCTCCAATCTTTACCTTTTGGTCTAGTCTATAAGTTCTTGAATATATTGACTTGACAACGTGAAATTGTTCTATGAAGTGGACAGCAGTATACATTATGCTCTAAGGGATCGTTGGTTGATGTATTGCAGTAATTAATCTCAGCATAAAAACCCCCATAAGATTATTGTGTCCGGTTGGCTGCATAAAAAAAATTAGTCATGGCAACAACGCCTTTGGTTGCAGTATCACATAATGTGCGCATAAGTTATGCGGGAATCTATGAATTATTTCTTGCGCAATAGGATGTGGTACAAGTATACACGTATTAACAATGTGGGATTAAACTATTTAGGGGCAAAAATGCCCCTTTAACGTAATTCATGTATAGCAATCTTCATTGTTAATCACCACATGACAATCCCTTAATTATTAATCACTGCATAAACAATCCCTGCATTATGATTCGAGCATAATAAGTATGTTAATTGAACGGCCCTTAAAGGCTAGCACTTCAAACAAAGGCACTCTAGAATCCTGTTGGATTTGAAAATCTAAATATCCACTGAGATGTGAGTTTTTTGAACATTATAACTGTTACGATATTTCGTTTAGTCGTTCCACAAATTCAACCAAATAGCTGTTGTCACGTACCAGCTGAGTATTCATAATATAAAGGTGCATTGTTACTGGCTATTTAATAGCCCATTTTCATTGCTCATTCTACTGATATTCATTTTCTTTTATGGGGATGGGGCTGGAATCATAAAAGGTTACATGATAGTATTAAATTTTTTTAATTAAATATAAATATCTATCCTCAGGGCTCCGTGAAAGACGTTGGTGGAGAAGAACAGGGTCTCTCAAATGTCAAAGTGATGTGTAGGTTATGCTTTTGTGGTGAAAGTGAAGGAAGTGAAAAAGCAAGGAAAATGATGTCATGCAAAAGTTGTGGAAAGAAGTATCACCGAGGCTGCCTGAAAGCTTGGGGTCAACATAGAGGTACTATTCTAGGTTACAAGATTTGTTAGTTTTAGTGATGTGCTTTTGCTAATATGCTCCTTTCTGCAGATATCTTTCATTGGAGTTCGTGGACATGTCCCTCGTGCCGGCTTTGTGAGGTAAAACTTTTGATTCTTTTCAATAATGAAAGTAGTTCGTTTTGCTTTTTTAAAGGCTGCCGATTGAAAGTCTATTGTGCCATGAGTTGCTTTCTTGTTCTTTTTGTAAATAAGTTCAAATGTTATTGGACAAAACATTGACTTTTATTACCTAAAACAATGTAAAAAATGAATTTATCATGCCCTAATTTTCTTGCTAGCTGTATGTAGGGGTGGCAAACGATCGGTTCGAATATGAGCGGGTAAAAAATAGGTAATTCAAAAATGGATAAATTATCCGACCCGATCCATTTTTAATACGGATAGAAAATGGGTTAACTGGCGGATAATATTATGGCTAATCATATTATCCATGACTTTTTGAATATGATCATTTTTGGGAGAATTCCTAGTCTCTCAAGCTTGATAAATCCCAGTTTGAGTCTTTACGTAAAAGTTAAACCCATTAGTTATCCATTGGTTACCATTTTCTAAGTGGATAATATGGTTCTTATCTCTATTTGACTCAGTTTTAGAAAGTTTATTATCCAGCCCATTTTTAGTGGATTATATGGATGGATAACTATTTTTTTATCCATTTTGCCACGACTAGCCGGATGTAGCAAACTGAGGTTTTTCATGTGCAGGCAATTGGGTTCTAGCCTGCTGCCTAGCCCTAGAAAAGGTCACCCATGTCTGTTTTGACACACAAATCTTGGGTCAGGTACACCAATTTCCCCGCTTTGCTAATCTTCCCCTCTAACGCGGGCCGGGCGCGGGAGGAAGAAACCTGAGAGAAGACACTCGTCTCTTAGGTCCTTTTTTTCAGTGAAACACAGGAAAGTTAGAAAAAAGGATCTTGGGTAAGGTGGGTGTCATAATAATAGAA
This sequence comes from Nicotiana benthamiana, assembly GCA_034376525.1. Lineage (NCBI taxonomy): Eukaryota > Viridiplantae > Streptophyta > Magnoliopsida > Solanales > Solanaceae > Nicotiana > Nicotiana benthamiana. Next base: position 72,541,861 of record CM067323.1, on the reverse strand, counting down.
AGTTCTTTCCATTCTCTATGTGCAGTCAATTGAGAAACAAGGATATTGCTTTTAAGTCAATGCTCTCAGCTGGATCCCTCTGTATGTGTATGGTATACGCTGAATCAATCATATGGTGGAGCAGGTAGAACTTGACCCATGCCCTCACCTATACGCAAACCCATTAGTTACTAACCAATTTGCCATACCAACTCCTCTAAGAAACGGGGAAGACTACTTTCTGCTGGATCAAGTACCTTGCAGTCTTTGGTCTTGAAACGTTTGTGAACTTGTTTCTACTTTCTACTATATGCACCATGTCAAAGCCAAATAAGCAGCAAGCAATAATGGCTTCCAACGATAATCCCCTTGTCGAAACCCCAATCCCTGGTTGTAAGAAGTCATTTAATGTGAAATGAGTCACTATAGTTCCGTGTTTCACCTTTTATGGTGTAAATTTTTTCATGTTTAGTTGAGAAGTCTTTCTGAATCATTAGATTTTCTTTTTTTGCTTTTTGTTCTTCCCCTTTCTTTCTCCAGCTTTCTGTTTTGGTCTTTTGCACTTTTAACCTTCTGTTCTTTGCTGATTTTGATTTTAGTTTCTGTTTTAGAACTCATTGCACATTAAACCTTCACATTGTTCAGAATGAGATAGTTTAGTCATTCTAACCACCTAACCAAATCAAACAAAATGTTAGAACCAACTGGCCTTTAACCTTTACTCCTTCCTTTGCTACTCACTCTTGCGGCACCAAAAAACTTGCCCACTGCATCTAGATTTTACTATGGAGGTTTCATGTGGTAAAAACATGGGTTTGTAGGTTGGGATATTCGTAGGATTTGAGCAGTATTTTTTAAGGTGATAATTGCAAAAAGAAAAATGAAGCTGTAATCAAAGAGCAAGAAGCAGAATCAAAACACATGCTTTGTCGAAGTCAAGCGTACGAATCATTAAACATATAAAATACCTAAATATATGAATTTAGTACTTCTAAGATCAAATAGAGATTAACATTATTTTTACCTGGTTAAAAATATTAGTATTATTTTCAGTACCTGTTATACAAGAATGAAAGTATGTAGGCTAACACCTCAAATTAAATACAATGAAAATAAAATTTCACAAGGTCACATAATAAAATGTCAATAGCAACATTGATTTTCAATTCTCATTTAAAAAATAATAAAATTAATTAATCAACTATAAGAAGAATTAGTTTGCAGCAATCAATGTCATATTTAATTTCTGCAGTAACAATGGAGAAAGTTGGAAGAGGAGCAATAAAGAAGTTCAAAATCAGAAGTAGTTGAAGAAGGGGATTTGCATATTAAGAAAGAGTCATCTTTCAAAAAGAAAAGAAGAAAAGTTTTAATTTTAAGAAAATACAGTGAAAAATAGTAAAAGAAGAAGAGGCATTAAAAACTTGAAACAGGGAAAATGAATACAACCATGACAAACGGAGGACCTAATTGTAGATAGAACTTGTAGTACTCATATATAAAGGATCTATTCTTTTTGCCCCCTTTTTATTTATTTATTTATTTATTTATTTTCCCTCCGTATTTTAAATTCAGTTTCAAATAAATTGACCATGAAAATAATTTCTGTCTCACCCTCTGAACCACATTTCTCCAAAGCGAATGACATCACACATGAAGCAATAACCCCTCACTTTGCATCAGTCATCACATCGTTATCGCTTTCTTGTATTAACACTGGATTTGAAGATGTGTGAAACAATATTATCAAAGGCACACTTAAAGCGCGCTTAAGCCCTAAAACGAGGCTCAAAACACGTTGAGCGCTTCACCTCGCTTAACGGGCGCTTCAGTGTTGCCATCAAGGCGCTAAGGCATGCTTTTCCTTGCCAATAAGGGTAATCCTGAAGAGGCGACCCTAAACAAATGATAGTTCGCTTTATTGTAAATTCTCTTCAATTTTTTTGTCCATGTATATGTTATTCCCGCTTCTAGATATTTGTCGTGGACTATACATTCATATTTGTAGTTTTACTCTATTTCTGCCTTTCTTCCTTAAAGCCCACGCTTTATTTGCGCTTTACACTTAAATCCCCAACAGAACTTAGAACTTCTTTGCGCTTTTCGCCTTTGATAACACTGGTGTGAAAGGTTTGACATATTGGAGGAAGGGGTGGTAAAGTGTGTCAATGGATGGTGCTCTTGGAATTGTTAATTTTATTGTCTGAGAGGCTGCAAGGACTGAATTTGGCTCATATCACGCAAATTGAAGGTTTTGCTGCATATAGGTGTTGCTATGGAGGTTGCATGGGCAGGGAATGGGTCTATTTGTTGTGGATTGTGGTGATATGAGGATATCGGAAATGTTTTTGATTGTTTGGAGGGAGGGCTAGTAGAGGGTGGAACATGACAGAATCAGTGAATAAGGACTAGATTTGCTCTCATGAGATTCGAGTTTATATGTGTTGACGATATAAAATAAATATCAATGTCAAAGGCTATTAACCTATTATCTTTCCTTTCTATTTGAGTGTTTGATGGTCATGGATGACAGGATGTTACTGATAATGTCTTCTTATCTTCTCCTGTTATGTTAAACTGCAAGGTTGGTTGCCAATCTATTTGAGATAGCATCACATGAAGAACAGTTTCTGCCCAAATATTGATGATCAAACATATTAATTCGGAAACAACTCTTGAAGTATGAAATATCCTTAAAAAAATATTGGAAGTGTCCCTATCAAGTAGGGTTATAAATGATTGGACATGCATTCCGCATCATTTCTCTAGTGATGATTTGCATTTTTGGCAATTTGATGTCTATGTTATTGTTCAAGTCATGTTCTTATGCGCTTTATATTGCTCATATCTACTGAGTACTGACTATATGCTCCTTGTTGGTGCAGGCCTGTCGAAGAACTGGAGATCCGAACAAGTTCATGTTTTGCAAAAGGTGTGATGGAGCTTATCACTGTTACTGTATGCAGCCGCCACACAAGGTGGATTCTTGTTTCTTACTCCTCCAGTTCTGTAGAATGACAAAAGTAGAATGCACTTGCCTATAAAAAAAGAGAGGAAGGAGATAAAATTAGAAAGCCCTTAATTGTCCTTTTTTAGAAAAAAGAAAGAAAAAATAATGCACTTAATTGCTTTGGGAATATGCAGAATGTTAGCAGTGGACCTTATTTATGCCCCAAACACACAAAGTGTCACAGCTGTGGTTCTAATGTCCCAGGAAATGGCCTGAGTGTAAGGTATGTAGTATTAGCAGTTGGTGGAAATTCTCTTGGATGCAAGTTTTTACCTTACTTCGTACCTCTATGAGACGTCTGGTAGGATTTTTGTCTAAGATAGCTACTGGCAATATTGTGTCTTACTATTACGCTTTTCAATGCATGACATATTTACTACCTATCGTTTTTGCTTTGCATCTTTCTTCTGAATTTAATGTTGTTCCTATTTTTCGTATGATTTATATGGTGATACTAATATTGTCTCCCTTCTGTCTTTCTCTTTTCTTGAGCCGAGGGTCTTTCTGAAACAACCTCTCTACACCTTTGGGGTAGGGGTAAGGTCTGCAGACACACTACCCTCCGCAGACCCCACTAGTGGGATTATACTGGGTGTTGTTGTTGTTAATTGGACACTACGATTAACTGCATTTTGGTTAATACGCTTATTTTCTAAGTCCTTTATATGTCGTTTTCCTGTATATTCATAGAGGAGCATCATGTAGGAGTTATATTTGGTTTACATTATATATTATGTAAGGGGCTTTGAGAGCAATTTACTCAGTTCTCTAGTTTTGGGCTTGCCCATAGCACCGATGATTTTTGCATTGATTGTTTTTTTGAGATTCCACATACAATGTATTGAGATACTATCGGATACTGTTATGTGCATGTGATATGTGAAAATCGTTAAAGGCATGTTGACATTAACTTGACTTCTCAAGTTATCCTGCAGTTACTCTTGCTGCTTAGCTTATTAATGTTAATTTCCTTAATTTGGTATCACTGCTGATTGCATATCCTATTTTTTCTAAACTATTGATATCTTGATCTATTGCAGGTGGTTTTTAGGATACACTTGTTGTGATGCTTGCGGAAGATTATTTGTGAAGGGAAACTACTGTCCTGTTTGTTTGAAGGTACATAGTATGGTGGTTTTAATTATCTGAGCTTCACTTTATTTTTCTAATTCAATGAGGTTAATTGTAATATGGTGGTTTACTAATGTAAATGGCAATTTTGTCAGCTACTGTTATGGAACGCCTTGTGCTTGTTTCCTTTGCAAAGTAATTGAGTGGGTTTTCCCTTGTGTATGAGGAATGCAATTAATTGTTTTTTGTACTGTAGGTTTATAGAGATTCTGAAGCAACACCTATGGTTTGCTGTGACATTTGCCAGCGCTGGGTGCACTGCCAATGCGATGGCATCAGGTTTGCTTAATTATTGCCTATAAGATTATTAATTTATTGGTTTTTGCATTGGTGCCTTTCTTATGAAATGCAATATTGTTTCTTGACATATTGTTTCTGGAATTAGATATCAGAAAGCTATTACTGACAGCATCCTGTACCTTTATTGGCATTCTTTAGCAGATTTTCTCTGCTATCATGTGGAAAGTGTTTTCAAAGTAGTCTCGCTGTTCCACATTGACTTTTATTGTTTCATTGAATCATTCAATGGCGTTTTATGGTTGTTTATGCTGCATTCTGCCTTGTTAAGAGTTGAGTCAGTTGATAGGGCACAACTTCTAATTACCGGAAAGCTCCTTTTTCTGTCCTTTGCTATATAAATATCCTGACATCTTTGTGGTTTGAGAATTTGTAGTTGGGACTTCTTTTCTCCTGTTGGTCATATGATATAAAGCTGTTAACTTATGCAACCTTGCTAGTAGTTTCACTAAAGCTTCGAGAGAGGGACTCCATTGGAACTGTTAATTTGAAAATGAGTATTTGCTTTGCAGTGATGAAAAATACATGCAGTTTCAAGTGGATGGAAATCTGCAGTATGCTTGTCCAACATGCCGTGGAAATAGTTATCAGGTATGTTTACGACAAGGATTAATTCAACTAGAAAATTTAAACTAGAACTTTATCATGATAGTTTTCTATTGTGCTTCTCAGGTGAGAAATCTTGAGGATGCTGTTCAGGAGCTTTGGAGGAGGAGAGATGAAGCTGATAAGGACTTAATTGCAAGTTTGAGGGCAGGAGCTGGGTTGCCAGTTGACGATGAAATATTTTCTATTTCACCCTTTTCAGATGATGAAGATAGTGGTCCTGTAGTAAAAAATGAACATAGTCGATCTCTGAAGTTTTCTCTTAAAGGTTTAGTTGACAAATCTCCCAAAAAGAGCAAGGAGTATGGAAAGAAATCTTCTTACAAGAAATCTGGTAATAAAAAGAAAGGGCAGCAATTGTCTTTAACCGGACAAAATGAAACACATCCTGATGGTGCTGGTTATGTCAAGAATGAAGAATTGCAGGCTTATGGTGGGGAACTGAATAGCTTTTCTTCTCCTGTTGGTAGCTTGACTGAAGGTATATGCTCAATTAATCAGGCAGGGGTCATAAAGCACAAATTTATTGATGAGGTTACAGGAAACAAGGGTAAGAGGACAGTTCAAATTAAAGGCAGCAATACTCAGCATTTGGATGGGGATGATATTGGGATTCAGACAAGCATGCCAAAGACCTCTAAGGGTCCAAAGCTTGTTATACATTTGGGTTCACGGAATAAAAATGTAGCAGGTTCCCCAAAGTCCGATGCTTCAAGTTGTCAGAAAGATCAAGATTTGACTACTTCAAATGGTATTTCTCTTCTATATGATGTCTTCGGGTCCCTCTTGCTTTCTGTTTTCATATTTAGGTGAAGCTTGTTTATAAACTATGACTTCTCCGTAGAATTTGATGACAGCAAAGATGCTTTTCTATTCTCTTTCGTCACTTGTGACACGAAAGCTATGATTATCTTAATTGTTCTCTCATCCAGACTAAAGGTCCTGTTAGTGGGAGAAAATGATTATAGTTTTCCTCTGTGCAATATTATTTTTCTTGGAGTTTTTATTTTTGATTTGTAAGGACTTCATGTATAAGTTGCCGCAAGGGCTTTATGTGTTAAGAGTGCAATTGCGTGTTGAGTGGATTAGATGCACGCCACGAGTCGGATCCTGCTGCAGGCAAAAGCCTGGTATTTAAGTGGAGAAGGGTGGATGGTCTCCCATTATCCACTGAGTTTTGAACCTTGGGCCATTGGCCTTTGAGGATTTATCGGTTAACAAAAAAGGACATAGTAGTTGGCTAAGGAATATAATAAAGTACCATGATTCTTGGGTTGCTTTTTGTTTGTAGAAGCCTGAAGTATCTCTAATGTACTTTTCTTGCATATGTATTTTCTGTTGGATGCTTGATTAATTCTCCATTTCTTGTTCAGGTGTGATTTCCTTCACTATATTTTTGTTTATAGTTTCTTATATGCTACAATAATTCAGATTCTTTCCTCTCCGCGTTGATACTTGCAGCTGAACAGTCTGGAAAGGTGTTGATGACCCCAAAAAGATAAAAAGAAAAAAAATTTAATCTAAAGTGGTGAATACATGAAATCTAACTAAAGATTCATGGTGTATATTATTTCATTTTTCTAATGCTAAGCCCCTTATGAAATTTAAGTATGGTTTTAATTTGTAAACCAGTATGCTCACCATCGAAATGAGAAGGTGACAATGGCTCTTTTGTGCCCTAATTTTTTTTTTCAAATCCAATTTCTAAATTGCCTCTCTTCCTCTGTTGTTCCCTAAAATTCTTTCAGTTCAATTTCTAAATTGCTTGATTAAGGAAGCAATAATTCTTGAGCTCACATAATTAGTTTCAATGCTCTGTATTCCTGTTCTTATATGTTCTTCCTTTGTTTATCAGGTAGTGAGGATCTTGGTCAGCTGAGAGAGAATGAAAACTCAGAAAGGAATGACACTGCGGCTAAATTTGGTGGTGGAAAGGGTAAAACATGTTGTAACTTGTTTATTTTCTCTTCGGGGGTTTGGGGGGTGGGGGGTGGGCATGAAGATAAAATTAAATTTACTGCTTTGAAGGAGCATTTGTTAGTGTTTATTAGTAACTTTTCTTTTGGTTCTCGGTTCTGTGTCTGCAGGACATAAGGTGGATCATATGGAACAAATAAAGGGTCAAAATCCTAGGGGTAAAGAAAGTCATTTAATAAAAATCAAGAAAGTTAGTTCAGAAGCTACCCATTTGCCTGCCAAAGTTGGTGGAAAATTTACCGATGTATCTGGACCCATTCCTCCGTTCAAGACGTTTGGTATCTTAGGAAAAAGAAGCAATGATGGTAATGTTATTACAAGGGTTGGAGCTGAAGTTCCTGCCACAAGGGGCAACAAATTAGCTTCCTTGAAACATGCAGAAGCTGGGCCCGCTTCTTGTGATGACCTGAACGACGAGAAAGTTAGTACACCTTCAGTATCTAATTCGACGAGAAAAGATCCAAAACCTCTTCTAAAGCTCAAGTTCAAGAATCCTTACCATGAAAGTCAAAATGCGTGGGCTTCTCCTGGGGAGGAGGAGAAAAGCATGGTTAAGGGCCAGAGGTCTAAAAGAAAGAGACCACCAGCCTTTGGAGAAAAAGCATCAACTAAGGCTGATGATAATTCATCTCAGTGGTATGAGGATAGTACAATGGACGAGTTCATGGATGCTAACTGGATACTGCAGAAGTTGGGAAAAGATGCAAAAGGAAAGAGAGTGGAAGTTCATCATCCGTCTGATAATACCTGGTAAGTTAATTGGTTATGCCAAGCTGATACTTAACATTTATCAGTTAGAAGTTCATTTCGGTTTTGTGACTGCTTTGCTGGTAAATATCAAATTATATAGGAAAGGATTCATATAAATCTGTGCCACACTTTCCTTGAGGTGCATTAGTTTGACGTTTCAATTTTGTATACTTTTCAGGCATAGAGGGACAGTGATAGAAGTCTTTGAAGGCTCATCGGTAGTGTCTGTTGCTCTTGATGATGGGAAGAAGAAGAACTTGGAACTTGGAAAGCAAGGAATACGTTTTGTATCTCAGAAGCAAAAACGTTGACTGCTTAGTAAAATTGGTCGCTAGTTAGATGCAGCATATTAGATGCTAAGAGCCACGAGCGTTGCAGCATAAGCAGCTGCTGCTGATTCCCAGGGTTGTTTCTTTTGGTGGATCCAAAGGAAATAACTGGTCTTTGCAGGTCAAAGTTTCCTGGTTACTGCACCCTGCATCGTGTGCTTGCTGCGAGTTAGATAACCTTTGCCTACCAGATTTTACATGGAAGGCATTGGTTTTGTTTCCCGGTGTACAGCTTCACTTTTCTGGTCAGAGGTAGAATACAATTTTTGAGCCTTTTGGTGTCACTTAGATTGATCTTGCCTTTTTCTCCCCCCTTAGTTTTTGTAAATCTAAGTGATTAGAAATTTCTGCAATTGCTGGCTCCTAATGGTTGTAACTAGGGGTGTTCATTTGTTGGTTTGAAAGATTTCAAATTTCAGTATTTCAGTTTCTTTTTTCCGTCTAAAAAAAACATGTTACACCGATGCCATACTGTAATAATGCGCTTTTTGGTTTCGGTTTATTCTTTTGTATTATTTTTTAAAGTTATATTTTATCAATTAAATTTGTAATTGTGATTCTTGAAACTGATTTTTTAGTCTCAAGCAACAAAATTTAAAAACTTAAGAGTGAACAAATGCCTAAAGGTTGTACTTCTAATGAACACAACTCTAATCTGGGTTTCCTTTATAAAATATTACTATCGGGTAAGAGATAATTCTTAAAGTTGGAAGCTGAAGGAGCCAACTGAATTTTGTAGTATAATTTCTACATTAAATCTCTTTAAAATATATCAACCTAGCTAACCTAGAATTATTTTGGATGTCCTAAAAAATTGTTTTTCCTTCCCTGTTAGTTTTTATTTTTTTTAAATTCCAATTATTATATTTATAACCACACAATATTCGAAATACATGACACGATTAATCTATAATGACATTGCTAGTAAACATACCACGGTATAGCTAGTTTTTGGATTGGTCATTCAAAAATAGCCAGAATATTATGCTGGACCGGTATACTTGCTGGAACTCCGGTATATTATCCTGGAGTTCTAGTGTATTTATGCTGGAGTTCCAGCATATTTATCTTGTAACTCCAATATAATATGCTGGAATTCAAATATACTTATGCTGGAATTCCAACATAATATACAAGAGTATTTTTTGAGTTTTGAACAGTGTTTTGGTTCAAGTTTATTTCTATATGAAAAGTGAATAAATTTCGATTACTTTTAAAACTTGGCTATTTTTGAACGGCTATTTTTAAATATCACCAACATTGGTAGGATTCATTAAAGTGAGAAGCGCTTCTTTTTCTTAATAATTTATTGTTGTAAACTCAAATTTCCTTAATTAATGCTCAAAAGTGAAACTTCTTTTCAACTTTAACCCCGGAGTAGGAAAACCAATTGTTTTCAGTATTATATTAAGAGGGTGTTTGGCTAAGTTTATAATCTGGTTAAACTGGTATATAAGCACTTTTTGACTTATCTACGCGTTTGGTAAAATTAAAATTTTTTATAAGCCAAAAGCCATAAGTTGGTCTCCTCCAACTTATCAAATTTCACTTATAAGCCCTTTAGGTTTGACCTAAATATTTACTATTTTATCCCCGAAATACTTTTTTTTAAAACTAAATTCTTTGTACACCTAGTTCTTCGGCAACTTATTATTAATTTAAGCACTATGATCCAATCACGTAATTGCTTATAGCTTCAACAATCAAAAGTACTTTTCGGTACCTAATGTTTATAAGCTATTCTAAATCAGCTAAGCCAAACGGACTCTAAATTGTTAACTTTAATCATAAATTAAAAGTGACTTACTGAATAGTTGCTTTTTTTCCCTTAAATAAAAGGAAGAAAAAGAAATAAAGGAAAAATAGAGGCCATTCCCTTTACATTTTGAGCTATCCTTTATATACGTTTTATCTTCTCCGACGGCCACTAGGTTCGCCTCAATACTCAAGAAGTATCCTTCTCTCTACTTCCATGTAAAACCCTAAATCCGACCTTCCTCTTTTTATATTCTTCTTAATTATTGTTGTTCTTATGCTTTACTTTTTATATTTTGTTTTCCTGTTTGTTTCTTCAGTCCATACTATTTTTCTTTTTTGTCAACGATTGTTAGAAGGAAACGAGCTAACCTGGGAGGAAAGTTTTGCAGTGTAGAATTTTGTTTGTTCTGGGATTTTGGGTATCTGGAATATGATTAAGATATTAAAATGATGAAAACACAAATGAAAAATTATTTAATTGCTAGTTAGAAAATGCTAAGGAAAAAAAGAAAACACAAAAAACTGAAACTTGATGCAGTTTTTTTTTTCCTTTCGTTTATTAGCAATAGTACCTCCGTCATGAAGTGCAGAATGATGTAGAATGTTGGTTCAGCAGTTACACTAATGAACCAAATTATTTTTGGCTTATATTGAACCGGGTGGATTTAGGTCTTTATTTGTTCAATTAATTATATATTTGTGCAAATGTTTGAAAGCGAATCTATATGTCATATAGCATGTCCCCTTGTGTGATGCAATTTCTATCCAATGGATAGGTACATAGAAGAGCAGCCTACGCTCGACTTAGAGGCAAGATGAAATCTATGGGCAATTGTTTGATTGCTTCTTTAACTCCTTTTCATTCTGTTATCCTAAAAAACCGTCGCAGATTGTCATCAAACTTCTTTTATGGAAGTACAAGCAAAGCAAGGACATTGTGTGCTTATCATCAAAAGTCCAAACTCCATTCTACTTCTCTAATGGGTGCAGAGCGCTATCCTCCTTCTTGGTTCAGGTGCATATATTTGGGTCTAATTTACTCTCTTTACATAGTTAATAAGCTCCCTAATATTTCTTTGTTTAAAAGCCAAAAATAAAAGCGCCCTAATGTTTTTAAGCCTTTGTGTTTGAACAGTGTTGCTCCCATGATGGAGTTGACAGATAACCACTACAGAACTTTGGCCCGTCTTATCTCAAAACATGCATGGCTCTACACAGAAATGCTTGCTGCAGAAACAATTGTCTACCAGGCTGGCAATTTGGTAAAGTTCTGCTCCATGGAAGGAGACTCTAGTGCTTCTCTAGTCAACTTTAAAGTTTCTATCTTAACTAGAACTAAATAAAAAGAAGAGAGTTATGGTTGCTTCAACTACGCGAATGAGATTTTTATGAATGTTATTCAAGGTCGGATGACGTAATTGTGTGTAATCAGGCATGACATTTTCCATTTGGAAAAGGGCCAAATATATCACTGTACTATTGAAAATAATTTAAATATACCCTTCGTTATACTATCGGGTCATTTCGGACCCTACCGTTATACTATGAAACAAATTTACCCTCATTTTGGACGGAATCCCACGTGGCAGCACATGATTAAATCGACCCATTTCCCCTTTTTTAACCCGATTCACTTTTAGAAAACACTATTTGACCCAAAATCCACCCCCTTACGGATCGAACCATTGCCAACTTACAGTCCCACATAAGCACTTTAGACGATACAACATCCAAACCTTCTTTCTAGGTGCAAATTTGCAGATCCAAAGAAATAATCCCTCTTTCTTTTTTAGTGATAAGAGGAAGCACAATTATTTTAGTTGCTATCAAGTCAAACTTCCACATCATACTCCCGCAGGAAACAAATGATTCGACTGATCAAAATAATTCACAAAGAGGAGGGCAAAAATGATGAATTTATGAAAAAATTTGATCTCATTTGAGAAAAAAATTTAAAAATTTGATTGTAAAATTCCATGATACAAATCTGCAAGTATATGTTAAAAATCTTTCTTGTCAAACAAACTTTTGAAGTCTTCTCAGAAGTCAAAGGTTTCCCACTGTACTTCTTCAATTTGTTACCACCATGAGCAAGTTGAATCGAATGTGCCGCTGTTGTTGCAATAAAAGTCGTTTGAGGTGCTGCTACGAAGGCGTTAGACACTGGACCAGCGGTCAGAGAGAAAACATGGTGCACAAAGGTCGGCGGAAAATTCTTTCGCAAGATTCTGACCATACTCCATGGTCAGATTTTCAACTATTATTTCGTCTCCCTTCCGTATCTGGTAAATAAAAAGAACATATGAAAAAGAGAATAATGGCTCGCCGGAAAATGTATTTCCGGTCAGATCCAGTAAATTTCAAACCCAAAACTTTCAGATCTCGACATCTTGTATGTATTTCTATAGATTCATATATAAATGTGTGTGTAGGTATAGAGAAAGGGGAAGAGAATGTGCGAGGTGGCAAATCATAAGGTTCTCCATGGTTTCCGGCAAATTCGCGAATGGAGATTGCAGCCATGGTCATAACAGTGATGCAAGAGAGGAGTGGAGGAAAAGAGGAGAAAGAGAAGCAGTGGGGGTGAACTTTGGGTCGGATAGTGGGTTTTCTTAAGTGAATCGTGTTAGAAAAAATGAAAATGGGTCAATTTAATCCTGTGCAGCCACGTGGCATTCCATCCAAAATGAGGATATATTTGTTTTATAGTATAACGGTTGGGTCTAAAATAATCCGATAGTATAACGAAGGGTATATTTAAACTATCTTCATATTTGATCCTTTTCCATTTTGCATTTCAAAGAATCATGCATGATATTTTTTGTTCTAGACAAAAAGAAATGAGAAAGAGGAGCACGTTTACCATTCTTCCAAATTTCCTTCCAAAGGTGTGCCTCTGTTGCAGCCTCCGTGGCTTTGGTCTAGTGGTTAGAGCGTTGTGCCTGATATGTGGGTTAGGCGACGTCATGGGTTTGAACCCTGCTGCAGACTAAAGTTAAAAGAAGAGTAACCGAGTTTGGGGCACTCCCTCTACCCGAGTTTTTGGTATCAGTTAGCATTTGGCAGGTTACATGGCTTGGGACAGTGCTATATTAAGTATACTAACAACTATGCTTTAATCCTAAGCACCATGTGCATGTGGTAGCAAGTAAAGGCTCAAAATCACTGGGATTCAAACTAGCGTAAGATTTCAGGTTAATTTTTTTATTAAGTGTGCATAAATAAGAGTATTCAAGAGTTTTATTTTATCAATTTGTTTCAAGTCTAGAGACAATGAAATAGTCAAAAGTTGTCTTCTGTAATCTTTACCCTCTGGCTGCCAGCCCCAATTTTCAGGTTAAGAAGGAAATAGTGAAAGTATGTCCCTGTGGGTATATACTTTCTACATGATGTAAACTGACCATCAACGAAGTGAAGCTTACATTTATTGTTTTTATAGATGGTGCATGACACTTGTATCTGATTACTAAATCAATGAATTGGACTGTTATTTTTTCAATTACTGTAAAAAAAATTGGTTGTCTTTCGAGGGTCAAGTTAACCAAGCTGGTTGGTCATTTGCCTTTCTTTATAGTAGGACTCTTGTCCCAGTTAGACGGTCACGTAGAAAAGTATCTTTATTTTTTTGGTGTAAAATACGTGGGAAAGGAGGAGACCTAGATGATTATATTTTTGTAACCTAGGTAGATCCCGTAAAAGAGCTTTCTTGTATTGATAGGTTATTTCCTGGACCTCTAAGAGAAGCCTGTCACTGACTAATACTTGTGTGTTTCTATCGGCCAGCGAGATCTGACATTTATGTGACTTTTTATATATCAGGATAGGTTCTTGGCATATGGCCCTGAGCAACATCCGATAGTGCTTCAAATCGGGGGAAATAATTTGGAGAACTTGGCCAAAGCGACACAACTGGCAGCTCCTTATGGCTATGATGAAATTAATTTTAAGTTCGTTCTGCTTTTCCTCTCTATGGTACAAGTTTCTAGCTTTTATTCAGACCCATAACTAATACTTCTTCTCTATTATCAACAGTTGCGGATGTCCTAGCCCTAAAGTAGCTGGACATGGGTGTTTTGGTGTGCGACTCATGCTTGATCCAAAGGTTCATATTTGTTTGCTTGATACATCAGAATCATTATTTTATGTAAAGTTGCTCTGACATATGCATAACTTTTGCAAGGAAAGTTTGTTGCTGAGGCCATGTGCGTAATTGCTGCAAATACAAATGTTCCCGTGAGTGTGAAATGCAGAATTGGAGTTGATGACCACGACTCATACAATGAACTATGTGAGCTCTTCAACTTTCAATCACTTACAGGAAAAGAGAATCAAAACTTAATTCGTCAATCTCAATCTTTTGAATTTACTTGTTGTTCCTTTCTCTTGTATTGTTGGTTATGTCTCCAGCATGTTTGTTTAATGCTCCGACCTTGCTTCCAGAAAATCATCAAAATTTAGCTCTTTTAGTTTGTCCATAATATACTTCCAAGCAGGTCTTTGCTGTCTTTGTAGCTGCTTGGATTTTCGAGTAGATCTTAGAAAGCTGACAATAACTTGTAAATATGAACTAGAAGTAAATTGCTTGACCACTTAACTTGGAGCAGAAGCATGTTACACTTGACGTAGCTATATTTCACATCCTCCTTTTGTTCCCTTTGAGCATAATGTATTTGTAGGTTTGTGGAGACTAGAGAGCACCTCTATACTTGCACACTCGTTGATGCAAGTTACTTAACCATTCCTCTCTCCATGTTCGATCTGATGTGTCATCAGACATGTACTCCCTCCGTTTCAAAACGATTGTCTTAGTTTGACCTGGCACAACCTTTAATAAAGAAGGAAAGACTGTTTGAGATATGTGGTCATAAATAAGCCATAATGTTTGTGTGTCGGTAAATTTTTTGAAACTTGTGGTCTGAAACCTGTCGTAGCATTTGTGTGGCTATAAATGATTCTTATTGAGGAAATATTGAAGGTGCCAATTTTTTTGAAACAGACTAATAAGGAAATAGGCCAATCTTTTTGGAACAGAGGTAGTATGAAATAGAACCGGATATCATAAGTTAAAGTGAAGAAGTGCTGGTTCGTCTCTACAAGGGCTTCTGCTTTTGGAAAAAATGCTACATAGGGTATACTATACGCCGTTGCCTTATCCAAAAGAGTTCCTAGCCGGAACTTTCTCAATTATGTTAGCTGGTAGCTATACATAGTTTGGCATGCAAAGAACTCCAAATTTCCCCTTCTTAGTGTGTGTGTGTGTGTGTGTGTGTATATATATATATATATCCCATTAGGCATATCATGCATTATCAACTAGATGATTTAAATAAGAGTTTTGATTATTATCAGCTAGATGATACAAATACAAAGTTCATGTTCTATAAGTAGATGCCACAGAATTAGGCATCTAGTTGATAAATGATCATTATCAACTAGACGATTTAAGTAAGAATTTTGATCATTATCAGCTAGATGATACAGATACAAAGTTCATGTTCTATGAGTAGATGCCACAGAATTAGGCATTTTTTCTTCTTGCATGTTATATACATATATATATATATATAGGGTGTTACATGCCCCCTTTGTTGGTATTCTTACATAATTTGCCAAGTCCTAGCAAGTTGCATATTTAATTTGACTGAGTACTTGAATCTCATGCATATTTGCCATATTTGTCTATGGTTGCTAATTAAGATGTTTCTTATGTTTGTATGCACTAGGGCTAATTACGATGACTGTCATTTTTGTCAAAACAGATCTATTAGAAAGAAAAAAAAGAAAGAGAAAGAGAATAATGTGAGAAGTGTTGTCTGTTAACTGATTAACCTTCCAAATGAGTATTACCCTATCAGTTAACATGGGTTAGTTCCACCAGTTGGGGTGGTAAATAGTGCTGCTATCTTCTTAATAGAAAAAAATTAACTTTTCGCTTTCATGTGTACAGGTGATTTTATTTACAAGGTTTCTTCTCAGTCACCAACTCGGCATTTTATTATACACTCCCGGAAGGCATTACTGAATGGAATCAGCCCAGCAGATAATCGAAAAATCCCCCCGCTCAAGTATGCAGTTTGCAATAGCTTAATAATCCAACACGGATTTATGACAATGAAACAAGTGAAATTATATATCTCTACTTAATTATTTACTGGTGTATTTGTAGCCAAGACACTGAACTACTACATGCCTATTTTTAGATCTTAATAATTGATCTGAAGCACTGAAAAATAAAGATCTTAATGATTGTTCCTAATGAATACCTAAGTTGGGCATTGACAGGTACGAGTACTACTATGCCCTCTTGCGTGATTTCCCCGATCTACAATTTACGATAAATGGAGGCATAAATTCTATTGAGGAGGTAAGTGTCTCAAACTAAAACGGAGTTAACATGTACTAGTTTGTGAAAATGTTGTTAAAAATGGTAAAATCAGATGTGCTGAAAAGGAAGTTCTCCACTATCCCTACTCCCTAGACTGTCGTCAGGATTAATTCCTTTATTTTGAGCAAAATAAGCTTCATTAGGATGGATTTGTTTGACAGAGTGCAGGATACTGATCCATTTAAAATACCTAAACTTGCTGGTCTTATAGTTCCGTAGCATCTATAAAGAAAGTATGATATTCTCTTGATAAACTTCTTCCTGTGAAAAATAACCTGTCAAAAATAAAAGTTTTAAAGAGATGCATTTGTATGATCTTTCTAAAGGCAAAATTCGAGATATTATGCCCACAAATGATTGAGGGGCCCAATCTTGTGCCAATTTAGGCTTGGGAATTCTTGCTGAGAACTTTAAAAGTAAATGGTTTTTAGTCTTTCTTGCACTTGAGAATTCTGGCTGAGAACTTCTTAAGTAAAATGGTTTGTAATCTTTCTTGCATATTGGTGTGTAAGCTTGTCAAACTTCATATTTGCACATAGGATTTCTATCTGGTAATACTTTACCCCTTTTCTGGTTATTTGATTTTTAGGTTATTGAGGCACGTACAGAAGGAGCTCATGGTGTTATGCTGGGACGTGCAGCTTACAGCAAGTATGAAAAGTGTCAATACTCGTCACTGTTTCAATAATTTGTTGAGATATTATTGTGGCTTTGTTCGTTTGATAGATGTCTACATATTTGTATCATCCCTAGATGTCTGCATATTTGTTTTACACTATTACAACTAGTCTCATTTATCTACTACTTGACACCTGAGTATGACCTCCCAAATATTGATGTTTTATGGATTCTGTAGGTTTGTCATATTCTCCTGTAATGTCTTTGTAGATCTTGCGAGTTGAAAATTGTAAGTTTGAGCCTAATAAAAATAAGGTGAAATGGCTTCCTGGCCACTCAAACATGCAGTCGATTTTAAAGCCGATACACCAACTTACCAGTTTTCCATTTGAACACTCAAACTTGACAAAATGAGTACTAATAAACACTTTTGACCGTTGACCATGCCTATGTGGGAGCATTGACTGACATGGCAAACTGTGTGCAAATCACGCTGCCAAGGCGCGTGAATGATATTGTTTTTAATAAAAAATTAGAATTAGAATAAAATATGATAAAAAAAACAAAAAGAAAAAAAACAGAGAAGCCTCCGCCTCCGCCGCTCCGGACTTTTTCTTCCTCACTGCAGCCTCCGCCTTCGCCTCCGCCGCCGCCGCTGTCTGAAAACAGAGAAAAAACAAGAGAGAAAGATTAGGAGTTCTGATTTTCTGTTTTAAGAGATGGAGCAGAAAAAGGGAAACAACATTAAATTTGAAGAAGAAGGAGACATGGGAGTTATAGTCCATAGCAAGTAAGAAAGATAAGACAAGAAATGGAGAAAATCAAGCATCCATTTCTGCAGCAGACGGAGGTGAGACCTATTTCTGTTGAAATCAAAGGTAAACAACAGCAACAAAGATCAAGATCGTCACTGGAATTAGCTCAAAGGCCTATTTCTGTTGGAAGCTAATACTTGCATTTTTCTTCTTGTGTCCTTCCTTTTCTTAGTTTCATCATCTCTGCAGTTGAGCTTCTTCTTTTTAATTTTCTCTTCAGTATGTTTTTATGAATGAGCACTACAAAGCTTAACTGCAGAGTAAAAATGGAGTCCTTAATTTTGAATTTTCACTGATAGAGAGAGAAAGGCAAACGGAATGGTAAAAGGGTTGGGTGTCTGACGTGTAATGTTTTAATTGGCTGAATGCTGACTGAGCGGATACGTTAGCAGAAGTGTAATATACGCGCAGATGGTCAAGGATCCGACTTGTTTATTAGTCAAAGGTATCACCAGTTGGAGTGTTCAAATAGAAAACTTGTAAGTTGGTGTATCGACTTTAAATCGACTGCAAGTTTAGGTGGCCAAGAAGCCATTTCGCCTAAAAATAAAAATTGGTCTCTGGAGAACTTGAGAGACTATGTCTACTGGTTTTTCTTTTTGTTTCAATGAAAGGTGATAGTTATTTGAAAGGCGGCTTTTACAGCACGTGAATCCTTAAAGTTGTAAATATGCTGTGAACTGTACAACTTAATTGTTTTAAGCTATTCTGTCTGGATAAACTTGTTAGCGTGGATCCATGGGAAAGATGGATTCTTGGCAAGTAGAAGCTTTTGATCTTTGTAATGTTGGGTTGGGAAAAAGAAGAGCAAACTTTTGTCCCCTGTAGGGGAATATGCGAAAATTGTCAACAGTAATTGACTAGTGGAGGTGGACATCATGTGATAAAGTAGTGATCTTGTGCTTGTAATTGCATTGGTGATTTGTTTATTCGGTGGGTCAATGTTGTGATTCTGATTCTAGTTTTTAGTTCAGTACAGCAGAATGACAAACCCCATCAGACGTTTTGAAACTGTAATTGCGGTTATGACATCTAAAATGTTTATTTCTCGTTTTCTCGACATGTTAAGACAGCTCATGCTTTTGACAGTCCATGGCAGATTCTGGGACTTGTTGATAGCGCTGTATATGGTGCACCTCTGCGTAGTATAACCCGGCGCCAGGTTCTCATCGCCATCTGCATTCTAGTTTTTTGTTTTTGGCTTTTTTGGGTGACATCTTCCTACTTAAATAGCATATGGGTCTTTATTACTCACATCTTCATGGGAGCAGGTTCTTGAACAATATCAGGTCTATGGTGATTCAGTCGTTGGAATGTATGGGGGGCTTAAGCCAAGCATGAGGGATGTTGTCAAGGTAGGCTCACTCTTCATTTTATCCTTTCGAGCTGTTAACTTTAGCTGTGTCGGGAGTTTCGCAAGCATAAACACATTTTTTTAAAAGCTTTAGCAAGCGAGATTTCTTTTGTCTTAGACATTGTCAGTCTACTGATGCATGGCTTGGGTCCCTCATAATTGCTCTGTCATCATAGTATTCTACCATATTCTATATACTGCATTGAGTTTCACAAGCATAAACACTTCTTTTGAAAGCTTTAGTAAGCGAGTTTTCTTTTGTCCTGGACATTGAGCCCGTTTGGCTTAGCTGATTTAGAGTAGCTAATAAGTATTAGGCGCTGAAAATTACTTTTAAGCGTTGAAGCTGATTTAAAAAATAAGCAGTTGTGTGTTCGGATAAAAGTGCTGAAATTAATAATAAGCAGCTGAAGAATTGGGTATAAGAAGAGTTTTGTTTTAAAAAGAAGTATTTTAGGGATAAAATAGTAAATATTTTGGTCAAACTTAAAGTGCTTATAAAATGAAATTTGATGAGTTGGGGTAGACCAACTTTATGACTTTTGGCTTATAAGCCCTTAACTTATAAGCACTTTTAATTTTACCAAACGTGTAGATAAGCCAGAAAGTGCTTATAAGCCAGTTTGACCAGCTTATAAGCTTAGCCAAACACCCTCATTGTCAGTCTACTGATGCATGGTTTGGCTTGTTTCCCGCATAATTAATAAAATCTTTTGTTTGCTTAATTTAGCATTTTATGAGGGCTTTGACTCTGAAAATATTTTATTGCCTTAACTTTTCCCTGTACAGCCTCTGCTCGGTCTATTTCATGCAAATCCTGGAAATGGTGCATGGAAGCGTAAGGTTGATGCTGCTTTCAAGCACTGCACGGTATGTCATTATTGACTGAATTATGATATTTGGAAGTGCTCTCTTTAATAATTATGACAGTTGAAAATGCTATTTCTATTTACTGGCCATTCTTGTTCATAGTGGTTGAAAGAGTCCTCTTTATGCCACTAGGTCCAGAGTTTGAGCCTGGCACCCTGACAAACAACAAGAAAATGCTCTTTCTAATGCCATCTTCTAGCTGTGGTGCAATTATTTCTTTCACCTAGTATGATATTTTGTTCCCTTCTAATGGTCTATGTTGTACGGACTCTCCAAAATAGTGCCACACCAGTGTCGGATTCTCCAAAAATACCATGCTTTTGGAGAATCCGACACGCACCCGGCGATATTTTCGGAGAGTTCGAGCAACATAGCTAATGATAATAGCTGAAGTTTCTGACTCTATATTTCATTTTTCCGTCATGAATTGGACTTAACGTAGTTTAGAGAAAATAGTTTGGATGAGTTGTAATATCTCTTTATGGGAGACATAATAAAATAACAATAGGAAGACGTGAAAATGGTATGAAGATGTTGCACCAAATATTAAGCACTACATGGTAGAATTGCTACATATTGATTTGGCACTATAATTCCTGGAAATAGCTATTCTAGGAAAGGTGTCATTCACATGCATTTCAAGCACATTCATCTCTGAATGCAAGAATGACAAAAGATGTTTGATGTGCCTATACGGCCATCCAGGACAAGCTTTGTTAAATTTTGTTAGTTGCTGGCAGCTCAGCTGTAAACATTTGCATATAATATCAATTTATGCGTTTAAAGTTATATTTCTTATGTTGTCCGTACCTTTCCATTCCTTCTTAAATTGATTTTAAACCTTGTAGACAATTAAATCCCTTTTTGAGGAGACATTGGTGGCAATTCCAGATTGGGTCCTTGATTCCCCTATTACAGAAGTACCATCTGGTAGTACGGATAAATTCAGCAAGGCGAAGAGTTTGTTGCCTCCTCCATACACAGTTAATGAAGAAGAATTACTATATGCTTAAATATACATGTTTTCCCAGCTTTGAGTTTGTATCCACCGAGAATGTATTCTTTCTTTCAAATATTATGTATTCTAATTGCTTTATTTTTTTGGGGGAGACCAACTCTCTCCAATGTAACCAGCTACATGGCTTGTAAAAGAGCTCACTGCTGCTATGAAGTGGAAACAGATGTTACTGACATATTTTTCTAATTTTCTTTTTATTACATATAGAGAAATGGAAAGGAACAATGAGGATCAAAGTCATATCTATTGTGTAAAAGATTCAACGAATCCCCACTGGACTGTAAGCCTTGATGACATTAGATTCTTGGAATGCCACATATCTTTGTACATTTTGTACTCGGTACAGTAACTGTAGTCTTATTTGTTAACGCATTTGTTTGTCTGATGTTCCTGTTTCATTCTACCTTTTATTAACTTCCTTCTAATATTTATTGAGGGTCATTTTTGTGGATTTCCTCTAGAAATAATGCTCCATCCATCACATTTTATAGTTGCTTTAGTTCTTTTAACCTCCATTAAGAAAATAATAAATATAAGAATATTTTACAAAGATACCCCTATTAAATGTTTTTTGAGAATTAAGCAATGTTAAAAAGAACTAATAACTAATAAATTTAGTCTTGTTAAATGATACTCCTTCCGGTTCACAATAAGTGTTCAATTTGCTTTTAGCATGCTCATTAAGAAAATACTAAATTTTATATAAAAACTAGTTAATTTTAGCCTGGGAGACACACGTACTTGTTATGGTTTGTCATCCCGGTCCCTACACTCCATAAAGTTTCATCTAGACACTTCAACTCAATCAAAACAAGACTTTTAAACCCTCCGGAATAGTGTGATGCTCACTTTCTTGACGTGGATGGCAAATCAACATCCACATAAGATTTTATGCCAAAATAATATTATTTAACAAAATTTTAATTTCTTAAACAAAAAATAAAATAAAATAAGCAAAAAGTTAAAATTAAAGAAAACTCCTCCTCCCTTCTTCAAACCCACTTGCCATGGCTTCTGATACAAGGAAATGGTTAGTAAAGCAAGGATGGAACGATGGACGTGAGGACGAAGAAGAAGACCGACGGGGGTGGGGTCGTTATTGTTCAGTCGCTGCTGCTCTTGGCTATTAAGTAGAAGGGGTCGTTATTCAGGGGGTCTTCACCGGTTTCAGGCAATCATAGTGGTCGTTTGGCGGCGAGGCTGGCCAGCGAAATCGAAACCCTGGCTGGTGTGCCTAATCGGATTGACGGCTGGCTGTGAGGTGAGGACGGCGGCAGCTTAGGTTGTTAGGGTTTTTGTTTCTTGGTTTGTTGATGAAGATGTCAGCCATCGTTTTTTCTTCAAGTTCTCTTCTAGGGTTTTGCCTAAGGTTTTTTCAAGATTGTCTAAGGTGGGATAGGGGGGGTGGGGGGGGAGGGAAAGGCTGAAGAAGAAGAAGAAGAAGAGGGAGTAGAACACAGAAGAAGAAGATGGGGTAGAACGAATGGGGGTAGGTCTGGAGTATTCTTTATTTATTTTTTAATTTTTATTTTTTAATAAAGAAAAATCATCAGTTCACGCACCTTATGTGCGTGTAAAATATTACTCTAAATCAACTCCGGGCAGCGGCAGCGAGGAAAGGCGATTTATCACTAATGCATAGCAGAAAAAATAGGAAATCTACAACAAGAGATACAAGTTGGGATGGTAGGCAACAAAGTGGCAATAAAAAAGCAACACATGAGATTGCCCTTAGAATACTACCAATGAGAAACGCAAAGTAAAAGGGAAGTGTTCCTACAACCTCCACAAGGTCAAATAAATCAAAAAAGAAATGATAAAGTTTGAAGAATATTTGAAGAAAGCGGAAGAAGAAGAACAAGAGCTACGAATTGAAGAATGCACAAGTTTTAACAAATACAGCAAAGACTCAATTTGTTACATTGTATTATTTTACCATTTTTAAGTATTATCATATGTAATATCATTACAAAGTATGCTATAAACTCTGTGATGATCACTGAACATTTAGTCTTAGCAAGTTATTTCTTTTTGCATGTTTGCTAGTGAGGTTATTTTATGCCTCGATAGGATTAGTACAATAAGGGTAGCCCGGTTGAGTTATATGGGTAACAATACCGGTGCTATTGTAACCCTTATTTGTACTTTTTCTATTTGTTGTATTTTCTTTTTCTTTTCTGTTATTAATATAAAAACCAACCTTAGGCACCTGCCTAGTGGATTCAAAAAAATAAATGTGCGTGTAAATCACTTATTTTGTCCAACTCAGCCATATCGATGCCACATAAGCTCGGTCAACGGTCAGAATAGTTCAAAAGTCTTGTTTTGTTTTAGTTGAAGTGTCGAGATGAAACTTTATAGAGTGTATGGACCGGGATGACAAACCAGAACAAGTACAAGTGTCTCCTAGGCTATTCCGCCTTTACATTAATCAGTTTAACTTTAACATAAATTTTAGAAAGACTAATAATGGTTCCTTTTACTAGTATAAGTTATATTGAGATAAGTATGGTGGAATTAGTTATGATGAGATTGTTATTTGTTCATTGTTTGATATGTTATATAAGAATGACAATTGCATAATTTTTAAGAAGGTATCTAATTGCATAGTTTCTCTCTAAAAGTACTTTTCTGCAAGGCACTCTAAAGAAAAATACACTTAGAATCACTTTTCAAAAACTTGTTCAAATACTAATTATTGATCATAAGTATTTAATTAGCCAAACACAAATTATTTATTAAAAAAAGAATATTTTTGAGAAAAAATATTTCTCAAAATAAACTCATTTTAAAAGCTTGGCCAAATAGACTATTAGATTTGCTAAAAAGCAAAAAAGAAATACGGAAAAAAATTAAAAAAAGAACATACACATATTATTTGCTAACCTCGAGTCCATCTTTGAGAGCATCTAGCTGACAAAAAAAATCAAAATTCAAAAGAATAACAACTCAAAAGCACAAAATAAATAAATTTAAGAAAAATAATCAAAATTACCTGCCAATTAACAAAACAAAGGAAATTATAAACCCACACTATAAAATCGTCATGCTCTCAGTAATGACCAAAACAATAATTTTAAGGGAATTTTTCATAAAACACCATCTTTTTGGTCTAATTAGTCATTTATAGATACCTTTTGCTATATTACGTATTATAGATACCTTTTATGTTTTTATACAATGTATTTCATGTATTAAAGTTGTTGTATTAATACAACAAAACATATATGCGTAAAAACTGGAATTCCAGCTAAGTTTGACATGTATTTAGCTGTATTCAAGCGATATTAACATTAAATACAGTAACGTATCTGTGCTAAAACAAAAGAAAATAAAATCACATGATATTCTCCTAATTTAACTCAACGAACTAAAAGATATCCTCATTAATCTGTATCTGAAAGATACATAATAAAGTTTATAGCTTAATAAAGAGAAATATATATGAATAATACAGTTGAGTAGAACTATATACAGTTGAATGCAACAAATACACCTTAATTCATCTGAATAAAACGCTTGAATACAACAAAAATACAACTGAATAAACTCTTGAATGCAACAAAATATAATTAACTTCTGCTGAATAAAATAGTTGAATATAACTAACTACAACTGAATACAACTAAATAGAGTTGTATAAAATACTTGAATACAACTAACTACTGCTGAATAAAATAATTAAATAAACTCTAATTCTGACACTTTGCCGGAGAGTTCTGGTACTGCCCAATATGATACAAATTTTTTATGTTATCTCGCTATCAGTAATATTTCGATGCAAAAATATTTCTTCCACTCGGCAGTGCCGATACTCTCTCCTGGGGTATTTATGGTTCGTCAACTACTCAAAGTTTTCCTTGTCCCTCTTTTATCTTCTGCCCAAAATTTGATGACGGGGATAAGCATATTATGCCCTCGTGTAATTTTATATTCTAATATTTGAACTAATTGCTCTTCCTCTATCAAAATATTACTTACCAGGCGTGTAAAATTCTCAAGTAAAGCATTGATTTCATGAAGAGTTTGAATGTGAGATTGATAACGGCGGATAAATTGAAAATTGGGGTGGGAGAAAAGTTAAGAAACTAGGGTTTGTGGGAGAAGAGAGTCTGGTTATATGCGAACAGAGAGACTGTATTGGGGTTTGCAGATACACGGTAGTTATGTGAGAGAAAATACAAAAAGGAAGAGAGAAAAATAATATTTAGCATATATGGTGCCTTAATTGTAGGATGTAACTATATTTAGATTTTTTTCTATAAAGGATAAAAGGTATTTATAGTGGGTACCCGCACTCACTGTGGGGGTTCAGACTCCGGAGGGGCTCCTACAGCCTAGCGTAATATCATCGTCTCATCGCCGCGGCATGCAACCCGATCCACACTCAGTCCAGAATATCTATATGAGTCACACAACAAAGTCATACTATAGTTCTCAGTTCCCATTTATTGGAAAAAATATAGTTAAGCATTTAAAACATTAGGAATGTGACTAAGCATTTCGAAACAGTGTTCAAAAGTCAGGAGTGAAATCATATACATGCTAAACATCATGGAAGCAGTGATAATAATCCCCAAAGGTTTCAAATAGTTGGCAGACATCCCAAATATATCAGAACAATCCAAGTAGGATGTTTACTATTGTCTGAAGCACAGCTTGGACACCACTCGGGGCGGACTATGCTAAAATCCTCAATCACAAACGACCCAGCACTCGTCATGGAGTGCGTGTATCGCCTCAATATAGCTTCACCGTGTGATATACCGGGGTTTCAAACCCTCAGATCATCATCTACATCTATTAATCACCTCTAGCCTGCCGAAGACTAGCTCGCAATGCCTTCTCCTCTCGGATCGACCTCCTCATGCGTCGAATCTGGCCAAAACCACAATGAATATGTTACAATGTGTCAAAGAAACATAACCCAATCGAAAATACTCGAAAAACACCAAAAATCATGAAGTTGGCAAAACCAAGCCCCTGGCCCACTTCTTGAAAAATTACAAAATTTACATCCCCGGACTCCTCGTCTCGCCACTAGTCTATACATATCAAATTTACCAAAATAGGAGTTCAAATGCCCTTTCAAATCCCAAATATAAACTCTCTTAAGTTTCGAGCCCTAACCTCCAATTTTTACCCTTTAATTCCTTGAATGTTTAGTGTTAATCTACAATTTTACACCATAATATCATAATCTAAGTCCAAAAATCCATACCTGATAAAATCCCTCGAAACTCTCTTCAAAATTGCCCAAAAACTCTCTTAATCCGAAGTCCAAAGTGTTGTTCCCTTTTAAATTCGCGAAGTCACTATTCATTTAATCTTAGTCTAGGTTTCGCTTCTGCGGTTCCCAAATCTTCTTCTGCGGTATCGCTTCCGCGTCCCAATAACTGCTTCTGCGGTTTTAACTTAACTTCCCCAAGACCGCTT
Source organism: Nicotiana benthamiana (assembly GCA_034376525.1). Taxonomy (NCBI): domain Eukaryota; kingdom Viridiplantae; phylum Streptophyta; class Magnoliopsida; order Solanales; family Solanaceae; genus Nicotiana; species Nicotiana benthamiana. The sequence continues at coordinate 72,515,528 of CM067323.1, read as the reverse complement.
ATGCGACAAAGTTCTCGCTTCTGCGGCTAAAAGTCTGATCTTGCGGACCCGCTAATGCGGACCAAGTTCCGATTCTGCGAAACTCCTCTACCCATTCCAAAATCGCTTCTGTGCTCCTTCACTCGCTTTAACGGAACCGCTTCTGCGGACCATTTCCACAGAAGCGGAAATACCAGATGACAGAAATCAATGACCCGAAGCAACTTCACAAATCTCTCGTTTTAATACTCTATCTTACCCCGAGGCCCACAGGACCTCAACCAAAAGCACAAACATGATCTATTACCTTATTCAAAGTTGTTTGAACCATCAAAACACTATCATTAACATCAAAATCCTCAAATTTCATCAAATCAAAGCCTAAGTTTCTTAAAACTTCTGAATTGCACATTCAATCAAAAACCCGATCTAAACACCTCCGAATGACCTGAAACTTTGCACACGTATCCAAAATCACCTAACAGAGCTAGTGAAACTATCAGAATTCCATTCCAACCCTCGGATCAAAATCTCACCTATCTATCGAAATTCGCCAAAATACTAACTTTGCCAATTCAAGCCTAGTTGTACACCGGACCTCCAAAATCAATTCCAATTGCACTGCTAAGTAAAAAAACATCCTCCGAAGGTAACCGAATCACTAAAATTCGCATCCGACCCCTCTTAACTCAATAGTCAACTTCCGGTTGACTTTTCCAAAACAAGCTTTCCTTTAGGAGACTAAGTGTCTCATTTCCATCTAAAACCAATTCAATTCTACTCGATCACCTCAAATATCGATAATGAAGTATAGAGAAACATAATATGAGGGAAATGGGGAGGTAACTCACGTGACGACGGGCCGGGTCGTCACATCCTCCCCAACTAAAACATACGCTCGTCCTGGATCCGGTTAAGAAATATATCTGAAGCCTCAAATAGGTGAGGATATCTGCTCTGCATCTCATGCTTGGTCTTCCAAGTATCCTCCTCCACGGGCCGACCTTTCCTCTGCACCTTCACTGAAGCTATATCCTTAGATCTCAACTTCCAAACCCGACTACCCAAAATAGCTACTGGCTCCACTTCATAGGTTAAGTCCTCATCCAACTGAACTATGCTAAAGTCTAACACATGAGACGGGTCCCCAACGTACTTCCGGAGCATAGAAATATGGAATACCGGATGAACCCCCGACAAGATGGGTGGTAAAACAAGCATATAGGCCACATCTCCAATCCTTCTAAGTATCTCAAAAGGCCCAATGAACAGTGGACTCAGTTTCTCTTTCTTTCCAAACCTCATAACGCCCTTCATAGGCAAAACCTTCAACAAGACCTTCTCGCCCACCATATATGATACATCTCGAACGTTCCTGTCTGCATAACTCTTCTGATGCGACTGAGCTGTACGAAGTCTCTCCTGGATCACTTTCACTTTCTTTATGGCATTCTGGACCAACTCTGTCCCCAATAGCCTGGCCTCGCCTGGCTCAAACAAACAAATCGGAGATATACACCGTCTCCCATATAAGGCCGCATACGACGCCATCTTAATACTGGATTGGTAGCTGTTGTTGTAAGCAAACTCTGCAAGTGGGAAGAACTCATCCTAAGAACCTCCAAAATCAATAAACACAGGAACACAACATATCCTCCAATATCTAAATAGTATGCACGGACTGCCCGTCCATTTGAGGATGAAACGCTGTGCTCAACTCTACCTGTGTACCCAAATCTGGATTAAAAGTCATCTAGAACTGGGAAGTAAACTGAGTACCCCTATCTGAGATAATAGAAACTGGGACCCATGCAAATATACAATCTCCCGGATGAAAATATCTGCTAACCGCTCCGAAGAATAGGTAGTACACACCGAAATGAAGTGCACGGACTTGGTCAGCCTATCCACAATGACCCAAACCTAATCAAACTTCCTCGAGGTACGAGGGAGACCACTCAGAAAATCCATAGTAATCCTCTCCCACTTCTACTCGAGAATATCCATGCGCTGAAGTACACCATCGGGCCTCTGATGCTCATATTTGACTTGTTGACACTTGAGACACCGAGCTACGTAACTCACAATATCCGTTTTCATTCTTCTCCACCAGTAGTGTTGTCTCAAGTCCTGATACATCTTCGCGGCATCTGGATGAATGGAATAACGCGAGCTGTGGTCCTCCTCTAATATCAACTCTTGAAGCCCATCCACATTGGGCATGCAAATACGTCCCTGCATCCTCAACACACCATTGTCATCAATAGTGACATCCCTGCATCATCATGCTGAACCCTGTCCTTAAGGACAAGCAAATACGGATCATCATCTGTCCCTCTCTAATGCAGTCATACAAGGAAGATCAAGAAACCACACAAGCCAACACCCGACTAGGCTCTGAAATGTCTAACCTCACCATCCGATTGGCCAAAGCCTGGACCTCAACTGCAAAGGGCCTCTCCCCAACTCGAATATACGCCAAACTATCCATACTAACCGCCTTCCGGCTCAAAGCATCGGCCATTACATTGGCCTTCCCCGGGTGATACACAATGGTAATATCATAGTCCTTGAGTAACTCAAGCCACCTCCGCTGCCTCAAATTAAGAACCTTCTGCTTGAACAGACGCTGAAGACTACGATGATCCTTGAACACCTCACAAGATACGCCATATAAATAGTGCCTCCAAATCTTCAAAGCATGAACTATAGCAGCTAACTCTAAGTCATGAACATGGTAGTTCTTCTCAAGGGGCTTTAACTGTCAAGAAGCATAAGCAATAACTCTACCCTCCTGCATCAATACACATCCGATCCCAATTCTCGAAGCATCACAATAAACCGTGTAAGAACCCAAAGCTGATAGAAATACCAATACCGGAGCTGTGGTTACAGCTATCTTGAGCCTCTGAAGCTCTCTTTGCACTCATACGACCACACAAATGGAGCATTCTTCAGCGTCAAATTGGTAAAGGGTGAATAAATAGATGAAAAACCCTGAATGAACCTGCGACAATAACCCGCCAAACCGAGGAAACTCCAAATCTCAGTGGCTGAGGACGGTCTAGGCCAACTCTTCACCGCATCTATCTTATTTATATCCACCCGAATACCATACTAGACACCACATGTCCCAAAAAAGCCACAGAACCAAGACAGAACTCACACTTGGAGAACTTAGCATAGAGCTTCTCCTCTCTCAGTCTCTGCAATACCACCCTCAAATGCTGTGCGTGCTCCTCCTGGCTACGCGAGTACACCAAGATGTCATTAATAAACACAATCACAAAGGAATCTCGATATGGCCGAAATACACTATTCATCAAGTGCATGAACGCGGTTGGGGCATTAGTCAGCCTGAATGACATAACCAGAAACTCATAGTGCCCATATCTCATCCTGAAAGTCGTCTTCATAATATCTGAATCCCTAATCTTCAGCTAGTGATAGCCTGAACATAGATCAATCTTAGAGAATACCTTCGCCCGTTGAAGCTGGTCAAACAAATCCTCAATACGGGGTAGTGGATACTTGTTCTTCACTGTCACCTTATTCAATTGTCTGTAGTCAATGCACATCCTCATCGTTCCATCCTTCTTCTTCACTAATAAGACCGGTGCACCCCACGGTGACATATTCGGGCGAATGAACCCCTTATCTAGGAGTTACTGAAGCTGTTATTTCAACTCCTTTAACTCAGCTGGCGCCATACGATAGGGAGGAATAGAGATGGGCTGAGTGACCAGCACCAGATGGCGGCATGCCCGACAGGTCTACTGGAAACACATCAGGGGAATCCCTCACAACAGGAACTGAATCAAGACTAGGAGTCTCAGCTCCGACATCTCGCACGAAAGCCAAATACGATAAATAATCCTTCCCAACTATCCGATGGGCCTTTAGGAAAGAAATCACCCTACTGGGCACATAATCAGTCATACCTCGCCACTCGATCCTCAGAACACCCGGAATAGCCAACGTAACTTTCTTGGTATGATAGTCCAGAATAGCATGGTATGGGGATAGACAATTCATACCCAAAATCACATCAAAATCTACCATGCTCAATAATAACAAGTCAACTCGGGTATCCAGACCCTCAATAGTCACCAGACATGATCGATATACATAATCCACAATAATAGTATCACCCACATGGGTAGATACGTGCACATACAAGGCAAGACAACCACGGGTCGTACCTAGATAATGGGAAAAATATGAAGACACATAAGAGTATGTAGATCCGGGATCAAATAAGACAGAAGCATCCCTACGGTAGACTGAGATAATATCTGTGATAATAACATCTGATGCAATAACGTCCCTCATGATCGGAAGAGCATAAAATTGAGCCTGACCACTGCCAATTCGGCCTCCACCCCTGGGGCAGCCTTTGGCTACCTGGCCTCCACCCTAGCTGACTGAGTGGGTGCTGATGAAATTGGAGCAAAAGATGAGGGGTTATCCCTCTGCTGAGACTGGATACCACGAAGCCGATGACACTGTCTCCTCATGTGACCAAACTCACTGCACTCGTAGAAACTACCCAGAGCTGGAGAAGAGGACAAAAGGGAACCCCTCGCTTAGATGAAACCTGGGCTGAAACTGGTGTGACTGGCATAACTGGGGCAACTGGCTGACCTGGGGCTGCTCCCGGTGTGTGCAAACTCTGAACACCTTGCTCGTGGGTGCGAGAAGCGGGAGTCTGATGACCAACCCCGGTCTGAGAAGTAGCTACTGCAATAGTGGCTGAGACTGATAGAGCCAGGCCAGTGAAGATGGATAAGATCTGACCTAAATCCTCCTAGAGACCAGAAATTACAATGGGCACTGTCGGTGCCTACACAGGTGCCGCTGGAGCATCTACAGCTGGAGGCTGATCTTGAACCGGGGCAGTTGGTGGATCTGCAGGTGCTGCCCTCACTGGTCTGCCTCGACCATGACCACGACCTCTAGCGGGTGGTATAGGTGGTCGTCCGTCACGTCCGGTAGCATGGTTCTTGCCATTTGCAAGAGAATAGAATACAAAAGTTTAGTTTTCGGTTCAACAAAGTAGAACTACAAAAGTTTCAAGAATGTGTAGTGTTTCCTAAAGGTTCTGTAGCCTCTCAAGGATAAATACAGACGTCTCTATACCGATCCACGAGACTCTACTAAACTGGCTCATAACTCACAAAGCATAGTAATCTAGGTTCTGATACTAACTTGTCACGACCCCAATCCCGATCGTGATGGCGCCCAACACACTGCTAAGCAAGCTGGACCAATTAACACCTTAATTTAATTCAAAGAAGCTAGCAAAGCCCGATTGTTTCCGCACTCACAACCCAAATATGACAACTCGTTGATAGTAATGGAGTTATTATAAATTAACAAGATTAATACTTCATATAGTAGATAAAACAATGCAGAAAGCCATAGTAATACCAATTTAACTACCAAAAGATCCGGGGTCACGAGTTCAGAGCTTCTAAATACAACCGAGTAATAAATCCTCAAAATACATAAGTCTAGGTTGCGGAAATATAAATGGATAAGGGGTAGAAGTCAGGTCCTAAAGACGTCAGGCAGCTACCTCGACAATTCCAAAATAACTCTAATAGACAACAAACTGCTCAACTAAGCTCCCGACGCACCTGAATCTGCACACATGGTGTAGGGAGTAAAGTGAGTACTTCCAACTCATTGAGTAATAAGCACATATAATGACTAAAGATGAGAATCCATGAAAATACCACAATGTAAATTTATAGCAACAATTTAGCATAATTAACGGTGAAATGGCAACAAAACAGAATCAGATAAATCAAATAAACATCAAATCATGAATGCAATGCAATGCACATGACCGCAGTGGCGTGCAACCCGATCCATTTGGGTACCCGCACTCACTGTGGGGGTTCAGACTCCGGAGGGGCTACTACAGCCCAAGCGTAATATCATCATGTCATCACTACGGCATGCATCCCTATCCACACTCAATGCAGAATATGCATATGAATCACACAACAAAGTCATATTATAGTTCTCAGTTCCCATTTATTAGGAAAAATATAGTTAAGCTTTTAAAACTTTAGGAATGTGACTAAGCATTTCGACACAATGTTTACAACTCAGGACTGAAATCATATAGCATGCTAAACATCATGGAAGCAATGATAATAATCCCCAAGGGATTCAAATAGTCAGCACACAACCCAAATATATCATAGCAATCCAAGTAGGATGTTTACTCATTGGTCTATAGTCCGAAGCACAGCTTGGACACCACTCGGGGCAGACTAAGCCAAAATCCCCAATCACAAACGACCCTGCACTCCTCATGGAGTGCGTGTCTCACCTTAATATAGCATCACCGTGTGATATACCATGGTTTCAAACCCTCAGGTCATCATCTACATCTATTACACCTCTAGTCGACCGAAGACTAGCTCTCCTCTCGAATCGACCTCCTCGCATGTTGAATCTGGCCAAAACCACAACGAATACGTTACAATGTGCCAAAGAAACATAACCCAATCGAAAATACTCAAAAACACCAAAAATCATGAAGTTGGCAAAACCCGAGCTCCGAGTCCACTTCTCAAAAAATTACAAAATTTACATCACCGGACTCCCCGTCTCGCCACGAGTCTGTACATATCAAGTTTACCAAAATTAGTGTTCAAATGCCCTTTCAAATCCCAAATTTATACTCTGATAAGTTTCAAGCCTGAACCTCCATTTTTATCCTTTAATTCCTTGAATTTTCAGTATTAATCCACGATTATACACCATAATATCATAATCTAAGTCCAAAAATCCATACCAGATGAAAGCCCTCGAAACTCTCATCAAAATCGCCCAAAAACCCTCTTAGTCCGAAGTCTAAAGTGTTGTTCTCTTTCAAATTTGCGAAGTCACTGTTCATTTAATCTCACTCCAGGTTTCGCTTTCTGCGGTATCGGTTTCGCGTCCCAGAAACTGCTTCTGTAGTTTTAACTTAACTTCTCCATGATCGCTTCTGCGACAAAGTTCCCGCTTATACAGACCTTCCAAATCCGCTTCTGCGGCTAAAAGTCCGCTCCTGCGGACCAAGTTCCGCTTCTGCGAAACTCCTCTACTAATTCCAAAATTTCTTCTGCGGTCCATTTCCGTAGAAGCGGAAATACCAGATGATAGAATTCACAGACCTGAAGCAACTTCAAAAATCTCTCGTTTTAACACTCGATCTTACCCGAGGCCCCTAGAACCTCAACCAAAAGCACATACATGATGTATTACCTTATTAAAACTTGCTCGAACCATCAAAACAATATCGTTAACATTAAAATCCTCAAATTTCATCAAATCAAAGCCTAAGTTTCTTAAAAACTTTTGAATTGCACATTCGATCAAAAACCCGACCTAAACACCTACGAATGACCTGAAACTTTGCACACATATCAAAAATCACCTAACGGAGCTACTGCAACTCTCAAAATTCTATTTCGACTCTCGGATCAAAATCTCATATATCTACCAGAATTTGCCAAAATACTAACTTTGCCATTCGAGCCCTCTAACTATATAGTCCACTTCCGGTTGACTTTGCCAAAACAAGCTTTCCTTTATGAGACTGTCTCATTTTTATCTAAAGCTAATCCAATTCTACTCGATCACCTCAATTACCGATAATGAAGTATAGATAAACTTAATATGAGTAAAACGAGGCTGTAACTCACGTGATGACAGACCGGGTCGTCACATCCTCCATATCATATGAATTCATTATGAACTTATCGAATATAACTATTATTAGTTGATAACAAGTATTGACTCTCCATCTGAGTTTACACGTTGTATCAATTTTGTAATTATTATGCAACCATGATTAAGTGAAGACAAAAGTATACTTTTATGGTCTTTCACCATTAATTTCAAGTGAATGTAAATTTATCTGTTGCCTTTAGGTCTTTCTCCATATCAGATAAATTTATTGTAAACTTACCGAGTATAATTAGTGGTAGTTGATAACATGTATTGACTCTCCATCTGAGTTTACACGTTGAATCAATTTTATAATTATAATATAACCACGATTAAGTGGTGACAGAAATACAACTTTATGGTCTTCCACCATTAATTTCAAGTGAGTGTAAATTATGTGTCGACTTTACGTCTTCTTCCAATTCGGATAAATTTATTGTAAACTCACTGAGTAAAATACTAGTTATTGAAATCATGTACTTACTCTCCATCTGAGTATACATGTTAGATTAATGGAACTAGAGCTATTAATTATGATGTTCACTTGACTTAAATTGAAAATATACTCTCCATCTGAGTTGAGTCTGTTTTAATTATTTTAGTGAATAAGATGGCATTACATATTTATGTTGCTTGAGTAGTTCTTCTCCCATCGAAATTGCTACTCAAGATGCATGACATATATATGTATAGTGTTTAAAATTTTCGTACAAAAAGGTTATATACAATCGACTGAAAATAATAGTATTCTCTCCATCTGAGTTGGTTCTATTTATTTTTGGATTGTATAATTCTTGCATTATATAGTATACTTTGCATGAATGATTTTTTTCATATCGAAATTTATTATGGGAGATGCATGTATGTATATAAATATTGAATGTAGTCTGAATTTTACTATTTTGTGTTTTGACTTATTATGATCTATTTAATATTTTTATCTCAACTCCACAATGAATTTATGCAATTTGTCGTATTACTTGTTAAAATTTTCTCTAAGTGATAAGATTAATTTAAAGGACGCAATAGTACTTTCTGTTAGAAGGAATTTAATTTCGGTATCTGGTCAAAATAAGAGATGGATATTTGTGTTACTTTTCGAAGAACTCTCGTGTTATTGAGTTTGATAAACATTTTATCTCTTGTGGTACATGAATGCATGACCTTGTTATTGCATATTAATCTCTCTCCTCAACAGAACAACATTAGTCTACCTCATAAGAGAATATGTTCTTCAAATTGAGTAAAACTTATCTGTGCACTTTTGTCTAAGTCATATTAATCTAGATAAGATTTCAAGTTGGTCAAGGATGGACCTTAAGGTTCATTGAAAGTAGAGGCACTACCAACTTGTAGATCCTGTTTGGAAGGAAATTTGACTAACGGTTGTTTCCCTTGAAAAGGAAATAAAGCTAGTGATAAGCTAGAATGTATCCCTTCTGACTTGTATGGTTAAATGAATATACTGGTAAGAGATAGTTTTGAGTATTTTTGTGACGTTCATAAATGATTACTCAAAATATTAATACAATTTTATTGTAGTGGGGAGCACCTCTCTAAAAGAGTTCTGAACAAGGGATTACATCTCAATTTGACTACATCGTAAATTTCATAATAGAATGGTGTAGTAGAAAGAAGAAATAAGTCTCTTTTGGATATGGATAGATTAATGGCGTATTATTCAGATTTACATTATTTATTTTTGGAATATTTCCTATAAACCGCAAATTACATTCTGAATTTAGTTCCTTCTAAGTTAGTAGTACCAGGGACATCTATAGAAATGTGGACTGAATGTAAGCTTAGTCTGCGGCATGTCCCGATATAGGATTGTCCCGTATATATGCTGAAAGAGAAAGCGGATATGTAAGTTGGAACTAAGAATGGATAGGTGCATGTTTATTGAATATCCAAGAAAATGAATGGAGTTTTATTTTATTGTCAAGGCAATTGTTCAAACAAATGTATTTTTCTAGATAAGGACTGTTTAATAAACTATGTTCCTAGAAGTAAGCTATTTTTTTTTACAGGAACTGAACAAAGAAATAACTAGATGTTCAGAACATCAAAACCCACAAGTCGGAGTTGACGTTCCATTACATTTAAGTACTGGGAGAACGTTAATAGACATAACATTCCTTTATCGAGTGGGAGTGATGTTTGAACAATGAACACTATTGTAAGAAGTCACTAATATTTCATTGAAATATTAGTAGTATTTCGTTGTAGTGGGAGAATGCTAAAGAAAATCATATCCGGTGTACACTCTTGGGATAGTTTCAATAACCGGATCCGTGAGGAGTTTAATAACAAACTAGTTAGTTATGACGAAACACTACTAGACAAAGATTACATTTGAAAATAACTTGGCAAGTTCCTTTTAGCAAAAGCTTATTACAGATACTTTAATAGTCGTGAAAAATGATAGCTGCGAATATTATAGATGCATGGTTATGAGTCTAAATGGGAGATTGATAGGACATATACTATTAACCATGCATTTAGATATAGTATATTCTAACAATTTTCATGATTAGAAGTCTAAGTGGAAGATTGTTGGATATATAATATTAACCATATATTTTGGTTTGGATATAGTATTTATTATGGAATAATTATTTATTTAAGTTTAACAAAGTTTTAAATAGACCACATATTCGTTTGTGTCTGTTACTTATATAATAGATGATTTAGTGTATAGAGTTTAGCTTATACACAGAAGATTAAACCATCAGTTTATAAGTATAAAGACCGTGTTCACAATCTAGGGATGGAATAGGACAAACCATCAGGAATGATTGTAGCACAAGATTAAATATAATTTATCTTGATTATGAGAATGATTTAATTCTGACTTCTTGTGCTAGTACATTTTGTATGTATTGAATTGACCAAGTAAAGATAAATATTTTATATTGACTTAATAAGCTAAATTCTCTAGCCATTAAATGTACTTATACTCTCAATCTTGATATAATTATTATTAGTTGTGTATATTATTTATTGTTTTGATTTACTCAAAGGCAAGATTCGTTTGTGGGTCAATATTCCCGGTATATTGGACAACGATGATATACATTGGTGAAGTAATAATTAGTTGATGGAATTCATATCTCGATCTAGAGATTGATGATACACCTTTATGAAAGCTTATAAGTTTTTATGTGTAAACCCTGCATGTGAATTTTGTATCCGTCACATAAAATAAGTTAAGGGAAGGTCTAAAAAAAAAAATCAATGAATTAAATTGTCAGTAATTTAATTTGTTCGATTAATATCTGAATCTTAGCATGGGGAGTTAAATAATGTTTAATGGAAGAATTTCGAAATTGAACTGAGGAGTGCAGTTACGAATTTTTAGTGGAGTAATTCGTAATTTATTATGGCTATATCAATTCAGATATTTTGAATTAAGTCCATAATAGGAAATCTCATTAATTAGATACTATGGTCCCTGCTGTGACCGAATAATTAGGAATTAAATGAAATTATATTTCTTGTGGAAAAGTATTACGACCCAACCCCGATCGTGATGCCACCCAACACACCGCTAGGCAAGCCCAGCCAATTAACAACCTTAACCCAATTCATTATTAGCTAACACATTTAATTACCAAATCAACATATTAGAAGTCTGAAATAAGAGTTAAGTGTGCGGAATCTCAGTTAATAATACTACTAAATAGCACCAAAGATCCGGTATCACAAGGCTTAGTCTCTAATACAGGTTTATCAAACTAGGGAATACGAAATATAACAAGAAATAGAAGGGAGAGATCGGGGCTGTGGACACCATTGCAACTACCTCGATGCTCCCGGATATGTGCTGCTCAATAGAAAATTCTCACTCAGCCTCAAATGCACCTGGATCTGCACGCAAGGTGCAGGGAGTAATGTGAGTACTCCGACCCAGTGAGTAATAAACATAAATAATGGCTAAGAATAAGAAATCACAGAAAAGCACAGAGTAATCTATAATTCGACAGTCTAAAACTAGTGGAATGAAATCAATAAAACAATGAAATTGAAATATAGAAATGCTACAACAAATAAGCAATTAAGTGACAAATATAGAAAGAAAATTAACACATAGTATGGTACCTTTTAGTACCCGTTGCGGCGTGCAGCCCAATCCATTTATTTATCATCGACAACGCTCACTAGGGGTGTGCAGACTCAGGGAGGGTCCCTTACGGCCCAAGCGTAATATCAAGCCATCTCATTGCATCAACTAGGCCCTCGGCCTTATATCAATATCAATATAATACTGTTGCGGCGCTCAACCCGATCCCATGCTCAGTCCAGAATTCACATAGGCCCCTCGGGCAATAATAAAATAGTAGTTCTCAGCCCAAAACATCATTAGAAATATCATTTAAGTTTTAAATCTGAGTAAAATTGGCTGAGTTTCTAAAACAATATTAAACAATAGGACTGAGTTTAAGTAATATGTCAAAATAGTGAAGAAACAATGATAATATTCCCCGATGGGTTTAAATAGTTGGCATGGAGCCCAAATATGACAATTAGTCCAAATAATGATGATATCAAATAAGATTCAATCAAATACGCGGTAAAAACATCACTCGGGATGGACCAAGTCTCAATCCCCAATAGCAAAACGACCCCACGTTCATCATCAAGCGCGCGTCTCACCTCAATATAACACTATGATGTGCAAATTCGGGCTTTTAGACCCTCAGGACATCATTTACATTCATTACACACCTCAAACCGGTTGAAACTCTAGCTAGCTATTCACTTTCCTCTCAAATCGGCCTCCTCATGTGTCGAATCTTACCAAAACCATAATGAATACGTTACAATAGGCTATTGGAAAAAAACCCAGTCGAAAAAAATCAAAAATCCCGAAATTAGCAAAACCCGAGCCTCGGGCCCACTTCTTGAAACTCAAAAATTTTTATATCAACGATTTGCTTATCTCGCCACGAGTCCATACTAGTGGGTACCCGCACTCACTGTGGGGGTTCAGACTCCGGAGGGGCTCCTACAGCCCTAGCGTAACATCGTCGTCTCATCGCTGCGGCGTGCAACCCAATCCACACTCAGTCCAGAATATCCATATGAGTCACACAACAAAGTCATATTATAGTTCTCAGTTCCCATTTATTGGAAAAAATATAGTTAAGCATTTAAAACATGAGGAATGTGACTAAGCATTTCGAAACAGTGTTCAAAAGTCAGGAGTGAAATCATATACATGCTAAACATCATGGAAGCAGTGATAATAATCCCCAAAGGTTTCAAATAGTTGGCAGGCATCCCAAATATATTAGAACAATCCAAGTAGGATGTTTACTCATCGATTTATTGTCTGAAGCACATCTTGGACACCACTCGGGCGGACTATGCTAAAATCCCCAATCACAAACGACCTCACACTTGTCATGGAGTGCGTGTATCGCCTCAATGTAGCATCACCGTGTGATATACCGGGGTTTCAAACCCTCAGATCATCATCTACATCTATTAATCACCTCTAGTCTGCCGAAGACTAGCTCGCAATGCCTTCTCCTCTCGGATCGACCTCCTCACGCGTCGAATCTGGCCAAAACTACAACGAATACGTTACAATGTGCCAAAGAAACATAACCCAATAGAAAATACTCGAAAAACACCAAAAATCATGAAGTTGGCAAAACCGATCCCCTGGCCCACTTCTTGAAAAATTGCAGAACATATGCGGGACAATCCTATATCGGAACATGCCGCAGACTAAGCTTACATTCAGTCCACATTTCTATAGATGTCCCTGGCACTACTAACTTTGGAGGAACTAAATTAAGAATGTAATTTTCGGTTTATAGGAAATATTCCAAAAATAAATAAGGTAAATCTGAATAATACGCCATTAATCTATCCATATCCAAAAGAGACTTATTTCTTCTTCCTACTACACCACTCTATTATGAAATTTACGATGTAGTCAAATTGAGATGTAATCCCTTGTTATAATAAGTAACAAAAGAACTCTTTTAGAGAGGTGCTCCCCACTACAATAAAATTGTATTAATATTTTGAGTAATCATTTATGAACGTCACAAAAGTACTCAAAACTATCTCTTACCAATATATTCATTTAACCATACAAGTCAGAAGGGATTCATTCTAGCTTATCAGTAGCTTTATTTCCTTTTGAAGGGAAACAACCGTTAGTCAAATTTCCTTCCAAACATGATCTACAAGTTGGTAGTGCCTTTACTTTCAATGAACTTTAAGGTCCATCCTTGACCAACTTGAAATCTTATCCAGATTAATATGACTTAGAAAAAATTGCACAGATAAGTTTTACTCAATTTTGATGAACATATTCTCTTATGAGGTAGACTAATGTTGTTCTGTTGAGGAGAGAGATTAATATATAATAAACAAGGTCATGCATTCTTGTACCACAAGAGATAAAATGTTTATCAAACTCAATAACTCGAGAGTTATTTGAAAAATAACACAAATATCCATCTCTTATTTTGACCAGATACCGTAATTAAATTCCTTTTAACAGAAAGTACATATATTGCATCCTTTAAATTAATCTTAACAGAAAGTACATATATTGCATCCTTTAAATTAATCTTATCATATGTAGCAACTCTTGGAATTCCATTCCGGCCCTGAGATTAATATCTCACCTATCAACCAGAATTCGTCAAAATACTAACTTTGCCAATTCAAGCCTAATTCTACACCGGACCTCCATAACCACTTTCGATCACACTCCTAAGCCACACCTCCCGAAGCTAACCGAACCATCGGAATTTGCATCCGAGCCCTCTAACGCATAAGTCAAAATCTGGTGACTTTTCCAACTTAGCCTTCTTAAAAGAGATATATGTCTCATTTCCTACTAAAACCACTCCAAACCAACTCGATCACACAAGACACTAATAATGAACCATAAAGAAGTTAAAAGTGGGGGAAATAGAGCAATAACGCATGAGACGATGGGTCGGGTCACATCCTCCCAAACTTAATCAAACGCTCGTCCTCGAGCGAGTCAAGAAACATACCTGAAGCCTCAAATTTTTTAGGATATATGCTCCGCATCTCCCGCTCGGGGTCCCTAGTAGCCTCCTCCACGGGCCGACCTCTCCACTGCACCTTCACTGAAGTTATATCATTCGACCTCAACTTTCGAACATGGAGATCAAAAAATAGCCATTGGCTCCACATCAAAGGTCAATTCATCATCCAATTGAACCGTGCCAAAGTTCGAAACATGAGATGAGTCCCCAACATAGTTCCAGAACATAGAAACATAAAACACCGGATGCATACCCGACAAACTGGGCGGCAAAGCAAGCATGTAAGCCACCTCTCCAATCCTCCTAAGTACCTCAAAAGGTCAAATGAATAGCAGACTCAACTTCCATTTCTTTCCAAATCTCATAACACCCTTCATGGGCACATCTCGAACCTTTCAATCTGCATAACTCTTCTGACGTGACTGTGTTGTACGAAGTCTCTCCCGAATCACCTTCACCTCTCTAAGGCCTCATGAGCCAAATCTGTCCCCAATAGCCTAGCCTCATCGGGCTCGAACCAACCAACTGAAGATCTATACCGTCTCCCATACAAGACCTCATACTGTGCCATCTGAATGCTGGATTGATAGCTCTTGTTGTAGGCAAACTATGCAAGTGGCAAGATTTCATTCCATGAACCTCTAAAATCAATAACACAAGCACGCAACATGTCCTCCAATATCTGAATGGTACGCTCGGATTGTCCGTCCGTCTGAGAATGAAACGCTGTGCTCAACTCCACCTAAGCACTCTCTGCACGACTCTCCAAAACTGTGAAGTAAACTGAGTACCTCTATCTGAGATGATAGAAATCGGAACACCATGCAACCGAACAATCTCCCATATATAAATCCTTACCAGCCGATCTAAAGAATAAGTAGTACACACAGGAATGAAGTGCGCGGACTTGGCCAGCAGATCAACAATCACCCAAATAGTATCAAATTTCTTCAAAGTCCGAGGAAGTCCAACACAATGTCCATAGTAATCCTATCCCACTTCCCTTCGGGAATATCCATCTGCTGAAGCAAGCCACCCGGCCTCTGATGCTCATATTTCACCTGCTGACAATTCAGACACCGAACCATAAATCGCACAATATTTTTATTCATTTTTCTCCACCAGTAGTGCTGCCTCAAATCCTGATACATCTTTGCGGTACCCGGATGAATAGAATACCGCGATCTATGGGCCTCCTCCAGAATCAACTCTCGAAGCCCATCCACATTGGGCACACAAATCTAGCCTTGCATCCTCAACATACCATAATCACCAATGGTCATATCTTTAGCATAACCATGCTAAACTCTATCCTTAAGGACAAGAAAATGTGGATTATTATACTGTGGCTCTCTGATACAATCATATAAGGAAGCCCGAGAAACCACGCAAGCTAGCACCCAGCTGGGATCCAAAATACCTAATCTCACAAGCCGATTGGCCAAGGCCTGAACATCAACTGCAAATGGCCTCTCCCCAACTGGAATGCACGCCAAACTTCCCATTCTCACTACTTTCTGACTCAAAGCATCGGCCACTACGTTGGCGTTTCCCCGATGATACATAATAGTAATATCATAATCCTTAAACAACTCTAGCCACCTCCATTGCCTCACATTAATATTCTTTTTCTTGAACAGATGCTGAAGACTACGATGATCGGTGAATACCTCACAAGATATGCCACACAAGTAGTGCCTCCAAATCATTAATGCATGAACTATACTAGCCAACTCCAAATCATGAATAGGGTAGTTCATCACAAGAGGCTTCAAATGAAAAAAAGCATAAGCAATAACTCTACCCTCCTACATCAATAAATAGCCAATCCCAACTCGCGAAGCATCACAATATACGGTATATGAACCTAAAGCTGATGGTAAAACCAATACTGGAGTTGTGGTCAAAGCTGTCTTGAGCTTCTGAAAGCTCTCCTCGCACTCATCCGACTATACAAATGGAGCACCCTTCTGAGTCAACTTGGCTAAGGGCGATGCATTGGATGAAAATCCCTGAACAAACCGTCGGTAATAGCCTGCCAACCCAAGAAAAATTCGAATCTTTATGGCTAAGGATTGTCTAGGCCGACTCTGCACCGCCTCTATCTTCTTCTTATCGAACTGAATATCCTTGCTGGACACCACGTGTCCCAAGAAAACCACTGATCCGAGCCAAAACTCACACTTGGAAAACTTTGCATAAAGCCTCTCCTTCCTCAATCTCTGCAATACCACTCGCAAATGCTCCGCGTGCTCCTCTTGAATACGGGAGTACACCAGAATATTATCAATGAATACAATAACGAATGAATTCAGATAAGGCTAAAATAAACTATTCATCAGATGCATGAATGCTGTTGGGGTATTGGTCAGCCCAAAAGATATGACAAGAAACTCGTAGTGACCATATCTAGTCCTGAAAGTTGTCTTAGGAATATCTGAATCCCTGACCTTCAACTGGTGATAGCTCGAACAAAGATCAATCTTGGAGAACACCCTCGCTCCCTGAAGCTTGCCGAATAAATCATCAATATGAGGCAGGGGATACTTGTTCTCCACTGTTACTTTGTTCAATTGCCTGTAGTCAGTGCACATTCTCATTGTGCTATCCTTCTTCTTCACAAACAGAACTAACACACCCTATGGTTATACACTCGGCCGGATAAACCCTTTATCTAGGAGTTCTTGAAGCTTCTCCTTCAATTCTTTTAACTCCGCTGGTGCCATACGATATGGAAGTATGGAAATGGGCTGAGTGATCGACATTAGATCAATACCAAAATCAATATCCCTGTCCGGTGGCATGTCCGACAGGTTTGCAGGAAATACATCGGGAAAATCCCTCACAACTGGAACAGAATCAATGGTCGGAGTCTCAGCTCCAACATCCCGCACAAAGGCTAAATATGATAGACAACCCTTCCCAACCATATGCTTGGTTTCCAGAAAGATATCACTTTACTTGAAACATAGTCTGTCACACAACGCCACTCGATCCGCGGTACACCCGACATAGCCAAGGTAACTATCTTAGCATGACTGTGTAGAATAACATGACATAGAGATAATGAATCCATGCCCTAAATAACATCAAAGTCCATCATGCTCAATAGCAATAGATCAACACGGGTCTCCAGACCCCCAATAGCCAAAACACATGACGAGTACATACGGTCCACAACAACAGTATCACCCACCGGGGTAGACACATGAATAGGTAAAGAGAGAGACTCCCGGGGCATACCCAAATAACGAGCAAAATATGAAGACACATATGAATAGGTGGAACCGGGATCAAATAATCCAGTGACATCTCTGCGGAAGACTGAAACAATACCTATAATGATAGCAGCTGAAGCAATGACATCTGTCCTGCCTGGAATAACATAAAAACAAACATGGCCACCGCCTGATCAACCTCCATCTCCGGGGCAACCCCTGGATGCCTGACCTCCACCCATGGTTGGCTGGCGGGTGATGAAGTAACTGGTGCAGAAGTCGAGGGATGATCCCTCTACTAATACTGACCACCACAAAATCAAGGACACTGCCTCCTCATATGCCTAAACTTTCTGCACTCACAACAACTACTCGGTGCTGGAGATGGGTATTGAAGGGAACCCCTCATATCGGAGTGACTAGCAAATGCACTTGGCGCAGAAGAACCCTGAGCTGATGGGGCATGAGATGAACTCTGAGCTAGAAGGGCGCTGAGTGAATACTGGCCCTACTGGAACCCCTGATGACCACTACCTGAAGATTGCCCACAATACTCTAGACGAGCCGACTGAGCATGCCTAAAAGAATGACCTCTACCACACGAGAACTGGCCCCTCGATGGAGAACTATTGAAACTGCCCGATCCTCGAGGCCTCTTGGCCTCCCTTACCTCTCTCTCCGTACGACGAACCGTCTCAATCTCACGAGCAACATCAACCACCTCATCGAACGTAGCAACCAATACTCTCTCTAGTCATCAGAATGCAGAGATAGTATGTAAGGACATCCATAAATCTCATGATCCTCTCACGATCTGTCAGAATCATCCAAATAGTATGACGGGCCAACTATGAAAACCTCATCTTATACTGGGTCACGGTCATATCTGCCTGCGTCAATCACTCAAACTACCTACACAGCTCCTCTTTCATGATCCGGATTTTTCCCACCATCGGGAGTCGTGAGAGCGCCTACTGTCGAAGCTAGGCAAACCAACAGTAATAATCCATTTCACCAAACTTAAATGCAGAACAAGTTAAATACTAAAATAATTAATTAAAACATGCGCAAGTCTTTGAACAACAATAGCGAAACAAAATGCGGAAACTAACAACATATCTCTACCCACTATCTGGTGTCACTACTCACGGACGTCTAAGAGTACTAAAGCAATAGTCTGAAAGAAATACATCATATGTCTATTTTGATACAATAAAAACAAACTAGATAAGATAGAAGAGACTCGGGGCCCGCGAACGCCATCGAACTACCGCAGAATCTCTGGACTGAAGGATCGCCCACTAACTACTGCTGCGGTCCATAGGCTGTGTCCTGACCGGTGCACAAAAGGCACAGAAGTGTAGTATCAGCACAACCGACCCCATTTGCTGGTAAGTGCCTGGCCTAACCCCGGCGAAGTAGTGACGATGCTAGACAGGACTATCATATAAACCTTTACATTTCAACATATATGGGCAATAGAAAGATAACAAAATTTAAACAGATAATGGGGAGGGACATGCTGGGGGTATAACGGTCCAATTATATATTTGACAAACAAAGAAATGGTAAATGTATAACTGACATCAATAAAAGGAGACCAGTAAATCAAACATTGCACGACACCACGCATCGTGCTTTTACTCTCGTCCTCACCAATATAATCAATTAAAGTGTACGGCATCACCCATCATACTTTATCACTCAACCTCACCCAAACAATGATCACAGATACTAGGGCGAAGGTATAAACGAAACCGTAATAATAATCCCGACAAAGGGGAAATACAAGTAATACATAAATCCTAGCAAGGGAAAATAATTCAACAATACATCCCGGCAAGGGAAAATAATTCAACAATACGTCCCGGCAAGGGAAAGGTACCAACAATTTCCTCTTTTAGTTCATTTTCTTCTCAACTACCACTTCATAGTTCATTTAACAAGTAATTAGCACAATTGTTCACTTCTTTCGAAATTTAATAGCAATTATGACTCACGATCATGCTAGACTCGTGCGCCTAGGTAGCCGTCACCATACCTATACACCGACTCCGCATAGCACTTAGCAAATATTAACCTAATCCTATACCCTCAAGCCAAAGTTAGATCAAACACAAACCTCGAATCCGAAAGTAGCAACTCAAAGCTCAACAATCGCCTTTCCTCCAGAATTCGACCCCAAACCAACGATATCTAACACAATTCGGTTCAATATTATCAATAAGAATCCAAAAACACAATCCCATAGCCTAGAATACATTTCCTAGCTTACTTTCAAAAATACTAAAATCTGACACCGGGCCCACGTGGTCCAAACTCGAGGCTCGGACCAAAACCCAACCCCCCATAACCCCATGAGTTCAAATATATAATTAGATTTTAACTTCGACCTCAAATTAAGGTTGAAATACCCAAAATCCCATAAACCCTAACGAAACCCAAAACCCCTAAATTCTACTTTGATTTCATGTTTTAGAGCTAGGAATTCAATGATTTGATGAAGAAATAGTGAGGAGATAATGTTAGGATTACATACCCAAAGAGTTGGGAAGAAGGTAGAGCTTGAATCTCGTAAATGGAGGATTTTTGGAGAGAGTTCGAGTGAAAAATGGGTGAAATCCGGAGTGAACATTATTTTGGAGTTTAAATATTTTCGCTGGGCAATTACCCTTCGCGTTCGCGTGAACAGGATCGCGTCCGCGAAGGGTTGGGAAGGTTGAGCATCGCGTTCGCGTGGGAAGAATCGCGAACGCCTAGAATAGAAGTTGGGGCTTCACAGTTGGCCTACGCGAATGCGGAGGACCATACGCGAACGCCTAGAATGAACCGACCAGGCTTCGCGAACGTGGGAGCCCTCACGCGGATGCGTAGAGGAAAAGACAAAGGTCCAATTTTTATTATATGCAAACGCGATGGGTCAATTGCGAATACGAAGGAGGGAAAAAGGATTGCATCGCGAACACGACCAGAGGGACGCGAACGCGATGAAGAGACACCAGGTGCAATTTTCTCCAATTGTTTCTAATTGCAAAACATCCCGAACTACCCCCGAAGTCACTCCCGAGCCCTCAAGGTTCTCAACCAACCACACACACTAACTCAATATCATCCTACAAACTTGCTCGAGCGATCAAATCGCCAAAAGAACATCAAAATCAAAGAATCAACCCCTAATACTCATGACTTTCCTTTCTAAGTTCAAAACTTTCAAATTTTCCACTTTTAGTCCGAAACACGTCAAACGACATCCGTTTTCAACCAAACTATACAGATAGCGATTAACGCCCATTTAAGACTTGTACCGGGTGTCAGAATCAAAATAAGAGCCCGATACCATTATTTTTGATCAATTTCCATTTTCATTTTTCCTTAAGCATATTCATAGAACATTTTCACAGAAAAGCTCCGAACTCGGGCCTGGGACCTCGGATTTTGATTATGGGAATACGCCCGGGTCTCAAATTTCCTTACGGACCCTGCGAGACCGTCGCATCATGGGTCCGGGTCCGTTTACCAAATATGTTGACCAAAGTCAACTATGGCAATATTAATATCAAAATTCATAGTTTTTAACACAGATTTCAAATATTTTCACATAAAAGTTTTTTCTGGCTTCGCGCCCGGATTGCGCACACAAATCAAGGCAACCCAATAAGAGGTTTTCAGGGCCTCGGACGCGCAAGGAAAGGGAGAATTACGGTGATGACCCTTTGGGTCATCACATCCTCTCTACGGGACTACGGTACATACTTCTCCAGTAAGATAGCGCAGAACTGCTGCCAAGTAAGGTGTGCTGCACCAACAAGCCTACGCCTATCAAAATCCTCCCACTAAGTAAAAGAAGCCCCCAAGAATTGAAAGGTGGTAAATGCCACACCACTTGACTAAAGAATCCCTGCTGTACGAAGCATACACTGACACTTGTCAAGAAAATCCTGGGCATCCTCGCCCTCATCACCACTGAATGACGGAAGCTGGAGCCTACCAAACCTCTCAAGAGGATGCTGGTCATCGTCTGGCATAGCTGGAACTACAAAGTCCTGAACTGGTGCAACCGGCTGAGCTGGACGTGCTCCAAGCATCTGCAATCCCTGCACCGCCTGCTCAGATGTGTGAGCAACGGGGATCTGATTTCCTCCCCCGGCTGGAAGTAGCTGCTGCAGTAGCGGCTGAAACTGCCGAAGTCAGGACAGTGCAAATAAGATCTATGCCAAGGCCTCCTGAAGACCCGAAATCACGATGGGCACAGCTGGTGCCTAAACAGGTGCTGCTGGAGTATCCACAGTTGGAGCCTGATTCTAAGCCGGGGTAGCTGGTGGATAAACAGGTGCTACCCTCACTGCATTGCCTCTTCCACGACCACGACCGCTTTCACGGCCTATGGTGGCCTTAGTGGGTGGTACTGGTGGTCGTCCACCTCGTTCGGAGGCGCGAGTCCTTGCCATATGCGAGAGAATAGAATACAGAAGTTTAGTTCTCAGATCAACAAAGTCGTACAATAAGAATTTCAAGAATGTGAAGTTTTTCCTAAAGGTTCTGCAACCTCTCAAGGATAAATACAAGCATCTCCATACCGATCAGCGAGACTCTACTAAACTAGCTCATGACTTGCGAGACCAAGTAACCTAGGCTCTGATACTAACTTGTCACGACCCCAACCCCGGTCGTGATTGAGCCCAACACATTGCTAGGCAAGCTGGACCAATTAACACCTTAATCCAATTCATTACACAGTTCATTATTAGCTAACACAATTAATTACTGTTGAAACACGTTCTCAAGGCACTATGATAAACGTGTGTTCATATTTGTAGGTTTTGATGAATGACAAACTATGCGCAATGGACATATGACGAGGTCCAAGCACAAGCGCGCAATTGATTTATCAAGCAAAGATATAAAGTTATACATGAGTCGTTCCTTAATTGTGATCTTGATCCGATAACTTGACTCAAGACATGGCTTCTCTCATAAAATCATTTTTATCAAATCATGCATATTTAACTTAAAGCAAAATGATTTTAAATCATGCATATTTACTTTAGTCAAAATGATTTTTAAACATGCCTCTAAAATCTGGACTAAGATAATCGATTATGTACTTATGATAATCGATTATGTTAAGTCAGCTGCATGACAATCGATTGTGAACTTATGACAATCGATTGTGTTAAGGCAGTGTGCATCAGATGTTTCAGATCTGCATGACAATCGATTGTGAACCTTATGACAATCGATCGTGTTAAGGCAGTGTGCATCAGATTTTTCAAATCTGCATGACAATCTATTGTGAACCTTATGACAATCGATTGTGTTGAGACAGTGTACATCAAAGTTTTTCAAAGCCACAAAATAATCGATTGTGAACTTATAACAATCGATTGTGTTGAGGCAGTGTCTATCAGACATTTTCAAAGTCACTAAATAATCGATTGTGTACCTTTAACAATCGATTGCATTAAGGCAGTGTCTAATTGTTTTTTCAAGACTGATATATAATCGATTGTTCTCACAACATAATCGATTGTGTAATTGACCGTTGCCAAAATACTTTCAAACACCGTCAGGTAATCGATTATAGATTTCCAATAATCGATTGTTTTAAATAAAATCTGAAAAAGATTTTTTGAACGTTGCCAAGTAATCGATTGTAGATTTCTGACAATCGATTGTTTTAAGTAAAATCTGGAAATGATTTTTTGAACGTTGCCAAGTAATCGATTGTAGATTTCTAGCAATCGATTGTTTTACGTAAAATCTGGAAATGATTTTTTGAACGTTGTCAGTAATCGATTATTGATCTTAGATAATCGATTGTTAAGCGTAAAATCTGGGAATGATTTTTGGAACGATTGGCAAACAATCGATTGTGGCATTTTGACAATCGATTGTCACTGAGTAAAATCAGCAATTCTTAATTGGCAATTAGGCAACGGTAATGCATGGTTTTGCAACTATAAATACAGCTTCAAATCAGTCTTCTAAATACAACAACTGATCATATTATTGCTATAACTTGCATACTCTATTGTTCACACTTTCTAATCAATACATAAGTTTTGAGAGCCAAAGTTCTTGACGAAAGTTGTTGCGTTCTTGAGCGTATCTGTTTACTCATATCTACTCTATTAAGAGAGTCTTGTTTAAGTGAGTGCTAAGTGTTTTATACACTTGAAGGGAAGTGTTAGTCCCTTGTATTGTAAGAAGGAACTTGTGTTTCCTTTGGTTGAAGTCTTGGAGTGTTGTATCTTCAAGCAAAGGCTGTTGAGGCTTGTGTCCTCAGTTTGTAAAGGTTTGTTGAGCACCCGTATGCTTAACAGTGTTAGTGGAAATCTCGAGAGAGTCTCTCGGGGACTGGACTAGCCACGGGTTGTGGTGAACCAGGATACATCGGTGCGTTCGTTCTTATTTATTTACTTATCGCACTTATTTCTTTCCTGCAATTTTTAAATTCCGCAAGTTTACGCTAATTAACGCTATTCACCCCCCTCTAGCGCTAAGCGTATTTTCTAACAATTGGTATCAGAGCCCAACTCTCTGAAGACTTAACAGTTTGAGAGAAACAATCCATGGCTTCTACTCGTGATTCTTTTGCAGGAATAGGTGAAGGACAATGCTCCACCCGACAACCACTATTCGACGGTACAAACTATACGTACTGGAAGGAGAGGATGAGAATATTTGTTCAATCAAATAGTTTTCATCTTTGGAAGTTATCAATGAAGGGAGAACAAATTCTAACCAAAAAGGTTGAAAATAAAGATGTTCCAAAGTCCGAAGATGAATACGATGCGGATGATATCCGAAAGGTGCAAAACAACGCTAAAGCCATTAATTTATTATATTGTGCTGTAAATGCTGATGATTACAGGAAAATATCATGTTGCACAACGGCGAAGCAAATGTGGGACAAGCTGGAAATTACGTACGAAGGTACAGACTAGGTAAGGGAAGCTAACATTGATTTTCCTAACCCATGCATATGAATTGTTTCACATGAAGGAAGGCGAAAAGGTCGATGAGATGTTCGAACGATTTTCAAAAATCGTTAATGATTTACATGCTCTTAAGAAGACCTTCACGGATAAGGAACTTGTCCGAAAACTTCTCCGAAGTCTCACTCCGGCATGGCGATCCAAGGCCGACGCGATTCAAGAATCTATTGGCGTTTCAAATGTCACCATCGACGGATTAAGAGGTAATCTTAAAACTTATGAATCTACTATACTTAACCCTCTTGTTGATGATCAAAGGAAACAAAAGATCGCTCTCAAGGCAAGCACAAGCCAACCTCAAAATGATGAGGACGGAGACAACGAGTTCGGACTCGTTATTAAGAGATTTCAAAAGTTCATGCGAAAAGAGTATGAACGAAAGGGCAAAAATCAAGGAGATCAAATAAAGTGCTATGAGTGCGGAGAAACCGGGCACATTAAATCAAATTGCCCAAATGCCAAAAAGGAGAAGAAACCCTTCAAGAAACAACGAGCATACATATCTTGGGGAGGCGACTTCGGAGACGAGTCAAGTGAGGAAGAAGAAGACGAAGCCGCAAATCTTTGTCTCATGGCACAAGAAGACAACCAAGAAGAGGTATGTCAAATTTCTTCCAAAAATTTCTATTCTCTTGAGGAAATGCAAAATGCTTTTGATGAGTTGTATAGTGAATTTATTAAAGCTTCCAAAACTGTTAAAAGCATAAAAGAAAATGCTTCTTTAAAAGAAAAAGATTTTGAAAAACAACTCTCTTTGAAAGAAAAGGATTTGGAAAAACTGATTTTGGAAAATGAGAAGTTGAAAGAAGAAAACAAATTTTTCGGCAAGAGAAGCGCCGACAAACCCGAGAGTTCTAGTAAAAGTTGTACTTCTTGCATGCATCTCAAAACTGAGGTAGAAAGACTTAAGGGCACCCTAGATAAGTTTAATTCTTCTCATAAAAATTTGAATGAAGTTCTTGTTATTTGAAGTCGACCAAGCATGGCATAGGTTTTAAGAATGAGTCTAAAGAAAAGGTTGAAGCCAACCCCCAACAACCTAAGGCTCAACCTAGGATTAATAAAACAAACGCTCATCCTAGATATAACAAACCTAGAAATGGCTTTCAACAATCGCAACCTAGAAATAATCACTCTAGAAATAATGCATATTCTAGGCCAAACACTAGAAGGAATTTTGAACCTTTTAGAACACCTAGAAATGGCTTCCAACCTAGAAACAATTATTCTAGAAATGCTGCATGTCCTAGAACAAATAGTAGGAGAAATGACTTTCATGAAACGCGCAACAGTCATATTGTCGAAAATAGAGTAAACAATTTTCATCCGTCCAACTACTATCAACCTATAAGGATGCATAATCCTAACGTGATTTGTCATTTTTGTAGACGAATTGGACATATTGCTCCTGCTTGTTTTACACGACATAGAGATAACACTCAATCACATTACTATGATTTGAAGGGGTCAAGTGTACTTTGGTACCTTGATAGTGGATGCTCCAAGCACATGACTGGAGACGAATCCAAGTTCCTTCAACTAGAACACAAGGAAGGAGGAAGCGTTATTTTTGGTGATAACAACAAAGGAAAAATTATCGGCATTGGATCGGTCGGTAAGGATGACTCCTCTTCCATTAAGCATATATTGCTAGTTAAGGGTCTAAAACATAATCTCTTGAGCATAAGTCAATTATGTGACAAGGAAAATCTTGTTTTATTTGATTCAAATGAATGCTTAGTTTTTCGCTGTAGCGATTTTAAAATTATTCTTCGTGGATTTAGAATGGATAATATCTATATGGTTGATCTCGAAAATTCTTCATCTGAATATGTAGATTGTCTTATGAGCAAAGAAGATGATACGTGGTTATGGCACCGTAGAGTAGCTCACATCAACATGCATCTTTTGAACAAATTGGTTTCACAAAATTTAGTTATTGGTCTTCCAAACTTGAAATTTGAAAAAGACTCTATCTGTGATTCTTGTCAAAAAGGGAAGCAAACAAAAGCATCTTTTAAATCGAAAAATATTGTTTCAACTACTAGACCTTTGCAATTACTTCACATGGACTTATTTGGACCATCTCGCATTGAAAGTCTTGGTAGAAATCGTTATGCTTTTGTTATTGTTGATGATTATTCTAGATTTACATGGACTCTATTTCTTGCTCATAAAAGTGAAGCTTTTCATAATTTCAAATATTTTCTTAAACGTGTTCAAAACGAAAATGACACAACCGTCACTTCAATAAGAAGTGATCATGGGGGAGAGTTTGATCACAATCTCTTTGCGGACTTTTGTGACGAACTCGGTATCGAGCACACCTTCTCCGCTCCACGAACACCACAACAAAATGGGGTGGTGGAAAGGAAAAATAGGTGTCTCGAAGAGATGGCTAGAACCATGCTCGATGAGGCTAAGATTCCCAAACATTTTTGGGCGGATGCCGTGAGTACCGCATGCTATGTTTTGAATAGAGTAGTCATAAGGCCAATACTCATGAAAACCCCTTATGAACTCTACAAGGGAAGGAAACCAAATATCTCCCATTTTAGAGTATTCGGTTGTAAATGCTTTATTCATAACAATGGAAAAGATCAATTGGGAAAATTTGATGCCAAATCTGATGAAGGAATTTTTATTGGTTATTCCTCACGTAGCAAAGCATATAGGGTATTCAATAATAGAACCGGAACTGTGGAGGAATCCCCTCATTGTGTTTTCCGAAATAATGCTCGCTTGGCGAGAAAGGATTCTGGTTTTGATCTTGCAGGTATTTTAAACTCACTAAGTCCTCAAGACAAAGTACAAGAGGAAACTCCGAAGGAAACTCAAGATGAAATCTTGGATCAATTATCGGAGGAAGTGCCACAATTGGAGAAAGAAACGAAAATGCCTAACGAATGGAGGACAATCAAAGATCACCCTCTCGAACAGGTAATTGGCGACATTGGAGAAAAGGTAAGTACCCGAAACACTCTTAAGAACACCTTAGGACATACTGCTTTTGTTTCTCAAATTGAACCCACAACCATCTCCGAAGCAATTGGGGATGAATTTTGGACCTTGGCAATGCAAGAGGAGCTTAACCAATTCAAACGGAATGACGTTTGGGATTTGGTGCCAAGACCCGAAAATCATACCATAATTGGTACGAAATGGGTTTTTCGAAACAAATTAGATGAAAATGGTGTAATCACTAGAAACAAAGCTAGGCTTGAAGCAAAAGGCTACAATCAAGAAGAGGGTATTGACTATGAAGAAACATATGCTCCCGTAGCAAGGTTAGAAGCTATTCGTTTATTACTTGCCTTTGCATCTTCTATGAATTTCAATTTGTATGAAATGGATGTAAAAAGTGCTTTTCTAAATGGTGTTATTCAAGAAGAAGTTTATGTTGAACAACCCCCGGGTTTTGAAGATTTTAAATCTCCAAATCATGTTTTCAAACTTAAAAAGGCTCTTTATGGTCTTAAACAAGCTCCCCGAGCTTGGTATGAAAGATTGAGTAAATTTCTTTTGGAAAATGATTTCATTAGGGGGAAAGTTGACACCACTCTTTTCGTTAAGCATAAAAACAATGATATTTTATTAGTTCAAATCTAAGTGGATGATATTATATTTGGTGCTACTAACAATGTTTGTGCAAGGAATTTTCTGATTTAATGACAAGCGAATTTGAGATGTCTATGATGGGTGAGCTAACATTCTTTTTGGGGCTGCAAGTAAAGCAAATGAAAGAAGGAACCTTCATTTGTCAAGCTAAATATTGCAAAGAATTGCTGAAACGATTTGAAATGACCAACGCAAAAGCAATGGCCACTCCCATGAGCACATCCGATCATCTAGACAAAGATGAGAAAGGTAAGGAAGTCGACACCAAAAAGTATCGAGGTATGATTGGATCTCTCCTTTATCTTACTGCTAGTAGACCG
Source organism: Nicotiana benthamiana (assembly GCA_034376525.1). Classification (NCBI taxonomy): domain Eukaryota; kingdom Viridiplantae; phylum Streptophyta; class Magnoliopsida; order Solanales; family Solanaceae; genus Nicotiana; species Nicotiana benthamiana. Next base: position 72,486,621 of record CM067323.1, on the reverse strand, counting down.
GACATCATGTTTAGCGTGTGCTTATGCGCTCGTTATCAATCGTGTCCGAAGGAGTCTCACCTAACTGCGGTGAAACGGATATTGAAGTATCTTGTTGGTACTGTAAATGTGGGTCTATGGTACCCCAAAGGTTCTTCATGCCAACTTGTTGGCTATTCCGATTCCGATTTTGCTGGATGCAAATTGGACCGCAAGAGCACAAGTGGCACTTGCCATTTGCTCGGTAGCTCTCTCGTTTCTTGGTTTAGCAAGAAACAAGTAAGTGTTGCGTTGTCCACAACCGAGGCTGAATATGTAGCAGCGGGGAGTTGTTGCGCTCAAATCCTTTGGATGAAACAACAACTCTTGGACTATGACCTAAGTCTTGATCATATCCCTCTTAGATGTGATAATACTAGTGCCATATGCTTGACGAAGAACCCCGTTCTTCATTCAAGAACAAAACACATTGAAATTAGGCATCATTTTATAAGAGATCACGTTCTCAAAGGGGATGTCGAAATTAAATTTGTTGAAACCAAAGATCAATTGGCCGACATCTTTACAAAACCCTTAGAGAAAGAGTCCTTCTTCCGAATTCGTAGTGAACTCGGGATTCTTAACTCCACGTTGATCTAAGTCATGCATTGCATTTTCCCTTTCACATGATTTCTAACTTGAGCGTCGGAGACGTCTAATGAATTTTTGCAGGTATCGCCCTAAAGGCAGGGGGAATTATAAAGAATAATCGATTTCTCCTAAGGATAATCGATTTCTCCTTAGTATATAATCAATTATCTAGTATCAATAATCGATTATGTTGGTATTATTTGCTTTATTAGTCTTCTTATGCAACTTTTGCTTAATCAATAAACAAGTTATTTACTTATTCATTCTATTTTTTTTGCTAATGGCAAAAGGGGGAAGAATAAGGGATATGCACTAATTTTTTGTTGGCATAAATTGAGGGGGAATTCATATGCTGAGGGGGAACTAATTGCATATCTATACACTCGTTGCATATCTTTACTTGTCTTGAATCGTCATTATGAATTATCAAATATGCATATCCCGACTAAAGTTTGCCATTATCAAAAAGGGGGAAATTGTTGAAACACGTTCTCAAGGCACTATACTAAACGTGTGTTCATATTTGTAGGTTTTGATGAATGACAAACTATGCGCAATGGACATATGACGAGGTCCAAGCACAAGCGCGCAATTGATATATCAAGCAAAGATATAAAGTTATAGATGAGTCGTTCCTTAATTGTGATCTTGATCCGATAACTTGACTCAAGACATGGCTTCTCTCATAAAATCATTTTTATCAAATCATGCATATTTAACTTAAAGCAAAATGATTTTAAATCATGCATATTTACTTTAGTCAAAATGATTTTTAAACATGCCTCTAAAATCTGGACTAAGATAATCGATTATGTACTTATGATAATCGATTATGTTAAGTCAGCTGCATGACAATCGATTGTGAACTTATGACAATCGATTGTGTTAAGGCAGTGTGCATCAGATGTTTCAAATCTGCATGACAATCGATTGTGAACCTTATGACAATCGATTTTGTTAAGGCAGTGTGCATCAGATTTTTCAAATCTGCATGACAATCTATTGTGAACCTTATGACAATCGATTGTGTTGAGGCAGTGTACATCAAAGTTTTTCAAAGCCACAAAATAATCGATTGTGAACTTATAACAATCGATTGTGTTGAGGCAGTGTCTATCAGACATTTTCAAAGTCACTAAATAATCGATTGTGTACCTTTAACAATCGATTGCATTAAGGCAGTGTCTAATTGTTTTTTCAAGACTGATATATAATCGATTGTTCTCAGAACATAATCGATTGTGTAATTGACCGTTGCCAAAATACTTTCAAACACCGTCAGGTAATCGATTATAGATTTCCAATAATCGATTGTTTTAAATAAAATCTGAAAAAGATTTTTTGAACGTTGCCAAGTAATCGATTGTAGATTTCTGATAATCGATTGTTTTAAGTAAAATCTGGAAATGATTTTTTGAATGTTGCCAAGTAATCGATTGTAGATTTCTAACAATCGATTGTTTTACGTAAAATCTAGAAATGATTTTTTGAACGTTGTCAATAATCGATTATTGATCTTAGATAATCGATTGTTAAGCGTAAAATCTGGGAATGATTTTTGGAACGATTGGCAAACAATCGATTGTGGCATTTTGACAATCGATTGTCACTGAGTAAAATCAGCAATTCTTAATTGGCAATTAGGCAACGGTAATGCATGGTTTTGCAACTATAAATACAGCTTCAAATCAATCTTCTAAATACAACAACTGATCATATTATTGCTATAACTTGCATACTCTATTGTTCATCACTTTCTAATCAATACATAAGTTTTGAGAGCCAAAATTCTTGACGAAAGTTGTTGCGTTCTTGAGCGTATCTGTTTACTCATATCTACTCTATTAAGAGAGTCTTCTTTAAGTGAGCGCTAAGTGTTTTATTCACTTGAAGGGAAGTGTTAGTCCCTTGTATTGTAAGAAGGAACTTGTGTTTCCTTTGGTTGAAGTCTTAGAGTGTTGTATCTTCAAGCAAAGGTTGTTGAGGCTTGTTTCCTCAGTTTGTAAAGGTTTGTTGAGCACCCGTAAGCTTAACAGTGTTAGTGGAAATCTCGAGAGAGTCTCTCGGGGACTGGACTAGCCACGGGTTGTGGTGAACCAGGATACATCGGTGCGTTCGTTCTTATTTATTTACTTATCGCACTTATTTCTTTCCTGCAATTTTTAAAATTCCGCAAGTTTACGCTAATTTTTATTATAACGCTATTCACCCCCCCTCTAGCGTTAAGCGTATTTTCTAACAATTACCAAATCAACATATTAGAAGTATGAAATAGGAGTTAAATATGCGAAATCTTAAATAACAATGCTATTACATAGCCCCAAAGATCCGGTGTCACAAGTCTGAGCCTCTAATACATGTTTATGAACCTAATAAATATCAAACTAGGGAATACAAAACAAAACAAGAGATAGAAAGGAGAGATCAGGGTTGCAGACGCTATTGCAGCTACCTCGATGCTCCCGGGTACGTGCTGCTCAATAGAAAATCCTCACTCAGCCTTAGATGCTCTAAATATGCAAGCAAGGTGCAAGGAGTAATGTGAGTTCTCCGACCCAGTGAGTAATAAACATAAATAATGGCCGAGAATTAAAAATCATAGAAAAGCACAGAGTAATCTATAATTCGGCAGTCTAAAACTAGTGGAATGAAATTAATAGAACAATGAAATCGAAATATAGAAATGCTACAACAAATAAGCAATTACGTGACTAATATAGAAAGAAAATCAACACATAGTATGGTACCCTCTAGTACCCGCTGCGGCGTGCAGCCCAATTCATTTATTTATCGTCGACGGCGCTCACTAGGGGTGTGCAGACTTCAGGAGGGGTCTCTTACGGCCCAAGTGCAATATCAAGCCATCTCGTGGCATGAACTAGGACCTCGACCTCATATAAATATCAATGTAATACTGCTGCGGAGCGTAGCCCTATCCCATGCTCAGTCCAGAAATCACATAAGCCCCTCGGGCAATAATAAAATAGTGGTTCTCAGCCCAAAACATCATTAGATATATCATTCAAGTTTCAAATATGAGTAAAAGTGGCTGAGTTTGTAAAGCAGTATTAAATAATAGGACTGAGTTCAAGTAATATGTCAAAATAGTGAGGAAGCAGTGATAACAATCCCCGAAGGGTTTAAATAGTTGGCATTGATCCCAAATACAACAATTAGTCCAACTAATGATGATATCAAATAAGCTTCAATCAAATATGCGGTAAAAACATCACTCGGGATGGACAAAGTCCCAATCCCCAATAGTAAACGGCCCCGCGCTCATCATCAAGCACGCGACTCACCTCAATATAGCACTATGGTGTGCAAATCCAGGCTTTTAAACCCTCAGGACATCATTCACATTCATTACTTAGCTGAATCCGGCCAAAACTCTAGATCGCTATGATATTGCCTCTCAAATCGGCCTCCTCGCACGTTGAATCTTACCAAGACCAGAATGAATACATTACAATAGGCTAAGGGAACAAAACCCAATCGAAAACAATAAAAAAACATCAAGAATCCCGAAATTAGCAAAACCTGAGCCCTGGGACCACTTCTCAAAATTCAGAAATTTTCATATTAATACTTTCCTTATCTCGCCACTAGTCCATACATAACAAAAACTCTCAAATACGACCTCAAATGACCCTTCAAATCCCAATTTAAAATCTCAAACTCCCAAGCCATAGTTCTTCCAATTTTAGCTAAATTTTCATGAATTTCTAGGTTAATTTCACATAATAATCATGTTTTGTCCATAGAACTTACCTCCAATAAACCCTCTTCGAATCCCTCTTCAATTTCTCCCAAGAAGCTCTAAAAATACTCAACAATGAAGGAAAAATGACTTAGGTTCACAGATGAATTATTTTTAAAAGCCCTTCTTCCTAGCTATAATTTTCTTCTATGCGAACGCAGTCAAACCCCTACGTTCGCGATGAACAAACTTTCCTTGACAAAATATTACCCTTTGCAAACGCGTCTTCACACCCGCGAAAGCGAAGCCTTAGGCCTTTGACCCTACGTGAACGCGACCCCTCTTCCGCGAACGCGAAGAGCATAAGCTCCTGAACCTCACACGCCAAACACCACTATGCGAACGCGACCCATAGAGCGCGAACACGATGAACAACTAGATTAACCTTATTCGAACGCGAGACCCAAACGCGAATGCGAAGTACAAAACTCAAGGCCACCCAAACTCCTTATTCGCGAACGCGAGTTCCTTCTGGAGATCGCGAAGGCAAAAACTGAACCTGCACTGCTGCTGCATTTTCTGCTATCTTTTCTAAATTCCAAACTCCTCGTTAGCCATCTAATATCACCCCGAGGACCCTAGGACCTCAACCAATGGCACCAACACATCCTAAAACATCATCCAAACTTGTTCCAATCCTCAAAGCGCCTCAAACAACACCAAAACCATCAACTTACATCGAATTCAAGCCTAAGTTCTTCTACAACTTCTAAAGACATGCATTTGACCAAAAACTCTACCAAATCACCTTCGAATGACCTAAAATTTTACCCACACATCCCAAGTCATATAACAAAGCTAAAACAACTCTTGAAATTCCATTACGACCCTCGGATCAAAATCTCACCTATCAATTGGAATTCGCCAAAATACTAACTTCGCCAATTCAAGCCTAATTCTACACTGGACCTCCAAAACCACTTACGATCACACTCCTAAGTCACAAATAACCTTCCAAAGCTAACCAAACCATCAGAATTTGCATCTAATCCCTCTAACGCATAAGCCAACATGCAGTTAACTTTTTCAACTCAAGCCTTCTTAAAAGAGACTAAGTGTCTCATTTCTTACTATATCACTCCAAACCAACTCGATCACACAAAAAAATGATAATGAAGCTTAAAGAGGCCAAAAATGGGGGAAGTTTAGTGGTAGATCATGAGAGGACGGATCAGGTCGTCACAAAAAGTAAGACCCAACAGGTTTAGGAAAAGGCTTTAAACCCTAAAACTTGTGGCTATATAAAGAGGTTTTATTCCATAAGGCCGCTATGGTTTTTACTATACAGTTATCCTACGAGAAACTCTCACACATGAGTTTCTCTTATTCCGATCATTATTCGAGTCACACAACAGAAGACTATGGAACTGAAAGATGATCTCGTGGACGTTTTTGCTCTTGCTTGGAGGCTCTTTGCATATCACACTTTAAGAGATAAGTATCGATCTTATGGTTGATTAAAATCTATGGTTATGTATTGCCTATATTACATGCAAGTGATCCTCCTATTTGCTTTCGCTGTTTATATATGTTTTCCATCAATTGCTTCTTGGTTTAACACTTTTTCAATTTTTTTTTGTGATTAAAAGATAATAGTAGTGTGTGAGTGTCAAATGATTGAAAGCGAGTCTAAGTGGTCAAATTTATAGTATGGTAATACAAAAGAAACTATTTGAAAATTTTTTGGATGCCCATTATTAAAATCGCTAACATTAAATAGCAAATAGCAAATGCACTAACAATGTCAATCCAACGAGGTCAAGCTAGTCAAAAAGCCAACGGTCAAAGGATAAATGAACAAGTGGGCCTGACAAATGCGAGGCCATCTATGGTAGTTGAGAAAAGATCCCCAAGTGATGCTGTAGCAAAGCAGGATAAGTCAAAGGTGGTCGTGCCAGGGTTGGCAAACAAGCCTATCATAATTATGGAGGGTGCCCGTACGACCCTTTCATCATCAGTCCTGCAACTCAGTTGCCGGTAGTCAACACCAAGGCTATCCCATGGAATTATGAACGGGTGACAGTAACCTATTAGGAAAAGGAAGTGAAAGAAGAAGTCAATGAAGCCCAAGGATTAACTCGTTTAGAGAGATGCTTTGCCCAGGAAGAGTTAAGGAAAGCTAAAACATCCAGAAATAATCCAGTTCTAGTGAAGAAAGCAGTCACTAAAGAAGAGGCGGAGGAGTTCTTGAGGAAAATGAAGGTACAAGATTACTCCGTCGTGGAGAAGTTGAGAAAGGTTCCTGCTCATATTTCCTTGCTATCATTGTTGATCTACTCAGATAAGCATCATTAGGCCCTGATGAAAATTCTGATTGAAGATCATGTCCCCGACAAAATTTTAGTGAACCATCTGGAGATTTATTGAGAAACTTCTAAGTAAGTTTTTTCTCCTTAACCGCTGGGTTCTTAATTATCGTAGATGAGCTAGCTGACAGAAGGATGGCATCGGGTTTTTAATTTTACACAGTTATTCTGATCTACATTATTTTCTCCATAAAGCTTCTTTTTACCTAAATTTAATCTATATATTAAATCAACTACAAATATTGTAGTTTTTTTGTAGTTTTATTTTTAGATAATTTGTAGATTATTTTAACAACTTGTTTTGTTTATTTTATATTAATTTTTTGAATGTAAACAATACTTCATTACAGTATTCTAAGTTTTTAACTACTTTCCTACAGATTTATAATATATATATATATATATACTCTGATAATGTATTCTTTTGTTGTTTTATTGTAGATAGGCTGCAAAAACACATTGACAACTATGTAAAGGATTCCATATATAGTAAAAAGTTCTAGATTAAATATATAGTAAAAAGTTCTAGATTAAATATATAGAAAATATTCATAAACAAATCAATTTGTGAAAGTATTATCTCAATATAGAAAAATCCTAACTAACTGCATTATGATCTTAAAAAATACCAATGATTACACATCAAATCTGTTATCCAGAACTAACCAATAAATTTTATGAAATGTTCTGTTAACTACTTATAATTTTATTTCTTTTTGGGTGCATCCTTGCAAGATATTTTGTTGTGCCCTTCTTCTCCGCAGTTGTCTGTCACGACCCAAATTCCATACCCGGTCGTGATGGCGCCTCTCGTGAAGACAAGGCCAGCCAACAACCCCCAAATCCTCTTTAAGCAGCTATTAAAATAGATGAATAGAAATACTACTTAATGGCATTTAACTATGAAATTTTATTCCAGTACAACCCGACCGGGGTGTCAGTAGTCACGAGAATCTAATGAGTAGGGACACCACTATTGGAACAACAAAATATATATACAAGGAAAATTTAAAACTCAAAGTCGGAATGCGGTGCCGCGAACGTTGGCGATCACCTTGAGCAACTACCAGAATATGGCCTTCGGTCCTGCTAATAACCTGCTACCGTGTGAACAATACCTGAAACTGCATGCAAGGTGCAAGGAGTAAAGTGAATACCTTCAACTCAGTGGTAATAAAAGAGAATAATAACTGAGGGATAAGAAAATATGTATGGGCACACCACAATGCTATAAAAAGATGGTACAACCCTTTGAGAAAAAACGTAATACTTCAAAAATCCGTTAGAAAATCTCAAGATCACTTAAAATTCTCTTTTGAAAGTATGCTTTTTTAACAGTTGCAAAGATGATTTCAACAAGTAGGAAGTAATCAGAAACCTGCCCCTCGGGCTCAGTATCATCCTTTCAGTACAGTATCAGTCCCGCGGGCTCACTCCCAACTCACAGCATACAACATCACCCTCTCGAGCTCAACACTCCTTAATATATAACACCAGGGTATCTGGTCAACAAGGCAAGTATTAGTATGTGTGCCGATGATATATGAGTGCTAAATGTCATGCCACGTAGTACAAACAGGAGTAAATGCATGAATGCAATGCAATGCTATACATATGATCGCTGCAGCGCGCAACCTGATCCCTTTGGGTACCCCGCGCTCACTGTGGGGGTTCAGACTTCGGAGGGGCTCCTACAACCCAAGCGCAATGTCAATATCACACCGTTGCGGCGTGCAGCCCGATCCATGCATGTATATGCATATGCACACATAACACTCGAGGCCTGAAAGCCTCCTTACATCACCCTTCATGCCCTCACACATGACCCTCAGCCTCAATCAGTCCAAAATAGTCAAAGCCCCTCGGGAATCCGTAAAAAATAAATATTCAGCTCAAGCAATAGTTCAAATATCAATTAAAACTCCAAGTTTGAGAAAAATATAGCTGAGTTCATGAAACAGTGCAAATCACATAGACTAAGTTCAAATAATATTTCAAACAGTGAGGAAAAATAGTGATGATAGTTCATAAAGAGTTCAAATAATCGACAATAAGCCCCAAGTATGGCAATGAGCCCAAGTTATAGAGATATCAACAAATCTTTTAAAATTTCGCGGTAGAAACCAACAATCGGGATGGACCAAGTCACAATCCCCAATGGTGCTCTACCCCACTCTAAGGTCCAGCGTGCAAGTCACCACAATAAAGAAATAGGACGTGCAAATCCGGGGTTTCAAACCCTCAGGATATCATTCCCAAATATTACTCACCTCGAACCGGCAAAATCTCAAGCTCGCGATGCCTTTGCCCCTCAAATTGGCCTCCACGGGCGTCGAATCTAGCCAAAACAGAGCGAATACATCACAATATGCAAATGGGACAATACCTAATTGAAAACAATCGAATTATAGCAAGAACCTCGAAACTAGCAAAACCCGAGCCCCAGGCATGCTTCTCAAAAAATTACGAAACTTACATTTTTGGAATCCGCGTCTCGCCACGAGTCCGTACATAGCAAGAACTCCTAAATCCGAGCTCACATGACCTATCAAATCCCAATTTGGAATGTCAAAAACTCAAGCCCTAGTTTCTTCAATTTTGTATTCCCAAATTCAGAGAATTAATGGATGATTCTTTGATTAAATGATGTTTCTAGATCTCGAGACTTACCTCCAATCACTTCCTGTCGAAACCCTCTTGAAAATCTATCAACAAGCTCTCAAGGTTGTGCAAAAATGGTGGAAAAATGAACTAGAGTCGCAGATGAAATGACCTTAAAACATTCTGCCCAGGCATAAAATAAACATATGCGATCACATCCTTGCTATTGCGATCGCATAGCACAATTCTAGACCTCCAGAAAAACCTCCTATGCGAACGCACAGACACCATTGCGAACACACTAACTATCCTCCCCAAACCTATGCGATCGCACAGCTTCAATGCGATGCATAGAGAAAATATGGAAACCCACCAGAACCTCTTATGCGATCACATTTCCCTATATACGATCGCATAAAGGAAACCTCTGCAACACCAACAACTGAAAACCAACAGTCCACAAAGTCCGAAAATAGCCCATTTTTTCACCCGACATCACCCCGAGGTCCCCAGGACCTCAACCAAAACCACCAACCTACTATAAAACATGATACGAACTTGTTCCAATCATAAAGACACATAAAACAACAAAAACCATCAAATTACCACGGGTTCAAGCCTAAATTTTCCTTTAACTTCCGAAACTCACATTCGATCAAAAACCCGACCAAACATCGTCCGAATGACTTGAAAATTTGCAGACTTATCCAAAATCACCTAACGAAGCTATCGCAACTCTCAGAATTCCATTCCAATCCTCGGATCAAAATCTCACCTACCAACTGGAATCTGCCAAAATTCAAACTTCGCCAATTCAAGCCTAATTCTACACCGGACCTCCAAATTCAATTCTGATCGCACTCCTAACTCACAAATCATCTCTCAAAGTTAAACGAACCACCAGAATTCACATCCGAACCCTCTAACCATATAGTCAACTTTTGGTTGACTTTTCCAAACTAGCCTTCTCTTAAGGAGACTAATTGTCTCAATTCCAACCAAACTCTGTTCGAATCACTTCAAACTCTACAAACACATATAATGAAGCATATAGAAGCATAAAACGGGGAAAACGGGGCAGTAACTCACGTGATGGTGGGTCAGGTCATCACATCCTCCCCAACTTAAACAAGCGCTCGTCCTCGAGCGTACCCAGAGTTATTTTAGAAGCCAATCAATAACTGAATGATATTACCAAGCATATACCCGGGGTGATCCAACGTCACCCTATCTCATATAGGTTCGACAACACGACATAGCTGAAATTTCACAGTTCATATAACCCACAAACCACATTGCACTTCCCGTAATGATGCACTAGATAAGAATCTCACCTTTGCATTCAGAATAAACCCGAACCAACTGTAATAACTCATACTCTCCACTTCAAGTGAGACTATATGATATACAACACAACCGAAACACTCAATTCGATAGCCTCTATTCACAGCAATTGCCCACAATAACCGAATATCAATAGAAAACCTTTTTATTAGCTAAAGTCTTATTCCAGCACTTTCATATACTGCCAACGGTAACTGAAACACGCGATATACCGAACCCATCTCCTTAACCATTCATGAATCCATTTCCCTCTTGACTGATACTACAACAGAGTTACGAGCCAATCCTCGATATTACCTTTCTAACAAGCTGAAATCAGATATGCTCGTACTCACTAATGACTCCAACGATCATCTCAACTACAACACGCCACTCTAGTGATATGACACCTTAACACCGGCCTAAGCCACAACGTTCTCAACACAAGCACCAATAAGAAACGATATGAACACACTTAAATCATGACAATTGACTCAAATGAAAGAGCTATAATTCAAATTCCTCCGTACGATCACAACACAGAATTGAGATCCCATCTCACATCATAGAAATAGAGTACCTGAATCCTCATCGATAGGTCATAACATCACGTGGCCTTGTCATAACGCGTGATTCTATCCAAACACTATTACCCATAAAGCACCTCAAGTCACCCTGCTCAATACAGACAGCCATGCACAGATTGAGGTTTGAAACCAAGCAATCCATCACACCCACGGTGGAGCAAGTATTATGGACTATTCAATCCTGAAAGGAAACAACCAATGCACTATTCACTGAGCAACACCCAATACAGACTTTCCTTGGAAACTAGGAAGTACGGCATACAAAGTAGAATATAGAAAACTACTCTTAACATCACACTGTTGCGGCGTGCAACCCGCTCCAGATAACATACCCGTGGCGGCATGCTACCTGATCCAGATACCATACCCATGGCGGTGTGCCACCCAATCCGCACATATATCTCACAAAAGAAGATGCATATCGAGTCAAATTTACTCATTACAATAAACACATATAACCTCATGCGTGGCAACAAGAAACGCATCCAAAAAGTCCCTCAATACTGGAACTGGATCAATGGTAGAAACCTCTGCACTGACATCCGCCACGTAGGCCCAATTAACAAAGAAATACTTGCCAACCGTCCACTGGTCTTTGGAATATAAACTACTCTGCTAGAACAATAATTCGATGCACCTTACCAAGCAACCTGTGGCTTTTCCGACATAGCCCATAACACATTAGTCTAGACAACCTGACATTAGGACAACCAGTCTGCAATCTAATATCATAACCCCAAATTTAACATACCAAGCAAAGAAAGATCCACTCGGACCTCCAGTTTCCAACAACTGCTTGACAATGTCGATACACACGACCCACAACCACCGTATGGTCAGATCATGAGGACTTCTAGTCTCCAACACATATAACACATTAATAACTATGCCTGATCCCACACTCCGCCGTACGAATATATAACACACATCAAGTATCCATTCATACCACTAAGGATATTCAAAATTTCCTGCGCCATAAACAAACTCAAATATCCGCAGTCGATACAACTAGAAAATGTAGCAATATTACTGACGTATCAACAACTTGCATCACCTTAATCATCTGAAGATCGATTCTTTGCTCACCTGTAGCTGTCTGTGCTGCTCAAGAATTTAATGATTTCCCATTATGAACTGAACCAAAACCATGAACACGTAAATCTCAATTCTCCATATCATAACACATAGACCATACTACACTAGGATAACACGAGGACTTCTATCTCTCTCATGTCTCGCAGACATCGACGCACTCAACTAGTCAAGAACTTCATGATACCATATAGGAGAAAAATTATTACACACTGCATGCTTCGAATACCCATAGGAAACATACCCATCTTCAAACCACGGTAAAATACATCAAGAACTCTTTCTCCCAATTCCACTGCACAAGCTAAGCTGCCAGGACTAAATCCTTCTACCCAACCAAGTTAAGCAACTTAAGAGTTTTGCCGCACAATACCTGTAAGGCTCATTACCTCGAAAACATACAATAACTAATCATATCCTTTCTGTACCGATTCGATTCATTATCAAGCTATTCCATTTATCCAATTTCCTTCCCTGTTCCTCTTTTTAATTTGATACTCTCCTTTGGTGTAGCACCACAATACCTCAACCCAGGTTACCACATGAGACTCGCACATAAAACCACATTGTCTAAGACCCATAGGCCGCTGAATACCCTCCCATACTTTTCCCAGAAATACCACATTCCAGAATGCTTTACTTCGAAGAACTTCCTACGATTCTAAATTCGTTTTCCATTACCTTCCAAATGCAGATATGAAGAATCCCATGATTAACACAAAGTACCACAAGTCTTGATTTTATAATGAAAACACAGTCTCTAGCCACATACACAAACTTAAGACACCTGATTGTTACATGCAAAATCTTGAACACAGTAAAACCATTCTCGAGAGTCATTCACTCTTATTCAGCTGTAACTCACCTGCCCAGAATGAACAGAACCACTCATGCCTTATTAGTGTTAGATAATACGCTTAATGCTAGAGAGGGGGTGAATAGCGTTATAATAAAAAAATTAGCGTAAACTTGCGGAATTTAAAAACTTGCAGGAAAGATAAGTGCGGAAATTAAATGCAATAAAGAACAAACGCACCGATGTATTCTGGTTCACCACAACAAGTGGCTAGTCCAGTCCCCGAGAGACTCTCTCGAGATTTTCTACTAACTTGTCAAGCTTACGGGTGCTCAACAAACCTTTACAACTTAAGGACACAAGCCTTAACACCTTTGCTCGGAGATACAACACTCCAAGACTTCACTGTTAAGCTTACGGGTGCCTAACCAACCTTTACAACTTAAGGACACAAGCCTTAACACCTTTGCTCGGAGATACAACACTCCAAGACTTCACTGTTAAGCTTACGGGTGCCTAACCAACCTTTACAATCTGAGAACACAAGCCTCAACAATCTTGCTCGGAGATACGACACTCCAAGACTTCGACCAAGGAAACACAAGTTCCTTACAACAAGAGAATCACAATTATCTTCAAGTGTACAAAACACTAAACACTCAAACAATACACTCCTTTATGAGTAGATATGAGTAAAAGAAGTAAGCTCAAGATCACAACAACTTTGGACAAGAATATGGCTCTCAAAACTTATGTAATGAATATAAAATGATTAGCAATACAGTATGCAAGCTTATAGCAATTGTATGATCAGTTGTTGTGTGTTGTTGTATTTAAAACACTGAAATGAAACTGTATTTATAGTTGAAAAACTTGGCATTACCGTTGCCTAATTGCCAATTAAGAGTTGCTGATTTTACTGTGTGACAATCGATTGTCAAGAAGCCACAATCGATTGTTTGCCAATCGTTCCAAAAATCAATCCCAGATTTTACGCTTAATAATCGATTGTCCAAGATCAACAATCGATTATTGGCAACGTTCAAAAAATCATTTCCAGATTTTATGTAAAACAATCGATTATACAAAATCAATAATCGATTATTCAGCAACGTTCAAAAAATCTTTTCCAGATTTTAATATCAACAATCGATTGTACAGAATCAACAATCGATTACCTGACGGTATTTGATAACTTTACGACAACGGTCAGCTTCACAATCGATTGTGCAATGTTAACAATCGATTATTTATCAGACTTTGGAAATCATTTTAGACACTGCCTCTTGACAATCGATTGTTATATACTCACAATCGATTATTTAATAATTTTGAAAAAGTCTGGAAGACACCGCCCAACACAATCGATTGTCATATGTTCACAATCGATTATTTTGTGACTTTTAAAAATCTGATGGACACTGTCTCTTCACAATCGATTGTCATTAGCTTCACAATCGATTATTCTGAGTTTTGAAAAACTTTGATGTACACTGCCTCATCACAATCGATTGTCATAAGGTTCATAATCGATTGTCATGCAGGTTCGAAAAACCTGATGCTCACTGCCTTAACACAACGATTGTCATTAGTCCACAATCGATTGTCATGCAGCCTTGGCTTAACATAATCGATTATCATAAGTACATAATCGATTATCTTAGTCCAGATTTTAGAGGCATGTTTAAAAATCATTTTGACTAAAGTAAATATGCATGATTTAAAATCATTTAGCATTAAATTAAATATGCATGATTTTGTAAAAAATAATTTTACGAGAGAAGCCATGTCATGAGTCAAGTTGTCGGATCAAGATCACAATTAAGAACGACTCATGTAAAACTATAAAACTTGGTCTTGTGCTTGAATCTCGTTATATACCAATTGTGCGCTTGTACTTGAACTTCGTCATATATCAATTTGTGCTTGTTTGTCATTCATTAAAACCTACACATAAGAACACACGTTTTAGTATAGAGCTTTGAGAACGTGTTTCCAACAATTAGTACTCTAACACCGCAGAACATGATTTCATACAGATACAACAACCATTTTTCTTCTCTATACATTGAGCATTCTTTATCAACATCAGCTTAAAACATCCTAATATTTTCTCACATTTACGAAAGCACCATATAACCTTTGTAGAAATATTCCTTCACACGTGCCATCATCGGCTCAATTTCTGTAATTAGAACTGATCCGCCATCATACCTCAAAATGGAACCAACATGGCACATAACCATGCAATCAGCTGACCAACAGCAACCTCCCCGACTTGGCTCAAAGCCATATATTAAGGCACTCTTAACAACTCATAACATTTTTACTCTAATGATGCCTCAATGAGATCAAACTCAAATCATTTACAAGTTTGTGAATACACAGATCATCTAGCACTGACACTCTCCGCAAATCTCATATTCATTCCCACATCAGCTGAGTCCATTTCTTAAGCGTTCCCAAATTCTCAAATTTTGACGCATACCCTTCAATTACTCATGAGACATTTTAACACACATAAGGGTCATACCCCTCAAAACACTCAGTAAGATAACCCACCTACTTCACCTCATTTCGGTATCTCAACATACCTTCCCACCATCATATACGTTACACAACCAATTAGTCTTTCTGAGTCTATACTCATACTGCCACCTGGAATGTACTTTACCTTCCAACTAAGAGACATGAAATATTCTTCACGCGCCCATAACTCGAACTACACATTAATGCGCAATAGGAATCTAACACTCGACAGTTCATCTATTATTTAGTAGATTCTTTTGTCTCTACCAAAATCACGTAGATACCCCTCGCAGTACTGACATACTCATCACATGAATATCCATCCTCCAACCTAGCTAATAAGAACATTACTGAACATATAAGTTCAAAACACTTGCTCACACAATCAGCACCTCGATGATCAAGCAATAGGCAATGATTCGGCCTCAAGTTCTCCTGACTGGCCCAACGTGAACTCACTGAGATTACATCTCACCCTCGATCGGGGAATGACAAGCCATCCGGCACATATACTACTGAGCTCTCACGTGCACACACATACGTGTGGAATGAATCTTCAAGAGTTATCTCAAACTGAATCAAGTACGCACGATAAAAATTACAAGAATGGGAAGTTTTCCTAAAGGTTCTGCAGCCTCTCGAGGATAAATACAGACGTCTCCGTACCGATCCAAAAGACTCTACTAACCCTGCTCATGACTCATTTTACCTAGTAACCTAGGCTCTGATACGAACTTGTCACGACCCAAATTCCATACCCGGTCGTGATGGCGCCTCTCGTGAAGACAAGGCTAGCCAACAACCCCCAAGTCCTCTTTAAGAAGCTATTAAACATAAATGAATAGAAATACTACTTAATGACATTTAACTATGAAAGTTTATTCCAATACAAACCCGACAGGGGTGTCACAAGTCACGAGCATCTAATGAGTAAGGATACTACTATTGGGCCAACAAAATATATATATACACGGAAAAACTGGAACTCAAAGTCGGAATGCGGTGCCGCAAATGCTGGCGGTCACCTTGCGCAACTAAACTACCAGAATATGGCCTTTGGTCCTGCTAATAACCCGCTACCGGGTGAACAATACCTGCAACTGCACGCAAGG
Source organism: Nicotiana benthamiana (assembly GCA_034376525.1). NCBI lineage: Eukaryota > Viridiplantae > Streptophyta > Magnoliopsida > Solanales > Solanaceae > Nicotiana > Nicotiana benthamiana. Next base: position 72,469,906 of record CM067323.1, on the reverse strand, counting down.
TGCCGGGAGTAAAGTGAGTACTTCAAACTCAGTGGTAATAAGAGAGAATAATAACTGAGCGATAAGAAAACACGTATGGTCACACCACAATGCTATAAAAAGATGGTACAACTCTTTGAAAAAAAACCGTAATACTGTGAAAATCCTTTAGAAGATCTCAAGATCAGTTAAAAATCTCTTTTGAAAGTATGCTTTTTCAACAGTTGTAAAGATAATTTCAACAAGTAGGAAGTAATAAGAAACCTGCCCGTCGGGCTCAGTATCAACCTCTCAGTACAGTATCTGCCCTGCGGGCTCACTCCCATCTCACAACATACAATATCAGCCTCTCGGGCTCAGCACTCCTTATCATATAACACCAGGGTATCTGGTCAACAAGGTAAGTAACAGTATGTGTGCCGATGATATATGAGTGCTAAATGTCATGCCACGTAGTACACACAGGAGTAAATGCATGAATGCAATGCAATGCTATGCATATGACCGCTGCGGCGCGCAGCCCAATCCATTTTGGTACCCGCGCTCACTATGGGGGTTCAGACTCCGGAGGGGCTCCTACAGCCCAAGCGCAATATCAATGTCACACCACTGCGTCGAACCTAGCCAAAACAGAGTGAATACATCACAATATTCAAATGGGACAACACCAATCGAAAACAATCAAATTATAGCAAGAACCTCGAAACTAGCAAAACTTGAGCCCCGGGCCTGCTTCTCGAAAAATTATGAAACTTACATTTTCGGAATTCTCGTTTCTCCACGAGTCCGTGCATACCAAGAACTCCCAAATCTGAGCTAAAATGACCTATCAAATCCCAATTTGAAATGTCAAAAACTCAAACCCTAGTTTCATCAATTTTATTCCCAAATTCAGAGAATTAATGGATGATTCTTTGATTAGATGATGTTTCTAGATCACGAGACTTAACTCCAATCACTTCCCGTTGAAACCCTCTTCAAAATATATCAACAAGCTCTCAAGGTGGTGCAAAAATTGTGGAAAAACGAACCCAAGTCGCAGATGAAATGACCTTAAAACATTCTGCCCAGGCATAAAATAACCCTATGCGATCGCATCCTTGCTATTGCGATCGTATAGAACAATTCCAGACCTCAAGAAAACCTCCAATGCGAACGTACAAACACCATTGCGAACACAATGACTAACCTCCCCAAACCAATGCGACCGCACAACTTCAATGCGATCGCATAGAGAAAATATGGAACCCCACCAGAACCTCTTATGCAATTGCAATGCTCTCTATGCGATCGCATAGAGGAAACCTCTGCAACACCAATAGTTGAAAACTAGCAGTTCACAAAGTCTGAAAATAGCCCGTTTGATCACCCGAAATCACCCCGAGGCCCCTAGAACCTCAACCAAAACAACCAAACTACTCTAAAATATCATACGGACTTGTTCCAATCATAAAGACACATACAACAACACAAAAATCATCAAATTACCACGGGTTCAAGCCTAAATTTTCCTTTAACTTCCGAAAATCACATTCGATCAAAAACTTGACCAAACGTCATCCAAATGACCTAAAAATTTGCATACATATCCAAAATCACCTAACGAAGCTACTGCAACTCTCGGAATTCCATTCCGACCTTCGGATCAAAATCTCACCTACCAACCGGAATCTGCCAAAATTCAAACTTCGCCAATTCAAGCCTAATTCTACACCGGACCTCCAAATTCAATTCCGATCGCACTCCTAAGTCACAAATCATCCTCCGAAGCTAACTGAACCACGTAATTAACATCTGAGCCTTATAACCACATAGTGAACTTCTGGTTAACTTTTCTAAACTAGCCTTCTCTTAAAGAGACTAATTGTCTCAAATTCAACCAAACTCTGTCTGAATCACTTTTAACTCTACAAACACATATAATGAAGCATATAGAAGGATAAAACGGGAAAAACAAGGCGGTAACTCAGATGACGTCGGGTTGGGTCGTCACATTGCCGTATGAAACCTTGTACTTCTTTGAATTTATTTCATCAAATGTTTTGTATCTTTATTTTGGAGGTCTTCATAGCTGCCTTTTCCCTCCTTTAGGTGAATTTACTTCTTCTTCAGTTATATGTTGTTGCACATTCTATTTGCTTTCATCAGGCAGCGAAATTACTGGTATTTCATAAGTACGCAAGAGGTTCGCCCTTGTGTAATAAGGAGAACAATATTATTCAAAAGACTCATTCCTGTGTCTTGAAATAGCCAAATCATGTAGACAATGCAGTTCATCAAGATGGAATTGCCCACAATTATATTTCTTATTTTCAACACAAATAATATACCACCTCACAACATCTATTACTGTATGGATGTAATCTATTGAAGCCCTCACCTACGAGTACATTACAAACAAAAAAATAATTCATATACGGTTAGAATCAAGATATATATAAAATATCTACAGAAAATCTACATTTTGTTGTTTATGAATTTGATTCAATAAATAATTAGATCTTACTCTAAGCTTGTGCGACAGTGTTCTGTTGTTATCCAACTCTTTGTTGAATACGTATGTAAGGTATGTGAATGTACTATTTGCTTTCAATAACTTTTCTTTCGTCCAATGCTCAAGAAGGGTACTCATATACTCTAATAATTCTACTATCGGCATCTCTCTTGCGTATTTTGTTACAACATTTAATGACTTTGTAATGTTTGATGTCATAGTCCAAGTTCTGTTCACCGTAGCGTACCATCTATAATATCCAATATCGTATAAGTATGCTTTAACATGGGGGTTAACCTCATCAATCATTGACATCCTTTTATTAAATTCATCAAGTATGTATGATCGCGCCGTGGCAAAGTATAATTCACTTAGCTTAAGATGTACCTTCTTGAACTTTGTCCGTATATTTATCCAAATATTCCACATGCAAGAATAATGTGGCATGCCAGGATAACAATAGATGTTGCCTTCAAGATACTCTCATTCTGATCCGAAACAACACATATATTTGGTCTTTTACCATACGCGATCTCAAATTGCTCAAAATATCACTTTTATGATGCGTTATTCTATGAATCAACAACATCATATGCCAATGGTAATATCATACCTACATTATGTGGCAAGAAGCAATTAATTGGCTGTAGTAAAAATGCAGAAGAAGACATATATATACAAACTACAACTATTCTACAATCTATCTACAATTAATCTGCAAGTACTACAAAAAATATACAATCTATAATATGTCTATAAATAAATTTCAGTACCTGCTGCATCCATTGTACTGGCTGTTAGCATTATTCCCCTATATGCTGGCTTTAAAAGGTTCCATCAACTACTACAACTGGCCTACAATATTCCAACCACTTATTGACGTACAAATCGCAACAAATACATACAAGAAGCAGCCATTGTCTGTCTTCTTCAATTTAACTATAGACCCCGGGTAAGTCTTCAATTTGATGTAAGAGTCAGCAGGATGACCTTTCAAAAATTGTAAAGCCTTTTACTTTGCTCTCCAGGTTTGCATGTAGGTTAGATTCACGTCGTGTTCAGACAACATGGCAAATCGAATGTCTTTTGGGGTGTAAATTATCTTACGATCAGAATATTTTGGAATAACCATGCTACCAACTACCATAGTAGTAGCTTTGCATTGTATGAATGTATTTTCCATTAAAGAGCATGTGTGTTGGCTGTTAAAATTTCTGACCTTGAATATTGCAAAATCATTAATTCTAGTTGCCTTGAAGTGCCATGTATAGTTTCACCAACACATATCAGCCAATAGCTACAGAATTAATACATTTTAAACAATGAGTTAAAACTTATATTAAAGAAATGTTTTTGCTTAAAATCACATTATACAATCTATATCCAAAATAACTACAATTCAACCAATTCTGTTAAACATTATCACAAGGAAAACTGAAGAAGTAAAAAATTACAAATAAACTACAAAATTAATTTTTTTTTACTATTCATATGTTTATACCTTCTAGTACTAGATCTTTTAACCCTGAATTGGGATTTGTGCATGACAGAATAGTGCTTCATTGCAGTTGTAATTGTTTCCTTATCTTGGTTTACTTGTTCTACTTCAATAGAATTTGATGTACTATATGTTATTATTATACTTTCATATTCCTCTATTACGGGAGATGTTGGCATATCAAGTAACTCTAGTATTCCAGACGAACCTGCATGAAACAATATATAAATATTGTTATTACCAGTTTGTAGAAAATTTGTAGAAAGGTTGAAATTCAGTATTTCATATTTATTTTTCAATTTTTTGTAGTTTATTGTAGAATAAATGTAAAACTTTTATAGATATTACATAAATCCATACTTATATATATATATATATATATATATATATATATATATATATATATATATATATATATATATATATATATATATATATATATATATATATATATATATATATATGTATATATAGTTGAATGACACTATTGCCCGCCATTTTATAAAAGAATATTATTTTTGGACAAGAATATAAACACAAAATTATAATAAATAATATCTTAAAATCTACTATTAAATGTTAATAGAACAACAACAAGACCTCGAAACTCTTCTCTCTCTTACTCTCGGCGCATGTTAGAGTGCATGAACTAACGTACTCCAATTCGCCATGGGAAGGGGTAGGCCGAAGAAAATCATTACCACAAACACTCCATGGGAAGCTTCAGCATCACAGACTCCAGTTCAAAGGGCCGATCATGATCCAAAAAGCATTCAGGGGAACACTCCGATGGAACAGTGGCCAACTTTGACAAATGTGAAGGATAATGGACAATCTTCAGCGATGAAAGGGGAACAAGCTAATATCTCTCAGATAGAAGTAGCGAAGGCACATGGAATGAATAATTCAAGTGGAAAGGGGATAACTGAGCAAAATAATCGATCAATTGCAAAGGAAGCAGAAAAGCAAGGCGATACATAGGAAGTTGCTGAGGATCTGGTGATGAAACTAAGAAAGGACCAAAAAAATGGGTGAATCTATTTGTAGGTTCAACTTATGCAGCAAAAGGTATGGATCTGAGCTATATTCCTCCTATTATTAGAGATGGAGAAATAACAGTTGAATTATGCAAAGAAGAGGTATATGAGGAAACACAAAAGTGGAAATTAGCCTTAATTCTGTATATTGTGGAAGGGAGTCCATCAATTGGTGCTATGGATAGGTATATAGCTTTGATATGGAATTTTGTTGCAAAACCTAGAGTATACTTCCATAACGATGGGTACATTTTGGTGAAGTTTAGTTCGATTGAAGATTGGGATGATGTGTTGTATTCTAGACCACACATGATGAATAATAAGCCAATCATAGTGAAAGTGTGGTCAGTTGATTTTGATTTAAACAAAGAAGTGCTATAGACCATACCAGTGTGGGTGAAGTTTCCAAATTTACCTTTAAACTGTTGGGGTAAACGATCATTAAGCAGGATCAGTAGTGGACTAGGAGTACCTCTCTATGCAGATGCATGTACAACACAAGTTGATAGGATTTCATATGCAAGGGTGCTAGTGGAGATGGATGTGACAAAAGAGCTACCAAAAGCAGTTAAACTAACTAATCCTAATGGGAGAGAGTTCATGCAGGAAATTGATTATTATTGGGTGCCGGAATTCTGCACAAAATATATGCAGGTAGGACACCAATGTAGAAGGATTGAGCAGCCAAACATAAGGAATAAGAATATAAATAGAAGCAGGAATGGCTGCCAAAAGGGACACCAAAAGCTAAGGAAGGAGAGGAGAAGAATACAGTGCAAGGGAAGAAAACAAGCAAGGAGACAATTAGTAATCAAGTGGAAAGTCATAAAGTAAAAGAGGAACAACAATGGCAAACATTTATAGGAAGATCAGCAGCAAAGACTAGAGAAAGACAACAGATAGAAGTAGTGACCATATTGAATGGATTCAACTTGCTTGCAGAATCATTGTTGCAATACAAAGAAGGAGAATGAACAAGTAGATAAAGAGAGGACACAAGGCAAGGGGGAGATACTCAGAACCTTTTTATCCCAGTATGAAGCTTGTCACCTGGACCATTAGAGGTATGAATAAGCCAGCTAGTCAAAAGGAGATGAAGTGGTTTATTACTAGTAATAAAGTGTATATAATAGTAATATTGGAACATAAAATCAAAAAACAAAATGCAGGCCAAGTTATTAGGAGAATAGCTCCAGGATGAAAGTATATAGAAAACTATGAACATAGTAGCAAAGGAAGAATATGGATAGTATAGGACCCCAGTGAAATAGAGTGTAAAGAGATGTGTAAAACTGAGCAGTTGATCCATACCAAAGTATATGTGAAGAGACTTGATACTTAGATCAATTTTACTGCAGTATCTGACCTACATAGTATAGAACAATGGAAAATCCTGTTGACTGCTTTAGAAAGAATCCAGTCAATGCAGCAAGGGGCTTGGTTAGCTATGGGTGATTATAATGCTAGGGAGGAACAAAATAGACCTGTGGGTAGTCCTGTACAAGAAGTTGAGGTTAGAGATTTCAGTGACTTCATTGCAAACAATGGGTTAGCTGAACTAAGATATAGTGGAAGGCAGTATACATGGACTAATGGGAGCACTTATAGTAAGATTGATATGGCAATTGTTAATACAAATTGGTTACTTTCAATGCCACAAAATGAAGTATGGGTTATGGATCCTCATAGTTCAGACCATTTTCCTCTGAGTATTTGCATGGAGGTACAGGAAGAGAAGAGTGCAAAGCCTTCTAAGTTTATAAACCATCTAGCTGGTCATGATAATTTCTTGAAGATTGTTGCTGAATCCTGGAGTCAAAACTATGGAAGACAGAAAATGTGGAATGTATGGCAAAAAATGAAGAGGGTAAAACAAGAAATGAAGGACTTGAACAAGGCAGAATATAATAGTGTTGGGGTAAAAGTCAAGGAATGCAGGCAGAGATTGATAGAAATGCAGGAGAAGATGAGGTCCCCAGGGCAAAATAGGAAACTAGTGGAAGAGGAGAAAGCAGCAAAACTGCAACTGAAAAAATGGGCACAAATAAAGGAGAGTATTATGAAACAGAAGTCTAGAGTAAAGTGGTTACAATTAGGGGATACTAACACAACTTATTTCTTTGCCAGCATGAAGAGTAGATGCAGTCAAAGTAAAATAAGAAGTTTGACAAAAAATGATGGCAGAGCAGTATACACAAAAAATGATATAGAGGACGAGGTGATAGGTTTCTATAAGCAACTATTGGGGACTTCAGCAGCTGAGCTACCAACAGTCAATCCAGTAGTGATGAAAGATGGTCCAAAGGTGAACAGAATACAGCAGATGCAGCTAGTAACAGATACCTGAGAAGTTCATACAGTGGATCATGCAATGTACTACCACAGTATCCTACTCCATCCTGATTAATAGTGTTCCTACAGAGCCTTTCAAAGCTAAGAAGGGATTAAGGCAAGGTGATCCCTTGTCACCTTATCTCTTTGTGATAGCTATGGAATACTTAACAAGACTGCTAAAGACCCTCAGAAAGAACCCAGATTTCAACTACCATCCAAAATGCAGCAAGATAAATATTATTCAGTTGCGTTTTGCAGATGATTTCTTACTATTCAGTAGGGGTGAAAGAATATCAATACAATTGGTATTACAATGTTTTTAATAGTTCTCAGAAGCATCAAGGCTAATAGATAACAGAGAGAAAAGTTCCATCATATTTGGAGGTGTCAAAGAAGAGCAGCAACAACAAATACTAACTGATCTGGGATTTGTTAAGGGGGAGCTGCCAGTGAGATATATAGGAGTGCCTCTTAGCACTAAGAGGCTATCCTTAGTGCAATGCCAACCACTAATAGAGATAATGCTAGGAAGAATCCAGTCTTGGACAACAAAATTCCTATCTTATGTAGGTAGAATCCAGCTGATCAAAAGTGTCTTGTTCTCTATACAGATATACTGGTCACAGGTGTTTGTCCTCCCAAAGAAGCTGATCCATATGATTGAGAAAGTTTGCAGAACTTTCTTATGGACTGGGGAGTTGAAGAATCTAGGAGAGCTCTAGTGGCTTGGGAAACATTGTGCAAACCAAAGGCAGCTGGTGGTTTAAATCTATTGAATGTTGAAGCGTGGAATAAAGCTGCAATTTGCAAACTGATGTGGAATCTATACAAAAAGAAAGACAGGTTATGGGTGCAGTGGGTGCATGTGTATTACAAGAAACAGATAGCAGGGTGGAACATTGAAGCAAAACAAGCTTCCTGGATAATTCAGAAGATCTTCAAAGCTCGAAAATACTTTGAGGAAGCTGCCTACAATGAAGATGATATGGAGAAGATGGAGAGATTTTTAGTAAAAGAATTCTACACAAAGCTGAGAGCAAAATATGAACGAGTCGCATGGAGGACACTTATGCAAAGGAATCTGGGAGCTCCAAAGTGGAAGTTTATTATGTATCTAGCTGCTCAAAGGAAACTAATGACCAAAGGAAGACTGAGAGGATTAGGATATATGGAGGAAGTCTTATGTGAATTGTGCAACAAAGAAGAGGAGTTCATTGATCATTTATTCTTCTCCTGTCCGTATACTTCTCAAATGTGGTCAATGTTATTGCAATGACAGGGGATATGCAGGAAGCCCATGTAAAGGAACGAGGAACTAAGCTCGATAATCAGCTGTTGCAAAGGAAGGAGCAGTAAAGCAGAACTTTACCAATTAATACTTGCAGGAGCGATATACTACATATGGCAGGAAAGGAACAACTGAATTTTCAGAGGAGGGAAGCTGTCGACTCAGGAGCTTGTTCGAACTATAGTTCAAGCAGTACATGGAAGAGGAAGATGTATACAACGACTTAAAACTAGGCTAGATGAGATGAATTACTATCCTTCTTAACTGTATATAATAGGAAGGAAGAGCAGTAGAGTAGAGAAGGTGGAAGATAGAGTTGAGATATGTAAACATTTATGATCGTGTATTTTGTTCGAAATGAAAGAAATTAATTAAAAAAATGTTAATAGAATATATTACCTCATATTGGATGTGTCTAACTATTATATATATATATATATATATATATATATATATATATATATATATATATATATATATATATATATATATATATATATATATATATATATATACACACACACACAATGTACCAGAATTTCATAGAAAAAATAACATCACACGCCTGCAGTTGTGTTCTCATTAATGATACTCAATTCCATATTGAAATCGTGAACAATTATACATAGCGGATATGATCCTAAGTTTTTGTTTTCCTTTTTCGTCTCCATATATACATGAACACCCATATCGTTCCTAACTTCCATGGGAGGACAATGCTCGTTGACAATGTATTTGATTTCTATAATTTGTTCGGATGTATCAATCATTAATTGATGTACTATTATAGAAATCAATAGACTATGACTCGCGTCGTCATGGACTACAATGCCATCAACTTCGAATTCTCTAAAATCTTCCAACTATCCCAATTCCCATTCAATTGTGGCATAATTGGTATTTTCGCCATAATTGCTTTTGTTGCAGAAGAATTGTAGAAGATTTTGTCGATTTTGATTTGTGAAATCAGAGAAAATGATGAAACAGAGTACGAAAATTTTGTAACGAAGTCGACGATAGTTATTACTGTGCGTGATTTGCGTTGTGGAAAATATTTAATTCACCCTTTTTAGCGCGCTTAAATAAGGAATCCTACAGATACAACGATTCCTTATTTAATACATTGTATATATTATGTAGAAATACTGTTAGCATGAAGACTAATATGCAAACTATAAACATATTTGATAATATAGTTTTTTATATGGTATAAGAAAAAAAAAATTTCTTATTAAAATCGCTATCTTCAAATAGCAAATGCACTAGCAATAATAAAACTAACTCACGTAAAGTAAATATAATTTCCTCGATTGAAGTGTTGTCCATGCTAGTATGATGTATTTATTGAGTAACTTGTAAGTAAGTTTTTTCTTACTTAACCATCGGGTTCTTAATTATCGTAGATGAGCTGGCTGACAGAAGGATGGCAGCTTTATTTATCTTCAAATTTTTTTCAAAAGGTTCCGTTGCCGGGAATCGAACCCGGGTCTCTCAGGTGAGAGCCGAGTATCCTAACCGACTAGACTACAACGGATCGTCGACGGCAATATTTGGTTGATCTATAAATATTCAATGTTTTGTTGACTTACTACAGATTTGACGGAGCACAAATAAATTTCCTTCAATAAAGCAAACACATTCCTTATTTAGCTCTTTACCCCACTCAAGGAAAACATTAATAAATAAATACATTATATAGGAGAAAAAAAAGATCTTTCACAACACTAACTTACACTGAGAAACACATAATACAGTATCAGTTATAATTCCTAAACAACATGATTCTAAAATTGCACTTCCTTTTCCATTGGGAAAATGGCAACTGCTCTCTCAATGACGAAAGGAGTTGTAGAATTGAAATAAAGGGATGATGTACAAAGGAAAAGAGAAAAAATAATTAATTCCATAAAAATGCTAGCAGGTGCTCAGAAGGGCATTTTGGGGAAATGATCCCTTTTGTTGTGTACTTGACGTTTGCACATAAAGCTTTGACAGTTGAACCTTCTTGGTAACGTATGTCCACATTTTCCATTTGTATCCCTTGACACGGAACAGTTTTGCTGCAGTTTAATTTAATTGCAGTATGCGTAGAACTCGTTCCCTTAATATTTTTGTACATTATATTACTCACATGCACTGCTTCTTTCTGGAAAATTTAAAAAAAGGAAAAAATAAAACAAAAGAAAAATTTAAATAGTACCGCTTATTGTGAAAAGAAATAATTGACATGAGTCGCATGACTTAATTAATTACCTGCTCTTTGCATGGTTTTTCTTGGTCACAGTAATATTGATCTATGATTATGGGGTTGGTCACATTCACCATATCTATGTCTTGAAAAAGAATGTTTTTTGCATATCCACGTCCTCCCTATTAGAATTAGACAATTAGAAAAAAAAAGTCATTGCATATTTATCAGTATATAAGCATATTAAAATAACAGAAAATTTTCGTAATATGAATATGATAGACTTACTTATATCGGGTATTTGTAAAATTATGCTCTCCTTTTCCCAATTTATATGACATTTTTTTATTTTCGAGATTCAACCGCCTTAATTTTGATTATGCATTTGAACATGAAATATTAAATTTTTCGAAATAAAATCTACATATTTAGAAACTACATAAAAAATATAAGTCACAATAATTAATAATTTAAAATATTTAAAAAATATATAATTAAAAAAATCACGGTTAAAAAATAATTTATTTAACTTTTGAAATATAAATAGTATCGTCACGTAAATTGAGATGGAAAAAGTATTAATTAACCATGGTTAAGTAATAAAATAAGAGGATAGGGTTTTGTCAACCATTACAAACAAAATTAAATTACTTGAACATTCAAGAAACCACAAGAATGCAAAGTACTGAAACTGTTACACACTAATACATTCAGCTCAAAGATAAATCTACTTCATCTCTTGAAAACAAAAGGAATAAATTAAGATAAAGTGAGTTGTAATTAACAATATAAACCAGTTTTTCAACAAAAGTAGACTTAGATTTACAGTTTTAGTTCCCAAGTGGTTTGCTAAATGATACGTGGTGAAAATTTGTTAGGAAGCCAAAATACATGATATATAGTGAATGACTATTATATTAATTAATTAGATTAGAGTTAATAAACAGTGGGAAACCAAATCATATAATACCTGCCAAGACTTTATTCTTAATCCATTAGTTGTTCCCCTCAAGGTGGCATCGTGTACATGTATATTTGAAACAACATCCTCCTCTTTATTTTTCCCTAAGCTCCCAATACTAAAAAAAACAAACAAAAATTAGTACTATTTGACAAAAAGAAAAAAAAATCGATTTAAATTCTCCAGCTACCATGTATTACCTGATCCCATGGCCAGGTCCACAATGTATATATCTTGCTCTAACATTAGCAGAACCATTTACTATTGATATACAATCATCACCTAACCATAAAAATATATTCAACCATTAATTAATAAGTAGTGACACAATCACTTAAAAAAAGAAGACAACAAAGCACAATATTATTTTTCCCGGAAAATTAAGTAATGCCAATTTATTTTTAAACCTGTTTCAATATAACAATGGTGAATATCAATATCTTTAGTCCCAGAAACGTGAATCCCATCAGTGTTGGGGCTATCAGCTGGTGCTGTAAGTCTCAATCTTGAAACCTCAACATGCTCACTTTTAGAAATTGTCAAGTGCATCTTCTGTGGATTCTTGAACTCTAAATTCCTTACTATCACATTTGTGCAATTGTTAAAGAACATAGCCTGTCAAATGAAAATATATGTTTAACGATGTTTATTACTGAATTTTAAATATGCTATTGATATACGGTGGAAAAAGTAGTCTGATCCTTCTCCAAACTCCGCTTATAGTAGAGTTTAGTGCACTAGACTGCCTCTTTTTATATATGAAAAAGGCGGGATTGAAACTTACAGTTGGAGCTATTAGTGTTTTCGCATTGCATGGCTGCAGAAAATAGAGGAAAAAAATAATAATATATTAATTATTTGACTTGAATAAAATAAACACACTTATTTACATTAGATTAATACTCACAATTGTTTTATCAATTTTGCAAGAGTGTTTCCACCATACTTCTCCATTGCCATCGATGCTACCTACACCTTCAACTGTAAAGTTTTCCATGTTTTGGAATAAAAGCCAATGTCTTTTATCTTGCTCATAATCTGATATGATTTTTGAAGCTCTGAGTTCTCCATTTATCTAAATGACAAAAAAGTATAAAGGACAAAATTGGATAGGTAATTAATTAGGAAAAGAAAACTACTAGTAATAAATTATAAGTCAATTCTAATTTAAGTAATTCTTTTTTTTTCCTTGTCATGAATTTGAGCTCACCATCATTCTAAGGCCTTTCTTGCAAGGACCATGAAATTTAATTGGTCCAACATAATATATCTTGTGCCTTGGCACCAAAAGCACAGCATTTTCTGTTTTGCATGCCTTCTTCCAAGCCTTTATAAATGCCTGGAATTAAAAGTGATCATTATTTCAGAAATATTTTCAACTAATTAGTAGTGGAACTGCATGCAGTTTGATACCTCTTGTAGATAGAATTTTCCCAAAAATGAAGCAAGCAAGAAAAAAAAAGTTAGTTAAAAAACGAAAAAGAATTAATTACCTGTGTATCATTTGTGAGTCCATCACCTTTGGCTCCAAAAGCTTGTATATCAATAATTGCTTGTGGCATTTTCCTCACATTAACAATTTTTGGTACACTATTACCACGTTTTATAGGTTTTCCATTCTTCTTTCCATTACAAAAGGTTGAAAACAAAGAAGTGGCTAGTAGTAAGATAAGAAGGCTTCTAAAAAACATTTTCTTCATCTTTTTGTTCTCCTTATATTTGAAACTTAATTAGGAAATAAGAATCAAAATGAAAGAGGCCACTTGTGCTACCTCAACTTGAAGTATCATCCATATATATAGAGGGAGAACGTGGAAAATGACTTAGAGCTAGAAAAAATGAAAAGGTTCCTAAAGAGGAAAAAAATTGTTCTTTTCTTTTGAGCACAAAAATTAGAGAAGTCAACACTTTAATGATTCTGGTATATCTCAACTAGGACATTGAAAAAGGACTAGCATTTTCTCCCATAAATGGTTTCTTACTTTCCTTGTGCTTGTTGTTATCACACACGCATGATTTAAGTGTATGAGAAACGGCCAGCTTCCTAATTCATCTAGCTACCTAAACCTAATTTTGTTTTTTAAAATTATTCAGTGTCTGGAACCCAGTACTGTTGAACTATTCAGATTCGCGTTGTAAAAATTAACCAATTATTCTTAGGATTCCAAGATGAAATCACTGATTAAGGATAAAAGAACTTTTACCATTTCTACAAACTCTTGCCGGGTAGCTAAACCTATTATAAGATGGTTTGGAAATAGTAGCTAGCTTCTCCAACCATATAAATATAACCATAATTAGTTCACTTTTATAAAATAAATATATATACATGCACGCACACACACTAAAAAAATTATATGGAGAATAATTTTGGAGACATTTTTCTATTCAATACATATAGTAAAAGAAAATTAAAGGAAGCTTTTACAATATATTGTTCAGGAAAGAGGAGTGATTTAAGCATGAAGAGTAGCTTAGTCTATTTGTACATCGCAGAATTAGTTAAGTCATTTAGAAGTTAATCGTGTAAGTGATTGGTTAGTTAAAAGTTATATTAGCTCATTGCATATAAAGGCTACTGTACATATCATATTGAGTAAAATAAAAATGTAAAATGTTTCATTCATATCTTTCACTTCTTCTCTTCATCTACCTTCTCCATCTCAGCTAGGGTTTCTTATTGCACTTAATCCATAAACTTCTGCATGGTATCAGAGCTTTGAGCTCCAAATCGAAGCTCAAAATCGATCCTAATCCTCTTTTCTGCTCTAAATTCAGCTATTATTCTCTATTTTTGAGTCAATTGTGATCTCAATTTCTCGTATTAAAAGCTTCGAATAACTCAAAAATGGTGGTTGATGATGAAAACGCAACTATCACTGCTGAGAATACATCGTATGTTTCATTGGATGATGAATTTGAGGATGGTGTTACAATAGCGGTTACTCATCCCCTGTATCTTGCTCCTAGGGATACAAGCGGCATTTCCTTAATTTCATTTCAATTAACTGGAGCTGATAACTACTTCTTATGGTATCGATCTATGTGGATTGCTTTACTAGGTCAAAATAAGCGGGGATGTAGATGGCAGGTGGCCAAATGAGAGAGATATCGACAAGTATTGGTATCAGTGGGAAATGTGTAATGCTATCGTACTGTCCTGGTTGATGAATTAGTTGCTCCTTCACTAATTAGTATTATAGCTTATGCCACTATTGTACAAATAATGTGGCTGGATCTGCAGGAGAGATTTGATAAGGTAAATGATACTCAATGCTACAATTTACTCAAGCTAAGGAAACAACCACTTTGTGTCAAGGTACCTCATTTATTTCTGTATATTATTCAAAACTTACAGATGTTTGGATGAATTTGAATATGTAATACCTACTCCTAGTGTGATTGTGCCAAAATAAAGGAGTTTATTATGCTTCTACGAAAATAAAAGGTATACCAGTTTTTAATGGGCTTAAATGACTCTATAGTCAAATTCTTATGATGAAGCCTTTACCAATAGTAAAATCATGCTTATGCTATGCTTATGAGTGGTGAGAGTCAACGGGCTATAGCTACATCAACTGCTGTGTTAGGTCCTCCTCCTATTGTGAATGCAAATACCTATGGCTCAACAACACTCTATAGTGCTAAGTCTAATTCTAACCCAAAGTTTAGAAAGAACTATAATGTTCAGTGTGATTTCTGCAAAATAAAAGGTCATAGTAAAGAGAATTGCTATATAATAATAGGCTATCCCTCTGATTATAAGTTCAAGAAGAAATGGGGAGCTAGTGCACATAATGTAATGGTAGAACCTGGTTACTCTATGTCTTTATATGCTGAAAGTGCCTCTCAGCATATGCCATTGCCGTCACTGCCTGTAAACTATAGTCATCATCATATTATGGGTCAGGGTGCTGAAAACTATTAGGTACAAGGGAGTTCTAGTTCTTAGGTTCATGTTGGCCATGCTACTTCACAGGTTCACGATGTTGAAAATTCCAAGCCATCATCTTAAGGAGGTGGTTCTCCATTAACCAAAGAACAACATGAGCAAATCATGTAGATCTTGAACAACATTCACAATGGCACTTCATCATCTAGTTCTCAGAAAAATGCAGTAGGTACTACCATTGCTCTTTTGGCATCATCTAGTCCACAAGAATGGATCGTTGATATAGGATCCACAAAACATATGGTTTCAGATACCAATCTATTAACCAAAATCTCCCTAACTGCTCCCACTAATCCCAAAAGTTCTACTACCTAATGGAAATGTCACTCAAGTCACACACATTGGAGATAGTCATATTTCAGACAATAATGTTATTAAAAAAGTTTTCTATGTGCCTCAGTTCAAATTCAACTTGTTGTTAGTTTACAAAGTGACAAGAGACTTAAGATGTTTTGCTTATTTTTATCCCGATTTCTATGTATTTCAGGATCTCTTCAGTGGCAGGGTGACGGATATTGGTAGGGAAAAAGATGGACTGTATTTCCTGCAGAATCATGGCTTCAAGAAGTTTATTGCAATCTCATTGGTTGCAGCTGGAATAAAGTCACATAAGAGCAACTCTACTATCGATGTTAGTTCGTATCACAAAAGATTAGGATGTGTGTAGCATAGTTCTTAAGAAGTTCTTTCCTACCAAACCAGCAAATATTACCGATATTATAAATAAATTCATTGTATGTCCATGTGCTAAGAAAACCAGTCTGCCCTTTCCTAATAGCTGTATCAAAAGTATTGTTGCTTTTGATCTAATTCATGTGGATGTTTGGGGTCCCAACGAATATGCAATAGTAGCTGATCATAGATACTTTCTAACAATTTTTGATGACTTCACCAGAATGACTTGGTTATTTCTCTTGAAAGTAAAGTCTGATGTTTGTGTAGTTCTTACTTAGTTTGTTGTCTTTGTTCAAACTCAATTCAACAAAACTCTAAAGAAATTCAGGTCTGATAATGGATCTAAGTTTGTCAATTCTATCTATCATGCACTATTTCAAAAATATCGTATTTATCAATAGAAGATTTGTCCATATACCCTCAGCAAAATGGAGTTGCTGAGAGGAAACACATGCATATTCTGGAGGTAACTAGAACCTTGAGATTTCAAGCACATATCCCTTGTAAATATTGGGGTCACTATGTTATTGTAGTTGTCTATATTATCAATAGAATGCCAACTTCTATTCTCAATGGCTTGTGTCCCTTCGAGCTGCTATATGGACAAGAACCTACATTGGAGCATCTGAGAGTTTTTGGATGCTTATGTTATGCCAAGAAAGTTCAAGAGACAGATAAGCTCATTCCCAGAGCTAAACCTAATGTTCTTATAGGTTTTTTTTGATACACAAAAGGGTTATTTGTTACTGGATCTTTCTACTAATCGTTTCTTCATCAATAGGGATGTCTCCTTCAGGGAGGATATCTTTCCCTTTAAGGATTCTCATTCATCTCTACCTCTGTTTTTATCATATGATCCTCCTACTTATGGTGAATATGGTATATCAACTTCAATGAGCTTCACAGTTAAGGACTTGCACCTTCTCCTTCTGCCTCTACTAATCTAAGCCCTGTAAGTGATGACTCAAGACATGAGGCACCAGAGCAGCTCTCTAGTACCTCTGAAGGAGTGTCAACTTTGTTTTCTTCTGCTGATCAACATACTACTATCTTGAGAAGATCTCCGAGGACCAAGCAGGATCCTGTTTGGTTGAAGGATTTTGTGACAGGTCCAAGTCACAAATTTGTTCCTTACTCTATTTCCAATTGCATCTTCTATGATGGTGTTTCCCCATGTATCAATGCTATCTAGCTGACTTTTCTTCAATAGTAGAACCTACTACGTTTGAAGAAGCAGTCAAGGATTCCAGGTGGGTTGATGCAATGCAAGCTAGAATTGCTGCTTTAGAATCCAACCATACTTGGGATGTGGTGCCTTTGTCTGATGAAAAAGTACCCATTGGCTGTACATGGATATACAAAGTGAAGTACAAAGACACATGAGAGGTGAAGAGGTTCAAAGCTAGACTTGTGGCCAAGGTTTATAGCCAACAAAAGGACATTGACTACAAGGAAACTTTCAGTCTTGTAGTCAAAATAGTCGCTGTTAGGACAATTCTAGTTGTTGCTACTTCTGAACATTGGCATATCCATCAAATGAATGTGTATAATGCTTTTCTGTAGGGGTATTTACATGATGAGATCTATATGATTCTACCACAAGGATTTCAGAGTCAGGGGGAGAGCAGGCGAGTATGCAGACTTCTGAATCTTTATATGGACTTAAACATGCACCAAGACAGTGGAATGCCAAACTTTCTAAAGCACTACTGAAGTTTGGGTTCATGCAGAGCTAACATGACCACTCATTGTTCATAAAAGGGATAGGAAAACACACTATAGTTATCCTGATGTATGTAGATGACATGCTCCTAACTGGACCTGATCTGATGCTATTGGAAGAAGTCAAGTCCAAACAGCAGCAAGCTTTTAAAAATGAAAGACCTAGGTGAACTGAAATACTTCCTTGGCATTGAGTTTGCTAGGTCACAACAAGGTAATCTAATGCACCAAAGGAAGTAACTCCTGGAACTAATCTCTAAACTTGGGCTGGGAGCTGCAAAACCAATTGTTACACCTATTGATGCCAACATACAGGTATGCACAACACAACTGTTGATCAGTTGTTACCAGATCCTAGCAAGTATCAAAGATTACTAGGAAAACTACTCTATTTGACTGTCATAAGACCAGACATAGCCTTCAGTGTACAGACACTAAGTCAGTTTATCAAAAAACCCAAAAGATCTCATATGGAGGCTGCACAAAGGGTAGTCAGATGTGTGAAAAATCAGCATGGACAAGGCATACCGTTGTGTACTAAGAAGAAGAACATAATCACAACCTATTGATATGCTGACTGGGCAGTCTGTCCTCTCACTAGAAAACAAGTAACTGGCTTCTTCGTTATGTATGGTGACTCGCTAGTTTCCTGGAAGTCTAAGATGTAGAGCACTTTCTCTAGGATTTTTGTAGAATCAGAATACAGAAGCATTGCATCGGTTGTGGCAGAGTTAGTTTGGATACTTGGATTGTTTAAAGATATTGGAGTGTCAGTTGCTCTTCCTGTGACCATTCACACTGACAACAAGGCAGCAATTCAGATAGCTGCAAATCCAGTATTCCATGAATGTACCAAACACATTGAGATTAATTGTCACTTCGTAAAGGAAAAGATACAGAAGGGGCTGGTGAAGACAGAGTATGTTTGCACAAAAGAACAACTTGCAGATGTTCTAATTAAAGGCTTAACTAGAGTGTAACATGAGTACTTGATGTCCAAGCTAGGTCTTCTTAATCTTTTTGTATTACCTAGCTTGAGGGGGAGTGTTGAGGAACGAGGAGTGATTTAAGCATGAAGGATTGTTTAGTCTATTTATGCATAGCCGGACTAGTTAAGTTTGTTAAAGGTTAATCATGTAAGTGATTAGTTAGTTAGAAATTATATTAGCTCATTGAATACAAGGGCTACTGTACAGATCATAATGAATAGAATGAACATATTTACTGTTACATTCATTTCTTTCACTTCTTCTCTTTTCTTCCCCTTAGCTAGGATTTCTTACTGCTCTTAATCCATAAACTTCAGCATATATTGGCTATTTTTTTTTAAATTGAAATTTCATCTGATAGCCTTTAAGCGGGAAGGACTTTTTCTTCTTCTTAGATTTGAAGTTCAGTTTACTGAAGTAAATATGTGAGCGTGAAATGTAATTCACCGGAATTGGAATTAGAAAAGTACATCATATATGATATACCTGAGATTTAATTGCGCATATTACATGAAATTAAGGTAACCTTTGTAATAGGCATGTAACTTAATGGAGCATTATTTGTGTGGGAAATGATTCTATAACTGACCTATGAACGTTGATTCGTGGTAATTACTTCGAGGTTTGACAATACAGTCAAAAGATTTGTAGAGAACTCAGGAACCAAGCCAAAGTCAAAGTGTGCTTGGAAAAAAAAAAGCAATTTTTTTGGCAGGTTAAAATATACGGAAAAGACCTAAAAATGTCACTTAACTTTCAGAAACAGTTTATTCATGCCATCCGTTAAAAAATGTTTATTTCATATCACTACTGTTACACATTTGGCCCATCTATGCCTTTATTGACTAATGACAGTTGTATGGACGGGTCAAATACAAATTGAGCCGTTTGTCAATAATGATATGGATGGGCCAATGTGTGACGACAGTGACATAAAATGAATATTTTTTTAACGAATGATATGAATAAATCATTTTTGAAAGTTGAGTGATATATTTAGGTCTTTTCCGTAACGAAAATAAAAAGAGACGAATTTTAAAATATCATTTCACTTATCTTTATTTTACTGGCATTAACAAACAATCAAACAAACAAACTATATCGACTATAAATAGTTTTACAAAATTATAATATATTTTAAAAAACTAATTTTAAGTTGGTAGGCAGCCGAATAATCCTTGTAAGAACTTAAAAACCTTGGACCAATTTGGTAACCCTTTTGGGTGACATGAGCAAATCTTTTCTGCGTCTACCTTGATTAAAAAGAAAAAAGAAAACGGTAAAAACTTAGTCACTTCAATGATTGTTATTTACGAGCAAAATCAATGAGTACATGATACTTTATTTTGACATATACTTTAATTACTTAACTATACATAGTTATATATTTTTAGTCAAAAGTCTACTTGTAGCAGCATTTCTACATTCACAGGGTTAGAGTGCGGTAGACCCAAAATTTTGTGAAAGCGGGTTCAGTCGAAGAAATTCATAACTAACATAAATTGTATAAGCCGTATAAGCGGATTAAAAATAATTTTTATACAAAATTTACCTTGCTTTAGCCATAATTTATACATATATACAATATTATTTTTTAAGAAAGCGGGTTCAATTAAACTCACTTCTCTCCGCTTGGGACTGCTCCTATTAGAGTGGTCATACACTGCCTTTTTCTGATCCATCTTAAGAGATTATACTTAATTTCTTAATATTGTAGTTACTCTACATTCTCATATCAATTTATTATTCGACCATACTTATACGTGATTTAATGTAAACTTGATACATTTTCTCCCAAAAAAAACAAGAGATACCTAAGAGAACACTGCAAAAGGATGTAATTTCTTTGACCTATAAAAGTTGTTGAATATGAGGAAATAACCAACCCAAACTAAGCTAAATTTGTCCAATGGATTATGGCTTGTGTTACTACTGTCTCTTATTCTCTAGTTCTGAATAGGGGTTTAACAAAACCTTTCAAAGCTAAGAGGGGTATTAGGCAAGGTGACCCTATGTCACCTTATCTATTTGTGATTACTATGGAGTATTTAAACAGGGAACTGGGGCAGCTACACAAGAATGGTGATTTCAATTTTCATCCTAAATGCAGGAAGATTAACGGTATTCATGTATGTTTTGTGACTTATTAATGTTCTGTAGAGCTGATCGTATCTCTATTAGAATCTTAAAGGAGGCTTTCCACATATTCTCTGAAGCATCTGATCTGCAGGCAAATGTTAACAAGAGTGCCATATATATGGCTGGAATAGAGCAGAATGTCAGAGAGGTAATTCTGGGAACACTGGGTTTCATTGAAGGAGAGTTGCCATTTAGATATCTGGGGATACCCATAGACTCCAAGAAACTGGCTATCTGTCACTATTTGCCACTGATTGAGTAGATAACAGCCAAGATAACATGCTAGTATGCAAAATTACTCTCTTATGTTGGAAGATGTCAGCTGATCAAAGCTGTCATTTTTGGAATGCAAACCTACTGGGCTCAAATTTTCATTATGCCTAAGAAAGTGATGAAAATTATTGAAACTATTTGCAGAACATTTTTGTGGACTGGAAGGGCTAATCCATCTAGGAAAGCACTAGTTGCTTGGAAAAGGGTATGCAGACCAAGTATAGCAGGTGGACTGAATATACTAGACATGAAGGCATGGAACAAAGCAACAATCTACAAGCATCTTTGGGATTTAACTAGAAAGAAGGACTGCCTTTGGATAAAGTAGGTGCATAACTACTACATAAAACAGGAAGCTATTGAAACAATGACTACTCCTAAGACTGCTTCTTGGGTTGTGAGGAAAATACTGGACAGTAGAGATTCCATTATGGGGAATCAGTTGCTTCAGGGTACTTTGTTTAGCAGATTACAAAGTATGTGCAAACTGGACCAATTTCAGATCAAGAAGAGGTATCTCACTCTGATTCCTACTTACAGCAAAGTTGAATGGAAGAACTTGTTGTTGCTTGCCAATGTTCATCTTAGACATCGATTCACTATGTGGTTAGCTGCACATCAGAGGCTGCAACAGTGGACAGATTGCAGAAAATTGGCATCCAAGTGCCTGCAACATGTGTATTCTGTAAGCAGAATGTCAAATCCTTTAAGCACTTATTTTTTGAATGCACAATTACGAGACATTTGTGGACTAGACTCTGTTTATGGCTGGGACATCAAAGATCAGTGGTAGACTGGGAAACTGAACTGCAATGGGCAAACAACAAAGCAAAGAGCAAACTGGGATTAAATGCTATAACTGCTGGTGTGTTTATCAGTACTATTGCATTAATATGGAGGGAGAGAAACAGTATCAGATTTGAAAAGAAAGTCTATGAGGAGAATTAGATTTGCAGAGAAGTTGTTTTACATATCCATATTCGAGGAAGGAATTATAGTCTCTGGCAAAATGGATTGAGGCAACTTAATAGTTTTCCATAGAATGATTTGTACTAGCTAACTTCTATACTTAGTTGTAATTAGTGAAGAGTAGCTAGATACTTAGTAGAGATAATTGTGATGTAAAGGAGTAGTAGCAAGTCAAAGCTACTACTAGAGTTCTACCTTGTACATTTTTTTTTCCCGATATTAATGGATACAAAATGTTAAATCAAAAAAAAAAAAAAACTAAGTCGTTCCTTTAGACGTTTACCACTTGGATCATTAAAAAGGAAAAATATTAAAGGGGGTATGTACATGTGGTCCATGTTGTTATGATGCCATTAAGAGAATTTGAAGCATGAAAGAAGGGAATTTGGTAAGGAGTGTTGGGGAAGTTAGCATTACTTTAGGTCCAAAATTGACTATTTTTGTGAAGGAATTAGAGTAAGTTTGAGGAAGATAGAAAATGGGAAACTTGTTTTTGAGTGTGATTTTTGTTGAACAGAAGTCTCTTATTCTCCTTTTACTTATGTTGGATAAAAAGCACTTAAATATGCGTTTGTATTAAAGCTTCTATTACGATACTGAACACCTGTTTTAAAATATATATATATATATATATATATATATATATATATATATATATATATATATATATTTGGGCCAAAACGCTTTTGATGTCAAAGCAAATGGTTACACTTATGTATGTGTTTAATTCCACTTGTATTCAGTTTGGACTTTTTTTTTCTTTTTCTGTCTCATGTTATTTCTTCGTTCCACATATTGTGCTTTTCCCATTGAAAGATATACTAATTCAGCTCGAATGACCGTAAGATTAGAGTTATAGGCCTAATAGGAAAATGATTTCTCTATGGGCTATCTTAGTTTAAGTACAGACCATTTTCGCATTAAGAGAGCCTTCAAGGACCATCACGTGTCACAGAATAACTTCAGCAAAAGGCATGTTTAAGGTTGAAATGGTCTCACAAGAGATGGAGGTCCAGTTCGATGAGTCGTAGTTGATCAAGGTCGACAAGCACTTGTCTTAAATAGAGTAATAACGGCTAATTTTGGGATAGCACTTTAAAGAGAATATTTCAGTAATTATTCTTTGTATTTGTACTATTAGTATTTTTTGACACATGTTCCCTTATAAATAAAAAGAGACATAGTTATATGGGATAGAAAATACTCAATTATAAGATAACACATTGACATTTTTTGAAGAATCTTGCTTTACTACACAAATACAAAATATACCTTTTCTTGAGATTCTTGTCTACCTTTTCCACCCGATTCAAGAAGGATACGAAGATTCAAAGGTTCATCAATCATTCATCATTCTGAGGAAGAATACCCACGAATCTCATCCTTTTCGGGTAACTCGCATGTTCTTATTTACTTACATGCCACTTGTTGCTATTTATTGACATTTAATGCTATCTCATTCATTTTTGGGTCATTAAGTACAACCAGTGGTATCATCATTTATTGCTACTTAGATAACATCCATTCTATCTTGCTAAATAATTTGTTAACATATTTTTTTGGATATTCATATTGGCTAAGATTGACTCTATTTATTAAATCTAATTGTTTAACCTTAGATCTAAATTTTGGGTCAAATAGTTTAGCAGCGTTCTATGGGGACTTTCTTAGCTAATATTTTAGTTTCCATTAGATCTACAACCTACGTAATTTGCTAACCGAACAAGCCACAAAGTTTTTCTCCCTTTCTGCTCATATAGAAATTTCCATGACAGGAAGCCAAACAAACGAAACATGTGACATCCCCAGTAAACTCATGAACGCTATCAACGAGAACTATGAAACACAGGGCGAGGATGTGACATTCACTACCTCCCCCAGGCGCGAGAGGTCACATACCCCTCATTGCACCACAACAAAACCAAATGGAAAAGGAGATTCCACGCCATAGGAGAAGGGACGCCATCTTCCATGAAAAAGCTCTTCGAAGCATGGTTAACCGATACCTTAGTAAGCGTACTCAACAAACTAGCTCCATCCACAACAATAGAAATCATGAGGGTCCATACAATGCAGCAAAGAGTCGAACAAGGCAATCAACCGGACCCTCCAATGCCAGGTATAACTCACAGTGTAGGTAATGATGTCCTCGTTGTTGTTTTGAAGAGAATGGAAGAAATAATGAGAAAACAATTCTTAAAAACCAAATGAAAGAACACCAATAACGAGTCGATAAGATACCGAACTCCAAATCATGAATGGGGTAGTTCTTCTCATGGGGCTTCAACTGACAAGAAGCATAAGCAATAACTCTATCATCCTGCATTAATACACAACCAATCCCAACTCTCGAAGCACAATACACGGTATATAAACCTGAAGTTGATGGCAAAACCAACACTAGAGTTGTG
This sequence comes from Nicotiana benthamiana, assembly GCA_034376525.1. Classification (NCBI taxonomy): domain Eukaryota; kingdom Viridiplantae; phylum Streptophyta; class Magnoliopsida; order Solanales; family Solanaceae; genus Nicotiana; species Nicotiana benthamiana. The sequence continues at coordinate 72,444,997 of CM067323.1, read as the reverse complement.
GTCAAAACTGTCTTGAGCTTCTAGAAGCTCTCTTAACACTCGTCCGACCATACAAAAGAAGCACCCTTCTGAGTCAACTTGGTCAAGGGCGATGCAATAGATGAGAATCCCTGAACAAACCGATGATAATAGCCTGCCAAACCAAGAAAACTGCGAATCTCTATGGTTGAGGACGGTCTGGGCCAACTCTTCACCACATCTATCTTCTTCGGATCTACCTTAATACCTTCGTTGGATACCACGTGCCCCAAGAAAGCCACTGAACTGAGCCAAAACTCACACTTGGAGAATTTTGCATAAAGCTTATCCTCCCTCAATCTTTGCAACACAACTCTCAAATGCTCTGTGTGCTCGTCTTGACTATGCGAATACACTAGAATATTATCAATGAAGACTATGATGAATGAATCGAGATAAGGCTAGAACACGGTATTCATCAAATGCATGAACGCTGCTGGGGCATTGGTCAACCCAAAGGACATCACCAAGAACTCATAATGACCATATCGGGTCTTGAAAGCCGTCTTAAGAATATCTGAATCCCTGATCTTCAACTGGTGATAACCCCTACGGAGAACAATCTTGGAGAACACTTTCGCTGCCTAAAGCTGATAAAATAAATCATCAATACGAGGCAAAGGATACTTGTTCTTAGATGTCACCTTGTTCAATTGCCTATAATCAATGCACATTCTCACGCTGCCATCCTTTTTCTTCACAAACAGAAGGCGCACCCCGAGGTGACACACTAGGTCGAATGAACCCCTTATCTAGGAGTTCCTGAAGCTACTCCTTCAATTCCTTCAACTTTGCTGGTGCCATATGATACAGAGGAATAGAAATGGGTTGAGTGCCCGGTACCAGGTCAATACTAAAATCAATATCCATTTTCGGTGGCATGCGCGGTAGGTCTGCAGGAAACACATCGGGAAAATACCTCATAATTGGAACAGAATTAATACTGGGAGTCTCAGTTCCGACATCCCTCACAAACGCGCTAGATATGAAAGACAACCCTTAACAACCATACGTTGGGCATTCAAGAATGAGATCACTCTACTAGGAACATAATCAGTCACACCTCGCCACTCAATCCGCGGCACACCCAGCATAGCCAAAGTGACTGTCTTAGCATGACAGTCCAGAATAGCATGACACCAAGATAACCAATCCATGCCCAAAATGACATCGAAATCCACCATACTAAGTAATAACAGATCTACTTGGATCTCCAAACCTCTGATAGTCACCACACATGACTGGTACACACGGTCTACAACAACAGTATCGCCTACCAGGGTAGATACATGAAATGGTAAAGCAATAAACTCTCGAGGCTTACCCAAATAATGAGAAAATACAAGGACACATAAGAAAAGGTGGAACTGGAATCAAATAATATGGAGGCATCTATGTGGCAGACTTAAACAAGACCTGTAATAATAACATCTGAAGCAATAGTATCTGGTCTGCCTGGGATGGCATAGAAACAGGCCTGACCGCCCCCCGATTGACCTTCCCCTATTAGGCGACCCCTAGCTGACTGACCTCCACCCCTAGCTGTCTGAGCGGGTGGTGATGAAGAGACTGGCGCTGAAGCCGATGACTGGCCCCTCTGCTGGGATGTACTAGCAGTACGAAGAGGACATTTCCTCCACATGTGGCCCATCTCTCTACACTCATAACAACTCCCAGGTGCTGGAGAAGGGGACTTAAGGGAACCCCTCACACCGGAGTGACTAGCAGATTCACTCGGCATAGAAGAGCCCTGAGTTGATGGAGTCTGAGATGAAATCTGAGCTGGAAGGGCCCGAGTGATGAATGGCCCTGCTTAGATCCATGATAACCATGACCCGAAGATGCCCCACGATAACCTGGGCGAGCTGACTAAGCAGGCCGGAATGGACGGCCTCTACCATGCTAAAACTGACCCCTCGAAAGAGCACCGTCATAACTGCCCAATCCTTGAGGCCTCTTGGCGTCCCTCTCCTCTCACTCCTAACTGCAAACCGACTCAATCTCACGGGTGATATCAACCACCTCATCAAACTTAGCACCAGATACCCTTTCACTGGAAGAATACAGAGCTGATAAGTAAGACCATGAACAAATCTCTTTATCCTCTCTCGATCTGTTGGAACCAACCAGATGGCATGATGAGCCAACTCAGAAAACCTCAACTCATACTACGATATGGTCATCTACCCCTGACGCAACCACTCAAACTATCTATGCAGCTTCTCTCCACGAGACTGCGGCACATACTTCTCCAGGAAGAGAACACAAAACTGCTACCAGGAAAGTGGTGCTACACCAACAGGCCTAGACCTCTCAAAATCCTCCCATCAAGTGAAAGAAACTCCTAAAAACTAATAGGTGGTAAAAGCGACCCCGCTGGTCTCCATAATACCTACAGTACGTAGCATACTTTGACAATTATCCAAAAAGCCCTAGGCATCCTCGCCATCTGTGTCACTAAAGGTCGGAGGCTGCAATCTACCAAATCTCTCCAACCTGTGTTGTTCATTCTCCGGCATGACACGAACCACATAGTCCTGAGCAGCTGTAACTGACTGGGCTAGATGTACCCCCTACATCCGAAGTCCCTACACTACCCGATTAGGTGTTCGAGAGGCAAGAGTCTAATTACCTCCCTCGGACTGTGAAATAGATGCTGCTGTAGTGGCTAAAGCTGCCTGAGCCAGGCCAATGCAAACTGATAAGATCTGTGCCAAGGCCTCCTAAAGATCCGGAATCACGATGGGCACAACTGGTGCCTAAACTAGTGATGCTGGAGCATCCGTAGCTGGAGCCTGATCCTGAGATGGGGCAGCTGGCGAATCTGCATGTGTTTCCCTCGTTGCTATGCCTCTACCACGAGCATGCTCGCATCCACGGACTTTAGTGGCCTCAGCTGGTGGCACTGGTGGTCGTCCACCCCGTTCGGTGGCTCATGTCCTCACCATCTGTGAGAGAATAGAATAACAGAAGTTTAGTACTCGGATCAACAAGTTCGCACGACAAGAATTTCAAGAATATGAAGTTTTTCCTAAATGTTCTGCAACCTCTCGTGGATAAATACAAACATCTCTGTACCTACCCGCGAGACTCTACTAAAATTGCTCATGACTCGTGAGACCTATGTAACCTAAAATCTAATACCAACTTGTCACGACCCTAATCCCGAACCCGATTGTGATAGCAAAAATATCGATAACAATGCAAAAATCCAGCCCCACTCATCCCGAATCGGGTTGTCACAAGTCACGCGAATCTATAAGCCATAATACAAGTCTGCTAAAGTCATAAACTACTACAAATGTTTGAAGAAGAACACAAACGACAGAGGAGTAGAGACACGGGGCTACAGACGTCAACAACTACCTTGAAATCTCTGAAAGGCTCGCTTGCAACTGGAGGAAATCAACACTTCGGATCAGAACTAGCTACTCATGAATCTGCACACATGGTGCAGGGAGTAAAGTGAGTACTCCAACTCAGTGAGTAACAGATGTAAATAACGGGTGAAAGTAAGAAAACACGTAAAGCACAAGTCATTCTATAATGAAGCAGTAAATCACTTAAAATCAATAAAACTAGTAAGGAATCAAGGTAAGGCTGATGTAACCAGTAAAATAAGTAATTGAGAAATAATTAAGATAAAGTAAAAAAAATAAAAGTTCGCCCCTCGGGCACAATATCAACAACTCCGCCCCTCGAGCAACATCTCAGATCAGTACCAGCCCCTCAGGCTCAAACTCACATCACAATAGGTACTCGCGTTCACTGGGGGTGTGTAGACTCCTGGAGGGCCCCTTACGGCCTAAGAGCAATAATAATCTATCTCGTGGCATCAAATCATGGCCTCAGCCTCATATTAATCGAGCCACCTCGTGGCAAATATATCTCAGGCCCTCAACCTCAAATCAGTATTAGTGTTTCCTCACAATATAGGCCCTCGGCCTTAATCAGTCCAAAAATCATCACAAGCCCCTCGGGTAATGGTACAATAGTGTTTCTCAGCCCAAACATCATTTAAAATATCATTCAAGTCTTAAAACTAAGTAAACATGGCTGAGTAGTAAAACAGTGAAAATTACATTACTGAGTTCAAGTAATAAGTCAAAACAGTAAGGAAATTGTAATAAAAATCCTCGAAGGGGTTCAAGTAATTGACATGTAGCCCAAATATGGAATCAACCCAAATTATTATAAACGCAAGTAAGTTTCAGTCAAATACGCGGTAAAATCATCAACTGAGACGGCCCAAGTCATAATCCGCAATAGTACATGACCCCACGCTCGTCATCAAGCGTGTATCTCACCTCAACATAGCACTACAATATGCAAATTTAGGGTTTTAAACCCTCAGAACATCATTTACAATCATTACTCAAAGCCAACTTCAGAGATCTCGTATTTCCCCAGTACTCAGTATAATTCCCTTTTAACTTCACAAAAATATATTTGCGCCTTTTCTCCCTCCGAGCACTCTCGATCTCCAGAATGACCATCTATAGATTGAAGAAGAAGTTTTAGAACTTAATAACAAGATAAGGCATAAGGAAAGGGGTAGGAAGCAGTCATACTTACCCTGAGGGAGAGGCCGACGATGCTCTTTGACAGAGTGCTATCATTTATCTTCTTGAGGGTCTCACCGTTGATACCAGAACATAGAGGGCCGAGGTCAAGGAAAACCTCATTGGTATCGACAAGCAAATCAGGATCATTGGGATCGTGATGGTCCTAGAACCCCCTGCTGTCTCACCTTGAGTTGGGTGAGCCTCTAATCAATCACTTTCAGATCGTAAAGATCAATGTCAAAGATCGACTTATCACTATCCTCCGTGACAGATTTCACCCGCCTACCATCAAGAAAAGAAACATCCACTGTTGCCCGATAAGATGAATTCCCCTCTTGCCTCAGAAGTGCAGGGCCTCCATCAAGTTCCCCCTCCTTGTTCGTTTCCCCCTAGGGATGCACCGCCACGTCCACATTCACCTCTTCTAGTTGTAGGGTCTCGGAGTCCGCCCCAGTACTTTCTCCAATATGTATTATGGTCGTCTCTCAAAGAAAAAAGTCTCCCTCTACCGAGTCAATGGCCATTGGCATCCCCCTTACCAACCCCACCCCTAGTGTCTATGTATTTCCTCTTATGAGGCCTTAGATCCCCATCACCAGGGGAGACATTATCATCCTCTTCCACCAGCGAGAAGAGTTGAGGAGCATGAGCAGGATTCGGGATGGAGGCGGAACCAGAAGGTGTAGGAATTGGGACAAGGGTAGGTATAGTAGTCCTAGTAACCACGATAGGGGTATAAACTAAAGGTGCAACAATACTCCTCTAAAAAGAGGGCAGAAGCGCCTGACTCCTTCGAGAAGATCCCATACCTAGGAAAGCAAAAGACACAAGAATTAGCAGTGCAAGACGGCATATAACAAACAAGTGCAACGAACACAGACACTAAAGAGAAGTTACCTGCTAAAAGGAGAGCTGGTCTGAACTTCTTAAAAAAGCTCGGCCAGTCGCGAATCCCTACAGTATGAGGGAGAATTTGCTCGACCCAATTGGCAATGTTCATGAATAGAGGAGGAGGTTGTTTGTTGGATACAAGGAAGGAAAAATCATTTAACTAGCTCGAAATAAGCAAAGAGATGTGAAAGATGAAAAGAGAAAAACTGGACACTTACGTGTGTAGTTCTATGCCTCAGGGAAGCTGTTGTTGTTAGCCACGATTTACTCAGTCCTTACATAAAAGTAATCAAGTCATAATTGGCAATTGGCCTTATTATCCATCTTCACCATCAAACACTTACCTTTATGGTGGCGGACGTTCAACATTGTCCCCCTATAGAAGCCAGGGACGAATAGGTGCACCAAATGTTTCAATGTCACTTCGACCCCAGCAAGCTCGGCAAATTTGGTTAACATTTTAATTAATTTGAATACATAAGGGGAAAGTTAAGTGGAACAAACGCTGTATTGGCAACAAAAATCTATCACCAATGGAGGAAAAGCAAAAGGAGTAACCAATAAGGAAGGGATAGGCATATAGAGCGCAGTACCCAGGGCGGTGAACATGCATTTCGTCCCCTTCAGCAGGGATTGGTTCGGCATGGATAGGGTGGCAAAACTTGGATTTAGATTCAGCCAACTGTTTGGAAGCCATCGTCTATAGGAAATGCCCAAGTGCCGCGTCCAGTGATCAGTTGATATCGAACCTGACTTCGAGGTTACGGGAAAGTATCTCCTCCACTAAAGAAAAATCATCCTCCTTAACAATGGCAGAAACACTCTCCTCATGTGTAGGAAGCACAACTGCCAAGGGAGCGATGTGACTCCTTCACCAGCATCTGATGATAGGTTTGACATGTTGTGAGGTAATGAAGAAGACTACTAAAAAGAAAATTTAGGATACAGTATAGGGTAACGAAACAGAGAAGAAAGGTTTCATAGAGGAGGTTTGAAATCTTAAAACTATGGGAGAGTGAAATTTCAAAATAGGATTCGACAACACCTATTTATAGAAATTAAGGCACCAAATCCAAAACATTTTGTCTTAATATGTACCAAATCCGAAACAACCCATCATTCTTGGCACCAGAATCGAAATGGTCGTATGAGGTCACCCCCTCTCTTGGACCAGACGACTCCAACAAATCACCCGAGAAATTTAAGGGATTTGAAATACAAGGTCCACATAAAGCCACATTGCATGCTCACCATGACAACTACGACCATGTTATTTGTCCAAGAAGCTCGATTGCGAACGATATTATCCGTTCATTGAACTCGCCCGTGAGAGCGACCTCAACAAGATAAGGCACTAACCGTATGGGCTAAAAATTATCTTACTTTAAGTTCAGACCATATCAGCACTAAGAGAGCCTTCAAGGATTGCCATGTATCACAGAATGACTTCGACAAATGTTCAAGGTCGAAATGGTCTCACAAGAGATAGAGGGCGAGGTCGATGTGTCAACATACATCAAGGCCGAGGACGAGCACTCGTCTTAAGTTGAGTAATAATGACTAGTATTAGGATAAGACTTCAAGAGAATATTTCACTGGATATTCTTTATATCTGTATTATTAGGATTTTTGGTACATATTCCCTTATAAATAGAAAGAGACTAGTTATAGGAGACATGAAATACTCATTTGTAAGACAACAGATTGACATTCTTAAAGAATCTTGCTTTACTACACACATACAAAATATACCTTTTTCTTGAGATTATTGTCTATCCCCACCCCCCATCTCCGATCCAAGAAGGATACGAATATTCAAAGGCTCATCAATTATTCATCATTGTCAGGAAAAATAACAACGGATCTCATCCTTTTCGGGTGACTCACATATTTTTATTTACTTAAATGGCATTCATTGCTATTTATTGTTATTTAATACTATCTCCTTCATTTTTGAGTCATTGAATACAACAAGTGTTATTATCATTTATTGCCGCTTAGATAATATGCAGACTACCTCGTTACAAAATCGGTTAACATATTTTTTTGGTATTAATATTGGCTGAGATTGACTCTATTTTATTAAATTTAATTGTTTAACCCTAGAACTAAATTATGGATCAAATGATTTCCCCAAAATCCCCCGCTCGAGATACATAAATAGGCATATGCTATAACTTCACTTTCTACAAGGCTTGTAGCTCACACGTAAAGCTACTAACTGTAGGGAAACTATACCGGAAAATAACAATAATAATAATACTGCAATAGAATTATTTATAAGCGAAAATACTCAACTGGCTTGAGTCGTGCTAGGCACTGTCCTAAGAAACTATTTCAGCAATGTGAAATACTTTCCCAGGATTAAACAAGCTTACCTCTATTAAGGAGGATAAAGGAATTAGCAAAATATTAATTTTCAAATCCAGCAATTAAAAAATAAGACCAACTAAATTCGAAAGAATGAACATATGCGGAAGGGAGAGAAGAATTAGAAATTGGAAGCAATTCTTGTTGTTCATCATTAGGGAATGCGTGCCTATTTATAAGTTTATAAGTAGTTTGAAATATTGACTAGCGTCCATACACTTGTTCTCAATTTTCTTTACAAATTGACACACATCTTGCATGAAGGACACTTGGACAAAGTAAGTCATTTGTCCATAGCTTATAGAAGACTTGTCATATGTAAAATCACTTATATGTATATTGACAGTTGAACTTATTTAATTTAAAAATACAAGTGTATGTTACGGGTGTAAAATATGATTTTCGGATCAAATACTTACTTTATCTCAGCCTTTCCCTCGAAAGAAAAGAAAAGTACATAAAAACACTTAATTAAAAAGAAAAGAATAAAGTCGAGAAGTCTTGAAATTCAAATGACGGATATCGATTGAGAATACTCCAAAGCTCCTTAAATTCTTCCATTGTTGGGATCATTGGAATAAAACAAATGAAAGTGGCCTGTGGTTTCACCATCAGAACATATATTTTTTGGTTGTATTTTATAAGGGACGTGGCCTGTGATTTCACCATCTACAAACTAAAATAATAGACAAATACCATCCTACCACAAATTGGCCTTTCTCAAACTTGAACCCCAAAAATAAATATAACAACGAAAACCCAAAAAATCTACTAATGGACAAGCGCGCACACACATTTATATACAGATATTTGAATACATATATTTTTTTGTAGCAAGAGAGACAATCAATGTATCGTAACATGTTGCCGTATATGCATGCGTATAGGTAATCTTCTATTTCTAGTTATTAATTCTACTTTTATAAATATTTATAGTCGTCAATCGTCATGATAGAATAAAAGTAAATAACCTCAAACGTTTCGAACTAATTAACTTGGAACATGTGGTACTTTATAAAGATCCCAAGAAATAAATCCTAACCAAGTCTAAACAGGACACTGTCTAGTAGTCAAGGCATAGAACAAGGTACAACAACAACAATAAAGTGTGGTGTCACGTCCTTAGTTCTTAATTAAGTATACGATCGACATTTGACAACTTGCTTACGATCTTGCACAACTTACTCACATTCTTGTCATGCCAAGTCAGTCCTACTACACTCAAGATCGCTAAGAGAATGGAAGAAAGAACACAAGAGAATTACTAAAGGAAACTTTGTATTAGAAAGAACTTGAAATGTTTGCCTGATAAATTACAAATGAATTGTCTCCTTTATATACTAGTCTCCTAGGAGATAGTGTGTAAATATTAATTATTATACAAGTCCTTGATATTTAGCTTTCTCTAGAATTCTCTACAAGTCTAAAAGTTTTCAAAGACTTTCCTGGCAAATCCATAAGGATCTAGGTTCTTCATAAGAAAATATCCTTACTTCTCTAAAATCTTCTTACAAATACTAGCCTTCTTTTTATGTAAGCTTCCACATGGCATTAATTAATGCCAAATGGCGCCTATGCGGCATGATGACATGGCGGGTCATCACAGTGGTCTCACAAGTGATGTTTGGGGAGGATATGATATACACAGCCTTACCCCTACCCTGAAAGGATAAAAATGCTATTTCCGATAGACCCTCGGCTACTAGGAATAGAACAAGGTGGGAAGGGGAAATCTTGATGAAGAGAAATATTTTATTATTTCAATTTTTAAAAAATTTACCCAAGTTTCTTTTTGCTCGTCCCAGAGTCCTCTACAATTGGTCCCGGTGTCTGACCAATAAAAATATTTTACTATTTTTACGTTAACCTGCTAATAGCTTGTTTGGCCAAGCTTCTAAAATAATATTTTAAAAAAAAAATTTGGAGAAAAATTATTTGTGATTGGATAATTAATTTTAAAAAATATGTTTGAGTGGCAATTAGTATTTGACAAAGCTTTTAAAAATTGTTTTAAATATATTTTTCTCAAAAGTACTTTTGAAAAAAAAAACTATTTTTTATGCTTTTCAAAAACTGATTCCGCTTTTATACTTTTTTCTTTTTAAAAATTTGGCCCACCACCTTTTACCGGAAAAAAATACTTTTACAATAAAAAAGTAATGGAGAATTACCCCTTCATTCCGCCAACAAAGAAGTCATCTTTGACTATTTCTCATTCCTTCCCTGGCGAGCCGCCTACCAAAAGAAGCTTCGTCAAACCGGCTACTAAACTGGCCAGCCTCTTTCCTTTTCAATAAGTGATTCTTTTTGGACTTATCATTTTACGGAAATAAGTTAGATAGTTAAATGGAAGAGGAAAGCTCCACAAAAGTCTCTTTCTTCTATATTATCAAACGAAACCACCAGAAAGCTACGAAAAGTCAAGAAGAGTAGCAGGCTTTACTTTGTAGTCTTCTTCTTTAATTTCTTCTCTATAAATGTGGATATTGCATCTGGTTTACTGACCAGATTAATTATGACAAGTTTTATGTCATTTTACTTAAAGACTTTTACATATAGGTCACGAAAACGAGTATGTGACAGCAAATAATCCTTCACCTTTGAAATTAGTATTGCATATTTTAGTATTTAATAAAATCCTTGATATATAAAATACAACATATATATAGCATTAGTTTATTCAATCCTTAATTTTCCGTTGATTCAATTCTGGATAAATGAAATTTGCATGTCATTTCATTTGAAATAAATAAGCGAGAAAAAAAAATTTCACCTATAGAAATATACTAGGTTTGTTGTCGTTGTTGTAAAGTAAGAATTTCTTTTATGAAGTGTGTTTATTATGGCACAAAATACTTTTCTAAAAAGGTTTTTCATGATTGAATCATTTTTTCAACCTTTTTTTTTACCTAAAAGTATCTTCCATGCCAAGAGGAAAAAGAACGACGTGTAAATATAAAATTTTTAGCATATGTCACATATTTTTTATAAAATGGGCAGTCGCGCATTGAGATTTAAAAATAATCTCCAAAAGTAAAATACTTTCTTGGAAATTTCTTTTTTATCCCTCTGAAAACGAACCCGAATTCCAAATTGAAGTAATTGTTCCCTCTTTTTTAATCCCCTAAAACATTTTACAAACGTTATCTTAGGAAGAAAAATATAAAAGAAAAGCTGGAAATTAAGGGGACAGATTGACAGTTACTCCAACGAAGCTCTGCCTAGCAAATTCGAAGAAAAAAGCGACACGTGGCAGCAGCATATCCACCAGCTTAACGGTATCAAGAGGAACACCATGACCAAACTTTCACCCCTTTCCCACGCAATATATTCACCAAAATAGGGTAATGGATGATAATTAGGTCATAAATAAAAAAATACAGTATATGAATTACTTTAAGTAATAAACAGACGCATAGCATGCAATTACGTATAAATCAGCTACGATTAAATACATCCTATATATAAGCACAGACATTTCAGCTTCCACCCTCAACAGTCTAAGGTAAAATGGGGAGGAAAGAAGAGATTAATGGAGTGGCGAGTGTAGTGGTGGTTGACCCGAAGCCCAAAAATGGACTAACTGCTAAGGCCATAGACTTGTTAGAACGGGTGATGACGAAGCTAATGTATGACTCCAGCAAGCCACTTCCCTTTCTTCAAGGAAATTACGCACCCACTGATGAAACTCCTCCTCTTACCAACCTCCCCGTTAAAGGCCATCTTCCGGTCAGTTCACTTAATTTCACAGTTTTCCGTACTCCACCTCCTTCTGTTTAGTTACACTGTTACGTACTTTGCAAACTACTTTAAGCAATTTTCGGTATTAAATCTGGCATAAAATTGTTACGTATGCAGTTTAAAGTCATAAAAATTACTCCTCCCTCCCAATTTATGTAGCATCATCTGATACGAAATTTAAGAAAGAAATGAAACTTCTAAAATTATTCATCTAAGCACATTTGTGTGATTGGGCAGAATAAAAACTGATTCTAAATTTACAAGTGTAATATTCTTTTTGGGACAGATTAAAAAGAAAAGTATACTGCGTAAATTGGACAAAGGGAATAGTAAATACTAAATAGTTTGAAGTTACTACTATCATGATCTGATCGGGAATCAACAGAGAGGATGAAGCAAACAGAAGTGTGAAAGAAAGTAGTCGAAATGCTTATCTTATTGAACTAATGAAAATTTATTCATAAAACAATACATGGCAGGGGAAGATCAATGGGCTTGTTGCCCAAGGAATTTCAAAATGGATTCATAGTAAAAGTTATTAGTAGTTGTAACTGTGAGCTACTCATCGAAAATTGTTAAATATGGAAAATCCAAAAGTTGGAAGCAAGTAAAGGACACTCCGGTGCATAAAGCATCCCCATGCACGCAGGATTCAGGGAAGGGCCTCACTCCAAGGGGGTGTGCTATAGGCAGCCTACCCTGATGCAAGCACCAGTGGTAGATTCCACAGTTCAAACTCGTGACCTATAGGTCACACGCAAACAACTTGAACGTCGCTCCAAGGCTCCCCTTCAAAAATTGAAAGGAAGTGATAATAAAACTTTGTTGCGGTGAAGTTTATGATAAAGAGGGAAACTGCTTTAATTAGAGTTCCATCTAGGAGGTGATTCCTTAACACTTTTAACGGGTGAAAATGTGGAACTATATATGATATGTGACTATGTTGTTAGTGATGATTTAGGTGGCATCCTACTGTAATGGAAATTTAAGATTCTTAGAATTTATAATAGGACATATCGTTAAGATAACCCAAATATGTTTTCACCATTTAGAAAAAACAAGTTTGTTGAAGTTAACTTGTAGCAGAGTGTAATAGACTCTCGGTTACTACATAGTAGCAGAATATGCATCTTTGCTCCAAGAGCTTGTTGAAACTGTATTTTCAAACTGTGCTTTTGGGAGTTCAATTCATGACCCATTTGTTCATAATAAGGACCAGCAATGCAACCTAACCTGATTGTAAATATGGGAGTATGTGACATGCCAAGAACTTCAGCTGTAGCAATGAATCAATTGATATTTGTCAGCTGTGAAGGGTGGAAAAATAAGATGAATAATAAAAGGTTTTACTTCATACAAAATACTAATCAGTTGATATTTCATCCTTTGGTTGTTTCTCCACTTCCATTTGTCTCCATAATTCTTTCAGGTTTGCATTATGAAAACTGATTGGGGTGAACAGAATGTTCTTTCCTTAATCTTTAGTATAAAGAAGAACATATCCGAAACAACTTTAGTTCTAAGATCTTCATTTTATGATGGCTTAATCTAGTTGGCTTCGCTAAAATCTAATAATCCATGATGAACTTTGCATGACAGGAGTGCCTAAATGGTGAGTTTGTCAGGGTTGGTCCAAATCCAAAATTTGCTCCAGTTGCTGGATATCATTGGTATTTTCTTTGCTTCATAACCTATTTTCATCACTATCTTTTGGTTACTTCTCTTCTTCCCCCTTTCCTACTTTAAAAACAAATACAATCTCTGAGGTTACCTAATAAAAGAATTTGTCGTTCTTGTTCATTGACATATATATAATATTCTTCTGCGCTCTTTGTTAGTTAAGAGATTCAGTTAAAAATTGCTAGTATTGAGCTCATCCTTGCTTTTTCTCTGTGCAGGTTTGACGGTGACGGGTATGTCTTTTGCAGACTTGGCTTTTCACTTTAGCATACATAGTAAATTGTCACAAATCATTTTGGAAAAGAAGTGCCACTAGTATTCTACTCTTGCACTCGTTTTGAGCTAGAAAAATGCCGATTTATTTTGCTGAAACTGGATTAGATTATTTCATTTCATGTGATTAGATGGGGCGCCCGGGGTCAACCGCGGATTAGATGGGGCGCTCTGTCCAAGGGGAAAGCTCAGGAGTTGGAAAGGAGGTTAGTGGAGGGCGGAGCTTGGAGAAGTTATGGGGAAGCAGACGCTATGTGGACAGTGACAGCGAACTTGGTTAGGGGGGTAGCACGGGACGTGCTCGGTGTAGCTAAGGGGTATTCAGGCAGACATCAGGGTTATTGGTGGTGGAACGAGGCAGTCAAAGGAAAAGTGGAGGTGAAGAAGGCGGCGTTCGCCAGGTTGGCAGGGAGCACAAGCGAGGAGGAGCGGAGAGCGAACAGGATGATCTACAAGGAGGCGAGAAGAGAAGCTAAGATGGCAGTCACGGAAGCTAAAAACGCGGCGTTCGGTCGCATGTATGAGGAACTAGGGGAGAGAGGTGGGGATAAGAAGTTATTCCGGTTGGCTAAAGCAAGGGAAAGGAAGGCTCGTGATCTAGACCAAGTTAGGTGTATCAAGGACGAGGATGGTAGAGTTCTGATGGGGGAATCTCAAATCAGACAGAGGTGGCAGGAGTACTTCCGGGACCTTCTTAACGAGGAGGGGGACCGAAGCATAGAGCTAGGGGAGTTGGGGCATTCAGAGCAACATAGAGACCTTGGGTTCTGCAGGCGCATTAGGGTGGAGGAGGTCTTAGGGGCGTTGCGTAGGATGAGTAGGAGTCGAGCGACCGGGCCCGATGAGATCCCTGGAGTTCTGGAAGTTCATGGGTAAGTCTGGAGGGGAGTGGCTCTCTAGGCTGTTCAATGCGATCTTCAAGACAAAAAGGATGCCGGATAAGTGGAGGTGGAGTACAGTGGTACCCTTGTACAAGAACAAAGGGGACATCCAGTGCTGCAACAACTATAGGGGTATCAAATTAATAAGCCACACGATGAAGGTTTGGGAGAGGGTGATTGAGGCGCGGGTGAGGAAGGCGACTTCTATATCTGGGAACCAGTTCGGTTTCATGCCGGGCCGCTCCACCACAGAGGCTATTCACCTAGTCAGGCGGCTGGCGGAGCAATTCAGGGATAAGAAGAAGGATCTTCACATGGTGCTTACCGACTTGGAGAAGGCGTATGACAAGGTCCCGAGGGAGGTGCTATGGAGGTGCTTGGAGGCGAAGAGCGTGTCGGAAGCCTATATCAGAGTAATCAAGGACATGTATAATGGAGCTAAGACTAGGGTTAGGACGGTGGGTGGCGAATCAGACCATTTTCCTGTGGTAATGGGGCTCCATCAAGGATCGGCGCTGAGCCCCCTCTTGTTTGCCTTAGTGATAGATGCTCTAACCCGACATATCCAAGGGGATGTGCCTTGGTGTATGCTTTTTGATGATGATATAGTATTGATAGACGAGACGAGGGTCGGTGTTAGTGAAAGGTTAGAGGTATGGAGACACACCCTCGAGTCTAAAGGTTTCAAGATAAGCAGATCTAAGACAGAATACCTGGAGTGCAAGTTTGGCGACGAGCCGAGTGGGGTAGTCAGGGACGTGTTGCTTGGTTCTCAGGCCATCGCCAAGAGGGACAGTGTCCGATATCTTGGGTCTGTGATTCAGGGGGACGGAGAGATTGACGGGGACGTCACCCATCGAATAGGAGCGGGGTGGTCAAAGTGGAGGATTGCTTCAGGGGTCCTGTGTGACAAGAAAATTCCACACAAACTCAAGGGGAAATTCTACAGAGCCGTGGTTAGACCTGCGATGCTGTATGGGGCAGAGTGCTGGCCCGTGAAGAACTCTCATGTTCAGAGAATGAAGGTTGCGGAGATGAGGATGCTTAGGTGGATGTGTGGGCACACCAGGCTATATAAGATTAAGAATGAAGTTATTCGACAGAAGGTAGGGGTGGCCCCGGTGGATGAGAAGATGCGGGAAGCGAGGCTGAGGTGGTTCGGGCATGTTCGGAGGAGGGGTCCCGATGCCCCGGTGAGGAGCTGTGAGCGTTTGGAGATTGTTGGCGGTCGGCGAGGAAGAGGGAGGCCTAAGAAGCATTGGGGAGAGGTGATTAGGCAGGACATGACTAGAATGCAGGTTTCTGAGAACATGACCCTTGATAGGGGAGTTTGGAGGTCTAGAATCAAGGTTGTAGGCTAGGGGCTCATAGAGTTCTTCGCTCATAGAGTTCTTCGTTCGCCTCATCCGGGGTTGGGGGTGGGACAGCAGGGTTACCCATAGAGGATTCGTGTTTTAGCTTATGTCCCTCTTATGGTTGTTAGTGGGGTAGTTACTGTTTGTTATTATTGCATGCGATGGTATTTATGTTCCCTATGTTTACATAATTATTTACGTTATTTCTGCGGGATTTACTAATACTTTATTGTTTTGTTTTGTCTTGTTTTTGTTTCTAATTTTGTCTTTGTTTTGTTTTTGTTTTTGTTCTAATTCTGCTTTTCATTTTATCCTATGCGCCGAGGGTCGATTGGAAACAGCCTCTCTGCCCTTTCGGGTAGGGGTAAGGCTCGTCTACATATTACCCTCCCCAGACTCCACCTGGTGAGAATACACTGGGTAGTTGTTGTTATTGTTGTTATTTCATGTGATTAATCAGCTACCTGGTACTATTTAATGAGGCAAGGAATCCACACTTGATAATCTTTTCATCTTTGAAGAACTCATTCATGTTGTACACTTTCCTTGACTGATAACTTCGTATGGTTTGTCGGCCTTGTGTTTGGCTCTTTAAACTTTTAGTTCAATAATACTATGTCATTTTAACCAGAGTCAGATATGGTATACATGGGGAGATGCTTGTTGCTAGGTATTCTGATTAAAATGATTGATGATTGGCACATTTCTTAATATCATGGCCAGCTTTGTTCATTATCTTACTTCAATTTGCCTTTTTACCTTTTTCCAGCGACAACAAAATTTGTTTGGTGTATCTACATTTCTTTGTTTCATGCTGCTTTTGATATGTGGAGGAGCACATGTTGAATGTGAATGAAAATATCCTCGTATTGTATGACATCTAGAAAAATGTTACCTTGATTAACTTTATTTTTCCTTCAGCATGATTCATGGCTTGCAAATTAAGGATGGAAAAGCAACATACGTCTCACGTTTTGTGAGGACATCTCGCCTTAAGCAAGAAGAGTTCTTTGGAGGAGCTAAGTTTATGAAGGTGTACATTTGTTCTGAAGTTCTTACTCTCAAATTTCTTTGTTTTGTTAATCATTTAATCTATAGAACTTCAAACAATATACATTTGAAGTTTCTTGAACTTAATGTAATCATCCGTCCTTTATTTTTTGAACCATTGAGTTTTTCTTGCATAATTAAGGATCCTTTATCTAGAAAACTAGCATAAGTTGTTAACTAAGTATTGGAAAATCAACATGTGACATTCTGCTGTTGTATGACATACTCTGTAATCCTCATCTTATTGAATAAGTATCATTACCAAAAGTAGGGAATGGGAAAAAAGAAGAAGATGATATAGAATACAGGATGAGAATGTAGTTCAAGCATGTCAACAATATTCTGAAGGAATAGTGAAGAAGAAATTTTACCTCTTCTATTGGGACTCAATTGAAAGAGATGTAAAGACTTTGGTAATCTTTTCAGTATGAGCAATAAAATTAGAAAACTTAAAATTGCCAAAATTAAATGTTGGAAAGTTTCCTTGGTGTGATGAACATTAACACTATCAAAATTTTAGGTTGGTGAGTATTAGTCATTTGCTGTGCTTTATTACGGTCTACAAGCTTTAGAAAGCAATTTTTACAAAACTAAAGTTCCTGTTAGACAATCAGAAAGCAGAGTAAACGAATCAGGAGGAAGAGAAGCTGGTTGAAATTTGATGATTATTGAGATTGCTCTCCAGATAACAACAACCTAGTATAATCCCACTTAGTAGGGTCTGGGGAGGGTAGTATGTACGCAGACCTTACCCTTACCCTGGGGTAGAGAGGCTTCTTCCAAATAGACCCCCGGCATCCTTCCCTCCAAGAACTTCTCACCTTGCTCTTGGGGAGACTCGAACTTACAACCTCTAGATTGGAAGTGGGGGTTGCTTACCATACCCTCTCCAGATAAAAGGATCATTATTGTATACTCAGCTTCAAAAGATGAAATGATGGAAAGAGACAACTTTCAGCATTTCTATCTTCACATTAGTATTATGGTAATTTTGCAATTAAAATGATTTTCCACTGAAATGATGTACTCATACTTCTTGGTCTACTTGTTATTAATTTAACCTGTTATGAGTAAAAAACGTATAGAATGGTTCTGAATATCCAATCACTTACCTGGATTCACCTCATAGCTAAATTAGATGCATTCTTATTCAATGTTAAACCATCAAATTGTTCTTAGTTAGACCGGTTATGAGTAAAAAGATGTTTAGAATGGTTCTGAATATCAATTGGTTACCTGGAACTTTCTGCTGTTAGATGCATTCTTAATCTTCAAATTGATGCTATTACTGTGTCAGCAGCAATTTCTTTGTATATTATTTAGTCTTTACTACTGCATTTGCAGATTGGAGATCTTAAAGGGCTGTTCGGGTTGTTCTCAGTATACACTTACATGCTCAGGGACAAGCTGAAAGTTTTGGACACTTCTTATGGAAATGGCGCAGGTAGGTCAACGAGGTTTGAGCTTGTATGATGCTGTTATCTTGCTGATTATCTTTGCAACAACATTTTGTATGAAGGAACTGAATCTCTTGAACAATGATATGCATAGATATATGTTTTTTGTATGCCCGTGTGAGACTTAGGAAGAGGAAATGAGCTTTTTTCACCTTCTTTCAGCTAATACAGCTATGATATATCACCACGGGAAGCTTTTGGCTCTTCATGAGGGTGATAAACCATGTAAGTCTCTTCTCCATTTGATCTATTAACTGAGAAATTTAAGCTATCTATAATCTAATTTCTTGCTAGCCTGAATATGTTTTTTTTTTTCCGGTAATTATATTTTTCATTAATCACCAAAAGAGGCCATTACAGATCAGTAGAGTCATCCTCGACTCACTTACTCTTTACATATTGTCTAAGTCTAACCTATACTATGAGCAGTACGTAAGAATATTATACAAGAGGCTGATTAGTTGCTACACTGTTTTTCAGAACCTAAGCTGCTGTAATTTTGCTCTCATTCCTCCTTGAGCTCGAATATTACAAACACATGCCACTTCTCTTGCTACCTGCTCTGTAGTCCTGCTTGTCTCTTCAAATATTCTACTATTTCTCTCCCTCCAAATTCCATAGACATGTTCTGCATATACCATTTTCATCACTCTAGCTGCACATGACTTCCCCTTAGCTTGTACTGTTATCCATGCCATCATCTGTGTATAATCATGATTGGGATTCACCTGGAATCGTAGCCATTGCATAAGTCTTCCCCATACTGCTTTGGTAAAACTGCATTCACCAAACAGATGTGTGTGTGTTTCATCTGCTCCATTGCATAAACAGCATATTGTACTAATTTGTATTCCCCATTTTGCAAGCCTATCTGTTGTCATTAATCTACCATGGCATTGCATCCACAGAGTAGATCTTGCCTTAGGCCTAGCTTCATTGTGGGACATTAAAGCTCTCCAAATCACCTTGTTATGATTTCCCAGCATGCTAGATGTATCTGCTTTGTTAGATAGTTATGTGTAAATATTTCTAGTCCTATATGTAGTACGAGTTAGAATATGTCCTAGTCCCATATATAATTGGAGTAGAATATGTCCTAGTCCTATATGTAGTAGGAGTAAAATATGTATTATATGTAGGGCTTATTGTAATATTATTTATAATAGATTTTTATCCCGTGCATTCTCACATGGTATCAGAGATTCAATGAGAAAATTATCGTTGTGCATCATTCTAGCGATATCCGGGAAGAAAGATCTCATCGTCGTGCAATTTTCCGGCAACTTCATCTTGTTCGCAAGGTTCATCACTGCTAAGTGGTACTGTGCATATACTAGTACCACCATCAGATCTGAAACTCTTGTGCGAACAAACCCCAGAATTTCCAGTCCTCTCAGAACAGAAAAATCAGTCACCGTATGTATTTCCGGTTGACAACTCAAGATTGATTTGTATTATCTCCCCATCGGTAAGTATTGTGCAAAAACCAATACTATCATTTTGTTCGGAAAAGTCAGGCGACAATACCCCAGCCAATTGCTACAGAAGAAAGTCCCTCACGCGCCGCCAGAACTAGGGTTCCGGCAAGCTACAATAACTTTTCTGGCGTGTGCGAGCCATTCCAACCACTTTCTGGCAAAACTTCTTAAGGAAAACTTACTCGACCAGTGATTCCGATCTTACCCATATAAATTACATCAAATTTTGACAAATTTTATTTTTTCCGGCGTGAATAGTAATTTCCAGAGAAGTTTTTGTTTTCTGGTGGTGTTTTAGAACCTATTTTGTAATTTTTCCGACGGCCTTTCAGCCAACTTCTGGTTATCAGCAACCACTTGGTTTTGTTGCTCAGGGGGAGTTTAGCGGCCTTGTATGTCGAATGATCAGCTTGCAGATATTTTCACTCAGTCCCTCACTGGCCCTCTAATTAGTTACATATGTAACAAGCTCGGTACATATGATTTGTATGCGCCGGCTTGAGGGGGAGTGTTACATAGTTATGTGTAAATATTCCTAGTCCTATATGTAGTACGAGTTAGAATATGTCATAGTCCCATATGTAATTGGAGTAGAATATGTCCCAGTCCCATAAGTAGTAGGAGTAGAATATGTATTATATGTAGGGCTTATCGTATTATTATTTATAATAGATGTTTCTCCCGTGCATTCTCACATGCTTGATACTACTCTAACTGAGTTGGGCTGTAGGCAATTGCTGTATTATCTCTCTTGCCTCTATGATCTTCCTCACTCATCCAATTGGCTTGTTGGGGTATGTCCATCTCCATTATGTTTTGACCTTTTATGTAGTATGTGTGGATCCATTTTATCCATATTTTGTCTTTTTTCTTTGCCAAATCCCAATAGACTTTACTGATAGCTCTCTATTCCAGATTCCGATGTTCAGTAGATTATACCGTCCAGCAGAGTTAGGTAAAAACATTCTATCTCATGCTATCAAAACTCTCTTTGTGATTGTATTAGCACCAGACCAAATATAGCTTCTGCAATATGATTCAATCAGACTCATCACCTTAGCTGGAATAATGAATATTTGAGACCAATAGGATTGTATCCCAAAAATGACTGTTTGGACTCACTGTATCCTGCCAGCATAAGATAATTTTCTGGCTGTCCAAGAGGAAATTCTTGCAACTATTCTGTCAATCAGTGGTTGCCATTGCATAGCTGTTTTCTTCTTAGTATCCAGGGGAATGCCTAAATATTTGAAAGGTAACTCCCCAAGGGAGTATCCAGTCTTCTATAGGATTTCCTGTTTAGTATCCTGCGCAACTCCTCCAAAATAAATTGCACTCTTATTAGGAGTAGAAAGTAGCCCAGATGCAGCAGAAAACTGCATGAAGCAGGCATGTAAAGTAGTGATAGACTTGCAATCCCCTCTAGCAAATAGCAGTAGATCATCTGCAAAGCTGAGGTGTGTTATATCAAGCTTACCACATCTAGGATGATACCTATATTCCTTACTGTGCTTCAACCCTCTAAGCAGCCTACTTAGGTATTCCATTGCAATTGCAAATAAGAATGGTAATATAGGATCACCCCGTCTGAGTCCTTTAGCAGCTTCAATAGGCTTTGTTAATTCCCCATTTATCATAATTGAATAACTCACAAATGATACACAAGTTGTCACCCAATTGATGGATTTTGTGGGGAAACATAGGTACTCTAGCAACTGCTTCAGATACACCCACTCAACTGAGTCATATGCTTTCATCATGTCAACCTTCATCATACACCTAGGAGATATATGATTCCTGCTATAAGCCTTAATAAGTTAATGAGCAAGTATGATGTTATCTGCTATCTTCCTCCCTGGTATAAATCTTGTTTGAGCTTCAGAAATGATGTATGGCATGATCTTTTGTAATCTACCAGCTATGACTTTGGAAATAAGCTTGTATAGCACAGTGCAACAGGCTATAGGCCTAAAATCTCTAATAGTCAATAGGTTGGGGATCTTTGGTAGCAAAGTGATAGTAGTGCAATTGATTGCTGGAAACATCACCCCTGTGTGGAAAAATTCTTTCACTGCAGCATACTCTTCATCTTTGATCAATGGCCATGCTTTCTTAAAAAATTCAGCATTGTACCCATCTATGCCTGGTGCTTTATCACTTCCTATCCCTTTCAAAGCTTCTTCTATCTCTTGGCAAGACACTTCAGCTATCAGATCTTGTTGTTGCTGCTTTGTTAGGGTAGGTCCTTTCCTCGTCACCATCTTATCTACTGCTGGAAGAATATGTGCACTAGTACCCATTAAACTTTTGTAAAAGGATACTATCTCCCCCTTTATAGCTTCCTGATCTGTTATGATATTTCCTGACAATGTTTGTAGCTCATCAAGATGTTTCCTCTGTTGTCTATCCTCTATCATTGCAGTGAAGTATTTATTGTTGCCATCACCCAGCTTGATCCAGTTTGCTCTTGATTTCTGTTGCAATATCTTCTCTTCTATCATTGACCATGTCTCCAGCTTTTGCAACCATTCTTTTTCTTGTTCTTGCAGCATATCACTATAGCTATTTTGCAACTGTTTTTGTATATGGTGGATGGTTTGCCTGGCTTCATCTATCTTCTCAGTTACTCCTTTGAATTCAGCCTGAATATGTTGTTAATGGTTCTTTGACATCTTGGAGTTAATCACTTTTTTGCCATTTATGGTGTACCCTTTTAAGTCTCGGAAACTATTTTATATGTATTCAAACTGCCAAACAATGATTTGATTGTTTGATTGTTTTCCTTCTTCATATTGGCAAAATCAAAATTCCGCTCGCAGATGTTGTTAAAGTTCTGGAGGATGGAGACCTTCAAACGCTTGGCATGCTGGATTATGATAAAAGGTTGCAACATTCCTTTACTGCTCACCCGAAGGTTGACCCTGTAACTGGTAAGAGAACAGTCGCGTGAATCTGCCTACAAATTATGGGACATTATTGTTGCTTCCAATCCTTTGTTCATATAGAATGCTATGCTAAACTTATAAGAAATGGAACAACGATCAACTGTGGGTATCACTCATCATTCCCCTGTATCCCTTCCATTTCATGTGGTGGCTTTCTCCACTTGATGCTATTACTGTGTCAGCTGCATTTAGTTCAAGCGTACAAGGAAACCAAATATGAATGTAAAATAAAGCTTGGGAGTAAAGATGATTTACTTATTCATATATTATTTTGGAAAATATATGTTTTCCTTTCTTTGGAACGGGAATATAGTTTGACTTGGATATATTTGCATGCAGGGGAAATGTTTACTTTTGGATACTCGCAGACACCACCTTATGCTACATATAGAGTCATATCCAAGGATGGTGTCATGCAAGATCCTGTTCCAATAACTATACCAGCATCTGTTATGATGCATGATTTTGCTATTACTGAAAATTATTCAATTATGATGGATCTTCCGTTGTACTTCAAACCAAAGGTATGCCACCTTTACAGCTTCTTTCTATTAATTTATATTATGGAGAGTAGCTTTACTCTCCTGATACCACTTGAAATTTTCCTCATGTTTTTAGTCAAAATTAATTATGAAAGTGAGTTCAGCTGATTAATGAGTTATGTATTTTTAGGAAATGGTGAAAAATAAAAAGCTGGTATACAGCTTTGACCCCACAAAGAAGGCTCGCTTTGGAATTCTTCCACGCTATGCAAAGAATGAATCCCTAATCAAGTGGTTCGAGCTTCCTAACTGCTTCATATTCCACAATGGTATGAAAATTTGAAATCTCAATTTTTTTTTCCGGTTTTTATTATATCTGAAATATTGGAAGTTCATGTCCCTTGAGTTTTTCCTTGATTGGAAAACTGAACAGACTCTAGCCAGGATGTAAATAGATATAGTTGTTCAGTTCAATTGACTTTTGTAAGGAGCAAGTTTCACTTCAATTGATAATCCCTATTATGGAATATCTCCATTAACTGGTTAGAGAAAAAATTTATCATGTAGAGAAGGTTTATTTCCAATGAAGTTTTTCGCTTTGTGCTTTGCTCTTTTAGCCAAAATTCGCATGTTTTCCACAGTTGTTGGATGGTTAGAGAATATCTGCTGGATATTCGTAACTCTTAATGATGATAAATCTAGTCCGAAATTAACTTCATTAAGATTTGAGTGAGAGCCAAAAAAAATGGAAATGCATCTTTTGGCTGTGCCGAAGAAGTAAGCTTTTGATTGAAATCATGGCTTGGTATGTGCTACAGGCCTATTACGAGTGCATAATATAGACATTACTACTTCTCTTATTTTTCTTGGCAATAGCTTCTTGCAAATCTTATTGTGCTTGCTCACTTCACTTCACTCAAACTGGCATGCGGCCGCAATTAACTTCTGTGAGATAGCCTTTCACTGATACTATACTGGCCTGCTGGGACTTGGGATAAGAAGAGAACTGAGAATTAACCCATAAGCAACTTACGGTATAAGTGAAACTTATAAAGGCACGGATTTATCTGCATACAACTGTTCTCCTGAAAGAGAAGTCGCTCGAGTAAGTTAATTAATTCCTTTGGTGGAAAAGGAATTTGAGTACCTTCATAGAAATTTCCTCTTTGCTAAAGTACCAAACTGAAAGAAAGATAGAAGGGGGTTCACCTAGATTGTAGTGTCTCTAGTCCTGATGTTTGACCTTGGACATCTTTCCATAGCGACATAGGTGGATACCTTAAAAAGCCTCATGCTGGGTCTACGCTAAACAAAGCGACATAATTCCCTATTCATCCGAAATAGTATTTTAGTAAAGAAGAAAAGCATTCTGGGCTGACTACTACATGTCCATCTAGTGCCGTGGCTTTGAAGCAAGTTACCTTGACCATCTTCCGAAGTTCTAAATAATTTACTGATTGAAGGCTGTAAGGGCAGACTGCTCTACATTCAGCCACGCCACAGTGACCCCGAAACGACCTTCTTCTAGTTGTGGGATGAAATTCGACAGCCAAAAGTTGGCTCTGAATAACCAGAAAACATATTTCTACAAAGCAACCGAGAACATAGGTACCAATCTGCGGAGTTCATTAAACCCGCTTCCTGGTATACTTCTATACAGCTTTGAAGAGATGGATATAATTTGTACTCAATATAGATGGTTTGCACTTCTCAGATCGTCTCATCAGACATAATGACTGCCTGGCTTTATGTAACTTCTGTTATAGACCGCAAAAATACAAAACTGTTTAACTCTTATTAGCACCATTCATAAAATTCAACAAGTCACAAGATATAAATGCCAAAGTCTTACGAACCGATCCAAACTGAGTTTTGTTTGATTTTTTTACTAGCCAATGCTTGGGAGGAGGGAGATGATGTGGTCTTGATCACTTGCCGTCTGCAGAATCCAGATCTAGATGCGATTAATGGAACTGAAAAAGAACAACAGCGTGAAGGTTTCACAAATGAGCTGTACGGAAACTGTAACCTCATGATCTTAATTGACTTTAATATCTTTGAATGTTCTTGATTTTACTCGTAATTATCAGGTATGAGATGAGATTCAATATGAAGACTGGTCTAGCATCACAGAAAAAACTGTCAGAGTCTGCTGTTGATTTTCCACGGGTCAACGAGAACTACACTGGAAGGTCAGCTGTTACAAAATTTTCATTTTAATTCTGAAATTCCTACACTACATAAAATAGCCAGGATGTGGATTAATGGATGTTAAAGTTCTGCGTAATACCTTTATCTGCTGGCTGTCTATTTTGCTTCTATCTCTTTTTTCATAGTGCTGAGAGAATGCTTAATTGTAGTGACTTGATCATCTAATTTTCATTTCTTTTCTTGTCTGCCTAGAGGTTTGCTTAGAAAATCTTCCTTGTGCCGTCATAATGATAGTGACTTTTGTAAACTTTAGGAAGCAACGCTATGTATATTGAACCATTTTAAACCACATGGCCAAGATCACAGGAGTTGTCAAATTTGATTTGCATGCGGAACCAGATACTGGAAAAGCAAAGCTCGAAGTCGGCGGTAACGTTCTTGGAATCTTCGACCTTGGACCTGGAAGATTTGGCTCAGAGGCAATATTTGTTCCCCGTCAACCTGGGACAAAATGTGAAGAGGATGATGGCTACTTGATATTGTTCGTACATGATGAGAACACTGGGTACCTCATCTACCACTCTCTTTCGTTGCATAAACAAAATACACAATTATCATAACTTGGACCTTTTCTATGTGAGACCGAAAGATAGAGATATTGATTGTCTTTAGGTTGAATTTACTGTGAGAAAGGAAAAGTAGATTTCATCTCAAAGTTTTCTGCTTCAAGCCATCAAGTAAAAGAGCATAATAATGCAACTTGCCTCACAATTATGATTTAAAGATTGTGGGATATCCTGGAAATCTTTCAGATGCCGTGGTAGGCAACCTGCTGCTGAAAGTTTTCCAAGATTTTCACAAATCCTATCAAAATAAAAGAAAGTGTCATTCAATCAGTCAAGCACACTGCATATTCCTTTGTTATGAGTCTCGAACTAGTTAGGGTGATGAGTCTTCTGTATATTCCTCTCTATTTGGGTCCGCTTTATTGCAAAACTGGCAAGTGATTTGTCTTTTAAAGAAATAGGGTTCTCTGCGTCCCTACTGGGACATAATACCTAAAATGGTTCTCTGTTATTCTTGTAATAAGATTTCTCCGTCAAAGAAAATCGCAGTCCTAAATAAGTGAATGACCAATGCAACGCCTTCCCTTTCAGGGGAGCAATTGTGACTTTTAAGGTACATTATTTCTGACCAATTCCATTTTCTGGTACACTATGCAGAAAGTCATCAGTGAATGTAATTGATGCGAAAACAATGTCAGCCGAACCTGTAGCAGTTGTTGAATTACCCAAAAGAGTCCCATATATATTCCATGCCTTCTTTGTCACAGAGGTAGTTAGCATAACATTCTTTGTTCTGCCGCTTGGTTAGTTAATTTTTTTTATTACTTTTGATCTGGGTGGTGTCCTTCCTAGATTTGGAGTTTTCCTTATATCACTAGCCTTACTTAAACTAGGATTTAAGGAAGATTTTTGCTGATAAATAGTTGCTAATAGTTTTTATATGTTATCATGATTAACTTATTATGTGTTAGTAATTACCCCATTTTAGATTTTCTCTGTTTCCCAATGTTCGAGGAAGAGTTCTTACTTGTGTTAATTTCATAGCTTCCGCTCACTGTCGCAAATATGAGATGCCAAGTATTTCCAGTAACCTAAACTCCTAAGTAGTTGACAGCCTTGGTTACTACTACATGTTTTCTTATTATATTATTGTTGATAATGCTTGTTCTCTTATTATCATGTTATGGTTACTGCTTGTTTTTTATGATCTTGCTATTGGTATTGCTTGTTGTTACTGATTTCTTTGTCTTTCCTTGAGCGCCTCTATCGGAAACAACCTCTCTACCCTCAAGGTAGGCATAAGGTCTGCGTGCACACTACCCTCCCCAAACCCCACTCGTGAGATTATACTGGGTTTGTTGTTAAAATCCTTAGTAGATAAGAACCTGCATTCTTTTCTGTTAAAAGGACGCAAACTTATAATGCTAAGTGCTTATGGAATCAAATTGAAAAGATTAACAAAAGCAAACATGAGACTCAATTTCCGTTCTTCCATTCACCCTTTTCCCATGAGAAGTAACTAGTCCTGATTCTTGTTGTTGCTAAAGAGTGTATGAAGTTTTAGATGATTTGATCGTGTGATCTCGTTTGACTTTCTGTAGACTTGCAATCTGTTGCTTCTGATGACCCTCATAGCAGCAAGTTCAAGCAGTTGTGACTCTTTTGACTCATTTTTTTTTTAAATTACATTTTGGTTTATACTTGTTTCCGTTCTCTCAGTTCGTCATCCTCTGTACAGGAACAAATACAAGAACAGGCCAAACTGTGAGAGACACTTGTGAAGAATGGATCAGCAAGCCAGTCTTCCGGCACCATGCAACTCTATATCAGCTGTCATCATCAACTTCTGTCATTTATGGAATTATATTCATACTGCTTGCTATAAGCAGGTTGCCACCGCTAACTAAAATATTATAATTGTGCTAGTAATCTGTATTTGAAAAATATATTCAAAAATAAACACGCTATAAAAGCAGAAATGCAGAAGAAAAAAATTATTCCGATCACACTGAATTCACAGTGTTCCCTTAAGGAACTTAATTCCCTCCTAGTACCCGAGGTTGTGGATTATTTCCTTCCGGGATAGAACTGATTACCCTCACTGGTGTAGCAGTGCTTCAAAGTCCAGTGACAATGAATGCAAAGAACAATAATAAATTGCTTTCTTTTCTGTTAAAACAATGTAGAAAGATGAAGGAGAAATCAGAATTTTCGTAAGGAAAATCTGAGGGAGGGTTCATGCATTTATAGCAAAAAAAGGTTAGGTTATATTGAAGAGTTACAACTCTCCTTGTAAGGTTGCAACTCAAAATGGTTGTTTCATAAAATGGCCATTTCTGCAAACCATCAAATTCAATTATAATGGGAAATTTAAAACAGAGGAAATCTGACTAATTTGGATTAACTAATATTGCGTTAATATTAACAAATAAATTTGATCCAAAAAACTAATCAATATATTACATCATTCCGAAGCCGTAGCCGAGCCAAGCGATGAAGATAACGGCGTGACTCTTGCCTTCTTCTCAACTCTTTAAAAGCTAGAAGAAGTGCTATTGTATATGTATCCATCAAAACTCTTTTTCTTCCTCCAATATGGGACAATGTCCCTTTCTCAAATAGCGAAATTCAAAAAAAATTAATTTTCCTCGATTTTCCATTCACTCTATTTTTAGCTTTAAGAAGCTTAAAATCCAATAATCTCCAACATGAATGGGGAATGGCTATATCACGGATATATACATGAAAAATTATGTGATTTACAAGGAAGGATTAATCGCACTTGGATAAGTAGGTTTCCTTTTGAACTTTCCATATTGAACTTATGTCAGATATACCGGATCAATCGATAAATTTAATTTCATTGAACCGTTGAACTTTGGTGTATATTTAGACAACCATAAGTTACACAATCACCCTCAATTGTCTTTGGTTCTCATTGTTGTGTTCGTTTCAGCCATGAACACCGCCTGGTTTCATAAATCCGTAGAGAATTGGCCTTGCAAAATTCTCCTTGAAGCGGCTAACACTTCACACTTATTTAGGTGATTCTTAAACGTGTCAGCCTGTAGATATAATACACCCTGTATCAAATTGAGAAACCATTAAAAAGTCTTATTTCTTTATCCTTGATATTGAAAGTTGTCTCATCACGAGAATGGACCAAAAGTATTTAGTTAACAATGTTGAACCGGCACTAAAAACTTTGTTGATCTCCTTGAACCTAGACCTTTGGATCTCCAATCTTCTAGGTAGACTTACCACCACAATGACTTGTCCTCGGCCATAGTCCTGCTCCCCTTGATGATCTTTCAACTGCATCTCTAGTTAGGCCTTTTGTAAGTGGATCTAACACATTATCGCTTGAGTCAATTTTGATGATCCCCCTAGAGAGTAGCTGCCTAACGGTTTTAGTTCTTCGTCGTACATGACGAGATTTAGCCTTATACCTAATGCTCCCAGCCCTTCCAATTATCACTTGACTATCGCATCGTATGCATATTGGTGCCAACGGTTTGGGCCAAAACAGAATATCTTCCAAGAAATTTTGGAGTCATTCAGATTCTTCACGGGCTTTATCTAAGGTTATAAATTCAGCCTCCATTATAGAGCGGGCAATACACGTTTGTTTGGACGACTTTGAAGATACCGCTCCTCCACCAATAGTGAATACATATCCACTTGTGGACTTAGAATTAGTTGAACCGGTGATTCAATTTGCATCACAGTATCCCTCAATTACCGTAGGATAATTACTATAGTACAAAGCAAATTTTTTTAAATTACATTTTGGTTTATACTTGTTTCCGTTCTCTCAATTCATCATCCTCTGTACAGGAACAAATACAAGAACAGGCCAAACTGTGAGAGACACTTGTGAAGAATGGATCAGCAAGCCAGTCTTCCGGCACCATGCAACTCTATATCAGTTGTCATCATCAATTTCTGTCATTTATGGAACTATATTCATACTGCTTGCTATAAGCAGGTCGCCATCGCTAACTAAAATATTATAATTGTGCTAGTAATCTGTATTTGAAAAATATATTCAAAAATAAACACGCTATAAAAGCAGAAATGCAGAAGAAAAAAATTATTCTACTCACACTTACAGTGTTCCCTTAAGGGACTTAATTCTCCTAGTACCCGAGGTTGTGGATTATTTCCTTCCGGGATAGAACGGATTACCCTCACTGGTGTAGCAGTGCTTCAAAGTCCAGTGACAATGAATGCAAAGAACAATAATAAATTGCTTTCTTTTCTGTTAAAACAATGTAGAAAGATGAAGGAGAAATCAGAATTTTCGTAAGGAAAATCTTAGGGAGGGTTCATGCATTTATAGCAAAAAAAGGTTAGGTTATATTGAAGAGTTACAACTCTCCTTGTAAGGTTGCAACTCAAAATGGTTGTTTCATAAAATGGCCATTTCTGCAAACCATCAAAATCAATTATAATGGGAAATTTAAAACAGAGGAAATCTGACTAATTTGGATTAACTAATATTGCGTTAATATTAACAAATAAATTTGATCCAAAAAATTAATCAATCAATTACATCATTCCGAAGCCGTAGCCGAGCCGAGCAATGAAGATAACGGCGTGACACTTGCCTTCTTCTCAACTCTTTAAGAGCTAAAAGAAGTGCAATTGTATATATATCCATCAAAACTCTTTTCTTCCTCCAATATCGGACAATGTCCCTTTCTCAAATAGCAAAATTCAAAAAAAATTAATTTTCCTCCATTTTCCATTCACTTTAATTTAAGCTTTAAGAAGCTTAAAATCCAACAATCTCCCACATGAATGGGGAATGGCTATATCACGGAGATATACATGAAAAATTATGTGATTTACAAGGAAGGATTAATCGCACTTAGATAAGTAGGTTTCCTTTTGAATTTCCATACTGAACTTATGTCAGATATACTGGATCAATCGATAAATTTAATTTCATTGAACCGGTTAACTTTGGTGTATATTTAGACAACCATAAGTTACACAATCAACCCTCAATTGTCTTTAGTTCTCATTGTTGTGTTCGTTTCAGCCATGAACACCGCCTGGTTTCATAAATGCGTAGAGAATTGGCCTTGCAAAATTCTCCTTGAAGTGGCTAACACTTCACACTTGATCTCCTTGAACCTAGACCTTGGGATCTCAAATCTTCTAGGTAGACTTACCGCCACAATGACTTGTCCTCGGCCATAGTCCTGCTCCCCTTGATGATCTTTCAACTGCATCTCTAGTTAGGCCTTTTGAAAGTGGATCTAACACATTATCGATTGACTTTACGTAGTCAATTTTGATGATCCCCCTAGTGAGTAGCTGCCTAACGGTTTTAGTTCTTCGTCGTACATGACGAGATATACCCATATACATAATGCTCCCAGCCCTTCCAATTGTCACTTGACTATCGCATTGTATGCATATTGGTGCCAACGGTTTGGGCCAAAATAGAATATCTTGCAAGAAATTTTGGAGTCATTCAGATTCTACACGGGCTTTATCTAAGGTTATAAATTCAGCCTCCGTTATAGAGCGGGCAATACACGTTTGTTTGGACGACTTTAGAGATACCGCTCCTCTACCAATAGTGAATACATATCCACTAGTGGACTTAGAATTAGTTGAACCGGTGATCCAATTTGCATCACAGTATCACTCAATTATCGTAGGATAATTACTATAGTACAAAGCAAATTTTTGGTTATGTTTTAAATATCCCAAAACTCATTTCATCCCCATCCAATGAGATTGACCTGGATTACTCATGTATCGACTCAATTTACTTATAGGACAAGCTATATCTGGTCGAGTACAGTTCATGATATACATTAAACATCCAAGCGCACGAGCATAATCCAATTGTGATATGCTTTGGCCTTCATTCTTCGTAAGTGCAATATTCATGTCAATTGGAGTACTTTAAAATCTAAGTACTTGAATTTTCATGTACTGTTTTAATGTAATGAGATCGCAATAATTCCAGACCTTGAGGAGTCTTATGGATCTAAATACCTAGAATTAAATCGACAACTCCCAACTCTTTCATATCAAACTTGCTAGTTAGCATACGCTTAGTCACATTTTTGTTGGAAATGCCTTTACTCGTTATTAGCATATCATCCACATATAAGCAAATAATGACTATGTGATTTGTATCTTTTAATGTACACACATTTATCACATTTATTTATCATAAAATTATTTGATAATATTATTTGGTCAAATTTAGCATGTCATTATTTGTGTGCTTGCTTTAGTCCGTAAAGCGATATAACAAATCTCATACCTTCTTTTCTTTACTTGGAACCACAAACCTTTCAGGTTGTTCCATGTAAATTTTTTCCTCCAAATCTTCATTTAAGAAGGTCGTTGTAATGTCCACTTGATGAATTTCAAGACCATATACCGCAACTAATGCTATTAATGTTCGTATCGACGTAATTCTTGTAACTGGAGAGTATGTATCAAAATAATCAAGACCTTCTCGTTGTCTATATTCTTTGACCACAAGTCTAACATTTTATTTTTCAATAGTACCATCATCTTTCATTTTCCTCTTAAAAATTCATTTAGAACCCAATGGTTTATTGCCTGGAGGAAGATCAACCAATTCCCATGTATGGTTGTTCAGTATGGATTCTATTTCACTATTGACTGCCCCTTTCCAAAATAATGATTCGGAAGAAGACATAGCTTCTTTAAATGTTCGAGGCACATTAGAAAGTCACGAAATCTGGTCCAAATGAAGTAGACATTCTCTGATGTTTACTATGCCTTGGATCCTCCTAATTATACGTACTTTCTTTTGTTTCTTCCCGATGTCATTTAGATCCTTCACTAATCGACTCAATTCTTTTTTATACGGATATATATTTTCAAAAAGTTCAGCATTATCTGATTCTGTAATCGTATTATTATAATGTCAAAAATATTTTTCTGATTTATGAACCAGAAATCGATATGCTCTACTATTGGACGCATATCCTATGAAAACACAATCAATGATTTTCAATGCTATTATTACCCTTTTGGGTTTAGAAATTTTCACTATTTCCAAACACCCCCATACTTAAAATAATTCAAGTTGGGTTTCCTTCCTTTTTTATTTTTTATATGGAAAGGATTGCATTTTCCTATGGGGTACTCGATTTAGTATCTGGTTAGCCTTAAGAATGGCTTCCTCCCACAAGTTCTGTGAAAAATCAGAACTTATCAACAATGTGTTAATCATATCCTTTAATGAACAATTGTTTCTTTCCACAATCCCATTGGATTGGGGCGTGTAAGGGGCTGTTGTTTGATGAATAATTCCATATTCTAAACATATCTCTTCATAAGGAGATGCGTATTCATCACTCCAATCACTTCTTATCATTTTGATTTTATTGTTATGTTGCGTTTCAACTTCATTTTTTGTATTGCTTGAATATATATATATTTCTTCATCTTTACTATTAACTAAGTAAACATAGCAATATCGAGTACTGTGGTCAATAAAAATTAAGAAATACTTCTTTCCACCACGAGATAATATTGACTTCATATTGCAAACATCTGTATGAATTAAGTCTAAAGGATCTGAATTCCTTTCAACTGACTTATAAGGATGTTTAACATACTTAGATTCCATACATATTTGACATTTTGATTTATCGCGTTCAAACTTAGGCAATATTTCCAAATTAATCACTTTTCGCAAGGTTTTATAATTGACATATCGCAAACGTATATTCCATAAATTATTTGACTCAAGTAAGTACGAAGAAGTTGAAATTTTATTATTGTCAACAACAATTAATTCAGCTTAAAAAAGGCCATCAGTAAGGTAACATTTTCCCTAAGTACATCTCGTTCTTACTTATTACAACTTTTTCTGAAACAAAAACACATTTAAACCCGTTCTTGACGAGAAGTGAAATAGAAACTAAGTTCTTTCGTATTTCAGGAACATGACAAACGTTTTTCAGAGTCATCTTCAGGAATATCTTTCCATAATCTTCAATTTTGGCCATTGCAGAATTTTCCATAAAAATGGTCTTGTCGGGTCAGGAGGAGCATATGAAGCAAATGCTTCTTTGACAACACAAACATGGCGGGTGGCACCAGAATCAATCCACTACTCCTTAGGATTTCTCACTAAGTTGCATTCAGACAATATAGAGCACAAGTCATCAATATCATCATTTGTTTCAACCATATTTGCTTTACCCTTTTTCTTCTCTTTCTTTGGAGCACGACATTCTGCAACTTTGTGTCCAACCTTTCCACAGCTGTGGTAGTTTCCCTTGAATTTCTTATTGCTGGGATAATTGTTTGGTCCAGAAGACTTCTTTCGCTTCTTCAGATTAGTTGGAGCAATTTCAACAATATTTGCTCCCATAATTATTGAGTTCCCGCGTGTTTTCTTTCTGCAACTTTATTGTACTCTTCGATCCTCAATTGAATGATGAGATCTTCGAGTTTCATCTCATATGCTTGTGTTTCAAGTAGTTATTAAAGTCCCTCCATAAAGGAGGCAACTTCTCAGTCATCGCTGCAACTTGAAATGCCATATTGATGACCAAGCCTTAAATGAAAAATCCGTAATTAGTAACAAAATTAATACTTTCAACAAAAGCATTAATTCGGATTATACCTTTAGTAAGGAAATCATGAATTATAACTTGCGGCTCTTGAACATGGGTAATGACAGGCTTGTTGTCTAGCATCTTATAGTCCAAAAACTTGAACAAACTTCTTCAAACCAGCATCCTCAATTTTATACCTTTTTTCCAACGCATCCCATAGTTCTTTACAAGTTTTTTCATTACAATAGAAGTTGTCAAGATCATCCTCCAGTCCGCTAAGAATAAAATTCTTGCACAAGAAATCTGTGTGCTTTGAAGCCTTAGTCACAATAAAACATTTGTTATCCGGAGTTGATTCTGGAGAACCAAAACATCCACTTTGATGAACTTATGTAGGCTCAAAGTAGTCAAATAGAAGAAAATCTTCTATTGCCAGCGTTTAAAATCAATCCCAAACTTTTTTCGGGGTTTTCCATCAGTGGTGGCACAGAATGACTGGAAGTAGCAACATTGCTCGTAGAGCCAGCCACAAG
Source organism: Nicotiana benthamiana (assembly GCA_034376525.1). Classification (NCBI taxonomy): domain Eukaryota; kingdom Viridiplantae; phylum Streptophyta; class Magnoliopsida; order Solanales; family Solanaceae; genus Nicotiana; species Nicotiana benthamiana. Next base: position 72,409,988 of record CM067323.1, on the reverse strand, counting down.
GATTATTGTTTATGTCATTTCTATTTAACAACAAAACAGAAACAAAGTTAATTAACAGTGAAGTATTTAAAATCATCAAAACGAATAACTTTAACAAAAATAGATTAAATACAATGGTGAAGATTTTATTTCTTCAAAGTGAATACAAAACGAGAATAAAATGAAGAAAATTTTGACCTCATAATGTCAACCAAGGAGTAGCAAATCCGAAGATTTTAGTCTCCAAACCGAGAGTAGAAATCACTAGGATTTAGTCTCCCGCAAATAGAATATAAGATGAATACAAAAAAAATTAAGTTCCTTAGGCTTGTCATTAATCTATATTCGAAAATATATTCAAAAATAAAAATGCTATAAAAGCAGAAATGTAGAAGAACAGAATTATTCTAAGCCCACTGAATTCACAGTGTTTCCTTGAGGACTTAATCCCCTCCTAGTACCCGAGGTTGTGGATTATTTCCTTCCAGGATTAAATGTATTGCCCTAATTGGTGCAGCGGTACTTCAAACCCCAATGACAAAGAATGCAAATAACAGTAGTAAACTGTTAAAACAATGCAGAAAGAAAGAGAAATCTGAGTTTTCGTAAGGAAAATCTGGGGAGAGGGGGGTTCATGTATTTATAGCCAAAAAACATTGGGTTATACTGAAGAGTTACAAATCTTCATGTAAGGTTGCAACTCAAAATGGTTGTTTCATAGAACGGACATTTCTGCAAACCGCCAAATTCAATTATAATGGAAAATCAAAATGGAGGAAAATTAAATTATTTTTATAAAATTGGTTTAGTATGGATTAGTTAATATTGCGTTAATATTAACAAATAAGTTTGGTCCAAAAAGTTAATCAATCAAATCATATGACCAAATCCAAATCCAAAGTTGAGCCAAGCAACGATGACGACGACGCGAAGCTTGCCATCTTCTCAACTATTTAAGAGCTAGAAGAAGTGTGATTGTATATATATACCCATCAAAACTCTTTTCTTCCTCCAATATGGGACAATGTTCCTTTGTCAAAGAGTAAAATTTTAAAAAAAAAAATCATTTTCCCTCCATTTCACATTCACTCTATTTTAAGCTCTAAGAAGATTAAACCCCAACCAAGTTGTATGTTAAGTTTTCTTGAGGTAAATAAAATATAGATCTGCACTCATCATATATTGTCACGACACAATTTCCATTATAGGCCGTGATGGAGCCCAACACTGCTGTTAGGGAAGCCAAAACCGATCAACTAGTGATTTTCCATTTAATCAAATTATTAAGTAAAAACACTTTCTTTATTTTTTTAAAAGATTTAGAAATTTGTAAGTGAAACATAAATAAACGGAAGCAATAGTACTAATCAGAATCATGTAAGCAAATCCAAAATCATAGTCTACTAGTGAGTGCGTCAAGACCTTTGAAGAGGACCCTCAAAATTCCGTAGCAAGAGAGGTTGCAATGTCCTGAACCATGTCACAGTCATCGGTTCATCTAAAAGTTATTCTTAATTATATACTTATGTCATATTTTCAAGATATCAATCATGTTTATTACTGAAACTGCTTATTTAGCAACGCTACCCCATGATACATGTAGTATCACCAGATCAAAGCCGAGCATGTCAAGTAGAGCCAGCGGGGATACGAACTAACCTCCCTTTTTGCAAAACTCACTATTTTTCTTTAGATGCAGGCGCTCGGATTGCGAAATTACCAAACATACTATATACTCACGAGACAAACATTTTTCAGGAATACAACTCTCAGAACTGTTGCACTTACCAACATTTTCTATTCATACATACCAGTGACATTCTGTGTGTCACAACATCCCCAACAATCACAATATTGCAATCTGTTATCAGCTAAGAAAGCTCTATTACCATTTGACATTTTATTTCTTGCATAAGGCTACTATCTACCTTCCGAGACTAAACGTTGTCTCTATCTGCATTTCTGCATTGCATAAGGCTACTATTCTGCCTTCCGAGACTAAACGCTATCTCCATCTGTATTTCTACATTGCATATGGCTACTATTCTGCCTTATGAGACTAAACATCGTCTCCATTTGCATTTATGCATTGCATAAGGCTACTATTCTGCCTTCCAAGACTAAACATTGTCTCCATATGCATTTATGCATTGCATACGGCTACTATTCTACCTTCCGAGACTAAACAATGTCTCCATCTGCATTTCTGCATTGCATAAGGCTACTATTTTGCCTTCCAAGGTTAAGCTATACCTCCATCCGCATTTCTACATTGCATATGGCTACTAATATTTTGCCTTCCGAGGTTAGTCTCTTCCTCCATCTGCATTTATGCATTGCATAAGGTACCATTCTTCATTTTGAGGTTAAGCTCTACCTCCACCCGCACTGCATTTGTATGGCTGAAAGATTGCCTCAACTACATTTGCATGGCTGAAAGATCGCCACCTACTGCATTGCATAGTTGAATGATCTCCACATCTACATTTGCATGGCTGAAAGATCGACTCACAGGCTGAAAGATCACCTCATAGGCTGAAAGATCGCCTCATACTGCATCTCATGGGGCTGAAAGATCACAAAATTATCCAAATGCGTCATCGTTCGGAGGCACCATTTTCATAGCCCGAGAACACCATGTCATGCCTTGAGGATCCCTTTAGTCTTTTGCATATCAGTATTCAAAGGCACCATGGTTCGGAGGAGGCACCATCCTCATAGCCCGAAAGCATAATTTCATGGCCTGTGAATTATTTATTACACACTTCATATCCCAAGACATCATGGTCTAAGGACGTCATCCTAACCATCCAAAGACAACCTTCATGGTCTGACCGGAATTTGCATCATGTTTAAAATTATGCACAGTACACGCTTGTATAATTTCAATTGCAAGTACACCGGCAAGCAATAACCATCTCGGCAGGAGCGATCCCGCTCTAGTTCCCACAACCATATCAGACCTAAACATTCCCACAAACCTACCACTCACCCCGACCCTAAATATTGCATCCATTCTCGAAAAGTCTTCATCGGCATCCTCCGCCGACTTATCCTGAACTACATATGGCCCGATTCTTATAAAACCAGGGATATGTAGGCAGCTCAGAAGCCAGGGCCTGGGCTAAACCTCGTTGACCCGTTCCGCTCGGTCAAAATTGGCAATTATATCTTTACCCGACAATTCTTTCATTCTTCCCGGGTAAAGAGGGGCAGTTGTTGCTATCCAATTTTTCTATGTTTTTTTATATGCAAAATACTTTCAAAATAGCATAAGTATGCGTATATAATCATGTACAAATGTTATTATTTCTTCCTTAATTTTTAAAGATTTTAAAACCAATTTATCCCAATTTTATTCATAAAAAACCAATAATAATTTCCAAAATTATCATTTGGCTGAATAATTTATTGGATTCTCATATTTATGATAAAATATATCTAAGATAATTTTGTATATTTTTACAAATCTATTTAGTATTTTTAAGCTAAATTGCATATAATTGTAATATTAAACCCTTTTAAGATTTAATTATGTTTACATTTATATAAATTAAGTTCAGTATTTTTAAATTGATAACTATGTGTTACAAAAAAATTTAGTACTTTCAATTTATTTCCAGAATTTAATTTACTATTTTTTATAAATTAAATAAAAATGGCTATTTAAAATTTATCCATATTTCATTTCAATTGTAGCCTAATTCTACCCCAATTTAAACCCAATTACCCCGGCCCAATTCCTACTCATACCCGACCCCCAACCCAATTAAAGTGACCCATACCTGGATGTCCACCTAATCCTTTAAATCTCAGCCATTGATCATTTAGATCAACGGCCATCGGCTGCCTTTACCTTAATTAATCCCAAACGACCCCCAAAACCCTATCGTTTGACATAATTCGCTGACCTTAAATTCCTCTTCTCTCTCAAATTCTCTCTAGAACTCTCATGAACCCTAGCCACCGCCCTCTCACTGCACCTTTATATCTACTTAATATATGGCCCTCTATGGTCATTTGAGACTTGTACCAGCATCCCATGGCTCCTATGTGTTTGCTCTTAGGGTTTTAAGGCTAGATCTTGAAGGAGTCTGGTCTAGTACTTGTTCGATTTTATTTCATGGCCCTTCTCCGATCATCCTTGACCTTTCTCCGGCCATCCTTGGCCATTCGAGTCAGACCCTTGACTCTCCTAGTTAGATCGCTAACTTTCATAGCCTTTCTCACCTTTTGTGGATTTTCTGAAATCCTAGTCTCTAAGATCTTTCTATCTCTTTCAGATCTACTTTAGATCTGTGCTTGTTTTGATCTCTTAAGCATTTTCTCAAAGTTTCTTTAACTTTGCTTTTAAAACAACTCATTATCTTTTTTTATTAGGGTTTCCTGTTAAGTTATTTCAAAATCTCTTCTCTGATTTTTAACATGTTTGTGATTTTGGTATGTTTTGCTCGTGTTGTTCTTCTATCTGGTTAGCATGTTTAAAACTCTAATTTCTTTGGGCCTTAATCTAGTTCTAAAGTTGTTTGTTAATTGAGTTTTTGTTTGGTTAAGTTTTGTTTGATCTATTTGTTTATCATCTATTAAGCTCAACTATTGTTGAAAAAACCTATGGCTTTGGGTCTGAAAATATTCGTTTGAATATCTTACTCGATTTGCAGTTCTTTTTTTAGACACTCTTTTCTCTATGTGACTTATCTGATTCTTAATATCCTCCAACTCGACTATGGTCGAAACCCTAACCTCTTAAAGGGTTTCCTCACCTGCTACTGTGAGGCCTTTGCATGTTTTTGATACTCTATTGTTATTCACTATTGACTCAATGTGACTTCACTTACTTGATTATTATGCTTCGAACGTTTGCTATTACTGAACCTTATGCTACTATTGTATGTTGTTTCTTTTGCTAATGGGTTTGACCTTGCATGTCCAGTATTTGTTCACTCTATTTATATGATGAGCTTCTTTCTTTGATTGATCTTCAATCTTGTGACTGAATTCAAAACTTTTCTTTTATGAACTCTAATATTTTGCCTTATTGAATCTTTTTCCAAAAATAAGCATATTTTTGCATTTAGACTTGAATACTTACTCGATGGTTTTACTATTCCTTTGGTGATAACCAGTCTTTTACAAATTGATTGTTTTTCCTGATTTTGAATCTGTCACTACCGTTAAACAATGATTCCTTAATTAAAGGGAATTACTTGTGCAATTGGTTCTGACTTATGATTGTTTCCATATTTGTATCTTATTACTTTTCCTTCACTCGTTTTCAAAAAACTATAAATACCCTGCACCCCTGTTCTTTCAAACACAGGATCCACTAGATTTTCAGAACACACACTCCGCTCAAACTCTCTCTCTCTCTCTCTCTCTCTCTCTCTCTCTCTCTCTCTCTCTTTCTCTGTTACTGCTTGTATTGATGCCTTGTCTAGCCGGGTGAAAGCCAAGGCTAGGCTGTGGGAAACTTACTTACTTTTCTTTCTGCATTTGCTTCTTTACTGGTATGTTCTAGTTAACTTTCCAGCATTAATAACAACATGTTTTCTTTGTTCTTTCCTTCACTTTTGCCTATTTATGTTTGTGTTTTAATCAAGATGCATTATTAAACATGTTGCAACCTGGCCTTCCTTTTTTGAATTCATGTTTCCCTTATGTATGAACTCTATCAGTCTCTTATGAACCCCAAACCCTATATCGTCTATGTGTTTGTATTCCTTGGTTTGTTTGAGATCATGTCAGCATTAGACATTGTTGTGCATGGCCCAAACCTGACCCTCCCTGATCATATACGTCATATCATCTTTATGTGTGTCCTCTGGCTGGTTTATGGGCATGCCAACATCATTTATTGATGTGCATGTCAAGATTTTAACCCCTCCTAGGGTCATATGCTGCTTGCAACAAATTCTTAAACCCCTGCCCCCTTTGAGCAATTACTGATGCTGTATAATTTTAGCTTTTACTACTACTTCTTTCTAAGCTACACTTTCCCCTTACTATTCTCAACCCATTTTTTAAACAAATCTCTGCTTCTGCACTACCACTATACTCTTAGACTTAGGTATTTGCCTTCTTATGTAAGCCTTGCCTTGGGACCCATGAGCTCCCTTTGGACTTGGACACATAGGGCTGGCCCTTCCACACATCACTCATCTCTATCTGGTTATGTAAATTAGGTGTCAGCACTTTCCGGGGTCCTCTTGAGACCCTTAGGGAACTTTGACACACTCAAGTCTGAGAAAGGCTTTGAAACAATGGCATTTGAGGTGGTTTATTCCATAACCCAGAGAGGAAGTCAAGAATAAGACTTCCTATGCTTGTAACTTTTTTCTTTTATACTTCCTTGATGTAATTCATTATTCTGTTTGTAATGATTTGTAATAAACATTGGGGTTGGCCAGTAAAAAGGGCTGGTAATTATGCATGCTTATGGGAGAAATCATGCCTTGAGATATGTTGTTTTAAATTATGCATGTTTAACTCTGCATTTAGATACCATGTCTATAAGATCTGTTTTCACTAAATTCTACATGTTCTACATCTAGAGAGTATGCCAATAGGACCTAAATATTGCATGTTTAACCATGCATCTTGAGAACCTACCTATAGGACTTGTCTGAATTCTGCATGTCTAGTTCAGTATTTAGATAATATGCCTACATATTTGTCTTAAATTTTGCATGTTATTATCAAACTTAGACACCATGTTCTTAGGATTTACATGGTTAGAATCAGATATCATGTCCGTAAGGTTAAGAATCAGTTCCCTTTTTGTAGCAATCGTGTCAATAAGAATAAAATGAGCAATACTAGATATCCTGCCTATAGGATTTGAAGCTAATTTGAAATCAGTTCGACTCCGAACCAGTTATAAACAACCTTTCCCCATTTGGTTAACGCGGTTTAGGAAGCATGCCTATAAGATTTCCAAATCGTTCGTTTAAAACTGTTTTTGCTTGGCCACGTGCTGAATCAGTAGTAGATACCATGTTCATAGGATCTTACCCCAAACATTTAGGCAAGCCATAAGTGATAATAACGGTAAAAATATGAAATCCACCTTTATTAAGTAGTAATTGCTACAACCAGCAGGTGAGCCTGATTCAAACTTCTTATCTAAGTTATATAATAAACGGGTCTGTCTCAACAATTGTAACTCCCCTTATCTTAATACTTTAAATTCACACCTTGATTGTGTTTGAGACATGCTATTATGTGCTTTGTCTGATGAGGTATACATGAGCCTCTTATTTATTTACATGTTTCCCTAATGTGCAGTCCCTATATGTTTTGTGTGACTCCTTTTCACCTTTTTAAAATATAAAGTCAACCTAATATCCCTCCCCTTTAGGAATAGTAGTCCTAAACTCCTCTGAATTGATAAGAAGGGAAAATAGGAGCATGCAATAGAAGTCGAGACCATTCCGCTCTTTAATACCTTAACGGGATGGGAATGATACATATGGATATGATGAACGGTGCACTAATACCACGTGTATTCTCTCTTTTGAGGAGTGTCATACCAGGTATCACATTGACGTGATCCATAATAAATATAAACCTAGGACCCCCTTTCCCTTTTATTTGCAAACTTCTTTTCAAAACTCTTCTTTTAGTTGTTCATTCGAACTCTTATGTGTTTAAATATAAATCCCCTTCTAGTTGAGCTTATACTTGTCCATTTGCTAAATTGCAACAATTCACAAGAGAATGTCTGGCCGGGAACCACACTAGTGGATCCTGAGGGGTACCTAACACCTTCCCCTTAGAATTATTTCAAGTCGTTACCCTATATATGGTTATCAAACAAACCTAGAAGTGAACTCTTATAGGTGTCCTAATGCACCTTAAATCATTAGTTAGCGACTCTTCAGATTCAAAGCCCAATTTCCAAAAAGGAATGAGTTGTCCCATACCAAATGTCATAAACCCGATCTCCCGATTATATAAGAGGGAAAAAGGGGGCGCGACAATGACTGAAATTGAAATTATATTGTGAAAGAAGAACTTATCACTTCATGTTATTGAACTGTCCGTATTATTCATGATATTCATGCTTAGGATAACACTTTTATTATATTATTGTTAGCCTAGTAAGTTTCAAGTCGATCCCTCGTCACTACTTCTTCGAGGTTAGACTGGATACTTACTGGGTACATATTATTTATATACTCATACTATGCTTCTTTACTTAATTGTACAGGATCTCAGGCAGGTGCATCTAGTTACCCGTCCGGCATGCATAATTGATCCCCACTTCGAGACTTCGCTGTGAGCTACCCTCTAATTCGATCTCAGCAGTTGGAGTATTCCATATGTTTTACTTTTCTATCCATGTTCCCTCAGATAGTCGGCTAGCGGTATTCTTTTGTATATCCTACTAGATTGCTCACACACTTATGATACCAGGTCTTGGCACACTCAGTAATAGACTATGATTTTCGGTTTGGTTACATGATTCTGACTAGTAATTATTGATTCCGTTTATTTATGTTTCACTTACAAATTTCTAAATCTTTTTAATAAATAAGGAAAGTGTTATTACTTAATAATTTTATTAAATGATAAATCGCTAGTTGATCGGTGTTGGCTTGCCTAACAATGGTGTTGGGCGCCATCACGGCTTATGACGAAAATTGTGTCGTGACAATATGGTATCAATACACTAGGTTCAAGTAGGTCTCACAAGTTAAGGGCAGGCCCAATAGAGTCTTGAGGATCGGTAGGGAGACGTCTGTACTTCGATAAGCTATGGGTTGTTAGAAAACTACTCTTTACTCACCTTTTATCGTGCAGTAGAAAAAGAGGGCCCATTTCTCTAGAGAGTTTAGAGGTTCCACTATAAAGCTAGAGGTCAGTTTAGGAGAGGTCAGCATAGCAGGCCCCCATATTCAGCATCACCACCTCCTCGGGGTGCTCCGGCATGACCCTATTTTAGCGCCATACCAAAGAGTTCTTACTACATACCATCCATCCAGGGTTCTTCCAGTGGGTACTCAGGCCACCAAAGTTCTTCCATCTCCTATTGTAGTGCATGTCAGAGAGTGAATACCATCCACCAGCTATTCAAGATTCTTCTAGTGGGTCTATAGGCCATCAGGGTCAGACATCAGGGCAGCAGATCACTTCACCAAAGGGTTATTTTAAGTGTAGAGATCTCTGTCACATGAGGAGATTCTGACCCATGGTTCGGGGTAAGGCAGTGCAGTAGGGTCAGCAACCCATAATTTCAGCACCAGTTGTCCGGTCGCCAAGAGACGGAGGGCAGACTGGTAGCGGCCATCCTAGATGTGGAGGCCAGGTAGGGGGAGGTCATCCACTTATAACTCAGTCAGGTGGAGGCCAGCCAGCTGGCACTCCAGCCAGATTCTACTTTTTCGGCCAGACTAGATGCATTGGCCTCAGATGATGTGATCACATGTGCCTTGGGTGGTAAAACTGCAACTTCAAACGGTGTGGGTGCATTTGCCGGAGACATGAATTTGACCTCAATTGGTGTTGGTGTCTTTGCAGATGATGTTGCTTCAAACTCAAGTGGCACAGACATATTTACCTCAGCGTCCCCAGATGGATGAATCTGGACTATGATTGGATTAAGAGTAACTATTGGATTCTTTGGGTCATCACCTTTTGCGATCAACCCGATTGATCCCTCGGGATCCCAATCATCCTCTATTTCAATCATGTGACGCGTCCACTCTTATGGTCTGGCAGGGGCTTTTGTGGACATTCGGAGCAGGTTGTTTTGCCACAATAATCTTCTTATCGATCAACGACTGGATCTTGTCTTTCAAAGAACGACATTCCTCGATGGTGTGCCCCTTCATGCCGGAGTGGTATGCACAATATTTGTTTGGGTTAACCAACTAAGAAGGGTTCTTAGGAGTTGCAGCATGGATGGGGGTGACATAACTAGCAGCTTTGAGTCTCTCGTACAACTGGTCAATAGGTTTAGTAATCGCTGTATATTGTTTTGGGAGTCTACAATCACAATTTGGTCGAGGTCTATGGAAGTTTTGGCGTGCAGGAGGTGATTGATAGTGGGATGGTTGAGTATTGTAGGTTTGGTAGATATGTGAGGGTTAGGAATATCTGGTTGAAGTAGGTTGATATGTGGGAGGTGGAGGTGATTGATAAGTGGGTGGTGGAGTTTGATAGGGGGGTGAAGGTGCTTGGTAGTTCGGAATATGCTGATATGTGAGTGGAGTGATTGGGTAGCTTTGGCATTTGATAGGAGATTTGGTTCTTTGTGAAACCATCACGGCTCCTACGTCCCTTTTCATGGACATACCACCGGACTGCAAAGCCTTATTTGTATCTTGCAAGGCCTCAAAATTCGTAACTGTACCACTTTTGATGCCCTCTTCGATCCTTTCATGCAATTTGGTAATGTCAGAAAATTTGTGGCTCTTAATCATCATCAACCTTTCATAATACTGCGGGTCCTAAGCTCGAAAAAAGAATTTTTTCATCTTTTCCTTCTTCAAGGTAGGTCTGACCTTAGCAGCTCCGGACTTCCAATGAGTAGCATACTCGTGAAATGTTTATGTGGGCTTCTTATTTAGATTCTGAATATCGAACACACCCAACGCATTCTCTGTGTTGAACCTGAACCTGTCCATAAATTTGGACGCCATACCTACCTAGTTTGACCACTTCCTCGGATCTTGGCTAATGTACAAAGACAAAGCATCTCCCTTCAAATTCCAAATGAACAACTTCATGCAGATTCTTTCGTTTTTCCCTACTCCGACTAGCTTGTCACAGTACGTTCTCAAATGGAACCTTGGATCCTCTGTACCATCGAACATCTCGAACTTAGGAGGTTTGTACCCCTTGAGCAGTTCGACATTGGGCTGTATGCAAAGATCTTTACAGTTCAGCCCCTTAATTCCCTTATTTCCTTCAACGTCTTGAATTCGGCTAGTCAATTTCTTAAGTTCCTCAGCTAGGTTCCTAATGAGCAAGTCTTTATCATTAGACTCGGGTGTGCTTGACATGGGTTGGATGGAGTGCGACATGGTCTCCACGTAGATGGGGGTGTTATGATGGGTGTGAAAGTGGTTATTTGTGGAGTTTTGAGTTCAGGGATGAGTAGTGGGGTGTTTTTTAGGGTATGGCAGGTGTTGCATTGGTCTTTGGTGGAATAGTATGAGGAGCAGGATGATTTGGTTGCTTTGGGATGTTCTGAGGTGGTGTAGGGTTTTGAGTATTGGAAAAGATAATATCCGGGGTGCTGAGGGAAAATAACAAGCTTGCCAGATTCTGAACCTGATTGAGTTCTTCCTATAATTTCAGCAATTGTGTTCAAGTTGGGATACATTTTCCTTAGGAACATGAGTACCATGGCCATTAGTGGCCTCTGCCCGTTCATTTGCATTCTCCTTTGTGACATTTTTCTCCATCTTTCCCTTGTTCTTGTTCTTGTTTTGACTGGACTAAGAAGAGAAGTGGGTAGAGGGCCCCTGGATCTCGTGGAATAAGATGATGTTGCCAGTGTGGACGAACTAACCTTTGGGGGGGGGGGGGGAATAATAAAACAAAAAGGTAACAAGTTAAAGAGAATTATAATAAGGGTTGGAATATTTTAGCACATAGTGCAAGAATGTAAATCATGTCCTAATTTGGGGACCTCTTTGTGCCCGAGGTAGGCCTAGTGACAAATTTATTTGGAGAACTTAGGATGCTAAATGCCTCATTTTATTGATAAAAACTAGACGATCCTAAATTGACACTAAATAAACAGGAAATGAAAAAAAATCACTAATGGTTCTTGGTCTTATTACATTTTATAAAGCGAAAAGAAAAACTCCTATTTGTTTGGTCCCAGAAGGACCTTCCCTAGATTCGGCATCCTTAGCTCCCTCGAACAGCTTTCCCAACTCGCGAAGTCCCAGCAATAGGTAGGCTCTGGTAGATGTCCGCCTTCGTTTCCTTTTGCATTTTTGTAGTCTTCGACCTTCTTAAGAAAATTTCTTTCCAATTACACTATGCCTCGCTCCAAGTATCACAGTTGCTTGTTGGCACTGACAGCCTCAATCAGTTTCTGGTTGGCCTCTTGTATCTTGCGGTGTTCATTCTCGCATTCACGGATCCTTTTGCGAAACTTGTTGTATTTGACTTGTGCCTCGGCCTTCTCATCTATGATTTTGTGACCTCGAACAAACCAATGCTGGCCCAGACCATCATGATTATCCTTTAACCATCCTAAATAGTAGGGAGTACAACCAGTTTGGTATCTATCTGGCTCGATGGTATCCTTCCCCATGACGACCTTGCAATGCCACATATGCCGAGCTTGGCACTTGTAAGGACTATCACCATCCTGGAAGTCAGCCCGAAAATGATTCATCTTGTCGACCCTAGGTAGAACCTGCTTCCTACTAGCTTGCCTCATAACCCGGAGAGGGACATAAAGGTTTGTTCCTCTCAGATCGATCAATATCAAAAAAAGTGCATCTCTGGATCGGGCGATGAATTCCTCGGCCGGAAACCACTCGAACATCCATTTCACTTGGTCTCAGTTAGATTATCAAATAGTTCTACCCATCCTTTGGCATCTTCTGGCTGGGAGAACATATTGTGCATGTAATTCATTCGGTTTGTACTTCGGATGATCGAAAGTGATATGATCATCCCAGTCCCTTTGCTGGATCTCTTGTCAGTATTCACCCCTTTGGAGATGATCCATGAGCCAGAGCTGAAGTAGCAAATTGCAGCCTTCGAAGTGTTCTGCTCCTTGTTGACATTTTTCCAAGGCTCAGTGTATGTCAGCAATGATTATGGGCACAATGCTGAATGGTTGCCCACTAATTCCTTTCATTAAGGTCTTAGTTACCATACCCAGTCTAGTATGGATTCTTGTTTTCTTCATCGGAAACACAATCAACCCCAGAAAACAAAACAAGAATACGAAGACTCTTCGGTGAATGTGCCCTATTGATGTGATGGCAAACTCATCAGGATAGGTACAGTAGGATTTGTTGTGACCGTACCTTTCATACAAATAGTCAAAAGGGATGTAGGATTCTTTCAGATATGTCAGTTTTGGATTCTTCTTCAGACCCATCATTTTGAGGAAGCCCTTGCCCATGCGGTTCTTAGGCATTAACAAACCCGGATTTTCCCACACTATACCGGTCAATCCTCCTATCTCCTCTAGCAAGGGTGTCATTTCAATGTCCCTGAAGCAGAATACGACCCTCTCACAATCCCAATAGAAAGTAGCAGCTTCTATGATCTTGTTGCTGGGTTGGATCTCCAGGAGAGAAGGTAGATTTCCAAATATTTTCGAACAAGAGTTTGATCACTAGAGTGAAGATCCTTCCACTAGCTTAGCAGTCTTAGTGGATGTTGGTGACCATGCCAAATCTAGGGACTTCGTGCCTCATTTTCTGTAAAACAAACAAGGTTAGACCCTTATCCCCACAAGACTCGACTACTTAATACCAACAATTAGCATGAAGCATTTGGTTCTCTAGATAAATGCACAGAACGTGGTGACGTCCGTTTAGGTTTAGGGAAACTCAGCGGACTTTGGACAAGGCTATCTTAAAGGGTCATTATGTGGATAACATAACTGAACCGGCCAGGTTCAACCATGATACATGCACAATTTGAATAGAGTAAGGTTTATATGGGGTTCTAGACTGGTACTCTTGAGTGGACAAATCAAGGGGGAAAGACACTGAACTATCGATTGTATCGTTGATCGAGTGGTTTTACCACAAATATGCCTTTCCGGATTTAGGGGTAATAATGTGGGAAGAGCGCAACCACTCATTATAAGTGTTTCTATGGTATTTGTTTGGCACGAGTGGAGAATGATATTGAGCATGGTTATGCAATAATAAAAAGCATGTTGCATGTATTTGCACGTTAAGAAAGAAGTAAATACATCAGTTTCATAATTTAAAGTAGTAGTAAAGGAAAGAAAAAAAAAGAAGACAAGTCAGTTTTGCAATTCAAAAGGAAATTGAATGCTTAAAGGAATTAGACAAGTAATTGCACGTAAGGAAGGGTACAAAGTCACAATAACAATCTGAAGTGGTAAAAGCCTAAATATCCCCAGCAGATTCGTCATACTGTCGTGCCCCCTTTTTTCCCTCTTATGTAATCGGGAGATCGGGTTATGACATTTGGTATGGGACAAATCATTACTTTTGGGAACCGGGTTTTGCATTTGAAGAGTTGTCACCTAATGATTTAAGGTACATTAGGATACCTATAAGAGTTCACTTCTAAGTTTATTTGATAACCAGAGATAGGGTAAGTGCTTGAAATTATCCTAAGGGGAAGGTGTTAGGTACCCCTCAGGATCCACTAGTGTCATTCCTGGCCAGATAGTTTCTTGTGAATTTTTACAATTTAGCAAATGGAAAGGCATAGGGATTTTATATTTAAATACATAAGAGTTCGAAAGAACAATTAAAAGAAGAGATTTGAAAAGATGTTTGCAAATAAAAGGGAAAGGCGGTCCTAGGTTTATATTTAATATGGATCACATCAATGCGATACCCGATATGACACTCCTCAAAAGAGGGAATACACGTGGTATTAGTGTATCGGTCATCATATCCATATCTACCCTTCCGACCCTGTTAAGGTATTAAAGCGGGAAATGGTCTCGACTTCTACTGCATGCTACTATCCGTCCTTTCCTATCAGTCCCGGAGGAGTTTACGACAACTATTCCTAAAGGGGAGGGATATTAGGCTGACTTTAGATTTTAAAAAGGTGAAAAAGCTAAGGCGTCATACAAAACATATAGGGGCTGCACATTACAAAAACATGTAAACAAATAAAAGGCTTATGTATACCTCATCAGACAAAACACATAAATATCATGTCGCAAGCACAATGAAGGTATAAATTTAAAGTATTAAGGTAAGGGGAGTTCCAACTGTTGAGGCAGACCTGTTTATTACATAACTCAGATAAGAAGTCCGAATCAGACATGCCTGCTGGTTGTAGCAATTACTACTTAATAAAAGCAGATTTCATATTTTACTCTTATTATCACCTAAGGAATGCCTAAATGTTTTGGGTGAGATCCTATGAACATGGTATCTACTACAGATTCAGCATGTGTCCAAGTAATAACAGTTTTAAACGAACGATTTGGAAATCTTATAGGCATGCTTTCTAAACCGCATTAAATAAAGGGAGAAGGTTGTTTATAACTGGTTCAGAGTCGAAGTGATTTCAAATTGGTTTCAGATCCTATCGGCAGGATATCTAGTATTGCTCATTTTATTCCTATAGACATGATTTCTACAAAAATGGTACCGATGCTTAACCTTATGGACATGATATCTTAATTTAACCATTCAGATCCGAAGAACATTGTGTCTAAGTGTGATAATAACATGCAGAATTTAAGACAAATCATATAGGCATATTATCTAAATACTGAGTTAGACATGCAGAATTCATTCAGTCTTACAGGCAGGTTCTCTAGATGCAAAGTTAAACGTGCAGTATTTAGGTCCTATAGGAATATTCTGTAGTTGTAGAACGTGAAGAATTTGGTGAAAATAGATCTTATAGACATGGTATCTAAATGCAGAGATAAACATGCATACTTTAAAAAAACATATCTTATAGACATGATTTCTACCCTTAAGCATGCACAGTTACCCAGCCCTTTTCACTAGCCACCCCAATGTTTATTACAAATCATTACAAACAGAATAATAAATTACATCAAGGAAGTATAAAAAAAAAGTTACAACTAGAGGAAGCCTGATTCTTGACTTCCTCTCTGAGTTATGGAATAAACCACCTCAAATGACATTGTTTCAAAGCCTTTCTCAGACTTGAGTGTGTCAAAGTTCCCTAATGGTCTCAAGAGGACCCTGGGCAGGCTCACACCCAAGTTGCATAACCACATAGAGATGAGTGCAGTGTTGAAGGGCCAACCCTTATGTGTCCAAGTTCAGAAGAAGCTCATGGATCCCAAGGAAAGACTCGCATAAGAGGGGCAGGACCTAAGTCTAAGAGTATAGTGGAAGTGCAGAAGCATCGATTTGTTTAAAAACTGGGTTAAGAATAGTAAGGGGGAAGGGTAGCTTGGAAAGCAGTAGTAGTAAAAGCTAAAATTATACAACATCAGTAATTGCTCAAGGGGTCAGGGGTTTAGGAATTCATTGCAAGCAGCATATGACCCTAGGAGGGGTCAAAATCTGGACATGCACAGCAATAAGTGATAATGGCATGCCCATAAACCAGCTAGAGGACACACACATAAAGAGGATATGAAGTATATGATCATGGAGGGTCATGTTTGGGTCATGAACAGCAATGTCTAATGCTGACATGCCCTCAAACCAACCAAGGAATACAAACACATAGGAGATATAGGGTTTGGGGTTCATAAGTGACTAATAGAGTTCATACATAAGGAAACTAAAAACGCTCGATTAGGAGTCCTCCCGCGATATGCAAAGAGTGAGGCCCTAATCAAGTGGTTCGAGCTTCCTAATTGCTTCATATTTCACAATGGTAAGCAACTTTGTGGTCTTTCTTGAAAAGGTAAAATTTAGCCTATTCTGAACAGAAAAGATGTAGCTACCCAATAGCTGCATATGTACATGCAGTGATTAATGGGTATGAAAGTCGATTGATAATCCTCTAAGGGAAATAATCTTTCAATTAAGAAGTATATAGTTTAGGAATTTTCCTTTTGGAACCTGTAAATTAAGTTTTAGAGTTTGAGTCACCAGAATCACATTAGATGTTTACAGACAAAATATGTCATGTTTTTAAAATAATTTGGATGGTTGAAACTTGGAATTGTTATTGCCATGGAATGCAGGAGGACTCTTTAATAGTAACTTTTGATCATCTGAAAGCTTAAAAGCTGTATATATAAATCAGAGGCCCAATGAGATATAAGCTGAAATGGCACCTTAAAAAAATTCTGTAGGGTAATAGGATTCAGGACAAACATCTTGAAGATGCCAGTGATCCAAATATAAGTTGCAGTGTAGTCTTTGCACTTATAATTGGTAATCGTCTGTTGTGATAAGTATAGGGTATACACATTCTTTACATCAATTTCTTGCTGTAGCTGCTTTGTTTTCTGACTGGTTTATCATTTCGATTATTTTACCAGCCAATGCTTGGGAGGAGGGAGATGAAGTCGTGTTGATCACCTGCCGCGTTCAGAATCCTAACCTAGACATGGTCAACGGAGTTGTTAAAGAAAAGCTAGAGACAAAGAGGGTCAGTCTAGAGTACTACTTGCGTCAAAACAGTTCAACCTACGTAACTGAAAGAGCAGAGTGTATTCTACCTCTAAGATCCGTTATATGTGTGTGTGTAGAACAACTGCAACTACAATATACTGAAGCAACGCGACTTTAAGATCATATGATGCTCAATTGTCCATATCTTTTCCACCTTAATTTGAACATAGCTAGAAAATATGCGTACATGAGCACTCACTCTTCAGTTATAATCTTCTTTGGACTTTTTGTTAGAAAACTGAAAGCAGCATATGTCCCTATTTCCTTCGTGCGTTATACATGGTCCACCTTTGCGCCTGTTAAATTATTTTCCTATCTTAGTTCTTAACTTGAAACATAATAAAACAGAATGTGGAAATATTAGTTCCTATCTTAGGCGCATATGGAAATATTAGCAGATTTCATGACAGAGATTTAAAACAGAATCACCTTGACTAATCCACTGTCTTATACATTTGTGCAGAAAGCCAGCTGTGAATGTAATTGATGCGAAAACAATGTCAGCAAAGCCTGTGGAAGTTGTTGAATTACCCAAAAGAGTTCCTTATGGATTCCATGCCTTCTTTGTCACAGAGGTGAGTCATCCCAATTACTTTGGGTTCTTTGCCTTAATTTTCTTTCAGTAACAATAGAGCCAAACTTAAAACCACGCACGAGTATTGTTTCCTTTTCTGGTTAATTAAAAAAAATTAGAATGCTTGGTGCTTCTGGACATCAGCACTGCAACCAAAAACTACTGTTTTCTTTAAAAGTGAATCTCCATGTTATGCTTTATCCTAATATGTTTCTTCAGAAAATTGCTTCCCATTTGAAATCGAAATGTTAAACATGACTTCTGTTTCTGTGAAATTAATTTCCTGACAAGTAGACAAGAGGGGTTGCTCTGATGGTAAGCAACCCCACTTCCAACCGAGAGGTTGTGAGTTCGAGTCTCCCCAATAGCAAGGTGCTAAGTTCTTGGAGGGAAGAATGCCGGAGGTCTATTTGAAAACAGCCTCTCTACCTAATGCGTACACACTACCCTCTTCAAATCCCACTAAGTGGGACTATACTGGGTTGTTGTTGTTGTTGTAATTTCCTGACAAGTGAAGGTGAAAGAACTCCATTTGTATCTCTCTGTCCCCCTTCCCCGGTTGCCATTAAATATTATTTCAGTATTTGAAATAATGATCATATATTGAAAAATTGTTTGAGCAGTATTTCAAGTCAAATATTATTACCATTCACAAATTTTCAACTTCTTGTTCAAGTGAAATTCATGTAAAACACAACCTGAACTTCCAAATACCTCTTTCAACTTCAACTTCAAACTATCTTTTTTTAAATTCAACCAGATACTGTCCGAGCACCTGCTAGATCACCATTATGCTTGCTGTAGACGAGAGTAATTAGAGGGAATTTAGATATATTATTAGAAGAAATCTCATGCCTGAAAGTTCTGTCAGCTAGGCACTTTAAATTTTTTGACTGTTTCTTTTCATTTTCCTTTTTAAATTTGGTACTCATTCTCTGAATTCATTTACTTTGAACAGGAACAAATTCAAGAACAAGCCAAACTGTGAGAGTGATCAACAACGTATATACCTCGTTATCTTATATCATGGCTGCATCTATAGTGCTTTTATAAATGGCTATAACTAGCTATTTCGTCATTGATAACTTGAAACATAATAAATGCATTTATGTATAGTCTGTAATTGCTACTGCTTTTTTTCTTTTTTTGTGCCGAGGGTCTATCAAAAACAACTTCCTAAACCTTACTCTATGAGATTACACTGGATTATTGTTGTTGTTGGTGTATAGTCCGTAATTGCAGCCTCTGCTGATGTCATTTTACTTGTATGATCAGAAATGAACAATTACTTTCCAGTAGGTTTGGTTTGAATACCACCAGTTACACAATCATTTCATAAGTGTGAAGCAGAAAGAATTTCTTCGAAAAGCCACACATATGAAATCCAAACTAAAGTTTCTGAGAGAAAAGGGCATAAAGCATCAATTGGAAAAATTATGGCAGAAAGGAAAGGATCCGTTGTTAGGACTAAAATATTGAAAGATGAAAACTATCACGTAAAATCATCAAGAATAAAATAAAACGGTTAAAGGGTCAAATATATCTTTGTACTATTAAAAATAAGCCATATTTATCCTCCGTTTGAATTTTTTATCAAATATGTCCCCACCGTTATATATTAGGGCCATATATATCCCTCAGCCGTTAAAACTTGCTTCCAGATTTTTTTTTAACACGTGGCATGTTCTGATTGGACCAGATGACCCGCCCCATTCGATTAATTAAATCCGCCCCGACCCAGCGTATTAAACCCACCCCGACCCAGCAGTCGGTGCTATCTGCAACTGCTATTGGATTCTAATGACTTTTCCCTTTCTCCAGCAGTCCTACCAGCCATTATGCCAAGAGATCTAGAAAATGAAAAAAAGATTACCCCCGTACACATTCAACTACTACCAAGCTCCTAATAGATGAGCAAGGCTTGAGAATGAGATGACAAACCACATCGTCAGCGGTGCAAAATGAGTCTGAGACCCAGATTCAAGAATGGTTGAACCAGGGCATGATGGAACCATTTACATGCCCATTGCTGTGGATCCTAACACCATTTGGCATCAGGGAAGGTGGCAGTCCAACAGCCATCGGAGGAGCAGTAGGAAACAGTGCATGAGTGGGCGGAAGGTTATGGGGGCTTACTAGAGGACTATCAGCTGAATTTCCTTTATGCTGTTGGATAGCATGGATCTGTCTAAGTCCCTCTTCATGAATCTGTGCTAATGTCTCCAACTCGCTGATGAAAGGGACAATTGGAAATGACCGAATATTAACGCTGGTGCAAAGTATTTAACACGCTGGGTCGGACCGGGTTTAATACGCTGGGTTGGGGGGGGGGGGGTTTAATTAATCAAATGAGTTGGGTCATCTGGTCCAATTAGAACATGCCACGTGTTAAAAAAAATCTGAAAGCAAGTTTTAACGGCTGAGGGATATATATGGCCCTAATGTATAACGGTGGAGACATATTTGATAAAAAATTCAAACGGAGGATAAATATGACATATTTTTAATAGTACAAGGATATAATTGACCCTTAACCGAAAATAAAATGCGGAAGTGTACCTGAATCCATGATTACCACAGAGATCACATGATCTTTAGGTTCTACTCTTTCCAGCGAAGGAATGTTAGACAAGTTTATGTATTTTTTATTCAACCCATCATCAAATTAGTAACTACATCCGGGTATCTACACATAAGACCTCATACTTTAAAAGGTATCTAATAGACCGATCTAACTTTAAAATCTTAGCAGATCACTTTTAATGTGGGTCAAACGTTAATGATAATAACCAACATACAATTATTCTTAGGGATTTTTACCTATTTATACCATATAGCAAACCTTTTTTTTTTTTGTAATTAAGGCTTTTCATTAATCACCAATGAAGTAACATTACAAAATCATAGTCTAGCTTCAACTCAACTGACTATCTATAAGATAACATTTAAACTGTATCTACTATCCTAACTACATATCACTACTATATTCGAAGGTGTTGTAATTATTTTCTAATTCGTGGGGTACCTCTAACATTACAATTATACACTATGTCTCTCAAAAGGGCTGTACTGCAAAGAAGTACTTAGTGTTGGAGTCCCCAAGTTGTATCCATTTTGCTCTTGCCTTCTGTTGCAGAACACTTTCCTCAATCATTGACCATATTTCCAGTTTCAGCACCAGCTCCTTCTCCTTCTGTTGTAGGACATCAGAGTATGCATGTGTCATCCGGGCTAGTATTGTCCCCAGTTCCTGTCTGCTATGGTCTATTCTCTATGACATAGTCTTGAATTCCTTAATATTCAGGACCTTCAGAGGGCTCTTCAAAGCTTTGAGTTTGGACCATATTGCTTTCATGGTATCTGAATTTCCAGCCAGCCAAACTCTTGCCACAATCTGATGGAAATCTTCATGATCAGCCCATACATTAAAGAACTTGAAATTCTTTTTCCCATTCCAGAAAGCTGATGTTAGTGTCATTATCATGGGATTATGAACTGAAATTAAAGGAAGGCCACAATCAGTTACCACTTGGTTCCATTTGATCATCCATTCATAGTTTCCAAAGACCCCGTCCAGTCTACTGCATACTCTGTCCACACCAGTCTGTTTATTTGTCCATGTGTAATATTCACCCCTCTAAGGCAATTCTGACAAACCAGCTAGCTGAATACATTTGCTGAACTCTTGAGTTTCAGGGAGCCTGACTGGTTTGCAAGACTGCCTATCTTTGTCACATAAGACAGCATTGAAATCACCAGCAACTACCCATGGATCTTGCATTCCTGATGACAGTGTTTGTAGCCTTCTCCATAGGGATTTTCTCTGCTCCAGCCCATTGAAGCCATACACCACAGTGAGGAAGCATGTGAAATCCCATGTCCTGCTGATAACATTACAGCGAAATGTCTTGTTGAAGACTCTTGAATTCCTTTCCAGCCAGATAGTATATGCAAACTCAGCGGCTACCATTTTGAAGATGGCTGCTCGACATGTTCGACCCTTGGCTTTGCTTACTAGCCACTGCATTTTCTGGTTCCAAAAATTGAGGTGAGGATAAGTCTCTTTCAGCCATTTCATTGTTCTTTCCCATAAGTCAACAGTGACTAGGCAGAACAATAGCAAATGGTCTCTAGTTTCTGTGTGATTTTGGCATAAGGTACATTGCTGATCAACACTCATTCCCCAGTTGTGCAATCTGTCTTTTGTTGGGAGTATATCTTGTAAGAATAGCCATAGATTGAAGGTTGCCTTTGGCCTTGCTTAGTTTTGTATGATTAAATTCTTCCATGGGAGTCTCGGCAGGTCTTGCATCTGTGAATGGTACAACTGTTTAATTGAGCATCCTTGTTCCTTCCAGTGTTGGACCCTCTGTAAGATGTCTCTTGATTGGATGATCTTTCTAACCATCCAACTTGCTTGAGCAGGAATTGGAATGGATTCAATAGGTATGTCTTTGATGTAGAACACAGTGATCCACCTAATCCACACTTTGTCCTTTTTATGAGCTAGATCCCAGCATGTCTTTGCAATGGCAGCTTTGTTCCAGAGCTTGAGATTAGTGAGATTCATCCCTCCTACTGATTTTGGGGTACACATTTTGTCCCAGGAGATATATGCTTTTCTAGTGATAGTGTTCATCCCAGACCAAATGAAGCTCCTACAAATGCCTTCTATCATCTTCAGGACTTTAACAGGGAATATGAACAGTTGTGACCAGTAAGCTTGGACACCAAAAATGGCAGCTTGGACCAGTTGGATTCTCCCAGAGTAAGACAGTGTTTTGGCAGTCCAGGAGGTGATCTTGGCAGTGATCCTATCCATTAGAGGTTTCCATTGGAGCAATGTGATTTTCTTGGTGGACAAGGGGACTCCTAGGTACTTGAATGGCAATTGATCTTGCTCATAGCCAAGGTGGTCGAGAATCTGTTTTTGGATATCCAGTGCAACCCCCCAAAGTAAACGGAGCTCTTGTTCAGATTAGCCTGTAAGCTAGATGCTTCAGAGAATTGAGAGAAACATCTGGATAAGGCCACGACAGAAGTAGTGTCACCTTTGGCAAACAGTAGCAAATCATCAGCAAAGCACATGTGAGTAATGCCCAGTTTTTTACATCTGGGGTGGAACTGGTATGCTGGATTTCCTTTTAGTGAGTTGCATGATCTGCTTAAGTACTCCATGACCAGAGCAAATTGGAAGGGGGAAATGGGGTCCACTTGCCTAAGCCCCCTAGCAGCAGCAAAGGGTTCAGTTGCCTCTCCATTGACTAGCACAGAGAAGTTCACTATTGAGATACATTCCATTATCCATTTGGTGAAAGTGCTGGGGAAGCCAATCTGTTCCATAACCTGTTGTAGGAATGCCCATTCAACTGATTCATAAGCTTTCTGGAGATCGATTTTAATCATGCATCTGGGAGACACATGTTGTCTAGTATAGCTTTTGACTAGTTCATGTGCCAGAATGATGTTGTCTTGGATCTTTCTGCCTGGGATGAAGCCTGCCTGGGCTTCACTAATAATACTTGCCATCAGCTTCTGCAACCTGTTAGCCAGAATTTTTGAAATAATTTTATAGAGGACAGAACAACAAGCAATAGGCATATACTCTTTGACAGTAGATGGTCTGGACACTTTAGGAATGAGGGTAATAGTTGCACAGTTTATAGGTTTGAACATCCTGGTTGAGGTGAAAAACTGCTTGATGACAGTGGTGACCTACCTACCAATGATTCCCCAGTTCTTTTTGAAGAATACAGCATTGTATCCATCTATCCCTGGTGCTTTGTCATCTCCAATAGCCTTGAGACTCTCCACAATTTCTGTATCAGTTACATCAGCACATAGTTCCCTTCTTTGTTGTTGTGTCAGTTTTGGGCCATTTGTCATGTACAGTTGATTTATAGCTGGCGGGGTGGTTGTAGAGGTTCCCATCAGTGCCTTGAAGAATCCCATGATCTCCTCTTTGATGTCTTCAGCTGTAGTAAGTTTGGTACCCATTGCAGTGGTAAGTTCAGTAATCTGGTTGTGTTGAGTTCTCTGCTGTGAATCAATTGGCTTTCCTCCAGAACACTAGTGACTTCAAACACTTTTGGATTCCATAGAATCCACACTCTGCCCTTTTCACCCAAGACATAGTTTGTTAAGATACCTCTGCCTGGTGCTAGTAGATTAGCAATTCTACTAGCATGTATTTGTTTTACCTTAGTTTCTACAAATCCAACTAGGTTAATGTTGTTTTTCCTAATATACTCCCTAACTTCTTTCTGCTTGTACCTTTTATTTACACCCCTTATATTCCAAATTAACCACTTCATTGATGAGATGTTGATCCCCCTAGCTCCACTGGAGGGTCTTCTTTACTACCAGAAACTACGTCAAATCTATTACTCACAGTGATGGGGGACAGAGGTGGGAAATTAGTTTTGTTGAGAGCTGGGCTCTGAGGTTGTTTCCCTTTATCACTTCCTTTGTCAACCCTCTGGCGCAGGACTGTCCTGGCTTCAGTAGGAAACCCCTTGGATTCATTATGTTGTAGTGGAAGCTGCTTCTGTAGTGGCACATTTTGCACAGGGCCCTTAGTTCTCTATTCCTGGACTGCCTTTGGCTTCCACACTTGTGTAGGATGTTCTGGGATTTTCTTTGGCTGCGCTGCACAGTTGTGTCCTATTGTTTGGCATTTCTCACAATAGGAGGGCTTCCACTCATAAACCACATCTTGAAGAAACTTTTTCCCATTCGGATTCATAACCCAGATCTCTATTGGTAGTTATTTAGTGACAGTCACCTCTATGAGCATTCTGGCGTAAGAAATCCGTGTCTGTTTTGTTGAACATTCATCTGCAAATATTGGTTTTCCTAATACACTAGCAATTCTGCTTAGAGATCTCATACCCCAGCAAGACATTCGAAGTTTCGGAAACTTTACCCACAATGGTATATCAGTCGGGAACTCTTCTGAAAAATCAAATTCAGGTGTCCATTGTTTGAGTATCATAGGCCTATTGGCTATTGAGTAAGGACCTGCACACAGTATCTCTTTGGCATCAGCAACTGTTTTGAATTTCACTATGTTATATCCTTCTTCATGATAGAACAAGTCTGGTTCAGGGACATGCGACCAGTGGTGATTGATGAATCACCTCATTGCATTGAAGCCAGGTCTGTCTCCTAGGATGTATACCACTAAGGCACACTTCCATTTTGCTTCCTCCTCTTCCACATCCGCTTTATCCAGTTGTACTATAGGTTGTCCGTCTCACTGGGGGTATGTAGTCAAGAGCCATTCCATGGGTCGCAAATCGATTCTTCTGGAATAGTGTTGTCCAGCTCTTCTTAGGCTCCACTAATGTATTTTTGCTAGTCTCTGGGTGTTCCTCTATTGACATTGCTGGTTGCATGTTCGTCTCTGCCAAAGGATCTGGTACCACTGTAATCGGAGGGGTTGTAGTCCCTTCGACCCCTGTTGCCTTCGGAGTTTCCATGGTCGTGTCAACCATATCTACTAGGGGCTCTTGCTGTACTGTCACTATCTCTGAAGCTTGTTCATCAGCTTCCATGGTGCCTAGGTTTTGTACAGAGGGGTTCTGCACCTCCTTAGTACTGTTTTTCTCCAAAATCAGTTGATTCAGCTTGTCAAAGGTTTCAATCGGGATTTTCCGCGGTCGTCCTCTGCCGCGACTGCCGCCTTTCGCCATAACCACGAGCTCGGCGTACGTTATGCTAACGTGCGCCGAGAGGATGAGAGAGACGGTTTTCAAACTTTTTTATTTTTTATAGCAAATCTTATTACCTCACATGTTTAAGGTTTGTGTTTATTACATTTAAGCATACCAAATTTCAATTTATGTACCATAAGTCAAATTAAGGGTATAATTATTGCTTCATTTATTCTAGGCATGATTTTAGGAGCATATATTCCTTTTCCCTTTTTTTCCTCCTCTTCTCTTTCCTTATGTTTCCTCCACCTTAATATACGGAAATCACTATTAAATTCATTAGGTATATAAGTTACCAAATTACAATATTTTACAGTTATGAAGACTTCTTGCGTTTTTATGAAGGATCATCTTCATAACGTACAACAACTGCTAAATAAGAGACATTTTTTCTACCTGTTTTTCTTTTGTGTAGTGCCCAAAAATAAAAGCCTCTCTAACAAATATATGAACTTCGTCAGTTACGTTAATGTGTTAGTTTTGCTTCAAAATTACACAACAATGTTGTCATTAGTATAAATGTAACAATATAATTTTTTACAATATTTAAACTGATTTGTAGTTTATTTGTAGAAATTGTATCTACAAACTAAATACATTGAATTTTAATATTTCAATTCTCATTTCAATTGTAGCGTAATTGGCATTTTCGACATAACTATAGAAAACTTGTAGAAATTTTAGTCTTCCCAATCTACAATTTATCTACAAATTATCTATAATTTATCTACATTTTATCTATAATTCTACAAGTTAACTACAATTTAACTATAATTTCTGGAAAAATATGTCTTCTTCTTCGACGAGTTTCAATCAGAAATTCAGTCAAAACCAAGTCTAATCTTCACCAAAACCCCTCAAAATTGAGATATAAACTCCTAAACATATTTTGAATTATTTACAACAACATTCAATCCAAGGAATTTTTAATTGCAGTATAAATTGGCATTTTCGACATAATTGTAGAAGACTTGTAGAAGTTTTAGTCTTTCCCAATATAAAATTTATCTACCAATTATCTACAATTTATCTATATTTTATCTACAATTTATCTACAATTCTACAATTTAACTACAATTTAATTACAATTTCTGAAAAAATATGTCTTCTTCTTCTTCGATGAGTTTCAATCTGAAATTCAGTCAAAACCAAGTCTAATATTCACCAAAACACCTCAAAATTGAGATATGAACTCCTAAACATATTTTGAATTATTTACAACAACACCCAATCCAAACAAATAATTTTTTTTGAAAATCCAAATTTGAATTCAAAGCTTTCAAGCTTTTTAATGGCTATCAATGGTAGAAAATATATGGAGAAGGAGAGAATTACTATGCAATGGATTTTCTTCCGTTTTAAATTTCGAAATTAATGGTGATAGAATCACATTAAATCTGATTGCTACAAAATTGGCGCTTTTAAGGGTAGAATTCACCTATTTTTGGTTTGGTACAATTTTTGTAAATAAACTATGGTCTAGGCGGGTAAATACCAAATAATCAACATTTTTGGTAATAAGGTTTGCTATATGGTATACATAGGTAAAAATCTCTTATTCTTAAATACCATATATGTGCAAGTCTATAAAAAGTTCTAACAATCTCCCACTTGGACTACACATATAATTCTATAATTGTATGTCACTTTATGAGCTTAAAATATTTGCTATCATAAACCAAAATACCTCCGAATAATCTCATCCTTCAATCATGCCAATATTGAACCAAGGTATAACATAATCAAATGATATAGACCAAGTATGGATGTGTAGCATGAAAATTACGTATATTATGATCCAAGTATGCCTATTTTTAACTGATCCAACCGAAAAAACTAATTTATAGTAAAAAATAATTTGAATACTTTATTTCTACAGAAATAACCTCAAATCTCCTTGAAACCGAATTGTGTCCCTAAAGACATTTTAAGAGGTTACAAACTTCCACTGAAACTGATTATTCTTAAATGACATGACACGCATATGAGCAATATGCTCATGAAAACTTTGGGACTTTGGGTGGTAGAAGTGGATCCACAATCATGGAGTTTGTACCAATATTCTCTATAAGTACCTAATCATTCTGAATTCTTTCTTTAACAACCAGGAACTTTATGTCATTGTGCTTTGACTTTGCCCAACTCTTATTGTTATTGAAATACAAGATTGCTAGCTTATTGTCACAAAATAACTTAAGTATCCTTTCAACTTTATCGATAGATTCGCAGCCAGTGATAAAATTCTGCAGTCATATTCCATAATCAGATGTTACATAATATGATATAAATGAACTTCCATAATGAAAGGAGATATGAGTGTTCGTTTAACACTCTTTCTTATATAGTTCATCAACCAAATATGTCGTATTATATAAGCATCTAGTGAAGTCGATATCTAAATACCTTATTATCTTTAACTTTTTCGATTTTCTTTATGTGAAAATAAAATATTTGTTCTATGTAATTACCTTTTGAACCTTTAAGCTGCTTTCAAAAGATAAGTTTATAAATTATTCAAATATCTTCTCAACATCCCTAAATTAATTGAGATATTCAGACGCATACAAAGCTGATCATACATCACACAATAAAAAATTATACTTACTCCTACTAGACTTGTGGTATACACAATAATTAACAAGATTTATCTCGAAACCAAATGAGATAATAACTTGACAAAATTAGTAATACTATTAATGAGATATTTTCTTAAGTCCGTAGATGATTTTCTTTATTGAATTCTTGAGGTTGTAGAGTTTGTTCTTTGGGAACTACTTCTTGAAGGACATGTTGAATGATATTGTCTTTGATCTTTAATTCTTGAATAATGTGATGTATACAAAGTTGTTCCTGAGCATTGACAATAACAATTAGAGGAATATCGATATGTTCCTCTTCAAGACAAAGTCCTTAACTCTCTCTCTGTCACGAACCAAAATTCAACTAGTCATGATGGAACCTAACCCAATCCGCTAGGTAAGATAATTAACAATAAACCATAATATAATAATAGTGATAAGAGTCAAAAATAAAATAACTGAATTTTATACAACCCCCCAAAGACTGATAGTACAAATCATGAGTTTCTAAGACTTAGAGTTACAAAGCTGATATGGAATAAATACATCATTTGTTCGAAACGTACATAAACAGATATATAAATCTAAAGCAACCAAAAATAAGAGGCAACTATAACCAAAATATAGGTACATCTTCAATGCCAGCTCCCACCATACACAACAACAACAACTTCAAAATCTGCACGCAAGGTGCACAAATGTAGTATGAATATAGCCGACCCTACTCAATAAGTAACAAACTTAACCTTAGGTTGAAAGCACTGAAAGGCTTGGACAACGGTTATAGGTCACCACTAATAGCAAAAAATAACTCATAATAATATCATAAAATTAGTACAAGCGATAACTCAAAGATATGATGCTCAGCTCATCCACAGTTATGGAAAATAGGCATATTTTTCAGGTATAACCATAAAACTCAAATCTTTCTCCGAAATCATAAAATATGAGTATGTCTTGTAAATTTCCCCAAAAAATTAAACAACAGATAAGATGTTTCATTATCAGATAGCATGAGGAAAGTACATTTCTATGCCTACATGTCAATGTGTATGTGAAGCTATGAATGTCATAATACCGTTTAGCATGAGGAAATGCATCTCTATGCCTATGTGCCAAGTATGCATATCAAATATAATTCATCATAGTGATGAACTCATGTACTCACACTCTTAGAGTGCGCAATCACTTGGTACACTCAATCACTAGGCACAAGGTATCTGCACTTACTACTGGTATGTCAGACTCCTAAGAGGCGGATCCAGCAAGCTGATCATTCGACTTCACAAATTTTGTAGCAATATATCCTAAGAGTATTTTTGATCTGATGAAGTGAAAATCAATATCAATGTGTTTAGTCCTCTCATGGAACACCAGATTTGATGCAATATGAAGGGCAACTTTATTATCTCACATAAGTTCCGTCTGGCTGATTTCACCAAATTTCAACTCTTTGAGCAATTTTTTGATCCAAATTAGCTCATACATTGCCATATCCATTGCTCGATATTCTGCTTCTACACTAGATAAAGCAACGACATTCTGTTTCATGCTATTCCAGGACACTGAATTGCCTCTTACTAAAACACAATATCCAGATGTAGAACGTCTATTAGAAGTTTCTCCTGCCCAATCAACATTCGAGTATTCAATGATCTGCTTATGGAATCGATCCTCAAATAATAACCCTTTGCTTGGAGGTGATTTTATATACCGAAGAATGCGGACAACTGCATACCCATGACTATCACAGGGAAAATCCATAAACTGAATTGCAACACACAAGAAAGGAAACGTCAGGTCTAGTCACTGTGAGATAAATTAATTTACCAATCAACCACCTATATCTTGTAGGATCGCTAAGCGGTGATCGGAGCCAACCCTGCACCACTATAGAGTAACGAGAGTGGTCGAAGCAGCTTTTACCCGAGATGGTCAGGATCGAATACACAGGGAGCTAGAAGTGGGAATTGGATTCCTATCTAAACTAGAGTTACGTAATTGTTCTTAATTACTCTTCCAATCATCTTTGGTCTTTTGATTAATTCTAATATTATTCTAATAAAATGCTAAATTGAGCTAAGAGTAATATACTTGAAAGGTTGACTAATTGGTTAAAGAGGCACTAGAGAAGTGACTTTTTCCTAGGTGAATACTTGACGGGTTCTCGAGTCTAAGGCAAGATTGTCATGTTGGGGATTACGACATAACCAATGCACAAAACTTCTCACTCTATACCTCTTGGTAGTTTGAGTGGTTTTGCGCTAATTGATTTTTTCAAGACCAATTGGATATGTTAATTTGTACAAGCAATTGAGGTTCAAGTCGGATATTACTATGTCTAGGTTTAACCCTTTAATTGGGGCTATCAATCTCTTGAATACGCCCCAATTACATGTTGGACAAATTTTCCTAGACACAAGTTCTCATTCTCAAGAGGACTCCATGTCAAAAAGTCACAAATTAGTATTTACAACCACTAATTCAATATGGAAAACACAAATTAGTCCAAATATCAAACACCCATAGATAATCAAGCCTTAAAACTCAAGACCCATACAATACCCACACTAGAGCTGAGCCACAACCCTTTCTAATGGGTCTAGCTACTCATAATAATATAATAAAGCTGATAAATAAATGTAGAAAAATCCATAAGATTTAATTACAAACTAAGATAAAGAAACTTCAGTGTTAAAGTAGCTACAAAGTACTAAAAATAGTTAAGAACAACCGTTCATGTGCTCAGTCCAAAGTTAGATTACAAAAGATGACCTAAAATGGGAAAAAAGTATTTATACTAGGACAAATTTTTTGGACAAAAATACCCTTGCGGGGTGGTGTGGTTCACACAAAATCGAGTGCGGCCGCGGTGAGGCTTCTTGGCTTTAGATCTCTGCTCTCTGAACTTGGCCACCACGGGCCGCATAAAATGCACCGCAGCTGCGGTGTCTCCTTCTGCGGTCTGCGGACCGCATTGGCATTAGGCTCCAAAACTCCAACTCTTTGAACTTCTTCTATATGGACCACACAATCTCGATTTTGGCTGCGGTGAGGCCATTGTGGTCCGCACAAAATGATTTTGGCTGCATTGCTTGAGTTTCTGAAATAAGCACCACTATGAATTTCCTCATTGCGGACCACACTAAATGGAAGGCGGCAGCAGTGGATCTGTTGCACTGTGCTTGGACTTATTCTTGGTACTTGTGCATGTTTCACTCCTTTTTGAGATAGTTTTGACTAATTGTCACCTTTTTGACCAAACCCTACAAACAAGTACAAAATGTAAGCTTTTGGGACTTTTTTGCACACATTTTTAATCAAAAATCAAGTAAGAAGGAGTGTAATATGAACCATAATCCCTAGTTATCAACTCCCCCAAACTCAAGTTTTTGCTTGTCCTCAATAAAATAATACCCACCTCCTTAAGAGTAAATCCAAGAAAATTCAACTGACCTAAAGTGACCTCATCTAATATCAACTGGGACTAACAATTTCCCTCAATTCAAATAAATCATTAACAACATTCACTCTTTAAAGCACCATGGTTTTAGTGCAACACAAGAGCATCAAGAATTCACTTAATCCATCAAGGGAAACTCTTTCTACTAGTTTGGTCATTGTGGAACACAAATTCACACATCCTCAACTCTCCCTATGCAAACCTCACTTTTAGATTGTAGCATGCAGAATGAGGATAGTGGAAACACACTCATCTCTCTCAAAGAAAGGTCACAAGCCCGACTCTAAGTACCATAAGCTTGCCCCTTATGTGAGTCACCACTAATGTAAGCTTCATTAAACTCAAGATCATATAGGGCTTTTGTGGAGAGATAGTGAAGGCTTTTAGTTCAAGGTAGGAAATGTTTGGTCTAAATAGGTTCCAATTTCCCTTTAGCACTTCATTAGCTTCATTTTGGCACAAATTCTCTTAACTTTTTAAGTCATTTAATTCTTTCTTATGGGTTATAGAGACACACTATCACTCTTTCTTATTCATTTCAAACCTTTTTCTCATTTCTCAACTTTCCACACCTTTCATCTCTTTACTTTTATTGAATCCCTTTATTTTTATACATTGATCATTCTTTTTGACTATTTGATTTTCTTTCTTTTTCATTGCCTTTCCTTTTTTTTTTTCATTTGTACATTTTACCATTTTGTTGCATTGCTCGTCTCTCCCCCTAAACTTATGCTTTTTCCTTGTGCTAAGGAAAGATCATGTGCCAAGAGAGGGTATTTTTAGAATGAGTAAAGTCTTGTATCATGGTTTTTGAAAGAAAAGGGTCTATAGCTCAAAAGGGTTGACTAGGGATATTATCATTGGTAGGCTATGGAAGTGTTCAAAATATCATTTAGATCAAGGAGAGCCTATAATCACATTACAAGTCAAATTACACTTAGGATTTTGCCTAGACAAACATTTAGGGCAAGCTCTAGACTGATGGCTCGGGAATTGGACTTGCAATTCAAATTCTCACCACACAAGCTATGGATTACTAAAGAGATAGAGTCAGAGTCCCACACTAACTTTAGATAAGATTTGAGCAACACAATGGTCCCGAAAAACCACTTAATGATTATCGACCAACACAAGAGTCTCAAGGTCACAACTTTCACCATCCTATACACAACAATATGTTTTTGATCATAAGATCAAAGGTAAATGTGTTAGGCCCAAGTGAAGCTTTGTTTGAGGTACCATTAGTCGTTAGCTATTTTTACACAAAAAGCAAAAAGAAAAACAGACTCAAACCCTTAAGAAGGTTGTCATGCCATCCATCATCGGGAAAAGCCACCCGGTTCACACAAATTCCACCTTTCAAAAGAATCGTGCATTAAAAAAACCAAAGGCTTATCGAACTCAAAGACTCAAAATAAGAAGCTATGAAAGAGAAAATGCGGAAAGTGGAATGAATATGTACATGAGGGGATTTAGAATGTACAATAGAACATAACTTTATATACAAGCCAAAAGTAAAAAGTACAAAAGGTTCAATAAAATGATAAAATTATGTACATACCAAAAGTAAAAATAAAGCATAAAGAAAAAGGTAATGTCATATATGTAGTCATCCAAATAGCGCTACCTCTTCAAATGAAAGCTAGCATTGTTTTCAATGCTAACTAACCAAAATAATCATAAGAAAATATAGAGAGTAAAAAGAAACTCCCTGTTGGCCCTCCGTCTGCATATGATCCTGAGTCTTGGTCCCTAGGTCCTCGCTCTGCTTAGGAACCTGTGACTGGCTCCTTGTAGTTTGTGCCTCCACTGGGTCGTGGGCTTGTACTGGAATCTGGTGCTGGCTAGAGGAACCTCCTTGCGGGTTCTCCAACTCTATCATAGAATCATCTATACAGGGAATCACCTTCCTCCTCTTTGTTGGCCTCTCTGTCTCCCCCTTCGGCTCAGGATGGGCTGCTGCGGTCGGGTCATGCAATAAAATATCCAGAGGCAAGTGATCTGCCATCGACCTTTCCACCTCCACTCTCAACTCTTTTACTGACTCCTTGGATGCCCGAGTCTTTCTCAGCTTCTTTGTTTTTTTTTCAAATCCTTCAATGCTTTTCCGTGTGACCCACAATGTCCAATATTAATTGTTGGTTCTCCAGGAGCTTCTTTCTATTCTCTCGAAGCTCCTTGAAAGTGTCCTCCACTGACTGTGGGACCTGTGGCTGAGGAGGTACCGACTGCGCTACTATCGAATGATAACGTCCAAATCCACCGCTAAAAAGCAATAGATACGGTCGCAGCAATATAATTACCCAACTATGAGTCGGGGTCGAATTGCAAAGAGAACAATGTGTAGGCGATCAGGTATGTAAGAGAACTCGCTAGTCGCGCAGTGCCAAACAATAAGAATTTTGGGTTGGCAATTTTTTTTATATCTAAGATGCGAAAATGTAAACTAACCTAGAAAGCAAGTAAAATGATCAATGACTACAAGTATGAAAGTATCAGTAATTACACTCAAGTAATGATCCAATGTATCTCACGATTTCACAAATATGAGCGAGTTTATGTTAATTAGTCACGGATAATAATTCTTAATTAGCTTATTCCGAAGACTAACAAGACTTCCTAATTGAATTATCCCTAATCACAATTAGAATATTAAGCACACCAGAAAGGCTACAAGTAGTTCAATCCTATCCCTAGGTAAATTCTATAAAATGAGGCTTAGTGCCTCAAGTTCTTGTTAATTAATCTTTTCCAACCCCAAACTATTTTTCCCACAATTAATTCGAATTTAATGGGGGAGTCCTAGGGTTAGCTAATCCCTTTGGAAACATGAAAGAATAAGAATAATTAAAGAAACAACAACTCACTTCATAAATATAGAAAAATCATTCAATACATAAGCACAACAAGGTATAAAATCCACACTTAATTATGAATATTCCCATAAACAAGATTCAAGTGTTGGATAAAATACCACACACTTAAATATTCAATATAAATCAAGGAAATGAAGAAACAAACATAAATGGGTAAGAAAACCTTAACCACAAGCTTTAATCTTCACAACCCAAGTGTGTTTGTGCAAAACCCTAGCCTCCACCTTGTTCTTTCTAGTCTAAGAGAATGAAAATAAGCCAAAAGATCCTTTACAAATGACCCTAGTAGGGTATTAAATGATTTTGGGATCAAAAATGTAAAATTCCAGATTTTCCCATGCCTGAAGCCCGCACTTCGCATTTGCGAACAAAAGTTCACAATTCCCAACATTGCCTTAGGACAACTGAGTTTGCATTTCCCATAATAATTTAACATTTGCGAAGTCCTCCAATCCCACCTGAGTTCGCATTTGCTAGATTTAAATCACATTTGCGAAGCTGCCCTACTTAACGCTGTGTTCGCATATGCGAACATTCCTTCGCATTTGCAAAGGCTACCCATTTCCAGTTAAGTTCATAATTGCGAACCTTCCTTCGACGAAGGTTCCCTTTTTGTACTGGACGCAATTCCCAGGATTAGAGTGCCCTGCCCAGAATTTTCTTCTTTTGGCTTCTTTTTGACTCGTTTTCACTTGGTTTCTTCGACATCACTTCTAAATCACATTCACCCTGTCAAGTAGAAGTAATTGACATTAAATGCATGATTTTATCACCATAAACATAGCAAAGGTATAGTTTAAAGGCAAGATAAGTCGGGTAAAATACCAACTTATCACACCCCCAAACTTGAACAATTGCTTGTCCTCAAGCAACGAAAGCAACAAAATCTCTTCCCATGTGGTTCAACAACTTCATATCTTTATCACACCAAGCCAACAAGAAGATCTATTTTAAGTAAAAATGCATGACTTCGATTAGTACCAAAAAGTACTCCAAAGCATATGAACTATCAAGCACTTCACATAATCAAGTGCTCACACACCAATGCAAATCAAAGTAGCAATCAAGTCATGACACTAAAGCTTTAAAATTTGCCTCTCCATCACAATCAACTTTCTTTGGTCATTCTTCCGAATTGGAAATGAGATTAAATTCACAACTCAAACTTCATGTGCCCTCACATTTAAGAGAGGATCCCACACTCATAATTGTTATTTCAAAGCAACAATGGGATATCAAATGGTAAGAATTCACTCTCTCTCAAAAAGATTTTCACATGCACACGTGTAGTACCATAGGCTTGCCCTTTATGTATTCCTCCACTAATGTAGATAACTCGGTTCAAAATCAATTAGGACTTAAGGGTTGTAGTTTAGGCTTTTGGATAAGGTATGGTTCAATTTTGGTAAAGTGATTCAAAACCTCCCCAAACACTACACAATCTACAATTAAAGTCCACTTCCTTCAAACACATTTTTCACTTTTTTTCACCTAATCTTCCCTTTATTCACTTTATATATATATATTTCCTTTTTGACTTTTTATCATTTTCTTGTACCTTCCACCTTTTCAATAATTTCCATATCACAACTTTTCCAACCATTCACCCCCAAACTTAGGCTTTTAGCCTATGTTTGCACTTTAAAAGTACTTCGGAAGGTAAGGTGCCAAAAGGTATATCAATTAAGATCAAAGGCTTTAAGCTTATAACATGGTTGCCAGAGAATAAGGTTAAAGGCTCAAAATTGGTTGACTAGGGAAAATATTTACGGGTAGGAAATTTTTAGGCATACTAGCTGTCCAAGGAAGGCCTACTATTATTTTTCGAACCAAGTTAATCTATGATTTCTCCTTGAAGCACATTCCGGGCAAGTTCTAGACTAAAAGCAATGAAAAGGAACTTCATAAACAATCTCATCACACATGGCACATGAACATTCGAATGGAACATCAATCCAAAATCCAATTGGAACCAATGACTGAAAGATGTTGCATATAGCATAAGATTCTAATTTATGAATCAAAGAGCCAAAATTTGAGTGTAAAAGTCATGACCTTACTACTTTACTTATTATATTTTGTGTTTTTCTTTTTAAACAATCAACAATTCATATGCCGAGGATTAACTATGTTGGTACCAAGCAAGCCACAACCAATGGGCACTAATCCCAAAACAAACCATTTAATACCCTCAATTATCAAAAACGAATTCTAACTAAAAGACTAATTCCCTTAAGAAAGTTGTCAATCCATCCATCATCGGGAAAAGTCGACAAAATTTTTCTACAATTACCTGGTTCAACTAGAAAAATTGGCATCCTTGGAAAAAGAACCATGGCATAAAGAAAACCAAGGATATCGCCACTAACAAAAAAAACATACTAAAATAAATAAAAATTAAGAAGCTGCCTAATAACAACTACTAAACAAACTAATATTAACATACTAATATACACATGGTATAAAAACATACTAATAACAAAATGAAAAGCATAAACAACAGTCAAGGTACTAATCCGCCAAATGTCCAACAAAACATCACAGTTATGCAAGAAGCCACCCCCAACCAAAGATGCTGCAATGTCTCCAATGCAACTAAACATGATATAGTAGAAAATGGTGGAGAATGCTCCCTGTATACTGCATCAATTGCTATCCCCGCTCTCGGACTCAGGCTTAGAAAAAATTCCAGGATTTTCAGCTTTTGAGCAGCTGGGCTGCATATGTCGCAAATCCCAACTTTTCTTCGCAATTGCGAAGTTGACAGTTAAGGGAAATGTGAGATAAACTTCTCATTTGCGAAGTTCTTCAGGGAGAGACAGATCTTGCAATTGCGAAAAAATCATCGCAAATGCGAAGTCCCATCATCCCAGGCAACCCCTCTTCTAGAGTTCAGTTCCTCAGCCCAAAAATTTCCATTTCAAGCTTTATTTTGCAAACTCAATCATTAATTGAGCATATATCATGCATTACACTTCATAAACGACCATGAATCAAGAATTTACAATGGTTTTGGCCACGAATTTCATTCGATCCTCACATCGAACACATTAAAGGCGCAAACTTTTTACTTCCATTGACAAGAGCTTGGGTACTCAGACTTCCCCAAATTTTTACAAATAAGAAATCACTCACACTCAACCAAACCTCACCCAGAAATCACATATAATATTTTTGAACAATTCTCAACCATTTAGGGCAAGAGTGACCCATTAAAATTCTAGGGTTCCATGATACCCAACAAGATAAACATGAGAGTAAACATGGAGAAGAAGGGAGTGTATAGATTTAAGCTTTCATACCTGAGTTTTTGCGATGAGAGATGAAGCTTTTGTGCCTTTACAATGATGAGAGAGGAGAGACCAAGACTTTGAGAGTTTTTTAGAGTGAGAGCTGATTTTGGTTCAAAATGGGCAAGGCAGCATTAAAGCCCCACAGAAGTCGCAAATGCGACAGAGACCATCGTAATTGCGGAGTCCAAGTTTCTCTGCTTGTTGGCAAATGCGAAAGCAAAATCGCAAATGCGAACCCCTGCCCTGCAATTTCCAGTCAGCTACTGGTTTTTGCCAACGCGTCATCCCGACTTGCTCAAATCAACTCCAAAAATTCTCAAACTTGGCAGATTAGTTACAAATAACATTCTAAGTTATTCTAAAAAAGAAAATTTCAGAAATGATGAGAAATTTGAAATGCGGGACTTGAAGGATTTTTAGAAGGCTTCAAATGCGGTCCATTCTGCAGTCGCATAGTGAACCTGCGGACCGCATAGTGACCTTATTCGCCGCATTTTTCAAATGTCAATTTGGGAATTTATCTGACTTTTTCTACGGTGGATGTGCGGACCAATGATCAGTTATGTGACTGCATTTCTACCGCATTTTCCACTTGCCAATTCTGCCTCTTCTCTAATTTGTTCTGCGGTGGATTTGCGGACCGCATATCAGTTCTACGACCGCATCCCTATCGCATTTTGCCTGCTGCTCTTTTTCGATCCTTGGAACTCCCAGCATTCCAACAAACATAGTAAACTAAAAAATTTGAAAAATGTAAAAGAGAAATGGGTGTTACCACCCATGGGATGCCTCTCATGAAGCTCTTGATTTAACGCCGTGGCACGACACAAACAACATTACTACTTTTCTCGCCACTTGGATGATATGAACTGAGCCCCCAGCTTGGAATCAACCTTGTGACCTCGAGCGATGGGGGGTGGTAATTTGATGTTTGAGCCAATGCTTAACATATTCATTTTGCACTTCTTGGCTGTCAAGTGAGGAATGTCGTTTTGATTTCTTGCTTCCTCAAACTGTAAAATTTATGGCTTGAGTTTTTCCTCCTCGCACTCCTTCATTGATTCATGAGGTTCAACTTCCGTGTCACCACACAATCCTAACGTTGAAAAATGATTGGATTGTGACTTCAAGCCTTCACTTTGTAATTTTTCTAGCTTGACATCCTCTTTTCCCCCTGGATTAAAGTCAACATCAACCCATATTGCATTTTTACCGGTTGACTCCAATTTCATATTTTTGTCGGCATCAATAACACTCATTGAGTCGGTTGGCGGAAGTTCAATTCTTGGCTCCTCAATGTAAAGTTCACTTTCTTCCCCGGAATTGGACTCTTCTTGGCTTTCTTCCACACACTCTAGTTGTTGGTCATAGTGAGCCTCAACCAATTTTTGCATTTGGTCTTCCAAAGTGCGGATGTATTCATCATTGTAATTCAAGCCTTGACTCAAGTCCTCGAGTGCAAAGTTGTGCTTCTCCTCATTTTCAAGAATGGTCTCCAACATGAGAATTATTTTCTCATCTTAAGCATTTGGGAGTTCTTCTTGGTTTTGATCAAGTGTCAAGGAAGGATTTTCATTTTCGACCTCCAAGAGAGACTCTAGGTTTCCATTCACTTTCGAGGCTTTTTGAGCCCTTGAGGCTTCTATCAACTCATCCATTTGCAAGTGCAACCGTTCAAGTGCTAAGTCATTTTGGAGACTAGTCTCCAAAAGATGCTCCAAGGCATTTTGCTCTTTGTTTCCTTCCTCAAGTAGACACTCCAACATGATTTCGAACTCTCCATTTTTGCCATGCTCAACTTCTTCAATCCCCGTAGCCCTGTAGTTTTCATCACAAGAAGCAAACTCATCATAGTAGGGGCTTGGGGAAGGGAATGTCAAATATGCACAATAATCCCAATGGCCATTTTGGCAACCACACTTATCACACATACTCCAACCTTGGGGTTGAGATTGTGCGCACAATCCACCCCCGGGAGAATTTAAACAATGTTTCCATGAGTGTGGTCCACCACAATAAGGACAAGGGTCGTCAAAATATGAACAACTCCCATCCGACCAATTTGCATTATATGATGCCATTTTTCAAGAATGATAAAATAAACAAGAAACTAACAAGAAAGATAGACCCAAGGTTAAAAAAATAATTACACAAGTATTAACAAGTTTGGATCAAAGCACTTCTGCTTATTTCTCAAACAACCTAAATTACGCCAAATTTTTCCCCAGCAACGGCGCCAATTTTGATGACGTTCAAATCCACCGTTAAAAAGAAATAGATATGGTCGCAGCAATATAATTACCCAACTATGAGTCGGGGTCGAATTCAACGAGAATAATGTGTAAGCGATTAGGAATGTAAGAGAACTATCGCTAGTCGCGCAGTGCCAAACAATAAGAATTTTGGGTTGAAAATTGTTTTTATATCTAAAATGCGAAAATGTAAACTAACCTAAACCAAGTAAAATGACCAATGGCTGCAAGTACGAAAGTATCGGGAACTATACTCAAGTAACGATCCAATTATCTCATGATTTTACAAATATGAGCGAGTTTATGCTAATTAGCCGCGGATAATAATTCTTAATTAGCTTCTTCCGAAGACTAACAAGACTTCCTAATTGAATTATCCCTAATCACAATTAGAAGATTAAGCACACCCGAAAGGCTACAAGTAGTTCAATCCTATCCCTCGATAGAATCTATAAAATGAGGGTTAGCGCCTCAAGTTCTTGTCAATTAATCTTTCCTAACCTCAAACTATTTTTTCCAAAATTAATTCGGAGTTAATGGGAGAGTCCTAGGATTAGATAATCCCTTTGGAAACATTAAAGAACAAGAATAAATAAAGAAACAACAACTCACTTCAAAAATATAGAAAAATCGTTCAATACATAAGCACAACAAGGTATAAAATCCACACTTTAATTATGAATATTCCCATAAATAAGATTCAAGTGTTGGATAAAATACTACACACTTAAATATTCAATACAAAGCAAGGAAATGAAGAAACAAACATAAATGGGTAAGAAAACCTTAACCACAAGCTTTAATCTTCACAACCCAAGTGTGTTTGTGCAAAACCCTAGCCTCCACCTTGTTCTTTCTAGTCTAAGAGACTGAAAATAAGCTAAAAGATCCTTTACAAATGACCCTAGTCGGGTATTAAATGATTTTGGGGATCAAAAAAGTGAAATTCCAGATTTGCCCATGCCTGAATCCCGCACTTCGCATTTGCGAACAAAAGTTCGCAATTCCCAACATTGCCTTAGGACAACTCAGTTCGCATTTCCCAAAATAATTTTGCATTTGCGAAGTCCTCCAATCCCAGCTGAGTTCGCATTTGCGAGATTTATATCGAATTTGCAAAGCTGCCTTGCTTAACGCTGTGTTCGCATATGCGAACATTCCTTCGCATTTGCGAAGGCTACCCATTTCCAATTAAGTTCGCAATTGCGAACCTTCCTTTGCATTTACGAAGGTTCCCTTTTGTACTGGACTTCGCAATTCCCAGGATTAGCTCGCATTTGCGCGCTCAGAGTGCCCGCCAAGATTTTTCTTCTTTTTGACTCGTTTTCACTTGGTTTCTTCGACATCACTTACAAATCACATTTACCCTGTAAAGTAGAAGTAATTGACATTAAATGCATGATTTTATCACCATAAACATAGCAAAAGTATAGTTTAATGGCAACATAAGTCGGTGAAATACAAACTTATCACCGAAGTAGAAAGTAAAGATAGCTTAGAAGTGGTTTCTGCATCCAATTTTTAATACTGGAGTCAAAGGATATGATGTGGATAAGGGGATATCTGGAACTGTAGAAGTGGAGTGTCCTTGGGCCATGTCTGGTGTGGTTCAGGAAGATGAGTTGGAGTCACTACTACTACTGGCTCTGCAGACAGGCCAGTTGAAGTAGTGGTTTTGCCTTTAGGGTCCTTGGGGTTGCCATGGCCCTTGGTGATGTACCAGGGGAAAGGTGTCTTGGCTTTCACTTTCACATCAAATATTCTCTTCTCCACATCTAGATCCTCAAAATACATGGTCAAAAAATTTGGGAAGGGGTAGGATCGATCACCTTCGTTAACTACCCGTGTAATCACCCTAGACATCACATTCCTGACGTTGATCGGGTACCCACCATGATCGATGCCACCAATATACCCCGGGAGATAGGAAGAGAGTTGTCGTGAGTGGTAGGGTCTATGCTGATATACCTCGGGAGATAAGAAGAGAGTTGTCGTGAGTGGTGGGGTCTATCCTAATACAAAAAAATGTCTTCCACCCTTTTGCATCAAAGTTCATGGTCCTCCTCAGAATTTTTACTCCCGCGAGCAACCAAGTTGGGGTGGAGCCTGGGATTACCAAGTACTGTGCCAACCAAGAACGAGTAGCCTCACCCAATGCCACCTTTTCTAAGTACAATGCCTCATCCTACTCCGAGAAGCCCAGGTATTCATTAATCAATTTTCCATCAAATTTTACTTTCAAATTTCGCACCTCGGTAATTGTGGTTCCCTTTTTTATGTGGGCAACATTCGTGTAAAACTCCTTTATCAAGTGCTCATTTGTATCCTCCCGTGTCCTATGAAATAATTTCATCCTGTTCTTTCTCTGAACTGGGTCAGCACATTGGGGTTATGAGGCAAAAGGTCAGGTGTAATGAATTTCTGCTCAGGTATCAACTTCCTCTCGGGCCACCATTCTCTAAACTTGTGGTAGGCCACTTCACTCACAAATCTATATTGCCATGCTTCTGACTTCCTGGTTCTATCTACCCTTCCTACTTGGGGATTACTCCCTCTTTTTTCTTCTCCTTCTTCTTCTACTGGACCCTCACCAGATGGTGAAGTTGTAGGTGAGGTAGAATAGGCATTGTCAATGCCCGGAGCTGATCCATCAGACGACTCAGAAGATATTTGCACTGATGCTTGGGTAGTAGGAGAGCCGGAGGTGTATCTCTCAATATGTTCCTCTCTCCGTCCAGTCAGGAATATATTCTAGCATGGAGTCTGCCGAACGCCTCCCGGGAGGACACATACTCACTCCCCAAATGGTCAATAGCTCTATCAGCAACCCTTATGATCCTTCTTGAGTTTTTGATGGCTTGCCGGGATCGCGGGGTGAATCTAATCATGCCTCGTCCCCTACCCTAGGAGGACTCTCCTTTCCCTTTCTATTTATCACCTCCGCCTCGTGATTTCACCATTATTTGCTAAGAGAATACATTCTATTCTTTTTGTATCCCAGTAACAGATGAAGCTGTGTAGAATAAAATTGCAGACAGTCAGAGTTGCAGAACGCAGACCGGATAAAATGAAGTGCGGGATGCAAAGAAGCTACCGTAGGCTGTACAAAATGCACAATGGTCCGCACTGAGGTGGGGTTCAGACTACCCACTCTCTCATTCTACGCACCACAGACCTCATAAAATCCATCGCGGTCCGCGGTAAGTTGTACCTAGCAACACCAACCTAGGGTTTTAATTTTTCACATTTTTAGTCCAAATTTTCACCTATTATTGATCCCCCTAGGTGTTGAATCAATGTTTTTAACTACTTAGTCGTAATTTAAACAACTTATGAAACCCTAAGCTAAAACATTAAAGAATAAGGGGAGAAGAATCGAAGAACTGATCAATTTAACAGAAAATAAACACATTTAAAAGCTAAGTAAAGATTAAAAATACCAGAAGTGAGATGCAATGTAGATGAATGAGACTCAGCAATTGAATTCATGCAATTAGACGTGATGAACAATACTTTGTTATCTTTTGAGAGCAAAAGGTAGAAAAGTTTGAAATGAGGTCCTCATGTCCTATTTATAGAAAAAGGTACTGGGGCTCATCTTACCTACCCACCGCGGACAACACAAAATGGCACCGTGATCTGCGGTACACAGAAACAAGAGGCACTGGGGAGATGTCCACTGCGGATCGCAAGAAATGTAATGCGTTCGCAGTGGTCCATCGCGGACCGCACAAGATGCATTACGGCCGTGATGGCAAACTTCAGAGACTCCTCATTTTTTACCAATTAACTCCGGGGTCCGCATTGAATCTCCCCCCCCCCCCCCCGTACTAAGGCCCTTGCGGCCGTATAAAATGCAATGCGTCCGCTGTGCAAACTTCAAAGAGTGCGAATTTTTCCCAACTTAGTCCTGCACTGCATCAAAATAATCCTACAACATCTCACAACCAGTTAGTCCAAAATAAATCCTACACTAAGAAAAGAACCAAAGAAAAACAAAAATAAAGACACATGGGTTGCCTCCTAAGAAACGCTTGATTTAATGTCACGACACGACGCATGTTACCATTAAATCACTTAAGATGGACCAGTGCCACCACATGGCTGCCATCAATCTTGCCCAGCTAGTGCTTTACCCTGTGCCCATTAACTGTAAAAACCTCCCGATTTTTGTTCTTCAACTCAAGTGCACCAAACAGAGTCACAAATACCTGTTCAAAAGGTCCACTGAATTTTGACTTAAGCTTTCCCGGAAACAGATATAACCGAGAATTGAACAGAGAACCCAATCACCAACGTTGAACTCCTTGCCATGAGCATATTTATCATGAAGGTACTTCATTTTGTCCT
Organism: Nicotiana benthamiana; assembly: GCA_034376525.1. Classification (NCBI taxonomy): domain Eukaryota; kingdom Viridiplantae; phylum Streptophyta; class Magnoliopsida; order Solanales; family Solanaceae; genus Nicotiana; species Nicotiana benthamiana. The sequence goes on along the minus strand of CM067323.1, from coordinate 72,365,652 downwards.
TGTACAAGGATGAACTAGAGTAGGCATAGAATCGAAATTCATCAAGTTCATTAAGCTGCTCCACACGAAGATTTGCTATCACATCCCATTCAAGATTCAACTTCCTCAAAGCCCACATGGCCTTGTGCTCTAACTCAACCGGTAGATGGAAAGCTTTTCCAAATACCAACCAATACAGAGACATACCAATCAGAGTCTTATAAGCAGTCATATTAGCCCATAGATCATCATCCAACTTCTTTGACCAATCCCTCCTGTTTGCATTGATTGTCTTTGACAATACTCTTGATTTCCATGTCTAAGACTTCAACTTGGACACTCACCTGAGGATGATAAGAAGTAGAAACTTTGTGATCGACACCATACTTTGCAAGCAAAGTGTCAAAAGTTCTATTACAAAAATGAGACCCCCCCCCCCTTCATTTATGATTGCATGAGGAGTGCCAAACCTTGTAAAAATGCTCTTCATAAGAAACGCAAAAAACTCCGGGCCTCATTGTTGGGTAAAGCCACGGCTTCAACCCACTTCGAAACATAGTCAACCACTACAAGAATGTATGTGTTTCCACACAAGCTAACAAACGGTTCCATAAAATCAATGCCCCAATACATCAAAATATTAACTTCAAGAATGGTATTGATAGTCATCTCATCTTTCTTTGAAATTCCACCTGCTCTTTGACATTCGTTACATCTCTTCACAAGTTCACTTGCATCTTTGTAAAAAGTTGGCCAATAAACCCCACAATTAAGAACTTTTAAATCGTCCTCGCCCCTCCATGATGGCCACCATAGGGATAGGAATGACAAGACTCTGAGATATTCAGTTGCTCCTCTTCCAGAATACACCTTCAGATCACATCATCCGTGAAGATCTTGAATAAGTATGGCTCATCCCAATATAAATCCAAACTATCCCATTTGAGCTTCTTCCTTTGGTTAGAAGAGAGCTCTCACGGGATTATACCAGTCACAAGGAAATTAGCAACATCCGCAAATCATGGTTCGTCGGGAAATGAATCATTGATCTCTAGGCCATGACGAGGCCTCCCCTCCTCTTCCAAGCGGGACAAGTGGTCCGCCACTTGGTTTTCACTACCCTTCCGGTCCACAATCTCCAAATCAAACTCTTAAAGTAACAGACCCATCACATCAGTCTGGCTTTGGAATCCTTCTTCATTATCAAGTACCGGAGTGTGGAATGATCGGTATGAGTTATGACCTTGTCACCCATGAGATACGGCCGAAATTTCTCCATTGCGAACACATAGCCAAAAGCTCTTTCTAAGTCCCCGTATAGTTCACTTGAAAATCATTCATTGTCTTGCTCGCATAGTACACCGGATGCAATATTTTGTTCACTCTTTAACCCAAAACCTCCCCAACTGCAACATCGCTGGCATCACACATAATCTCAAAAGGCAAGCTCCAATTGGCTACGGTAATAATACGAGTGGTAGTCAACTTGTGCTTGAGAAGTTCAAAGGCTTGAATACATCTCTTATCGAACACGACCTTGGAATCTTTTTCCAATAACTTTGCATAAGGGATTCACTACCTTCAAAAATTCTTTGATAAATCTCTGGTAGAACCTTACTCCCTTGACAGAGGTAGGGGAGGGAGCCTTATATCAATTTTTGCTTTGTCCACCTCTATACCTTGCTCTGAAATTTATGCCCAATAACTATACCCTCCTCAACCATGAAGTGGCATTTCTCCCAATTAAGAACAAGATTGGTTTCTTCACAACGGGTCAACACTCTATCAAGATTTTTCAAACGTTCAGCAAATGAGTCACCCACCACACTAAAGTCGTCCATGAACACCTACAAAACATATTCCACAATATCGGTGAAAATGGTCATCATATACCACTAGAATGTAGCCCGGTGCATTACCTCATTCAACCTCCTTTGATGTTCCAAGGAGGGCTTTGCATCATCTTTCATAATAATCTTGTGCATAAAGAAGGCGGGGCTTATCCCTGGAATATCATCTAAGGTCCATCCAATTGACTTCTTCCACTTTTGAAGCACCACCAATGTGGCATCAACCTACATGTTAGCAAGACAAAAAGAAAGAATAACTGGTAAAGTTGAACTAGGGCCTAAGAATACATACTTGAGGTGTGGAGGCAACGACTTCAACTTCAATACAGGAAGTTCCTTGATTGAAGGTTTTTTTGGTGGAGTCTTCCTATGTTCAAGATCCAATGGGGGTTTCCTAGGCTCATAAGAGTAAGAGCCCATTCCATGCAAAGCATTCACACACTTCACTCGTCCTTCATCGTCATTCACATCAAGATTCAACAGTACAACCTCTAGTAACATCAACTATCACTGCCGTGACAAGGTCCACATGGGGGCACACTTCAGAACTGCAGATATGAAAGACCATTTTCTCATCACCCACCCGGAAGGTGAATTCCCATGCTTCCACATCAACTAAGGCCTTCCTAGTAACAAGGAAAGGTCTTCCTAATATGATTGGAATCTCATAATCTACCTCACAATCCAAGATCAAAAAATCAACTGCCAAGATAAATTTGTCCACACGGACAAAAACAAGATCAATCATACTCAATGGTCTTTTTATAGTTCTATCCGCCATTTGCAATTTCATGGAAGTCGGCCTCGGTTGCCCAATACCCAAAGTCTTAAAAACTAAGTAGGGCATCAAGTTGATACTTGCCCCCAAATTACATATAGCTTTTTCAAAGTCCGCACTACCAATGGTGCGAGGAATGGTGAAAACACCGAAATCTTCTAGCTTCGGGGCCATTGAGTGCACTATTTCACTAACTTGATGGGTCATCTTGATAGTTTTTCAATCCATGGATCTTTTCTTTGTCACCAAGTCCTTCATGAATTTAGCATAACCCGATATTTGCTCTAGAGCCTCCACCAAAGGCACATTAATGGATAAGCTCTTCATCATGCTAATAAATGTTTTGAACTGATTCTCATTTTACTGCTTCACGAGCTTTTGAGGAGTAGGTCGAGGTGGCCTTGGTAAAGGAGCCTTGGCTTTTTGGCATAATCATTTCTGGCATGTCTATTACTTGTTCCCTAGATGGGTTCACATCATTATGAATCTCCACCTTGGAATCTTCAATATCTATCCTCACTTCCTTATTCACGTTCTCGTCAATCATATTTTCAACCACCAAAGGAATCTCAACTTCTTGAGACTCAACTTCATCACTCAAAATTTCTTTTTGTTTGGAGGCATTCACATCCCCGCTTCGTCCACTCCTTGTGGTCACTGCCATAACATAACTGTTACCACCCTTCGGGTTAACTACCGTATCAGTTGGTAGAGTCTCCTTAGGGCGAGTATTCAAGGATTGTGATATTTGGCCTAATTGAACATCCAAGTTTCTGATTGAAGTGTTGTGGGAAGCCAACTGAGCATCAGAGTCCGCGTTCTTTTTCATTATCTGTCCAAACATCATTTCAATTCTCTCAATTTTATTTTGGAATAACTAGGACCTTGGGATTGAAACGGGGGTGGATTGTTCAGTTGTTGATAAATTGGAGGCCTTTGAAAGTCTTGCCTCGATTTCCTTGATCATCATTATTCCAACCACCCTGATTGTTGTTGCCATTCCAATTACCCTGATTGTTCTGATTATTGTTCTGATTGCCCCAATTGAAATTTTGGTTGTTGTTCCCCCAATTACTATTCCCTTGTTGTTGTTGATTTCCCCTATTGCCTTGGGGTCTCCATTGTTGTTGGTTGGAAGAATTGCCCCTTTAACCTTGATAATTGTTCATGTATTGCACTTCTTTATTGAGTCCATCATAACCATCATCTTGGAATCCACCACAATCATTGTCATATTTATCCGAACTCTCTTGGTTATGCTGACCTCTTTGTCTTTCTTTATTCACTAGCATGTTGACACCCCCCATAGCATTTACTTGGTGCGAATTTCGTACCTGTTTTAACTATGCCTTTGCTAGCTGGTTGTCACACCTTCTTTTTCATCTACACCCCCGCAAAGGAGCGTAAAGGAGTTTTTCCAATTAAAGGACAATCGGAACGAAATTTATTTATTGAAGTTCAGAGTCGCACTTGGGAGATTTATGGTGTCCCAATTCACCGGTTGAATCTCGAACCAAGGAAAAATATGACTCTCTTATAGTCTGCGAGCCAAAAATCTGAGTAAGGAATTCTGTTAATCCAGGAGAAGGTATTAGGAATTATTGGGTTCAGTGGTTCTAGCACGGTCGCTTAACTGTTGTATTTGATTTTGTCTGATTTTAATACATGCTAACTTATGTGCTTTTTATTCGTAAACCGCTTTTATCATTATTTATTTTAAAAGAATTACGACGTCGTGAATACGCGTCTCTGACCACGTCGCCATCAAGGCACCCGTGGTCGTCAACACATTTAGACTTCGTCGAGATTTGGATTTGGGTCGCATCAAAGCGCGCCCGAGTTTAAGAAAGTAATTTAATTAAATCGCGCTTAAAAGTTCTAACGTAATATTGTTTCGGGAAAGACCGTTGAAATTCGCTAAACGGCCCTTCCAAATTCTAATCATTTTTCATGTTCAATTATTGAGGGCCCCACATTTATTTTGTTCGGTGAGGCTCGTCTCCATTTTTGAACCATTTTCGATCGTTATTTATTTTATAAGAATTACGACATCGTGAAAACATGTTTCGAACCTCGTCGCTATCAAGGCACCCGTGGTCGTCAACATATTTCGACTTCGTCGAGATTTGGATTTGGGTTGCATCAATGCACACCCGAGTTTAAGAAGGTACTTTAATTAAAACGCGTCTAAAGATTCTATCACAATATAAGTTTGGGGAAGACAGCGAAATTCTCTAAACGGCCCTCCCGAATTTAAGCATTTTTCATATAAACATTTATTGAGGGCCCCACAAATACATAACCCAAAAGAAAGAGACGGACAAAATCTCATTTACATGAATACTGCTTTACTGATGAAACAGACTAATGTATAGCAGAATAGTGACATTTGAAGAAACATATAAGAAGCTTGGTAAATCATGTGTGTTAAATGAAGAAAATTATATTTCATAGGTAAATATCAAAGCCAAGCAATATGTGTTAAATGAAGAAAGATGCGTGCATGAATTCAAGCTAAATACATGAGACCTATCACAATTTCAATCACTGAATCCTTTTCATATCAAACTCGTCATTACTAATTAGATAGACGCCATGTTTTAGGAATCGACTAAATCAAACTAAACATTCTGCTTATGTTCAAAACGAGATGGAAGCAGATTCAGCCAATCCGCTAAATGAATTTAGACAAAATAACCAACGTTTCTTGCAAATCAAAGAAAAGTGCAGATTTGTGATGTGCACCTTGAGAGCAACAGCTCTTGAATCTGAAAAAGTTTTGGAGCAGAAAACTCGACGTGACAACCTCGAACGGGCTTCGACAAAGAATCAACAGAAACAGTCGTTCAGACTCAATCGGAAAACTCTCGAACATTAGAACAACGATAACAGAATTCACAAGGATCTAGGCTTAAATTAGGAGTAGATGAATTTAAAGCGTTCCAGATTTCCACCTAGCATTCTTCTCGTGAGAACCTATTTCGACAGAAACATTACCAGCTCAAATGCAACGTCTTGTATTCACACTGTCATGTTCAAAACCAAGAAAACCTATGATTCATCTTCCAAATTCTAACAGGCAAGCAATTTCACACTGACAAACTGACTGAACTATAACAACAATTTGAAATCGACGAAATCTGGACCCAAAGGAAAACTCGACATTACGATAACAGGTAAACCATATAAGCGTAGAAAAATGACCACTCAAAATCAACTTCTACTAACTAGACATACTTAAATACATCATAGCACCGAGCATAGGTTCATTCGATAGGAAATTTGATCATAGAATCATTCGAGACAGAATGCACATCTCAAGAACATTTCTTCAAAAACAAAAGCAGCGTTACATGATGGAAAAGAAATTCAAACCTGAAGTTACAAACTCCTGCTAATAGTTATAGACTCCACAATACACCTCTTGACTCCAAATCCTAGCGAGGCTCAGCGGCAAATAAGTAAGACGATAGTAGAGAACCAAGCTCGAACTTCAATTTTTATATCCTTGGAAACCAGAATCGAAAATTGAAATGAAGAAACAGAAAAATTTTGTTCTGACACTCAAACCAACCTAAAATCCCACATCATCAATTAATCCACTAAAATCTCACACTGCAAGTGAAAATTTAAAACAGAATCATTTTTTTGCTTTTATTTTCTGGATAAAAACAGTATGTAGAAAATGGAAGAATAGGAAGAGATCTAACGTTTTTATCCAAAATTTCTCTCAGAATTCTTTTTCAACCTCCTCCGCCATCGAGAATAAGATTCAGTCCTTTTATGAAACGAGCCCCTGATAAATGTGGGGCTCGGATTGAAAGAAATCAATCCAATGCCTTACATTCATCCAACGAATCGTATCTCGGACCTCCAATCGCGTGCTTTAATCCCAAAATCGAGCGAATGAGATGAGAGGGAATCTCTGGTGAGAAACGGTTATCTGTGGCAAGAGGAGAGAAAGGGGAACATGTGGGGTGAGGGATTTGGTGCTCACTCGCTTGGATTTGGTCTGAAATGGGAAGAGATTCGGGTATTTTTGGGAGAAGAAGAAGAACAATCGCGTGTAGATTAGGGATTTTGGCATTATGTTCGTGTGTGTTTTGATGGAGAATGGGTCGGTTCTGGGAGCAGACGGGCGGGTTTTGATTTTCCTTTGGGCCTATTTTACTTAACAAATTAAGGCCCAAGCCTTTTCCTGATTTTCCTTTGTATTTCCTTCTTTTATTCAATTGTTTTCTTATTCTCTTCTTTTTGTTATTTCTATTTTTTGTATTTTTTTGTTTTAATTATTTTTTCTGATTTTATGGTAACACAAAAAATTAAACTAAACTAATTGATACCTAAAATTATTCTAAATCTAATTTAGGACAATTTCACAAATAAAATGCTAAGTGAACTATTTTTGTCATTTTCTTTATATTTTACTCTAAAACAAATTAATCCCTCATTAATCTTAAAAATATGAAACTATATCCTAAATGCAAATGCATTTTTTATATTTTCATATGAATTAACACGCGCAAATAAAAATGCAAACAATTAACAGAAAATAACACCAAAATTCACAAAAATTGTAAAAAATGAGGAAAAGCCTTTTTTTGTTTGAATTTTTGGGAATAACTCATATATATGGCAAAAATCACGTGCTCACACTGGTTAGTTATTGTTGCCAGCTCTGCTATAGCCTGCCCATGAACATGTAGCTCTTTGTGCAAGTGAGTAACCGTGAGGTCACCCTGTGGCATATTGGCTCTACTTTGTCAAGCGGAGGACGTGTCAACTACCACTTCAAGAATGTCACAAGCCTCATCATAAGATGGCTTCATGAAATTACCCCCAGCAAGTTGGTTTACTATGCACTGATTTGTTGTGTTAATGCCCTCATAGAAAGTCTGTTGTATGATTGCCTCAGTCATATCATTGTTGGAGCATTCCTTTGCCATGGTTCTGTATCTCCCCCAAATCTCATATAATGGTTCGGTGGGCTCCTTCTTGAAATCTAAGATCTCATCCCTTAATGCTGCCATGTGCCCCGGTGAGAAAAACTTAGCAATGAACTTATCCTCCAACTCATCCCAAGTAGTGATGGAATGGTTGGGAAGTCGCTCAAGCCAATCCAATGCCTTCCCTCTAAGTGAAAAAGGGAATAGTCTCAACCGAAATGCATCCTTTGACACATTAGTTTGCTTGCTCCCCCAACAGGTATCCACAAAACCCTTGCTATGTTTGTAAGCATTCTGAGTGGGAGCACGTGTGAAATACCCTCGCTGCTCTAACAATGCCATCATCACATTAGTAGTTTAAAACTTCCCTGCTCTGATCTAGGGTGGGATAATTGCACTAGCATATCCTTGGTTGGGAAGCACTCGAAGAACCACTCTTGGAGGTGGCAGGGGAGGGTCTGGAATATTATCATTGGCTTGTCGGCCTCTCCTTTGAGCTTGAGGTACTATAGGAACCTCATCATCAATATTGTCATCTACCTCCTCCCCTGGCGGAAGATCTCCAAGAGGTGCGTTGTTTGCTGCCATTTTGTATCTGAAGTTGCGATACACACAAATTAGTAACACAGAAAGAAAGAAGAACAATACACAAAACAATTTAGATAGATATCCAAAACCATTAGCTCCCCAGAAACGGCGCCAAAAAAGTGATCGGGGCCAACCCTGCACCACTACAGATTAGCAAGAGTGGTCGATTCATCTTTTACCTAAGATGGTCGGGATCAAATCTACAAGGAGCTAGAAGTGGGAATCAGATTCCTATCTAAACTAGAGATGCATAATTTCTCTTAGTTAATCTTCCAATCATCTTTGGTCTTTTGATTACTTATAAGATTGTGCTAATAAGATGCTAAATTAATCTATGAGTAAGATACTTGAAAGGTTGACTAATTGGTGAAAGAGGCACTAGGGATGTGACTTCTCCTAGGTGAATACTTGACGAGTCCTCGAATATAAGGCAAGTGTTAGTTTCATTCTATAAATAGTAGTAAATAATACTAATCATATATGTATTAGGAGTAGGACATGTACTGTATATATAGGATTCATTGTATAATTGTCATAATCAATCATTAATATATTTTCTCCCATGCATTCTCATATGGTATCAGAGCCAGACCCTTCCTAATTTATTGTTATTGTTGTTGGGCCCCCATTTATATTGTCCAGGCTCAAATTGCAGGCCTGAGTGAAGGGCGGGAAGGGGGTGGAGGTGTTGAGTTGTGTCTCACATTGGTGGGTTATGGGTATTTTGTTCTCCTTATATTGTCTTGGGCAATCCTCACCTCACAAGCTAGCTTTTGGGGTGGCCCAAGTTCCGTTATTATCATGGTATCATATCAATTGTGAGATATTTATCGATGTGCATAAATTCCAACAATTTCGGGAAGAGAAATCAGTCACCGGAAGCCTTTTCGGTGACTTTTTCAAGGTTGTTTGCATCTGCATTGGCTATGTCAATGTTTTGAAAAATCCTACACTACCAAAAGACTCACCACTGTCCGACGACCAAACCCCAGAAAAATCTCCGGCAAAAGCAGCCACACGCGCCCCCATACGGACACCCAGTTTGTCAAAACTTTAGAAAATGGTACCTGGATTATCTCGCTTGTCCACTCTAGAGTGTGAGTTGTGTCAGATCGGTAAGCATACCCGCTCCAACTCCCTACAGCGCCTTGACAATTGAGCAGAGTCACATTTTACATTAGTCCATTCAGATGTTTGGGGTCCTAGTCGGGTTAGCTCTACCTAAGGATTTCGCTACTTTGTTAGTTTCATTGATGATTATTCCATGTGCATTTGGATATTTTTTATGAAAAATCGATCTGAGTTATTTTCTATTTTCAGATCTTTCATGCTGAAATTCAAAATTAATTTGGGGTTTCTGTCCGCACATTTCATAGTGTAATTCCCCAGAGTATTTGTCTTCCCCATTTCAGCAGTTTATGAACTCCCATGGGATTATTCATCAAACATCTTGTCCATACACATCCCAACAAAATGTGGTAGCTGAAAGAAAGAATAGATATCTTATTGAAACTACTCGTACCCTACTCATACAATCTCATGTTCATCTGCATTTTTGGGGGAATGGAGTTCGCACATCTTGTTATTTTATTAATCGTATGCCATCTTCGGCCATCCAAAATCAAGTTCTATTCTCTGTCATGTTTCCCCATTTATCTTTTTTCTCTCTTCCACCGTGTTTGGGGGTACAGGCTTTGTTCATGACCTTACTCTAGGAAAACTTGTGCAAGCAATTGAGGTTCAAGTCGGGTATTACTATCTCTACGTTTAACCCTTTAATTGGGGCTATCAATTTCTTGAATACGCCCCAATTCCTTGTTGGAATAATTTTCCTAAACTCAAGTTCTCTTTCTCAAGAAGAGCCCATGTAAAAAAGACACAAATTAGTGTTTACAACCACTAATTCAACACGGAAAACACAAATTAATCCAAGTATCAAACACATATAGACACTCAAGCCTTAAAACTCAAGAGCCATCAAATACCCACACTAGGGTTGAGCCATAATCCTAGCTAATGAGTCTAACTACTCATAATAATAGAAGAAAACCGATTAATAGATGAAGAAAAACCCATAAGATTTAATTACAAACTAAGATAAAGAAACTTCAGTGTTAAAGTAGCTGCAAAGTGATAAAAATAGTTAAGAACAGCCGTTCACGTTCTCACCCCAAAGTCAGATTACAAAAGATGACCTAAAATAGGAAAAGAAAGTGTTTATACTAGGCCAAATTTTCTGGACAAAAATACCCCTGCGGGGTAGTGCGGTTCGCACAAAATTGAGTGCATCTGTGGTGAGGCTTCTTGGATTTATAATTATGCTCTATGAACTTGGCCATTACGGGCTGCATAAAATTCACCGCGGCTGCGGTGGCTTCTTCTGCGGTCCACACAAAAAAGACCGCGGATGCATTAATTTTCGAAACCACAAGTCTCTAAATTCCTTCTTTGCAGATCGCACAATCTCGATTGCGGATGCAGTGAAGCCATTGCAGTCAGCACAAATTGATTTGCGGCTGCATTGCTTGAGTTTTCAAAATAAGAACCTCTCTGAATCTCCTCAATGTGGACCGCACTAAATGGAATGCGGCCAGTGGATCTGTTGCACTGTGCTTAGACTTGTTCTTGGTGCTTGTACATGTTTTACTCCTTTTTGAGCTGGTTTTGTTTAATTGTCACCTTTGTTTTACCAAACCCTACAAACAAGTGCAAAATATAAGCCTTTGGGACTATTTTGTACATAATTTTTAATCAAAACTCAAGTAAGACGGAGTGTAAAATGAACTATAATACCTAGTTATCAAGCGGCTCCCCCCGTCCTAGCATAAGTTTAGAATTCAGATCCATCGGAGTGTAAATCGATCTATAACCTGTCATTCTTGTCTCCTCAAGAATGTCTAAGGCATACTTCCATTGTGATATTACAATACCTGTGCTAGATTAAATGGCCATAACACCTTGAAAATACTTAGTTTGATTGTGATATCACAATAGTTGTGCTAGATTGAATGGCCTCAACACCTTGAAAATACTTAGTTGCTCAGATCCTTAGTCCGAAAGTGTTAAAAGAGATGTTGTCTCAATTTAGTAGTACTATCCTAATCATTGCTGGTAATAACAATATTGTCAACATAGACCACCAGATAAATACAGAGACTCGAAGCAGAATGTTGACAAAATACAGAGTTATCAGCTTCGCTCCGAATCATGACAAACACCTAGATAAATATGGTGAACTTACCAAACCAGGCACGAGGAGACTACTTTAGACCATAAAGTGACAAGCGCAAGCAACATACAAGGTCCCGAGAATCCCCCTAAGCAACAAACCCAGGTGGTTGCTCCATATAAATTTTATCCTCAAGGTCACCGTGTAAAAAACCATTCTTAATATCCAACTGATAGAGAGGCTAATGGCGAAAGCAATCATGGATAGAAAAAGACGGACTGATACTATCTTAGCCATGTGAGAGAAGGAATCACTGTAATCAAGCCCAAATATTTGAGTATATCCCTTGGCAACAAGACGGGCCTTAAGGCAATCAACCTTAAAATCTGGACCAACCTTGACTGCATACACCTAATGGAAACCAACATTAGATTTACCTGAAGGAAGAGGAACGAGCTCCCAAGTACCACTTGTACGTATAAAAGGCATCTCATCAATCATAGCATATTGCATCCTAGATGAGACAATGCTTCACTTGTAGACATAGGGATTAAAATAGAGGACAAAGAAGATATATAAGCATAATAGGGTGATGACAAATGATGATAGCTTAAACTGACATAATGGGGATTAGGATTAAGTGTGGTCTGTATACCTTTTCGAAGTTTAATCGGTGTAATAGGAAGAGACAAGTCTGCAGTAGGAGCATGGTCAGGTGAATGACGTGAATTAGGTGGGCCTGATGCTGGGCACGGATGATGATGATAATTCAAGAGTGGTGTTCTTGTGGCTGGGGATCTAGGAGGAGCCACACTAGACTCCCCAATGATTGGAATGGGTAAGACTTCTGTGGCGGAAGGTGAAGGAGGAGCTATAATAAACTCCTCAAATGTCGGTATAGGTAAGACCTAAGATATATCGAGGTGATCAGCAGAGGTAAAGAAAGACAGACACAAAAAATATGATGTCAGCTAACATAAGGTACCTAAGAAGATCAAGTAAGTAATAATGATATCCCTTATGAACACGAGAATAACCGAGGAAGACACACTTGAAAGCACGAGGAACTAACTTATCTTTCCTAGGGGCTAAGTTATGAACGAAACAAGTGTTCCTAATAACATGAGGGTGAAGAGACTATAATGGTGATTGGGGAAACAATAATGAGTACGGAATATGATTCAAGATGGGAGATGAAGGCATTTGATTAACCAAATAACAAGCTGAGTTAGCTCCTCGTGCTCTTAAGTGCATATTTATGGGTTACACGAGAACACAAAAGGGATATCGATGTTATTCTCCTGACCTTCAACGATTTTTTATGTCTTCTGATGTTACCTTCTTTGAAACCCGATCATACTTCACAGGTCCAGTTAATTACTTAGATATTTCTGAGGTGCTACGTGTTCCTTCTTTTGGAGATTCTATCTCTATCTCCCATTGTTCTTCCTCCCTATCTCCACCGCCTATAGTTCCAATTATAACTCGACCACCTATAGTCAGTTAAAACAAGCAAAAATCGTACCTTTCCTCGCCCTGGGGGCTGCGGGCCAACTATGTCCATTCCCCACTTGATGAATGGCCAGGGGGATGTGACGGAATGGAGGGGTTCTCTTGGTTGGTGTATCACTGGGGCGACCTTTTGGCACTGCTCGCATCAGCGGGCGTACTCTGCTGCCTCTTTCTTCATGGTGGGCCAATAGTAGCCGGTGCGTATGCTGCATCTAACGAGGGCGCGGTTGCTAGTGTGGGTGCCGCAATAGCCCTCGTGTACTTCTTCGAGTACCGGTCTTGCTTGTTGCGGCCCTAAGCACTTGGCTAGGGGATCGCCGAATGTCCTTTCATAAAGTTCGCCGTTGATCATGCAGTATCGGGCGGCCTGCACGCGGAGCTTTTTTGCTTCTTTTTTATCAAGGGGGAGTGTCTCGTCCTGCAAGTAAGATACGAACTGGTTGCGCCAGTCCCAAGTTAGGTTTAAGGAAAGTACCTCGGTGTGATTGATAGCTGAGTGGAGGAGCGTGACCACACTCTCTTTGTTGACGCCTTTGGTGGCGGCAGCCAACTTCTCCAGGCCGTCCTCTTTGATATTCTGGCTCTGGGAATTTGTTCGAAACGGCATTCGTCGAAAGTAGTCATCAGCCTATGGATTTCTGACTGATAGTTTTGCAGCCTCTGTTCCTTGATTTGATAAGTCCCAGTGATCTGGTTTACCACAAGCTGGGAGTCGCAGTGGAGGAGAATTCAGTGGGCTCCATATTTGGTGGCCAGCTTCATGCCTGCAATTACGGCCTCGAACTCGGCCTCGTTGTTAGTCATTTTCGGGCATCATATGGACTGGCGAATTGTTTTGCCCGAGGAGACTTCGAGAACAAGTCCCAGTCCTGATCCTGATGCATTTGAGGCGTCGTCCGTATAAAGGACCCATAGGTCGTTTTCAGAGGATGCGCGTTGTGCCTCAAGTTCCCTCTTTGGCAGGACTTCCGCGCTGAAGTCGGTGATGAAGTCAGCTAAGACTTGTTACTTGATGGCGGTTCTTAGGAGGAATGTAATATCATGCTCGCTGAGCTCGACGGCCCATCTGGCGAGTCGCCTAGAGAGTTCGGGTTTGTGCACGACGCTCCTTAGAGGAAAGGTCGTCACCACCCATATGGGATGGCACTAAAAATACGGTCGTAGCTTTTGTGAAGCTACTACAAGTGCCAAGGCTAATCTCTCGAGGTGGGGATACTGGGTTTCGGTGTCTACTAAAGTTTTGCTGATATAATAAATAGGAGATTGCGTGCCTTTGTTTTCGCGCACTAGGACAGCGCTGACCGCGACCTCTGACATGGCCAGGTATACCAGAAATAGTTCTCTGGTGTGAGGTGATGATAAGTATGCTTTTAAGTTCCTCAGGGCTTCTATGCATTCTCCGTTCCATTGCAATCCCTGGTCTTTTTTCAGTACATCAAAGAACTTATGCCATCTGCGGAGGAGCGTGAGATGAATAGGGAGAGGCGGCTATTCGGCCCATTAACTTCTACACCTGCTTCTTGTTGCTTAGTGTTTCTGGGATGGCCTCTATGGCTTTAATCTTGTCAGGGTTGACTTCTATGCCCCTTTGTGATACTAGAAATCCCAGGAACTTTCCCGACGCTACTCCAAAAGCGCACTTCTCGGGGTTCAGTTTCAAACCGTACTTCCTTAGTATTTCGAAGGTCTCTTTTAGGTGGGTGAGGTGATCCTCCTTTTTTGATGATTTGACCAACATGTCGTCGATGTAAACCTCCATTGTTTTGCCGAGTTATTCCTTGAACATAGTCGTCATTAGCCTATGGTAAGTGCCCTGCGTTCTTGATCTCGAAGGGCATTACCTTATAGCAATACGTCCCCTAATGTGTGATAAAAGTTGTTTTCTCCTGATCTTCTTCGGCCATTATGATTTGATTATAGCCGGAATACGCGTCAAGGAAGCTTAGCAGCTCATGGCCTGCCGTTGCGTCTATCAGCTGGTCGATGTGGGGTAGCGGGAAAGAGTCTTTCGGGCATGCTTTATTTAGATCAGTAAAATCTATGCACATCCTCCACTTCCCGTTCTTCTTTTTGACCATTACGACGTTGGCGACCCATTTCGTGTACTTGGATTCCCTAATGGAGCCATTGGCTAGCAACTTGTCCACTTCTTCGCTCACCACTTCGTTAATGGCAGCGTTGAATTTTCTTCTCATTTTCCGCACGGGCGGGTGCAATGGGTCGACGTTGAGTTTGTGAGAGGAGATTTTTTGTGGAATTCCTGGAATATCTGCATGAGAAAAAGCGAACAGGCCCGCATGGTTAGATAAAAATTCATGGTATTGACTTGGATTTGATAGGCCGTGGCCTATGTATGCTTTCTTTGTGGGGTCGTTGCTGTTTATCTGAACGGGGTCGAGGTTTTCGACCGTGGCCTTGCTAGCCTCGACCTCCTCAGGATCTTCGATGGTGTTCTCTGTCGGACGGACCTTAGTCCCCGACAAGGCTGATTGTTATGCTTCTGCACTTGCTCCTTGGAGTTGTTTGGTAAGTGTGTAATCTTGGGCGGTGCGGGGCTCTCCCCGTATTCAGTGCACTCCCCATGGGGTTGGGAATTTGATTACTTGATAGAAGCTGGATGGGACGACCCTCATGGTGTGTATCCACTGGCGTCCGATAATGGCATTGTATGTTGTTTCTTGGTTCATCACATGGAAGGTGGTATGTGACTCCACCTGCAAGGATGGGCAGCGTCACCTCGCCTGAGGTTCTTTCCACTGGATTATTAAAACTTGTTAGTGTTATGCAGCGCGGGATTATTTCATCCTCGAGTCCCATGAGTGCAGGGACTCTTGGATGAAAGATGCATGCGTCTCTTCCATCATCGGCCATGAACCTTTTAACCTCAGTATACAGTATGCGTAAAGTAATAGCTAAAGCATCATAATGAGGAAAACACAAATCGTCGGCATCAGACTTATCGAAGGTGATACTCTCTTCGAAGTCATCATATCATTCGTGGGTGATAGTTCGCTTCAGCTTGTGGGTGGTGGTGAACTTGACATGATTGATCGCCGAATCATTATCGTCTCCAATGATCATGATGATGGTGCCCGTTGGTGAGGGCGGCCTTGGTGGGCCATGGTGTGGTTCCAGCCCTCGTGCGAAATTGAGCTTTCCCTTGTCGCTGAGCAGCTCCTTCAAGAACCCTTGGTTCAGCATTCGGACTACCTCTTGTCGGAGACCAATGCAGTCCTCCATTTTGTGCCTTCGTTCTTGGTGGAACTCACACAAGGCGTCTAACTTTCTGGTTGCGGCGTCAGACTTCATCTTTGCTGGCCATTGTACCTTGTTGCTCGGCTTTTCTAGCGCGTACACTACCTCTGAAAGGGACACACAAAATTTATGTACAGATAATGGAGGGGGCATACCTCTGTCGCTCCTTAGTGGAGCAATATGTCGTTGCAAGGAGTCTGCATGCCTTGGTGGTGTGGGGTGTGAGGACCTGATGTATGGTTGATGTCTTTCCCTGTTGAGGCGTGGGATTTGTTCCCGCCTTCCCTCGTTGCGCCGGTCCCTTCGGATTTTCGGGTGTACCATTGTCAACCTTCGGGTCGGTCCGTTGAGTTCGTTATCATCCCCACATACTTCGGCGCAATAGGCGTTGTATATTTCTTCCCAGGTGGTGGGGGGATATTTCAGGAGGCGGGTGAATAGCTTTTTGGTCGCCTTCGAGCCATCTCTGCGGAGTCCGTTTTGAAAGGCCGCAACTGTCATGCCTTTAGACATGTTAGGTAGGCTCATTCTGACTCTGTTGAATCTCGCTAGGAACTCCCTGAGTCCTCTCCCAGGGTTTGACGCACAACAAAAATGTCGTTAACCCGTGCTTCCACCTTCCTTGCTCCCGCATGGACAGTAGCGAATTTATCATCCATCTATTCAAAGGTTGATATGCTCTTGGCCGGCAGTTGTGAGAACCACGTTAGGGCCCCTCCTGTCAGCGTCTCGCCGAACTTTTTCAGAAGCACGGATGGTACCTGTTCTTTTGATAAGTCATTGCCTTTGATGGTTGTAACATAGTCTATCAGGTGGTCCTCGGGGTCAGTGGTGCCATCATATACTTTCAATTAGGGGGCTTCTTGAAGGTTTTTGGGATGGGGTACGGCGCGATTCTTTTCATGTAAGGTTGTTCGACGAACCTCCCCATGTTTGCTTCGGCAACAACTTAGGTGTGCCTGGGATCTTATCCACCATTTCTTGGTGTTCTTTCATCTGGTCGCGGATCGATCTGTTCTTTTTCCCTATCTATTCCATCTTTTATAGGATGGCTGTGAGCGTTCCGTCGTTAGCTTGGACATCGATGGGAACGTTGTTTGTTCTCGTGACCTAGAGCTCATCCTCGATTGCGACATGATCTGCTACTGGGGTGCATCTATTATTTTGAGGTGGTTTTTTGGTTAGACAGCTCAGAGTGCTTGCCAGTCACTCTTCTAGTAATCTCTTTATTTCTGGGGGTGCTTCCTTAGTGGTAGATGTTGAAGCTTCTTTTTCTCGTGGCACCACCAGGTCTTCCGATGAGGAGGGTAAGGCTTCTACGCCTATCAGAGTACTGGGGGTTGTGTGTAGGGCATCTCCTTCAGCAGCCGCGTTGAGAGTGCCTATGAGGTCTGTTCTAACCTCCAGGATAGCCTTCATTCTAGCATTGTTTTCAGCCATTCTAGGTTATGGGGGGTGCTTTTCGAAAGATCTCTAGAAACAAACTACAGCTTTGATTCTCGAAATCCCCACAGACGGCGCCAAATTATTTGGCTAAAAAGTTATTCGAACACTTTATATAGCTTGAAAATAATCAAAAATAATTTGAGTCAATCGGAATCAAATGTAATGGGGTCTAGAGATTGTAAAATGACTAAGATATAAGAACAATGAGACAAATATCATATTTTTCACCGGAGAGAGAGAGAGAATTGTATATTTTCAGTAATGAAATATACATGAATCTTTACAAAAGGGAAGATCCCCTTTATATATTAAGGGACCTTCCTCGAAACAATACAAAGAAAGTACGAGAGTTGGTGGCCTCGGTATACGAGTGTCAGAGCTTGATGTGACGTTGCAGCGAGTCTTGTCACTTAGTCCGTTTGTCGGCTGAGGCCGGCCCTACTTGGGTCGACCTTACTAAGGCCGCTTTCTCTAGTGAGGCCGTATGTGGATAGCATATGGGCGTAAGGAACCAAATTTATCCAATACACTGATGATATGTCTGTCTTATTCGAGATATTTATTTTGTTCTAGTTCTGCTTTGTTTCAAATCTGATTTGTTTGGATATACTTGAACTGCGATCTGATGTGATTTTGTGATTGTTTACTCACGTATGAATTTCCTTAT
This sequence comes from Nicotiana benthamiana, assembly GCA_034376525.1. NCBI lineage: Eukaryota > Viridiplantae > Streptophyta > Magnoliopsida > Solanales > Solanaceae > Nicotiana > Nicotiana benthamiana. The sequence continues at coordinate 72,347,462 of CM067323.1, read as the reverse complement.
GAATTTGGGTTGCTGTTTTGTTTTTTCTTCTTTTCGTTATTGTTGGTATGTTTCTGTTCAATATATATTTGGGTGGCTTTAATGGTAGAAATTAATTTGTAGTTCTTGTCATATTTTCCCCAAATTTGTGGTAGTTGAAGCTAAGTGAAGTCAAGATTTAGAGTTAAATCTATATAGGTGAAATTGTGCTCTAAAGAGTTTGTTGGCAGATTCCTTGATTTCCTGCTCTTGGCTAGTTTTTCTCAAAATAATTTAATTATCTTTAGTATTAGTAGTTAGGGAAGTCAGTTCCATGAATAATTAAGGCTTGAATTTTCTTTGTTCATTGTTAGTTTTGTTATCGATTGTCCGTGTTCAAAGCAACGAGAAACTGGAAACCAAAAAAAAAAAAAATCACAGAAATGAAGAAATCCGAGACCACAGAATTCACTGTGTGTCCTTAAGGAATTTAACCCCCTCACTGTACCCGAGGTTGTGGATTATTTCCTCCCAGGATATAACGGATATACATGTCGTAGGAGTGGCGGTACCTCAAACGCCTACGACTTCGACGAACTCAAATTCGGGAACGAAATCACACTATGACTCGATATGTTTCAGTTTGCAGAAAAGAATGCAGAATTTTTAATGCACGAAAATTTATTTATTTTTTTTTCTTTTTCTTTTCAGTACACGAAAATGAGGCATTGCCTCAGTTTATATTGAATTTTAAATAAATTTGGTCCAAAAAGATTATCAATCAATCAGATCATTTGACCAAATCCAAATCCAAAGCCGAAGCCGAGCCGAGCGACGACGACGGCGCGAGGGGAGTCCCTCTTCTTAACCCTTTAAGAGCTAGAAGAAGTGCTTTCTAATATAAGCACATAACTTTCCCTTTCTACCACCAATGTGGTACAAAGCTCCTTTTCAAAGGAACTTTGCTTTGAAACTTCATTTTCCTTCTATTGTCTTCTTCCCTCCATTTCTCATTCACACCAACTTAGCTAGCTTTAATCATTAACTAGCTTTAACAATCCCCCACATGAATGGGGAATGGCTATATGATGAAAAACATGCATGAAAAAAAAAAACTGTGTGATTCGTAAGCAAGGATTAATTGCATCTGGATAAGTAGATTTCTCTTTGAACTTTCCGTAGTGAGCATATGTCGGATATACTCGGTCAATCGGTAGATTTGATATCTTTGAACCGTCGAGCTTTGGTGTATACCTAGACAACCACATGTCACACAATTAACCCTTTAACCGTTTTTGGTTCTCATTGTTTTGTTCATTTCAGCCATGAACACTTCCTGGTTCATAAGTGCGTAGAGAGCTGGCCTTACAGAGTTCTCCTTGAAGCGGCTTACACTTCATACTTACATAGGTGATTCCTAAATGTGTCATCCCGTAGATACACTATTTGATATACCCCGTATCAAACTTAGAAACCATTAAAAAGCCTTAATGCTTTATCCTGGTACTGAACATTGTCTCATCACGAGAATGGACCAAAAAAATTATTGTGACAATGTTGAACCGTCATCAATGACTTTGTTTGATCTCTTTGAACCTAGATCTTGGGATCTCATGTCTTCTAGGTAGAGTTACCGCCACGATGACTTGTCCTCGGCCATAGTCCCATTCCCCTCGATGATCTTTCAACCACTTCTCTAGTTAGGCCTTTAGTTAGTGGATCCGACACATTATCTCTTGACTTAACATAGTCAATTGTGATAATTCCACTAGAGAGTAGTTGTCTAACGGTATTATGTCTTCGCCGTATGTGACGAGACTTTCCGTTGTACATAACGCTCCCGGCTCTTCCTATTGCCGCTTGGCTATCGCAATGTATGCATATAGGAGCCAACGGTTTGGGCCAAAATGGAATATCTTCTAAGAAATTCCGGAGCCATTCAGCTTCTTCACCGGCTTTGTCTAGAGCTATGAACTCAGATTCCATTGTAGAGCGGGCGATACATGTCTGTTTGGATGACTTCCAAGACACTGCTCCTCCACCTATAGTAAAAACGTATCCACTTGTGGATTTAGTTTCAGTTGAACCGGTGATCCAATTTGCATCACTGTATCCTTCAATAACTGCAGGATACCTGTTATAATGCAAAACAAAGTTTTGAGTATGTTTCAAATACCCCAAAACTCGTTTCATTGCCAGCCAATGATTTTGGTCGGGATTACTCGTGTAGCGACTTAGTTTACTTATAGCACACGCAATATCAGGTCGCGTACAGTTCATAATATACATCAAACTTCCCAACACTCTGGCATAATCCAATTGAGAATGACTTTCACCTTTATTCTTTGCAAGAGCAAGGTTCATATCAATTGGCGTCTTTGCAACTTTAAAGTCCAAATACTTGAACTTTTCAAGTACTTTTTCAATATAATGAGATTGAGACAATGCTAGACCTTGAGGAGTCTTATGAATTTTAATTCCCAGAATTAAATCGGCAACTCCTAAGTCTTTCATATCAAACTTACTAGCAAGCATGCGCTTAGTAGCATTTATGTTAGCAATGTTGTTACTCATTATTAACATATCATCCACGTATAAACAAACAATGACGACGTGGTTCGAAGTGTTCTTAATGTAGACACATTTATCACATTCATTTATCTTGAATCCATTTGACAGCATCGTATGGTCAAATTTTGCATGCCACTGTTTTGGTGCTTGTTTTAGTCCATAAAGAGACTTAACAAGTCTACATACCTTCTTCTCTTTCCCTGGAACTACAAACCCTTCGGGTTGTTCCATGTAAATTTCTTCCTCCAACTCTCCATTTAAGAAGGCTGTTTTCACATCCATTTGATGGATTTCAAGACCGTACACGGCAGCTAATGCTACTAACACCCGAATAGATGTAATCCTCGTTACCGGCGAGTATGTATCAAAGTAATCAAGACCTTCTCGTTGTCTAAACCCTTTAACAACTAGTCTTGCCTTATATTTTTCAATAGTGCCATCAGCTTTCATTTTCCGCTTGAAAATCCATTTGGAACCTAAAGGTTTATTCCCTGGAGGAAGATCAACCAATTCCCAAGTATGGTTGTTCAATATGGATTCTATCTCACTATTGATTGCCTCTTTCCAAAATTGAGCTTCCGATGAAGACGTAGCTTCGTTGAACGTTCGAGGCTCATTTTCCAACAAAAATGTTAAAAATTCTGGTCCAAAGGAAGTAGTCGTCCTTTGACGTTTGCTACGTCTTGGATTTTCCTCATCAGGAATGTTTTCCTTTATTTCTTCCCGAGGTCATTTAGATTCTTTGCTAGACGACGCACATTCCTTTTTATACGGATATATGGTTTCAAAGAAGTCAGCATTATCTGATTCAATTACCGTATTCACCTGAATGTCGGGATTTTCTGATTTGTGAACCAGAAATCTATATGCCTTACTATTTGTGGCATATCCTATGAAAACACAATCAACGGTTTTAGGTCCTATTTTTACCCTTTTGGGTTTAGGAACTTGCACCTTGGCCAAACACCCCCACACTTTGAAGTATTCCAAATTGGGCTTCCTTCCTTTCCACTTTTCGTATGGAATAGATTTTGTTTTGCTATGGGGCACTCGATTGAGTATTCGGCTAGCTGTTAGAATGGCTTCCCCCCACAAGTTCTGGGGTAAACCAGAACTTATTAACAGGGCATTCATCATTTCTTTCAGTGTTCTATTTTTTCTTTCCGCAATTCCGTTTGATTGTGGCGAGTAAGGAGCAGTTGTTTGATGAATAATGCCATATTCCAAACATATTTGTTCAAAAGGAGATTCATATTCACCGCCCCTATCACTCCTTATCATTTTAATCTTTTTGTTAAGTTGAGTCTCAACTTCAGTTTTGTATTGCCTGAACGCTTCAATTGCTTCATCTTTACTATTAAGTAAATAAACGTAGCAATACCGCGTACTATCGTCAATAAAAGTTATGAAATACTTCTTTCCACCGCGAGATGGAATTGACTTCATGTCACAAATATCTGTATGGATTAAGTCTAAAGGACTTGAATTCCTTTCAACTGACTTATAAGGATGTTTAGCATACTTAGATTCCACACAGATTTGACATTTTGATTGATTGCATTCAAACTTAGGCAATACTTCCAAACTAATCATTTTTCGCAAGGTTCTATAATTGACATGTCCTAAACGTGAATGCCATAAATCATTTGACTCAAGCAAGTAAGACGAAGCAGAAACTTTATTATTATTAGCAACAACCATTACATTCAGTTTGAAAAGGCCCTCTGTGAGGTAGCCTTTTCCTATGTACATTTCGTTCTTACTTATTACAACCTTGTCAGAAACATAAACACATTTAAAAACCGTTCTTCACTAGAAGTCCGGTAGATACAAGATTTTTCCTAATTTCAGGAACATGACAGACGTTGTTGAGAGTCACCACCTTGCCAGAGGTCATCTTCAGCAGTATCTTTCCATAACCTTCAATCTTGGCCGTTGCAGAATTTCCCATATATATTGTTTCGTTGGGCCCGGCGGGAGCATATGAAGCAAAGGCTTCTCTAACAGCACAAATGTGGCGAGTGGCGCCAGAGTCAATCCACCACTCTTTCGGACTTCCCACTAGGTTGCACTCGGACAACATAGCGCACAAGTCATCAACCTCCTCGTTTGTTTCAACCATATTAGCCTGACCCTTCTTCTTTTCCTTTTTCGGAGCACGACAGTCTGCAGCTTTGTGTCCGATTTTTCCACAATTATGGCAGTTTCCCTTGAATTTCTTCTTGTTGGGATAGTTCCTTGGTCCCGATGCCTTTTTCCTCTTTTTCATATTAGTTGGGGCAGTTTCAACTATATGTGCTCCCCCTATGGTTGATCTCCCATTTGCCTTTTTCTCCGCTGCCTTGTTATCTTCCTCGATTCTCAACCGGACGATGAGATCTTCTAATGTCATCTCCTTTCGCTTATGTTTCAAGTAATTTTTGAAGTCCTTCCATGAAGGAGGCAACTTCTCTATCACTGCCGCAACTTGAAACGCCCCACTAATCACCAAACCTACAACAAACAACATGTAAGTGACGGGGCACTGAATACTTTTGACAAAGGCATTAATTAAATTTATACCTTCAGCGAGGAGATCATGGATGATAACCTGCAACTCTTGAACTTGAGTGACAACAGACTTGCCATCTACCATTTTGTAGTCCAAAAACTTGGCAGCGATAAACTTCTTTAAGCCAGCATCTTCTGTTTTATATTTCTTTTCCAACGCATCCCATAGTTCTTTTGATGTTCCCACATTACTATAGACGTTGTAAAGATCATCCTCCAGTCCGCTAAGAATGTAATTCTTGCACAAAAAATCTGAGTGCTTCCACGCCTCAATTACAACAAATCGTTCATTTTCAGGTGTTGATTCCGGCGGAACCGAAATATCCTCCTTAATAAACTTTTGAAGGCTTAAAGTAGTTAGATAGAAGAACATCTTTTGTTGCCATCGTTTGAAATCAATCCCGGTGAATTTTCCGGGCTTCTCTGCCGGAGCCGGTGCTGGTGCAGTACGACTGGAGGACGCAGCATTGCTCGTAGAACCAACCACGGGGGCTGGTGTGGCAGTAACAGTAGCAGTAGCACTCAAATTTGGAGTTTGGTCTCCCATTTCTGTCGTAGGAAATAACAGAACACTTTAATAATCGGTGAAGATTTTATTTCTTCAAACCGAATCAAATTTACACAAACAGAAGTAAAACAAACTTCAAATAGAATGTAATAAACTGTATGTAGTATACTTGATGAAGTTTTTATATCTTCAAATCAAGTACCCAAATGAGTATAAAGTTCTGAAAACTTTAATGTCAACCGGAGTAGAAAATCCGAAGATTTAGTCTCCAAACAACATACAAGTTCGTTACATGCAAACAACAAAATTGCAAGTTTCTTTTATTTTCTGGACAGTCACAATTTTATGTTAGGAAAAACTGTATGTAGTCACTGTTTTATGTAAGAATTTTTTTTTTCTGTACTGTTGTATCGTTCTGTAACGTTTTAATCAACAGCAGATGAACACGGAAATAATAACATAAATTCCTTAAGCTTGTTATCGATTGTCCGTGTTCAAAGCAACGAGAAACTGGAAACCAAAAAAAAAAAAAAATCACAGAAATGAAGAAATCCGAGACCACAGCATTCACTGTGTGTCCTTAAGGAATTTAACCCCCTCACTGTACCCGAGGTTGTGGATTATTTCCTCCCAGGATATAACGGATATACCTGTCGTAGGAGTGGCGGTACCTCAAACGCCTACGACTTCGACGAACTCAAATTCGGGAACGAAATCACACTATGACTCGATATGTTTCAGTTTGCAGAAAAGAATGCAGAATTTTTAATGCACGAAATTTTTTTTTTCTTTTTCTTTTCAGTACACGAAAATGAGGCATTGCCTCAGTTTATATAGCCTCGAATTGTGACTGTTCGGAAAGGCTTGGTGCCTGTTCGGGAAAGGCCATGCCTTTTTCTGAAAAATAAGAACGTTGGGAAGTTTACAGTTAACAAATTAATATTTTTTTTCCCGCGGGAATTAAAAATAATTTCAGAAAATGAAGATTGAATTTTAAATAAATTTGGTCCAAAAAGATTATCCAAAGCCGAGCCGAGCGACGACGACGGCGCGAGGGGAGTCCCTCTTCTTAACCCTTTAAGAGCTAGAAGAAGTGCTTTCTAATATAAGCACATAACTTTCCCTTTCTACCACCAATGTGGTACAAAGCTCCTTTTCAAAGGAACTTTGCTTTGAAACTTCATTTTCCTTCTATTGTCTTCTTCTCTCCATTTCTCATTCACACCAACTTAGCTAGCTTTAATCATTAACTAGCTTTAACAAGTTTAATATAACTTGAAAAAGCTCCAAAGTTTCATGAAGTACTATTGTAGTGATGATTCTATAAAGCTGGACAAACATTGGAGTACATTTTAAGAATGATTCTATAAGTCGAACCATTTGCATTTATTGGAGGAAAGCAAATCTAGATAAGATGCAACCGGACAAGGGTATGTTGAAGCATAAATACATACTCTTGAGATGTTTAATAGGAAATTAAAACTACAGACTTCCAACCTGGATAAATAAAAAATGAAACAACCCAGAAAACGATATTTTTATTCTCATAATTTATGCTACGTGGAATTGATGGCACTCTAGTGAAAATAGAACATCAGAATCGTTTTGAGGAGGATTGATACATCATGAGTCCATCGTGATTGTGTATACGTTCGCGTAACATAATTACAAATTTAATTCTAAAAAATAACTTGAGGGATGCGTTCGCGCAATTTCAATCAAACTTTACTTAATAATATTAAAGCGTTATTGATTGTGAGCACGTTCGCGTGACATGATTCTTGACGCGCCAAACAAATTGGTACACGTACGCGTGACCCGTTTCAAGATAATTTTCTTAATTAAAAGTGGTGAAAGGTAAATGCATATAGGTTCCAAAATCAGTAATTAAACAATTTTGCCAAGCCATGTATGATCAAAATGACCGTGCTAGAACTACGGAACTCGGGAATACCAAACACCTTCTCTCGGGTTAACAGAATTACTTACCCGAATTTCTACTCGGATTGGAATACATAGTCAATATTTTCCTCGATTCGAAACCCGTGACTTGGGACATCATAAATTATCCCAAGTGACGACTCTGATTCTTAATTAAGAAATCTCGTTTCAATTGTCCTTTAATTGAAAAAACTCCCTTATACCCTTCCTAGGGTAGGAAAAAAGAGGTGTGACAATGAGGAATCTTTGCTAATTTTAAAGACTTCCCCGTCAAGGTCCTTATGTTCCAAGGCCCCACTCTCAGCCTAGATGCACCTTTTACCCCTTACCAATGTACACCTTCGACGTTACTCATTTTTGTATTCTTTTATTAAGTCTTGTCGAATGACTAGTACTTTATTTGTATATTTCTTCAATTTGCTAATGGGTATGCACAACTTTTCTAGCTCTTCTTCGTTTGCCATTGTAATTTATCTAGTAGTAGCTAGGAGAATAGATGCAAACACAATATAGTTATAATATAGAAACGTTTTTTTCCTATCTAATAATATAATTTTTAAAAGTTGAAGCACCAAATGCAATATATAGTTGCAAGAGTAACGTTCTAAAGGAGAATAAGAATGCTCTCAAACCTAATTGTACTTTTGAATTGAATTAATAACGCATCTTCCTACTTTTAATATTTTAGTATTTAGTATAATAATATGAATTAACTGAGAAAGTCTTCTAACTTTAAAATTAGTCAATTGACAAAATATGTTCCTCCTAAATTAACTGAATGAAAGAGCCTAGCCGTCAAATTCAAAAGAAAAAAGGTATCAATTTAGGTTAGATCTAGGAGGTGAAATGGGCTAAATTAAATATTTAATTAGGAATTAATTGCACATGTTTAAGGAAAAGTGAATGTGGAACATTTAGTAGGACTTGTGAGTTTTTTGTTCACTTAAATGCTCCCGAATGTGATTAGCCTTCATGTAATTATAATACTACTATTTCATATTTATTATATTAGACGTTTAATAATTTTACTGAAAATTAATTTGCAGTAGGGGCATTCTTATTTGAGAGAAATGAGTTGGGTAATAGTCATTTTTGCCCACCCATGGACTAATGGGCAAGGTGCATAAAAAGAGAAGGTGAAAACTACAAATATGCCAAAATAAAAGGGTTTGAAGCGCAATTGCGTTCAAATATATAGACCTTATAAGGTCCGCCGCTCCAGGGGATTAGTAGCAAGCGCCTTTACCTTGTCGCATCTGCCGACCCAAAAATCTTCCTCTTCGCCGGCGACGTAAAACAGTAGGCCGTTAATTTTTCCATCTGTTAAAGGCAGAGTACAATCTTTTATGTTTCTCTCTAATTTCTTCTGTCTTTTTTGTCTTCTATCATTTTTTGTTTCTCTGTGGTGCATTTGAACGGGTGGTTGGGAGGATGGGTTTTGGTTTTTGGGGCATTTAGTTTTAATTTCAATACACATTTCAGATAAACTCAAGAAAAAAAAAATCGACGTTGATGTGTGTTCGTTTTCCGAACTAAATTTCTTAGCAATTATCCAATTTTGGCTTCCTAGGGAAGAATATGTAGTTAACTTCCTCATACTTTCAACTACCGAAACACTGTAGAAATTTTTTTTACAAAATTATTGAATTAAGATGTTCTACAACTTTGGTATATGATTTCTGTTTTATGTGTTTCCAATGGATTTATGTATGAGCTTATTTTTCCCATGGACTTAATAAATTTTGTATCCCGCTGATGAATCATTTAGTAATCTGAAATGTTAGATCAATTGGTGCTCCCTTTTTGCAACTTTCTTTGCAAAAAGGTTGAGGAACCATGTCATTTGCTAATGCGGATACTAGGCATTCTGAGGGATACACATTTTTCATCCAATCTAATGGTAATATAGTTTGGTTAATATGGAAGACTAGTGGCAACCAAATCTATTAGATGGTTGTTTTTTATCGAATTTGTTTTCTTCTGAAATTCTTTCTTCCGGTGCAAAAATGGAAAATTTTCAGAAAATATTGTTACTCAAGTGTCAAACGCTTAAAAAGAGATATTATGTTGTAGGAGGGAAACTACGCATCCATTTTCACATATTTAGACTGGGATTCACTTGTAAATTTGAAGGAGAAACTATAGTTTCATTTCAATATGTTATCTTTTTTTTTTGTGGTCAAAATGGGAACATTTTATTTCAACCAAGTATAATTTTTACTAGCACACCTGCTCATTGGACTATAAGAGATAGAATCCTACAAAAATAAACTATGAAACCTCTCCTAAACTATCTGTTTTCTGTACTCGTTTCTATAGTTGATAGCTATTCACCTTCTAGGAAGGGTATCAGCTATAGAAACATAAGACTAAAAGCTTCTAGCTTGGGTATCCCATCAATATATCTAATTCCTTCTGCCAATTGGAATATCTTTGTCCTACAATGTGTAATTACAACGCTATATCTTTAAGCATTTCTGTGTGAGGTTTCTGTACTTGTTTGAATATGCTATTGTTCCTTTCCATCTAAATATGGTAAATTGTGGCTGCAAAGAGAATAGCATAGATGGCAGCTCTGGGTGTTTACTCCTTGTCTTGTTTGCCAGTTATGTAACTTCTCCCTTCCATGACTTCACTTGTCTTTGTTTTCCGTCCATTGTAGTAGCTTCTGCCAAATGCTCTTGGAATAGTGGCACTCAAAGAACAAGTGATCGAATGTCTCTTCTAAGCTGGTTGAGCATAAAGCACACTCACTTTGTGTACTTGAATCCCCCATTTTCTAATTCTATCCACTGTTGTGAAGGGCCATTCACAAGGTGAATTGATGTTTTGGAATCAAACATTTACTTAGGATCAAGCTTTTCCAAGTGACTTTAGGGTATTGAGGTAGACCGTCCGTTTATGCTTTCTTTATGGTGAATTTTCTTTGAGTTGCATACTTCCGTAACTTGTCCATATTTAGATCTACCCATTGTCTAGCCTCAAAGATCTTTCTAACCACACAGCTTGTTTGTCGAGTGTTTTCATGTCTTTTAGGCCTTTTTCCTTTATGTATTGGTGTTGGATCCACTGGACTCAAAGAGTGTCGTTTTCTGAGATATTACCCATAGTAGTTTCAAGATTGTTGCTTTACTTCCTCCGGTCCATAATAAGTGGTTAATTTGCTTTAAGTACACCCATTACGAAAATATTAAATTTTAGACCAAAATAGTTAGTGTGACTAAACTACCCTTAATTAAAAATTGCAGCATAATTTAATGTGAGGGATAAAAGACTTTTTCAGGGTACGTAAATAAGGGTAATTTTAGAAAAATAAATTATTATTTTTTGATTATGTAGATGGACACTTATCTTGGACTAAAATGAAAAAGACAAATTGACCACTTATTGCAGATCGGATGTAGTATTGTATAAAGTGAAGTTGAGGATATTTAGCCCACCAGTTGATCTTGGTTGACAAATTGTTTCCCAAGCAATTTGGTGCTCTGTTTACATTCTCCTTTGATCCATTCCAGAGGAAATTCATATAGATTGTTGTGACTAAAATATCTTTTCTGGAAGCAGTAAGATTTGGGCCCCGTAGGTTTGTATCTGGAATAGTGCACTCTTTATCAAGTTGAAGTCTTACTGCATATAATAGGAACTTTGAGGACTAACATCTCACACTTGCCTCAATTATTTTCCGCTAAAGGCGTACATTGGTTGACAGTCAATTTTGTGGCAGACAAAGGAACTCCTAGGTATTTGAAAGGCAAGCTTCTAAGAGAGAAATTGAGTTCATTTAGTATGTGCTGTTGGAACTCAGTAGTGACACTAGCAATACACAAGGAACTCTTCTCCATATTAGCTTTAAGTCCATAAATAGATGAGAAGTGATCAAAGTATTTCATGAGAAGATGTATTGAGATCTTGTTTGCTCTACAACACAGTAGCAGGTCATCATCAAATCATATGTAAGTGAGGTGTTGCTTAGAACATTTAGGGTGGTGATTGAAGTCTGGGTTACTCTGTAGCTGGTTCAATGATCTGTTTAGGTACTCCATCACAAGTATTAAGAGATATGGTGACATAGGATCCCCCTGTCTTAGGCCTTTCTTTGCTGGGAATCTAGTTGTTATACCACCATTGATCAACATAGAGTAACTTACTGTGTTTACACACTCCATTATCGGAATCACCATCTTGTTAGGAATCCCTAGTTCAATTAGTAGTTGTTTTACGAAATTCCATCCAACTGAGTCATAAGCTTTCTTAATATCAACCTTTATGATGCATCTTGGAGAAACTGTTTTTCTTGTATATCCCTTTACCAATTCATGAGCCGTTATGACATTGTCTAAGATATTCCTCCCTTCTATGAATGTAGATTGAGTTGGTCCTACAAGATAATCCACAACAGCTTATAGTCTCTTTATGATGATCCTAATAGTAATCTTGTATAAAGTTTAGCAGCATGCGATTGGCATGAATTCTTTCACATGAGATTGGTGTTCCACTTTAGGAATCAGTGTGACAGTGGTGCAATTTATTTCTCAAATCCTGCCTGTTCAAAGAATTACTGAATGGCTTCTGTCACTTCCTTCCCTATACTTGCCCAGAATGTCTTATAAAATTCAGCCGGATAGCCATTCAATCCTGGAGCTTTATCATCTGGTAACTCCATTACTGCATGTGTAACTTCTTTGTGTCACTGGTCTCAACGTTGACTGCTGTTGGGTTGGGGTCAATGTATGACCATCCCTAGCAATGTTGATATCTAGTCCAGTAAGTGTATGAGCTGTTTCCCCAGTAACTTCTTAAAAAAGGTTGATGAACTCTTGCTGAATTTGTTCTAGCTTAGTTATTCTATCATTCTGTTCATTGTAAATGCAAGACACTATATTCCTTGCTTGTTTAGCTTTCAGATATGCATGAAAGTTTTTGGAATTTGAATCACCTTGTGTAATCCAAGCAGCTCTTGATTTTTGTCTAAGTACCTTCTCCTAAACTACATCCAAGTTTTCAATCAACTTATGAGTCAGCTTCTCCTCTTCAATAAGTGCTAGATTGAAATGATCATCATTCAGTGCCCTTTGTATTGTATCCAACCTTTCCCTTAAGTTTTCTAGCTTTTTATCGATGGAAGAGTAATTTTTTGTTAATGTTCTTAGGTTGGATTTCGAACATCTTCAACCTTCTCCATATCCTAAACATAGCAATCCCCTAGATTTGTTTTATCCAAATTGTGTTGACTACTTCTTTATATCTTTCCTCTTGTAGAAGTACTGTTAGGAGTCTGAAAAGTCTTCAAACTTTTGGCCTATTCGCTTATGTATTTAACACAATTGGAGAGTGATCAGAGACACTCCTAGTAGAAAATAAACAACATTAATTCCTGCATACATCTGGAACTAATCTGGATTGCCAAATGCCCAATCATTGTGACTGTAAATCATGTCCTTTGCATCTCTCTTATTGCTCCAAGAGAATTGATATCCTCTTTTGGTTATTTGCCCTGCTCTAACATCATTAATACAGTGTTGGAAGTCTACCAGTTCATGTTGATGTACTAGTTCTCCATTAATTCATTCTCCAACTGATGGTATACTATTGAAATCCCCAAGTATGATCCATGGCTCTTTTGTCTTGGCATGGATGTCTTTAAGTTAATCTCACATAGGCTTTCTGTCAGCAACAGTATGCAATCCATAGATAAAAGTCCCATAACAGTAGAAATTTGTAGTTCAGTCCTAAATATGACAATGAATGAGTTGATTTGAAGCTTGAATTACTGAGACTTCCACATTCACTGTCTTCCACCCAATCCAAATTCTTCCTTTAGGTGTTGCTGAGTAGTTATCTACAAACTTTCATCCCATGCCAAACTTCTTCTGAATCATTTCAGCTTTTAATTGTTTTACATTGGTTTCAAATATATCCACCATATCTATCTTATTAGTAAGCAAAAACAGTTTAAACTCTTTTTGCTTGCGAGGCTTGTTCAGCCCCCTTATATTCAAAGAGCTAAAAATCATGGCGGGGTGGTTTGTGTGTCTTAGTTCCTTTGTCTTTCAATTGGTCTTCTATTCTATCTTGCTTAGGTATTACTTCCTCAAGAATCCTTAAGGGAGCAAACTAATTTCTTCTAGCAATCTCTTATGCATCAATGTATTTTCTATCTTTCTTCTTTGAGCCATGATTGACTACAACTTGCTTCCCTTTGTTGGTTAATTGTAGTTGTATTTGAGTTTCTGGTGGAGTCACTTCCGAGGTTGCAGAGGTACCTCAGTCTTGTTAGTTTCAAGATCTGTTGTAGTTTTTGCTACTTCAACTTTCTCCTTTACTTCTATTGCTTTCTTTTCCATTCCTATTTCTCCTTCTTTTTTCTCTTGTTCTGTTTTTTTTCCTTGATGTTCATGTTTGGCATGTTTTTGTGGACACTTCTCAGTCATATGTCCAAAATGGTAACAATCTTGGCATGTAAGCATCCATTCATACTCCACATTTTGCTCCAAATTTTCCTTCATACCATAATTACAGGAAGAACATCTGGTAGAGGTTGAGTGATATCAACCTCGATGAGGACTCTAGCATAGGAAACTCTGTCAACATGAGCTGTAAGCTTATCAGTCGCAGTGGCTTCCCAATATAACTCACCAATCGTCCTAAGTTTTCCTTAGCCCAGAACTGTACTGGTAGTCCTGGAAACATCACCCATATAGGAACCACTCTCATAGACTCATTCTTAATACTAAAATATCGGTTCCACTGTGTACCAGTGGTCTGTTATTGAATATATAAGGGCCATTTTAGAGTATTAAGTTTTTATCATCTACGGAATCAAATATAAAGATGAGATAATCATCATCATATAACACTAGCTTTGGCGTAGTCACTGAGTTCCATACTCCATATGCAAACTTGAGCATCTCCTTAAATGTTGGATTTCCCCCAATTACATATCCAATTAGGGCATTTTTCCATTGTTGACATTGCTGCTCCACTTCCTTTAGGTTCAATTCAACCAGCTTTACTCCATCTTTAATCACCAGCGGATAGAATTTCAATTGCATGCCTTGCTCTTTCATTCGATTCCTTTGACTATCTCTGCCACAGATCTAGCTTGATCCCCTGAGTTAGTCAGTTTACCCGTTGCATTTGTAATTTCTAATTCCGGTGGAATTGAGTCTTCTAGTGAAATTGTGGTAACACTTGTCACCGGTGGTAGGATTCATTCATTGTCGTCGTTTGCATGATTATCAGCGCACTTCCCATCCCCGACATCCAATTGATAAGTTGTCGAGGACCTAATTGTTGTTCAATTCTCGATTTTGGTGTAATCAATTACTAGTCGACTCTTCAATTTGTTCTGTGGTGCTTTTCATCATCGAAGATCGTCGTTGCTGGGTGTTTATGGTTGTGGGCATACGTTAGTGATCCTGCTTAACGTGCGCCTTTAGAGAGAAAAGGCATATGTTTGAGAAATTTTGCTATTAGCTCAATAGTGAAATTACAAATGCTATACGTGTATTTTCAAATGTTAAAGAGATTACATGCCACAAAATTGAAATGGGGGCGGTAATTCTATATTTAACTCTTTGCATAAATGGCAATTTAAATTTGTAATTATGTCTCAGTTCCAAACAAGTTTATGCAATATTAATCCCTGTTTCTTTCTTTTTGGTTCAAACTCATATTATCATCATTAACTAGCCCGCACGATGTGTGGTTAATATTAAAAAAATATTAATAAAATTAACTTATGATCGAGTTTGTTTGATTCTATTAGATCGTATTGCTTTAATAAATTTTATTTGTCATCTTGTTTGTCAATACGATATACCCAATAATGAAATTTCTATTAAATTAAAGGTACTTATATAGTCAGTGGATAACTTTTTTGTTATATATTTTTTTATTATATTAGCAAATGTTTAGTATTATTACATTGTTAATAGAAATTTTTATTAGTATATTACTTTGTTTACTATTTTTGTCTACTCGCTTTCTTTTTGTAATATAAGAGAAGATATATAATTTATTACTGTTGAAATATTATTTTATATTTTATTATATTTTTCTTAATAATATTATCTTAATTTTAATGAATAAAAATCTCTATTAAACTAAAAGGACTTATATAGGCACCGCAACGAATAATTTTTTTCTTATGTATTTTTCTTTATCATATCATCCAATATTTAGTATTATTACATAGTTAATAAAATTTTTTATTAGAATATTACTTTATCTAATATTTTCTTTGCTATTTTGTATTTGTAATATAATAGAAAATATATATTTTATTACTCTTGAAATAATTTTTATTTTAAATTTTATTCTATTGTTCTAAAATATATTTTCTGAATTTTAATGAACAAATTCTCGATTGAATTAAAGGGAGTTATGTAGTCATCAAATAACTTTTTTTTATGTATTTGTCTTTTTTTTACATAGTAATCTTTTTTTTTTGGTCAAATGAAAGTTTATTTCAACCATAAGCAATGTACATCAGCTGTTCATGTGGACTCTAGAACATTTCTCAAATTACAATCAAATTAGTAAAACTCTACAGCTAAGGTTGCTAAAATTTTCTATTACAGACAAAACATTGTTACGATTATGAAGAATCGCATAAGGGATAGTGATTCATAGTCTGCAGAATGAGATTCCATTTAGAGTGTTTCATTCCAGCAATGTGCACTTGAATTGTAATTTCCTTTGCCCGTTCTTGGCTGGTTCTGCTCAATTGTTGAAATCTTCTGTTGTTTCTTTCCGTCCAGATGGTATAGACTACTGCTGCAAACACCACCCCTAAGATGGCTTTACTGGGGTTCCTGCTATTGACATTATTCGATAGCCATTGTACTTCTGATTCCCATGTACATATTGTTCTTTGATACTTCAACCATTTTAACATACCTTTCCACAGATTTTTGGAATATACGCGTTCAAAGTATAAATGATCATATGTTTCATCAATATCTCTTCCACAGAGGATGCCGGATGTATTAATTTGAAGACCCCACCTAGCCAATCTGTCCACTATCGCCAGTCGCTTGTGCAGTGCCATCCATATAATGTATTTCTGTTTTGGGAGCATGCCAGTTACCATCACTAGTTTTTTCCATCGGACCTTGGGGTATTGCGGGGTGGTATGAATGTATGCCTTTCTGATGCTAAATTGCCTATTTTGAGTACATTTTTGCATTCATGTCTCATCATTTGCTCACCATTCCCTTGCGCCAATCAGTTTCCTAACGAGCCAGCTTGTTTGTTTAGGAATTTCCATTGTATTAAGGTCCTTCTTCTTTATGTAGTGACAGTGTATCCATTTGATCCATAGCTTGTCTTTCTTTGCTATTAAGGCTCAGAGGAGTTTTGACAGGGCTATTTTATTCCACCTTTCATAGGCAATAATGTTCAAACCTCCTGCTGCCTTTGGTTTGCACATTGTTTCCCAGGCAATTGGGTTCCTATGGTTATTTTCATGGCTACCAGTCCACAGATAATTCCTGCAAATTTCATTAACCAGCTTTATGATTTTTTTCGGTATGAGGAATATCTGGGCCCAGTAAGTTTGCATTTCAAACAGGACACTCTTGATGAGTTGTATTCGACCAGCATTAGATAACAGGTTGGATGTCCAGCTTCTGATTCTGTCCACTATCTTTTCCACTAGGGGCATACACTGTGATATAGTGAGTTTTTTTGTAGATAGGGGAACTCCTAGGTATTTGAAGGGGAAAGTGCCATCCGTGAGGTTTAGCTTAGAACAAATCTTTTGTTTGAATTCATTTGAAACACCTGCTATATACAAAGAACTTTTATCCATATTGGCTTGAAGTCCTGATACATTAGAGAAGTGTTCAAATTCCTTCAACAGTAATTTCATGGATATTTCATCTGCCCTACAACACATCAGAAGGTCGTCTGCAAAGCATACATGTGTGATTTGTAGGTTGGTGCATTTGGGATGGAAGTTGAAGTCTGGATTCCTGGTTAGTTTCTTTAGTGATATAGTTAGATATTCCATAACTAGGACAAATAGGTAGGGTGACATTGGATCTCCCTGTCTCAATCCTTTCCTTGCTTCAAATGTGTTGGTCAGTCCCCCATTTATCAGAATGGAGTAGCTGACAGTTGTAACACATTTCATTATTAGCACGACTAGTTTGTATGGAATCCCAAATTCTAGAAGTATTGCTTTTAGAAAGTCCCATTCAACAGAGTCGTAGGCATTTCTAATGTCGACTTTGATCAGGCATCGAGGAGATATTGTCTTATGAGTATATCCTCTGATCAGTTCATGGGCCATAATTATATTGTCCAGAATGTTTCTTCCTTCTATGAAGGCTGACTGGGCATGCCCTACCAAGTGATCTACAACTAGTTTCAGTCTGTTTGTTAGGAGCTTTGAAATGATTTTGTACAGGGTAGAGCAGCAGGCAATGGGACGAAATTCTTTGACATAGCTAGGATCTTTAACTTTTGGAATCAAAGTAACAGTGGTGCGGTTAATTTGTTTGAGAATTTTTCCATTTTGGAAGAACTGCTTGACTTCCCTGGTAACTTCCCCCCCAACAATTGGCCAGAATTCTTCATAAAATTCAGCAGGGTAGCCGTCAATACCTGGAGTTCTATCATAAGGTAGGAGTTATACTGTCTGTTTGATTTCCTCCTCAATCACTAGTTTCAACATCTGCTGCTGTTGGTGTAGACTTAGGCAGGGGCCATCTCTGGCCACATTGATATCAATGCATATGCTTTGGTTTGTTGCTGTGCCCAGTAGGTTTTGGAAGAACTGAATGAATTCTTGCTGAATCTGTTGTGGATCAGTAAGCTTCTCCTGGCCCTCTGTGAGTATACATCTAACTTTGTTTCTCGCTTGTCTGGTTTTCATGTAAGCATGGATCCAGTTTGCTCTAGATCTCTGTCTCAGAACCTGTTCTTGAATTGTTTCCCATTTTTCAATGTTCTGTAAGAGTTGTTTTTCCTTTTGAATTTCCTGGCTGTTGAATTGATCTCCATTCAGTTTGTGTTGTGATTATGTATTTATCTGTATTATATCACCCATGTTTGAATAGTTAATTTTTGGTAATTAATTTCGTTGTGTCTTTTTTTATCATTTTTTATAAATAATTTTTGAATCTCCAATCTTGTTGGAACTTTGTCCTACAATTTGTCGTTTTGTTAATATTTTGATGTTACATTTGGAATTATCACAATGATTTGCTTCTCCTATTCTATATAAAAAGAATTGATATTGTTTGAATTTTACTATAATCTCTACTAAATTAAAAGGACTTATATAGTCATTAAATAATTTTTTTGTTTTGTAGTTTTGTTTATTATATTATACAATGTTTATTATAATTATATTATTAATAGAAATTATTAGCATATTACTTTTTTAATATTTTTCTCTGCTAATGTTTTTATAATATAATAGAAGATATATATTTATAACTCTTGAAAATATTTTTTTATTTTACATTTCATTATATTTTTCTCAATAGTATTGTTTGAATTTTAATGAATAAATAGATTTTTATTTCAAAAAGAAAAACAAAAATAATTTTAAAAAATAAATAAAGAAATTAACTAACCTAAACCAACACTCACCCATGTTTGAGTAATAAATTTCTTTGTTAATTTTCGGACATGCACCAAGCTTCGGAACCAAAATTCGAGCCTGATACCTAGGAAATCAATGAATGCTTAGTTTCTTTAATTCCTTAAAACTTCAATTTAATAATTTTAAATAAAAATTAATTACTTGGGCTTGGAAACTCGGAATTCGATTTTGGACATACGCTCATATTCCATATTTTCCCGCGGATCCTCCGGGACCGTCAAATCACGTATACAGGTCAGTTTTTCCAAAAAGTTGACCGAAGTCAAACTTGATCTTTTAAGAGAATCTTAAAGAAGCAAATGAGCATAGTTTTACTCAAAACTCTTTCAACTACCGAACCAACCGTCTCCGCAAGTTTTAATTAGCGCATGAAGTTTTATTGAAGGGAACGAGGTTCTAAAATGTGAAACAACCAGTCGGGTCGTTACATTCTCCCCCACTTAAACAAACATTCGTCCTCGAACAGACATAGAAAAGTACGTGGACTTCTGAATAAGTGGGATATCTGCCCCGCATGTCCTCAACGGACTCCCAAGTCGCCTCCTCAACCGGTTAGCCCCTCCATTGGACCCTCACTGCAGAAATCCTCTAGAATCTGAACTGGCGATCTTGTCTATCAATAATGGCAATTGGCTCCTCCTCGTGGCCCAAACTCTCATCTCTGAATAGTGTTGATGTCCAAAACGTGGGATAGGTCATTACTGGGGCTAGGAAACTTGGAATTCGATTCCGAACATATGCCTAGGTCCCATATTTTCCCACAGACCCTCCGGGACCGTCAAATCACGTATCCGAATCAGTTTTCCTAATAAGTTGACCGAAATCAAACTTGGTTTTTTAAGAGAATTTTAAAGAAGTAAATGGACATATTTTTACTTAAGACTCTTCCAACTCCCAAACCAACCGTCCCACCAAGTTTTAAATTAGCGCAGGAAGTTTTATTGGGAACGTGGTTTTTAAATGCAAAACAACCAGTTGGGTCGTTACATTCTCCCCCACTTAAACAAACGTTCGTCCTCGAACGGACATAGAAAAGTACATAGACTGCTGAATAAGTGGGGATATCTGCTCCGCATGTCCTCATCGGACTCCCAAGTTTCCTCCTCAACCGGTTGGCCCTCCACTGGACCCTCACCGCAGAAATCCTCTTGGACCTTAACTGGCAATCTTATCTATCAATAATGGCAACTCCTCCTCATAGCCCAAACTCTTATCTAACTGAATAGTACTGACGTCCAAAACGTGGGATAAGTCGGCATGATACTACCGAAGCATCAAAACATGCAAAACTGGATGAACTCCCGATAAATTGGGGTTAAAGCAAGCTCATAGGCAACCTCCCCAACTCGCCTCAACACCTTAAAAGGACCAATAAACTTTGGGCTCAACTTTCCCTTCTTACCGAACCTCATAATGTCCTTCACAGGCGAGGCTTTCAAAAGAACCTTCTCGCTAACCATAAATGATACATCGTGCGCCTTCTGATTCGTGTAGCTCTTCTATTTAGACTGAGATGTGCGGAGCCTCTCTTGAATCAACTTTACCTTATCCAAGGCATCTTGTACCAAATCTGTACCAAGTAACTTAGCATCACCAAACTCAAACCACCCGATAGGAAAATGACAATGTTGACCATATAAGGCCTCTTATGGAGCCATCTCTATGCCGAACTGATAGTTGTTGTTGTACGCAAACCCTGCTAAAGGCAAGAACTGATCCCATTGCCCTCCAAAGTCAATCACACATGCTCTAAGCATATCCTTTAAGATCTGAACTGTCCGCTCCGACTTCCCGTCGGTCTGAGGATGGAATGTTGTGCTAAGCCCGACACGGGTCCCGAACTCACTCTGAACGGCTCTCCAGAAATGAGAAGTGAATTGAGGGCCTCTGTATGATATGATGGGAACAGGCACACCATGCAATCGGACTATCTCCCGAATATAAATCTGAGCATACATCTCCGCTATATAAGTAGTCACCTTTGCAATGAAGCAAGTCGACTTGGTCAACCTATCCACAATGACCCATACTGAATCAACCTTCCGCAAAGTCCGCGACAACTCAACTACGAAATCCATGGTGATGCGTTCCCACTTCCACTCCGGAATACGCATCTTCTGGAGTGGTCCACCTGGCCTCTGGTGTTCATACTTGATCTGCTGGCAATTCAAACATCTAGCTACATACTCCACGATGTTTATATTCATTCTCCGCCACTAATAATATTTCCTTAGGTTATGATACATCTTCGTGGCACCCGGATGAGTGGAATATCTCGAGCTGTGGGCCTCTTCTAGAATCCTCTTTCTCAAACCATCAATATTAGGAACACATAGACGGTCTGGAGCTGTAATACACCATCCTTGACAATAGAAACATTCCAGGTGCCTCCCTGAAGTACTTTATCTCTGAGAACCGCCAAATGTGGATCATTGAACTGTCGGGCCTTAATCTACCCCAACAACGAAGACTGAGCAACCACACATGCTAGAACTCGGCTGGGCTCTGAAACGTCCAACCTCACAAGTCTGTTAGCCAAGGACTGGATGTCCAAGGCTAATGGCCTCTCTTCTGCTGCAATGAATGCTAAACTACCCATACTCTTCGCCGTTCTGCTCAAGGCATCCGCGACCACATTCGCCTTGCATGTATGATAAATAATGGTTATGTCATAATTCTTTAGTAACTCAATCCACCTGCGCTGCCTCAAATTAAGATCCCTCTGCTTGAACAAATATTGTAAGCTGCGATGGTCGGTGTAAACCTCACATGACACCCCATATATATAATGCCTCCATGCCTTAAAAGCATGAACAATCGCCGCCAACTCTAGATCGTGCACAAGGTAATTATTCTTATGGACCTTCAGCTGACGTGAAACATATGCAATAACTTGTCCCTCTTGCATCAATACACACCCCAAGCCAACGCGGGAAACATCGCAATATACCGTATACATCCCTGAATCGGGAGGCAATACAAGAATTGGTGTCGTAGTCAAAGCTGTCTTGAGCTTCTGGAAGCTCTCCTTGCAATCATCGGGCCAACGAAAAGGAGAACCTTTCTGGGTCAATCTGGTCAAAGGTGATGCAATAGATGAAAAGTCTTGCACAAATCGCCGGTAATAACCTGCTAGTCCCAGGAAACTCCTGATCTCGCTCACTAAAGTAGGCCGTGGCCAACTCTGAACTGCCTCAATCTTCTTGGGATCCACCTTGATACCCTCTCCTGCCACAACATGCCTCAAGAATTCCACTGACTTTAGCCAGAACTCACACTTGGAGAACTTAGCATATCGCTTCTGCTCTCGTAAGGTCTGAAGCTCTACTCTCAAATGCTGCTCCTGCGCTCCTAGGCTGTGCGAGTATATTAAGATGTCGTCAATGAAGACGATAACAAAGGAATCAATATAAGGCATGAACACCCTATTCATCAAATCCATAAATGTCGATGGGGCATTAGTCAAGCCCAAGGACATCACCAAAAATTCATAGTGGCCATATCTAGTCCTGAATGCAGTCTTCGGAACATTTGAGTCCCGAATCTTCAGATGATGATACCATAACCTCAAGTCAATCTTAGAGAACACCCTAGCACCTTGCAGCTAGTCAAACAAATCATTAATACGAGGCAACAGATACTTGTTCTTGATGGTGACTTTGTTCAACTGGCGGTAGTCAATGCACATCCTCATTGTCCCATCCTTGTTTTTCACAAATAACAATGGTGCACCCCAAGGGATACACTGGCCTAACAAACCCCTTTGCTAACAGCTCCTCTAGCTGCTCCTTCAACTCCTTAGGAGCCATACGGTACGGTGGAATTGATATAGGCGGAGTGCTTGGAGCCAAATCGATACAGAAATCAATATCACGATCCGGAGGCATGCCAGGAAGATCAGAAGGAAAAACATCGGCGAACTCTCAGACTACTAGCATTGAGTCAACTGTCGGGGAATCTACAGTGGTGTCTCGAACATAAGCTAAGTAAGACAAACACCCTTTCCCGACCATGTGTTGAGCCTTCAATAAGGAAATAACCTTGCTAGGGGTATCAAGTGTGGAACCCTTCCACTCCAATCTCGGCAATCCGGGCATTGCTAGTGAAATAGTTTTGGCATGGCAATCTAGGACGCGTGATATGGATATAACCAATCCATGCCCAGGACGACCTCAAAATCGATCATATCAAGCAAGAGAAGATCTACTCTAGTCTCGAAACCCCAGAAAGTGACCACACAGGACCGGTAGATCCGATCCACAACTATAGAATCACCTACGGGAGTGGACACATGAACATGAACACCTAAAGACTCAGGAGAACTAACCAGGAAACGAGCAAATAGATATGATACATATGAATAAGTAAACCCTGGATCAAATAATACCGAAGCATCCCTACCACCGACGGAAATAATACATGTTATGACGGCATCTGGGGCCAATGCATCTACCCTGGATGGAAGGGCATAGAATCTAGTTGGAGCACCGGCTGTCTGGCCTCCACCTGACTGAGCAGTAGTTGGCTGACCTCTCCCTGCCTGGCCTTCACCCATGGGATAGCCTCTACCAGCCTGTCCTCCACCTCTAGGTGGCTAGGCCGCCGGTGCTAGAATCATGGGCTGTTGTCCCTACTGCACTGCCTTGCCCCAAGCCTGGGGCAGTATCTCCTCATGTGACTAGGGTCTCCGCACTCAAAACAACACGGTGTGGCGACCTACTGTCCGGATGGCTGACTCTAAAAACCAGAAGATCCCCTGGAAGAAGCCTGAATAGTCGGTGGACGATATAAAATCTCCGACACACCACTGAAATAAGAACTTGAAGTAGGACCTGAATACCTACTGGAGGAACCCTAAATAGCTGGCAGGTGATAAGAACTCTTTGACATGGCGCTGAAATAGGAGCGTGCCGGAGTACCCGGAGCAGGTGGTAGTACTGAAATTGGGGGCCTGCTGTGCTGACCTTGCCCAAAATGGCCTCTACCCCTAGCTGGGGCGCCTCTGAACTCTCCGGAGAATCTAGCTCTCTTATCCTGCTACATCTGCTCTCTACGCTTAGACAATAACACTCAATCCTACGAGCAATCTCAATTACTAGTTGATACACTATACCCATCTCTATATCTCGGGCCCCACTAGATCGGATAGTGGGGTCTAACCTCGCAACAAAACTCCGTACTCTCTCTCCCTCTATGGGAAGTATCATGAGTGCATGGCGAGAAAACTCAGAGAACCTCACCTCATAATCGCTTATTGACATGTGACTCTGCTCTAGATGCTCAAACTGATACCACCGCTCTTCCCTCTCTGAGGGTGGAATGTATCGATCCAGGAATAACTCTGTGAACTGACCCCAAGTGAGGGGAGGAGAACCTGCTGGCCTACCAAGTGAATAGGACTGCCACCACCTACGGGCCCTGCCCTCAAGCTGAAAAGTAGTAAAGTCAACTCCATGCGACTCCAATATCCTTATGTTGTGCAGTCTGTCCCTGTACCTGTCAATGAAGTCCTGGACATCCTCATGGCGCTCACCCCCGAATATTGGAGGGTGAAGCTTGGTCCATCAGTCCAATAGCTTCTGTGGATCACCATCCACAGCTGGCTTGGGCTGGGGTGCCACTGCAGTAACTGGCTGAGCCCCATCTACGAGTAGTGCACCCGAATCTAATATACTGCAGCTTTATGGCCTGGAGCCTGAGCAGTAGGGTCTGTGCTCCCCCTCCTTCTTATGAAGTAGCTGGATCTGCTGGAAATAGACCAGCATGAGTCATAGTATCCATGAACGTAGCATGCGATCGATGACCTCTTAGAATCGCGGTGCTGTCATGAAATCTACTGGGGTAGGATCAGCTGTGGGCACCTCGCCCTACTTCTCAATGACAGGATCCCTCGCAGGATCTGCTGGTGGTGCAACTGGAAGAGCTATAGGATGCCCTCATCCTCTACCGCGGGCCGGTGCCCTCCCACGGCCTCTACCACGGCCTCGAGCAATGAGAGGAGTAGCTCCTCTCGGGTCTAGATTGTTGGCGGTACGAGTCCTCACCATCTGTAAGAGAATACAATAGGGAAATTTAGTACACTAACCACTGCAGATAGGAAATGAATAAAGATCAGTGTTTCCTAATACCCTATAGCCTCTCAAAGATAAATACAAACGTCTCCGTACCAATCTACAAGGCTCTATTAGTTTTGCCCAGAACTTGAGAGACCTACGTGAACCTAGTGCTCTGATACCATGTTATCACGACCCACTCCCATAAAATGTCATAAGGCGCCCAACACTATTGACGGGCAAGCCGAGTGTAGAAAACATTTCTAATTTTTATGTTATTATTATCAAAATTCAAGTGAGATAAATACTCCAATTGGATTCAAAACCAAAAGTGATAACTGATGCAAGTAGCATAATAATACAACCCAAAAATAAGTCTAGTAATGTGTGTGCCAGAACCTGGTATCACAAGTACGTACATCTAGTAGAATATACAAAAGAATATCTCTACCATACTATCTGAAATAAGAAAAATAGCAAAAGTAAAAGAAGACTCCATCCGGCTGCTGAGCGGCATAGGAAGGAAGCAGCTCACCGTGGAAGCTCTGCCACAAACTCAAGGGCGTGCACCGGACCGGTAACCAGATGTATCTGCCTCAGATCCTTTACAACTAAGTACAAAAGTGTATTATGAGTACATAAATAATATGTACCCAGTAAGTATTCCATATAATCTCGAAGAAGTAGAGACGAGAGGTCGACTTGATACTCACTGGGGTCAAGACAATATGATAATGATGCGCTATGCTAGGCATGAAATTCTCCAATAACTAATAGGTAATAATGAAAAGAGGTAATCATGTTATTGACCATATTTCAGTTGCTATTTACAGTTCAAATACTTATCAAGTGAGCATGTCAAGTCTAAACTTTAGCATATATATCATGTACAATCATGCCGAGTATCTATATGTTGGTGTCTAGCATGACTGTGAGTCTTTATATTGCGGATATTCTAATATTGTTGTATCTTTCATGCCTTAATGATGATTTCTATATGTTGTAAAAAGCATGTAAAAGTTATTGTGATCTTTGAAGTTCGAGGAGCATTGGATCGAGTTATAATACGAATTGTAAAAGTATATAAGATAACTAAACCCTTTGGAGCATTGGCTCAGGTGGTAAAGTGAGTTATAAAGTAAGAAGTGAAAGAAAGATAATGAGTTATTGAATTGTTCCCTTGTCGGGATGTTTGTCGTTTTGTTGATTATCTCCCTTGTCGGGATGTTGAGATTTATTGATATTGTTCCTTGTCAGGATTTAGCTGTTTAATTGTATTCCCTTTCCGGAATTTCTACTATTAATTTTCTACTCCCTTGCTCATTTGTTTGTGATTGTTGTTTGGGTGAGGAAGAGTGTTAAAACATGGAGGGTGATGCCGTGCATTGCTTGCTATTGTGAGAAAAGAGTGTAAAGCACGAGGGTGATGTCGTCTCGTACGATATACCATTCTGTACCGATATTCATTGACTATATTGTGAGGAAAGAGAGTAAAAGCATGAAGGGTGATGTCATGTACATTATTATGATACGATTGACTTGGCGAGAACGAGAGAAAAGCACGAAGGGTGATGTCGTACATATTTTCGATTTCTGATTCTTGTTAGTATTCTGGCTTTGTTGTTTCTTTCTTTTATTGAGGTTTTCTATTTGGAATTGTTACCATCCCCCAGCATGTTTCCCCTTCCCACATTGACTGGTTATTTCCTGCATTCTTTTCCACTGTATATATATTTGAACTATACTTGTTTATTTGATAGTCTGTTCCTAGTCTCGTCACTACTTCGCCATGGTTAGGCTAGGAACTTATCAGCACATGGGGTTGGTTGTGCTGATACTACACTATATGCTATTTTGTATAGATCCAGGTATTGGACAGCAGCAGTAGCGCGGGAGCCAGCCTTCAGTCCACTGAGACACCGAGGTAGCCTTGCAGGCGTCCGCATGCCAGGTGTCTCCTCTATCTTATATTTCATGTATTAGAGACAAACAGTTTTATGTTTCTTTCAAACAGTTGTATTTAGTACTCTTAGTAGTTCGTGAGTAATGTGACACCAGTTCTTGGGTAGAAGTATTTGCTGATTTTCGTATTATTGTTCAGCTTATTTAGTTTAGGTCTTCTGCTTATTTATTTAATTTCGTTGTTTTCATGATATCACTGATGATTTTCAAAAAGAAGTAATTTGTTAATGAATTGATAGTTAAGTTTTGGCTTGCCTAACTCTCATTAATAGGTGCCATGACGACTCTTAAATGTGGAAAATCCGAATCGTGACATAAATTAATGTGATGCTTTTTTTCTTTGGCTTTTAATAATATATAGGTAAATATATATATATGGATTTAAATTAGCAATTTTTTATTTTTTAGTTTTGATTTTATTATGAAATAATTTTAAAGCTTCAGCTTTGTCCTAAAATCTACACTTGTTGTCTTATGGTCATCCAGTTGGAGCTTTGTCCCAAAATCTACACTTTATGTCTTATGGTTATACTACTTGGCATCACATAATTATTTACCTCTCTTTAAATACACACACACATACTATATTATTAGAAAGAAACTACTCCATAATTTGAATCAAAAGTTGTTTCCATTTCTTTATTTTATTTTTTATTTTAATATAATTTTAAAACTCCAACTTGAAACTAAACCCAATTTGTATTGATAAATTTTTATTTTTTATTTCGTTTTTAATTTTATAATTATTTTAAAATTCCAACTTGAAACTACTCCCAATTTGAATGGGTAGTTTTTCTTCTCTTTTTTATTTTTTATTATAGATAATTCTTATTTTTTTTTGCTTTTTATATTAAAGTAAATTTAAAGCTCCAACTTGAAACTACTACCACCCAATTTGAATGGGCAGTTATTATTTTATATATTTATATTTTCGTTTCTTTTATTATAGTTCATTATAAAATATCTATATTAATTAGTTCAGATAAAGCAACCACACAAAAATTAACCTTATAATATTAAGCATAATAATTCTCAATAAAAGGACATAACCAAAATTCTATACATTTGTAATCCTATTAGATTTAGGACATAATATTGGAAGTTAGGAATCCTACATGACTAACTTTAGGAATCATATTACTACATGCTATATAGTGACCCGACTGGTCGTTTTACTGTTTAGAACTCCGTTCTATTAAAATATAACTTCCCGCACTTGTTTTAGCTAATTTATGACTTGCGGGGGCGATTGGTTCGGAAGTTGGAAGAGTTTTGAATAAGAATATGTCCATTTGTTTCTTTAAAAATTTTTAAAAATGCTAAGTTTGACTTCGGTCAACTTTCTCGGGAAACGGACCTGGATTCATGATTTAATGATTCCGGAGGATCCGTGAGAAAATATGAGACCTGGGATATGTCCGGAATCGAATTCCGAGGTCCCTAGTCCGAGTAATGAATTTTTATGTGGAATAGTTAAATTGAAATTTTAAAGAATTAAATAAATGAAGTATTCATTGATTTCCTAAGTATCGGGCTAGGATTTTGGTTCCGAAACTTGGTACAGGTCTAAAATTTCAGTTAAGACTTACCCATAAAATTTGGCGTCTCCGAGTAGTTAAGGGCGTTTTAACCCGTTGGACGAAAATTAAGGACTTGAAGTTCAATAGATTGATTCATTTGGTTTTAATAAGTGATTCCTAGATTTAACGTTGTTTTGAGTGATCTGAGGGTTCGAGTAGGTCCGCCTCGTGATTTCAGACTTGTCGGTATGTTCGGGCGGGGCACGGGAGCCCCGAGCATCAAATGAGCGAGGCTCGAGTGGAGTTAAAGTTGAAGAAAAGGGCTGAAAGTTGCTGCTTCTGTCATAACCGCATTTGCGGTTCTTGGACTGCAGAAGCGGGACCGCAGATGCGGTTGCTTGATCGCCAAAGAACAAAGGTTCAGGCCATGGGTAAATCGCAGAAGCAGCCCAGGGACTGCAAGCGATTCCTCTCATGCGACCCCTAGACCGTAGAAGCGGTCCAGCCCATTTTTCTCAGTTCCGCAGAAGCGGCTCTTATTTCGCATATGCGGGACTGCATTAGCCATAGAAGCAAAAATCGCTGTCAGTGGGCTTCATTTAATTCGAGCTCAAGCTCATTTATTTCATACTTTTCACGACACTTACGCGATTTAGGGGCTTCCAAAGAAAGGGTTTCGTCATAGCTTCACAAGGTAAATAATCTCCATCCACCTTAGTCTAAATACATGTATATTAGGTAGATTAAATTCTAAAAACTAAGTAAAAGATTATGGCTTAGAGCTAGACCTAGGATTTTAATAAAACTAGGATTTAATCATGTAATTTGCTATGTAATGAACTAGAAATCATATATTAGTGATGCTTAGGTTGTAGAGAACAACTTCTTTCAAAAGATCTCGGAATCTGGCCACGTGGGCCCGGGGTCGGAATTTAGGAAGCTTGTGGGAAAGGTTAGGAAATTACTTAAATAGCCTTATTGACTAGTTCTTACTTTATTTAATTAGTTTGTGCTCATTCGGCTACGCATTGAGGTTTTTGACTTGTTCTTGATATTGGAAGTGCGCTTCGGAGTGAGGTGAGTCTCCTTTATAACCTTGTAAGAGGGAAATGTTCCCATAGGTATAATACGTGACTAAATTGCCTTTATATGCGGGGGCTACATACGTACTAGGTGACGAGAGTACGTGCTAGCGACCTATATGACAGTACGGGTAGTCTAGGACCCTAAAGCACACTATACTTGGAATATCTGTAATCTTGTTGGAAGTTGAATTGCTTAGATCCTATCGAGTTGGTAAATGAATTTCAAAAAGGGATTTAACTTCATTTTCTTAAATTATTAAAAGAGGATTGGCTTGTATTTGGAGTAAAGTGTATTCCGATAAATTCTTATGGGCATTTTTGAGCATGTATTTACATGTGTACCTGCGTCGCATGTATGATTCGCAAGCAGGGTTATTGTTTATATACATTCTTACCATGTTCCACATATTATTCGCGAGCGGGGTAATAGATGCATCTATTGGTTCGAGTTGTTCGAGCCGTGGCAGTGCACATTTATTTTTATGGTGGATCGGGCCGTACGTTCCTCAGTGATTATCTGCGCATGAGTTATTTGGCTTTATTCTTGTGGATTTGACTTCATAATCATTTAATTATATATATGAACATACACTCTTTATGCAAGGTTAAAGGAAGAATTTATGTTTTATACTTGTTATTCTTATAACTTGAGTTATTCTTGTTTATTATAAATTCTTCTCATTATACTTGACCTTAGTAACTATCGAGTCGACCTCACGTCTCTATTTCTTCGAGATTAGAAGGGGTACTTACTGGGTACATGTTATTTATGTACTCATGCTACGCTTCTGTACTTAAATGTACAAGATCTGAGGCAGGTGGATCTGGATATTATTCTGGTGCGCATCAGTGAGCACATTTGGGAGTTCTACGGTGAGGTGTTTCTCCTTCACGCCAATCCGCAGCCGAATAAGTCTTTCTTTGTACTTTTATTTTCTATCTATCCTGATTCAGACAGTTGGATAGTGTATTATTCTTTTGTGTATATTCTACTAGTCGACCGTAGCTTGTGACACAGATTCTAGCACACACATTTATAGGCTTATTTTGGGTTTGTAATATCATGTTATTTATGACATCTATCTCCTTTAGTTTTAAATTCTAAATTAAAATGGTTATTTCTCTTGAAATAGGATAAATTAAATACATGATGTTAGAAATGTTCCACAGTGGCTTCCCGGGCAACAATGTCGTCCGCCCTCACAAACTATTATGGAAATAGGTCGTGACAACATGGTATCAAAGCAGTAGGTTCACGTAGGTCTCACGAGTTATGGGCAAACCTAACGAAGTCTTGTAGATTGGTACGGAGACGTCTGTATTTATCTTTGAGAGGCTATAGGATACTAGGAAAGACTACTCTTTATTCATTTTCCATCGTGCAGTGGTCAGTGTACTAAATTTCCCTCTTCTATTCTCTCACAGATGGTGAGGACTCGTACCGCCGACGTTCCAGACCTTGTAGGGGTTGCTCCTCCCGTTGCTAGAGGCCGAGGTAGAGGCCGGGGGAGGGCACCAGCCGTGGTAGGGGACGATGTCGTCCCATAGCAGTTCCAGATGCACTACCAGCAGCTCCTGCGAACGATCCCGTTGTTGAAGAGCAGGCAAGGTGACCACATATGAGCCTACTCCGATGGATTTCATGACAGCACCGGGATTTTAGGAGGTCACGGGCCGCATGCTACGATTCATGGACTCCATGAACCAGGCTGGTTTATTTCCAGCAGACCCAACTGCTTCACAGGTAGGAGGGGGCGCATACCTCTACTACCCATGCTCCAGGACATGCAATTGCATTATTTCAGACTCGGGATGCACTACACGCAGATGGGGCTCAACCACTTGCTGCAGTGGCTCCCCAGCCCAGGCCAGGTGTGGACGGAGATCTGCAGAATTTATTGGATAGATAGACTAGACATCACCCTCCAGTATTCGACATCATGAGGATTCCCATGACTTCATTGACAAGTGGAGGGACAGACAGCACAACACGAGGATAGCGGGGGAGGATGTAACGACCCGACCGATCGTTTTGAGGTTTTGCACTTTGATCATCAGTTCACGGGCATGACTTGCCCAGTGTTTTACATTATGACTGATATGGATCGGTGCTTTTGGTTTTCGAGAAAATTGGAATTAATTTGAAACAATAGTCTCAGTTCGAAGCTTTGAATTTGAAGTGTTTGACCAAGAGTTGACTTATGTGTGTACGATCAAATTAGAATTTTTATGATTTGGTTAGCTTCTTCGGATGATTTATGACTTAGAAGGGTGATCGGAACTGGTTTTGGAGGTCCGATGTGGAATTTAGCTTGAATCGGCGAAACTAGTATTTTGGCGATCTCCGGTTGATAGGTGAGATTTTGATCTGAGGGTCGAAATGGAAATCCGAGAGTGGTTGTAGCGTTGTTATCTGATTTGAGATGTGTGTGCAAATTTTTGTGTCATTCCGAGGTGATTTGGTTGGGGTTTTTATCGAATGCGTGATTTGAAAGTTTTAAAAGAACTTATGCTTGAATTCAATGTAATTTGATGATTTTGGTGTTAGTTGAGGTGTCTTGATGATTGGAAAAAGTCTGCATAATGTTTTTAGAGGGCTTGGTGCTTTTGGTTGAGGTCCCGGGGGCCTCGGGGTGATTTCGGATGACCGTCGAGATGAATTTTGGACTTGATGTATTTCGGAAGATTGCTGGTATTTGGTATTTCTGCATCTGCGGAAAAGGGGCCGCAGATGAGGTTCTGCAGATGCAAAAATGGGGTCGTAGGTGTGAGAGGCGCTGGGGAGGCTGGTTTCTGCAGGAGCAGATAGAGGTCCGTAGAAGCGGTCCTGGGCTATTAGTGAAGCTCCGTAGAAGCAGAAGATTTCCGCAAGAGTGGAAACCACAGAAGCGAAAAAGAGGACCGAAGACGCGAAAAAATGTCTGGGCAGAAGGGTTTTAAGATTTCATTGTGTTCCGCGAGCTAAGGTATTTTTCCACTATTTTTGAAAATCTTTGAGACCTTTTGAACGGAAATTGAAGGGGGATTTGACTGGGATTGATTGGAGGTGAGTTCTATGATCTTAAATCATGATTATTATGTGAAATTAATCTTGAAAGTTATGGAAATTAAGCCTAAAATTGAAGAACTAGGGCTTGAGTTTTGGTAGGTCAAATTAGGATTTGATGGGTCATTTGAGCTCGGATTTGAGAGTTCTTGGTATGTATGAACTCGTGGGAAGATAAGGAATCTATTAATGTAAAAGTTTCTGAGATTTGAGAGGTAGGCTCAGGACTCAGGTTTTGCCAATTTCGGGAATTTTGATATTTTTCGGTTGTTTTCACTTGGACTTTGTTCCTTTAGCATACTGTGATGTGTTGGCTCTGATTTTGGATAGATTCGATATGCGTGGAGGCCAATTTGAGGGGAAAAGGCATCGCGAGCTAGATATTTCACCGGTTCGAGGTGTGTAATGATTGTAAATGATATCATGAAGGTTTGAAACCCTGGATTGCATATCGTAATGCTATCTTGAGGTCAGACACACGCTGGATATTGAGCGTGGGATCTTTTACTTTTTGGAATTGTGACTTGGTCCATCCCGATTGATGTTTTTACCGCGTATTTGACTGAGACTTAATTGTTATCATCATGGGTTGGTCTTAATGCCATATTTGGGCTTCGTGCCAATTATTTGGACCCTTCGTGGATTTTTATCATCATTTCCTCATTGTTTTAACTTATATTTAAACTTAGTCCTATTGATAATTATTGTTTTACTAACTCAGTAGTTTTTATACAGATTTGAAACTCAAATGATATTTCTTAATGATATTATGGGCTGAGAACTACCGTTTTACAAATGCCCCAGGGGCTTGTGATGATTTCTGGACTGAGTGAGACCGAAGGCCATATGTGAGGATATGTTGAGTGATGTGAGGAGGCTTTCAGGCCTCAGGAGTGATCTGAGGAGGCTTTATGGCCATATGAGTGATGTGAGGAGGCTTTCAGACCTCAGGAGTGATGTGATTATATGCCACAAGGTGGCTTGATATTGATATGAGGTCGAGGGATTAGACTTGATGCCACGAGATGGCTTGATATTGCGTTTGGGCTGTAGGAGCCCTTCCGGAGTCTATACATACCCCCAATGAGCGCCATCGACGTTAAATGGGTCGGGCTGCATGCCTCAGCTGTATTAGTACTGTTTTATGTGTTTAGTTTATCTCATTTGTCTGCCGTCATCTATTGTTTGTGCTATTTCTTGAAATCTTTGTTCTGGTGTTATCTGATCACTGAGTGTTGGGCCCAAGGGAAGATTTATGTGCTTATCTGCACTATTTCTATTGCATTCATTTGCGTAACTATTGAAAAAGGCTTTTCAAAATAGTCTTTAAACTGAAGTAAATTGTTTCTCTAAAGATTCATAGCTTCACTGTTTTCTAAAAAGGGATTCCATTGCTTCTATACAGCCTGATGATCTGTTATACGTGATTTCTTACAGCTCAGTTATATTTACCTTTATTACTCACTGAGTTGGAGCACTCACTTTACTCCCTACACCTCGTGTGCAGATGCAGGTATTTAGTCACCCAGTAGCAGGTTTTGAGCTGATTGGAGATTTTGCTATCGTTGCTAAGCAAGGTGACCGCCAGCGTTCGCGGTACCGAATTTCTTCCTTTTGATTCTAAATTCTATTCTGTAAACTACTGGCCTTGTAGTTGTATTTAGACTTGTCTAGATGCTCGTGACTTGTGACACCCTAATTTGGGTTGTACTTCCGCTAATTATTATTATTAAACCATATTTAGACTGCTTAGTCATGTTTGACTATTTTTGATAAGGCAATTTGAGTTGATTGGCTAGCCTTGTCTTCACGAGAGGCACCGTCACGATCAGAGCGGGGTTTGGATCGTGACAAGTTGGTATCAGAGCCAAGGTTACATAGGTCTCACGAGTCATGAGCAGGTTTAGTAGAGTCTTGCGGATTGGTATGGAGATATCTGTATTTATCCTTGAGAGGCTGCAAAACTTTTAGAAAAACTTCACATTCTTGAATTCTTATCGTGCATCCTCAATTCAGCTTGAAAAGTAACTTTTGAAATTCCTTCCACGTGTTCGCATCCTCACATAAGTGCTCAGTATCAGTTGTGCTTTGATGTCTTGTGATTCCCTGATTGATGGGCGAGACATGATCTTTGTGAGTTGATATTGGGCCTATCTGAAGGAATTGAGTCCGGATCTTTGCCTATGTCTTGAGCACCGAGATGTTGATTGTGTGAGCAAGTATTTTGAAATTGTATGTTCAGTATTGTCCCTATTAGTGGGGATGACGGCTGGATAGCTATGTGATTAGTATGTTAGTATTGCGAGATGTTTCTATATGATTTGGAAGTGTCGGGGAAGATATGCAGGATGATAGGTGGACTATTAAGTGTATGATTTCCATTATGATTGGATGTGTAGCCCGCGTTATGGGCATGTGAAGAATCTTTTCAAGTCTCCTAGTTGGAAGTGAGGTAGATTGCATGCTGCGGTATGAGTTCAGACTCAGGAAGACTAAATGACTGTGTAATATGTATGTCGGTAAAACATATACAGAAATGTTATATTGAGGCGAAGCAGGTGGGTTATCTCCTGTGGAGTGCCTGAAGTGGCGTGATCCTTATGTATGTTAGAAGATCTCATGTGTAATTGAAAAGTACGTGCTGAATTTGAATTTTTGGTCGCTTAAGAGAGTGGGCTTATCTGTTACGGGGATGAATTCGAGATTTGCGGAAGATTTATAGTACTGGATGATCTGTGTTTTCACAAACTTATAAATGATTTGAGTATAATCTCACTATGTATTTTGGTATCAATAAAGTAAAAGTATTATGAGTTAATGAGTATATCCTGATCTATGGCTTCGAGCCAAGTGGGGGAGTTTGCTGTGAGCAGTTGATTGCACGGTTAGGTATTATGTAGTTCTAGTTTGAGGCGCGCGAATGAATTAGCTATGAATTATGAAAATTGAGACCGAGAATGGATCAGGTAAAAGAAAATTTCGATAAAGGTTACATTATGCTTCATAGGGTAAGAGAATTACAGAATGTCTTAAGTGGTTGTTGGTAAAGAATGCTCGGTGCATAGATCAGGAAGTTGTTTGGTTGTATTGGGATGAGGATTTCATTCTGCGGTGTCGGAGCGCCAATGCGGCACAAGTGGTTCTATTCGTTGGGTCAGGTAATTTTCAATTTGAATAAGAGTGAATGACTCTCTGGAATAGTTCTAATGTGTTAAAGTTTCTACAAGGAACAATTGGGCATCTTAAAGTTGAGTATGTGTTAGAAACTGTGTTTTTATTGGGAGTGGTCTAGATTTGTGATATTTCTATGTTAATTGTGGGATTCTAAATATCAATGTCAGGGAAGTAAAGGTAGCAGACTTAGATTCGTAGGAAGTTCTTCAGAGTAAAGTATTCCGGAATGTGGTATTTCTGGGAATAATTGAGAGAGTATTTGATGACTTATGGGTCTTAGACATTGTAGTTTTATGCTTGGGTATCGTATGGTAAGCCTGGGTCGAGGAATTGTGGTGCTATAGCAAAAGGGAATATAAATTGAAAATGAACCAGAAGGAAATTTAGATAGATGGAGTAGCTTGATAGTAGACCAGATCGACATGGTAAGGATATGATTAATTATTTGTATGTGTTCGTGGTAATGAGTTCGTACAATTATTTTGCAGCAATGCTCTTGGGTTTCGACGGCTTGCTTAGCTTGGTCTTGTCAAAAAGATTCGGTCATGGTAGTTTAGTTGGTGAAAACGGAATTGGAAGAGTTCTTGTTGGGTTTTACCGTGGTTTGGAGATGTATATTTTCTATGGGCATGAGGAGCATGGGATGTATAGCGGTTTTGGTACTAGATGGGACCAATGGAAAGCTTTTCACTAGTTGAGTGCATAGATGTATGTGGCTCGGAAGGGAGGTAAGGTTTTCATGTATCCTTATATGGTATGTTATATGCGGTATGTTGTGGAGGACCGAGACTTGCGTGTGTTAGGTGACAGTTCAGTTCAGAAAGGAAGTTCATAAAACACTTAGGCAGTGGGTAGCCTCAGATAATTATGAAAATGGTACTGCTATTTGGAAGTGATTTGACGAGAGTATATATTTCATAAAAGGGCAATGTGATTAAATGGATGGCACTTCGGTGGTATTGCGGCACTTTCTTGTTAAATCAACTGGTGATATTCAGGTTGGCTTGGTGGGACAGGGAAAATTTAGAGTATCTATCGTGGAATTATTGGGAATTAAGGTGTGGTATGCTTTCGGACGGCGAAATTGGGATTATGTACTATGATTCGTGTGCTATATGGAGTTAAAGACTGGGAGTTCTCATGTTCAGGCCATATTGTGGTTGTGGATCATGTGTATCGGAACTGTTTAGGGACTACCGAGGTTTGGAGGCCCGAGTGGATCTCTCTCTGCTTGGTATGTTAGATTCCGGATATGATATTGGGGTTTAGATTGGTTTTATCAGTGTTAGGCTATTTTGGATTATTGCGATGTGGGCTATGCCGGAAATGCCACAGGGTGAGTGGCGAGGTGCGTCGGAGTATGTTCTAGTAGAGTGGTTTATATTTTGAAGAACCAGTGGCCGGCTGGGAAGGATTGCTTTTCTTAATTGGGCCTTCATGATGATTGTCAGTGCAGAGGTTGCTATCATTGATTCAGTTCTGGTGCTGAGGGACTTTTCAAATGTGTTTCTTGTGTCCAGGCATGTCGCCGAGCAAAGTTATGGATTTCGGAATTGGTTTGGTGCCGGGCACCGTAGCGTAGAGCAGCGGCAAAAGTCATAGTAGTGGAAAGGAATAGCTTCAAGTTTCCTTGGTATGAAGTTTGTTGGCAGGCCAATGTGGATTTGTGTTCTAGCTTGAGTCGACTTGGTTGGATCGAATTGCATTGTTGAGAGATAAGTGATTCCACCATTATTGAGCTTACTTGTGATCGGGGAGGTCTATGAGGTTCTTTTCGTTATACGAGACATGATTATTTGTTGGTTTTGGGCACGTATGGTGCGATTCTGTTGGGGTTCATGTTGGAAGTCAAGCTGGAAGCGTAATTGGGTGTTGCTCGGTGAATGGCACATCGGTTATGTCCTTTCAGAGATATGTGGTATATGTTATTTGTTTCATCGTGGGCATTATGAATTGCTTTGCTTCCAAGTGTCAAATTGCGCATGGTCATCAATTTCAAGCATAATAGCTTCAGGTGTCTCATGTGGAGCAATGTTTGGATAGTATCGTGCATTGCAGTGAGGCTATGTGGAGGCATGATCTTGCGGGTTAGAATTATGTATTCTATTCTATGATGTGAGATGGATTCTCAACCTTGTGTTGAGGTATTTTTGGTGAGCTCGAGGTGCAGCTTTTTCAATTGAGTCACTTTCATGATTCAGTATGTTCGGACTGTTGCTTATTGGTGCGCGTAGTTATGCAAGTTGTGGCTTAGGCAGTATTGATGTGTCTTGTTACCAGAACAATGTTTTCGGTCAGAAGGGATCGTAGGGATCATCGGTGAATGCAAACGGATTCGATTTCAGCATGTTTAAGGGATTAATATCGAGGTTCGGTTGAAAAATTGCTATGGTTATTGCCAGAGGGGAAATGTTCTCATGAATAATTAATCTGAGAAATGGTTACGGTTTATCATGTGTTTCAGTTATCGTGGGCAGTATACGGTAGTGTTGGAATTAGACTTTAGTCGATAAGAGTTTCTCTATTAGTATTTAGGTGCTGTGTGCAGCTGTTGTGAATAGAAGTTATTGCTACGAGCATTAGAGTTATTAGATGTAATTGAACCCGAGGTTGATGACATGGGTTATTACAGTCAGTTCGGGTTTATTCAGAGTATCAGTGTGAGTTTTTGATCGTATTGATTATTTCAAAATTGAAAATTTTGAATTCTATGGCTTATGGGCCAAACTGGATTGTGTAATTTTAGTTGCAATGTGCTATCGGACCTATACGAGATAGGGTGACGTGGGATCACCCCCGGGTATATTCTTGGTAAGGTTATTCACCTATTGGTTGGCTTCTAGAACAACTACAAGTACGTTCGAGGACGAACGTGTGTTAAAGTAGGGGCGAATGTAACGACCCAACCGGTTGCTTTGAGCTTTTGCACTTTCATGGTGAGTTATCGGGCATGACTTGGCCTGTTTTATGCATTATGACTAATGTGGATCGTTGGGTTTGGTTTTCGGGAAAATCAAAATGAATTTGAAAGAATAGTCTCAGTTGGAAGCTTTGAATTTGAAATGTTTGACCAAGAGTTGACTTGTGTGTATACGATCTCGGATCGGAGTTTTTATGATTTGGTTAGCTTTGTCGGATGATTTATGACTTAGGAGCAT
Source organism: Nicotiana benthamiana (assembly GCA_034376525.1). NCBI lineage: Eukaryota > Viridiplantae > Streptophyta > Magnoliopsida > Solanales > Solanaceae > Nicotiana > Nicotiana benthamiana. The sequence continues at coordinate 72,308,319 of CM067323.1, read as the reverse complement.
GATCGGAATTGGTTCTGGATGTTCGGTGTGGAATTTGGCTTGAATCGGCGAAACTAGTATTTAGGCGATTTCTGGTTGATAGGTGAGATTTTGATTCGAGAGCCTAAATGGAATTAAGAGAGTTTCTGCAGCTTTGTTATGCTGTTTGAGATGTGTGTGCAAAATTTCATGTCATTCAGAGGTGATTTGGTCGGGTCTTTTATCAAATATGTGATTTGGAAGTTTTAAAAGAACTTAGACTTGAATTCGATGTAATTTGAAAATTTTGGTGTTAGTTGAGGTGTTTTGATGATTAGATCAAGTTTGTATAAAATTTTAAGAGGTGTTGGTACTTTTGGTTGAGGTACCGGGGGCCTTGGGGTGATTTCAAATAATCGTCGGGATGAATTTTGGACTTGATGCATTTCGTAAGATTGCTGGTATATGGTATTTCCGCATCTGCAAAAAAGGGGCCGCAGATGCAGTTCCGCTGATGCAAAAATAGGGTCGCAAGTGCGAGAGGTGCTAGGGAGGCTAGTTTCCGCAGGAAGGGATAGAGGTCCGCAGAAGCGGTCCTGGGCTATTAGTGAAGCTCCACAGAAGCGGAAGATTTCCGTAGGAGCGGAAGTCGCAAAAGTGAAAAGAGGACCGCAGATACGAAAAAATGTCTGGGCAAAAGGGTTTTAAAATTTCATTGTGTTCCGCGAGCTAAGGTATTTTTCCATCATTTTTTAACATCCTTGAGAGCTTTTGGACGAAAATTGAAGGGGGATTTGATTTGGATTGATTGGAGGTGAGTTCTATGATCTTAAAACACGATTATTTATGTGAAATTAATCTTGAAATTTATGGAAATTAAGCCTAAAATTGAAGAACTAGGCCTTGAGTTTTGGTAGGTCAAATTGGGATTTGATGGGTCATTTGAGCTCGGATTTGAGAGTTCTTGGTATGTATGAACTCGTGAGAAGATAAGGAATCTATTAATGTAAGAGTTTCTGAGATTTGAGAGGTGGTCCCGGGGTTCGGGTTTTGCCAATTTTTGGAATTTCGACATTTTTCGATTATTTTCGCTTGTACTTTGTTCTCATAGCATATTGTGATGTGTTCGTTCTTATTTTGGATAAATTCGACGTGCATAGAGGCTGATTTGAGAGTCAAAGGCATCGCGAGCTAGAGATTTTGCCGGATCAAGGTGAGTAATGATTGTAACTGATATCCTTAGGGTTTGATACCCCAAATTGCACATCGTAGTGCTATATTGAGGTCAGACACACGCTGGATGACGAGCGTGGGATCTTTTACTTCTGAGAATTGTGACTTGGTCCTTCCCAATTGATGTTTTTATTGCGTAATTGACTGAGACTTAATTGTTATCATCATGACTTGGCCTTAATGTCATATTTGGGCTTCGTGCCAATTATTTGGACCCTTCGGGGATTTTTATCACTATTTCCTCAGTGTTTTGACTTATATTTAAACTCAGTCCTATTGATAATTATTGTTTTACAAACTCATTCGTTTTTACACAAATTTGAAACTCAAATGATATTTCTAAATGATATTCTAGGCTGAGAACTACTATTTTACAAATGCCCGAGGGGCTTGTGATGATTCCTAGACAAAGTGAGGTTGAGGGCCATATGTGAGGATACGTTGAGTGATGTGAAGAGGATTCAGGCCTCAGGAGTGATGTGAGGAGGCTTTCAGGCCTCAGGAGTGATGTGATTATATGTCACCAGATGTCTTGACATTGATATGAGCCGAGGGCCTAGACTTGATGCCACAAGATGGCTTGATATTGCACTTGGGCTATAGGATCCTCCCCAGAGTCTGTACACACCCCCGATGAGCGCCGTGAATATTAAGTGGATCGGGTTGCACGCCGCAACGTGGAGCGGGCTGCACGCCGCAGTGGTATTAGTACCATTTTATGTGTTTACTTCATCTTATTTGTCTGCCATCATCTGCTATTTGTGCTATTTCTTGAAATCTTTACCTGTTGTTCTGGTATTATCTGATCACTGCGTGTTGGGCCCGAGGGCTAGATTTATGTGCTTATTTTCACTATTGCTATTGCATTCATTTGTGTAACTCTTGAAAAAGGCATTTTCAAGAGAGTCTTTAAACTGAGCTAAAATGTTTCTCTAAAGATTTTATAGCTTCACTGTTTTCTAAAAAAGGATCTGATGATCTATTATACGTGATTTCTTGCCATTCAATTATTATTTACCTTTATTATTCACTGAGTTAAAGTACTTACTTTACTCCCTGCACCACGTGTACAGATGCAGGTATTTGTTCACCCGGTAGCGGGTTTTGAGATGATTGGAGATTTTTCTATCGTAGCTGAGCAAGGTGACCGCCAGCGCTCGCGGCACCGAATTTCTTCCTTTTGATTCTAAAATCTATTCTGTATATTACTGGCCTTGTAGTTGTATTTAGAATCTTTTAGATGCTAGTGACTTGTGACACCCCGATTTGGGGTGTGCTTGGGTTGTACTTTCGCTAATTATTATTAAATCATATTTAACTGCTTATTCATATTTAACTATTTTTGAAAAGGTAATTTGAGTCGGTTGACTGGCCTTGTCTTCACGAGAGGCGTCATCACGAGCGTAGCGGGGTTTGGGTCGTGACATATTTTTATTTCATTAATTCTTTTATTTAAAAAATTATTTTATTTCACAATAAAAGGAAGAGTGTTAATAAAAATATTCTATATATTTAAGCTTTACTTATATTTTTAGTCTTTGGTTGAAATTATTTCATATTTCTCTTTTGGCTTTATCTAATCAACCTAAATAGATTCTCACACGACCACTTAAACTAAAAAAATTGAATGATGGGTAATTTATATATAATATGTGTATAATCGCGTGTTGTCGATATATCATCTATTTATTCAAGCTATCAAAAGTAAACAATAAATATGATCATATAAATATTCTCCACAAAATTTTGATTTTTTTAGTTTATCTATGATATAACTTTTATTATTATAATTTTAGAACTTTCTACAAATGTTCAAAAATATCTTATCTTTTTATTATCTTTAAATTAAAAAAGATAAAGAGTTCTTTTGAAATAATTTGTTTACATTTAAAAAAATCACGTCATACCAAATCTTTCTATATATATATATATATATACACACACACTCTCTCTCTCTCTCTCTCTCTCTCTCTCTCTCTCTCTTTGTTACACATAAAAGTCACTATAGAAACTATCAATTAGAAACTAATTTATCGCTTATTGAATTTGAAAAAAAAAATCTTTCACATAATCTAATGATTCAAAACTAATATTCTTCAATAGAAAAAATATTATACCCTTGGAATATTGGCTTGACAAACGCTAAATGAAGGGATTTTTGCGACGATCCAAAGGGTCATCATTTGTTTCCTTATTCATTGCGTGTCTCCCGGGCCTTGAAAACCTCATTTAGGGTTACCTCGATTTGTGTGCGCAGTTCGACCGCATAGCTAGAAAGCTTATATATGAATTCTGTGAGAAAAAGAATAAATTTTGACATTAAAATGATTAAATTTGACTTCACTCAATATTTTTGGTAAACGGACCTGAACCCGTGATTTGACGGTCCCGGAGGGTCTGTAGGAAAATATGGGACTTGGGCATATGCCCAGAATTGAATTCCGAGGTCCCAAGTCCGGGAAATGAATTTTTGAGTGAAATTTGTTTTGGAAATAGTTAAGGAAATTAGAAATGAATTTTGATAAGAAGACTATGGTATCGGGCCCGCAATTTAGTTCTGGAGCCTGGTACAAGTATTATATATGACTTAAGCATTTTCTGTAAAGTTTGGTTTAAAACGGATGTCATTTGACATGTTTCAGACTTAAAATGGAAATTTGATGTTTTATGAAAATCTGGAAAAAAAAATCATGGATTTTGAGGCTTAATTTGATGTATATGATGTTATTTTGGCGATCTGATTGCACGAGTAGGTTCGTAGAATATTTTTGAGGTTGTGTGTATGTTTGGTTTGGAGCCCCGAGGGATCGGGTGAGTTTTGGATAGGCGTCGGAGTGCATTTTTAACTTAGAGAAATCTGGTATCTTCAGTTCTGCATTGTTTGCATTTGCGAAGCAAGTCTCGCAAATGCGAGCCTGGCATCGCAAATGTGAGGAAGGGAAGTCTAGTAGTAGGTTGCACATGCGACCAAGAGGTCCGCAAATGCGAAGAGGTGCATGCCGCAAAAGCGACATTTAGGATCGCAAATGCGAAGTCCCTCCCATTTGCCCAGTGTTTGCAAATACGAATAAAACCTCACATTTCCCAAGCCTGCAGGGTTCGCATTTGCGAACACAGTTCTCATTTCCCACATCTGAGGCCCAACAAATTTTATGCTTAGTCGAATTTGAACCATTTTGCACCATTCTTTCAAAACACAAACTCTTTGAGCGATTTTTCAAGAACTAATTTCCTTGCAAATCATTTGTATGTCGATTTTTGCTCAATTCTTTCAATTATTAACATTATTTAACAAGTTTTCAACTTAAAATCAAGGATTTTCATGGAAAAAATTTGGGATTTTGGGTGGAACTTAGGTTTTCTAAAATTGGGGATTTGGACCTCAATTTGAGGTCCGATTTCAAAACAAATGATAGATATGGATTCGTGGGAGAATGTGTAACCGGGTTTTGGTTCGAACTTTAGGTTTTGACCACATGGGCCTGGGGGCGCTTTTGGACTGCTTGGGCAAAACTTTGGGAAATTCGTTTTTATGCATTCAAATTGATTCATTTAGCTTTTGTTAATATATTTAAGCAATTTGTGACGAGATTCGAGCGATTTTTATGTGGAATCGAGGGGTAATTCCATAGTTGAGGCTTGAGTTGAATTCAAGGCATCGAGGTAAGTGTTTTGTCTAAGTCTAGCTTGAGGGATTAGGAGTTGAGTCATAATTGCTACTTGTTTTATGTGGAGTACGATGTATAGGCATGGTTATGAGTATCTATACATTGGTGTCTAGCATGACCGTGAGTTCTTACATTGCGAATATCCTGGCTTCCATACTTAATTGATGACTTTTATATGCTGTAAAGAGTATGTGAAAGGAAATTGTGATCTTTGAACTTCGTGAAGCGTTGGCTCGAGTTGAAATAAAAATTGAGAAAGTATATGAGATATTTAAATCTTTAGAGCATTGGATCAAGTGACAATATGAACTATGAGGTGAAAGCAAAAGAAAGAGAAAGAGTTGTTGGTGTATTCCCCTGCCGGGACGTTTTTGTTGTTTTGTTGATTTTCTCCCTTGCTGGGACTTGGAAATTGTTGGTATTGTTCCCTTGCCAGGATTTAACTGCTTAATTGCACTACCTTTTTGGGATTTCGATCATTATTTGTTTACTTTCTTGCCCTCATTTGTGATTGTTGTTTGGGTGAGGAAGAGTGATAAAGAACGAAGAGAGATGTCGTGCACTGCATGATATTTGTGGATCGGGTTGAATGCCGCAACAATGTTAAACGATATGGATCGGGTTGCATGGTGCAACAATAATATTTGTGGATCCGGTTGCGCACGACAACAATGCTAAACGATATGGATCGGGATTCACATCGCAACAGTGTTGTTATATATTGGGATCGGGTTGCGTGCTGCAACAATTATTGACAGAAGTGTGTTTGTGTGGATATTAGTTTCTTTTTTCGTTGTAAAGTCTAAGTTGACCTTTGACTGTTACTCTTGATTTACTGTTAATACTGGTATACCCCCAAAGCATGTTCCCCCCCCATCTCTAATTGCTTATTCCTGTTTTACTTTCCGTTGTATATTATATGACTGCACAGGTTTATGTGGTAGTCATGTCTAGCTTCGTCACTACTTCGTCGGGGTTAGGCTAGGTACTTACCAGCACATGGGGTTGGTTGTGCTGATATTACACTCTGTGCTATTTTACACAGATCCAGCCTTTCGACAGAAGCAGCAGTAGTGTGGGAGCAGACATTCAGTCCAGTGAGACATAGAGGTAGCTTTGTAAGCGTCACGGGCCCGGCGTATTTATCGCCGAGAGGCTACAGAGTTAGGAAAACTACACATTTTTTCTTTCTGTCATGCGGTTTTTTTTGCAAATATTGATTGCCTTCCTACTCAGTTCTTTCACAGATGGCAAGAACACGCACTTCCTCATCCACCGCTCAGCGGCTCAAGCCCCCAGCAGCAGATTCCACGAGGGCCGGAGGGCAAGGCCGAGGCCGTGCTAAAGGCCGAGGTAGGGGTAGAGCTCAACCCCGAGCGGCACCCTTAGTGGCAGAGCCTCAGGCTGATTTCGAGGGTAAGGTTCCAGCCCCAGCAGTTTCGGTAGGCCTAACTCAGGTCCCAAAGGGGTTCATTGCCACCCCAGTTCTTCAGGACGCTCTAATCCAATTGGTGGGCCTCATGGAGAGTGTCACCTAAGTGGGATTGCTTCTAGTAGCACCAGCCACTTCTTATGCTGGAGGAGGGGTTCAGAGTCCTACTACACGTATTCCGGAGCAGGTAGCTCCCCAGGTTCAGGTTCCAGTGGTTCAGCCAGCTATGGCAACTTAGCCGGGTATAGTGACTAAGACCGGCGATGGAGCGACGATGTCCGCAGATGCTTTATGGAGGTTGGATAGATTCTCCAAGATATTCACTACACGTTATGCGGCGCTTCTTCCGAGGACCCCCAGGATTTCTTATATGGCTGCCACGAGGTTCTTTGGAACATGGGTATTGTTGAGACCAATGGAGTTGATTTTGACATGGGACTAGTTTCCAGAGTTGTTTCTGGAGAAGTTTCTCCCCGTTACTCAGAGAGATGCTCTTCGGAGGCAATTTGAGCACCTCCGGTAGGATCTCATGACGATCACTCAGTACGAGACCAGGTTCATTGATCTAGTCGCCATGTTCTTGTTATACTCCCCACCAAGAGAGAGGGGGGGTGCAGAGGTTTATTGATGGTTTGATCCAGCCGATTCGACTCCAGATAGCTAGGTAGAATGGGAGTGAGATCACTTTTCAGGAGATGGCCCATGTGGCCTGCAGGGTTGAGATTGTTGTGTCGCGTGGAGGTAGTCATAGGTTGGATAAAAGGGTTGTCACGCAGGCAGATTCAGTGGTACCTGGCCTGGAGGTAGAATTCTTATGGTAGATGCCATCCTTCTAGGCCCTTTCAGTTACCTCTCCAGGTTCCCATTGGTATTTCAGGTGGTCGTGGATCTCAGCCGCATTATTCTGATCAGCAGTCTTATGCTGCACCACCAGCACCTATCAGTGTGCTACCGCTTCATAATTTCCAAGGTGGTCATTTTAGCCGCCAGGGTCAGCCTCAGTTTCCTCAGCCACAGCATTTTGGTGGATGTTATGAGGGTGGTGATGTAAACCCGGCCCATCATCTCATGAGTTACCGCCTCGTTTCCCCCATTCTATGCTTATTCATGTTTTTGTTATCGTTAATTGGTGTGTTAGAGTTAATTCGGATTGGTTTTGGTAGGAAATGAGACACTTAGTCTAACTAGGAAGGCTTGTTTTGGAAAAGTCAACTGAATGTTGGCTTATGACTTTGAGAGCTCGGATGTGTTTTCGATGATTCTATTAGCTTCGGAGGGTGATTTGTGACTTAGGAGCGTGATCAGAAGTGATTTTGGAGGTCTGGTATAGGCTTGAATTGGCGAAGTTAATATTTTGGCGATTTTTAATTGATAGGTGAGATTTTGATCGGAGGGTCGGAATCGAATTACGAGAGTTGCAGTAGCTTTGTTAGGTCATTTGGGTGTGTGTGCAAAATTTCAGATGATTAGGAGGAATTTGTTAGGGTTTTTTATCAAATGCGTATTTTGAAAGTTTTAGAAGAACTTAGGCTTGAATCTGATGAAACTTGATGGTTTTGGTGTTGTTTTTGGTGTTTTGATGATTGGAACAAGTTTGAATGATGTTTTAGGATGGGTTGGCACTTTTGGTTGAGGTCCCGGGGGCCTCGGGGTGATTTCAAATGGCCATCGGATGAAATTTTGGACTTGTTGCATTTCTGAAATTGTTGGTATCTGGTATTTCCGCATTTGCTGAAAAGGGGCCGCAGATGCGGTTCCGCAGATGAGGTAAGGGAGTCGCAGGTGCGATTTTAGGTCTTGAGGCAGCTTCCGCAGAAGCGAATGGTGGTCCGCATATACGGCCACCATAGAAGCAGGATTAGAGCACAGAAGCGGTCCTGGGCATATTAGTGTGTTTCGGAAAAACGGATGGAAACAGCAGAAGCGGTTGTCGCATATGCGGAAATGTAACCGCAGATGCGAAAAAAGCTGTTTGGAGAAGGGTTTTAAAACTCATTTTGTTCATCGAGCGTAAGTTCTTTTCCTCCATTGTTGAGCAACCTTGAGAGATTTTGGGCAGAATTTAAAGGGGATTTCGACTAGGTGTGATTGGAGATGAGTTCCTTGACCTTAATACATGATTTAATGGTAGAATTAATATAGAAATTTGTGGAAATTCATCAAGAGATGGTAAAGCAAGGGCTTGGAAATTTGGTCTTTCAAAGTGGGATTTGAAGGGCCATTTGGGCTTGAATTGGGAGTTTTTGATATGAATAGACTCGTGGCGAGATAAATTTTTTGATTTTCGAGTCTTTTCGATTGGGTTATGTTCCCTTGACCCATTGCTACGTATTTCTTGTGGTTTTGGCCAGATTCGACGCACAAGGAGGACGATTCAAGAGGCAAGGGCATAGCGAGCTAGACTTTTACCGGCTAGAGGTGAGTAATGATTTTATATGATGTCCTAAGGGTTTGAAACCCCATATTGCACAATGTAGTGCTATATTGAGGTGAGACACACGCTCAATGACGAGGGCTGGGTCAATTACTATTAGGGGTTGTGACTTGGTCCATCCCGGTTGATACTTTGTCGCGTATTTGACTAAGACTTGGTTTTTTCACCATGACTTGGGCTTATTGCCATACTTGGGCTTAATGCCGACTATTTAAAATCCTTTGTGAACTTTCATCACTGTTTCCTCACAATTTGAAATATTACTTGAACTCAGTCCAACTGAATTACGTTGTTTCATGAACTCTGCTATTTTACTCAAATTAGAGATTAAATGATATGTGAACTGATATTGAGCTGAGCACTATTTTTTTACTGATGCCCAAGGGGCTTATGATTATTTTTGGACTGATTGAGGCCGAGTGGCATATATGAGGATATATTCAGTGATGTGAGGATGCTTTTAGGCCTCGTAAATGATGTGAGGAGGCTTTCATGTCTTATGTTAACATGAGAAGGCTTTCAGGCCTTATGATGATATAACGTTTGGGCCGTAAAAGGGCTCATTCGGAGTCTGCACCCCCATAGTGATCGCGGGTACCCATAGGATCTGAGAGTGAGCCCGAGGAGCGGATGATATACTAAGTGACTGATACTAAGCCCGGAAGGCTGATACTGTATTGAGATGTTGATATTGAGACCAAGGGGCTGGTTTCTGATTATTTCTCACTTGATGAAAATATTTGTGTTTAACTGTTTTAAAAGAGAGTTATTTAATATTTCACAGTTTTGCTACTTAACTGATTTTACTGCTTCAGATAGCGTTTCTTTGTGAATTTATGAGATTTCTTGATTTCAGTCATTATTTATTCTTATTACTTACTCAGACGGAGTACTCACATTAGTCTCTGCACCGTGTGTGCAGATACAAGCATAGCAGAGTTCGCTCATGAGCGCTGATTCTTTCCGAGCCAGGCGGTGACTAGGAGTGATAAGGTAGTCGTTGACGTCCAAAGCCTCGTTTATCCCTTATCTTATATTATTTATAATATCTTCAGACCTTGTACTAAGATCCAGACTTTGTAGAATTATAGTAGACTCTGTAGTAGCACATGACTTGTGACACCCTCATTTCAGGCTATGTCGGGATGGTTTCCCTATTATATCATGTTTATTCCGCACTTATGATTATGTTATCTATGTTTTAGACTTATTTATGCTAAGTAATTACTAAAAGAGGTATTGTTGTTCCATTGGCCGGCCTTATCTTTACGAGAGGCATCATCAGGGTCGGTTCGAGAATTAGGTTGTGAACCCATCAAGAGGGCTTGCCCGAGGTTGAGAGGTGCTCAGCCACAACAGCAGGGTCCTCGTCCTATGATTCATGCACCAGATGTTCCACAGGCCGCCCAGCTAGCTAGAGGTGGGGGTAGAGGAGCTAGAGGTGGAGGTAGAGGTCATAGAGGTGGAGCTCAGGCCACCAGAGGTGGAGGCCAGCCAGTAGTCGGCCGTCCTAGAGAGGCAGTTCATGGTGTTAGGGCCCACGCCGATGTTATGATCTTCCAGTCAGGCCAGAGGCCGAGTCTTCATATGCAGTCATTACAGGTATATTCTATTCTGTGATAGAGATGCTTCAGTGCTAATTGATCTAGGGTCTACGTATTCGTATGTGTCATCTTATTTTGCACCGTACCTGATCATACTTAGTGATGCATCGAGTATTCCTGTTTATGTATCTATACAAGTGGGTGATTCTATAGTGTCTGATCGAGTTCATCGTTCTTGTGTTGTGGTGATTGGGGGTCTTGATACCAGTGTTGACTTGTTTCTTTTAGACATGGTTCACTTCGACGTTATATTGGGGATGGATTGGTTGTCCCCGTATCAAGCTATCTTGGATTGTCGTGCCAAGACCGTGACCTTAGCCTTACCAGATTTTCCCCGTTTAGAGTGGAGAGGGACTCCAGGTCACTCTACCCGCAGTGTTATTTCGTACGTGAAGGATCGACGTATGGTCGAGAAGGGGTGTTTGGCTTATTTGGCGTATGTTCGTGATTACAGTGTAGAGGTCCCTTCTATTGATTCTATACCCGTGTTTCGGGAATTTCTCGAGGTTTTCCCTACATAATTGTCACGCATGCCGCCCCACAGGGATATTGACTTTTGTATTGATCTAGCTCCAGGCACTCAGCCCATTTTTAACATGCCATATCGCATGGCCCTGCCAGAGTTGAAAGAGTTAAAGGATCAGTTGCAGGATTTTCTTAAGACGGGTTTTATTAGACCAAGCATTTCACCTTGGGGTGCGCTGATGTTATTTGTGAAGAAAAGGATGGTTCGGTAAGGATGTGCATTGATTACCAGCAATTTAACAAAGTTACAATCAAGAATAAGTATCCACTGCCAAGGATTGACGATTTGTTCGACCAGCTTCAGGGTACAAAAGTGTTTTCAAAGATAGACTTGATATCTAGCTACAATCAGTCGAGGATTAGGGCATCCGATGTCTCTAAGATAGCTTTTTGAACTCGGTACTGGCATTATGGGTTCTTGGTCATGTCATTCAGTTTAACCAATGCCCCAGAAGCGTTCATGGAGTTGTTGAACCGTGTGTTCAGGCCTTATTTACACTTGTTCGTGATAGTCTTTATTGATGATATTTTAATTTACTCCCGCAGCTAGGAGGATCACGAGCAGCACCTCAGAGTGGTTCTTCACACTCTGAAGGATAGAAAATTATATGCTAAGTTCTCGAAGAGTGAGTTTGGTTGCATTTCTGAGTCACGTTGCATCAGCAGAGGGTATTCATGTGGACTCGAAGAAGATTAAGGCAGTGAAGAAATGGCCTCCACCAGCATCAGCTACAGAGATTTGGAGCTTCATGGGATTGGCAGGCTACTATCGTCAGTTCGTGGATGGATTCTCGTATATTGCAGCTCCGATGACCAGGTTAACCCAGAAGGGTGCCCATTTGAGATGGGTGTACGAGTGTGAGGCGAGCTTTCAAAAGCTCAAGACAGTTATGACTATGGCACTGGTATTGATTTTGTCCACAGGTTTAGGGCCTATACAGTCTATTATGATGCTTCCCGTATTGGGCTTGGTGCAGTATTGATGCATGATGGCAGAGTCATTGCCTATGCTTCGACGCAGTTGAAGATCCAGGAGAAGAATTATCGGTTCATGATCTAGAGTTGGAAGCCATTGTTCATGCATTGAACATTTGGAGGCAATTATCTATATGGTGTGATGTGTGAGGTGTACACTGATCACAAGAGTCTTTAGTATCTGCTCAAGCAAAAGGAGTTGAATTTGAGGCAGAGAAGGTGGTTAGAGTTGTTGAAAGATTATGATATCATTATCTTGTATCACCCAAGGAAGGCCAATGTGGTGGTCGAGTCTTTGAGTAGGAAGTCAGCCAGCATGGGTAGTCTTGCTTATATTCTGGTAAGCTAGAGATCGCTTTCTTGGGATGGTTAGGCCTCGGCCAATCGATTTGTGAAGTTGGATATTTCTGAGCCTAGTCGAGTGTTGGCTTGCACGGTCACTCGTTCTTCATTATTGGAGTGTATCCGTGATCGGCAGTTTTATGATCCCTATTTGTGTGTCCTTAGAGACACGGTGCAGTGTGGAGGCGCCAAGAAGGTGACCTTAGATGATGATGATGGAGTTTTGAGATTGCAGGGGCGAGTTTGTGTGCCCAATGTTGATGGGATTCGAGATTTGATCTTAGCGGAGACCCATAGTTCCCGCTATTCTATTCACCCGGGCATCGCAAAGATGTATCAACATTTGCAGCAACATTATTGGTGGCATAGAATGAAGAAAGATATTGTTGCATATGTGGCTCGATGTTTGAACTCTCTGTAGGTTAAGTATGAGTATCAGAGGCCTGGTGGATTATTTCATAGGATTGAGCTTCGCGAGTGGAAATGGGAGAGGATTACCATGGATTTTGTTACTACAGTCCCCTTAACCCGGAAGAAGTTCGATGCGGTTTGGGTCATTGTTGATAGGCTGACCAAGTCAGCGTATTTCAATCTTGTTGCAGTCACCTATTCATCCGAGAGGTTAGCTGAGATCTATATCCGATAGTCTTTTCGCCTTTATGGTGTACCAGTATCTATCATTTCGGACAGGGGTACACAATTTACCTTACATTTCTGGAAAGCAGTTCAGCGAGAGTTGGGCACTCAGGTGGAGTTGAGTATAGCATTTCATCCCTAGATGGACGGCAAGTCCGAGCGGACTATTCAGCTTCTAGAGGATATGTTTCAAGCCTGCATCATTGATTTTGGAGGATCGTGGGATCATTTTTTTCCCTTAGCAGAGTTTGCATACAACAACAACTACCAGTCTAGCATTCAGATGGCTCCTTATGAGGTGTGTATGGTAGGCGGTGTCGGTATCCAGTTGGATTGTTTGAGCCGGGAGAGGCTCGGTCATTGGGTACGAATTTCGTTCAGGAGGCCTTGGACAAGGTCAAGATCATTCAGGATAGGCTTCGTACAGCTCATCCAGGCAAAATAGTTATGCAAATCGCAAGGTTCGAGATGTGGCTTTCATGGTTGGTAAGCTAGTATTGCTCCGAGTTTCGTCTATGAAGGCGTGATGAGATTTGGGAAGAAGGGCAAGCTTAGCCCTAGATTCATTGGTCCGCTTGAGATTCTGGATCGAGTAGGAGAGGTAGTTTATAGACTTGCATTGCTGCCTAGATTATCAGCCGCGCATCCAAGTTTTCATGTATCCATGCTCCAAAAATATCACGGCGATCCATCCCGCGTGTTATATTACAGCATTGTCTAGTTGGACAAGGATCTGTCTTATGAGGAGGAGCCGGTAGCGATTCTAGACCAGAAGTTTCGTCCATTGAGATCCAAGAGTTTCCCTTCTGTTCGTGTTCACTGGAGAGGTCAGCCTCCTGAGGCATCAACCTGGGAGTCCGTGTCTAATATGCGGAGCCGTTATCCTCATCTTTTTTCCGACTCAGGTACTTCTTTCTTCTGTCCGTTTGAGGACGAACGGTTGTTTTAGAGGTGGATAATGTGACAACCCAGAAGGTCAGCACTTGTTTCCTTATTCATTCTATGTCTTCGAGGCCTTTAAAACCTTTTTTAGGGTTACCTCGTGCGTGCGCAGTCCGAGCAGCCGGAAAGCTTAAATATAAATTCTATGAAAAAAATGCTAAATTTTGATATTAAAATAATTAAATTTGACTTCGGTCAAGATTTTGGATAAATGGGCCGGACATGTGATTTAACGGTCCCGGAGGGTCCGTAGGAAAATATGGGACTTGGGCATACGCCCGGAATCGAATTCCGACGTCCCAAGTTCGGGAAATAAATTTGAGTAAAATTGTTTTCTGGAAATAATTAAGAAAATTGGAAATGAATTTTGATTAGAAGACAATAGTATCAGACACGCATATTGGTTCCGGTGCCCGGTAAAAATCTTATATATGATTTAAGCATTTTCTGTAAAGTTTGGTTGAAAACGAACGTCGTTTGACATGTTTCGGACTTAGAATGGAAATTTTTAGAAATCATGCATTTTAAGGCTTAATTGATGTATATGATGTTATTTTGTTGATTTGATAGCATGAGTAGGTCCGTAGGATGTTTTTGAGGTTGTTTGTATGTTTGGTTTAGAGCCCCGAGGGATCGGGTGAGTTTTGGAGAGGCGTCTGAGTGCATTTTTGAACTTAGAGAATTCGGTATCTTCAGTTCTGCATTTTTCGCATTTGCGAAGCAGGTCTCGCAAATGCGAGGAAGGGAAGTCCAGTACAGGTTCGCAAATGCAACCAAGAGGCACGCAAATGCGAAGAGGTGCCTGTCGCAAATGCGACATTTAAGCTCGCAAATGCGAAGTCCCTCCCCTTTGCCCAGTGTTTGCAAATGTGAACAAAACCTCGCATTTCCCAAGCCTGTAGGGTTCGCAAATGAGAACCCAGTTCTTATTTCCCACATCTGAGGCCAACAAAGTTTATACTTAGTCGAATTTGATCCATTTTTCACCATCCTTTCAAAACACAAACTCCTTGGGCGATTTTTCAAGAACAAATTTCCTTCCAAATCATTCGTAAGTCAATTTTTACTCAATTCATTCAATCATTAACATCTTTTTACATGTTTTCAACTTAAAATCAAGGATCTCCATGGGTGAAATTGGGGGTTTTGGGTAGAACTTAGATTTTTCTAAAATTGGGAATTTGGACCTCAATTTGAGGTTCGATTTCAAAAACAAATCATAGATTTGGATTCATGGGCGAATAGGTAACCGGGTTTTGGTTCAAACCTCGGGTTTTGACCACGTGGGCCAAGGGCGTTTTTGATTTTGGCAACACTTTGGGAAATTCATTTTTATGCATTCAAATTGATTTATTTAGCATTTGTTGATATATTTAAGTAATTTGTGACTAGATTCGAGCGGTTTTGTGGTGGAATCGAGGGGTAAAGCCATAGTTGAGGCTTGAGTTGAATTCAAGGCATTGAGGTAAGTGTCCGGTCTAAATCTAACTTGAGGGATTAGGAGTTGAGTCGTAATTTCTACTTGTTTTATGTGGAGTACGATATATAAGCATAGTGATGAGTATCTACATTGGTGTCTAGCATGATTGTGAGTCTTTACATTGCGAATATCCTAGTTTTGTTATAGCTTCCACTTAATTGATGACTTTATATGTTGTAAAGAGTATGTGAAAGGAAATTGTGATCTTTGAACTTCGTGGAGCATTGGCTCGAGTTGAAATACAAATTGAGAAAGTATATGAGATATTTAAATCATTGGATCATTGGCTCAAGTGACAATATGAACTATGAGGTGAAAGCGAAAGAAAGAGAAAGAGTTGTTGGTGTATTCCCTTGCCGGGATATTTTGTTGTTTTGTTGATTTTCTCCCTTGCCGGGACTTGGAAATTGTTGGTATTGTTCCCTTGCCGAGATTTAACTCTTTAATTGTATTCCCTTGCTGGGATTTCAATCATTATTTGTTTACTTTCTTGCCCTCATTTGTGATTGTGGTTTGGGTGAGGAAGAGTGATAAAGCACGAATGGCAATGCCGTGCATTGCATGATATTTGTTGATCTGGTTGCACGCCGCAACAATGCTAAACAATATGGTATCGGGTTGCACGCCACAATAATTATATTTGTGGATTGGGTTACACGCCACAAAATGATATGGATCGGGTTGCACGCCGCAACGGTGTTGTTATATATTGGGATCGGGTTGTGCGCTGCAACAATTATTGATACAAGTGTGTTTGTGTGGATATTAGTTTACTTGTTCGCTGTAAATTCTAAGATGCCCTTAGACTGTTACTCTAGATTTACTGTTAATATTGGTATACCTCCGTAGCATGTTTCTCCCTCCCATCTCTACTTGTTTATTCCTGCTTTACTTTTCGTTGTATATTATATGACTGCACAGGTTTATGCGGTAGTCCTGTCTAGCCTCACCACTACTTCACCGCGGTTAGGCTGGGGACTTACCAGCACATGGGGTCGGCTGTGCTGATACTACACTCTGTGTTATTTTGCATAGATCCAGCCTTTGAACAGCATTAGCAGTAGCGTGGGAGCAGGCCTTCAGTGCAGTGAGACACCAAGGTAGCCTTGCAGGTATCCGCGGGCCCCGCATCTCCTTTATCTTGCTTTTCACTATGTTATCTCTTGTATTCGAGATAAACATCTTACAACTTCTTTCGATATTGTATCTAGTAAATCTTAGTAGTTCTTGAGTTATGTGACACGGGTTTTGGGTAAAGGATTATGTGAACTTCCGCAATATTATTCAGTTTTCTTTAATATTAAGTCTTCCGCTTTATTATTTAAATTCCGAAATTTCATGTGATTATTTTTAATTGTGAAAGAGTAAGTGGATAACAAAAAGAAAGTTGGAGGTTGGCTTTCCTAGCTCTCAATCGTAGGCGGCATCGCAAT
The DNA here is from genome assembly GCA_034376525.1 of Nicotiana benthamiana. Classification (NCBI taxonomy): domain Eukaryota; kingdom Viridiplantae; phylum Streptophyta; class Magnoliopsida; order Solanales; family Solanaceae; genus Nicotiana; species Nicotiana benthamiana. Next base: position 72,291,657 of record CM067323.1, on the reverse strand, counting down.
TCCCAAAGGTTGAAAAATTCAGGTCGTGACAGTTTCAGCTTATACCCTTCAATTCCTTGAATGTGCTAAATTGAAATTAATGATAGCAATTGTATAGCCAAAGTTTTTTTATCCTTTTGATGTCCATTTATGCAAATTGACTCTTCAAACAAATATTCATCAAAAAGAAAAAAAAAATAACTATTTTTAAATATTGACTGATTTTGTGATGTTTCTTTCTCTAGCATGAATGTTTACTTTTTGATACATGTAACTAAACTTTTATTTGGTTCTGTAAAATCTTTTTTGTCATTTACATAAATATAAACGTGTACCATATATATTTTATTTATTTTAAAAGAATTTCGTTTTATTCAAATCTAGCTACAGTGTTTCAAAGAACTATATTTATAGGATTTTAAATGTGAAAGAGTTTATAGTTATATTGAGTAGTTTTTTTTTTTGCTAGAGACGAAGTAGCATTTATATAATTATAAAAATAACAAAAGTTCCTGACATGATTGCATATGATTATTAACCGAATTAAGTATGATAACATGATAAAAAAGATAAATTTTATTCTTAATTTAAATTCTTTTATCTATAAATTTAATATTATCTTTTACTTCCATATATATATATATATATATATATATATATATATATATATATATTATTTATATATATATATATATATATATATTATTTATATTTGTCAGGACCCGAGTTTCTCACCCTCGAGGATTGTGATGGCGCCTACTCGTAGAAGCTAGGCAAGCCGTATTCATATATCACTAACTTCTTTATTTTAAGCCATTTTTTATCAAACATATCAACAAGACAACAAGTGTTAAATAATTAAACAACAGTGGAAACATGAAATTAAAGCAGAAGACTTAAGTAAAATAAACTGAACAATAACGCGGAAATCGCCATATGTCTCTATCCCAAAACTGGTGTCACATCACTCATGGACTATAAAGAATACTAAATACAACCGTTTGAAATAAAGATAGTATTGTTTGTCTCGGATACATGAGATAACAAAAGAAAAAGTAAGATAGAAGAGACGCCGGGCATGTGGACGTCTGCAAGGCTACCTCGGCGTCTCAGTGGACTGAAGGCTGGCTCCCGATCTAATGTTGCGCTCAAATGTTGCTCCAGTATCTACACATAAGTGCAGAGAGTAGCATCAGTACAACCGATCACGTGTGCTAGTAAGTTTATGTCCTAACCCCTGCAAGATAGTGACGAGGCTAGGATCAGACTCCAAATAAACCTATGCAGCCGTATAATATATGTCAAAAGAAATAACGGGAAATAAACAAGTAAAACTGGGGAGGGGAAACATGCTTTGGGAAATAGCAAAATAGATAGAATCATCAAGAAATGATAATTAAATCAACTATTAAGCTGCTAACATGGAGAAGAATAGATAAAATAACTTTCACTTTCATTACTCATCTCGTTGCAGGCGTGCAACCCGATCCCATTTCTCAATATATCGTGGTAGGCGTACACCCGCTCCCATTTCATCAATAACTTGTGGTAGGCGTACCACCTGATCCCATTTCATCAATACCTTGTGGTAGACGTACCACCCGCTCCCATTACTTCCAACACAATACACAATACAATCCCTGTAAGGGATCAAGACAATGTGATAACCTCCCGACAAGGGAACAAAACAAATTAATAACTTCCCAGCAAGGGAAGCAATAACAACAAGTCAAACATCCCGGCAAGAGAGAGTCAGCTATACCCAATCCTATGCAACTTCTACTTGACACAATTAATACCAACATTCAGTCACAACTAAAGTCCACGGAAATAAATTAAGCCCTTACTCAGTATCAAGGATCGTCAATCACAACTTCCATAGAATCAATTAAGAGTACACAATTATCAATTTAAGACTCACGGTCGTGCTCGACACCAACGTATGGATACTCGTCACCAAGCCCGTATGTCGTACTCATTACAAAACAAGTAGAAAATATGACTCAACTCATAACCCTCAAGATAAGGTTAGACCGAACACTTACCTCGATACTTTTGAACTCAACTCAAGTCTCAATTATAGTTTTACCCCTTGATTCCTCCACAAATCCGCTCGAATCTAGTCACAAATCACTTAATTACATCAATAAAAGCTAAATGAATCAATTTGAATGCATAAAAATAAATTTCCCAAAGTTTTGCCCAAAAAGTTCAAAATTGCCCCACCAGAAGTTAGAACAAAACCCGATTTCTCATTCCCCCACGAACCTGAATATGTGATTTGTTTTGAAATCGACCTCAATTTGAGATCCGAATCCCTAATTTTTTAAAAACCTAAGTTCTACCCAAAACAACCAATTTCCTCCATGAAAATCTTTGATTTTAGGTTGAAAACATGTTAAATGATGTCAATGATTAAAATAAATGAGTAAAAACTAACTTACAATTGATTTTGAGAAGAAAGGATTCTTGAAAAATCGCCTAAGTGTGTTTGAGTTTGAGAAAATATGAAAAATGGGGTTCAAAATCGGTTAAGTGTTAAAAATGCAGGTCTCAGATGTGGGAATTGCGAAAATGCGAACCCCGGCCTCTTCGGATGTGGGAAATGTGAAACAGGGTTTGCATTTGCGAACCCCTTTGAAAAATCTAGACTTCGCATTTGCGAGCAAAATATCGCATTTGCGGACCAAATGGTCGTATTTGCGACCCGCTGCAGGCTTCCCCCTTCTCGCATTCGCGATGCCAGGCTTGCATTTGCGAGACCTGCTTCGCAAATGCAAAGATTGCACAACTGATCATGCCAGATTTTCTCAAAGGTTCAAAATGCATCTGTGGCCTATCCAAAACTCACCCGAGCCCTTAGGGCTCAAAACCAAATATACACATAACCTCAAAACGTCTTATGGACTAATTTGTGTGATCAAATCGCCAAAATAACATCATATACATCGAATTATGCCTCAAAATTCATGAATTCTTCCAAATTTCATAAAACATCAAATTTTCTATTTTAAGTTCGAAACACGTCAAACGACGTCCGTTTTCAACCAAACTTTACAGAAAGTACTTAAACCATTTATAAGACCTGTATCGGGCATCGAAATCAAAATACGGTCACGATACCATATCAGATTTCATTTCAAATTTCCTTAAATATTTTCAAAAAATAATTTTTACTCCAAAATTCATTTCTCGGGCTTGGGACCTCGGAATTTGATTCCGGGCATATGCCCAAGTCCCATATTTTCCTACAGACTCTCCGGGTCTATCAACTTACAGGTACGGGTCTGTTTACCCAAAATATTGATCGAAATCAAATTTATTTATTTTAGACTCAAAACTTAGCATATTTCTCAAATTTTCATATATAAGCTTTCCAGCTACGCACCCAGACTGTGCACGCAAATCAAGAAAATCCTAAATGAGGTTTTTAAGGCCTCGGAGACACGGTATTCAATTAAAAACAGGCGATGACCCTTTGGGTCGTCACAATATTTAACTAAAATAGTCAAATATAGAATAAAGTTACTATATACTATTGACATTTATTAGCTTGCCACTTGGCTTAACCATAATGTCAATTATATATGGTAGCTTTCTTGCTTTAATATATATATATATATATAGATTTAAATTTTTGAACTTTATCTATAAATTTAAAATTATCTTTTAATTCCATATTATATTATAATATTAACTAAAATAGTCAAATAGAGAATAAAGTTACCATATACTATTGACATTTATTAGCTTGACACTTAGCTTAATCATAATGCCAGTTATATATGGGTAACTTTTTTGCTTATATATATATATATATATATATGCTACTTGCATCTCCTGGCGAATGTGGTCATTTCTAATCTTATCTACCAATTCATTATGATAGTTGGTCTTAATATTAAGTCTTCCGCTTTATTATTTAAATTCTGAAATTTCATGTGATTATTGTTAATTGTGAAAGAGTAAGTGGTCAACGAAAAGAAAGTTGGAGGTTGGCTTGCCTAGCTCTCAATCGTAGGCGGCATCGCGATTCCCAAAGGTTGGAAAATTCGGGTAGTGACAGTTTCAGCTTATACCCTTCAATTCCTTGAATGTGCTAAATTGAAATTAATGATAGCAATTGTATAGCAAAATTTTTGTTATCCTTTTGATGTCCATTTATGAAAATTGATTCTTCAAACAAATATTCTTCAAAAAGAAACAACTTTTTTTTAAATATTGACTGATTTTGTGATGTTTCTTTCTCTAACATATATGTTTACTTTATGATATATGTAACAAAACTTTTATTTGGTTCTGTAAAATCTTTTTTGTCATTTACATAAATATAAACGTGTACCCTATATATTTTATTTATTTTAAAAGAATTTTATTTTATTCAAATCTAGTTACAGTGTTTCAAAGAACTATACTTATATGATTTTAAATGTGAAAGAGTTTATAGTTATATGGAGTAGTTTTTTTTTTTTTTTGCTAGAGACGAAGTAGCATTTATATAATTAGAAAAAATAACAAAAGTTCCTGACATGATTTCATATGATCATTAATCGAATTAAGTATGATAACATGATAAAAAAGATAAATTTTATTTTTAATTTAAATTCGAATTTATAACTTTATCTATAAATTTAAAATTATCTGTTACTTCCATATATATATACATATATATATATTTGTCAGGACCCGAATTTCTCATCCTCGGGGATTGTGATACTCGTAGAAGCTAGGCCAATCATATTCATATATCACTAACTTCTTTATTTTAAGCCATTGTTTATCAAACATATCAACAAGACAACAGTACAACCAACCACGTGTGCTAGTAAGTTTATGTCCTAACCCGTGCACGGTAGTGACAAAGCTAGGATCAGACTCCAAATAAACCTATGCAGTTATATAATATATGGCGAAAGAAATAACGGAAAATAAACAAGTAAAACTGGGGAGGGGAAACATGCTTTGGGAAAATAGCAAAATTGACAAAATCCTCAAGAAATGATAATGAAATCAACTATTAAGTTTCTAACATGGAGAAGAATAGATAAAATAACTTTCACTTGCAATACTCATTTCGTTGCAGGCGTGCAACCCGATCCCATTTCTCAATATCTCGTGGTAGGCGTATCACCCGCTCCCATTTCATCAATAACTTGTGGTAGACGTACCACCCGCTCCCGTTACTTCCAACACAATACACAATACAATCCCTGCAAGGGAGGAAGACAATGTGATAACCTCCCGGCAAGGGAACAAAATAAATTAATAACTTCCCAGCAAGGGAAGCAATAACAACAAGTCAAACATCCCGGCAAGAGAGAGTCAGCTATAACCAATCCTATGCAACTTCTACTTGACACAACTAATACCAATATTGAGTCACAACTAAAGTCCACGGAAATAAATTAAGCCCTTACTCAGTATCAAGGATCGTCAATCACAACTTCCATAGAATCAATTAAGAATACACAATTATCAATTTAAAACTCACGGTCATGCTCGACACCAACGTATGGATACTCGTCACCATGCCCGTATGTCGTACTCATAACAAAACAAGTAGAAAATATGACTCAACTCATAATCCCTCAAGCTAATTTAGACCGATCACTTACCTCGATGCTTTGAACTCAACTCAAGTCTCAATTATAGCTTTACCCCTTGATTCCTCCACAAATCCGCTCGAATCTAGTCACAAATTACTTAATTACATCAATAACTCTAAATGAATCAATTTGAATGCATATAAATAAATTTCCCAAAGTTTTGCCCAAAAAGTTCAAAATCGCCCCCGAGCCCACGTGGTCAAAATCAGAAGTTAGAACAAAACCCGATTTCTCATTCCCCCACGAACCTGAATATGTGATTTGTTTTGAAATCGGACCTCAAATTGAGGTCCGAATCCCTAATTCTAGAAAACCTAAGTTCTACCCAAAACAACCAATTTCCTCCATGAAAATCTTTGATTTTAGGTTGAAAACATGTTAAATGATGTTAATGATTGAAATAAATGAGTAAAAACTAACTTACAATTGATTTGGAGAAGAAAGGATTCGTGAAAAATCGCCTAAGTGTGTTTGAGTTTGAGAAAATATGAAAAATGGGGTTCGATATCGGTTAAGTGTTAAAAATGCAGGTCTCAGATGTGGGAATTGCGAAAATGCGAACCCCGACCTCTCCGGATGTGGGAAATGAGAAACAAGGTTCGCAAATGAAAAATCTGGACTTCGCATTTGCGAGCAAAATATCGCATTTTCGGACCAAATGGTGGCATTTGCGACCCGCTGCAGGATTCCCCCTTCTCGCATTCGCGATGCCAGGCTCGCATTTGCGAGACCTGCTTCGCAAATGCGAAGATTGCACAACTGATCATGCCAGATTTTCTCAAAGGGTCAAAATGAATCTATGGCCTATCCAAAACTTACCCGAGCCCTCAGGACTCCAAACAAACTATACACATAACCTCAAAAACGTCATACGGACTTATTTGTGCGATCAAATCGCCAAAATAACATCATATACATCGAATTAAGCCTCAAAATTCATGAATTCTTCCAAATTTCATAAAATATCAAATTTTCCATTTTAAGTCTGAAACACGTCAAACGACGTCCGTTTTCAATCAAACTTTACAGAAAGTACTTAAACCATATATAAGACCTGTATCGGGCACCGAAGTCAAAATACAGTCCCGATACCATTTCATTTCAAATTTCCTTAAATATTTTCAAAAAATAATTTTTACTCAAAAATTCATTTCTCGAGCTTGGGACCTCGGAATTCGATTCTGGGCATATGCTCAAATCCCATATTTTCCTACGAACCCTCCGGGACTATCAAATCACGGGTCCGGGTCTGTTTATCCAAAATATTGATCGAAACCAAATTTATTTATTTTAGACTCAAAACTTAGCATATTTCTCAAATTTTCATATATAAGCTTTCCGGCTACGCGCTCAAATTGTGCACGCAAATCAAAAAAATCGTAAATGAGGTTTTCAAGGTTCGGAGACACGGTATTCGATTAAAAACAGGTGATGACCCTTTGGGTCGTCACAATACTTAACTAAAATAGTCAAATATAGAATAAAGTTACCATATACTATTGTCATTTATTAGCTTGCCACTTGGCTTAACCATAATGTCAATTATATATGGTAACTATATATATATATATATATATATATATATATATATATATATATATTTGAATTTTAGAACTTTATCTATAAATTTAAAATTATCTTTTAATTCCATATTATATTATATTATATTTGTATTTTAACTAAAATAGTCAAATAGAGAATAAAGTTACCATATACTATTGACATTTATTAGCTTGACACTTATCTTAATCATAATTTCAGCTATATATGGTAACTCTTTTGCTTTAATATATATATATATATATATATATATATATATATATATATATATATATATATATATATATATATATATATATATATATATATGCTACTTGCACCTCCTGGTGAATGTGGTCATTCTAATCTTATCTACCAAACATTCATTATCATAGTTGGTCTTATAATTATTCTATAGAACTTACCTTTCACCTAGGTAGGCATCCTTTTATCACCTAACCTTAGAAAATTTTATTCCTAGGCAATAAAAAAAGTATTATCCGGTCAAATGTATTCGCAAAAGATTTACAAATTAGCTTGCACGTATCACGACTAACCAACCAAATACTTGTTATCTCCCATCTGGGCATGCTTAAGATAATTGTGTCCATAAAGACCTACACGAGTGGAAAAAGAATCACCTAACAACCTTCTATCCTTCTATCCTTCACACGTTTCAGAATCATTCGGACCATCATTGTTAAGCAGGAAAAAGTTCATGAAACTTATCTCCAGCTCTCAGGTATCCTTTTAAGTTCTTTATTCCCCATCTTTTTAAATGCTAAATTAAGTACATATGAATTCACTTGTTTCACAAGAAAATATGACCAACCATTGGCGTTTGGGTTAACTGGTTGAAAAAGTGTTACAAAGGGTCGAGAGGATTGCTGATCGTCATTGGAATATCAAGCAAACGGCACAAAAGCAACAACTTCATAGTACGTCACTTTACAAAACAAACCCACCCAACAAATAACCACACATTCAAGATGCTGCAGTAATTTGTAGTATCAGATTCCAAATTCCTTCTAATCCTACAGTCTGACATATATTTTTCTTTATCTACATAAAGGGTGAGGGAAAAGATAAACAAATGGCGAATTTGTAACTTATCATGCTCTCACCATATACTCTTTCTTCCTCACTGGGTCATCAAGTACAAGTAACCAAGCCAAGAATGAATTGCCTGAGCATAGCCATACCACAGTGAAGTTACCTCGCATGTCAGTGGGTGTTGGTGTAGCTAAACTTAAAGCACAAACGATGCCAGAAACATAACCATGGCACGAGCAAATGCTGGGCTGACACCTCCATCACTGGAGAGTAACGTTTTAATTGTTGGATGCTGCCCCACGAGAAGCCTGGCTGACAAGCAGGCTCCAACTTCCACGGCCGTAATAGCCATTCCTTTGCTCATTTCCAGTGTTCTCGGAAAAATACACAGATGAACCATGGCCATTGCTAGTTGAGAAACTCCGGCTGCGTCCTTTGTGCATGTCTTCAACTGTAGATCCTTCCTTTTCCCGTTGATCAGAACTCCCAGAACCTGACGAGTTGCCAGAGTGAGTTGGAATAGTAGCCCCATATTTTTTAGGCTCCTCTGTTGTACAGTCCATGTCATTGAGCTTTTTAGTATTCAGAAAACGGCCTCCAGTTCCCCTTGCCCGTCTCATAGCGTGTTGATGCCGAGATTCATGCAAATATGGCTAACAAGTACAAACAAACCAATGTCAGTTTTATTAACAAGCCTCCCAGAAACCAGTGACTACAAAGTATAGGCGCTAAACATCAAAATGCAGCTTACGGCATATGGAATCATGGATCTAATGTTATTTTCAACATAAATATATAAGAGAAGCGCCTATAAAAGCCACCTTTTGCTAATCATGACAAGGACTTTGACATGTATAAGTCATTTCTGACATGATTAACAGTGTGTTGGTTGGCTAAAGGTTCTTGACAAGCACAGAACCTTAAAAAAATTCCCATGCTACATAGCAAAGTTATTAACCAAAATCAGACACGAGCATGATACCGATTTAAAAAAATACTAGAGAAGAGCATATTTGAATTGTTAATATGAACCATAGCTTAAAGTCACTATCATGTGGCCATGGAAGGCAAGCTGTACATTGAAAGCTGGTCACAGGTGCCGGAAGACTATTCTGCTATCTATTTCTGCTTTTCTTTTTTATTTGGGAAATTAACAGCTATGTCCATTTAGAAGTAGCTCATTACGAAAATCGGTCAATTGATAAAATATTACTAATATTAGCCAAAGTGGCCAATTGGCTATTTGTAGCAAAACAATATCAAATTTTTACTTTCTTTTGATTGAGTGCTATTAGAATAGATTGGGTATATCTTAAGTATCTTGAATCTCAATTTTGGGATAACTTGGTGAAGTTTTAACGTGGTTTGAATTGAAAATTCGAAGTAAAAACTGAATATGAAAAAAATGATACGTGTATCACAATGTGTATCACAATGTGTATCACATATGTATCATATTTGTATCGATTGTGTATCACATGTATATCCATGTATATCTGTGCGTGAGATACATGGGTGATACATGTTTGATACATGTGTTACAGAAGAATTCTTTGACATCGATTTAATTATGAATTTTGATACAAAACCAGTCCAAATCACCTCCAATCTTCCTCAAATTTTGTATATTGACTTATCTATATGTTTTCAATAAATTTCGACTATACCCATTAAAAAAATTCCTCGTTTGTTTCAATTTTGGAATATTGGCTAGAGGTTGGTAAGTTGAAACTTATATGTGATATTTCTGTAAGTTTTCCTTTTTTATTTGTCCACGGTATCTTGCACCAGTCAAGGCAGCTATTGTTCATAAAACTGATGTCAGAACTCAGTAGCACCTGCTTATTTGACAATGTTCTAATGGACGATTGTTCGCTAGTACAAATAAACATAATTAGTTCCACAGAAATTCCAGTAATCTCTCATTTCGTCTCTCTTAGTTCCCTTGTAGAACATCAGTTGAATGAGCTATTGTACAATAAAGCTCCCTCAACCACACAATAAAGCACCAGGAAAACTGCTCTCCAGACCACGAGCAGCAATTACTGCAAATTTCAGACAGTTCTTTTGCATAGCACAACTTGTTAATCCGATTATAACTTCATATATTTACTAGAACCAATAACTTGAAAATTCAAGTGACATGAAGAATATGTCCAAAATAAGTCAATTTAGGGCTGCTCCTGTTGAGAAAAAAAAAACATATCTTGGACAGAAAGTGCTTCCCAGTATGATTATACCTTTCTCGCTTTAATAGCTTTCTTTTCCAGCTCTGCTTTAGCTCTTATCTGTCTTCGCCTTAAAATTCCATGGTACTGTTTTGCATTCATGTAGACAGGTTCCTCTTCCATGTCAAGAGGCAAAGCCATTCGGGCATGATGAATTTCAAATAAGTGAGGATGTACCTGACAACACGCCAAATTTTTATGTAACGTTTAGCTTACCTATATTTTGCCTTCAAAGCAAAATAAAGCTGCAACTCAAGCATAGAATAATACAGAGCTACAAGTGCAGAAGCTAAAGGCCAACGGCTAGTACCATGTACAAATGCCCACAACTCCAAGGATCAATGAGGGTGAGAACTAAGTGCAATTTATTACAAATATAGCGTCGGGTTACCAATCAAACAAGTACTCTTGAATAAACATAACCAGTTAGCAACTATAACACGGCACCACTCCATCACTAACATATTACCGTCACAGCTAGAAAAAAAACCAGAATAAAGCGCCAATTTCTCGAGTCTAAGGGTTTCAAAATAAGCAGATCTAAGACAGAATACCTGGAGTGCAAGTTTAGCGCCGAGCCGAGCGAAGTAGGCAGGGACGTGATGATTGGATCTCAGGTCATCGCCAAGAGGGACAGTGTCAGATATCTTGGGTCGGTGATTCAGGGGGACGAAGAGATTGACGGGGACGTCACTCATCGTATAGGAGCGGGGTGGTCAAAGTGGAGGTTTGCATCAGGAGTCCTGTGTGACAAGAAAGTTCCACAGAAACTCAAGGGGAAATTTAATAGAGTTGTGGTTAGACCTGCAATGTTATATGGGGCGGAGTACTGGCCAGTGAAGAACTCTCATGTTCAGAGAATGAAGGTTGCGGAGATGAGAATGCTCAGGTGGATGTGCGGGCTCACCAGGTTAGATAAGATTAAGAATGAAGTTATTCGAGAGAAGGTGGGGGTGGCCCCGGTGGATGAGAAGATGCGAGAAACGAGGCTGCGGTAGTTCGGGCATGTGCGGAGGAGAAGTCCTGATGCCCCGGTGAGGAGTTGTGAACGGCTGGCGATGGTCGGCATTCGGCGAGGCAGAGGGAGGCCTAAGAGGTATTGGGGGAGGTGATTAGGCATGACATGGCTAGAATGCAGGTTTCCGAGGACATGGCCCTTGATAGGAAAGTCTGGAGGTCTAGTATCAGGGTTGTATGATAGGGGCCCCTAGAGTTTTTCGTACTACTCACCCGGGATTGGGTGAGGCTTGGTAGGGCTATACATAGATGAGTTGTGTTTTGGATTGTGTCTCCCTTATGGTAGTTACTGTATGATATTATTGCATGCTATTTTATTTATGGTCCATATGTTTAGATAATTATTTACGCTATTTCTGTTGGACTTACTAATGCTCTTTTGTTTTTGTTTTTGTTTTTGTTTTTGTTTTTCCATTCCTTCACTGAGCCGAGGGTCGATTGGAAACAGCCTCTCTTCCCTTTCGGGTAGGGGTAAGGCTCGTCTACATATTACCCTCCTCAGACCCCACTTTGTGGGATTATACTAGGTAGTTGTTGTTGTTGTAAAGCGCCAATTTCTACTTGACTGAGATAGTGCTTAAGAAAAGTGCTACCGTTTATCCAGACCGTGAATGCTATGGCAGCCACAGTACTGTTTCTTTTAACTAGTGTAAACAACAAAGTGAGAGAACACAAACATAACACTAGCATTGACTACATAGACAAAGGAGAAAGCACAGAACTCAAAGTTGATAGCATAGGAACTATTAGTATCTGCAAAAGAGTTTAGAGTGATTTGTTCTTACAGGCGCTCCATAAGTCATCATTCCTCCATACTGCAGATCTGGATATGGATAAGATGTCACCATCTGCAAAAACAGGTAACTGAATAAATCTTTCAGAATGTAGTAGGCTACCAAATATGGAAAGAATGGAACTGGAAATTTGACTTCAACTGATGACGGCCATCTACACAACCATCTGCACAACCAGCTAGATGTAACTGTACACATTAAGATGTGGACAAAGAGAGAGGGAAGAGGGAGGAAAACTTACAGCTGAATGACCTGTGAGTTCCTTCTGCTGCTCACCCATGATGGCGGCAGTTGTGGATGTAATATGCTGGAGGTGCTGCTTGTATTGCATGTTATTTCCTTTTGATCCTGAAAATGTAAATTACATAACTGATAAAAAGCCACATGCGAATCATGGTTTGGAAAAGGTAAAAGCAAGATAAACATTGTTAGTACCCGGATTCATAAGAAACAAATAAATAGGCAAAGAAAGAGACACTTTGTGTGTGTGAGAAAGATAGAATGGTTAATAAATAAAGCTTCAGGCTGAATAGAGTCAACGGAATTCATAGAAGACAAGCAAGTCCCAACACCAAATTTGGCATGCAGAAGATATTCCGTAACATTTAAAGCAATTAATCACCTAAACCTCAATCTCAAACTAGTCTGAGGTCGACTAACTAAATGAATCTTCTGTATCCATTCTGCTAAATTCAAGACCTATTTGATTCCACTACTAAATACTTCGTCTTTGGGAAGTCTCTAAATCTAACACATACTCCTATATGGACATCCTATGTTTCAAACCAGAGTAAAACGACTCTTGGAACATGGACCTAACAACCAAGCTTTAATCCCCAACTAGTTGATTTCGCCTCTAAGAACTCTACCTTTGCCTCCGGTGTGGTATACTCTAGCCGAAGCCAGCATTGATTCTTAAAGATTGAACTTCATTTAAGCAAACCCATCTATACTTTTAGATGAATCTCGTTCCCTTTTAATCACATCAATCATCATAGTGTCACACCTATGTACCAATGTATATTCAGATCTATGTACGACATACTCTAACCATCTCGTGCGAACTTTCCTCGTTTTATCCTCTAGGTATGCTACTTGCACCATCTACCGGATGTGATCATTTTCGATCACATCCGGTATGATGTGATATGATGGGCCTTAGACACATCATATCTTGTCCAATCTTGTAGTATAAACACAAATCATCTTAACATTTGAATTTCTAAGGCATTATCATGTGGATATGATGGGCCTTAGAGGCTCAACATTCATTTCAATATAGCATAGCTGATTTTATAACCGGTCATACAGAACTTAATTAGATATCTTCCTAACACACAACACTCCTTGACAAGACTCTTTTCAGTCATGCTATTTTATTATGGGTGTAAAAACTTTATGTAAAAGAACATTATACCGAAAAGTTCAGCTTAATGCCCCGTACTATTAAGATGCGTATTCAAATTAAGACATCTCAATTTTAAAAAAACAAACACCCCCTAAGTCCTCATACTAGCTAGGACTCTTGCTGCAAACAAAAAGTTACTCTTGATCTAGTGGTAGTAACTGATGTTATTTGCAGCACTAGTGAATATCCTCAAAATATTCTTTCTTTGTAAATAAGGGGAAAAATAACTTACACAAATTTGCTCGAACAGATAGCCCCTTATGCCAAGATTTGAACCTCTCTACTCAGTTTACCAACTATAAGTAGAACCCTCATTAGACCTCCATTTGACAAATCAGTTATGCAGACAAGTCATCTGCACCATATTGAACTCCATCTCCCGTCTCCTCCTTTTTTCCTTTTGATAGCCGAGAATCCTCGAGGCTAGTGGCGCACGGCTCGAAGCTCGGTATATAATGGGCATGTCTTTTTACCCTTCTCTAATTAAATACCAGGCTTTTATTTGAATCATCACTCAACCCCAAGATGTATGTCTAACTCAAACATCATGCAATGCGCTCTTACCACTAGAAGAAAGCTCTGGGGGCATCCAGGTCTCAAGAATTTATCAACCCTTAGTTGCCTATGCTGGGATCAAAGTGTAACACCCCAGACTTTAACAGAGTCCCACATCGACAAAACACAAGAGCGAGGTGACACGTTTTAAACTCGTGAAGGCCTAGGCCCAAAGCGGACAATTGAGTTTAGGCAAATCCCGATTAGGCGGGGAAAACCTCAGTGCCGAGTCTAGGCGAATCCCATGTGGTGGGGAAAACCTCAGCAAGGACACTGAGTCCATAAGAGGGGGTATTTGTAACACCCTAGACTTTAGATAGAGTCCCAAATCGGCAAAACACAAGGGGATGATGGGTATATAAGTTAACAGGCCTTGGACCTTATTAACTCGTTTTAAACCCGTGAGGCCCTAAGCCCAAATTGGACATATCACTAGCTGGCTGGGCTGTTAAACAAAGGCATGTCCACAACCCCTCATAGAGTTGCACAAAGTCAGTAGGTTTCTCATCAGAGGAAAATGTCATCCACTAACGTGTTTAGAACCTCATCATCTTTATGGCTATCCCATAGAGTTCTACTAGATCTATCACCATTTACATAAAAGTCAGACTGTTTCCAAGGCTATTGGTTCAGCATCACCAGATTACCGAGTCAGTTCTGAAAGGAACACATTCATGTGAAACACAAGTTATAGATGGGGACCTCCAAATTGTGAAAGTATAACACAGGAAATGTTAAATAGTTAGACCAACCATGAACAATATGGAAGAAACTAGAATGATTGTCCCTTTCTTTACTCATAATATCTGGACAAGAGCAAAATATAAGAATATGCAAGGTGGACAAAAGTTGCAGAAACACAGAATGCGACTAATTCTAGCTCAAGCTGCGGTAATCAGCTAAATGTGGTTGCATGACATAGATTTTTGTGCTTCAACATCAAAATAGAGTACAATTCAGTGACTTTATTTCTCGTTTGGGAACTAATGTTATCACCTTCTTTCAGGAATTATCATCAGAAGTCAGCGATGCCATTGATTCATAAATCAGATACAGGTAGAAACTAAGGGATGAAACAATCGCACTGCAGTATGTAATATGGAAAATACCAGATTCTGTGGCTTGAGCATTTGTTTCTTTTTCTTCATTGCCACCTTCAGCATTCCCCTGGGCAACAGTATTTTCACTTGCCAAAGGCATAGTATTATCACCATAACCCTGCCACCATGATTGCATGTGGATAGTTGGTTGTGAGGTCATACGCAGCGCAGTCTGCAGCTGCCGGCCATCATGTTTAGCAATAGTAGGCATTATTAGACTCTGCCCCAAGTAATTACGATCTACTCAAAATTGTACAGTATAGACTCGGTTAGTAAGAGCAGTTGATACCTCACAAAGCTGAATAATAGAAGCAATTCAACTTGGACAGACACCAAAGTCATCTTTTTGTGTCATGCAGAGTTAAAGACAGGTATCTCAAGCAACTACATGCTATCTGAAGCTTTGTCAGTCAACTACATTCAAGCAAGTTTTTCCAGTTTTCTATGACGTGAACTAAGTGCCGAAGCATTTACCAACTCTGGATATGATCTATCTCGGGACTAATATATTATCAAGTATGCACAAATGTATTTCCTTCTGCAAATGCATAAAGTAGGTTCCATAGGACTGCATCACCAACAAGCATGTTTTGCCATTTTCTCCACCTAAAAACTTGTAAGTTAAAGCAAAAATAGTACTGTATGAGGTAAAATCCGGCTCGCCCCATCCCCGTCTAAGCGGACACGTCTTTCATGACAAAGCCGCCCTTGAGTCGTGTCGACCCAGGCAAGGACGTCCTAGTTAACTAGATGGAGGAACGACGTCGTTTAGGGCTTGACTTCCTCCGTGCGAGGAAGCCACCAACTTTTGTACTTTTCTTTTGATTGTTTCGAGAAAGGTCTCCTAATATATAAAGGAGATCTTTACCTTATAATAGGTATGTGCATTATTCTGAGTAATATCATTTTCTCTGCTTTCTCTCTCTATTGTTAGCAAGCTTCTCTCTATCTTTCTCCAATATCAAAACTCTCCATAACCTTTTACATTCTCAGATCTACTACGATCTCAGTTTGATAACCTTTCCTATGGCTTATTATACTTGATTACGATTTACCCGTATACTTTATTGATTGTTTTTAAGCTTACAAAGTGTATATAGCTTTTGAGCCAAACAAGTACCACTCTATGTCCACAGCTTCCATATCCACCTGGAACACATACAGGAAACTGGAAATATACAGTGTGTGGTCGAATGACGTGACAAGAGAAAATAACTTTTTTTATATCTAAACCATCACATAAATGGTTCTTTTCTCTTTGATAAGATCTATTAAAGGGTAAGAGAGCGAGTATAGCTTTTCTCTCTCATATCAGGTAGGCTTCACAGAACTGCTAAAATGGAATTCCCCTTATGTGACATTTGAATCATCCTCGTGTTTTTTTAGCGACTAGTTTCTCAAAGAAAGCAGCATGGTAGGCCAGCTATCCTCAGCAATGTAAGTGAAAGGTACTAGTTAAACAATATCAAGATGATAAAACTGCATAATCCTAGGGGAACCATATTATGCATATATCGTATCAGAAAAGCTAAAAGCACATATCCACAAATAGAAAAGCTGATCTTTCTGTTTTTCCCCTTTGTTTCCTATTTCTAGTAGTTCTCAGCTTCAGGATTTCAAAGCTCATATATTGGCTTTTCAAAGTATGGTCCATTAATAAAGATTGTTTAAGAGATAAAGAGAAGATCTTACTACCTTACCTGCAATTAAAGATATCTTAAAATTATTGCACCTTAACACATCTAAACCTCAACAAAGATTAATACAAAATCAAATATGACTATATCTAACTCAGCGAAGATGAGACCACACCAGCTCAATGCAGAATTACCACTTAAACCCAAAATTTCCCAGAAGTATGGGTGTGTGTGGGTAGGTGGGGGGGAGGGGGGAAACAAAAATTTACATGATCTCCACAATTCAACAACTCAAATATTCCTACACTCATTGGTGTAACCCTTAGAAAATACCAATATCTAATGAACACAAAGAATGCACAAATCAAGCCATTTTGGTCATTAAAACCAGAAACCAAACAACAAGACAAATCCAATTTCCATTAACTATACTTCCCCTAATCATATTTCTTTCATACAAAATTCAAACTTTTACCCATCAGAGCTCCAAAGACATAAACTTTACCAATACTAAGATTAGAAGCGGCCCAATTGGGTATTCAAGAAAATATGGTAATTTAAAATTTTAAAAATAAAAAAGGGAACTTGCCTTCTTCTCTGGGGATGAAAGCACTTAAAGAAAAGCTCAGAAATCTCACTTGTGTCTATACATAAATTTAGAAAGCTAAAAAGCAAGTTCTTGATAACAAAATATTTTAAAGAAGATTATACATGCATCTATATATAGAATATAAGTAGGACTATATGTATAATTTATAATTTATAATTATTTGGAGAGAAAGTGGGAGTGGAGGGTGAAAGATTTCACTGTGTTCTTTCTTCTTTGTGGTCTTTTTTGTGGGGTTTTGAATTTTGGAATTTATGTATGTGTCACGCCAAAGTCGCTTTCCATGTCTCTGTTAAGGAAAAACTTTTTTTTATTATTAGCTAATTCTGATTATTTACATTTTATTATTTTAGTTGTGTGGTTGAATGACTAAAATACCCTTGTGGGTAAACTGAAATACCTAACACCCTTTTTTTGGAACTTCTTAGACTTGGACTGGTTATACTAATGAATAATGAAAATAGAAAGAGGTTTTTAGGACGACTTACCAAACTTGTGGTTTAGTTAAAGTAACTCATACTTTTTCTTTTTGATGAAAATGATAATTATGCTAGTTTTTGCTTGCTATATTTGCATAAGAATCCAACTCAAAGCTTTTCTTTTTAAAAAAATTTGAGTTCTCATAAAGATGCTTTTGTTTGATTTTACGCATGGAAAATGAAAAGATGGAAATATCACTTGACATAATAAGAAAGTGATGGTATTCTACTATTTTGCTTTAACAACATCTAAAATACTTTATAAATTATATATAATAATTGTTACAATGAATATTTCATATTTAGCGTCAAACTCATAATACGTCTTATTTTAAGTGTTTGAATTCAACGGGACAATAACTCCCGTTAATCTTTTATTTTTTCATTGGAAAATACAAAATAAAGATTAGCCATTTTTACGAAAGGGGTAGATGCACAGTTAAGTCATTCTCAAGGATGCTATTTAGAGATTAGCCTATTTTATCTAATAATTTAAATTAAAAATCTCAACTTTAGAACAATTCATGATTTTTTTGCCCTGAACAATTAAAATTCGAATTCATTGACTAATTTTTAAATGGTAGCTCCTTAGAGTGGTTACCTGATATCATATCTACCAAAATAAAGGGCTAATTATAATGCCTACTCTAATATATAAAAAATCATCTTAAGCAAACCTCCAATGAGATCATTTTGGGATATTTCTCACTCTTCCAATATTCACTTATAGTTTCTTCTGTTAATATTAGTATCTATTTTACAATTTTAAAGTCAACCAAAAAAAAACAATAAAAGAGATTCGAAGCCATCCTTATCTTTTATTTTTCATTTATGATAATAATAAATAAAAAATGGAGTAGCTTGCTTTGTCAACGGATGGTGTCCATGATATTGGAGTGCATGACTTATCTTGAAAATCTATATTAATATTCTTTGAACTAATTCTTTTCTTGATAAAATTAAAGTCAAATCCACTTAAGAGGATAA
Organism: Nicotiana benthamiana; assembly: GCA_034376525.1. NCBI lineage: Eukaryota > Viridiplantae > Streptophyta > Magnoliopsida > Solanales > Solanaceae > Nicotiana > Nicotiana benthamiana. Next base: position 72,272,668 of record CM067323.1, on the reverse strand, counting down.
TCATACGACAGACCAATAGAATCATACTTTTCTATAAACAAGCTAAAGTCATATAAAATATTGGAAAAAAGGATCAAGTAATTATTTTATCAATCTATTTAATTTGCTACACTTTTTTCCCAAAGTGCACGTTCACATTCTCTACATTTTCTCTATATGATATTTCTGTCGGAAGTTAAAATTTTGAATATTCAAATAATAAACATTTTCTCTATTATCCATCAGCCGCCCTAAAATAAAAGTTTGTCCACCAAATAACACTCTATTGGTCATAAACTTACGGTAAAATACCTTACCAACCCCTAAACTTGACACGATTAGTTACCTTCTTAAATTATTTGTGATTTTATTTACCCCTTCAATTTGACCTTTTGAGAGTCAGTACCTCATGAACGTTGATGTAATAAAAAGTGTGGGTACACTAACCTGCCACGTAAATTTTTTAGCATATGCGGCCTTTATTTTTGAAAAATAAAATATTTTTACCTTTTTAAGTATGTTACTTTTTTATATAATTCTTTCGATTACAATTTATTATAAAACTTGGATAGAACTACGTTTTAAAGCTAAAAATATTTATTTGGCTAAAAATAATAAAGTTTTAGTTAATCTTTTTTTTGAATTTTTCTTGATCATAAAGGTTTATACAATTCAAATAAATAGTCAAGGCATCTAAAAAGTTATAAAAATGCACAGTTGGAATAAATAGTCATTGAATTAAAAGAAGAAATAAAAGGAGTGTATCCATAGAGTAAGTTATTTCTTGCAATTGTACACTCTTTTTATTTCTTCTTTTGATGCAATGACTTTTTATTTTAACTGTATATTTTTAATATTTCCAGGTAAAATCTGTATAAAAAAAAAAACTTTAGAGCACCATAATTTACAGCTATATAAAAAATTATAGCCAAAATAATTAATTTTAAATTATGTATTTTTATAACTTTATATATTTCTTGACTATTTATTTCAATTGTATAAACTGTATTATCAATTCAAATTAAAAAAAAAATTAACTAAGACTTTATTATCTTTAACCAAATAAAATAATTTGGCCTAAATAATGTAGTTCTATCCAAGTTTTGTTATAAATTGCATTCAAAAAAATTATAGTATAAAAAGTAACATATTTAAAAAGATAAAAAAAATTTAAATGTCACATATGTAGAAAAATTCACGTGGTAGGGGAGTACACCTACACTTTTTGTCACATCAGCGTCCAGGGTATACTGACTCCAAAAGGTCAAGTTGAGAGGGGTAATTAAGATCACAAATAGTTTAAGAATATAAATAATAATGCATGTCAAATTTATGGGAGTGATAAAGTATTTTGCCTATAAAAAGACTAAAAGAGCACCACAAAAGATTGGGGTGAAACAGATAGAATGTTTTTAATGTAAGATATATGGACTTATATCTACATACATATGAACAATATATGGATAAATTATATGTTATGTGCTATTTTTTGGTTTGGCCTAATTTTGTGGTCTTATGGACATTATGTTAAGGGGGCCAATGTGTTGTCATATAAAGTGTAGGACTAATGTGTAGATACCCAAAAGGGTAACCTTAGTTAATGATGGGCTAACTAAGGTTACATATATGTAACCATGGTTACAAGCTTGTGACTCTTGAGTTATGTAACTCTTGTGACTCTTGGGTTATGTAACTCTTTTGTTATAAAGTGGGGGTTATGGTTCCCACATTATTGCAAGACAAGACTCTTCTTCCTCCCATTGAATCAAGAGCAAAAACACCATTGTTGTCTTGCAAATAATTGTGGAAAATCATACACCAACCTTTGATCATTGTCATAATATTGTTGTGGTGATACTACTCACATTTTGTTTAAGTCTTGTGAAGAATTATTGTGGATACATACATTTCAAGACACTCTTGAAGGAAGGATCAAGGAGCATTCTTCAAAAGGACAATTAGGCAATCATCAAAGGAGGCTCAACAATTTCCGCACATGGATTCAGGTTAGCTTCCGCTCATGTAGTTTTAATTCCGAATTGTTCAATATGAAGGTTATTGTCTTTAGTAAGAATCATAATCCTAACAATTGGTATCAGAGCCACCTTCATTTTGGATAATTTGGATGTTCATAAGATTCATGTTATGTTAGGATTCATGTTCAAGTTTTGTTAGAATTTTATTTATGAAATTCAAGTATCATGAAATAGCATGTTTCTTATGAATGTTGTGTTTTGTTTAAATTTGATGTTTTACTATCATGTTAATCTTTACATGAATTAAAACATTGTATTATGCATGATTTTAGTTGGTAGACAACATGTTTTCTTGTTTAAGATTCTTGTTGAAAATCATGTTAAAACAGTAAGGTTCACTGCTCCAAGATAATTGATTATTTTGGACAGATAATCGATTATCTTAGTTCAGTGAGTTTGAAAGTTTTTTATAAATACCAGAATAATCGATTATCTTGTTTAGATAATCGATTATTCTGGTCCAGTAACTTAAAAAAAATTTCGTATACCAGAATAATCGATTATCTGGTTTAGATAATCGATTATTCTGGTCCAGTAACTTAAAAAAAATTTCGTATACCAGATAATCGGTTATCTATTTCAGATAATCGATTATCCTGGTCCAGTAACTCAGAAAATTTTTCTTAATACCAGAATAATCGATTATCTGGTTTAGATAATCGATTATTCTGGTCCAGTAACATGAAATTTTTTTTATGCCAAAGATAATCGATTATCTCAAGCAGATAATCGATTATTTTTGTCCAGTAAGGTTAAAAACATTTCAAATCTTTTAAGTTTCAGATTTTAATTGGCATATTATTATTTAATTGAAATATCTTAAGTTTTGAATATTAATTGTTTTAAAGTCCATCAATTCTCATAATTTTTTGGAATTGTCCTCTCAAGTATACAACAATTAATATTCAAGTGTTACATGTCAAAACATGTAACTTATTGAGTTAAAGATTCATAATATGGCTTAAGGAACTAAAGTTTATAGCATCTAATATTTTAGTTAGTCAATCGAAGCATTTTGTTGCCAAAGTAACCTCTATTGTGTAGATTGATTAATCTTAAAATATAAGATGACTGTGAATGTTAGTCTTCCATGCGTTTAACACCGGCCCAAAGGAAGGTTGTTATTTGGCAGGAATTTGAACATGCTTGTGGTGATAAATATGAGACAATTATTTGGTTTTCCATGTGAATATTAAATCGGCTCAAAGGAAGGTTTGATATTTGACAGGAGTTTATTGTCTATGTTTGTTCACTACACCAAGAGTACCACTTACAAGTTGTTTTTCTGTCCAAAGACTAAAATCAATGTTATGCTAGGTATCTTGTAATGGGATATGCCTATTTTGAATCTATAAAGTAAAGCTAAAGTTCAAGTATATGTAAGCATGTATTCAGTAATCCTTTTGTTCTATTTTCAGTTAATTCTTCTGCTTCTACGATCTCTGCCAACATCAATAGCATCCCTGTGCTTAATGACACAAACTTTTGTTGAAACACGTTCTCAAGGCACTAAACTAAACGTGTGTTCATATTTGTAGGTTTTGATAAATGACAAACGACGCGCAATTGACATATGACGAGGTCCAAGCACAAGCGCGCAATTGACACATAACGAGGTTCAAGCACAAGACGAACAAAGATCATGATCAAGCAAAGAAATAAAGTTATACATGAGTCGTTCTTTAATTGTGATCTTGATCCGACAATTAACTTAAGACTTGGCTTCTCTCGTAAAATCATTCTTATCAAATCATGCATATTTAATTTAAAGCAAAATGATTTTCAAACATTTTATTTTAGCCAAAATGATTTTTAAACATGCCTCTCAAATCTGGACATAGATAATCGATTATGTACTTTATAATAATCGATTATGTTAAGACAATGTACACCAGATTTACAAAGCTGAACAATAATCGATTATGTACCTTATGATAATCGATTATGTTAAGGCAGTGTACATTAGATTTTTCAAAGCTACAAGATAATCGATTATGTACCTTATGATAATCGATTATGTTGAGGCAGTGTCCATCAGATTTTTCAAAGCTATAAAATAATCGATTATGCACATTATGATAATCGATTATGTTGAGGCAGTGTCTATCAAATTTTACAAGACAGTAAAATAATCAATTATGTACTTTATGATAATCGATTATGTTAAGACAGTGTTGTCCGAAGTTTTCAAAATATAAAAGATAATCGATTATCCTTATAGCATAATCGATTATGCAAATGACCGTTGCCAAAGTATTTTTAAACTCTGAAAGATAATCGATTATACACAATCTGATAATCGATTATGCTAAGTAAAATCTGCATATGATTTTTTGAACGTTGTCAGGTAATCGATTATACACAATCTAATAATCGATTATGTTAAGTAAAATGTGAATATGATTTTTTGAACGTTGTCAGGTAATCGATTATACAATTTGGATAATCGATTATTCTGCTTAAAATCTGGGATTGATTTTTGAACGATTGGAAAATAATCGATTATGCAAATCAGATAATCGATTATCTTAGCACAAAATCAGCAATTCTTGATTGGCAATTAGGCAACGGTTGTGGGGGTTTTGAACACTATAAATACAACTCAAAATCAGTCTTCTAAGTACAACAACTGATTATATTCTTGCTAAAGCTTGCATACTCGCATATTCATCTTTTTCTATTCATTTAATAAGTTTTTGAGAGCCAAACTCTTGACGAAAGTTGTTGTGTTCTTGAGCGTATTTATTTTACTCATATCTACTCTTAAAGAGAGTCTTGTCTTGAGTGCTAAGTGTTTGTATACACTTGAAGGGAAGTGTTAATCCCTTGTGGTTGTAAGAAGGAACGTTTTCATTCCTTCAGTTAAAGTTTTGAAGTGTGGTATCTTTGAGCAAAGGTTGTTGAGGCTTGTGTGACTCAAGTTCTCAGTTTGTAACGGTTTGTTAAGCACCCGTAAGCTTAACGAAGTTAGTGGAATCTCGAGAGAGTCTCTCGGGGACTGGACTAGCCACAGGTTGTGGTGAACCAGGATAATTTCGGTGCGTTCGTTCCTTATTATTTACTTACCGCACTTATTTCAATCCTGCAATTTTTAATTCCACAAGTTTATATTGTTTTTTATTATAACGCTATTCACCCCCCCCCCCTCTAGCGTTAAGCGTATATTCTAACAATTGGTATCAGAGCCCAACTCTCTGAAAGACTTAACCGTTTGAGAGAAACAATCCATGGCTTCTACTCGTGACTTTAATGCAGGAATAGGTGAAGGACAATGCTCCACCAGACCACCACTGTTCGACGGCACAAACTATACGTACTGGAAGGAGAGGATGAGAATATTCATCCAATCGAATAATTTTCATCTATGGAAGGTTATAACGAAGGGAGAACAAATTCCAACCAAAAAGGTTGAAAATTAATGGGTTCCAAAATCCGAAGATGAATACGATGCGGATGATATCTGAAAAGTGCAGAACAACGCTAGAGCCATCAACTTATTATATTGTGCTGTAAATGCTGATGATTGCAGAAAAATATCATGTTGCACAACGGCTAAGCAAATGTGGGATAAGCTGGAAATCACGTACGAAGGTACGGACCAGGTAAGAGAAGCTAAAATTGATTTTCTAACCCATGCATATGAACTGTTTCACATGAAGGAAAGCGAGAGGATCGATGACATGTTCGAACGATTTTCAAAAATCGTCAATGACCTACATGCTCTTAAGAAGACCTTCACAGATAAGGAACTTGTCCGAAAATTTCTCCGAAGTCTCACTCCGGAATGGCGCTCCAAGGCCGACGCGATTCAAGAGTCTATCGGCGTTTCAAATGTCACCATCGACGGACTAAGAGGTAATCTTAAAACCTATGAATCTACTATACTTAACCCTCCGTTTAATGATCAAAGGAAACAAAGAATCGCCCTCAAGGCAAGCACGGCTCAACCTCAAAATGATGAGGACTCAAACAACGGTGATAACGAGTTTGGACTCGTTATTAAGAGGTTTCAAAAGTTCATGCGAAAAGAGTATGAACGAAAAGGCAAACAACAAGGTGATCAAGTAAAGTGCTATGGATGCGGAGAAATCGGGCACATTAAATCAAATTGCCCAAATGTCAAAAAGGAGAAGAAACCCTTCAAGAAACAACAAGCATACATATCTTGGGGAGGTGACTCCGGAGACGAATCAAGCGACGATGAAGAAGACGAAGCCGCAAATCTATGTCTCATGGCACACGAAGACAATCAAGAAGAGGTATGTCAAATGTCTCAAAAAATTTCTTTTCTCTTGAGGAAATGCAAAATGCTTTTGATGAATTGTATAGTGAATTCATTAGAGCTTCCGAAACTGTTAGAGACGTAAAGAAAAATTCCTCTTTGAAAGAAAAAGATTTTGAAAAATAACTCTCTTTGAAAGAAAAAGATTTGAAAAAGTTGATTTTGGAAAATGAGAAGTTGAAAGAAGAAAACAAATTTTTCGGCAAGAGAAGCGCCGACAAACCCGAGAGTTCTAGTAAAAATTATATTTCTTGCATGCATCTAAAAGATGAAGTAGAAAGACTTAAGGGCACCCTAGATAAGTTCAATTCTTCTCATAAAAATTTGAATGATGTTCTTGTCAATTTGAAATCGACCAAACATGGCATAGGCTTCAAAAACGAGCCTAAAGAAAAAGTTGAAGCCATCCCCCAACAACCCAAGGCTCAACCTAGGATAAATAAAATAAACATTCATCCTAGAAATAACCATCCTAGAATCAACATGCATCCTAGACCAAACACTAGAAGAAACTTTGAACATTTTAGAACGCCTAGAAATGGCCTTCAACAATCGCAACCTAGACATACTCGACCTAGAAACAATTATTCTAGAAACGCTGCATATCCTAGAATAAACAGTAGGAGAAATGATTTTCAAGGATTGCGCAATAGCCATATTATCAAAAATAGAGCAAACGATTTTCGTACCTCCAACTACTACCAACCTAGAAGAATGCATAATCCTAATGTCATTTGTCACTATTGTAGTCGAATAGGACATATTGCTCCTGTTTGTTTTACTAGACACAGACACTTAACTGCATGTCAAGCACAACAGCATTTTACACCTAACTCTCAAGGACCCAAAACAGCTTGGGTACCAAAAACTCATTGAATTGTCTTGTAGGTATGTTTGAAGGGATCAAGTGTACTTTGGTACCTTGATAGTGGATGCTCCAAACACATGACCGGAGACGCATCCAAGTTCCTTCAACTAGAACACAAGGAAGGAGGAAACGTTATTTTTGGAGATAACAACAAAGGAAAAATTATCGGCATTGGCTCGGTCAGTAAGAATGAATCTTCTTCCATTAAGCATATATTGCTAGTTAAAGGTCTAAAACATAATCTCTTGAGCATAAGTCAATCATGTGACAAGGGAAATCTTGTTTTGCTTGATTCGGAAGAATGCTTAGTTTTTCGTCGTAGTGATTTTAAAATTATTCTTCGTGGTTTTAGAATTGATAACATCTATATGGTTGATCTTGAAAACTCTTCATCAGAGTATGTGAATTGTCTTATGAGTAAAGAAGACGATATGTGGTTATGGCATCGTAGAGTAGCTCATATCAACATGCATCTTTTAAACAAATTGGTTTCACAAAATTTAGTTATTGGTCTTCCAAATTTGAAATTTGAAAATGACACTATTTGTGATTCTTGTCAAAAAGGGAAGCAAACAAAAGCATCTTTTAAATCTAAGAATGTTGTTTCAACTACAAGACCTTTGCAACTTCTTCAGATGGATCTCTGTGGACCATCTCGCATTGAAAGTCTTGGTAGAAATCATTATGCTTTTGTTATTGTTGATGATTATTCTAGATTTACATGGACATTATTTCTTGCTCACAAAAGTGAGGCTTTTCAAAATTTTAAATGTTTTCTTAAACGTGTTCAAAATGAAAAGAACACAACCGTCACTTCCATAAGAAGTGATCATGGGGGAGAGTTCGATCACAATCTCTTCACGGACTTTTGTGACGAACTCGGTATTGAGCACACCTTCTCTGCTCCACGTACACCACAACAAAATGGAGTGGTGGAATGGAAAAATAGGTGTCTCGAAGAGATGGCTAGAACCATGCTCGATGAGGCTAAGATTCCCAAACAATTTTAGGCGGATGCCGTGAGTACCGCATGCTACGTTTTAAACAGATTAGTCATAAGGCCAATACTCATGAAAACTCCCTATGAACTCTATAAGGGAAGGAAACCTAATCTCTCCCATCTTAGAGTATTCGGTTGTAAATGCTCTATTCATAACAACGGAAAAGATAATTTGGGAAAATTTGATGCCAAATCGGATGAAGGAATTTTTCTTGGTTATTCATCACGTAGCAAAGCATATAGAGTATTCAATAATAGAACCGAAACTGTTGAGGAATACCCTCATATTGTGTTTTCCGAAAATAATGCTCGCTTGGCAAGAAAGGATTCTGGTTTTGATCTTGCAGGTATTTTAAACACAATAAGTCCTCAAGACAAAGTACAAGAGGAAAATCCAAAGGAAATTCAAGATGAAATCTTGAAACAATTATCGGAGGAAGCGCCACCACTGGTGAAAGAAACGAAACTGCCTAACGCGTGGAGGAAAATCAAAGACCATCCTCTCGACAAGGTAATTGGCGACATTGAACAAAAGGTAAGTACTCGAAACAATCTTAAGAACACCTTAGGACATACTGCTTTCGTTTCTCAAATTGAACCCTCAACCATTTCCGAAGCAATTGGGGATGAGCATTGGACCTTGGCAATGCAAGAGGAGCTTAACCAATTCAAACGAAATGACGTTTGGGAATTGGTGCCAAGACCCGACAATCACACCATAATTGGTACGAAATGGGTTTTTCGAAATAAATTAGATGAAAATGGTGTAATCACTAGAAACAAAGCTAGGCTTGTGGCAAAAGGTTACAATCAAGAAGAAGGAATTGACTATGAAGAAACGTATGCACCCGTAGCAAGGTTAGAAGCTATTCGTTTATTACTTGCTTTTGCCTCTTCTATGAATTTCAATTTATATCAAATGGATGTAAAGAGTGCTTTTCTAAATGGTTTTATTCAAGAAGAAGTTTATGTTGAACAACCCCCGGGCTTTGAAGATTTTAAATCTCCCGATCATGTTTTCAAACTTAAGAAAGCCCTTTATGGTCTTAAACAAGCTCCCCGAGCTTGGTATGAACGATTGAGCAAATTTCTTTTGGACAATGAGTTCATTAGGGGGAAAGTTGACACCACATTATTTATTAAGCATAAAAACAATAATATTTATTAGTTCAAATCTATGTGGATGATATTATTTTTGGTGCTACTAACAATGCTTTGTGCAAGGAATTTTCTGATTTAATGACAAGCGAATTTGAGATGTCTTTGATGGGTGAGCTAACCTTCTTCTTGGGGTTGCAAGTGAAACAAATGAAAGAAGGAACTTTCATTTGTCAATCTAAATATTGCAAAGAGTTGCTAAAACGATTTGAAATGAGCAACGCCAAAGCAATGGCCACTCCAATGAGCACATCCGATCATCTTGACAAAGATGAGAAAGGTAAGGAAGTCGACACCAAGAAGTATCGAGGTATGATCGGATCCCTTCTTTATCTTACTGCTAGTAGACCGGACATAATGTTTAGCGTATGTTTATGCGCTCGATATCAATCATGTCCGAAGGAGTCGCACCTAACTGCGGTTAAGCGGATAATGAAGTATCTTGTTGGTACTATAAATGTGGGACTATGGTATCCCAAAGGTTCTTCATGCCAACTTGTTGGCTATTCCGACTCCGATTTTGCGGGTTGCAAATTGGACCGCAAGAGCACTAGTGGCACTTGCCATTTGCTCGGTAGCTCTCTTGTCTCTTGGTTTAGTAAGAAATAGGTAAGTGTTGCGTTGTCCACAACCGAGGCTGAATATGTAGCCGCGGGGAGTTGTTGTGCTCAAATCCTTTGGATGAAACAACAACTCTCGGACTATGGACTAAGTATCGATCATATCCCTCTTAGATGTGATAATACTAGCGCCATAAGCTTGACGAAGAACCCCGTACTTCATTCAAGAACAAAACACATTGAAATTAGGCACCACTTTATAAGAGATCACGTTCTCAAGGGTGATGTCGAAATTGAGTTTGTTGAAACCAAATCTCAATTGGCCGACATTTTCACAAAGCCTTTAGAGAAAGAGTCCTTTTTCCGAATTCGTAGTGAACTCGGGATTCTTGACTCCACGTTGATCTAAGTCATGCATTGCATTTTTTTGTTTTTCATTACTAACTTGAGCGTCGGAGGCGCCTAATTCTGTTTTGCAGGCATCGCCCCAAAGACAGGAGGAATTATAAAGCACTGGTGCAGAAAAATCGATCTCTTTTAAGAATAATCGATTTCTCTTAAGTACATAATCGATTATCAAGTATCAATAATCGATTATGTTGACATTATATTGTCCCTTTTATTATTGCGATTTTTGGTTAATCAATAAACAAGTTATTTACTAATGTGTTTTTGTTAATGTCAAAAGGGGGAAGAATAAGGGCTATGCACTTAATATTTATTGGCATAAATTGAGGGGGAATTCATATGTTGAGGGGGAACTAATTGCATATCTATATACTTGTCTTGGATCGTCATTATGAATTATCTAATATGCATATCCCGATATTGGTTTGCCATTATCAAAAAGGGGGAAATTGTTGAAACACGTTCTCAAGGCACTAAACTAAACGTGTGTTCATATTTGTAGGTTTTGATAAATGACAAACGACGCGCAATTGACATATGACAAGGTCCAAGCACAAGCGCGCAATTGACACATAACGAGGTTCAAGCACAAGACGAACAAAAATCATGATCAAGCAAAGAAATAAAGTTATACATGAGTCGTTCTTTAATTGTGATCTTGATCCGACAATTAACTCAAGACTTGGCTTCTCTCGTAAAATCATTCTTATCAAATCATGCATATTTAATTTAAAGCAAAATGATTTTCAAACATTTTATTTTAGCCAAAATAATTTTTAAACATGCCTCTCAAATCTGGACAAAGATAATCGATTATGTACTTTATGATAATCGATTATGTTAAGACAATGTACACCAGATTTACAAAGCTGAACAATAATCGATTATGTACCTTATGATAATCGATTATGTTAAGGCAGTGTACATTAGATTTTTCAAAGCTACAAGATAATCGATTATGTACCTTATGATAATCGATTATGTTGAGGCAGTGTCCATCAGATTTTTCAAAGCTATAAAATAATCGATTATGCACATTATGATAATTGATTATGTTGAGGCAGTGTCTATCAAATTTTACAAGACTGTAAAATAATCGATTATGTACTTTATGATAATCGATTATGTTAAGACAGTGTTGTCCGAAGTTTTCAAAATATAAAAGATAATCGATTATCCTTATAGCATAATCGATTATGCAAATGACCGTTGCCAAAGTATTTTTAAACTCTGAAAGATAATCGATTATACACAATCTGATAATCGATTATGCTAAGTAAAATCTGCATATGATTTTTTGAACGTTGTCAGGTAATCGATTATACACAATCTGATAATCGATTATGTTAAGTAAAATCTGAAAATGATTTTTTGAACGTTGTCAGGTAATCGATTATACGATTTGGATAATCGATTATTCTGCTTAAAATCTGGGATTGATTTTTGAACGATTGGAAAATAATCGATTATGCAAATCAGATAATCGATTATCTTAGCACAAAATCAGCAATTCTTGATTGGCAATTAGGCAACGGTTGTGGGGGTTTTGAACACTATAAATACAACTCAAAATCAGTCTTCTAAGTACAACAACTGATTATATTCTTGCTAAAGCTTGCATACTCTCATCATTTTCTATTCATTTAATAAGGTTTTGAGAGCCAAACTCTTGACAAAAGTTGTTGTGTTCTTGAGCGTATTTATTTTACTCATATCTACTCTTAAAGAGAGTCTTGTCTTGAGTGCTAAGTGTTTGTATACACTTGAAGGGAAGTGTTAATCCCTTGTGGTTGTAAGAAGGAACATTTTCATTCCTTCGGTTGAAGTCTTGAAGTGTGGTATCTTCGAGCAAAGGTTGTTGAGGCTTGTGTGACTCAAGTTCTCAGTTTGTAACGGTTTGTTAAGCACCCGTAAGCTTAACGAAGTTAGTGGAATCTCGAGAGAGTCTCTCGGGGACTGGACTAGCCACAGGTTGTGGTGAACCAGGATAATTTCGGTGCGTTCGTTCCTTATTATTTTCTTACCGCACTTATTTCAATCCTGCAATTTTTAATTCCGCAAGTTTATATTGTTTTTTATTATAACGCTATTCACCCCCCCCCCCCCCCTCTAGCATTAAGCGTATATTCTAACAACTTTAAGGAATGGAAAGAGAACGTCATGATCGTTCTCGGTTGCATGGATCTTGACCTTGCTCTTCGGACCGAGCAACCTACTCCTCTTGAGGATACATCCTCTCCTGATGAAAGGAGGGTGATGGAGAAGTGGGAACGTTCGATATGATAATGAAACGTGCAATTCCAGAATCATTCAGGGGCACTATGAATGATGAACCTAATGCCAAAGTTTTCCTTGGAAACCTTGAACAGCGTTTTATGCAAAACGAAAAGGCGGAAACAAGTACACTATTGAGTAAACTTGTTTCCATGAGGTATAAGGGCAAGGGAAACATTAGGGAGTACATTATGGAAATGTCTCATCTTGCTTCGAAACTAAAGTTACTCAAGCTGGACTTACCTGAGGAACTGCTTGTGTACTTTGTTTTGATATCCCTTCCTGCACACTTTAATCAGTTTAAGGTCAGTTACAACTGCCTGAAGGAGAAATGGACTCTTAATGAGCTCATTTCACATTGTTTGCAAGAAGAGGAAAGGATAAAGCTAGATAAGACAGAAAGTGCTCATTTGGCATCCTCTTCTAAGGTAACTAAGAAGAGGAAAGGTAAGGAAGTTGCGGTTGCAAAGCCCAAGATTAAGCAACATATGGAACCTAAGGTTGAAATCACTGAATTAGGTTGTTTCTTCTGTAAGGGGACTAATCATGTAAAGAAAGATTGTACCAAGTACCATGCCTGGCGTGCGAAAAAAGGTACATTTCTTTCTCTTGTTTGTTCTGAAGTTAATTTAATTTCGGTACCTAAGGATACTTGGTGGGTAGATTCTGCTGCTACTACTCACATAAGTATATCAATGCAGGGTTGCCTGAACTGCCGAAAACCAAATGATGGTGAAAGATACATCTATGTGGGTGACGGCAAGAAGGTGCCAGTTGAAGCTATTGGCAAATTTAGGCTGTTGTTTAAGACCGGTTTTCATTTAGATTTGGATGAGACTTTTATTGTACCGTCTTTTAGACGGAATTTAATTTCTGTTCCCCAATTGGACATATCCGGTTATAAATGTACATTTGGGGACAATAAAGTTAGTCTCTTTCAGAATTCAAATCTTATTGGTACTGGTGTTTTATCAACAATTGATAGCTTATATTTGGTTGATACAATAACTTCAAATTATGAAACTTTGCATACAATTTTAAGTGGTACTAAAAGAAAATTAACTAATGAGAATTCTATATCACTCTGGCATAAACGTTTGGGTCACATATCCATTCAAAGAATTCAGAAACTCGTGTCAGATGGAATTCTTGATTCTCTTGATACCTCAAATTCGGAAATTTGTATTGAGTGTATCAAGGGAAAACAAACAAACAAGACAAGATTAGGTGCTAAAAGAGCTTCGGACGTCTTAGAATTGATACATACGGATATTTGTGGGCCATTTCCTACTCCTTGTCGGAATGCTCAACAATACTTTATCACATTCATAGACGATTACTCTCGTTATGGGTACCTATATCTTATTCATGAAAAGTCCCAATCCATAAACGTGTTCAAATCATTTAAGGCTGAAGTTGAAAATCAACTAAGCAAAAGAATTGAATCCGTTAGATCTGACCGTGGTGGTGAATACTATGGTCGATATGATGGTTCCGGTGGACAACGTCCAGGGCCTTTTGCTAAATTCCTAGATGAGTGTGGGATCGTCCCTCAGTATACTATGCCAGGCAGTCCGACGATGAATGGTGTAGCTGAGAGACGAAATCGGACCCTTAAGGATATGGTAAGAAGTATGATTTCTCGTACAACTTTGCCAGACTCACTCTGGGGTGAAGCATTAAAAACCGCAGCTTATATTCTTAATAGAGTTCCTACTAAAGCTACAATCAAAACCCTATATGAACTTTGGACTGGGCATAAACCCAGTATTCGGCATTTACACATTTGGGGTTGTCCAGCTGAGGCAAGGCCTTATAGGCCGAATGAAAAGAAACGGGATGCTAAGACGGTTAGTAGCTATTTTGTTGGATACTCTGAAAAATCCAGGGGTTTTAAGTTTTATGATCCCACTTCTAGAACTATTTTTGAGACGGGTAATGCTAGGTTCTTTGAGGATATTGAGTTTGGGGGGTGGGGAGATAAAGTTGTTAGAGATTTTGTCTTTGAGGAAGAACATGTGTCTTTCCCTCAAGTTGTTGATCTTGGTCTTCATGACACGGATCACACAACTCCGGTTCAAGACAATCTCGAAAATCTCCCCCATCAGGACCCTGATATAACTAATGAAAATCAAACTCAACAACCTCAAGAAACTGAAGTGCCATTAAGGAGATCCACTAGAGAGAGGAGAAATACAATTTCGGATGATTATGTAGTATTTCTCCAAGAACAAGAAAGTGATATTGGACTTGAGGAAGATGATCCAATCAACTTCCGTCAAGTCGTTAAGTGTTCTAACTCTCAAAAGTGCATTGATGCCATGATGATGAGATGAAGTCTATGAGCGATAATGACGTTTGGGAGCGTGTTACATTGCCCGAAACTATTAAACCTATTGGTTGTAAATGGATTTTTAAAACCAAAAGGGATTCAAGGGGCAATGTTATTAAGTATAAAGCTCGTCTTGTCGCAAAAGGCTACACTCAGAAGGAAGGCATTGATTATAAAGAGACTTTCTCTCCAGTTTCATCGAAAGACTCTTTCAGGACTATAATGGCATTAGTAGCACATTTTGATCTTGAGCTTCATCAAATGGATGTTAAGACAGCATTTCTCAATGGTGACATTGAGGAAACAATTTATATGGTGCAACCTGAAAACTTTGTTTCGGATGAATCAGAAAAGAAGGTTTGCAAATTAAAGAAATCTATATATGGGCTCAAGCAAGCTTCTCGTCAATGGTATTATAAGTTTCATGCAGTCATTACATCTTTTGGTTTTGAACCGAATATTGCTGATGACTGTATATACCATAAGTTCAGTGGGAGTAAGTATATTTTTCTGGTTTTATATGTAGATGACATACTGCTTGCCTGTAACGATATAGCATTATTACTTGAAACTAAGAAATTTCTTTCAAAGAAATTTGAAATGAAAGATCTTGGTGAAGCTTCTTTTGTATTAGGAATTCAGATACAACGAGATCGCTCTAAAGGTGTTCTCGGTCTGTCACAAAAGGGCTATATCGATAAGGTTCTGAAAAGATTTGGCATGCAGGATTGTAAACCAGGCAACACCCCTGTTGCTAAGGGAGACAAATTTAGTCTCAAACAGTGCCCAAATAATAATTATGAAATTTCGGAAATGCAGAAGACGCCTTATGCTTCGGCGGTAGGTAGTCTGATGTATGCTCAGGTATGTACACGACCTGATATAGCATACATTGTTGGGATGTTAGGCAGATATCTAAGCAATCCGGGAATAGACCATTGGAAGGCAGCCAAACGGGTCATGAGGTACTTACAGAGAACAAAGGATTACATACTTACATACCGAAAATCGGACCAGCTTGAGATCATTGGGTATACCGATTCCGATTTTGCTGGATGTCAGGATAGTTTAAAGTCCACTTCAGGCTATATTTACGTGCTTGCGAGCGGTGCTATCTCTTTGAGAAGCATCAAGCAAACTCTTACAGCCACTTCCACCATGGAAGCGGAGTTTATGGCATGTTATGAAGCATCTAATGAGGCATTATGGCTGCGGAATTTTGTTGGTGGACTGCGAATTGTTGATAGCATCAAAAAGCCACTTAGGCTATTTTGTGATAACAGATCGGCAGTCCTTTATGCTAATAACAACAGTAGTTTGACGAAAGCAAAACATATGGATGTCAAATTTCGGGTTGTTAAAGAAAGAGTACAAAATGGACAATTGTGCATTGAGTACATTAGTACAAACTCCATGCTTGCGGATCCGCTCACTAAGGGATTGACACCAAAAGTATTTCATGAGCATATTGCTTGTATGGGTGTCAAATCAGATAAGGATTATGTATTTTAGTGGGAGTTTTGTATTGTACATTTATGTATTGTTCATTATATTCAGAAATTCAGTAATTCAGTTATATCTGCAGATATTCAGTTTTAAAGTTTTTGTACTCTTACAGTTTATGATTGATCTCAATAAAGAGAACCAGTTGGAAATAGACATTTTATTGACCACACTTTATGTTATTTCCATGCTACATACCTACACTTGATCCATGTCGTTGGTTATATTGATATACGTGATCCATGCCGGTTCTAGTTACGAATGAGTAACGAAGAGCTCTTAGTTCCTATGTTGGTATGATTGATGGACCGGATTGTTCATGACAATTTTATTGTGATAGCAATTTTGCGCACCTAAGGTTATTTTGTAACATATAATTCTAAGGTTTGTACATATGTTTGTGTATCTCGTCCAAGTAGGAGATTGTAAGATATATGGACTTATATCTACATACATATGAACAATATATGGATAAATTATATGTTATGTGCTATCTTTTGGTTTGGCCTAATTTTGTGGTCTTATGGACATTATGTTAAGGGGACCAATGTGTTGTCATATAAAGTGTAGGACTAATGTGTAGATACCCAAAAGGGTAACCTTAGTTAATGATGGGCTAACTAAGGTTACATATATGTAACCATGGTTACATGCTTGTGACTCTTGAATTATGTAACTCTTGTGACTCTTGGGTTATGTAACTCTTTTGTTATAAAGTGGGGGTTATGGTTCCCACATTATTGCAAGACAAGACTCTTCTTCCTCCCATTGAATCAAGAGCAAAAATACCATTGTTGTCTTGCAAATAATTGTGGAAAATCATACACCAACCTTTGATCATTGTCATAATATTGTTGTGGTGATACTACTCACATTTTGTTTAAGTCTTGTGAAGAATTGTTGTGGATACATACATTTCAAGACACTCTTGAAGGAAGGATCAAGGAGCATTCTTCAAAAGGACAATTAGGCAATCATCAAAGGAGGCTCAACAATTTCCACACATGGATTCAGGTTAGCTTCCGCTCATGTAGTTTTAATTCCGAATTGTTCAATGTGAAGATTATTGTCTTTAGTAGGAATCATAATTCTAAACATTTAACCCTTAATTAAAGGTATAAGGTTCGAACCTTAGGAATAAAAAATTAACTTGTAAGGAGTGCTTCCTTCTTTAATGAACCTTACGGGATGTCAAATTTGATTTTATCGAAATTTCAGTGTAAATATCAAATACTGAATGGAAAAAAAACTACAAGAAAAAAAGGAAGGGATAGTAAAGTGGCTATAAGCTAACTATAAAGATGTGTTGATCTTTAATATACCAAAAGGACTCAAAACCACCCAGTGCGTTTGTACTTGCTCATCTCTATCTAGTTACACTTTCTTTTATCAAAAGAGCATATATAAACATTGGAAAATCAGTTGTTTGAGTTTTGATAATCTTCATTCATACTGAGCATGTTTCAATTGCTAAGTCAATCAAGTAAACTATATGATGTGGAAAAAAATGGCTATATCGAGTGGAATATGATATGGATGAGTTTTTGACCAAGTAATAATGACACAACAAAGGAACAAGCTAACCTATATTAAACCCCTAAAGTGACATAAAACACTTTTTATCATTTACTTACTCTCTTTTTTTGGCTTAATCCTAAAATTTCATGGCAAGTAACTTTTCTATAACCTTTAGTCAGGAATAGAGCTAGAGTTCTAGTTACAAATTCAATAAAATTAAGCCAAATTCTTATATTGGTATTGAGAAATTTATTTAATATATATAAATAATTTTATTCACAATCCAGTAAGCTGTTTTTTTTTTAAATTGAGAATTGATAAATTTAAAATTCACCTGTGCATTTAGCCAAATGATGAATCCTTGGTGATTGATGATTTGATGTTGAATTGGACAATGAGATTACTTCTCCATACAAAAGGTCACCACTCACCAAAACCTCTATGTACCCAATCTTTAGGGTATGTTTGGTATAACGGAAAATATTTTTTTAAAAAATTATTTTTTGGAAAATAAGTAATAATCTTATTTATTTTTTGGTTTTTAGTACGCAAGTTAAGAAAAATGACTTCTTAAAGGTATTCATCAATAATTTAGATATAATAAACATGAAGCCATAAACTTTCAAACCAACAACCTTCGTGACCCACAAATTACATAAACTTTCGAACAGCTAAACTTTCAAAATCGCAGAATTTCGAACCCGTAACTTTCCAAACACACAAACCTCCGAACTCATAATTTTGAAACTTGTAAAATTTTGAGCCTTTAAACCGATAAATAATAAAATTAAATCTAAAAAATATATTTAAATATTTTTTCGGGAGGGGGTAGGGGTGGGGGCGGGCTTGGGAGACAGTAAAACAAAAAAAATAGAAATTTAAATTACAAAAAAAAAACAAATTTTTTTTTGTGCGCAGGGTGGGGGAGTGGGGGTGAGTGGTGCATAAATTTAAAATTGCAAAAAGAAAAAATTAAGGTAAAAAAAATTATTTTTTAACGGGATGGGGAGATGGAGGGGGCGTAGGGTCGGTGAAAACAAAAAAACTGAAATTTGAAGAAAAAATAACTTTTTTGGAAGGAGTGAGGTGGGTTGGTGATTGTGGGAAAGGTTGAGAAGGGGTTTTGGAAAATATTTTCCCTTCTTTTGATAAGGAAAACATTTTCCTCCAATTGAAGAAAAATAATTTGATAAGGAAAATATCCAAAACATTTAAGCCAACCAAACATGAAAAAATTGAAAAATATTTTCCGAAAAAATTTTCATAATACCAAACACATTTTAGTTCCAAAAATTTGGAGATAAGGTCAATCTCGTAATTAAGCCACATCAGAAGGGCAAATTAGTCAAAACAGTAGTATCATAAGCATGATTAGTAATCAAAGACGATGCTCGATTAATTAATGGGCATTTGAAAAGCATTGAGGCCACCTTTTTGTTGGAGGCAACAACGTGTCAGGCCCGTAATGAAGTGAGCTTAATTTGTGGGGTCCACTGATTAGTGTTGATACGTGGTTCATTCAGCTAAAAACAACAGTTATTGGTCTTGGTGGAGAATTTAACGGCATGGTCGCCGTTTAGTAGACGGCGTTTTGTCGTGGTCCTAGGTAGCATCATCGGCAGTCACATGAGTAGCACGTGACAACAGGCGTCTTTCACTGTTAGTAGGACACGTGGTCGGACATTGTAAGTTTTGAAGAATCGGACAGCTCATCGTTCGTAAGGGCCGATCCAGTCAACAATTTTGGGGAATATACCCAGAGAAGTCCTTTTTTGAGGAAAATGTTAATATGACTCGGCACATTAAAGTTGAGCAACTTAAAACTTTTGTCAAATATTGCACTTTTAATCGAAAAAAATTCGTGTTTACCTTCACTACTAAACGAAACTCCCAACTTAAAGATATTTAAAGAATAGTTTGGTACGCGAAGCATTTCGTGTCACAAGGGTAGATTTATAAATTGGGTAAAGCGATGTTATGTGACACTAATTTATTGAAATATTTAACAAATTATATGTATAAAAATGATATATGAACAGTTGTTTACCCTCAAATTTAGATAACAATTAAACTTATATTGTGGTTTTAAGAATATATGATTTCATCCAATACCAATTCATACGTAAAAAATAAACGAATAAATTAAAGGATAAAATAAAGCAAACCAGTATGCTAGTCAGGTCTCGACCTTGACTTAGGATAGTCTCGAGGTGGGATAGTAACCGATAAAGCAACTTTGAGGAACAGTAAATAAAATTGCAAGAAAGTAATAAGTGTATAAATTCTTATTAGTGAACAATGATGATCCTTGCAAATGAATGGGATCCCTTTTTATATAATGGAGGAGTCCTAAATAAGGTACACTTCTATTTGTAGTAGGAAATCATATTAACATTTAATTAACCGATGTAGATTGATCCATTTCGAGATTCACGGCACGATACTCGACTAATCGCGGATATCTCTCCTTTTCCGTTATCAAGATATGTTGATGTCACTCGAAGTCTCCCTCTTTCTGGTGGCAATCAGTGTCTACCTCGGTTCGGACTCGACATCCTAGCTCTTCGACGTGACATTCCTATCTCGACCAAAGAACGAAATCAGGTAGCCCAATTTCTACCGTATACAGAGAGTCCCCTTGTTTCTTAGAGTAAAACGAAAGAAACGACTTCAGCCTCAATTTGCTGGAGACCTTGATAATGATGTCATCCCTTTATCGTAAGTGATCGAGGTGACCGAAATGTCCCGTCAGTACAATTTCGCAAACCATCAATGCTTGCTAGTGGACGGTCGGCCACTAGCACCACTGAACTATCGCCGCGAATGTATAAATACAAGCTCTTTGGTTGAACCAAAATTTTGCTTTCATCTCTATCAAGTTTTCTAAGTTTCTTACTCTCTCCATCTCTTCTCTTTCACTACCCATTAAGTCAACTTAGTTAGTACCAAAAACACCAAATTTTACCTCTTTCCTCTTCTTTCTACCTAAATCAATGGCAAAAACCTCCAAGATCGTCCCACAAAAGGATAAAGATTCTTCTTCTTCTCCCCGGTCGACCGGTGACAAAATGCCGGTGGAACCGCTCCCTCATAAGTATGTTCCCAGCCTTTGTGTCTTAAAATCCGAATTTATAGTCAGAACCCTCCATCGATCCCTGCTGACGTGAACACATGTCGAGATACATCTGCTCGATAATGGCGGGCCATCTCAAGGCTGTGAAGAGAGAGTGTAAGTGGGGGGTCGAGGTCGTGGTACAAATCCCTGCTCCTGAAGAGAGCATTACCACCTAAGTGGAGCGGTTTCTAAGTGTCTACACTGACCCCTTCACATTGAGTCCTCTCGACCCAGTCATTGTCGACTTTTGCAAGAAGTACCAAGTCACCCTCAGCCACCCCTCTTTCTGGCGCATAGTGATCATGCTCCTCTTCTTTTCTATCAAGGCCGAGAGGCTGGAATTCTATCTCAGCCACCTCATACGGTTATATCGACCTCGGCTTTTTTGATGGTTGATCAAACTCCAACGCGAGCGATGAAATCCATGTTCACAAGCATCGTTAAGGACAAGGATCGGGGTTGGATGAGTCGGTTCGTGCGAGTAAGGACCTGCGACCTTATCCCAGAGGAGAAACTGTCGGTCCACGAGAAGTGGAACCCCGATTGCAAGTAATGTATTACCCATTAGTATTCGTAATATGTTTTTTTCTTTACGTAATACTTTCATCTATTATGAAGCGGTTGCATGGATGGCTCACGTGGTCCCCGACCTCAAAGACTGGGTTCGAAGGTTGGCCTCAACTTCCTCCCATGCCGAGTGCTACTGGCATAACTTGGCAAGGTGCAGATGGGAAGCCAAGAATCATGGTAAGCTTATCCTATGCGCTTTCAATGCCTTTTTCTGTAACAGTTCTTTTTATTTATACTTGACTCTCTTTTATGCAGAACTCAGAGATGTTGCTGAAATGAGGCTGGCCCCACCTGTGGAAGAGGCTGAGTCCCTGATTTTGAAGTCGGGGAAAGAAAACAAGAGGAAGAGGGTCTCGGAATCAGAGGACCCCCAACCTAAAAAGGCTCCAGCTCGAAGATGCAGGAGAAATGTCATTCCTCTAACTATAGAGTCGACCTGCCAACAGAGGGAAGAAGAAGAGAAAGATGAGGGCGATGAATCGGTGCTGGTGGTTCTAGCAAGGAAGCCGGTCGAGGCTGCCAAGCCTTCGAAGCCAGGGGCGATTGTTGAGACACGGCCTCGTGATAAGGAGTCCTCGAAAAAAGATTCGCGCAAAGCTCCTGAATCATCTGAGGTTGGGGTTATCCTTCGGCCATCAACAAACATACTGGAGGGGCCGGTTCTGAGACCCCCAGGGCTGAACAGGGCGCCTGAGCAATTCATTACGGGTTGTGATAGTAGGTCACTTTCCTTCTCTACCGACCTTTTCTGAGCAGGCTATAAGGGATACTGGGGCTCCACAGACCCCCGACATAGGCGGAGTCCCCAGTGAAGAGGATCCCTTCTGGGATTGTTTTACTGGGGTCTATGATGTCGTTGATCTCAATGATGCATCTACCCTTTTTGAAGAGCCCCAACGTCTTTTATCTCAAGTAATTACTAATCCTCGTTGTTGCAATTTCCTTTTCCTTATTATCCATAATTAACCTAACTTATATCTTTCTTTTCATATAGTCTTTTACCAAGTATCGGACCGACCTGCTCGGAGGAGAGGAATGCTTTGAAGCTCCTTTGCGGTCAGAAGGATGAAGAGCTTAGGGATCTTCGAGCAAACTTGTCCCAGACTCGTAAGGAAGAGGCCGAACTGGACAAGCAGGTAAATGTCCTTTTGAGGACATATGGTCTTGACCCAAAAGTGGAGGCTAACACCTCGATCTCTTAGTTGCGTCAAAATATTGAAAGGATCGACAGGCTCCGAGGGAAATTCGATCAAGTTAAAGCTGGCTGCAATCGTTGGAAAGAGAACATGGTCCGCCTAGCTGCGGAGAAAGAGGCTACCTTGGTGCGACTGTCATCAGTCGAAGTACAACTTCGGAGTACTAAAGAGAATAGCTCAGCCCAAGGCAAAAAGGCTCAAAGAGCTCGAGGCCGAGCTTGCTGAGGCCAAGGCGAAGGTCTTAGATGACAAGTCCATAGCCGTGTACCTGGCTAATGCTGAGGCTGCCCAAACTCAGTTGAGGGAGGCCGTAGATTGAGCGCGGTGGAGTAATGATCTGGCTAACTGCTAAACTTAGAAGGAGACCCTCGATGAAATCCACGCTCGAGGTTTCGACCTCTCCAAAGAGAAGGCTCAAGCTAAGGTGATTAAAGTTGATGCCAAGTTTCTTTCCTCCTCCGATGATGACGACAATGATGAAGGCAACCAAGGCGGGACTGATAACGGCGACGGGCCCGAAGGAGAAGCTCCCCCCCTCCCCTCCACGAAAAAATCAGCCTCGAGCATAGTTAGGATTTTATTTTTCCTTTTCTCTTTTGTAAGACCCTTATCGGTCCCTTGTACATATTTTTGCCCACATATAAAAAGAAATTTCTCTTTTGGATGCCTTCTCAAATTTTATCTTCAAACATGTTTCTTGCTTTCTACAATTTTAGCACATTTTTATGCTTCAACAATATGTTCGAGTTTTTGGTTCAAATGACTTAATCAAAGCCACAACAATAATTTTATTTTTATAGTCGGATTCGAATGAAACCTTAATTTGAAGCGAAAAGACCCTTAGGTTTGTTTTAAACGACACGTGATCCTCGATCTATAGTCGAGTAGGATCCTGTTCGAATTTGGGATGGCGGGACCCTTAGGATCGAATTGAGCGAGATCGTGTTCTCGAACTCAAAGTGTATTGGCCCTTGGGCTCTTTGAATTGGGCCGATATGGCCTCTAAAGGGTGGCTATTTTTCCCCTATTTTGGTTTAAAGACTTAGTAATATTTTCTTATACCTTAGCATGTATTGGTTTTTTTAGGGTTTAGTGTTGATCGAGACCCCTTTATTTTTTGTGCCTCAGCACAAGTTTGTATTTGAATAAATCGATACCTCTTAAGGTTTTTCGAGGGCTGATTTTATAGAAACCCTTTGATTATTTTGCGCGGGGTAGCCTTTTTTCACCGGTTTTTCGGAATTAGAAAAGGCCTGTTTTTATTGAGGGGTTCAGGGGTCTCCGAGCTGCGTTAGTGTTTCCCTAGTCTTTAGGTGTGTGTCTTGGTATCAGTTTCCCATCAACACTTCGAACTTGATCGAGTATTAGTCCCCGAGAATAATGGACTTGGCCTATAAATCGATGGGTGCGTCTTTGAGGTCTTTAGATAATTTGAACATGTTGATTTTCGACGACAGTCCCCGAGTAGAAGTGTCAATTCATTCGAGGTGTATTTATAATTGGCCCTTGATCCATTTTTCACAAAAAGCATAAGTAGAAAATTTTCTTTGAGGCACAAGGTATTTGATAAGGGAAAATGCTTTTTGAAATAATTTATAAATGTGTACATGTTTCGCCATTGGGCTCGATTAATCTACATGGATACAGTTTGTTCGACCTTTGGCCCATTACAAAGTTTCCCTATCGATGCCCTATTGACACGAAGTATTTTCCCTTAAAAATAAATCATCCGAGGGTGATTCCCCTATTATTCGAGGTTGAATGTAGAGAAGCCTCAAACACTGTTGAATTGTCCCCGGGTAGAACATATAATTATTTTCTCGTTAAAAACCTCGCCGAAAAAACTTAATTGTGATAAAAACTGATCCAAGGGAAAAAGACCACAATGCGTGCTTTAAAACCCAAGGTCCTCGTGTTGAAGAGTTTCTTCGACGTCTTTGATTGAGCACCTGCAACAAGTTAGTATCAAATACAAATGGAAAGGGATAAAATCATAGCTTAGCAATAATATCGTTTGAGCAGTGATATATTCCAATTGTTTGGCAATTGGTCGCCCTCCACTGTGCCAAGTTTGTAAGATCCCTTCCCATTGATATCGAGGACTTGATAGGTTCCTTCTCAATTTGGATCGAGTTTTCTGTCGTTAGGATCTCGAGTGTTGATGGTGACTTTTCTTAAGACTAAGTCCCGATTCTGAAGTGGCTAAGGTTGTTTCTTCTATTTTAATATCTCTCGATTCTTTGTTTTTGCGCATCCATCTGAACGAGTGCGGCTTCTCATTTTTATCTAATAGTTGAGGTGAGTATTCATAGACTCATGATTTGATTCTTTTGTTGTATGTCAAAATCTGGCGCTAGGTTCTCCGACTTTGACTAGAATCAAGGCTTCAAAGCCATATACTAAGGAGAAGGGGGCTTCCCCCATACTAGACTTCGATGTTGTTCGATATGCCCAAAGAATCTTGGGTAGAGTTTCTCTCCTTTTTCCTTTGGCGTCATTCAATCTTTTCATTATCTGAATGATGGTTTTTGTTCGTTGACTCATCCTGTCCGTTTCCACATGGATTATATGGCGTTGATAATATCCTTTTTATTTTATGTTCTTCGAGAAACTTCGTTACCTTGTCGCCGATGAACTGCTTTCCATTATCGTATACAGGTATCCCAAATCAGAATATGATGTGCCCTGATAAAGTCTATAACTTTTGTTTCTCTGACTTTCTTGAAGGCATGTTCTTCCACCCATTTAGGGAAGTAGTCAGTCATAAACAAAATGAATTTAGCTTTACCTTGAGCCGATGGCAGAGGGTTGATGATATCCATCCCCCATTTCATGAATGGCCACGGGGATTGGACCGAATGAAGTTGTTCTCTATGATGATGGATCATTGATGCATATCTTTGGCATTTACCACATTTTCCAACAAATGCCTTAGCGTCTTTTCCATATTATCCCAATAGTATCCTGCTCTGATGACCTTGCAAATTAGTGATTCGGCACCGAAGTGGTTTCCATAGGTACATTCATAGACTTCTCGCAGAACATAATAGGTATCCCCAGGTCCAAAACATCCTGCTAATGGTCCGTCGAATTTCCCCTATACAATGTTCCATCTTCAGTCAATGTGAATGGAGCAGCTTTTATTCGTAGGGCCCTCGATTCTTTAGGGTCTGACGGGAGCTTTCTGTTTTTCAGGTTTCGATATGTTTATTACTCCAATACTAATTTAAGCTTGTGGAGTTTATCTCAGCCGATCACTAATCTTGAGATTTGAAGGATAGTCCCCGAGCTGATTTTGTCCTCCTCGATTGATGACCCCAAATTTGCAAGAGCATCGGCTCCACTATTCTGCTCGCAATGTACGTGCTGCAAAGTCCATTTTTTAAAACGGTGCAAAGTAACTTGTAGCTTGTCCAAATACCTTTGCATTATATCCTCTCGAACCTTGAAGGGTTTGTTTACTTGGTTTAATGTATAGAATCGCACTTGGCTTTAATGACTTCCACCCCCAAGCTTTTAGCTAGTTCGAGACTTGCAATCATGGCCTCGTACTCGGCCTCATTGTTAGTTAGCTTAGAAGTTTTGATAGATTGTCTAATAGTGTTGCTCGTGGGCGGCTTCAAAATGATACATAGCCCGGACCCCTTCACATTCAAGGTGCCGTCTGTGAAAAGAGTCCACACTCTCGGTGATGTACCTATTTTATAACAAGAGTTCCTTCTCGACTTCGGGTATGAGGATTTGCATGAAATCAGCCACAAAGTCGGCTAAAATTTGAGTCTTGATGATCGTTTGGGGTTGATATTCAATATCATACCCACTGAGTTCGACGGCTCATTTGGCCAATCGGCCTGATAACTTGAGCTTATGGCAAACATTATGAAGTGGGTGTATGGTCAGTACACACATGGGCTGACATTGAAAATATAGTTTTATCTTCCTAGAGGCGCTTATCAATGCAAGTGTCAATTTCTCTAAGTGTGGATATCTAGTTTCTGCTTCTCCTAGAGTTCGACTTATATAATAAACAGGAAATTGTGTACCTTGCTCTTCTCAAACACAACTTATCGTGATCTCAGAGACTACCAAGTATAAGTAGAGTTTTTCATCTGCCTTTGGAGTATGAAGCAATGGTGGGCTCTAAAGGTATCGCTTCAATTCTTCTAATGCCTATTGGCATTCTGGGGTCCAGGAGAAATCATTCTTCTTTTCGATTAGAGAAAAGAATCTGACTCTGATATGATGATCTCGATATGAATTGGCCTAAGGCACTATCTGCTCCGTTAGCCTTTGCACGGCTTTAACGTTGTCCACGATGGTGATCTCTTCAATAGCCTTGATTTTATTGGGGTTGATATCGCTTCCCCCAATTTGACACCGTGAAACCAAAGAACTTTCCCGAACAGACCCCGAAAACACATTTCTCGGGGTTGTGCTTCATGTTTTATTTTCTCATTATCTTGAATTTTTCCTACACATGTGTCAAATGGTCCTCTGCGCGCAGGGACTTAACTAGCATGTCATCAATATATTCTTCCATTGATTTACCTATCTATTCTTCGAACTCTTTATTTACTTGGCGTTGGTAGGTAGCTCCTGCATTTTTTTAGCCCAAAGGGCATTACATTATAATAATATATTCCATACTTGGTGATGAATGAATTTTTTTCTTGGTCTTTCGGGTTCATTTGAATTTGATTGTATCTGAAACATGCATCGAGAAAACTAAGGATCTCGTGGCCGACCATAGCGTCGATCATGTAATCTATGTTAGGCAGTGGAAAAGAATCTTTTGGACATGCCTTGTTTAAATCTTTATAATCTACACACATCCTAAGTTTGTTCCCTTTTTAGGAACTACGACTATATTACCTAACAATTCTAGGTACTTTACATCACGAATGGTCCCAGTTTGAGAAGTTTAGTTACCTCGTCCTTTATGAACGTGTGCTTTATCTCAGACTGGGGCCTTCTCTTTTATTTCATTGGTCTGAACTTTGGGTCCAGGCTTAGTCGATGCGTTGTTATTTCCGGCGGGATTCCTATCATGTCTAAGTGGGACCAAGCAAAACAATATATGTTATCAATACAAAAATGAATAAGTTTTTTCTGAGTTCGAGGGTTAACCCCGTTCCTAGGTATACCTTTCGCTCAGGCAGGTGCTCGATCAATATAACCTATTCTAGATGTTCGACTATTGATTTGGTGGCATCGGAATATTCGGGAACAACAGAAGTTTGAGGGGTCAAAAATCTCCCTCTTCCTATTCCATTTCCTGCTTCTCCGATTCGATCGAGGTTTGTGGCGGTGATTGCTATTTGGCTTCCTATTTACCTTTGATGCCCGATCTTTCCATTGTTGATAGCGTCAAAATCGATATTACATCATTGATCGCGAACATTTCTTTTGCAGCATGATGCTTCCCATACAGTGTTTTTACCCCGTCTAACTTCGGGAATTTCATCATTTGGTAGAGAGTCGAAGGGACTGCCCGCATGTTGTGGATACACGGCCTCCCAGATAGGGTGTTGTACCTCATGTTTCCCTCGATAATGTGAAACCTAGCATCTTGGATAGTTCCAGCCACATTCACTGGTAGGATAATCTCTCCTTTAGTTGTTTCACTGGCCATATCGAAACCGTTTAAGACCCGAGCTAGGGGCACGATCTGATCTTGTAGGCAGAGTTTCTCGACGACCCTAGATCGGATGATATTTTCTGAGCTACCTTGATCTACTAATGCTTTGGTTGTACTAGCATGATTTTCAGGTATAGGTTTTGATGAATGACAAACAATGAAGTCAACTTGTTAAACAATGTTATTGTATGACAAACAATGAAGATGCATTAGCAAACAATCAAGATTGAATGCCGAGAAGCATATTGATGAATGGATTGCATGGAAAAGCCAAGACGAGCTCAAAAGTTCAAGACCGAAGACCCAAGGCATAGGTCGCTAGGTAGAACCAATGTAAGAGCAACGTTAAAGTTATCTCGTCTTTTGGCCCAACATAGGTCATCATTAATATGCATAAAATCATTTTATTAAATCATATATATCATAAACATTTTTAATATACTTCAAACAAAATGATTTTAACGTCTTCTTTTTAACCAAAATGGTTTTTGAAGTAAGTTTTCGATTCTGGTATATTCTGGTATACTCCAGCTTTGATTCTGGTATACTCTGGTATATTCCAGCTTTGCTGGAAATTCCGCAAGGCAACATAATCGATTATGTGATTGGAATAATCGATTATTTCACTATCCGTTGCCTTCGCAACGTTCCGTTTTATGAACGTTGAGAAGATAATCGATTATGCAAAGTGGATAATCGATTATCTTGCATAAAATCAGCATAATTGATTGTCAATTAAGCAACGGACATACAACTTCTAACACCTATAAATAGAGGTCTTTTGAGCTGATTTTAAATACACAACACCTCTCATTGTTCATATACATATTGATATTATTTGGGCATCATTTTAGATCTTTTGTGAGCCATTTGAGAGACAACTTTGAGTTGTTCATAGAGCTAATCTTGTATCTCTTTATCTACTCTTATTAGAGAGTTCTTGTTGTAAAAGAGAAAGGTGTTTGAGAAGACCATATCTTCTCATTGATTGTCGGGTTTGCTAAGTACTCTCAATCTTAGTGTGGTGAAGTCTTGTGGTACGGTATCCACGAGCAAGGTGAAGTCTTGAGGTGCGGTATCCTCGAGAAAGTTGAAGTCTTGTAGAGTGTACATCTACGAGCAAGTGTAACGGTTTGTTAGGCACCCGTAAGCTTAACGGAGTTAGTGGAAACTCGAGAGAGTCTCTGGGGGACTGGACTAACCACACGTTGTGGTGAACCAGTATAAATTCGGTGTGTTCTTTCCTTACTATTTTAATTACCACATTTACTTTACTCCTGCAATTTTAATTCCGCAATATTTATCAATATTCTCGTGCCGCACTATTCACCCCCCCTCTAGTGACGGGCATAAATCCTAACATAATAATATAATAAAATTATTCTCAGAAAATCTTTTCAAGTATACACATGGATCATAATAGGTCTTTAGGTATGTTTGACTTTTCATGAATGAGTCAAACTTCATGTACCACTGCCTAGGTACTTGCTTCAATCCATAAAGACTCTTATTCAATTTGCACACTATGTGTTTCTTTCCTCCTACTGGCTGCTCCATGTAAATCTCTTATTCCAAATCTCCATGAAGAGATGTTGTTTTCACATCCAACTGCTCCACTTCAAGATCTTGGCGAGCTGCTAAGCTCAAATGTCGAATAGAAGTCATTTTGACAACAGGTAAGAAAATTTTGCCAAAATCAATATCTTTCTTCTATTCGAAGCCTTTAACGACCAATCGAGCTTTGTATCTGACCAGCTTTCCATTTCCATCTTTCTTGAGTTTAAAGACCCATTTGCATTTGAGTGGTCTTTTACCCTTTGGAAGTTCAACCAGCTTGTATGTGCCATTTTTCTGTAGAGATTTCATTTCTTCTTGCATGGCTTTCATCCACTGGTTCTTTTCTGGATGGGACAGCACCTCCTTAAGACTTTCTGGCTCCCCCTAATCACTGATGAGGACATACTCTGTGGAAGGGTACCTGCATGACTCTACCCTTGGCCTCTCTGATCTCCTCAGAGGTTGAGGTTGTTCTTTCCTGAGTGGGGTGCTCCACTTCTTAGACACCTTCATCAAGTTGCTCCCCCTGCTCAATAACCTCACCAGGTTGCTCCCCTGCTCGGCAACCTCGTCGGTCGTACTTTCTGCACTTGTGGGATTGTTAGAAGCAGAAGGAATAGTAACAAAGTTAGGAATTATGCCATTCTTCGCCTTTTCTGACATATCAGCAGCAGCTCCAACTTCACTTTCTCGGAAGACTACATCTCTGCTTCTGATGACCTTCTTCTTTACAGGATCTCATAATCTGTACCCGAACTCTTCATCTCCATATCCGATAAATATGCCGGGAACAGATTTATCATCCAGCTTTGTCTTCTCCTCTTTTGGTACATGTGCAAAAGCTCTGCAACAGAACACCTTCAGATGCGAGTAGGACATCTCCTTGTTGGTCCAAACTCTCTCTGGGATGTCAAACGCCAACGGAACTGATGGACTCCTATTTATTAGGTAACAGGCTGTCTGAACTACTTCACCCCAGAATGACTTAGGCAGTTTAGCCATTCTGAGCATGCTTCTCACCTTCTCCACCATGGTGCAGTTCATCCTCTCGGCTACGCCATTGTGCTGTGGGGTTCCAGGAACTGTCTTTTCATGTCTGATCCCATGACTTGAACAGTACTCTTCAAATTCCCTTGAAGTGTACTCACCTTCATTATCACTTCGGAGACGTTTTATTTTTCGACTTGTCTCTCTTTCTACTAGAGCATGAAACTTCTGGAAAACTTGAAACACCTGATCTTTGATTTTCAAAATATAAACCCATAATTTTCGTGAAGCATCATCAATAAAAGTAACAAAATATTTGTTACCGCCCATTGATTCAATTTCCATTGGGCCACAAACATCAGAATATAATAAATCAAGTATATTCAATTTTCTTTCAGACGATGTCTGAAATGAGACTCTATGCTGCTTACAAAATAAACAATAGTCACAGGGTTTTATTGTTGTACCTTTGGCATAAGAAATGAGTGATTTCTTGGCAAGAATCTGAAATCCCTTCTCGCTCATATAACCCATTCTTTTGTGCCACAAATCTGCAGAAATCTCATGTTGTGCCACGTTTAATTCGCCTTGGCATATTTCTGCATTTGTCTGTACAACGTGCCACGAGCAACTCCCTTTGCAATCACCAATGATCCCTTAGTGAGTCTCCACTTTGATTTGCAAAATAGTTCTCGTATCCATATCGGTCTAAAGCAATCCCCGATATCAAGTTCATCCGCAATTCAGGTACATGCCGCACATCCTTTAGAACCAATGTGCATCCAACATTTGTCTGGATACAAATGTCACCAATCCCCGCAATCTTTGAGTAACTTGTGTTACCCATTCTCACTGTGCCAAAATCACCTGCTACATATCTGCAAAAAAGATCTCTTACCGGTGTGGCATGGTAAGATGCCGCTGTGTCAACCATCCATTCCGACTCTGGACCTGACAGATGCATGCATTCCTCTTCCTCATTTATAAAGAGAACAGCATTATCATTGTTTTTTACCATGGCAGCTGTGTTGTCGTCATTATTCTGGCCACTGGTTTCACCTTTTCCCTTCCTTGGATTTGGGCAATCTCTTTTGAAGTGACCCGCTTGATCACAATTGTAGCAATTTCTAACTTTTAATTTGGATCGGTTCTTCGACTTCCCACGAGCTCCGGATCTACCATAGTTGTTCGAACTCCTTTGATAACTCCTGCCTCTACCTTCTGTGATGAGAGCTTGTCCTTGATTTTCGGGCTTCTTTCTCATCTTCTCATTGAGTAAAAGAGCCGATGTAACATCTTTCAATTCAATAGTACTCTTTCCGTGCAGGATGATTGTTGCCAAATTATCATACGAAGATAGCAATGAGTTCAATAGCAAGATAGATTTATCTTCTTCCTCGATTTTCACTCCGAGGTTGGCAATCTGTGTGATTAGTCCGTTAAATACATTTAAATGTGACAAAAAATTCATACTTTCACTCATGTGTAGGGCTTATAACTGCTTCTTCAAGTACAATTTATTTGTCAGCGTTTTGGACATGTCTAGGCTTTCCAACCTTGTCCTAATTCCACGTGCAGTGTCTTCATCAGTAATGTTGTTTACCACATCATCCGATAAGTGCAACCTGATTACACTAGCAGCTCTTTCATCCAAGTCAGCCCAATCCTCAGCCTTCATGGTATCAGGCTTTTTGGCATCAGCATCTAGTACCTTGTGTAATCCTTATTGGATGAGCAGATCCCTCATCCTTCTTTGCCATGTTGAGAAACTGTTATCTCCGTTGAATTTAGCTACCTCGTACTTTACTCCGGACATTTTTATTTTTCACGAGTATAGTATTACCGACAGTGAATAGTATTTTAGTGAACGAGCAGAACATGTGCTCTGATACCAGTTGTTGGGAATAAATCCCCCACAGAAATAATATTCACAGTAATAAAAGCGGAATAATAATGTAGCACCGAGATACGGTAATTAAAAAGAGTAACAACGATACCAAGATTTTTACGTGGAAAACTCTTTTGAATAAGGGAAAAAACCACGGCCCCGAGAGAAGCAACTGATATCACTATAGTAAGGAATTTTACACTTTGTAGTTCCGAGTAAAATACTCCAAAGACCACTACAACACTCAAAAGAAATAACCCTCTTTTGATATTCCCACCTTACTACGATATAGCTCACTCTCTATTTTTCTCAGACTATTTTCTTACACCTTGTCTGTGAAACCTCACTCTTTCTTTCTCTCTTTGTTGGTGTATGGAAATGAGAGTTGAAGCTCTCCTTTTATAGCCAAAACTTCACTCTCTAAAGCCTACAATATTTGACAATTTACACACTTTTCACAATTCAACAAAGTTGGCTACCAACCCAAAGAAATTCAACAAGGTTGGCTACCAAACCAAACTAATTCAACAAAGTTGGCTACCTAACAAAACCAAATCAACAAAGTTGGCTACCAAACAAAAAAAAAAAGTAAAAAGGCACATGTCTAATACTTCTTCAATGAGATGGACATCATCAAATAGGAGCATACAAAATAATTAGATAAATAAACCAAAATCGTAATGAAAGACAAAATTGATATAAAAAAGATAATGTAGAACCAAGAAGTAAGTTCACATCAAGAGGGAAACTCCCTGCTGATCCTTTACAAAAAATCTGTGGCTAGTGTAGCATTCTGAAAATTGTACTGTCCTTATAAAGATTTTTCAGCCTTGCTTAAGGACGATTGACACAAAATCAGTCAGGAAGTAGACCCACCCTCCTGCTGGCCAAGGCATTTTGCATTGACATTCAATATTAGATGGTGGTAGGAATATGCTCACTGTAACTTGTGTTAATTCCCAACTTGACACTTTACTATCAATTTTAAGAACGTAACAGGCAGTCGAGATGGTTTCCCTATATGCTATTCCGTGGAATATATTATGGTGATTTATAATATTTGCTGGTTTTAAAAGCCAATTGGAATCGAGCCTTTGAGTTGTTTAAAGAATTCCTCATGTTAGAAATCATTCTTGAAGAGATGCCTGCATCAATATATTCATTCTTCAATGGATTTATTCTTCTTGGTGGTCGCCGTATGATTTTATTCCAAAAGGTAACCAGAGAATTAACTTTAGGAAAGGATTTCTTTCTCCTCAAAATAGGTGTACGAACAGGTCGAGATGAGACATGGATTGGGGCCTTTCTCCCAAGCAAGGGTCAGAATATTAAGTGGTGGCCTCGGTCAACATACTTTTATCCCATGTGCCTGCCTATTTAGCC
Organism: Nicotiana benthamiana; assembly: GCA_034376525.1. Taxonomy (NCBI): domain Eukaryota; kingdom Viridiplantae; phylum Streptophyta; class Magnoliopsida; order Solanales; family Solanaceae; genus Nicotiana; species Nicotiana benthamiana. Next base: position 72,238,416 of record CM067323.1, on the reverse strand, counting down.
AAGAACTTTAGATCTTCTTACTACAACATATTTTCAAAAAGAACAATATCAAAGAGCCAGAGATCATTATCCAGTTCAACAAGAAGGTTCTTTTACAAGATAGCTTTCCATGCTCTTCATATTGTCTGCTCAAAGTGGTTACTGAGAAGAAACACAGTCTGGTGTTTCAGCTCTAAGATAAGAGTGTAGAAACGTGAGCCCGCAAGCTTCCCTACAATGATCGAGGAGCTGCTACAATCGAGTATGTCAGACAGCTACCATTGCAAACCAGGCTCAGAGAACGTTTTCTGGTTCGGCTGAGAAACACATAGCACTAAACAACTAGACCTCTAAGAATGCTACATGCTACATTAAAACCCAAGTGGATGAGGTCCTTTTCTTTTTTGGTTGAACAGAGGTCCAAATAGTAAAAAATCTATAAATTTGACATTTCTTGGTACAATTTTGGTCAGAAGGGGAGTAAAAGCTACACTTTTCCAACAAGAGAAGGGAACTTAAACGCAGAAAAACTAAGTACAAATGCTGCTACTATGAGAAGAAAGTACAAATGCTGCTGCTATGAGGAGAAAGTAAAGCTGCGACTATCTGGTTGGGAAGAGGTCCAAATTGTTGAAAGCCTACAGATTTGGAATTTCTTTGTGCAATGTCCCAGATCAGGTATCAGAAGGCTGATTTTCTATGCTACCTCAGAAAAGCAGTCGATATGAAAACTCTGAGTAGAATCCACACTTAGGTCCTCTTTTGAGACAGACTTTGACAAGAATTTTCCAGCACAAAAATTCCTGTAAGGGCGATACACAGGAGGCAGTAGCATTGCAGACTCTTTATCCATTGATAATAGCCGGCTACACTTGCTGCATACTTTTGAGAACAAAGTTTGGTAGCTGCAGACCCAGAGCAGCAAAGAAAGCAAGGCTGTCTCGGTATCGACACCTGTAAAATGCTGTAAAGCCATAGCAGCATGCTCCGTGATGTGCCTAAATACATGATGAACTGAAAATCCCCTCGCATGTACATAGCTACCACCCTCGTCTGGCGAGAAGAACGCTAGAGCATCAGGATCCAATGAACCAGCAGGGGAAACTGATACTATGGCTCTAACAACAGAAGGTATCAACAACTCGATTATAGCAACCTTGTCTGGAACAACATCATCAGATGATCCTTGTCTTAATGTTGTCGTGCTTTGGAAAGTATTATCTTTCGATAATTCAATAGAATTTTCACTGCTCGAAGAGGGCAATGAGGTAGACCGCTTTAACCAATCCAAACGCTGGTAGGAGAAAGTTGTTACATTTGGAACCTCTGTTTTCAGATGTGTCAGAACTTCAGACACTGTTTTCGGTTCACAAGTTTCTTCTTGATCACTTGATGGAGGACCACAAAGTTTCTTTGTAGCACCCTCCTCACCAGCATTGGTATCAAGGTGTGGGAAAAATCGTCGCTTCTGATCATTAAAGGCCTTGAGGGCTAACCTAGTCCTATCAACTGCAGATGCACCAGCCTGACCAGCAAGTTGTCTTCCATGCATATGCAACAACAGCACCATCGGGACAAACCAAGGGCATGTGGAGGCCCCACGAATTACTTCATGATCGAAGGGAATCATTGAGGACACCAGAATCTTCCAACTGCCTTCCAACAGAGCGAAGGTCTTGTAGGTGTTGTCTCATAGAAGCTTCTTCTTTGAGGATAAGATGCAAAGGTTTAGAAGAGTGTTGTGGCTGAGCCGCCACAAATAGGGCTTCCAGAAGCCGATCTGCGCCAAGTCTAATATCAGCTATGAGTCTACTCGCCTGCCCCAGCTGCTCCAGTGCCATTGCCACCTGCTTTGGCGGCGCATCTCCATTCACCTGGCTGGATTCTGTCCCTGTAGCTCCCGGTCCCACCGCCGTGTGAGGTTGTGGTGTTGATTGCTGCATTTTCGTAAAACTGAACCTTGGGAGGTTTTAATGTTGCCGATTGTAGCCCCCGTGGATGAGGTGTCCTATTTTAATTATAAAAAGGAAAAGTGAGTGAGAGTCAACCTTAACCGGTAACCATAAAAACCAGTTCAAAACCTACATTTCATTAAATCATATTTCAAAAGTTTCAATGGTCACCTCAACACACTTATTTTGTCACCACTTGGGCTCAAACATGTATGTAATGTCTGATATTGTGCTTCAGAGCTAAAATTCTGACCAAGTACCCCATAAAACTAGGAAGATGAACATAAAGTAGTGAAACAAAACAAAATTAACCACAGCAGCAAGCTAAGAGGATGTGCGAGTGACTGTAGCCTCCTTTTCCACTTTGAAGAAGGAGACTGTTCATCACTCAACTTTATAGGACAACTGGATACAGCAAACAATCGCTCGGTATTTTCTGTAATCCTTTTGTCCAATTGTACGGTATGAACAAAATACTCCCAGAATGGAAATGCAAACGATTTTTACCGCATATTCCAAAAGATAACAGTAAAAGGCTGTCCGAGTGATTGTAGCCTCCTTTTCCACTTTGAAGGAGACTGTTCGTCACTCATATATTGTAGGAAACAGGATACAACAAATAACAACAACCCAGTATAATCCCACTTAGTGGGGTCTGGGGAGGGTAGTGTGTACGCAGACCTTACCCATACCCTTGGGTAGAGAGGCTGTTTCCAAATAGACCCCGGCATCCTTCCCTCGAAGAATTTCCCACCTTGCTCTTGGGGAAACTCGAACTCACAACCTCTCGGTTGGAAGTGGGGGTTGCTTACCATCAGAGCAACCCCTCTTGTCTAGGATACAACAACAACAACAACAACTACCCAGTATAGTCCCACAAAGTGGGGTCTGGGGAGGGTTATATGTAGACAGGCCTTACCCCTACCCGAAAGGGCACAGAGGTTGTTTCCAATCGACCCTCGGCTCAGTGGAGGAAAGGAAAAACAAAAACTTGATATTTTCTGCATTCCTTTTTGTCCAATTGCATTGTGCGAACAAAAGACCCACAAATTGGAAAAGCAAAGAGTTCTTACGGCTATTCCATATTCCACAAAATTATGCAGCGGCGCAAAGAGGATGTGTGAGTGGACAGCCTCCTTTTCCACTTTGAAGGAAAATGTTCATCACTCACATGTTGTAGGGCAACAATATACAGCAAAAAATCACTCAATATATTCCGTAATCATTTTTTACCAGACTATAGGGGATTTGATGTGAGCTATCCATCTTGATAGGCAATCACAGCAAATTTTGTGAAGTACACATATTTTTGAGTTAGATGGGGAAAGGATTTCCCTTGTCTATCAAGAAAAGTAGCAACTACGGGAACAATGTCTTTGAAGTTTCAATGCTTTGTGATTCAAATTTTCTAGCTTTTACTGATGTAGATTGATAAATATAATCCACTATACTGCTGTTTTATAAAACTTATACAGCCAAATTCTTTCACGAAGGGAAGAGAATGTGTCATATATCTTTTTTTATCCTATATCCTTTTCACTCCATCCTATTGCTCATTGTGGAAGATTATCTTCAAAAGTTTGGAGAACAGTAGGGCAGAAATGGAAGCCAAGGTATCCTCAATACTGTAGAGTGAAAATATTAAAACTTTCTAAAACAGTTCTCCTATTTTAATGATAAACTGCGAAAGTATTTGGCTGACCAAATAAAAGACGATAAATATTGAAAAATAGTTAGTCCCACAACAGTAGCCAAAACCAACACCCCAGAGCACATCTGGAAAATATACTAATTCATGTCAAAGTGGTTGTGAAACAATGTTAACAAGAAAGTGAAATGTGGACAACCAAAAAGGAAAACACATTAGAAGAGATAGAAATCTAAGTTTCTTAGGTTTCTGGGAGGATGAAACAACTATAAAGAAATGTATAAAAAGAGAAACATTCAGAAATGACTAGAAAGCATCACCACAGAAAACACACACACAAAGAGAACACATGAGCCTTTCTAGGTGGACGGACTTCCAAAATAATTAATCAACTAGAAATACTTCCAATTCCTGCTACAGAAACAACTCTCCACGCCTAATACTAATGTAGTTCTATCTTCTAGTCTATCAAAACTTCACACCTTCAACATTACAACTCCGACTCAGCAAATCCCTCATTCGCTTTCCACCCAGTGAATGCTCATCGTAAGCGATACAGAAGGCAAGGGATGGCAGTGTTATTAAAAGTGCTCGCTTCTTGCTTTAAGCGCTGAAGCGAGGCGAGGCGCTGGGGTATCGCTTTTCTGCCCCAAAAGCGACTCACGTTTAAAAAGCACACGCTTTAACCGTTTAAGCGAGAAGCGCCTCGATGGAATAAGCGCAAAAAAGCGCGCTTAAGCGACATGAAGGCATCTGCTATGGTTTTTTTTTTAATTTTTTGCAAATAAACCATTTGTTAACAAATAAACATACGCTCTTCTGCTGCTCCACTGACTGCTTCTTCTCCCGTCTCTGTAAGTTTCTTCTTCTCTCTTCTTCTTCTCCTCTTCTTTTTTTTCTTCTTCTGTTCTTCTTCTTCTTCTTCTTCTGTTCTTCTTCTTCTTCTTTTTTCTATTTTTCTTCTGTTCTTCTTCTGTTCGACTCCCTTTTTTTCTTTTTTTTTCTATTTTTTCCACTTTCTATTGCTCTGTTCTACACATCTAATTTATGTCTGTTCTTCTGCCCTATTTGTCTCTTCTTTTAATTTTTTTCACTTTTTTAAGCGCTGATTTTGTTCCCTAAAACTATGCTCTCTTTTCTGGTTATTGCTCTGTTTTTGTGCCCTAAAACTATGCTCTGTTTTCTGTTTTTGTGATTTTGTTTTGCATTTGCTTAATATGTTATGACTTTTGAGGATTATTCACTATATAATTTTAGTATCTATTATTTGCTTCTTGATTCAAGAATTAAAATGTTTGCTTAATATGTTATTTTTAATGAGTTCTTAGCCATTTATCTATGCCTATTTTATTTTTTTATAAATGTGTTAAATTGCGCTTCACATGAAAAAAGCGCGCGCTTCGCTTCGCGCTTCTCGCTTCGATGAAGCGAGGCCTCGTCGTTTTTTTGCGCTTAACGCTTTCCAAAACACTGAGGGATGGAATGATGTGTAATGGTGCCTCCGGTTGGAGGCAAGGAGAAATCAGAAAGGTCAAAGCATAAATAACCAGAGCTTAAAACCTCCGGAAACGTATGCCCAACAGAGATTTACCGCGATCATAGCCTCCTATCTCATTAGAAGGAGAAAGAAAGGACTATGAATCACCAGAAGCCACCAAGAAGAGATAGACTATAAGTTATAATTCGCACTTGTTTTCCTACCTTTACTTGATTAAAAAAAGGTAGACACGCTGTTGGCTTCCACTGGTAGGCCATCCAACTTATTGTTATCTTTCTGAACAAATGTGACCTCTTCTTAAACAACAAACCATAAATGAGTATACAAAGTCAAGAGAATCAATGAAGTTATATTTTGTCTAAATTCAGAACATGTCTATATTCATTGAACTTGAGTAGCTACAGAAAGTTTATAGGATAAGATCCGATAGTATTTCTTGAATTTTATTATGGGTATTACTGTCCTACCATATATTACTATATTAGGAATGTGTAGACAAGCTTAGTTTAATAGAAGAAGTAGCAGTCAATGGGTAACCAAATACAAATAAATTCGCCTCTAACCAGAATAAAGAGAATCCACAAGCTATTCTAAGCAAACGAACAATCAAGAAAACAACCCCCAGCAAGGATATGACAATAAGGAACAACTGAACTCTTCCCATCTAGTACAAGTCGGCTTATAGTTTTTAGTCTATCAAAAAGTTCCTAATTTCCACCACAGCACTCCAATAAAAAAATCCTAGATGTGTTGTCCATCCACTTAACCGCCACTCATAAGCATCATGACAGGGGTGAGATAATGTGCACGGCACTCTGGGGTAGGGACCAAAAGAGAAGCAACAAATTTAAATGATCATAAATTACGATTAGTACCTTCTGTAGAAGTAACTAAATAGAGATGTAGGGTTATCGTAGCCTACATTCTCATCAGGAGGAAAAAGTAGGGGACTATGAATCACCACAAGATGTAGGATACCAAGAAGAAACAAAGTAATAGGTTATCATTTGCATGTCTTCTTGGTGTCCAAGGTTTAATAAATGTGATGTCCATCCACTTAACTGCCAATTGCCAGCAAAATGAAAGGAGTGAGACAATGTGCATGGTACTCTGGGGTAGGGGCCACAAGAGAGGTAAATGGTCACAGAGATATAGGGCTATCGTTTTTTAATAACCAGAGATGCAGGGCTATCGTAGCCTACATTCTCATTGGGAGGAGAAAGTAGGGGACTGTGAATCACCCCAATATGTGGGATACCAAGGAGAAACAAACTAATATGTTATAATTTGCATGTCTTCTTGGTGTCCAATGTATAAAGATAATAAAAAAGCCATCAAACTTGTCCCACAGAAACCAAAAATGAGTATATTATTGTATAGAGGTGTTAGCTTTAATGCACCTCCTGAGATTAAACTATTTTGATGTCCATCACTAGTGTGTGCAGTCTGAAGGTTGATTCCAATGCAATATATTCTGTTCGGGTAAACTGAGCTGTTAAAGGTAGGAGGAAGCCACCAGTCATTAGCTTATCTATAAATAAGCAATTCAAAGTTAGAAAATGGATATGGGCAATGTTGCCTTCCTACTCATCCTATGTAGCAAAAAGGGGACAATGAATCACCACCGGTACTCGTTATGTCACCAGGAAGAAACAATTGAGGTATTAAATGCTTATGTCATTCTTCACTAATGGTCAAGAGCTTGCTAGGCTTTTAACCTCCCTGTGACCATGATCAATAACCCAACAAAAAGTTACTAGAGAAAATTCTGACTGGATAATTTCAAAGTGATTCGAAGATGGCACACTAGGTAAGGAAAGTTCCCCTATCAATGTGTATCGCTGCCGACACTGAAAACTTCTGCTAAACATTTATTCATTGCAGAAATGCATATATGCATCTGCACTTCTTCAGGAACTAGCTGATCTTTTTAACAAAGTAATCTTTTCTTTGGCAACTTTGTGCATGAGGAAATTACAGCAGACAAAAATGAGTGAAAGGAACTAAGAAAGTGTAGGCGGACAGAAACGGACTAAAGAATACTCCAGGCTTCCTTTTCTCCCCGATAAATATAAAAAGCTAATCGGGCTGGTATTAGGTTTCAGCAAAACCCTCAGAGAACTTGCCCCGCTATCCTTCCAGGAAAAAATGTTATTTAAAAGGAAAACTATGAATTTTTATGTATTTTAAGTATTTATCACTGAATTCAAGTCTCATCCGTCAATAAGGGATTCAGCAAAAAATTTCATGCATATTTTCCCTGACCATAGAGTTGACTGCTTGGACAATATAAGTAATATAATAAGTAGATGCTGAGCATAATGTTGATGCTCTTTTTATCAGATAAGTAAATGTTACTCAAATCAACACCAAGATGGTACTGCGAGAAGTTAAAAAACAGCTTAGTATAGTAGAGCATAATCTTGATGCCACAAGCAATAGTGCTGCCCCCTGAATATCTAGGCGCAATAAACTTTATGTTGTAATCCATTTTTATAGCAAGTCATTCAAATAGTTCAGTTGATAAGGGGTAGCTACTCATGATACAAACTGCAATACGCATATTCCAACCTACAATCACTGGAAATATTTATAAATAAATAAATAAAAGAATCGTGAGCGTCACCTTATGAATATCCCCGTGTACATGTAGAGAATGCTTCTTTATCAAAGATGGCCAGCTTGAGAGAACCTACAGAAGTCTTGTTTTTCTTCATTGATTGATGGTGTAAATCTCACTCTGGATCTGTCTAAATGGAAGAGGATGAAGGCTTGAACCAACTGTGAAGAGGAACTAAGGGACATGCGACACAGAGGAGTGTCAACCAGGGTTTTGAGGAGAAGATTTGGATTCGAGTTTGTTCCAATCGCAGTCGTATAACACTGGGAGGAAAAGCCCATGCCTAAATCCCTAAATTTGAGGGTTCACTCGATAAAAAGGGGAGAATGATATAGTCACCCATAAGAATAAAAGTATTTAATTTTGTCTACTCATTTATTTTTCAACACATAAATTAGTTCTATTTTCTATCAATAGTAGTTCTTGTGAGGAGTATTTTATTTATTCTCTATTTTATTTTATTTTTATGCTTCTTATCTTCTTTTTTTCTTTTCTCCTTTTCTTCTTTCTCGTTTTCTTTTTATTTTTTTCTTTTTTCTTTTTCTAATTTCATTTAACTTCTTTTTTATATATTTTTTCTTTTCATAGTCTAATTTTATTTGTTTTTTTAACTATTTGTTATTATTATTTTTTATTATAATACCAATTAAATATAGTTAATACAACCAAAAATATTAAGTAACATATGATACCAGTAAAATATATGGTTATACCGATAAGGTGTACAATTATACACAAAAAGTTTTAAACAAAAATCTTATTTTGAGTTTCAAAATGACCACAAGCTCAACAAACCCAATTTATGAGTTTCAAAGGTTCAAGGTCCTCCAATGGCAGATTAATATTTTGCAGAAGTCTGGAGTTTTTCAATTTGCCCCTCACGGTGGGTAAAAGCTTATAGCAAATTAAAAGAAAAAATACAAGTGAATTTACGGGTAATAAATATATTATTATGCTATATTGTATACTATTACAACATATTGTTACAGTATATTGCATATTATTACAATATACTATAATAATATAGTATATACTATAATAGTACATTGTTGCTGTATAACTACCAACTCATATAGTATATTATATATTCTAGTTGTATAATGTTAGGTAATTGTGTTCTTACTCGATTATTATAATATTCCGTTGCAGTATATTGTAAATTATAATAGTATATTGTTGCAGTATAGCTATATACTCCGACAGCATATTGTATACCATAGCGATATACTATTGGGTAATTGTGTTCTTCTTCGATTTTCAACTGAAAATTTCGATCTCAATCACCTCAAATCAACTCCAAATGCTTCAAATTTCAGTATGAACTTTCAGAAGGTACTATAACTTTATAAGCAATATTTAACAGCACCCACTTTGAGTTAAACAAGAAATCTTCAAAATAAAAATTTTAAATTCAAGAGTTTCAAGCCCAACAATGGTGAATATTCAAATACACATAAACATTCAGATCCGGGAAGCTTACTTGAAGGTACTATAATCAATATTTTATAGCACCCACATCGAATCAAACAATAAGTCTTCAAAATAAAATTTTAAATACAGGAGCTTCAAGCTCAGATCTTCATACACACACAAAAATCAGAGCTGGAAAACTTAATATATAACTGCAACAACACATGGGTTCAAAAATATAAATAAATACCCGAAAAAAATACTAATACAGAAATAGAATTTTGGAGTGAAACTAATGTACAATAATATTGAATTAGAAATAACATTTGAAGAAAAATTCACAGTCAAATCAGCAACTGAATGGCTGGGTGAAATAGTGCTGACTGGGGTATTAGATGAGGGGAATAAGCTAATGCATGACCGGGTAAATAGTTTGGATTGCATGGGTAGGAGCAGTAAATAATTTTGGCATGGGCATTAAAGGGTAAATAGTATAAAATTAATTGAATAAAGTGAAACTTTCTCATTTATTTTTTTTAAAAAGTTAAATTTGTCTCTCTTTTTGTTCATTGTTTATCCTTATTGATTTTATTTTTTTTGCTTAAAATTATTATATTATCATGCGATTATTCATTAGTTTGTCACTTTGACTTAATGTTAACCAGTATTACTCACCTTATTATATATAGAATTGAAAATTTCATTTGTCTTAGACTTTTATTCTATTTCTCATAATTATTTTATTATTTGAAATGATTAAAAATATTTTTTAATATTATTTTGATAGTTTATTCAGTTTTTAAGTGAATTTAAAGTATGATTAGCCACACTTTAAACTCAAAGTATTTCATTATAACATTGAGTTACATATTTTATTCTAAATTTTAGGTTAGTAAATTTAATTCAATTGCTCCTTCGATTTTATATCAAGCTCGAATTCTTTTTTTCTATCCCATTCGCGCAACCATCTCATCTAATTTCTATCAATATTTTTGCTACTTTAATGTGCATATTGTTTGAATCTCGGTAGAATAGTGACGAGGTTAGGTCAGGACCCTACTGAAATATAAGAAATAAGGCATAAGGTGAAATAATAAAAAGAAATGGCAAATTAATGAAATAGTAAGAATGTACGGAAAGTAACAGCATAGGAAAACAAGAAGACAATTACAATATGTTAGGAAATAAATGTCTTACATTAAGGAACAACAACAACAAACAACAAACGAAGCAACAAATAGAGGAAAAACAATAACCGCACAGCAGAAACTTCATGCCACGATAACACTCCGCACGGCAGAAACCTCGTGCTGATAACACTCCACACGGAAGAAACCTCGTGCCAATAACACTCCGCACGAAAGAAACTTCGTGCCACAACCAAATAGTCATCTAAACAAGAATCACGAAAGTCAACATGTAGTAAATGAAACAATGATATTACAAGCAAGGAATCTTACAATTAAAGAACGAACACAGAAATCAAGGAAACAAGTAACTCAACTAAGCATGTTGTACAAATTGCAATTAAGAGATGAGACAAGTAAACATGTAAATTTTGGCTAAACATGACGATGACACGCACTAGAACAATTCAATTAAGGCATAAAATGAAACTAATTAGCTATGACCGAAATTTCAATATTTAGCTGTGTACGCACTCGTCGCCTCGCGTACACGACGCTCATAGATCACAAAGTATTACTCAATACCAAATCCTAAGGGGATTTCCCCCACATAAGGTTAGACAAATCACTTACCTCAAACCTCGCTCAATCAATCAATAAGAATGACTTTGCCTCGACTATTTGACTTAGAACGGCCCAAATATACCCAAAAGCAATGACATACTATAATTATAACTATAAGAAACCAATCTAACTAATGAAATCATGACTTTAATAAGAAATTAGAAAATCTCCTCCAAAAAGTCGACCCGGGCCCATATCTCGAAATCGGATAAAAGTCACAAAATCCGAATACCCGTTCAACCACGATTCCATCCATGCCAAAATTACATAAATTCATTACCAAAATCTCAAAATTCGGCCTAAGAACATTACACCTTCCCCCCCTCCCCCCCAATTTATCAACCCAAATCCTTAATTAAATGAAAACATTAATGATAGATTAGTGAAATATAATCAAAATGAGTAAAGAATCCTCACCCAAAAATTTTCTCTGAAAATCCCTTAAAATTTTGCCCCAATCTGAGCTCTCAAAGCTCCAAAACGAAAATGAGAGACAACCCTTGATTTTGAATATTTAACTTCTGCCCAGGTGTTTCCTTCTTCACGAACGTGGAACTTGCCTCGCGTTCGCGAAGTACAAAAAGTTACTGCCCAATAAAACCTCTTATGCGAACGCGAGGGCCCACTCGCAAACGCGATGCACACTGCCCCGTGCCTCCATGACTATGGATCCTCTCTCGCGAATGCGTAAGCTTAAAGCTTAATGCCCCATTGTCCGCTCCTCTATGCGAACGTGGAGGCCCTATCGCGAACTCGTAGACCTAATACTTCAAAGCTTCACGAACGGGGGACCTATGTCACGAACGTGAAGGCAAAAATCCAGTAACACTCGAACTCCTCTACACGAACGTGGGAGCACCTTCGTGAACGCGTAGAAGGCAACCAGAAACCAGCAATCTGAAGCTTCAGCCATCATCCAACTCTAAATTCCAATCTGTTAACTATCCGAAATCCATCCGAGACTCCTGGGACATCAATCAAACATATCAACAAGTCCTAAAACATTGTATGAACTAAGTCGAGCCTTTAAATCACATCAAACAATGCTAAAATCACGTATCGCAAACTTTCCCATTTTATGTCGAAACCTATCAAAACATATCCGATTGACCTCAAAATTTTTACACAAGTGACATTTGATATTACATACCTACTCCTACTGTCACGCCTCCTTTTTTACAGCATTCAGTAAAGGGTATAATAAAGAGAGTTTTTTCTAATTTAAGTGACATTATTCAAAATGGGATTATTTACTTATCAGAGTCGCCATTTAGGATAGGTTTGTTTCTGTTGTCCCAAGTCACCGGTTTATTTTAAATCCCAATTTTGAATAATGAATTATGGTAACCCAAGGGATGCTGTTAGGTACCCCCGGATTCCGTGGTTCTAGTACGGTCGCTTAAATTATCATAATTGACATATTATCTGATTTTAATATATGTTTTAGCCTATGGTGCAATTTTAAACCTTTAACCGCTTTTATTCATTTTAAAATAAATTGCAACATCATTAAAAATATGTATTGAACCACATCACATAAATGCACCCGCAGTCCACAACACATTTTATATAACATTATTGAGATTTGGATTTAGGTCATATAAATGTGCACCCGAGTTTAGGAAGGTAATATTATCAAAATAGCGCACCTAAAGCAACTACGTGTTTTTAACTTTGCGTGGGCTACAGAAATTTGCTAAATGGCGCGTCTCAAATTCTAAGGATTTAAAAGAAATTAAATGAGGGCCACGAGTTTAGGAATTTTATTTGGCATAGCACACCTCTATTTATTTTCAAAAATAATTTTACTCAACTGAAGCAAACTATGGATATTCATAAATTATTTTTCTAGACTACTTCAAGAATGCTGTGAAGTCATAATTTTTGGATATTAATTTGCGGGAAAAGATGTATGATTTAGCTAAAAAACAATTTTGTTAAACTTGTTCGACTAAATTAACATATGAATAATCAATTATCTAAGAAGACTAAGCCATAAGGGAGCACACAATAAATGACATGAACGAAGAAATTAAATACGATAGGGACCTATTATCAACTTTCATCAACCAAATACATTTATAACATTAGATAAAACCAAAACATACATGACTGGAAGGCAACCGATCCTAGCATTAATATTAGTAATAAAACTAACCAAATTATCATGCCTCTAGTTATTAAGACACTGAAGATACAACAATGATTAAACAATATACTTGACCGAAAGCAACAAACATTTATAACATTCAGATCAAACTTTGAAACCAAATTTGCTCACGGTCAAGACTTTACAACCAATAACCACACCTATTTTAACATTCATTTAGACAACATCTCAAAACAAACAAGAAATAAGAATTTTAACCTCATCTAATAAGTGGGGAAAAAACAATTTGCGTTAAAATTATTCGTCCAAAGCAATAGAGAGATGATCAGAGAGGTAGCTTAATGGAGAAAATTTCCATTAATATTAATGAAGAATCTCCAAAAGTTGGAGTACAGTGAAGAACGATGACCAAATTTGAGGACTAACATGGCCATATACCAAATATCGTGAATAGATCAAACATCACGTCATCAACCTTGGCGGACTCAACTCGGACCTCGACTCGACACTAATATGCACGAAAGGGGACTATTTTTGATCTTGTGATAAACCCAAAGGGTCATTACCGTACTTTTCCTTTTTTCTGTACTTTCGAGACCTTGAAAACCTCGCGTTTAGTTGCCTCGATTTGTGTGCATAGTCCAGACGTGAAGCCGGAAAATTTTTATATTAAAATATATAAATTCTCTGAAAATTTTGAGAAGAATTTTGATATTAATATTGATATAGTTGACTTTGGTCAAAATTTTGAGTAAACGGACCCGTGATGTGACAGTCCCGAGAGGTCCGTATAAAAATATGAGACTCGAGCGTATTCCCGGAATCGAAATTCGAGGTCCCTAGCCCGAGTATAGAATTTTTGAAATAAATTATTTATAGAAAATGATATAAAAAATTGAAATGAAAATGAGTTAGAAAATATAGGTATCAGGCTCGTATTTTGGCTCCGATGTCCGGTACAACACTTAAATATGTGTTAAGCATTTTATGTGAATTTTGGTCGAAATCGAACGTCGTTTGACGTATTTCGGACCTAAATATCTAAAGCTAGAGGTTGATGAACTTTGAAATGAAAAATGATGATTTTGGAATTTTGGGCGATTCAACCTCAATTCGAGGTCGAGTCTTGAAACAAATTGCATATTTCAACTCTTGGGGTTATGGGTGATTGGGTTTTGGTCCGAGGCTCGAGTTTGTACCATGTGGGCCTAGGGTCGAATTTTGGTATTTTTAGAATAATGAGAGAAAATTCATTTCTAGCCATTATTTTTCAAGATTTAGAATAACTACAAAATAAACTATTTTTTTTGCAATTTTTCGTTTTCATATAAAGTTAAAATATAAAATACTAGTTTTGTATTTTTCTAGTTTATGACAAATACATAAACTAATATAATATATATATATATATATATATATTTCTTTTTTTGTAATTTTTTATTTTGTGACGAAATAAAATTAAAGAGTCAAAAATAGTTAAAATAGCTATATTAGGCCTAAATTAAATATTTACGCTAAACTATGAAAAATCTTGGGGAGGGTCAAAAATCAAATATCAACAATGGGTATTGGGAAGACCAATGGGATCTACTTCATCACTTTTCGACTTGAAGGACCGCCAAGACATGGTGGAGGGACTACTATTTATCTAGACCAGTAGGGTCGCCATTATTGACTTGGGATCAGTTTGCAAAGTTGTTCTTGGAGACGTTTCTCCTATAGACTGAGCGAGATGCTCAACGCAGGCAGTTTGAGCGTCTTCATCAGGGTACTATGACAACCACGCAGTATGAAACTCGTTTTATTGATTTGGCACGCCATGTTATTGTTATACTCCCCACTGAGAGAGAGAGGGTACAAAAATTTATTAATGGGTTTATTCAGCCGATTCGGCTTCAGATGGCTGTGGAAGCCGATAGTGATATGTCTTTTCAGGAGGCGGCCAATGTGGCCCACAAGATAGAGATGGCACTTGCACGAGGAGGTGGTCAGATAAGAAGCCTCGTCATTCTGGTAGATTCAGTGGTACCTCATGTGGAGGTAGGGATTCAAATAGTAGAGGCCAACCTCAGAGGCCCTTCCAGTCAGGCCTTCAGGTTTCACATGGTATTATAGGTGGTCGTGGTTCCCAGCCACATCATTCTGACTATCAGCTTTCTAGCTCACCATCAGGATCTATCAGCGCACCACCACTCTATTATTCTCAGCAGCCGAGGGCTTGTTACACATGTGGCGACATGAGACATATTGCTAGGTGTTTTGCCAAAAAGTTATTTGAGTACTTAATAGCTCTAAAACAATCAAAAATAATATGGGCTAATCGGAATCAAAAGTAATATGAACTAGAGAGCATAAAATGACCAAGATCTATGATTATAGTGTTAATAATTCGAGATACAAAATCAATAAGATAAGTAGTAAGCTTTGCACAAGAGAGAGAGAGAGAGAGAGAGAGAGAGTTGTATATTTTCAATAGTAAAAAATACACATCCCTCTTTACGAAAGGAAAGGTTCCCTTTATATACTAAGGGGCCTTCCTCGAAATAATCAAAGAAACGTATAAGGGTTGGTGGCCTCAGTGTACGAGTGTCGGAGCTCGAAATGGCGTCGCAGTGAGTCATGTCACTAGGTCCGTCTACTATCTGAGGCCGGCCTGATGTACTTTCAAGGTTTTGCACCTCTCAAGTACAAAGAAGACGGAAAAAACAAAAGCACCCCGCTAAAGTTTTTCACAGAACTAGCGAAAGCGTTCTTCAAACTCACGTTAGAAGAATGTAAGATGTAAAGAAACCTCACCCACACATTCCCCAATCCTGCAAGATTGCAAGAAGTGTTAAATAAAGGAAGAACAATGAAATAAAAGATCAATCACGTTGTTGAAGCAACAGCTTAAAAAAACTAATCATCGATGTTTATTTTCAGCATATTAAGCCCTTTAAATAGGCCTTACAATGAGTAAAATTGGTAAGGTTAAGGAAAACTAATCCTAATTAGACTAGATAAGAATAAGGCTAAGAAAACCTATCCTAACTAAAATAGGAAAAAGAATTCCAGTAGGAATGGGATACCAACTAACAATCCTAGTTTGACTAAAACTACAAATATAACACTACTAAACAAAAATTAAATTCCTAGAAAACAAAAAACAAGAAATCCTAATCTTTAAGGAAAAGAAATCCTAATCTTGAATGGATTCTTAGACTTCTTTAATTTCTTGAAATTCTTGGGCCTCAATTGGACTAAGGCTAATTAGTGTAAGCAATTTAAATTCATGGCCCAATTCTCTAAATCCATTGGCACCTTCATGAGCCCAACAAGTCTCCATTTTTGTAGAAAACATGGCCTCTATATGTTCATCATTCTCCCCTGGTTGAAAAGGACTCACCCTCGAGTCATCGGAATAGTAGGGAGCAAGATCTGCTACATTAAAGATAAGTGATATTTCAAAGTCATTGGGAAGCTCCAATCGATAAGCATTATCACCAATCTTTTGCAGTACCTTAAAAGGTCCATTGGCTCGCTTCTGTAATTTCAAAAACTTGTAGTTGGGAAATCTCTCGTTGCTCAAATGAACCCAAACTAGGTCGCCTTCCTTGAACACCACATGTTTCCTACGTGTATCAGCCTTTTCTTTATATTTAGCATTTTGCTTCTCGATATGTGCCCAAACTTTCTCATGTAGTTTCATAAGTTTCTTTACTCGATCAGCAACATCTCCACTAAAAGAATGATTAACCAGCATAGGGGAAAGATCAAGCGGTCCAAGAGGATTCTTACCATAAACAACTTTGAATGGACTCCTTCCCGTAGTGCAATTGGTTGACTTGTTGAAGGCAAATTCTGCACTAGGAAGTAACGATTCCCACTCTTTGAGATTCTTCTTTATTAACCCACGAAACAAAGCACCTAAACTTTGATTGACAACTTCGGTTTGCCCATCAGTTTGGGGATGATGAGAAGTGCTAGATATTAGCTTAGTACAAAGTTTAGCCCATAAAGTCCTCCAATAATGGCTTAGGAACTTCGAATCCCTATCTGAAACAATAGTTCTGGGAATTCCGTGCAATTTTACAATATGATCAAAGAAGAGATCGGCAATATTTGTTGCATCCGAAGTCTTATTGAAAGGAATAAAGTGAGCCATCTTCGAAATCGATCGACAACCACGAAGATGGAATCCTTACCTCTTTGAGTCCTCGGAAGGCCCAACACAATGTCCATGCTAATATCTTCCCAAGGTTGAGTAGAAATTTGCAAAGGAGTGTAAAGACCCGAATTGCTTTTGTGCATTTTTGCCTTTATGCAAGTTTCACATCTTGCAACCAGCTTATTGACATCCCAAACCATCTTAGGGTAATAGAAATTTTCTTGAACTAGACGTAGAGTCTTTGCTTGCCCAAAACAGCCAGCTAACCCTCCCTTATGGGACTCATGGATTATAAATTCACGCAAACTTCCTTGTGGAACACAATTCTGCTTACCATGATAAAGATAGCCATCCCTAAGCACAAACATATGCTGAGGACCCTCCAAGCATTGACCCCAAATAGCTCCAAAGTCTGGATCTGTTGCATATAATTCCTTTATGTGTTCGAACCCGCAATAGTGTTTTGCATGGCAGAAACAAAACAAGGCTTGCGACTTAATGCATCAGCTACTTGATTGACCTTCCCAGCCTTGTGTTTAATAACAAAGTGAAATGATTGCAAAAATTCTACCCACTTAGCATGCCTAATGTTGAGTTTTTGTTGGCTATTCACATACTTGAAGGCCTCATGATCAGAATAAAGCACAAATTCTCGAGGTAAAAGATAGTGATTCCAATGAGATAGAGCTCTGACGATGGCATAGAACTCCTTGTCATAAATAGAATACTTTAACTTGGAATCATTTAGCTTCTCACTGAAATAAGCAATAGGTCCACCTTCTTGACCAAGAACAACTCCAATCCTAACTCCGGAAGCATCACATTCAACTTCAAATATTACATCGAAGTTGGCAAAGCAAGCACAGGTGCTTGAGTCATCTTGGTCGTAATTATCAAAACTCTTTTGGGCAACATCCGTCCATTTAAACGAGTTTCCTTCAGACACTCGGTAATAGGAGCAACAAGAGAGCTAAAATTCTTTATAAAACGCCGATAGAAAGAAACCATACCATGAAAGCTGCGAATCTCAGTTAAGCCTTTTGGAATAGGCCAGTTAGCAATAGCTTTAATCTTTCCCGAATCGACATGAATTCCTTCACTAGAGACAATATAATCGAGAAAAGAGATTTGCTCAGAAAAGAACTCGCACTTCTTCAGGTTGGCATAAAGTGTTTGCTCTCTTAGAACTTCAAAAATCGTCCTCAAGTGCTTCAAATGTTGTCAATCATCCTTTCTATAAATAAGTATATCATCAAAATAAACAACAACAAATTTTCCCATGTATGGCTGAAAAATCTGGGTCATGAGCCTAAAAAATGTGCTAGGAGCGTTAGATAGACCAAATGGCATAACGAGCCATTCATACAACCCCTTTCTACTCTTGAATGCAGTCTTCCATTTATCACCCTCTTTCATTCGAATTTTGTGGTAGCTGCTCATCAAATCAATTTTAGAAAATATCTTGGCCCCATGTAATTGATAAAAAAGATCATCAAGCCTAGGAATAGGAAATCTATATTTGATGGTGATCTTGTTAATAGCACGACTATCAACACACATGCGCCAAGATCCATCTTTCTTAGGAACAAGCAAGGCAGGTACATCACAAAGACTTAAACTTTCCCTTATTAGTCCACGATCTAGTAGTTCCTCGACTTGTCGTTGAAGTTCCTCTTGCTGTGTTGGATTCATTCGATATGCTGCTTTATTAGGAAGTGGTTCACCTGGAATTAAGTCAATTTTATGTTGTATTGACCTCATTGGTGGTAAGGAAGAAGGTGTAGTATCAGAAACAATATCATGAAACTCATCCAATATTGCTTGAAGTCGTGGGTAATTGACTTCTAATGACTCTTTCTTGGTGATAGATTCCACCTCTTTAGGTACTACAATAAGCACTTCCTCTCATTCCTTCAAGTGTTCATCTACCTTTGATCTTGTAATGTATGTCTCCTTCATTTTATGATTTGACTTCTTTAAATCTTCAGGGTTCATTGGGAGCAATTTGATCTTCTTTCCATCCTTGGCAAAAGAGTAAGTGTTCTTGAAGTCATCATGAATTGCTCTTCTGTCATATTCCTATGGTCTCCCAAGCAGTAAGTGGCAAGAATCCATAGGCATTACATCACACCCGACCTTATCTTGATAATTCTTGCTAATAGAGAAAGGAATAAGGCATCGTTTATTAACTTGTACATTCCTTCCTTCATCCAACCACCTCATGCGGTATGGCTTCTGCAATGGCTCTGTCTCAAACCCCAATTTGTTAACCATTTCTTCAAAAACTACATTAGTGAAACTTTCTGTATCAATGATGAGTGTACAAACCTTTCCTTTAGATGTACAACGTGTATGGAAAATATTGTGTCGCAACCATGGTTATTCCTTGCTAGAATGTGAATGAATAACGCGTTGGATCATAAGGTATTTTCCATCATCTCCATATTCAGCCACTTCTTCCAAGTTTTCATCATGTTGCTCTTCATTATAATCTTCTTCATCAGTTGCTCCTTCAAGGATGGTGAATGCCTTTTTGTTATGACAATCAGCTTGTATATGCCCAAGTCCTCCACATTTATGGCATCTTTTTTTATAAATTTCTTCTGAAGTCATTGACTTCCCTTCAACTTTGTGGACACTTGGTTTTGTTGTAGACGATTGTGGCTTTGTAGAGCTCAAACTAGAACTCCCATGGTTGAAAGTGTTAGTCCTTTTTATGGTAGTTGATGAAAACGTGGCTTTGGCTTCCTTATGTTGTGTCTCTACGACCTTGGCTAGTTTGACAACATCTCCAAAGGTCCAATGGGGCTCGTATCACATTAGCAATAGGCTTATTTAATCCAGCCAAATATCGAGCAATTAGGCAGGCTGGTTTTCTTTAATGTCGCTCTTGAGCCT
The DNA here is from genome assembly GCA_034376525.1 of Nicotiana benthamiana. Classification (NCBI taxonomy): domain Eukaryota; kingdom Viridiplantae; phylum Streptophyta; class Magnoliopsida; order Solanales; family Solanaceae; genus Nicotiana; species Nicotiana benthamiana. Next base: position 72,218,403 of record CM067323.1, on the reverse strand, counting down.
AAGATATTCAAATTCTCTTGTGTACTCGGTCACGGAAAAAGCTCCTTGTCTAAAAGAATGAAACTTCAAGTAATAATCTTCTTCATATGTCTCTTGCAAGAATTGTTTGCACAATTCTCGCTTCATTTTCTCCCAAGTGAGAATTCGTGTTTTTCCTTCAAACTCTCGCTCTTTTTTGAGGTTTTCCCACCATAGCGATGCATAACCTCTAAGTTTTATAGCAACAAGTTTGACCTTCTTCTCATCAGAGTATTCCTTATAATCAAAAACACACTCAATAGTTATAAGCCAATCAATAAATTCATCGCCTTGAGATTTGCCATCATACTCGGGAATCTCAAGCTTAATATAATCACGTTGATATCTCTCTCGATTATTATTGTGTGGCCTTCTCTAAAAGCTCCTTCTATCATGTTGATATTGAACTTCATCAGAGTCGTACTCTTCACTACCTTGATAATCAGAACATTTCGAATCTGAATTTTTATCATAGTGAGTATAGCGCCTCGGTATTTCCATGCCTTGGTCAACCATAACTTCTTCCGCTTGCTCAATATGTCCTGCTCTCCGCGGTTGAATTGGTGGATCTCGAAGTGGAAGACATTGCGATAGCACTGGTATGTTGTGTCTTGGTGGCGGTAGAGGTTGTAGGCATTGTGGAAGATTTGGTGGCTGATTTTGAACCGCTAAACCTTCAACCAATCTAGTCAAAGTCCGCATTGATTTCCTTAAGACATCTAGTTGCACTTTAATTTCTTCGTTGTCTTGTTCAAGAGCTGTAATTCTTGATCTTTCATTCTCAAGTTGTTCATCAAGTGAAGAGGATCCCGAGCTTGTTATTTGCTCGTCTAGTGACATGATGAACAAGATAACAATTTAAAATTTCGGACCTTGAACTTGAGCTCTGATACCAAATTGATGTACGGAAAAACAAAAGCACACCGCTAAAGTTTTTCACAAAACTAGCGAAAGCGTTCTTCAAACTCACGTTAGAAGAATGTAAGATCGAAAGAAACCTCACACACACGTTCCCCAATCCCGCAAGATTTCAAGAAGCGTTGAATAAAGGAAGAATAATGAAATTAAAGATCAATCACGTTTTTGAAGCAACAGTTTAGAAAAACTAATCATCAATGTTTATTTTCAGCATATTAAGCCCTTTGATTAGGCCTTACAATAAGTAAAATTGATAAGATTAAGGATAACTTATCCTAATTAGACTAAAATAAGAATAAGGCTAAGAAAACCTATCCTAACTAAAATAGGAAAAAGAATTCCAGTAGGAATGAGATACCCACTAACAATCCTAGTTTGACTAGAACTACAAATATAACCCTACTAATACAAAAATTAAGTTCCTAGGAAACAAGAAATAATAAATCCCAATCTTTAAGGAAAAGGAATCCTAGTCTTGAATGGATTCTTAGACTTCTTCAATTTCTTGAAATTGTTGTGCCTCAATTGGACTAAGGCTAATTAGTGTAAGCATTTTAAATTCATGGCCCAATTTTCTAAATCCATTGGCACCTTCATAAGCCCAACAAGCCTCCACTTTTGTAGAAAACATGGCCTCTATATGTTCATCACAGCCTTCCTCGAGTCGATCATAATTAAGCCGCTTTCTTCACCGAGGACGTATGTAGATAGTGTAGGGACGTAAGGAACAAAATTTGCCTAATACAAATAGTCCCTCCGTTTATTAGAGACATAGTCGGGAGGCGTCTTCAATGGACGGACATACATGCTCGACACTTCTGGAAATTTGGCCATTGTTGTTGATACCCCTGTAAAAGACGTGCCCATATGTGAAGAGGTCAAGCTGTTGGCATATTACCTCCCTTTTGGGGTTCCTTTTTATGATGACATCATTGATCACGTGCGTGATCATTACTTTTGCTCTCGAGATGTTTAGGTTATGATGTGACATTTGGGTTTCCTGTGCCGGTTTTCGAGTCATGCCTTCTCAATTTCCGTGCATCCTTTCCTAAAAATAGAGGGGAAGTTGAACTTGATTCATCTTTTGAACCTTTTTTGAGAATATTTTCCCAATCTTTTCCTTATCTTTTTCTGGTGCTCGTTGTTCTTTCTTTTCTGAAACTCCCGTTCTTAGGAATCGAACCCGCGACCAAAGGCGCCTTTTTCTTATAACTTTCGCTATGGCTAAACGTTGTCATGATGACATTAGGACTAAGGGAGATGCTCCCTCTAGGGCTTCGTCATCCTCAAATGATGGGGATGCCGAAGAAGTTTTTGTTCCATTTTCAACGACCAATTTGCTTCCCTTGGATATGGATAAAAGGAAGGATTTCCAGAACAAGTGCAAACTCCCTCCTTGGGAGCACAGTGACTTGATGTCGTCTCACTTGGCCGCTCTCAGGAAATTGTATAAGATTCCTGATCATGTTGAGATGGTCCCTGCTGGGCTAAACCATGCTAATGTGCACATGCCTGGGTACTGTGCATTTTACGAGTACGCCTTTTGAGTTGGGTACAACCTCCCGTTTTACCCTTTGGTGGAAGAGCTCTGTCATTGGTTTGGGGCATGCCCGGCCTAGCTTACTCCGTACGCGTTGAAGGTGTGTAGGGTACTTACCATCTATGCTGCGAAGGCTGGGAAAGAGGTTACCGTTCATCACCTCCTACATATGTTCAGTGCCATCTTTATGAGAGGCTCGATGCTCCAGTAAATGAGTCGGGCAAGAAGAGCTTTGTGTCGCAGGTGGATGACAAGGCCAACCGCAAATTTTGGACGAGATTTTTCTATGTGCGTACCAAGAACCTTGTGTCTAACCCTGAAGGGTTTCCAGAGGTGTGGAACGATGCATCTAAGTATTACTGTGCATAGCTTTTATTAAGGCAATCTTACCTTGCTGTATTTCTTCGTTGTAAACTTTTCCTTGTTTTCATGTAGTAATGGCTCGCCCTCCTAGTAAGGTTGACGGCATTAGGTCGTGGGTGCAAGTGTTAATTCTATTTGCAGAAGAATGTCGTTCCTGGCCTGAATTCCTTAGGATTTATGGCCCGGCAGGTGACGTCCTTACCTAATTTTTCCTTCGGTTATTGTTTGGGGGTTCCCCATAATTTTTCTTGCATGTTTCATACTTTGGCAGGTCAGGACGCCTCTAAAAAGCACAGAAGAAGAAGAAGAAGACTGTGGGCGCCCCTACTAGGGCGGTATCTGACCTTGAGGGGGATATGATCCTCATTGGCACGTCCAGGGGCAGCACTTCTCCCCCCTCAAGACAAGAGGTCGCATGAGATGCGGCTCCATAGATAGTACCTGAGGCCGTGTTGGGTGTCGTACCTGAGATGAAGCCCATGGAGATACTGGAGCTTGTTCCTGAGACTGCCTCTGGGGTTGCCCCCAAAAAGGTGTCCACTTATGAACAGACTCCATCTGAGCCCGCTCTGCATCCCACGGAGGGGACCATGAAGAGGAGGAGACATTGGAGATGAGGCAGCGTCAGATTCTTACCGGTAAGGCCGTGACTACTCAGACGAGGAAGGTTAAGCCATCCCGCCCTGAGTCGAGGCCGGTCTTTATAGCCGAGGCCATTCACTCAGGGAGGTCCGCTCTTAGGAGGGAGGCCACTGAGAGGAGGAGTGAAAGTGTGGATGTGGCGGACCCGGGGGCCGCCACGGAGGACGTGGGCAGAGGAGGTGGGTTCTTGGACCAGGTGGAGATGGTGGCGGCCAGTCGTCTCGTCGCATAGTGATTCCAAGCCACTATAAATTGTTGGAGAATTGCAAGGAAGCGGCCACTAGTGACACTCTTGTGTGTCGGTACTGAGCATGCGGCCCTTACGGAACTTAGCGACAAGGTCTTGGCCCAAAGGGTGGTGGGTGCGGCCTTGCAGGTATGTCTTTGCCTTGATCGATGATCTTTCTTTTGTGTTAGTGGAGGGTAGTTTTCCTCATACTTACTTGGTTTCTTTTCCAGACTCTTGCCCTAGAGGCGTAGAGGAGTCGACGCTAGGAGAAGAAAATGACCAAGTACAACAGGCTGGTGCAGAAGTACAACAGGACGTGCGAGGCGCACCGGACCTTGGCCGATATGAATAAGCTGGACCCTAACTTCAGGGTGGTTCGTGAGGGCCTCGTGGAGTCCGAGGAGCGGTTGAAGAAAAGGGTGGCTGAGCTGGAGAAAGTGAATGAACAGCTCATGGCCGTTGTTGCTCGGGTCGCGGAGATGGAGATCCTTATTCTGGCTAAGGACGAAGAATTGCATCTCGGCCGTGTAGTAGCGGAGGAGGCGACCGAATTACGCACCCGGGTGGGAGCCTTAACGGTGGAACTTGATGCCACGAAGGCCGAGGTAGAGGATCTCAAGCGAGCTCTTGCACAGGCCGACACGACCCATGAAGCACACGAGATGTGGGTGTACGCAGAGTCCAGGCTGGTCGTGCTCGAGGAATTTTTGGCAGTTGGTCGAGCATTTGAGGTGTAAGTTGAGAGCTAGCGCCAGTTGGTTAGAGCCGCTCATGAAGCGACCGGTTATAGTCCTTAATATCCAGCCCGGGAGGGGGGCAACTCTGCAGACGTTAATCGTTTGGAATCCAGCTCTTGGATTTCCAAAGTGTACCCTCCTGGAAATGAGGATGGGCCACCTGAAGGCCAGGCCGGGCAGGATAAGTAGTGGATTGTTATAATCCTTGTAAATATACATGTAAATACTGATTTTTGAATCATGGGTGTTTGACCCATTTGATAAAGACATATGATTTTTGTTGTAAGTAATATTTTCTATTCTTTTTGGCACGTTGTTGTATATTTTACCGTGGATGTGTAGAGCTTGGCGGCTTTAGCTGTGTAGAAATGACGGCCATAGCCGTGTAAAACAACGGCCGTAGCTTTTCATAATTCGACGGCCCTAGCCGTATTGAAATGATGGCCTTAGCCTTATAACATTTGAGGACCTTAGTCGTTTAAACATGATGGCCTTAGCCATATAAAATGATGGTCATAGCCTTATGAGAACGATGGCCATAAACATGTAAAATAATGGCCGCAGGCTTATGACCTTAGCCATTTAAAATGATGGTCGTAGCCTTATAAAAACGATGGCCATAGCCATGTAAAATAATGGTCGTAGCCTGATGACCCTAGCCATATAAAATGATTGCTATAGCCTGATGACCTTAGCCATATAAAATGATGGTCGTAGCCTGATAGCCGTAGCCTGATGGCCTTAGCCATGTAAAATGATGGTCGTAGCCTGATGGGCTTAGCCATATAAAATGTTGGCCGTAGCCTTATGAAAACGATGGCCATAGCCATATAAAATAATGGTCATAGTCTGATAGTCTTAGCCATATAAAATGATGGTCGTAACCTGATGAAAACAATGGCCATAGCCATGTAAATTAATGGTTGTAGCCTGATGCCCTTAGCCATATAAAATGATGGTCGTAGTCTTATGAAAATGATGGCCATAGCCATGTAAAATAATGGCCGTAGCCTGATGGCTTTAGCTATATAAAATGATGGTTGTAGCCTTATGAAAACGATGGCCATAGCCATGTAAAATAATGGTCGTAGCCTGATGGCCTTAGCCATATAAAATGGTGGTCGTAGCCTTATGAAAACGATGGCCATAGCCATGTAAAATAATGGTTGTAGCCTGATGTCGTTAGCCATATAAAATGATGGTCGTAGCCTTATGAAAACGATGGCCATAGCAATGTAGAATAATGGTCGTAGCCTTTTTCTTCATTTGGAGATGGTCGTAGCCTTTTCATTTATTTGGAGATGGCCATAGCCTTTTTCTTTATTTGGAGATGGCCGTAGACTTTTCATTCATTATGAGATGGCCGTAGCCTTTTCATTCATTTGGAGATGGTTGGAGCCTTTCTATACATCTGGAGATGGCCGTAGCCTTTCTATACATCTGGAGATGGCCGTAGCCTTTCTATACATATGAAGATGGTCATAGCCTTTCTATGCATCAGGAGATTATTCTAATCCAGTCCCTGTATCATGTCAGGCTTGGAGAGTACATGGAGAGGCAGACATGATGCACTTGTGCTGCAAACATCTCCAGATGACCCCTTTGCTGCCTCGTTAAAAACCTTCCCGAGAAAACCCAATTGGGACAAAACCCGGGTAAGGGAAAAAGAGTAAGACTCAGGTTAGACCTTTTTAGAAGTGGAAATGTTTGAGATGAGCGACGTTCCAGTTGTTCTGGAGTGTCTTTCCTTCCATTGTCTCTAGCTGGAATGCTCCTTTCCCGGTTGCCGCCGTGATTTTGTAGGGTCCATCCCAGTTTGTGCCCAATTTCCCTTCACTTGGGTCTTTTGAGGCCAAAGTCTTGGATTTGAGGATGTAATCCCCTACTTTGAGTGGCCTTATTTTTTGCCATTTTGTTGTAATATCTTTCGACTTGTTGTTTTTGGGCTACAATCTTGATGTGGACTTTTTCTCTTCTTTCTTCGACTTCATCAAGATCTTGTAGTCTGCTGATATCGTTTTCTATCCCGCTGGTGTGTGAATACCTTAGGCTGGGTTCGCCCACTTTAATGGGTATGACCGTGTTGGTTCCATAAACCAGAGAGTAGAGGGTTTCCCCTGTGCTGGACTTGGGTGTGGTTCTGTGTGCCCACAAGACTTCGGGTAGTAGTTCCAGCCATAGCCTCTTGGCATATTCGAGCTTCTTTTTAGTATGTTTATAATTGTTTTGTTGGAAGACTCCGCTTGACCATTGGCGGGGCAGGGGGGGTGGTATGGCGTGGACAGTATCCTTTTGATGCGCTATTTTTAGAAGACTCGATCGTTTTCTGATCAATGAACTGGCGCCCGTTATCGCAGTTGATTTCTTTGGGGATGCCGAAATGGCATATGATGTTCCTCCATATGAAGGTGATGACTTCTTGTTCGTATATTTGCGCGTATGCACCTGCTTCCACCCACTTGGAGAAATAGTTAGTTAAAACAAGTAAAAATCGTACCTTTTCTCGTCCTGAGGGTAATGGACCGACTATATCCATTCCCCACTTGATGAATGGCAAGGGGGAGGTGACAAAATGGAGGGGTTCTCCTGGTTTGTGTATCATTGGGGCGAACTTTTGGCATTGCTCGCATCGATGGACATACTCAGCTGCCTCTTTCTTCATGGTGTGGCAGAAGTAGCCGGCGCATCTGATGCATCTTACGAGGGCACGATTGCCAGCGTGGGTGCCACAATGGCCTTCGTGTACTTCTTCGAGTACCGGTCTTGTTTGTTGCAGCCCTAAGCATTTGGCTAAGGGGCCACCGAACGTCCTCTTATAAAGGTCGTTGTTGATCATGCAATATTGGGCGGCCTGTATACGAAGCTTTTTCGTCTCTTTTTTATCGGGGGGTAGTATCCCGTCCTGCAAATAAGATATGAATGGGTTGAGCTAGTACCAAGTCAGGTTTAAGGAAAGTAACTCGGTGTGATCAATAGCTGAGTGGAGGAGCGTGACCACACTGTCTTTGTTGATGTTTTTGGTGGCGGCAGCCAATTTTTCCAGGCCATCCGCTTCGACATTCCGTGCTCTGGGAATTTGTTCGAAGTGGCATTCATCGAATGTAGCCATCAGTTTGTGGATTTCTCAATGGTATTTTTGTAACCTATGTTCTTTGATTTGATAAGTCCCAATGATCTGGTTTACCACAAGTTAGGAGTCTCAGTGGAGGAGAATTAAGCGAGCCCCATACTTGGTGGCCAGTTTCATACATGCAATAACGACCTCGTACTCGGCCTCGTTGTTAGTCATTTCTAAGCATCGTATGGACTGGCGAATTGTTTCACCTGTGGGGACCTCAAGAACGAGTCCCAGTCCCGATCCAGATGCATTGGCGGCGCCATGCGTATAAAGAACCCATAGGTCACTTTCGGAGGATGCACGTTGTGCTTCGAGTACTGCCGTTGGCAGGACTTCTGTGTTGAAGTCGGCGATAAAGTCAGCTAAGACCTGTGACTTGATGGCAATCCTTGGGAGGTACGTAATATCATGCTCGCTGAGCTCGATGGCCCATCTGGCGAGTCGCCCTAAGAGTTCGGGTTTGTGTAGGACGCTCCTTCGAGGGAAGGTCGCTACTACCCATATGGGATGGCACTGGAAATATAGTCATAGCTTTCGTGAAGCTACTACAAGTGCTAACGCTAGTCTCTAAAGGTAGGGGTACCGGGTTTTGGCGTCCACTAAAGTTTTGCTAATATAATAAATAGGAGATTACGTACCTTTAGTTTCGCGCACCAAGACGGCGCTGATTGCGACTTCTGATATGGCCAAATATATCAAAAGTGGCTCACCTGGGTTGGCTTTCACCAGTAGGGGTGGTGATGATAAGTATGCTTTCAGGTTCTTCAGGGCTTCTACACATTCTTCGTTCCACTACAGTCCCTGGTCTTTCTTCAATACACCAAAGAACTTATGGCACCAGTCGGAGGATCGTGAGATGAACTTGGAGAGGGCGGCTATCTGGCCCGTCAACTTCCGCACCTGCTTTTTTCTGCTTAGTATTTCTGGGATGGCTTCTATGGCCTTGATCTGGTCAGGGTTGACTTCGATCCCCCTTTGTGATACCAGAAATCCCAGGAACTTTCCCGAGGCTACTCCAAAAGCACATTTTTCGGGATTCAGTTTCATGTCGTACCTCCTTAATATTTCAAAGGCCTCCTTTAGGTGGGTGAGGTGGTCTTTATTTTTTGCCTACTTAACCAACATGTCATCGATGTAGACCTTCATTGTCTTACCGAGTTGTTCTTTGATCATTGCAGTCACCAGCCTTTGGTAAGTGGCCCCTGCGTTCTTAAACCCGAAGGGCATTACCTCATACCAATACGTCCCCTAGTGGGCGATGAAAGTTGTTTCCTCTTTATCCTCCTCGGCCATCATGATCTAATTGTTGACGGAATACGCATTAAGGAAGCTTAGCAGCTCATATCCTGCCATTGTGTCTATCAGCTGGTCGATGTGGGGTAGCGGGAATGAGTCTTTTGGACAAGCTTTGTCTAGGTCAGTGAAATCTACACACATCCGCCACTTTCCGTTTTTCTTTTTGTCCATTACGATGTTGGCGACCCATTCCGGGTACTTGGATTCCCTGACGGAGTCATTAGCTAGCAGCTTGTCTACTTCTTCACTCACTGCTTCGTTGATGACGGCGTTGAATTTTCTTCTTACCTGCCGCACTGCACGAGCGGGTGTAATGGGTCGACTTTGAGTTTGTGGGAGGCAATTTCTCGTGGAATTTTCGATATATCTGCATGGGAAAAAGTGAATAGGTCTGGATGGTTAGATAAAAATTCACGGTACTGACCTGGATTTGATAGGTCGTGGCCTATGTAAGCTTTCTTTGCAGGGTCGATGGTGTTTAATTGGACGGGGTCGATGTCTTCGATCGTAGCCTTGCTAGCCTCGACGTCCTCGGGATCTTTGATGGCGTCCTTTGTCAGGTGGACCGTAGTCCCCGAAAGGGCTGGTTGTTATGCTTCAGCACTTGCTCCCATGAGTTGCTTGGTGTGTGTGTAATCCTGAGCTATTTTATAGCATTCTTGAGCGGTGCGGGGCTCGCCCCGTATGCTGTGCACTCCCTATGGAGTTGGGAATTTGATCACTTGATAGAAACTGGAGGGGACGGCCCTCGTGGCATGTATCCATGGGCGTCCGACAATGGCGTTGTATGGTGTTTCTTGGTTCATTACGTGGAAAGTGGTTTCCATCGTAACTCCTCCTTCCAGAACGGGCAGAGTCACCTCGCTTGAGGTTCTTTCTACTGCATTATTAAAACCCGTTAGTGTTATGCACCATGGAATTATTTTATCCTCAAGTCCCATGAGTGCAAGGACTCTTGGATGAATGATACATGCGTCACTTCCGTCGTCGACTATGATCCTTTTAACATTCGTATCTACTATGCGTAAAGTAATAACTAAGGCATCATAATGAGGAAAACACAAACCGTCAGCATCAGACTTATCGAAGGTGATACTATCTTTGAAGTCGTCATACCGTTCGTGAGCGATAGTTCGCTTTAACTTGTGGGTGGTGGTGAATTTGACGTGATTGATCGTTGATTCATTGCCATCCCCAATGATCATGTTGATGGTGCGTGTTGTTGAGGGCGTCCTAGGCGGGCCGTGGGGTTGTTCCCGCCCGCGTGCGAAGTTGAGCTTTCCTTTGTCACTGAGCTGTTCTTTCAAGCACTCTTGGTTTAGCATTCGGACAACCTCCTGTCGGAGCTCTATGCAGTTCTCCGTTCTGCGCTCCCGTTCTTGGTGGAACTCGCACAGGGCATTTGATTTTCTGGTGGCGGGGTTGGACTTCATCTTTGCTGGACTTTGTAGTTTGTTGCCAGCTTTTCCAGTGCGTACACTACTTCTGAAGGAGATACACAAAAAGTTATGTGCAAATAATGAAGGGGGCATACCTCTGTCGTTCCTTAGCGGGGCAACATGTCGTTGTAAGGCTTTCGCATGCCTTGGAAGTGCCGGATGCGAGGACCAGATGTATAGTTGGTGTCTTTCCTTGTTGAGGCGTGGGACTTGCTCCCGCCATCCCTCGCTGCACCGGTCCCTTCGGATTTCTAGGTGTATCATCGTCAACCAACGGGTTGGGCCGTTAAGGTCGTCATCATCCCCACGTACCTCAGCGCAGTAGGCATTGTGTATCTCTTCCCAGGTGGTGGGGTAATATTTCAGAAGACGGCTGAGTAGTTTCTTGGTTGCCCTTGAGCCATCTCTGCTGAGCCCGTTCTGAAAGGCCGCAACTCCCATGCCTTAGGACACGTTTGGTAGGCTCGTTCTGACCCTGTTGAACCTGGCTAGGAACTCCCTAAGTCCTTCTCCCGGGGTCTGTCGTACAGCAAAAATGTCGTTGACCCGTGCTTTCCGCCATCCTTGCTCCTGCATGGGCGGTGGAAAATTTATCCGTCATCTCCTCAAATGTGTAGATGCTTTTGGCCGGTAGCTGTGAGTACCACATTACGGCCCCTCCTAACAGTGTTACGCCTAACTTCTTCAAAAGTACGGGTGGTACCTGTTCTTTTGATAGATCATTGCCTTTGACGGCTGTGACATAGTGGATCAGGTGGTCCTCGGGATCGGTGGTCCCGTCATATACTTTCAAGTAGGAGGTATTCTGAAGGTCTTTGGGATAGGGTATGACGTAGCTCCTTCCGTGTAGGGTTGTTCAATGAACCTTCCCACGTCTCGGTTTTGTAGCAACTTGGGCGCGCCTGGGATCTTATCCACCCTTTCTTGGTGCTCATTCATTTGGTCGCGAAGCGACCTATTTTTGTTTTCCATTTCTTCTATCTTTTTTAGGATGGCTGTGAGTGTGCCGCCGTTAGCTTGAGCATCGGCGGTCACGTTTTTTTGTTCTCTTGACTTCGAGTTCATCTTAGGCTGCAATGTGATATGTTGCTGGGGTGAATCTATCATTTTGAGGCGGCTTCTTGGCTAGACTGCTCAGAGTGTCTGTCACCCACTCTTCCAGTAACTTCTTTACCACCAGGGGTGCTTCTTTGGTTGTAGATGTTGAAGCCTCTCTTTCTCGTGGAACCACCAGATCTTCTGACGAGGAAGGTAGGTGTTCCACGCTTACCAAGGTACTTGGGGTTGCGTGTAGGGCATCTCCTTCAGCAGCTGCGTTGAGAGCGCCTGTGAGATATGTTCTTACATCCAAGATAGCTTTCATTCTCGCGTTGTTCTCAGCCATTTTAGGTTGTGGAGAGTGGTCTTTTGAAGGATCTCTAAAAATGACATGTTTGATTCCCGAAATCCCCACAGACGACGCCAAATTGTTTTGCCAAAAAGTTATTTGAGTACCTAAATAGCTCTAAAACAATAAAAACTAATATGGGTTAATGTAAATCAAAAGTAATATGAACTAGAGTGCATAAAATGACCAAGATCTGTGACTTTGGTCAAGATTTTGGATAAACAGACCCGGATCCGTGATATTACGGTCCCGGGAGGTTCGTAGAAAAATATGGGACTCAGGAATATTCCCGAAATCGAAATTCGAGGTCCCTAGCCCGAGTATAGAACTTTTGAAAGAAATTATTTATCTGAAAATGATATGAAAAATTAAAATGAAAATGAGTTAGAAATATAGGTATCGAGCTCATATTTTGGTTCTGATGCTCGGTACAAGACTTAAAATGCATTAAGCGCTTTCTATGAAATTTGGTCGAAATCGTACGTCGTTTGACGTATTTCGGACCTAGATATCTAAAACTAGAGGTTGATGAACTTTGAAATGAAAAATGATGATTTTGAGATTTTGGGCAATTCAACCTCAATTCAAGGTCCAGTCTTAAATCAATTGCATATTTGAACTCGTGGGGTTATAGGTGAGTGGGTTTTGGTCCGAGCCTCGAGTTTGGACCATGTGGGATCGGGGTCGGATTTTTGGTATTTTGAAGAATGATAGGAAAATTATTTATAGGCTATGGAATTGTGTCTTGGAGCCATTATTTATAATATTGAACTAAATTGTGCCTAGATATTCATTATTTCGGAATTGGATTCTAGAGGGAAAGGCGGTGTTAGAGAAATGATTGCTATTTTCAGACGGAGGTAAGTGTTTTGTCTAACTTTGGCTTGAGGTAATAGGATTAGAGAGTTTTGATTTCTATTTGTTAATGATCGAGTACGGTGTATAGGCATGGTGACGAGTATCTATACACCGGTGTCTAGCATGACTGTGAGTTGTAAATGCTTTTAGTTCGAAAGATATGGCATAATTGTCCTGTTAATTTGATAAATTCCATGTAAAGTGTTAGATAAAAAGGAAATGAGCTAAAAGAGAATGTGATGAAATGACTCCCTTGCCAGGACGAGTGGACTGTTACTATTGTATTCTCCCTTACCGGGATATTTGGGTTGTTAGTTGTACCCTTTCCAGGTTTAGTTGTTATGTCGTTGAACTTCCCTAATGGGACCTTCTTTGAAGAGATTATTTGTGCTATTCATTATAATATGGGATCATGTGGTATGCAGTCCACTTATGAATTATAATATAGGATCGTGTGGCACGTCGTCCACTTATAAATTATAATATGAGATCGTGTGGCATGCCATCCACTTATGAATTATAATACGGTATCGTGTGGCACGCCGTCCACCTATGAAATACGAATTGGAATTGTGTGGCACACCGACTACTTATGCACTGATAAACGGGATCGTGTGACGCGCCGTACACTTATACATATATACGTCATAGTATTGAGATGGTTACGTTGTTATATCCATTGATTTGTTCTTTACTGTATCTCCCCGAGCATGCCCCTTTCCTTTTTTTGTTGGTATTTCATCGTTGTTATTTCCAATGCTTTGTACATATATATATATATCTGCATAGGTTAATTTTGGTAGGTCATGTCTAGCCTCGTCACTACTTCACCGGGGTTAGGCCAGGCACTTACCAACACATGGGATCGGTTGTGCTGATGCTACACCTCTGTGCTTTTTGCACAGATTATGGAACCAGGGCAACTTTTGGACCACAGCAGTGGCCTATTCGATCGGATCTGACTTCAGTCCTGGGGCTTCGAGGTAACCTAGCTGGCGTTCGCAGGTCGGAGTCATTTTCTATGTTTAGTTTGTTTTCTTTGTACCAAGACATACGTTTTATATTTTCATTCAGACATGTTTGAAGCACTCTTTAGTAGTCCGTGAGCCCGTGACACCAGATTTTTGGGTAGAGATATGTTTTAAACTTCCACATTATGATTTCATTTTTATTAAACTTAAAGTCTTCCGTTTTTATTTAATTATTTTCTGCATATTTATATTTTTGAGATTTATCAGAGAATATTTAAAATTTGGCTAGCCTAGATCCATTAGCAGGCGCCATCACGACTCCTGATGGTGGGAAAGTCAGGTCGTGACAGAGCTTCCTTTTGGTTAAGTTTTAATGGAGTTCGAATAGTGATGGTTTTAAGTTGCTATTGCAGCTGGGTTTGGATGATTTTCAAGAGTATTTAGCTGGAGAAGAGGGTGATTTTGACAATGTTTTTGGGGATGTTTGGTGTCTGAATTTCAGGTGGGTTTTTCCGAGTTTTTACATAGCTTTTGGGGCTGGTTTTGGGGTCTGTTTCAAGTGGGTTTTAGGGATGTTTTGGGCAGCAACTATGGTGGTTTTGGAGCTGCATTTTGTGGCTTTTAGAGCTGATTTTGGAAGCCTTTTTAAGTTAGTTTTTGGGCTTAAGGTTGAAGACGATGACTGTAATTTTTGTGAAGAAGAAGATTCCATGGCTGCCCTGCCTCTTTTTAGAATTGTAGTCTAGGTCGGTCCTCAAAATTAGAAGAAGAAAATTGCTGATTCAATGGGGTTTTTAGGTGTATTCGGTGTATATTTATATTTAGGTTAGGGGTATGGGCCTAGGGATTATGGGCTAGAGAACTGGACTAAAGACTAAAAAAATATGAACTACAAGACTTAAATACGAGATAAACCAATCTAAACTAATTTCTCCTTCTAAAATTTTATACAATTATAATATATAAAAATATAAAAACTAATTTTAATTAATTGAACTAAACTATAAAACATAAACTATTTTTTATGTTTTCAAGGTTATTTAAAAATAGATATAAGGTACTATTTTTGCATATTTTTTTATTTAAATTTAAGAAAGATACGTAAATTAAAATATTTTTTTGTATTTTTTATTTTGTATGACGAAATAAAATAAAAGAGTCAAAGTTAGTTGAAATAAAAATATTAGGCCAAAATAAAATATTCACACGCTAAAATGGGTGAAATTTCGGGGCGGGTTAAAAATTACATGTCTACGCCTACTTTTGGAATTGGAATCCGACCTCGATATCAAAATGCCCAACCCCAGTCAAACTTCCCAAAAACCTTCCAATTTTTTCAACCTTCGTCAATTAACGTCAAAATGACCTACGGACCTCCAAATCAACATCCGGATGAACTCCTAAGAACAAAATTACCACACGGAGCTATTGGAATCGATCAAACTTCATTCTAGAATCGTCTTAGCATAAATCAAGCTATGGCCAACTCTTACAACTCAATCTTCAAAATTAGGGATTGTGTTTCCCATTCTACTACGAAACTCTCCCAAACCTGACACCAAGAACACCGGCAAGTAAAGTAATCAGAAAATAAAATAGAGGAAGCAATAAATAGGGGTTTGGGACTCATCCTCTCAAAACGACCTGTCGGGTTATTACAAGGACAACCTAATATTAACAGAATTTTTGTAGCATAGGTTCATGAAAAGAATACAATTTAACTTAAACAATACGGTTTCATGCAAATGCATCCAACAATTAGGTATAACCATGTGAATGACATAGTAACAGCCCAAAAGTTGCCTTTAGGCCACAGTTACCAGATACATGTATATAGAAGGAAAGCATTTAGACACTCAGATTTTTATGTCATAAACTTACGAACTTTCAGATTCATCTTAATCAAGATTATCAAACAATAAACTCAACCACAAGACTAAACAAGATATAGGGATACAATATGTAAAGGTAAAGATCACTGCAGAATCATCAATTGAAGACTATGAAGTTTAGGTAAGTGTGAACAATCATTCAAGGCACATTATAACTTAAACGTGTGGACTGTTGGAACTCATAAATGAAAATCATCAAGAATCATCTAATAACTTGATTAATAATTAATTAAAGACTCAAAATGAAGGACAAATAATCATGTAGACAATACACTATCATAAACAGAATCATTCCCATACTAATTACAAACGTCATAAACAACTATAATTCTCAAAAGATAACTAGAACATTCATAGCGTTCAGATAAGATGAGCAAAAAAGAGAAATTAAGAATGTACTTGTAATGACCCGAGCGGACGTTTTGAGCATTTGCATTCCGTTAAACAATTTTGAAGTCTTTCTTCGCTTCATATGATGTATTATGACTTGTGTGAATCATAGATTTTGGTTTTCAGGTTATTAGGAACTGAATTGAAAGAATGATTCTCAACTAGGAAGCTTTAAGTTGGAATAACAGACTAAGTTTGAATTTTTAGTACTTGACCTAGGATTAGAGTTTTGATGGTTCCATTAGGTCAGGATGGTGATTTTGGAATTAGGCGTATTCCTGGATTTGCATTTGATATTTCTAGAAGGTTTTAGTATTGTTAGGAAAAGTTGGAAATTTGAAGGTTTGAAAAGTTCATAAGTTTGATCGAGAGTTGGCTTTAATAATATTGGGTTCAGATTGTGATTCCTAGAATTTGAATAGCTTCTTTATGTCATCTAGGACTTGTCTGCAAAATTCGAGCTTATTTCGAATTGATTTGATAAGGTTCGGTACGGGTTTTGGAAGTTGAAAGATTTAAAGTACATGAAGTTCGATTTGAGGTGTGATTCGTGGTTTTGATATTGTTATGCGTGATTTAAGGCCTCAAATGAGTCCATGTTATGTTATGGAGTTATTTGGGTCTAAAGCCACTGAGTGGACTACATGAGTGATTAGAGTGTTTCTTGCCATCCATCCTGAGTTTTGGGCCATCTTGTCAAGTAGGATCTTGCTTCTGAATGTTTTGCTAAAAAATGCTCCACATGCCGAAGCATAAACATTGGCCTTCAAGCTATCTATCGATCCATGTAGAACCTCTGCCCTAACATCTGCTCCGGAATACCATGATGTGGACGCGTAACTGACAGGCCCTTGAACCTCTCCCACGTTTCTTGTAATGTCTCTGTTGGTGTCCCAAGCTCAATATCTCATCAATTTGTTGAGTAGTCTTATGTGGTAGGAAGAATTTGTTCATAAATTGCTTGAGTAATTCCTCCCCAGTAGTGATAGAGATTATGGGGAGGAAATTAAGCCAAGTCTGAGCCACTCCCGTAACTGGGAATGGAAATAACAACAGCCATATTGCTTCCGGTGTCACATTATGTTGCCTTTGCGTGGCACAGATTGACAGGAAATTCTTCAGATGCTGCTGAGGATCTTCAACACATGACCCCGACAACAGTCCCTTGTTATGAAACAAATGTAGCATGTTATTTGTGATTCGGAATGGTTATGCTTGTATCTGAGGGACTGCTAGGTTGACAGTGGTGGGCCAATCATACAATGTTGCTTCTAGTATAAAAGGCGCCACACCCTGATTGTTCGGGTCATTCACGTTGTTGCTGCTGTTTAGATTATCGTCTTCCATATCTGGTTCAATTTTGTTTTATTGAGTTCTGTTGCGGTTTACCCTTCTTGTTTGCAGGGTTCAATGCCTTGAAAATTTTCTCAAGATCTGATATTTCTTTGATCAATTCACTAGTTCTTGAGGAGTTCTAGGCATGCACCTGTAAACCCAAGACTACAAACGATAAAATTTTAATATGTTCAGTTTGAATTGAAGAAAATTGACTACACTAAAAATTTTAGTACTATTTTAAACTGCAATTAACAACACTGTTCATTTCCTGGCAACAACGCTAAAAATTTTATCACGCTCAACTATGCCTTATAAAAAGGACAAAGCGGTTACTGCAAATATATTCCGCTTAATAAGTTCGGAGTCGAATTCCACATAAAATTAACATATCAATCACAGCTATTGGACTTACACAAATTCATGTATTCAATCTTTAGAAATATTTGAATAATAGGTTGGATGTTTACTAACTAAATGTTATGTAATGACAATGCAATAATTAAGAACTAACAATGAATGGGTTGCAGGTAAGAGTTGGAATGGTTTAAGGTTCTGATTTTCCCTATTTTCGGAATCATTTCCACTATGTTTGCTATAAATTTAGCTAAGTTTTCTCTATCTATCATTAGCACTATGACTATCATAACTCTCTCCCGAGTAATTATAATAATATACTAGACATATTCTCTGAATTACGCTAGCAAGCCTTAAGTACAACTCACTTAGATCGCACCCAAGGTTTCGTTATCCCTAACCCCACCTTTAAAGCATTCGTATTGATCCCTCATATACTTTAGGAGTAGTGTTGTTCAACAGCTATCTAAATATGCACTCTCTCTCGAGTAATACATGTTAAATTGGCACAGTCGATTGGGCGCCTTCAATCAACAACAATCACAATATAGTTTAAACAAAAAGAGAAAATACTATGACAAATCTATATTAACATAACAAGAAAATCATCCTCCGATACGTTCCATCAAAACCCTAGATTAGGAGTTAAGCTTGCACAATTTTTTTCACAATCAACACAATAGAATTAATCATCAATGATATAAACAAGAGGAAGAAAGATAAAAACTCTATGTCGAATCTTCGGTCTTGCTTCTTGCATGTTCTTGCATTTAAATCCTTCCAAAAATCAAGCTACCCACTTTTTGGGCGAGCTGGGATTCAAATAAGTCAAGGAGAGTCGCCTCTAAACTTACAAATTTACCCCTTAAATAAAAATTCTCGGAGAGACGTGCGCGGCCGCAGATCAACCGCGGATGGACCGCACATATTCCCTTTTGTTCTGCCTGATGAGCCCGGCCGTGGGCAGCCGAGGATCGACCGCGCACCCGGAGGAGATTTCTGCCTTCATGTATTTCTTCTTTTGCACGCACTCACCTCTGATTGGCCTTCATTGCTCCATATTAACTCCAAAATACTGTTTAATGTCCTCAGAATCCAAAATTGCTCTTACAAAGCATAAATTTCTTAATTAGAGCAAATTGTTATCATTTAACATTCATATATCAATAAAGTGCAACTAAATTGGAGCGTAAATAGGTAGCAAGACTATATAATTATAGCCTACTTTCATATATCTTCGACGAACACTAAAATTATACGAAGGAAATAAACTAACTAAATAAATTTAAATATACTATTTGAGAGAATTTTAAATTAGGAGGACAATAACATATGTATTTTGTTTTTTCCTAATCAGTTGTCTTCGCCATTTTAAATTTACTTCCTTTTTTGTTTTATTATGAGTATGTGTTACTAAAATTTCCGAAAAACATTAGAAAAATATGCTTAAATGTAATTTACCTAGACTTTGACGCCTCAATTGATAGAGATTCCTGTGAAGTAATGGAAGAGCCAAGGGTTTAAGAGCAAGACAGAAATTCTATCACCTGTTGCAGTTAGGGGTGAGTATAAAATCCAAAAAATTAAAAATAGATCGAATCGAGTTAATTTGGTAATTCAGTATTAGTTCTTCAGTTGTTTTTGTCACGACCCCAGTTCGTCCTCCGTGAACTTTGCAGAAAATATAACTTAAAACCAAGATTTGACAAAATGAAAACGAAATATACAACATAATTACACTCGGCATATACAACATAATATCTCAAACTTCTACAATACCATCTCAAAATCCGAAAACACACGGGGACACAAGCTCAAAGAAAGATAGTAAATGCTCTATCTACAGAAATGTCTACATCAAAGTACGATAGAAGGGCTAACACTACAAGATAGAATAAAGAGGAAGACTCTTCAGTCTGCAGACGCGGCGGATATACCTCGAAGTCTCTAAGCCTCTCCTTGTCTCAAGGATGATAAGCAAGTGTAGCAGTACATGGATCTGCACATGAAAAACATGCGCAGAAAGGGCATGAGTATACTACAACGGAACTCAGTAAGTACCAAGCCTAACCTCGGTTGGATAGTGATGAGGAAGGTCAGAGCCTTACTAAGATAAATAAATAATAAAATGACTAGATAAACAAGTAATTGAGAATCTACAGTAAAAATATATACAAGTTAATAAAGATGCAGTACAATAACAGAAATAAGGCAAACACAATAAAATACCGCTCACAACAAGGATGATAACCGGAGATCTCTTAGTATCCTCATCGTGTACACTAGAGATATCTTGGTATTCCGATGATCTCTTGGTATCCTCAATAAATATGCTAGGGATCTCTTGGTATCCCGAGGAATTCTTGGTATCCTCAGTATGTATGCTAGGGATCTCTAGGTATCCTCAATATATATATATATATATATATATATATATATATATATATATATATATATATATATATATATATATATATATATATATATATATATATATATATATATATATATATATATATGCCAGGGATATCTTGGTATCCCGTATCTCAGTCCAGATCATAAACATGTGCAGCGGAGCTCCCGGGATGCCGTCCCGTAGTCCTAAATTAAATCACACAGCAACAGCTCAAGAATATCAAAACAAATATTAAGTCTGTAACAAGTAAACAGTAATTTCTAGCCTAACATGCTTTACGTAATGCAATGAAGGCAATTTAAGCAAATAGTCAATTAAATCAACTAAGCATGCTTTTCTAAACACGGGCTACGTTTGCACGTAGAATAAAACATGTAAGAAAGGAACTCAGTTTAAGTACTTAAAGTAAAATCGGATTTTCAACAATTAGCTCAACTACACGCTCGTCACCTCACGTACAAGGCATTCAATTACCAAATATCATATCCTAAGAGGAAAGGTCCCCCACAAAAGGTTAGACAAGCCACTTACCTCGAACGAGCTCAAAATAAACTCGAAATTATATTTTTGCCATGAGTATTCGACTCCAAATAGCCCAAATCTATTCAATTTCATTTCATAATGTAAATAATATTTCAAGAAATTGATTCTACAATCAAATTCTAAGCTAATACGCAAAATCATGTAATATAACTAAAATGCTCCTAGGACCCACGTCTCGGAATCGAGTGAAATTTCTATTTTTAGAATCCTCACACTCACATGAGTCTAATCATATAAAAACCTCTCAAATAGGATGTCAAAAACCCAATCAAGACTAAATTTCTAGGTCTAATAACTTTTTCCCAATTTCTACTAAAATTCCGAAGTTATAGGATGAATTTAAGGTAAGGTTCATGGGAATTATTCTAAACAGAGTAAGAATCACTTACCCAAGTTGCCCGGGTAAAAATGCTCTCAAAAATCATGATCTCCCGAGCTCCCAAGTCCAAAATATGATTATGGTCTAAACCCTCGATTTTGGGTTTTAAATTCTGCCCAGAGATTTCCTTAATCGCGATCGTGTAAGTCCATTCGCGACCGTGGAGAGCAATAATTCATGCGCCTCAAATCACTCTATGCCAACACGGAACCCCGTGCACAAATGCGATGCGCTAATCCCCTCGACCTATGTGATCGCGATTGACTCTACGCGACCGCGTAGAGAAATGTCCGACTAACCTATGCCGCCTTATTTGTTCTTTGCGAACTAGGCCTTGCCCACGCATTCGCGATTCGACACTGCCCCAAAGCTACGTGTTCGCATCCCTCTTCATGCGAACATGAAGTGCAAAATCCCTCAGCCTTGGCTAAGCCTTCACGATCGCGATACTCTCCGCACGATCGCGATGAAGAAATGCCTGCAACACCTGAACTTGAATTTCTGCAACTTTTTAACAACTCAAAATGGTCCGTTGAGCATCCAAAACACACCCGAGACCCCCCAGAACTCAACCAAAAGCACCAACATAACATAAAACATCATTCAAACATGTACCAATCCTTAAACCACCTAAAATAATATCGAAAACTCGAATTAATCAAGGATTTAAGCTTAAGAACTCCAAATTTACTCAAAATACGCTTTCGATAAAAAACCTAACGAAACCACGTCCGAACGACCTGAAATTTACACACAATCTCAAATGACGTGGAGAAACTAATGCAACTTTCGAAATTCCATTTCGACCCTCGAATCAAAATCTCACTATCAGATCGAAAATTTCAAAAATTCAAACTTTGGCATTTCAAGCCTAAATTAGCTAAGGGCATCCAAAACACAATTCGGACACGCTTCCAACCCTAAATCACCCAATAGAGCTAACGAAATAATTGGATTTCCATTCCGAGGCTATTTTTACAATGTTTCGACTATGGTCAACTTTTAAACACTTAAGCTCACATTTAGGTACTAAGTGTCGCAAGACTCTTCGAAACTCAAAACCGAACATCCCGACAATTCACATTAGCAGAATAAACTTGGGGAAAAAAGTTAATAGGGGAACGAGGCATTAATTCTTAAGATGATCGGACGGGTTGTCACATCCTCCTACACGTAAACATTCGTTCGTCCTCGAACGAGCATAAATACATACCTGAAGTAGTGAAAAGATCAGGGTAACGGCTGCGCATATCCTTCTCGGTCTCCCAGGTTGCCTCCTTGACTAGATGACCCCGCCACTAAACCTTTACTGAAGCAATGTTCTTTGACCTCAACTTTCTGACCTGCCTGTCCAATATAGCAATTAGCTCCTCAATATAGGATAGATCCTTGTCCAGCTGGACCGAACTGAAATCCAACACGTGCGAAAGATCACCATGATACCTCCGGAGCATCGAAATATGAAATACCGGATGAACTCCTACCAAGCTGGGAGGTAAGGCAAGCTAATAAGCAACCTCCCCGACATGCCTCAATATCTCAAAAGGGACAATAAACCTCGGACTCAACTTTCCTTTCTTCCCACACCTCATAACGACCTTCATAGGCGAAACCCGAAGCAGAACAAGCTCTCCAACCATATAGGAAACATCATAAACCTTCAGGTCCGCGTAACTCTTCTGTCTGGACTAGGATGTACGGAGTCTATCATGAATCACCTTAATATTCTCCAAGGCATCCTGAACCAAATTTGTGCCCAATAGTCTAGCCTTACCCGACTCAAAACAACCAAACCGCCTACTATATAAGACCTCATACGACGCCATCTGAATGCTGGACTGATAATTGCTATTGTAAGCAAACTTCGCCAATGGCAAGAACTGATCCTAAGACCCTTCAAACTCAATAACGCACACATGGAGCATATCCTCAAGAAACTGAATGGTGCACTCGGACTTTCCGTCCGTCTGAGGATGAAATGATGTGCTCAACTCCACTCGAGTACCCAACTCCTACTGAACGGTCCTCCAGAACCGTGATGTGAACTGAGTACCTCTGTCTGAAATGATGGAAACTGGACTACCATGCAAACGAACTATCTCCCGGATATAAATCTCTGCCAACCGTTCCGAAGAACAAGTAGTGCACCCAGGAATAAAATGAGTGGACATGGTCATCCGATCCACAGTCACCCAAATGGCATCAAACTTCCTCAAAGTTCGTGGGGGCCCAACTACAAAGTCCATGGTGATCCGCTCCCACTTCCACTTCAGAATCTCTATCTGCTGAATCAATCCACGCGGTCTCTAGTGCTTTTACTTCACCTACTGGTAGTTGAGACACCGAGCTACGAATCCAACTATATCTTTCTTCATCCGCTCCTACCAATAGTGTTGCGTCAAATCCCGATACATCTTTGCCACACCCGAATGAATGGAATACCGCGAGCTATGGACCTCCTGCAGAATCAACTCTCGAATACCATCAACATTGGGTACACATACCCGACCTTGTATCCTCAATACCACATCTTCACCAATAGTCACATCTCGGGAACCTCCATGATGAACTTCATCATACTGCCGCTCGCTGATACGATCAAATAGGGAAGACCGAGAAACCATGCAAGCTAAAACTCGGCTGGGCTTTGGAAGGTCCAATATCATAAACTGGCTGGATAGGGCCTGAATATCCATCGCCATAGGCCTCTCTGATGTTGGTAAATAAGCCAAGCTCCCCAAACTCTCTGCCCAGCGACTCAAAGCATCGGCCACCACATTACCCTTGCCCGGATGATACAAAATAGTGATATCATAGTCCTGTAACAACTCCAACCACCTCATCTGACACAAATTTGGATCCTTTTGCTTGAACAAGTGTTGCAAGGTCCGATGGTTAGTATAAATCTACAAGGCAAACCGTATAAGTAATGGCGCCATATCTTCAGGGAGTGAAAAATGACAGCTAGTTCAAGGTCGTGAACAGGGTAGTTCTTCTCATGTATTTCAATTGTCTAGACTCGCAGGTAATCACCCTACCGTCCTGTATCAACACCGCTCCGAGGCCAACCCTCGAGGCATCACAATAGACCGTATAAGACTACGAACCTGTAGGCAATATCAAAATTGGGGCTTTAATCAAAGTTGTCTTGAGCTTCTGAAAGCTCGCCTCACACTCCTCTGTCTACTGAAATGGAGCACCCTTCTAGGTCAACCTAGTCATAGGGGCTGCAATCGATGAAAACCCATCAACAAAATGACGGTAGTAACCCGCCAAGCCAAGGAAACTACGAATCTCTGTAGCTGAGGAGGGTCTGGGCCAACTCTGCACTACCTCAACTTTCTTCAGATCCACCTGTACACCCTCACGACACCACGTGACCCAAAAAGCCATGGAATTCAACCAAAGCTCACATTCCGAGAACTTTGCATATAATTTCTTTTCCTTCTGAGTCTGAAGCACTGTCCTCAGGTGTTGCTCATGATCTTCCCGACTCCCAGAGTATACAAGAATATTATAAATAAAGACAATGACGAACGAGTTAAGGTATGGCCGGAATACACCATGCATCAATGCATAAAAGCTGTTGGGGCATTGGTCAGCCCAAATGGCATGACAAGGAACTCGTAATGACCATACCAAGTCCTGAAGGTAGTCTTCGGGATATCTGGCTCCCGAATCTTCAAATGATGGTAACCTGAGCGCAAGTCAATCTTAGAATATACATGTGCGCCCTGAAGCTAGTCAAATAGATCATCAATACGAGATAAAGGCTAATGGTTCTTCATTGTAACCTTGTTCAACTGGCGACAATCAATATACATACGCATAGCACCATCTTTTATCTTCACAAACAAGACATGAGCACCCCAAGGTAAAATACTGGGTCGAATAAAACCCTTATCAAGCAATTTTGTGATCGATCCGTCAACCCATTCAACTCAAAAGGAGCTATACGATACGGAGTAATAGAAATGGGCTGAGTGCCTTGCAACAGATCAATGCCAAAATCAATATCTCTATTAGGCGGCATGACCGGAATATCAGCTGGGAACACATCGGGAAAGTCTCGTATTACTAGGACTGAATCAGCCGAAGGAATATCAATACTGACATCTCTCACATAAGCTAAATACGCATCACACCCAACTATACAATGAGCTTTAAGAACGTGTTTGGAAAGCCACCTAGGAATTGGATTTGGATGTATTTACACAATTTGGCATGTTTGTTCGGCTAAGTAATTACTTGGTCAGCATGAAATTGGGTGTAACTGGAAGGGTGTAATTACACTCTCCAATTCCCAAAGGGGATGTGAGAATTAGTGATAATTACACTGTATAATTACAAGGTTATTTTTTATTTTATTTCCTTTTTATTTTTATTTTTATTTATTTTCGTTTTCAACTTTTTACTTATATTATTTTAATTTTTAAAATTTTATTTTTACTTTTTAGTTTCTTTTAAAATTTTAAAATATATTTTTCTTTGTACATTATTTATCTTTTATTTCTCTTCCTTTATTTCTTGTTATTTCATGTAATTGCTTATATTTTATTATTCTATTTTTTGAAACTACACCTCGTAATATTATAAATAATGAGTCATTTATAAACTTGTCACATAATGTGATGTAATTAAAGTGAAATTTTATTGTTGAATACGGTTTTAAACTTATTATGTTTCCTAATCTAAAATTATAGTAGAACTTACTATTGTTATGTCGAAATTTGACATATGCAAAATAATTTTTTTTAAATTTTGAAATTGTGTTATATTCATGGTTCCAATTTACTTGTTTTAGTAATATTGGCTCATGTCGCATGTTGTTCATTTTTTAGTTAGAATTGATAGATCAACTTTGTCAAATATTTGAATAATGTTATGATATTATATTTATAAATATTAATTTATTTTATCCAATATGAATTTCATGAAGTTCTTACAAAAAAAATATTTTTATTTGTTTAACTATCTAAAATAAATATTATTAATTTTAAAAAATATATATATATATATAAATTATTTTTATAATATTAGTTATAAATATATGATTACTTATAAATGTATATTCACGAAAATGTGCATCTTAAATACCAAATATAATATTATTTATACTTATTATAAATTTATAGTCATATATTTATTATATTAACTTTTAAGTTTTGATACTTACTTAATTTAAAATTTAATCAAATTGTGTAATTACAATTGTGCAACCAAACAGTAAACTTAAAATTACACTGTAATTACACTATGACAAACAAACAGGTCGTCGTAATTACACAACTGAATAATTACTATGCTGTGTAATTATTACCGTAGTAATTACACCAATTTCAATTACATGATAACTTTCTAAACATGCTCTAAGAAAAGAGATAACTCTACTAGGAGTGTGATCTAAAGTATAACTACACTCGACACGCAGTACGCCTGGCATACCCAGCGTCACGGTCTTGGCGTGACAATTAAGAATAGCATAATAGGGTGACAACCAGTCCATGCCTAAAGTAATGTCAAAAGCAACCATGCTAAGTAACAATAAATCACTTTGCTCTCAAAACCACGAATATAAATCAAACACGGTCGATAAACGCGGTCCACAACAAGAGAATCTCCCACAAAAGTAGAAACATAAAGAGGGGAGCTCAAAGAATCTCGGGTTACACCCAAATGCAAAGCAAATAAGAAGACACATAAGAATAAGTGGAGCCTGGATCGAATGGAACCGATGCATCTCTGTGACAAACCAATATAATACCCTGGATGACATAATTGGAGGCAACAACCTCGATACGTGCAGGAATTCCAAATGACATGACAGAACTACTGCAACTTCCGAAATTTCATTCCGACCCTCGGATCAAAATCTCACTATTGGAACGGAAACTTCAAAAATTCAAACTTCGGCATTTCAAGCCTAAATTAGTTGCGTGCCTCCAAAACATAATCCGAACACGCTCCCAACCCTAAAATCACCCAACGGAGCTAATAGAACCATTGGATTTTCATTCTGAAGCCGTCTTCACACTGTTCCGACTACCGTCAACTTTCTAATACTTAAGCTCTTATTTAGGGACTAAGCGTCCCAAAACTTTCCGAAACTCAAAACCGAACATCCCGACAATTCATATTAGCAGAAATAAACTTGGGAAAAGCAGTTAATAGGGGATCAAGGCGTTAATTAATAAGAAGACCGGCCGGACCGTTACAGTTTTGTACTAATTCGATATAAATATTTGAGAAGTTCGATATTTCAATATAGTTCTTGGTATTGAGTTTTTGATACTTCAACAAATCGGAATACTGAAGTATCGAACCATTATCAATTATGGAGTTTGGACTACGTTTAAGGTCTTGACTTTAATTATTGAAATAAATGTTTGGTTGCTATTAAAACTATATCGAAATTATACATATAAAAAATATCGAACCGTATTAAATTACTTAAATATAATATTTAATATGTATAATTAATGTATCGAATACTGAAATATCAAATAGTAATTCTTAAACATCATACGGAAGTACCAAATGCGGACCCCTAATTGCCGTAGATCGCTTTTTCCCGGAAGGAAAATATTCTGTGTCCCCCTTTTCCTAGAACCACTTGGCATTCTCACTCCTTTAGCTAGCCGTGACTTTTATTTAATTTTATTTTTAAAATAAGTAAGATACTGAGATGTGACTAAAATCAATACGGAATAAAAAGAAATAAGAATTATTACTCCTACATCGGGATAAAACAACAGAGAGATGAGTAGAGTCATTTTGTTTGTATACCTTCCACCCACTCCTTTATTTTTTACCTTTTTATTTTACTTTAAGAATTAAGATGCTTTAATTTTTAATTTAAGTATTTACAACAACAATAATAATAATCAAGTGAAATTTTAAAGTGGGGTCTGGGGAAGGTGATATGTACGCAGACCTTACCCCTATTCTGAAGGAGTAGAGAGGCTGTTTCTGAAAGACCATCGGCTCAAGAAGGCTAAAAGACAGAAGAAGATAATATTAGTAACACCACCGAAATAATATGAAATAAAATGACCAATAAAAAAAGAAACCAAGAAAAATGATCCAAAGCAAAATCAAAAGCAAGGCAAGCAGAATAGTATCCCTACCAAACTAGTCTAACACAAATATGGTATAAGATAAGACTCAACTACCTCCTAACCTACAACCCTAATACTCGACCTCCGCATGTTCCTATCAAGTGCCATGTCCTCGAAAATCTGAAGTCTCGCCATATCATGCCTGATCACTTCCCCTCAATACTTCTTAGGTCGCCCTCTACCTCTTCTCGTGCCTTCCATCACCAGACGTTTACACGCCCTTACCGGAGCATCCAGGCTTCTCCTCTGAATATGCCCAAACCATCTGAGCCTTGCTTTCCGCATCTTGTCATCAATAGGAGCCACGTATATCTTCTCCCGAATATCAACATTCCTAATATTATCCAACATAGTGTGCCCGCACATCCATCCCAACATTCTCATTTCGGCTGCCTCCATCCTCTGGATATGTGATTTCTTAACCGGCCAACACTCAACCCCATACATCATGGACGGCCTAACCACCGCTTTATAGAACTTACCTTTGAGTATAAGTGACACTCTCTTATCACATAGTACTCCAGATGTTAATCTCCACTTCATCCATCCTACCCCAATACGGTGTGTAATATCCTCGTCGATATCCCCTCCCCCTAGATAACCGGCCCCAGGTACTTGAAGCTGTCTCTACTCGGGATGACATGTGATCCTAGACTCACATCCACGCCTACTTCCCTCTGCTCAGCATTGAACTTACACTCCAGGTATTTCGTCTTTGTCTTACTAAGCTTGGAACCTTTAGATTCAAGAGCTTGTCTAAGAACCTCCAACCTTTCGTTAACACCAGTCTGCGAATCATCAATCAGAACTATGTCATCGGCGAATAGCATGCACCATGGCACATACCCTTGAATGTGATGTGTCAATGCATCCGGGCGAATATAAACGGACTGAGCGCAGAACCTTGGTGTAACCCTATAGCAACTGGAAAATACTCAGAGACGCCTCCTCCTGTCCTAACCCGAGTCTACACCCCATCATAAATGTTCTTAATCACCATAAGGTAGGGAGCCGACACGCCTTTTGCCTTCAAGCTTCTCCAAAAGACTTCTCTTGGAACCTTATCATACGTTTTTTCTAGGTCAATAAACACATTGTGCAGGCCTTTCTTCCTATCCATATACTGTTCAACCAACCTCCTAACAAGGTGTATAGCTTCTGTAGTAGAACTACCCGACATAAAACCAAACTGGTTGTCGGAAATGTACACCGTCATCCTCAACCTTGCTTCGACCACCCTCTCCCATACTTTTATGGTATGACTCCGTAATTTGATACCCCTATAGTTGTTACAACTCTAGATATCACCCTTATTCATATACAGTATGACCATCATACTCCACCTCCACTCTTACGGCATCCTTTTCGCCTTAAAAATAACATTAAACAACCTAGTCAACCACGTCAAACCTGCTTTCTCCACACACTTCCAAAATTCTACTGGAATCTCGTCAGGCCCAATCGCTTTACCCCAACACATCTTACTCACAACTCCGCGACCTCCTCAACCTTGATGCGCTTGCAGTTCCTAGAGTCACTGTGACTCTCAGAATGCTCCAATTCATCGAGCACAATATCCCGATCCCCTACTTTGTTAAGAAGTCTTTGAAAGTAGGTCTGCCATCTCCTCTTAATCTGGGAATCTTCCATTAATACTCTACCATCGTCGTCCTTGATGCATCTCACTCGGTCAAAATCTCGAGCTTTCCTCTCTCTCAGCTTGGACAACCGAAATAACTTCTTCTCCCCGCCTTTCTCCCCTATTTCCTCGTACATACTACTATAGGCTGCAGTCATAGCCACTGTGACTGCCAATTTTGCTTCATTCCTAGCTACCTTATACCTCTTTATGGATGCTCGCCTCTCCTCATCGCCTATGTTTCCCACTAATGAACGATACGCCTTTTTCTTCGCTTCCACTTTACCTTGTACCACTTCATTCCTCCACCAATCACCTTTGTGCCTGCCGGAGACGCCCGTCGAGACCCCTAACATCTCTCTCACAGCCTCTCTTATACAGTCGACTATTGTTGACTATATAGTGCTCGTGTCACCATTGTTCCTCCAAGCTCCTATAGCCGACAACCGACCCTCCAGCTCTTGGATTTATTCTTAGTTAATGCTCCCCACCTGATCATTTGTCGTCCTCGAGCAGAAATTTTCCTCCATTTTACCATGAGACTGTGACGACCCGGCCGGTCGTCTTTATGCGTCGTTTCCCCATTTTCTGCTACTCCTAAGTTCATTTCTGCTATTTTGTCTTGCCGGGATGTTCGATAATAGAATTCGGAGTGTTTTGGGACAGTTAGTCCCTAAATGAGAGCTTACGAGTTGGAAAAGGGTCCATAATCAGAACAGTGTCAAGACGACCTCAGAATGGAAAATCGATGGTTCCTTTAGCTCCGTTAGGTGATTTCGGGGTTGGGAGCGTGTTCAAAATGTATTTTGGATGTCCGTAGATCATTTTGGCTATAAATGCCGAAAGTTAGAATTTTGAAGTTTCCGGTCTGATAGTGAAATTTTAATTTGAGGGTCGGAATGAAATTCCGAAAGTTTCTCTAGAACCTTCATGTCATTTGAGACGTGCGTGCAAAATTTCAGGTCAAACGGGCCTGTTTTGGTTAGGTTTTGAATCGAAAGCGAATTTGGTTAAGTTTTTAAGTCCAAATCATTGATTAATTCGAGTTTCTGGCGTTGTTTTATGTGGTTTAAGTATTGGTACAAGTTTGAATGATGTTATGGGATATGTTCATGGGTTTAGTTGAGGTCCAGGGGGCCTCAGATGTGTTTCGGATGCTCAATAGAGCAATTCTGGACTCAAAAAGATTGCAGAAGTTTAGCTGTTGGGTTGCAGACCATTTCTTCTATGCGATCGCATGGATTTGTCTGCGATCGCGTAGTGCTGTCCGTGGAGGTCCTCTATTCCTTCTACGCGATCGCATCTTCTTGTTCGTGATCGCATAAGTTGGCTTCTTTCCCTTCTGCGATCACAATTAGTTCAATGCGTTCGCACTGAGTAAACGTAGTTCGGAGTCTCAGGGTTCCCTTCCTTCTATGCGATCTCAGGAAGCCTTATGCGATCGCATAGCTCTCTGTTGTTCTTCTCCGCGATCACATGCAACAGGCTGCGTTCGCATAGCACATTTCTCCAACTTTCCAGATTCTTTCTACGCGATCGCATTCTCATTTACGCGATCGCATAGTGTAAATCACTGGGGCAGTTATAAATATTTCAAAACGAACCATTCTTCCATTTTTACAAAACTCAAGCTAGGGAGCTCGGTTTTGGGAGATTTTCGAAGGGTTTTTAAAGGGAACGATTGGGTAACGATTCCTTACTCTCTTATGATTATTACCCACTAATCTAAACTCGAATTCAAGCTTTAATTTCGGATTTAGCATGAAAATTGGGGTTAAGTTCTTAGACCTAACTTTGATGATTTGAAGGGGCATTTGACCTCCGAATTAGGAGATTATTATATGGTTAGACTTGTGAGAATACGAGGGTTCTGAAATTATAAAATTTTTTTTGATTCCGAGGCGTTGGCCTGAGGGGCATTTTGGTCATTTCACCTATTTTCGCGCCGTAGCTTTAATTTTAACAGTGTAATTAGTTACTTTCGATGTTATTTTATGTTATGTAATTGGTTTGAATAGATTTGGACCACTCAAAGTTAGATACTCGTGGCAAGGATATTGTTTCTTAGCAGTTTTGTACCAATTCGAGGTAAGTGGCTTGTCTAACCTTGTGTGGGGGATCTCTCCCCTTAGGATATCTTTGTCATTGTTTAAAAGCCTGGTGCGCGGGGTGACGAGCGTGTACTTGTGGTAGTTGTTGGAAATCCACCTTACTTGGCTTATTTAGACTGTGTTTTTACTCTATATTTAACTGTTGAAAATGAAACTTCGCTTGTTTCATTTAGGGAAAACATGTTAGTAATTTAGTTGCTCTATTTGACTAATTGAAATATCTGTTTTTCCTTGGAGAGTATGCTAGGGACTTATTTACTCTATTTGACTAAATTGCCATATTTGTTTTTCTTGCGAAGCATGTTAGATTCTCGACTTTCTTGTTGTTCACATTTTGCTTCCTTTCCGTTATATATTAAATTTGATGTGCTATATTTTGCTTTTGAGACTGCGGGTTCAATTCCCAGAGATCCTCAGATATTGATAAAGTGGACTGCGAGTTCAATTCCCGGAGCTCCACGTGGCGATGGACTGCGGGTTCAATTCCCGGAGCTCCACATGGCGATGGACTGCGGGTTCAATTCCCGGATATCCTCGGATATCGATAAAGTGGACTGCAGGTTCAATTCCCGGAGCTCCACATGGCGATGGACTGCGGGTTCAATTCCCGGAGATCCTCGTATATTGATAAAGTGGACTGCAGGTTCAATTTCCGAAGCTCCACGTGGCGATGGACTGCGGGTTCAATTCACGGAGATCTTTAGATAATGATAAAATTGACTGCAGGTTCAATTCCCGAAGCTCCACGTGGCGATGGACTGCATGTTCAATTCCCGGAGATCCTCGGATATTGGTAAAGTGGACTGCGGGTTCGATTCCCGGAGCTCCATGTAGAGATCCTGACTGTTGAGGGATTTTCTTCGTGTTTGTAGTTTGTACTTGTAGCCGTTCTATTTTAATTACTATCTTGTTAGATATTCGCGATTTATTTCAGTATCTACTGTTTATTTATTCTTACATTATTTCTTGTGTTATTCTAAGTAGGGCCTCGACCTTCCTCGTCATTACTCCATCGATGTTAGACTTGGCACTTACTGAGTACCGCTGTGGTGTACTCATGCTATTCTTCTGCATACTTTCGTTGTGCAGGTCCAGGTACTTCTGATCAGACGCGCTATTAGAGTTTTCGGAGCTACATTTGGGGGCCTGAGGTATCATCTGCCGCGTCCGCAGAGCCGAGGAGCCTCCCTCTATTCTGCCTTTAGTTAGTAGTTTTACCCATGTATTTCCCTCGTTGTAGACACTTCTGGATGTTAGAGCCATGTGTTATACTTTATTCTTAGCCTGTGTTGCCCGTGAGTTTCCGCGTCTTGGAGGTTTTACGTTATTTTGAGTCGACATGTATGTGCCAGGCGGTACTCTACACATTATCTTATGCTATTTATGATTTGTTTATCGTTTCCGCAAAGATTATTAAATTTCCGTAGTTTGTCAAGCTTACCAGTCGCGAAGACTAGATGCCGTCATGACATGTTCACGATTTGTGAACTAGGGTCGTGACAGAGACCAACGCCCATCACCAAAAGCCTATTGACATAAGAAAAAGTTAAACCTTCACAAAATCTTTATACTTAAAATAATATGAGTTCATCAAATATATTATTTTTACATATACATCAAATAGAAAAGGAAAATAAACCGGAGAAACACGATGGATTGTCCATACTCCAGACTATAAAACATTGAGATATTTTTTGACAGTTGGTAAGTAAACATCCATAAATATGTAGTTCATAACAGAATTTTGAGCCTGTTTTGCTTAGTTAATTTAGAGCAGCTGATAAACATTAGTTGATGGAAAACATTTTCAAGTATTGAATTTGATTTAAAAAATAAGTAATTACGTAATTGTATAAAGTATTGAAATTAATAATAAGCAATTGAAGAACTGGATATACAAATAATTTTGTTTGAAAAGAATTTTTTTGGAATAAAATAGTAAAAATTTTGGTCAAACTTAAAGTGCTTTATAAACTAAGATTTGATAAGTTAAGGGAGACCAACTTATAACTTTTGACTTATTTTTCACTTATAATCACTTAACTTATAAACACTTTTAATTTTATCGAACACATAAATAAATTCAAAAAATACTTATAAGTCAATTTAATCAGATTATAAACTTAGCCAAGACCCTCTTTATCTCATCTTCATCTTCTGCCGTCACACTGTCAATCGACAGCCCACAATTGAAAAAGAAAAAAAAAATATAAGAAGAGAAGAAATGATGTAAGGAGTAGTTGAAAGATCAAGAAAAACTATAAAAAGAAATGGTGAAATAAAATAAAATGGAAATAATTGAAGAGCTGAGTAAAACAAACCAACCCCATTTTCCCATATTTCTTTGTTTTTGTATTTCTTTCTCTCTCTCTCTCTAGAGCTGTCGGTGGAGTGATTAGAAGGACATAGTCCACAAAAACACACACACTCTCTCTCTAAAACTCAGCTTCACTCGTTCTCACTCACACTTAGGGTAGCAGCTTCTGTGTCGCTTTCGTCTCGTCTAAGTCAAGTAGCCAACTGTACCTTTATAATAATTTGTTTATACACAGACATACTAACAATATCTCCAGCTAATACACACACTCTTAATAGACCAATACCCTTTTCTCATCTCATATATATACTTATATATTTGGGTATTTATTGGCCCCCAAGAACACAGACTTAGAAAGACAACCGGACTGTTAGAGAGAGAGAGATTTGTCGGCTTTGCTGCTGATCTTTCACTTTCTTGCTATTTTGGTGGATCTCTCTCTAATCTGATTTGCTTTACTGGATCGAACGATCTGGGGTTCGATTGATTGATTTAGTTTTTTTCTTCCCGTGGTGGTGATGGTAATAGCTGCCGGATCTTGAGGTACTCTTTTTGGAAATATTGCTGAATTTTCTCTATTCAAATTGATCAAATGAAATTGTTGAAAGATTTTGATTTGTGGGTTTTTCAGTAGGATGGGCTAGCTTTGACTAGGGCTTTACTTTTATCAAAATGCTTGTAATTGCTCTTCTTGAATTCTCCTTCTAACTGAACAATGAGCTAAATCTATTCTTTTTTCTTTTAATTCATAATTTCTGCTTTTATTTTCTTGGTGATTGAAACAGATTTGATCTGTAATTTGGGTAGCTCTAAAAAAAGCAGATCCTCAGCTTTTGTTCAGTGTCTTCTGTAAGTTGGGCATGTTGGTCGGCAACCTATCTGGCTGAGGCTGTTATCTGATTGCAATTCGATTCAAGTAGAGTAATAATGGATCCAGAAGCTGATGTTAAGGTTTGTTCTTTATTAAAATAAATAAAGACTCTACCTTTACTTTGGTTTTGCACTTTTGTATTCGGATTGATATGATAATATCACTTCTTGTCATTTTCCAATTTGGGTTTGGTATTTTGGTCAGTTAATTTGTCTGTGGTGTTCCATTACCCTGCGCTCTCTTTCACCATCAGGTTGAAATGTTTGTTGTAATTTGTCAAGAACGAAACTTAAATTTTGTAGTATTTTTCCAATTGACATTCAGAAGGTATTAGAATGTGTAGATCTTTGATTTGAAGCTTAATTTGGCGTTGTTCTACAAATGATGAGTAGAAGTAGTTTGTCTGATCTTGTATAATATTCGGTGAAGCTTGAATGATAATTTTAGCAAGCTTATATAAAAACTAGGAATTCCCTGATTGTGCTGATTTGTTTGCACAGGGGAAGTCCTTGAAGACCTTAGGTGGTCAAGTCTGTCAGATCTGTGGCGATGGTGTTGGCACTACTGTAGGGGGCGATCCATTTGTTGCTTGCGATGTCTGTGCCTTCCCTGTTTGTAGGCCATGCTATGAATATGAGAGGAAGGATGGGAATCAATCTTGCCCTCAGTGCAAGACCAGATACAAGAGACATAAAGGTATGGATGACTGATTTGAGCAATTAAGTTGAATAGCTAATATGTCAGTCAAGATTTGTTGGCCAAGAGAAGTAAGAACTTAAGTTTTTGATTCTGGCGCATGATTGTATATGCTGATTGGCAACATTTTATTTAAGATGGTAAAATGATTTTGCTAAAATAATGATTTTCTATCCAGAGATTGTGGATGAAGTTAACTTGTTTTCATTCTAAGTGACAGAGGACAAACTAAAAGAGAAAGAAAAAAAGATTTTGCACCTTGCTAATCTGCTGAAAGACTTGAATGGCAGTTAATTAGAACAAGTCCTAGACTATTCTGATTTGAGATGTTGATGTGCTGTATTATTTGATTGTTATAGGAAGTCCTGTTGGGTAGAATAAGTCCTAGAATATTCTGATTTGAGATGTTGATGTGCTGTATTATTTGATTTGTTATAGGAAGTCCTGCTATTAGTGGTGAAAGTGTAGAAGATGGTGATGCTGATGATGGTGCTAGTGATCTTCACTACTCTTCTGAAAACCTGAATGAGAAGCAAAAAGTGGCTGACCGTATGTTGAGCTGGCATGCGACTTATGGGCGGGGTGAGGAGACTGGTGCTCCAAAGTATGATAAAGAGGTCTCCCACAATCATATTCCTCTGCTTACAAATGGAACAGATGTATGATTCACCGTTGCTAGTTTTTCATGTTACTATCTTCCCCTTTCCTTGGTTGTCTTGCCTGGTATAAATAATTGAGTGACTGGATTCTTTTTGGCGTCTTACCTTTAGGTTTCTGGGGAACTGTCTGCAGCATCACCCGAACGCTATTCAATGGCATCTCCTGGACCTAATGGTGGTGCAAAACACATCCATCCACTCACATATCCAACAGATGCTAACCAATCGCGTATGTTCCTGTTTTATTCTACAAGTGCTTACTGAGTTATCTGTTCCTTCTAGATTTTTGAGGCTTTACTTCCAATTATTTTGGCAGCTAACATTAGGGTTGTAGATCCGGTAAGGGAGTTTGGATCCCCTGGACTTGGCAATGTTGCTTGGAAAGAAAGAGTTGACGGCTGGAAGATGAAGCAGGATAAGAATGTTGTGCCACTTACCACTAGCCATCCTCGTTCCGCTCCTCCTTCTGAACGAGGAGTTGGAGATATTGATGCTAGTACTGATATTCTGGTGGATGACTCTTTATTGTGAGTTTTTTGTCCTTGGGCTGTGTTTATGTATTTTCTTGTTTCTGAGTGAGTTTTGATAAATCATCTCTGATATTTTCCTTTTACAAATAAAAAGAAGGAGAAGAAAACAAAGCATCTGTGTTCGCGATATGTGCTGAATCAGCGTTGTGATGGAATATTGAAGTGGTTGTTGAAGCATTCAAGTTTTCTGTTGTCCTTGAATATAGCGAATTTCCTCTAATGGTACGTCTTTGTTGGTGCAGGAATGATGAGGCTAGACAACCTCTTTCAAGGAAGGTGTCTATTCCATCGTCTAGGATAAATCCTTACAGGATGGTTATTGTCCTCCGGCTTGTGATTCTCTGTATTTTCTTGCACTATCGAATAACGAATCCAGTGCTCAATGCAATTCCTTTATGGTTGTTATCTGTAATATGTGAGATTTGGTTTGCAATATCCTGGATTTTGGATCAGTTCCCCAAGTGGCTTCCAGTTAACCGTGAGACATATCTTGATAGGCTTGCACTTAGGTTAGAGCTTGTTCTTTTCTCTTCATTTTTTTTGTTTTTTTTCCTTTTTGTTTTGCTTGTTTCCATTTTTATCTTTTATACTCAGTTTTAATATGATGTATGATAGATATGATCGTGAAGGAGAGCCATCGCAATTAGCTGCTGTTGACATATTTGTCAGTACTGTTGATCCTTTAAAGGAGCCGCCACTTGTTACAGCAAATACTGTCCTGTCCATTCTTGCAGTTGACTATCCTGTTGATAAGGTATCTTGTTATGTGTCTGATGATGGTGCTGCCATGTTGACATTTGAAGCCCTATCCGAAACGGCTGAGTTTGCAAGGAAATGGGTTCCATTCTCTAAAAAGTACGCTATAGAACCACGAGCTCCAGAGTGGTACTTTTCTCAGAAAGTTGATTACTTGAAGGATAAAGTTCAACCATCATTTGTAAAAGACCGAAGGGCGATGAAGGTCAGTTTAATTTTTGCACAGCCTTTTTATTTTCTGATTGTTGTGTGCTCATAATGTTTCTTGGAATCATAATACAGAGGGAGTATGAAGAGTTCAAAATTCGCATCAATGCCCTTGTTGCAAAAGCTCAAAAGGTCCCTGAAGAAGGATGGATAATGCAAGATGGTACACCATGGCCTGGAAATAACACCAGGGATCATCCTGGGATGATTCAGGTAACTTTTAGTTCTTCTTTGTTGGCTGTGCTTTTTAGAACAAACGATATCAGTGTCGCTCAATTATTCTACACGTGTTTGGCATTGGTCTTGCATACTTCTAATTAGTTTTTCGCTGAAAATTCTTAAATTTTCCAGGGCATTTTCTGTTTCAAGTTCACGCCTTAGCAGGACTGAACTTAGTTCTGGGAATAACTGTATTATCTCTGTTGCTTACAGGTTTTCTTGGGCCAAAGTGGAGGGCTCGACAGTGATGGAAATGAGTTGCCTCGACTAGTCTATGTTTCTCGTGAGAAACGTCCAGGCTTCCAACATCACAAAAAGGCTGGTGCCATGAATGCACTGGTAAGTTGTTAAATATTAGTATTTTTTTTCTATTCGGACAATCTTGATAATAAATGAGACATCTTTTGTCATATAAAATGATCGTGCAGGTTCGAGTGTCAGCAGTTCTTACTAATGGACCTTTTATGCTGAATCTTGATTGTGATCATTACATAAACAACAGCAAGGCATTGAGAGAAGCGATGTGCTTTTTAATGGATCCTAACCTTGGAAAATATGTCTGCTATGTTCAATTCCCTCAGAGATTCGATGGTATTGATAGGAACGATCGATATGCCAACCGTAATACAGTTTTCTTCGATGTAAGTTTGTACTTTAGTGACAGCTACTGAGTTATACTCTGTGAGAGGCTAGAATAGTATGAAGCTCATGTACTTTTATGCTCTGATTTATTCATGTGGATCTTGGTTTGAAATTACTGTTTTTTGTTGAACCAGATTAACTTGAGAGGTTTGGATGGAATTCAAGGCCCAGTGTATGTGGGTACTGGATGTGTCTTTAATAGAACAGCTTTGTATGGTTATGAACCTCCTATTAAGCCAAAGCATAAGAAAGCAGGGTTGTTCTCTTCCTGCTTTGGTGGATCAAGAAAGAAGAGTTCTAAATCAAGTAAGAAGGGCTCAGACAAGAAGAAATCTAGTAAGAATGTTGATCCCACTGTGCCAATATTCAATCTGGAGGATATAGAGGAGGGAGTTGAAGGTATAGTTCAAACTACTAGATTTTTTCACTTCATGCTTATCAATGTTTTCTTCGTTTGAGTAGTTCACCAATACCAGAATGATTGTTCTGGTGCTTGTCCTGCTACACCTTGCTTAGCAACTCCCTTTTTAGTAACTTAATTGGCAAAGCTGTTCCATCAGAAAAATTGCAAGTTTCTAATGTCTCTTCAATCTAGATACCAATAATTTTCAACAGTCACTTCCTTCTCCGTCACGTAGACTTCATCTACCTTGTAGTTCATTACTTGTTGTGAGAAAGCACGGGAGAAAAATATATAATTGATTTTTAAACATGATACAATGAGCCCTCTATATAATACACATAACCTAACCTACTCTTAATACACTTTGGATTAGAGTTCTACTATATTTACACTTCTAACACTCCCCCTCAAGCTGGTGCATATAAATCATATGTACCGAGCTTGTTACATATGTGGTTAATACGAGGACCAGTGAGGGACTTGGTGAAAATGTCTGCAAGCTGATCATTTAACTTTACAAACTTTGTAGCAATATCTCCCGAGAGTATCTTTTCTCTGATAAAGTGACAGTCAATCTCAATGTGCTTAGTTCTCTCATGGAACACTGGATTTGACGCAATATGAAGAGCAGCTTGATTATCACACACAAGTCCCATCTGACTAACATCACCAAATTTCAGCTCTTTGAGCAACTGTTTGACCCAAACTAGCTCACATGTCGCCATAGCCATTGCTCGATATTCTGCTTCTGCACTAGACCGAGCAACCACATTCTGTTTCTTGCTTTTCCAAGATACCAAATTTCCTCCTACTAAGACACAATATCCAGAAGTAGAACGTCTGTCAGAAGGCGATCCTGCCCAATCAGCATCGGAGTATCCAACAATCTGCTCATGTCCTCGATCCTCAAACAATAAACCTTTACCTGGAGTTGATTTTATATACCGAAGAATGCGAACAACTGCATCCCAATGACTATCACATGGCGAACCCATAAACTGGCTCACAACACTCATAGGAAAGGAAATGTCAGGTCTTGTCATTGTAAGATAATTTAGTTTACCAACTAACCGCCTATATCTTTCAGGATCGTTAAGAGGCTCCCCCTGTCCTGGAAGAAGTTTAGAATTCAGATCCATTGGAGTGTCAACAGGTTTACAACCTGTCATTCCTGTCTCCTCAAGAATATCTAAGGCATACTTCCGTTATGAGATCACAATACCTGAGCTAGACTGTGCGACCTCAATACCCAGAAAATACTTTAGTGTGCCCAGATCCTTAGTCTGAAAGTGTTGAAAGAGATGTTGCTTCAATTTAGTAATACCATCCTGGTCATTGCCGGTAATAATGATGTCGTCAACATACACCACTAGATAAATACAGAGATGTGAATCAGAATGCCAATAGAATACAGAGTGATCAGCTTCACTCCGAGTCATGCCAAAGTCCTGGATAACAGTGCTAAACTTACCAAACCAGGCTCGAGGAGACTGCTTTAGACCATAAAGTGACCGGCGCAAGCGACATACAAGGCCACGAGACTCCCCCTGAGCAACAAACCCAGGTGGTTGCTCCATATAAACTTCATCCTCAAGGTCACTGTGTAAAAATGCATTTTTAATGTCCAGCTGATACAGGGGCCAATGGCGAACAGCAGCCATAGAGAGAAAAAGGCGGACTGATGCTATCTTAGCCACGGGAGAGAAGGTATCACTGTAATCAAGCCCAAATATCTGAGTATATCCCTTGGCCACAAGACGAGCCTTAAGACGATCAACCTTACCATCTGGACCAACCTTGACTGCATACACCCAACGACAACCAACAGTAGATTTACCTGAAGGAAGAGGGACGAGCTCCCAAGTACCACTCGTATGTAAAGCAGACATCTCGTCAGTCATAGCCTGTCGCCACCCTTGATGAGACAATGCTTCACCTGTAGACTTAGGGATGGCAACAGAGGACAAAGAAGATAGAAAAGCATAATAGGGTGATGACAAACGATGATAACTTAAACCGATATAATGGGGATTAGGATTAAGGGTGTTCTGTATACCTTTTCGAAGTGCAATCGGAAGAGACAAGTCCGCAGTAGGAGCAGGGTCAGGTGCAGGAAGTGAATCAGCCGGGCCGGATGCTGGGCAAGGACGACGATGATATGTCAAGAGTGGAGTGTCTTGTGCAGGGAGTCTAGGAGGAGCCACAGGAGATGGTCCAACGTTTGGAATGGGTAAGACTTCTGTAGTGGAAGGTGAAGGAGGAGATATAGTAGACTCCCTAAAGGCCGGTATAGGTAAAACCTCAGATATATCCAGATGGTCAGAATTGTCAGAAGAGGTAAAGAAAGGTTTAGACTCAAAAAAATGACATCGGCTGACATAAGGTATCTACGAAGATCAGGTGAATAACAACGATAGCCCTTCTGAGCACGAGAATAACCAAGGAAGACACACTTGAGAGCACGAGGAGCTAACTTATCTTTCCCAGGAGCTAAGTTATGAACGAAACAAGTGCTCCCAAAAACACGAGGGGGAACAGAGTATAAGGGTGACTGGGGAAACAATACCTCATGCGGAATCTGATTCTGGATGGGAGATGAAGGCATCCGATTAACCAAATAACAAGATGTGAGAACTGCATCGCCCCAAAAACGCAGCGGAACATGAGATTCAATGAGAAGTGTGCGAGCAGTCTCAATAATGTGCCTATTCTTTCTCTCTGCAACCCCATTTTGCTGAGGGGTATAAGGACAAGAGGTCTGATGAATAATTCCATGAGAAGACATAAACTGCTGAAATTGAGAGGATAAATATTCTAAGGCATTATCACTGCGAAGGGTGTGAATAGAAACACCAAATTGATTTTTAATTTCAGCACAAAATTTTGGAATATAGAAAACAAC
Organism: Nicotiana benthamiana; assembly: GCA_034376525.1. NCBI lineage: Eukaryota > Viridiplantae > Streptophyta > Magnoliopsida > Solanales > Solanaceae > Nicotiana > Nicotiana benthamiana. Next base: position 72,176,505 of record CM067323.1, on the reverse strand, counting down.
TCAGAACGATCTTTCATTAAGAAAATCCAAGTACATCTTGAGTGATCATCAATGAAACTAACAAAATAACGAAATCCCAAGGTTGAACATACTCTACTAGGACCCCATATATCCGAATGAACTAAAGAAACTACAGACTCTGCACGACTCTCAATACTACGAGTAAAGGAGGCGCGGGTATGTTTCCCGAGCTGACATGACTCACACTCTAATGTGGATAAACTGGACAAACGAGGCACCATCTTCTGAAGTTTGGACAAGCTAGGATGTCCTAAACGACTGTGAAGTAGGTCTGGAGGATTTGCAACTAGACAAGCCTTAGAGGATGTTAGTGAGTTAAGGTAGTAGAGTCCGTCTGATTCAAGTCCTGTTCCAATCGTCTGTCCCGTACTGCGGTCCTGCATAATAAAAGAGTCATCAATAAAATATATTCCGCAATGGAGGGCACGAGTCAAACGACTCACAGATGCAAGATTAAAAGGATAGCCAGGGACATAAAGAACGGAATCTAGAGTGACAGAGGGTAGAGGATTTGCTTGTCCAACTCCTTTTGCTTTAGTTTGAGACCCATTAGCTAAAGTAACGTTGGGAAGAAACTGTGAATACGCAATATTTGTCAAAAGGGGTTTATTACCAGAGATATGATCAGAAGCAGCTGAGTCCACAACCCATTGTTCAAGAGGACTAGACTGGGAAACACAAGCAAAAGAATTACCAGCAACAGAAGTATCAGGCTGAGCAACAGTGGTTACTTGTGGAGACGTCTGCTTACTTGCTCGATATTTAAGGAACTCATTATACTCCCTTTCAGATACAGAAAATCCCTGGTTACCTGTAGGCTCGGTCTGAGCAACATAAGCATTTTTTGTTGGTCGACCATGTAAAGAATGGCACACGTCACGAGTGTGACCAAGTTTATAACAATAAGAACACTTGGGTCTAGATCTTCCAAAACGACCTCCTCCTCAGTCTATACTCCATAGTATGAGAAGCCCGATTGTCCACGGATTGGGAGACGAGGATAGATGAATCAAGTGTCTGTGATGAGCTCACTGGGTGACTTGGTGCTGCAGCAAGGCGAAGTAAGCGAGAAAATAATTCATCAACTGTGGGGACAATCGAACTAGCCAAAATCTGATCGCGTACTGAGTCAAGATCATTAGGAAGCCCAGCAAGATTAAGAACTAGAAACAGCTTTTGTCGTTGCTCTTGCTGCTTTGCAACGCTAGCAGAAACTGGCATCAACGTCTGAAATTCCTCCATAACTGCCTGCACTTGGCATAAAGTAAGTAGACATATCTAATTCCTGTTTCTTTAAATTTGTCATCCGCGATATCACATCATAGAAACGAGATATGTCATTAGTGTATAAAGTACGAGCCTTTTCCCAAACCAAATAACGTGTTTGGAATGGACGAAACAAGGGCATCAACTTGGAATCAATAGATCGCCACAAAATACTGCATAATTGAGCATCAATCTTCTCCCAATGTGCTTTGGCTTTTTCATCTCCGTCACTAGACTCCTTGGTTAGATGATCCTGAACACCTTGGCCTTTACACCACAACTCGACAGACGAAGCCCAAGCTAGGTAGTTTGAACCTCCCATTAAAGGTTCTGAGGTAATCATAATATCGGAACTGCCAGAACCCTGGTTTCTAGACCCGAAAGCATCTAGTCCCAAAGACATCTTTAGATTATCCGCTGAGAACTCGCTGAAACTGAAACAGAGGACTGAAAACTGGCGCTGCCGGAAAACAGGAACACTGTAGCTGCCGGAAAAACACCGTAGCTGCCGGAAAAATTTTAAGTTGTCGGAATTGAAAAGTAAAAATATGGATAGGCTCGGAATTCAAGGTTGAGCAAACTGTCCTGGAGAAATTCTGGCCGGAAAGTACTGTAGCTGCCGGAAAAGTCAATAAAGTCGCTGGAAAAAATTGAAAGTTGTCGGAATCGAACGAAAAAAGTATGGGTAGGGTCGGAATTGAAGGCCGACCAAACTGTCCTTCTGAAGCAAACTGAAAAAGTGGCCGGAAGGGCCCTCACGTGCCGACGCGTGGGCTCACGCGCCGAGGGTCTTGCCGGCGCGTGGGGGCGCGTGACTGGAGCTTTTCCGGTGATTTTTTCTGGGGTTGGTCGGAAGTCTATTCCGAACCTTGTGGTGGTCTCGGATTTTGCACAAAACCAACAAAAAAGGTAGTTTAGTTACGGACAGCCTCTTAAGTCGCCGGAAAATTGCACGGCGACGAGGTCTTTCTTCCCGGAAGTAGCTGGAATGATGTACAACTATAATATTCTCACCAAAGCTCTGATACCATGTGAGAAAGCACGGGAGAAAAATATATAATTGATTTTTAAACATGATACAATGAGCCCTATATATAATACACATAACCTAACCTACTCCTAATACACTTTGGATTAGAGTTCTACTATATAACCTCAGATATTGTTCATGTAATTACTTCTGAACTAAAAATTGAAGATAACCTTTATGCTGTTGAATAGCTTGTAGAATATCAATCAACCAATTGTTTGTCGATCCAAAATTATTTTGGGTGTTGCTATAGGAATTCTTCATATCCATTACTTCGCTTTATTGATTAGCTTGTTGAATATGGTTTTGTACAATTTGTAACTGCTAATTCATACACATACTGCAAGAAGAATTCTAGGTATGCGCATACTTATGTGTGTTCTGTTGCTTGCCCACACTTCTTTCGTAAAAACAGAAAAATCAAATTGTAGGCATGTAACTGATCTTCTTAAAGAAAATGCTTGTGAAGAATTGAGAATTGATTAGGATGCTAAAATTATAAGCAAGGAATGCAACTCATCCCTGCGTATAGACACCAATTTTGTGTTTTATCAAGTTTGAGGATTGAAGGACTTTTTGTCCTCATTATGTTCCTGTGCACTCATTATTTACAGGATTATCTATTTATTTATGCTTGAAGATCCTTAAGTCTATGTTGTGGTTCAATATATTCTTGAAGTTATGCTAACTTATCACATGCACCGTCTCCTCTCTCTCTCAATGATGAAATCAGGTGCTGGATTTGATGACGAGAAGTCACTTCTCATGTCACAAATGAGTCTGGAGAAGAGATTTGGGCAATCAGCTGTTTTTGTTGCTTCGACACTCATGGAGAATGGCGGTGTTCCTCAATCTGCTACACCAGAGACCCTTTTGAAAGAGGCTATTCATGTTATCAGTTGTGGTTATGAAGATAAATCAGAATGGGGAAGTGAGGTAATGCTTTGTTCTGGAGTTATTTTCCATGAAGTCTAGGATTGGTAGGTTTCCATGGTGATGATTGAGTGATTGAGTTATATGAGTAACAACTTGGTGATTCCAAATTCAAATACTAGCTACAACACTCAATACGAGCTCATCTTCGCAGTTGTGCTTATGAGCCATAGCAGGTTACTCGGTGGATTAATCGAGATACACACAAGCTAGACCAAAGAACCCCATTAAAAAAATGTTCTAGGATGGGTAGGAAATTGTAGATGGATAACTTCGTTGCGTGGGGAAGTGGGAACTGTATTGACTGAAGTTGAGATGACTTGTTGTGTAGTGTTTGACCTTCTGACAGTAAAGAAACCAAAAAGAGATCCAGTGTTAATGTTTCTAACAAAAATCATACTTCAATTCTTTCAATCTAGTGAAAGTAAAATGGGGAAGAAAAAAAATTGTCTTTCCCCTTTATAACGAAAAGCTTGTCTATCCCTGCAATGAATATTAACTGCTTGTATAATACGATAAATGGATTACTGGAATTGAAACATGCTGCAACCATGCATAGACCCTTCAAGAAAATGATGGGCTACTTCTAGATCACTAAATTCCCAGATGCATAGGTTCTGTTACGTTATAAACATGTGAATTTCTTTTGTGGTACTAGTTGTAGGCTTTATCCGGAACATGAGGGTTGTTACTGCTATGAAAGAAGCGTGTTTGAATACTTAATTTTCTTTGTATATGTGCAGATTGGATGGATCTATGGTTCTGTCACAGAGGATATTCTTACTGGATTTAAGATGCATGCCCGTGGTTGGCGATCTATATACTGTATGCCCAAGAGACCTGCCTTCAAAGGGTCAGCTCCTATCAATCTTTCAGATCGTCTGAACCAAGTGCTTCGATGGGCTTTAGGGTCAGTGGAAATTCTTTTCAGTAGGCATTGTCCCATATGGTATGGATACAGTGGAAGGTTGAAGTGGCTGGAGAGATTTGCATATGTCAACACCACCATTTATCCAATCACTTCCATTCCACTACTTATATACTGCATGCTTCCAGCTATCTGTCTACTTACTGGGAAATTCATTATCCCTCAGGTTAGCTTTTGGATCTATAAATTCTTTTCAACTTGAAAAGCATGCGTGTTATATCTTTTCTTCTTTTGCATATTCAAGGTAATTTAATACTCATGTTCCATTTTATCTGCACACTTTCTTTTTTCTTTGTTTGTTCCCAAAGGATGACACTTCTCTCTATTTAGAAACAATTTAACTTAAAACTTCCCATTTTACCTTTAATGTCATGATTTTATAGCCACAGAAAATATCATGGCATGTAAAGTCTTTCATTCTTTCTTAAACTTTGTGTCCAGACAAACACCTCCACATTCTTATATGATAAGAGGTCAAAACACTTTCACGTAAAATGAAATAGACGGAGTAGAGTATTGTATTTGCTAAACCTATGGTCTCCTATTTAATTCGGCTGATGTCTGATACTTCTGTTCAAGCAAACTGTCAGTTGGCCTTAAAACTGTGTATAGTTTCTAAACTTGGAAAAGAATCTGAATACAAACATAACTAACTGAATAGCATTTCATTAAATCACATTTAGCATACGTTTGCCAAGATATTGTTTAACAGGGTTTTATGGAATCTTAATTCTTGCTTTGCAGATTAGTAACCTTGCTAGCATCTGGTTTATATCCCTTTTTCTTTCCATTTTCGCAACTGGTATTCTGGAGATGAGATGGAGTGGTGTTGGAATTGATGAATGGTGGAGAAATGAACAGTTTTGGGTCATTGGTGGTGTGTCAGCTCACTTGTTTGCTGTCTTCCAAGGGTTGCTCAAAGTGCTTGCTGGTATTGATACCAACTTTACTGTCACATCCAAGGCATCAGATGAAGATGGTGACTTTGCTGAACTCTACTTGTTCAAGTGGACTACTCTTCTTATACCCCCCACCACCCTCCTCATTGTAAACCTGGTAGGAGTTGTGGCCGGCATCTCATACGCTGTCAATAGTGGTTACCAATCATGGGGTCCACTCTTTGGTAAATTATTCTTTGCTTTCTGGGTGATTGTTCACCTTTACCCCTTCCTCAAAGGTCTCATGGGTCGCCAGAACCGGACACCCACTATTGTGGTCGTATGGTCTATTCTTCTGGCCTCCATTTTCTCTTTGCTATGGGTGCGGATTGATCCCTTCACCACAAGAGTTACTGGACCAGATGTTCAGGAGTGCGGTATCAATTGCTAGAAAAAACCCTCGAAGTTTTGCATGCAAAGCAAATAATTAGCCTGAAGGTCACTGAAGTACCATATACTCAACCATGCAAGCAAACAAACTCAAGATGCTCTCTAGCTGTGTAATCTATCATCATTTTCATCCGAACTTGGGTGTGTACCTGTTTTTTGTCCATGTTAAGTTTATTTGTGCAGAATTTAGCCATGTAAAAGTTCCTTGTCGATCCAAGATCAAACAACAAAAACCAAGATCAAAATTTGGTCTGTCTTAGGTTTTATTTCCAGATAGAAATTGTGCTCGATATATACGTATTTCATATTGCCCCATTTATGGATGCAATGTTGTAACTTATAGTGCCCTTAATGCTCTAGCTTATTTATTTATTCATTCAAATTTTGTGTTGTAATGTGAGGACTTCAAAGATTATAATATGGTAAAAATTGTTTGTTGTTCTTTTCATTTTCCTTCTCTGAGTAATCTTTTAGCTCTGAGTATCTTGTGAAGTAGTAGGATGATGATAATTTCTTTCTTCAATTTGAAAATTACTTGGTAGAGATTAGCAAACCTTCTGAATGTCAAATTCATGGAAATAATATTAGCCACACTTACCTTCAGTTTAAGTATCCAAATAACGTCTATTTTCTTATAAGAACTTGCGCTCGTTTTTTTTTTTTTCAGATCTTAAAGAACTCCTAAATGTGACAGTGATCTCCTTCAAACGATTTAAGTAAATGTGGTTACACGAAACTGTTAAAAGTTTAAAGTGAGGAATAATAAGATGATGTACTGGAAATTGAGTGTCGTAGATGGATAATTCAGCTCCATCACTGCATAAGTTTATAATATGAGCATCAAGATTGTCATAAACGGGCAGTTTGTTAATGTTGTTGGTGTAGATATAGAAATTGATAACACTAGTAGGAGTATTATTATGAAACTGAGTTATGACCAGTTTTAGTAAACGACTTTTCACTTCAATCATAAATGTGCCAGGCCCCAGCATTGAACTAAGCAACAAGGTTCGCATAATAGCTGCTTAATTATTTCCTACATTATCCCTTTTCAGCATTTTAGTGCTCTCTGATATGGGAATTCAAAAATTCCAGTAAAAGAGCTCTCTTGGAATATTTGAACCTACAAATCCTTTTTTATTGCTCAATTAATGGCTTATGCTTCTGTTGTTTCTCTTTCTCAAACTCTAGACCAACTCAGTTCAAGAATCCCAGGTTTATTTTCTGACCCAACAGTAGAATCTCTAGCTGGATCTCTTGAATATTTCAAAGCTGTTCTTGATGATAGTAGCAAGAGAAGTTATCACCAAGAAAAAGTCACATTTTTGGCTGGAAAGTTTAGACATGCACTAAATGAAGCTGAAGATATCATTGAAGATTTGTGAAATTCATGAAAGGGGAAGTTTTGAGTGGTATTGAAAAAGCAAGTAAAGATTTACTAGCAAGTTTACTACCAGTAGTACAGAAAATTGAGTTAATAAGGAAAGAGTTGGTGCTGAGTCTTGAGACTTGCACAAGCCATGGCCATGACATTGAACCTGCTGATGATCATTTCAAGACTCGGGAATCTATGCTTGGAAGTCCGTCTAGACGTAGTTTTACAACAAATATGGAGAATGCTGTTGTGGGTCTTGATGATGAATTAGAGAAGATCATAGAAAGACTACTTGGGTCCTCATCCGCGAGAGAAGTTGTTGCAATTACAGGTAGGGTTAATTTGATGTATGATCATTGAACTTTACCAACTATTAGTTAAGTCAACAACAACAACAATAACCCAGTATAATCCCAATTAGTGGGGTCTGGGGAGGGTAGTGTGTACGCAGACCTTACCCCTACCCTTGGGTAGAGAGGCTGTTTCCAAATAGACCCCCGGCATCCTTCCCTCCAAGAACTTCTCACCTTGCTCTTGGGGAGACTCGAACTCACAACCTTTCGGTTGGAAGTGGGGGTTGCTTACCATCAGAGCAACCCCTCTTGTCACAAAACTAAATTTTGGTCATGATAAAATTATTATTTTACCCACTATAATTATAGTCAGTAAACTATTTTTTGTCACATTAAAGTAACTAAATTTAGCCACTGTAACAATAAAGTTACCTTGACGGCTAGGTTTTGTTCTTATAGTAGGTAAAATTTTGTGACTATGTTCAATTACGTTAATGTGAAAAAATCATTGGTGAAGCCGGGAATATTCCCAAGCCTATTCAAACTTGAAAGAGGTGGAAAATTTTTTCCCGATAAAGGATGTTCAATATATGCTATATACCTCTAAAACTTAATATTTTACCCATATATACAACAACAACAACAACCCAGTATAATCCCACTTAGTGGGGTCTGGGGAGGGTAGTATGTACACAGACCTTACCCCTACCCTTGGGTAGAGAGGCTGTTTCCAAATAGACCCCCGACATCCTTCCCTCCAAGAACTTCCCACCTTGCTCTTGGGGAGCCTCGAGCTCACAATCTCTCGGTTGGAAGTGGGGGTTGCTTACCACCCTTGATAGGCTGTAGCTTCGCCCCGGACAAAAGTAGTTTTGTGACTATTGTTATAGTGAGTAAAGTTAAGTGACTTTACTTCTAGTGGGTAAGGTGCAACTATTTTATTTTTGAAATGGACAAAAGTTTAGTAACCATCTGTGAGATTAACCCTTGCAGGTATGGGTGGTATTGGCAAAACGACACTTGCTAAAAAAGCTTATGATCATCTTCAATTTAGGTCTCGCTTTGACATTCATGTGTGGGTTACAATATCTCGAGAGTATGAAATGAGAAGATTGTTGTTAAGCCTCGTCTGTTGCATTCCAGGCATGACCGATAAATTTCTAGAGAAGACTGAGGATGAATTAGCAGAGTTGTTATATAGAAGAGTAAAGGATCGAAGATATCTTATTGTCATAGATGATATTTGGAGTACCGAAGTTTGGGACAATGTAACGAGATGTTTTCCAGATGACAACAATGGGAGTCGAGTCATATTAACCAGTAGGCTTAAGGATGTGGCCACTTATGCTAATCCTGATAGCCTTTTGCATGAGATGGGGGTATTAAGCTTAGATGATAGTTGGAAATTACTTTCTATTGAGGTTTTTGGGGCAAATGATGTTTGTCCTTCTGAATTGGAGGATATTGGGAAGCAAATAGCAGAAAAATGTGGTGGACTTCCTCTGGCAGTTCTGGTGGTTGCAGGGCATCTTTCTAAAATTGCTAGAAGAAGAGAAAGTTGGATTATTGTTGCCAAAACTGTAAGTTCAGTTGTTGCTAATGATCCTGATAAATGCCTAGGAGTGCTTGGTATGAGTTACAATTACCTACCGAACCACCTCAAGCCATGCTTCCTCTCTATGGGAGCTTTTCCCAAAGACTTTGAAATAAAACCTCGAACATTGATCCAAGTTTGGGTTGCTGAAGGGTTTCTAAAAGCCGAAAGGCTCAAGAGCTTGGAAAAGTTGCAGAAGAGTGTTTGGAGGATCTTAGTAGTACAAATCTGATAATGATAAGAAAGAGGAGGTTTAACGGCGAGATCAGAAGTTGTGGCATACATGATTTGTTGAGGGACTTGAGCTTAAGAGAAGCTGAAAAAGAGAAGTCTCTGCATGTGACATCAATTCGTTATGTGTCAAACTTTCTAGCTCAAAGGCATGAGCGTCGTGGCTTTAGCTTTCTTTCCGACATTTCTCTGGATGATTCTAGTGAGTTATCATCTCAAGTTGTTCGATTGATGTTTTTCTGGGGTAAACTGTTAATACATGCTTTGCCTCATAGGCAAATGTCCTTATTCACAAGCTTCAAACTTATCAGAGTGCTGGCTATTTTTTCTCATTCGTTTTCTTCGTTCCCAGTTGAGATAACACGGCTAATTCATCTGAGGTACCTTTGGATTCGATCAAATGGTAATCTTCCTGCATCAGTGTCTCAGCTTTATCATCTGCAAACATTGGTGCTTCAACAGCCGGAACTATTTTATATATACAAAACTTTAATTTTACCTCGGGAGATATGGAACATGACACAGCTGAGGCGTCTGCACCTACCGAGTGGCAACTATTTGTCTAAGCCTAAAAGAACTGATGAGGGAGCAACAGAGAGTGTTTTGGGGCTAAGAAATCTAGAGGAACTTTCTCATTTATGTTTAGCTAGTTGTACAGAGGAAGTCTTTCCATGCCTTCCCAATATACGTAAATTGAGTATTCTCGATGCTGCTTCAGATGATGCATCTGAATACTTAAAAAATCTGGTCCTTTTGGAGAAACTTGAAACGTTGAAGTGCGTCTGCTATGGTCAAAAGCGGCTCTCCTTGTCAAACTGGTGTGCTTCCCTAACATATGTTAAGAGGTTAATATTATCTGGTTGTCTTCTGCTTTCCGAAGACATGGCAAATCTTGCTACATTACCCAATCTTGAAGTGCTTAAACTTAGAGATAACGAGTTTGTAGGTCAAGAATGGAGACTAAGTGATGAAGATGAGTTCAATCAGCTAAAGTTCCTACTACTTGCTGAGCCACGTCTTGTGAAGTGGGAAGCTGGTAGTGTTAACTTCCCAACTCTTCAAAAGTTAGTTTTGAGGAAATGCATCCGTCTTGAGGAAATTCCGATTGATATTGGGGAGATATGTACAACAACAACAACAACAACTATCCAGTATACTCCCACCAGGTGGGGTCTGGGGAGGGTAATATGTAGACGAGCCTTACCCCTGCCCGAAAGGCAGAGAGGCTGCTTCCAATCGACCCTCGGCGAGTAGAGTAAAAATGGGAAAGCTGCATTAAGAAACAGAGATAAAATTAGAAACACAAGCAAGACAAAATCAAATAATAAAGCATAGGTACTCCCACGAAAGTAACGTAAATAGTTATGAAAACATAAGCAACATAAATACAGTCGCATGTAGTAATATCAAGCAGGAACTACCATACTAAAACACTAATCACCTATGAGCCCCTAACCTACAACCTTGATTCTAGACCTCCAGACTCCCCTATCCAGAGTCATGTCCTCGGTAACCTGCATTCTGACCATGTCTTGCCTAATCACCTCTCCCCAATGCTTCTTAGGCCTCCCTCTCCCTCGCCGCCCACCAACAATCTCCAACCGCTCGCAGCTCCTCACCGGGGCATCGGAGCCCCTCCTCCGAACATGCCCGAACCACCTCAGCCTCGCTTCCCGCATCTTTTCGTTCACCGGGGCCACCCCTACCTTCTGACGAATAACTTCATTCTTGACCTTATCCAGCCTGGTGTGCCCACTCATCCATCTAAGCATCCTCATCTCCGCAACCTTCATTCTCTGAACATGCGAGATCTTCACGGGCCAGCACTCCGCCCCATACAACATTGCAGGTCTAACCACGGCTCTGTAGAATTTCCCCTTTAGTTTGTGCGGGATTTTCTTGTCACACAGGACCCCTGAAGCAAGCCTCCACTTTGACCACCCCGCTCCTATCCGATGGGTGACGTCCCCGTCAATCTCTCCGTCCCCCTGGATCACAGACCCAAGATATCTCACACTGTCCCTCCTGGCGATGGCCTGAGAACCAAGCATCACTTCCCCGCTTACCCCACTCGGCTCCTCGCCAAACTTGCACTCCAGATATTCTGTCTTAGATCTGCTAATCTTGAAACCCTTAGACTCAAGGGTCTGTCTCCATATCTCTAACCTTTCACCAACACCGGCCCTCGTCTCGTCTATCAATATTATATCATCAGCAAAGAGCATACACCAAGGCACATCCCCTTGGATATGTCGGGTCAGAGCATCCATTACTAAGGCGAATAACAGGGGGCTCAGCGCCGATCCTTGATGAAGCCCCATTACCACAGGAAAATGGTCTGATACGCCCCCACCGTCCTAACCCTAGACTTAGTTCCATTGTACATGTACATTGGAGATAATTCAACTGATCTGCTGCAGTGCTTCTGCACAGAATTCAGCAACAGAAATTCAAGTAGAACAAGAGAGCATGGGAAATTCTTGTCTTGGTGTCCGCGTTTATGGTAAGTTTGTAGAAATATCAGCTCAATATTTAGCATTAGTTTCAAATTCTGACTGCTCTTGATATGAAGTATTTCATGAAATCACTCCTTGAGATGCTCAAAATTCTACAAACTAATCATGATTAGATTATGCCCCTAATCGTTGAGTAGGCTGTTTCTACCTTTGGATCTTCTATTTTGCCCCTCTCCTCATGTTATAATAGGCTTTTCTACTTTTTAGATCTTCCATTACTTGTTGTTTACTTACTGATGAGTTTCTCTCTTGCAGCTGATGATGAATCTTCGTCGTTGTTCGACTTCTGGAGAGCATACTAGATTGAGCTTGAGAAATATATATATACTAAAGACTGAATGCACCATCTTGAAAGGGAGTCTTGAAGCAACGTAAAGTTGTCTTCATGTGACCGATAGGTCAGGGATTCGATCCGTGGAAGATTGTCTGCATCACACCTCTTGATTGGGGTGCATCCCTATCCCGGACCCTGAGCGCACATCTTCTTATCCTAACCATAGGATGTGCCTATATGATGCGCCTGTTGTGCTACATAGTTATGTGCATTGCGATGGTTGAACATATTGTAAATGACTGGATGTTGTTGTTGTCTATGTTTTGGATACTTAATTAGTCAATGATCAATAAATTCTTCAATCCAATAATCAGTGAAATCTTTAAGGAAAATAAATCACTCATTACAATTCGAATCAACATATACATAACACATAGTAGTAGTTATATCCGTCTGAAACTCTTCGATTCAACTTATTACAACAACAATAATAACAATCCAGTATAATTCACTAGTGAGGTCTGAGGAGGGTAGTGTGTATGCAGACCTTACCCCTACCTTGAGATAGAGAGGTTGTTTCCAATAGACCCTCGACATTCTCCCCTCTAAAAACTCCCTACCTTTCTTTTGGGGTGACTCGAACTCACAACCTCCTAGTTAAAAGTGGAGAGTGCTTACCATCATTTCAACTTATTAATATACATAAAATTATTAATTTACTCGAGATTGAACAATTGTGTATGGGTCAAAACTCAACTCGTGATAATTAATAAGATTAATTCGCTCTTAAGCCCATTTGGGGTAGAAAATGACACAACCACTCGATAATAATAAGCACTCGAAGGTCACTCAGCTTGATCAACGAGGCCACGACCTATTCACTATCGACGGGCGTCCCCTCGATATGACCACGGCTATCCAACGCCAACTGGCAAAGTCCACAGCTATAAATACTAAGAGAAAGAACCCTAAAAGAGGGTTGTTTCTTCTTCTTCACTTCCACTTCTCAAAGAAGAGAATATTATTTTAAGGCTCTGAACCTCTCCATGGAGAGGCAGACCAAATCGATATCATCAATAAAAGATCTCTACCCTCCTCTCTTTAACATATAACAATTATCTCTTGCGTTTTATTCATCTGGTCTTTTGGTTTATTACGAACTGCTATGATTGACCCTCCATTTATTTTAGTTGATTGATGCCTATAAAGTGTATGAGAACTTTGAGCTAAAAAATTTGGCGCCGCCTGTGGGGATTTCGTAGCAAAATCGCGTAGTTAATGTTGGAAATCATGTATACCTTTGATATGTGCGCTTTGGTTGTATGAGCATGATTTTCAGGTATAGGTTTTGATGAATGACAAACAATGAAGTCAAGTGTCAAACAACGATATAATCAAATGGCGAGAAGCATACTGATGACGGAATTGCATGAACGAGCCAAAGAAGTTCAAGACCGAAGACCCAAGACGTAGGTCGTTTGGTAGAACCAATGTAAGGACAACGTTTAAGTTATCTTATCCTTTGACTCAACATTAGGTCATCATAAACATGCATAAAATCACTTTATTAAATTATATATATCATAAATATTTTTAATATATACTTCAAACAAAATGATTTTAACGTTTTCATTTCAACCAAAATGGGTTTTGAAGTAAGTTTTCAATTCTGGTATACTCTGGTATACACAGTGTATATCAAGTGTATATAATCGACCGTTGCCAAAGTTTTTGAACACTGGAACAACATAATCGATTGTCTACTTTAACAATCGATTGTTGACAATCGATTGTCCACTTTAACAATCGATTATTTTGAGACAGTGCAATCGGTTTTTAAATATCAAAACAATCGATTGTCTTTGTCCCACAATCGATTGTCACTTTCATACAATCGATTATGTTTTGACCGTTCCACAGAATCCTAAATTGATTTTTGAACGTTGAAGAACAATCGATTATTCAGGGTTAACAATCGATTGTTTAGCCTAAAATCAGGAATCTGTTTTTTGAACGTTGGTCAGACAATCGATTGTCACCTCCAAACAATCGATTGTTGAAGCACAGAATCAGGGATTTTATTTGTCAATTAAGCAACGGTCAGCACCACTTTTTCACCTATAAAAAGAGGTCTTTTGAGCTGATTTTAAACACACAACTCCTGCATATATTGATATACATATTGATCATTTTCAAGCATCATTTTAGAGCTTTTGTTGAGCCATTTGATAGACAACTTTGTGTTGTTCATAGAGCTTATTTTGTTTCTCTTTATCTACTCTATTGAGAGAGTATTTGTTGTAAAAGAGAGTTGTTTGAGAAGAAAATACCTTCTCATTTGTCGGGTTTGCTAAGTACCCAAAGTCTTAGTGGTTGAAGTCTTGGGGTGAGGTATCCTCAAGCAAGTGAAGTCTTAAGGTGCGGTATCCTTGAGCAACTGTAACGGTTTGTTAAGCACCCGTAAGCTTGACGAAGATAGTGGAATCTCGAGAGAGTCTCTCGGGGACTGGACTAGCCACGGGTTGTGGTGAACCAGGATAAAATACGGTGTGTTCTTTCTTGATTATTTCAATTACCGTATTTACTTATTCCTGCAATTTTAAATTCCGCAATATTTCAATATTCTCGTGCCTCACTATTCACCCCCCCTCTAGTGAACGGCATAAATTCTAACAGTTAATCCTCAGACCAAATAAGAAAGGAAACACCCATAAGGGAAAACAACCAGGTCGAATGAGCCAAAGTAGCGCATCGGGTGAAGGGAACTCGAAAGCTCCGGTAAGAGTCCAAAGCCCCGACTTCCCCCCATTGTCCAGAAAGCAAAAGAAGAAGAAGAAGAAGTAGATCCCCCCTACAGGGAGAATACGGGCGAGATACCCTCATCCCTCGATACGGGGCCCTGCCATAAAATGGCACGACGGCGTCTTGAACCAAGATCCATAATAGAATAACCTCTAAAAACTAGTCAAGAATACTACACACAAATCGGTCAAGATCTCAAACGAAAACCTAACACCCGACGTCCTACACACAACAGGTCATGCGAAAAGAGAAAATTTCAACTATGAGTTGAACTGGGACTTAGACAATGTGCCTTCGACAACAAAAATTGTAAAGGTTAAACTACGGTTGAACAACAACTCAGGCTACGTGCCCTCGCTCAAAAGTTCAACTATGTGTTGAACTGGGACTAAGGCTATGTGCCTTCGACAAAAAAAATTGCAAAGGTTCAACTACAGTTGAACAACAACTCAGGCTACGTGCCCTTGCCCAAAAGTTCAACTATAGTTGAACTGGGACTCACGCTATGTGTCTTCGACAAAAAAATTGCAAAGGTTCAAATAAGGTTGAACAACAACTCAGGCTACGTGCCCTCGCCCAAAAGTTCAACTATGAGTTGAACTGGGACTCAGGCTATGTGCCGTTGACAAAAAAATTACAAAGGTTCAACTAAGGTTGAACAACAACTCAGGCTACGTGCCCTCGCCCAAAAGTTCAACTATGAGTTGAACTGGGACTCAGGCTATGTGCCTTCAACAACAAAAATTGCAAAGGTTCAACTACGATTGAACAACAACTCAGGCTACCTGCCCTCGCCCAAAAGTGAAACTATGAGTTGAACCGGGACTCAGGCTATGTACCTTCGACAACAAAAATTACAAAGGTTCAACTACGTTTGAACATCAACTCAGGCTACATGCCCTCGCCCAAAAGTTCAACTATGAGTTGAACTGGAACTCATGCTATGTGCCTTCGACAACAAAAATTGCAAAGGTTCAACTACGATTGAACAACAACTCAGGCTACGTGCCCTCGCCCAAAAGTTCAACTTTGAGTTGAACTGGGACTCAGGCTATACGCCTTCGACAACAAAAGTTGCAAAGGTTCAACTACGGTTGAACAACAACTCAGGATACGTGCCCTCTCCCAAAAGTTCAACTATGAGTTGAACTGGGACTCAGGCTATGTGTCTTCGACAACAAAAATTGCAAAGGTTCAACTACGGTTGAACAACAACTTAGGCTACGTGCCCTCGCCCAAAAGTGCAACTATGAGTTGAACTGGGACTCTGGATATGTGCCTTCGACAACAAAAATTACAAAGGTTCAACTACTGTTGAACAACAACTCAGGCTACGTGCCCTCGCCCAAGCGTTCAACTATGAGTTGAATTGGGATTCAGGCTATGTGCCTTCGACAACAAAAATTGCAAAGGTTCAACTATGATTGAATAAAAACTCAGGCCACGCGACCTCGCCCAAAAATTCAACTACAGAATAAACTGAGACTCAAGCCAAGCGCGTACGCTGCAAGGCCTGTTCCTCTACGAGCGAAGGGACAAGTTAAGCTCCCTCGACAATCAAGTAAGTACGCCTAACTCGAACTAAGATTCAGGCCGCGATAAGTTCAGCCCAGTCGAATTACAAGGCCACAGCCAATAATTCGACCACGCTCGAACTGGGACTAAGGCTATACGCCACCCTCGGTAAATAACGACTACAACTTACTCATACCGTGTAAAGGAAAATGATAAGCAAAAAGTGATCAATCACGGCTAAGTCCATCGACGCTAGCAGCCCACCTAGTTTTTGACTAGGGCGAGCAAACAACCTGACAACAGTCGAAATCATCCAATTGACCAAGAACATTAACGTCATCATGGCCAAGACCACTGACGTTATCACGACTAAAGTCGTAGGGAGATCAACACTTAATCACGGCTAAGGCCATCGACGCTAGCAACCCACCTAGTTTTTTACTAGGGCGAGCAAACGACCCGACAACAGTCAAAATCATCCAACTGACCAAGACCATCAACGTCATCATGGCCAAGGCTACCGACATTATCACGACTAAAGTCGTAGCGAGATCAACATGCCCTCCCCCAGAAAACTATAAAGGCGAAACCCCCTTGAATGAGTGCAAAAGAAAACTTGGAAACAAGAAAAAGAACATAAATTGCATATACCTACAGATTTATTTACAACAGGTCGCCTCCATTTACATACGGCCAAGGCCGGCGAACTAAGAAAAATTATCCAAGCGACAACAAAATACAAAATGGATAAAACTAACTCTACAAAAACTTTTCACTCAGCGCCACCCGTGCCACCCTGAACGCCACCTAAAACCACTATCAGCGCCCTCGAAACCATCATCAGCCCCTGGAGTGTCCAGGTTGAAGCCACAACAAAGACGAGCATCACGGGCTTTTTGACAGCCCCCTTATAAATAGCTTCGGGCACAACACCAGCCTCCCGAAATTTCTTGTACACATCGAGCTGGGCCTCAGCAAATGACCAAAGATATCAAGCGGGACCATAAGAGGCAGCCTGGTCCCTCAGGCGCTGATTCTCGGCCTCCAAGGCCGTAATACGATCTGTTGCAATCTGGGCATCCCGTCTATAAACGCCAATGCTTTCCTCCATCCCCGCCACTGTGAAAGTCGCAACAGATATATCCAGCCCCCGTTCCCTCTTGCGAACACGGACCACCGCCTCCAACGCCCCAGCCTTCGTCGAAGCAACCATGGCTTGCCGCCTCGAAGCAGTGAGCTCCTAGTCCAACTTAACCACCTGCCTAATCAGGGCCTCATAGGCCTCCGCCAAGGCCTCCTGACTCCGACGCTCCTTCTCAGCTGCAGCACTCCTCTCGGCCTCCAGCTCCTCGTCTTTATGACGAAGTTGCTCCTCGAGAGCATTTACCTTATTTTGAGTCTGCTGCACTAGAAGCTCCCGCCTTGCCAACTCTTCAACCAACTCCTGGCTGCGAGGGTCATCCTTCATGCGCTCGAGCATCACGCGACACCTATCCCGGTAGCGGCAGTATTTCTCCAATGCATGTAAAAAGATTCTCGAGCGAACGTTGGCTCGATGCATTCTCTCTACTTCCAAAAGGAAGGTCTACAAGGCAAAAACAACGGTTAAAACAGGAGGCAAATAAAGGCAAGAAAAGTAACGAAAGACGATCATCACACGTACCCTAAAATCCATCACGTCCGCCTCAGTCATTAGTCTGGCATCTGTAACGTCCCTCAACGAACTGCTCTCCTTCTCCAGACACAAAGGCGGAAACATCAGAACCAGATTATCTTCTTCATGCAACATGTTATGCTCGATAGAATCTCAGCATATCGGTATGGTCCCTCCGCATGCGCCGTTGCATTGGTGAAGCCTTCCTGGATCATGCGAACATTATCGGGATCCAAGTCAGATTCGGAGTCAAATTCCCCTCCCGCGGTGCCCCTTCCTTCCTCAGCCGGTCGAGATGTCGAGGCTCCCTCCCCCGCCAATGGGTTGACACTCACTTCTCCAACCAAAGCCGCTGCCGAGAAACCACCTCCCCTCTCAACAGCTGGAACTGATGATTGAGCCACTGAAGCTATGGTTTCATTACAGCCTGAGCCGACTGGGCCAACCTCCATTGTGTTTTCGCCCTCAAGGGCAGGCACATCCGCCTCATTCCCCTCCGCATCCGACGATGGGAATTCCAAATGTACCACCTCTATAGTAGACGTGAAGGAGACCCTACGCCTAACTAACGGCCTCTCCTTCTCCTCTTCCTTGTTCAAAGGTGGCTTCGCCCTGCGGCGAACAACCCCCAAAGATGCCTCGACCCGAGGCGTAGGCCGTGCTGGGGAACGTGCCGCTGACGACTCGATTGAAGTCGCCTCAGATATGGACGTGGCATCGATGCCATAGTCAGTTGAGAAGTCGCACCTGGCCTGCGGAAAGCAAGCTGAGGAGCCCTCACACGGCGCACCGCCCCTGATCAACAAAAGAAAATAATTAAAAGAGAGAAACTCAGCACGACTGAACAAGTACGATGCAATAACTCAAACACTCACCTGAAGCGAGCCTACGTCCGTGTCTTTCCCAGAAGGAAGGCCTTGTGCGAATCCCCGCTGTCTGAGGGAGTACGCCCTCGACCCATTCGCTATTTTCGGATAGAGGAGCCGGTGGTGCCCGCTCAGCTACAAACGCAAGATAAAGTTAAAACCCATTAGAACAAAGAACAAGAACGAACTGGAGGCAGAACTCGACGAATAGAAAACTCACGTATATGGTTCCAAGTCTCTGGGAATTCCCTGGAATTCTCCACCAAATAATCGATCCTGATGTAGAAAAAATTCTCGTAAGAATAAGAATCGACCACATCGTCCAGCTCCGCAGTCAAACCCCTGACCCCACGAGGGACCATTCGAATCATGGTACCACGGACCCTCTGAGGGGCGTACAGAGTCAGCACGTGCCACAACATTATTTCTCTTTGGGCCAATTCAGCATGCTTGGCAAGCATGGCAAAGAGCTTGTAGAAATAAGGGACGAGTTGCCCGTGACACGCCTCATAGTAGCGGCAAAAATCTACCACCAACGTCGGAAGGGGAGCCTGAACCCCATCCTGAAAGGATAAGCGTAGAAAATACAATATCCTAGGTGGTCGATGTGCACTCTTTCCTCGCCTCATGGAAATGACGATATTAGTAGAACGGGGAATATCCCACTGCTCCCTTAATTGGGCGAGGCCTACCTCTCCAATTGGTGGGGCCATATTGACCTGATCCCCCACTCATCGGTGGTGAAGTCGGTTGCCGGACCTCTGGGCAGATAAAGAATATCAACTGACGACGGGATCCTATCGGTCTCCGCCGATTCGGTGGACCTCGCCACCGCAGAAGACCCATCGACCGCCGGAAGAGTTGCCGAAGAAAGCTCTGTGTGAGAACTGCTTGGCATTACTGATTACCGCGCAATGAGTGAACAAGATTCACCGAAGAAGGAGAAAAGATGGAGATTGAGTGAAGGAAGACAAAGAACAACACAAATTGACGAAGGAAAAGAGTGAGAGAAGTTGCTTCTGCCGAAATATTACTTAAACAGATACTGAAAAGTGCGAAACAAATGATTTAACTCGTTATTTATACTGCAAATATGGCTTTCGCAAATTATAAAAGCCATCATTAATTGCATCACCAACGCAAAATGGTTCGAATCCACAATAACTTGTGTTGTTTTGACAGATATCACGAAATGAATTTGCAACCGTCAATCGACACTTCGCCTTCAATGCGAATTTAACAATCTGGGTATGTTGGGCGGACGTTCAGTATGCCTCCATACACCGAGCACCGTTGGAATGCACATCAAGCGCACCCATAACCGCAGTATCCACCTAATACACTACCCCAGGTGGAAACATCATACGGCCATCTCCCAAGTAAAAATGTTTGCGGCCATATCCTAAGTTAAAATGGCTACGACCATCCTCCATGTATATAAATGGCTACAGTCATTCTCCAAGTTTAAATGGCTACGGCTTGCTCTAAGTATGAAAGGCTATGGCTGTCTCCTGAATGTAAATGACTATGCCACCCTCTAAGCATAAGTGGCTACGGCCGACCACTAAGTAAAAGTGGCTACGACCATTCCTGAGTATAACTGGCCACGACCATCGTCCAAACAAAAATGGCTACCACCACCTCTTAAGTATAAACGGCTACGGACATCGTCAAAGCATAAACGACTATGGTCATCCCGGGTCACGACCGAAACGACATCCAATCCTTTATTCCGAATCTGTTGAATCGCATTCGGTAAAGTCCGCTCATCGAGTTTGACCGGATCTCGACCTCAATAAGCGAAGGGACTAACTGTATGTGTCAAAACTCAACTTGTAATAATTAATAAGATTAATTCGCTCTTAAGCCCATTGGGGATAGAAAATGGCACAACCACTCGATAATAATAAGCACTTGAAGGTCACTCAGCTTGATCAACGAGGCCACGACCTATTCACTATCGACGGGCGTCCCCTCGACATGACCACGGCCATCCAACTCCAGCTGGTAAAGTCCACAGCTATAAATACTAAGAGAAAGAACCTAAAAGGGGGATGTTTCTTCTTCTTCACTTCCACTTCTCAAAGAAGAGAATATCATTGTAAGGCTCTGAACGTTTCCATGGAGAGGCAGACCAAATCGATATCATCAATAAAGGATCTCTACCCTCCTCTCCTTAACAAATAACAACTGTCTCTTGCATTATATTTATCTGGTCTTTTGGTTTATTACGATCTGCTATGATTGGCCCTCCATTTATTTTAGTTGATTTATGCTTGTAAAGTGTATGAGAACTTTGAGCTAAACAAATTGATTTTGTAAAAGTATAGTTATAACGTCTAGATTCCAACAAATCAAACCATTCTTGATTTAGATATATGTGATCATTAGGTTGAGATATACAATGTTATCGATGGTCGGAGCGGAGTGTGATATACAACAACAATAACAACAACCCAGTAAAATCCCACAAGTGGGGTCTGGGGAGGGTAATGTGTATGCAGATCTTACCCCTACATCGAAGAGGTAGAGAGGCTGTTTCCAAAAGACCCTCGGCTCAAGATAATAAAAAGACAAAAGAAGAAAGTATTAGATTCACCACGGAAATCACAGGGAAAAAGGAACATAGAAAGCATGAAAGAAAAAAAAATTCAAAGCAAAAACGATAATTTGTTAATGGATCCTACATTGAAAATACAAAAATAGTAAAACACGACATTGCCTCCAGCTATCTTAGACAAAACCCCACTGAACTAGGCTCACAAAGTACAAAGTAACACAAGACTCAACTACCTCCTAGCCTATAACCGTAATACGCGACTTCCATAACTTTTTATCAAGTGCACCGTCCTCGGAAATTTGAAGCCTCGCCATATCCTGCCTGATCACCTCTCCCCAATACTTCTTAAGTCGTACTCTACCTCTTCTCGTGCCTTCCACGACCAGCCGCTCACATCTCCTCACTGAAATATCTGGACTTCTCCTCTGAACACGCCTGAACCATTATTAAGTCTACTTTCCAATAATTTAAGCAAGGTACGATTTAAACATTCTTATTTCCCTTCATGTGAGCAAAATCAGCAAAGATCAGAAGAAAATGTGATCGTTAAACGTATATTCTACCTAACTCTGGGTTAATCCAGAATAAGTATGTCGTAGTTTAATATTTAGATTGTCTTTGCAGCAAATTAAAATGTTCACCCTTTTGAAAACTTGCACTTCACTTTACAGAAAGGTTAAGAAATGTCAAAAAATGAACTTTCCACAAATCATGTAAAAAGCAGAATCCTCGTAATCGTATGATTCAGATACTTTACGAAATGAACATATAAAAGATTGGGATAGCCGGAATGACTTATTTCAAAATCAGATGATCCACCTCTTTGTCCGCTTTCTAATTGATTTTTTTATTTCATAATCAAATTTACGGGAACGAAGCAACGATAAAGTAATTTTTGTATTATCTATAAGCCATATGTTCAAGTTGAAATTAGACCTTCTTCGAATCTTATGTTAACGTTAGATGTTTTATTCATCGGGATGCATTTTTTTAATAATTAAATTCATCCATCAGTTAAAATATACCTGATGGTCAATGTTTAAGATGATCATATAAGATTTGCTTATGGCTCGAATAATTCTGATAAACTCTTCCTTCCAAAAATAAATAAAGAAAGTTACTTTTTTGGGCAAGCGTGTTTTTCTAAACGATTGACAGGCAAAAGAGAAAGAGAAAGTAATAAGCTCGACCACCTGGTACATTGTTTCTTGATTGTAAAAAATCTCCAGGCAAACAATTTTGGACCTCAGAAAAAAATACATAAAAATCCGAAAATATGCTTTCAAGAATCTACATCAGAAGATTCAGCCAGCTCCGCCACTGCTCTCCACCCCATCAATTTCCCAAATTTTCAACCCCCAAAACAAAGGCCAAATGGTGGGAACTATATTTGGGACTGGAAGATCATTAACTGAAACTAATTCTTCTCCATGTTTATGCTTGAATCCTATTCTTAACTCAGGCAGCTTTAATTTCAAGACTAATGGGGAATTATCATTGGGTTTGTGGAGAAGCTTAAAGAGGAGGAAACAGTTGAATTTAAGCAGCAGTTTCTTGGAAGCATGGTGTGATTGGAAGTTATCTGCAAAGATGATATCTTTGGCTGTAAATAGGGTTTCAAGAAAGAGACAGAAGCTTGGGAAATTCAGCGTTGTTGGTGGGTTGGAAGTAGAGGATGATGATTCAGGCGAAGATGTTAAAAATGTGAGAGCTTTGTTGTAAATTGTTTACTTTTATTCATGTTTATTACTACTACCACTACTACTAGGAATTAGACCAGAATTAATCTGATCAATTCTGTCCTTTATTAACGGCTCAAAACATGACAGTGTCTACATTGATGAAAAATAGCTTCTCTTGTCACTAATATTAATTTTTGTTTTTTTTTATTTGCACCGGGTGTCCGAGTGTCTATGAGACCCGACTAATCCCGGAGGTGCACAGGCTCTCGGCAAGGTGTTTTCCGTAAGTGCACCACGGTTAATTCAGGTTTTACCCACTACGATGGCCCCCTGAAATTGTTTGCACCCAGTGGGCTTCGAACTTGAGACCTTGAAGGGGAGCATATCCCAAGGCTCAAGTCAATTGCCACCAGACCTTGTCACTGATATTAATAGATTGTATAAAGAACAATCTTGTCTAAATGTTGAAAATTTCCTGCTTTTCTGGTTGGTTATACATCCTAGGAAGAAATGTGAACAGATAGAATGTAGATATAAGTGAAGTAAGGGGTATGGTCTGTTAAGGGGCAGCCGAGTGCACGAGCATCCCGCGTTCATACGGGGTTGGGAGAAGGACTACATCCCAAGGGGTGTGATGTAGACAGCCTAGCCTGATGCAAGTATCAATGACTGATTTCACGGCTCGAACTTGTGACCTATAGGTCACATGGAGATAAACTTTACCATTACTCCAAGCTTCCCTTCGGGAAATTTATGGTTGTGTTGTGTAATTTGAAGGTTTTTACATTTGATTTTAGGTTGCTCTCATTGGGCTTTTGCGAAAAAAATTGCCAATTATACTTTATAACATCAGTTTGAAGAATGTTTTAAATGATTAGGGGATAAGGTTGCTCAATCTTTTGTATGGCCAGACTGATGGAAGCTCAATAAGATAACTTCATTGCTTAAATTGTCTTCTGGTCTTTTTTTCAAATGGTTTTCACTACTCCTTTTGTTGCAGAGCCAATCGATTCCCCTACAGGTGTAGTTAGCTATAATAGGGAAAAAGTTAGTCTTCTTTAAAGTGAAAGATATCAATTGGAATTATGTCAGTAGTTATCCTGAACTTTGACTAATTACTACTGTGCTCTCTTTGTTGAATCTATCACTTGAATTTTTGGTTATCCATTAAATTAAAAACTGTTGAAACTGCTTTGTCTCCATTTTGCTGTAACTATAGGATATCAAGGTGAACTGTATCCAAGTCTTTTTGTAGTTTCGTTTTCTTTTGATTCATATTCAACTCCTTAAGTGATTGGCGTTTGCAGGAAATAATCAATGTTATCACTTACAAAGCTGTACGGACTGTTCTTCAACAACTCTATGAAATGAACCCGCCACAGTACACATGGTTTTACAAGTAAGTTTAGATCTCATTTCCTCTTAAAGGTATCCACTATCCAGATAAGAGGATCCTCTTGTTTTAGCTCAATGATTCTAGTTAGCACTTAGGCTGTTGATGTTATAAAAACTGACAATTTAATCCTATTTAATCTAAATTATACGAGGAGAAATAGATGCAAAGGCCAGGACTGCAGCTGAGGCAGTTGTATGCTTCTCTTTTTCCTTTGCTTTTCTATTTATTTATAATTCTAGGAGCATTTTATCTTCTGAGCTTTCCATTTTTCCCCTTTGCATTTTATTTTTCATTTAATATTCTTCGGTTGTCTTGAAACTGTTTTCTTCTCTTCTCTTTCTTCCTTTGCCAAGATATCTATTGATCTTGATTTCAATGGAAATTTGAAAATCTTGTCCGAGTTTGCTTTTCCACTAGAAACTAACACTAAATTCTCCTGAAAACTCGTATTTTAAATCATTCATTCCCTTGAGAATACCTTTTTAACTTGGATTATACTACTACTTTTGCAATGTAAAACTTAGTATGCTCTGATTTGGAGCCACCAAAGGGTGTGACTTAGTGGTCAAAGAAGTGGAGTAACAACCTCGGGAAGCTTGATTCAAATCATAGCAGAGGCGATACTAGGTAAATTATTTTAGTTCGTCCAAGCCTTGATGGACAAAGTTGAGTTACCCAATATATACCTGCTGGTGGGATTAGTCAAGGTGCACACAAGCCTAGACACCACTGTTAAAAGAAAAGAAAATCAAAGCTCCAAACTGGAATCACAGGGTCTAGAGTGTATCACCTTATAAAAGTAGCAAAGCTGCTCTTTCTTGAAAACATTTTTAGTCTTTGTCGAAGAATCTTGTTTGTTCAACAACATTGAGAGATATGAGTCTTTTGATAGTTTTGTTCACTAGTTGTTTCACTAATTTCTTTGCCTTTTTTTTTACAGTTTTATAGTAAACCACGTGCCTAACACCGGGAAAGATTTCCTTCAACAACTTTTCAAGGTAACAGTAGATAGTGATAAATCTTCTTTCTATATGGCAATTGGCAAAGGTGATATGTGGCAAGGATTTCCCCACGTCTTCCGCATCCAATAAAAATATGTTTTCGAGGAAATAGCACCATAATAATGTCCCTTTAGGTTTAAGGATAACTAGTCATAGTAGCTGCGTTTTGCCTTTTGTCTGTTTTGTTCTATGTGTCTGATAGTTTCTAAACGTTTTGCAGGAAAAGCGGGAACTTGCTGAGAGGGTGATGATAACGCGTCTTAACCTTTACAGCATATGGATGCAGGTATGCCACCTTCATTTTAGCTGCTGCTCAATTTAAATTTTTTCGCTCCTTCAGAAGTACGGCGTTCGTGAATTATGTATATCTTTGTTCAAAAGCACTCTATTGACAATCACCATGCACCGCTTAGTTGGAGTTAGTTCTTTATGACAAGCTAATGGTTTAAGTCATGGCAAATGGAGTACTAATGTTCCTCTGATGGTAAGCAACCCCCACTTCCAACTGAGAGGTTGTGAGTTCGAGTCTCTCCAAGAGCAAGGTGGGAAGTTCTTGGAGGGAAGGATGCCGGGGGTCTATTTGGAAACAGCCTCTCTACCCCAGGGTAGGGGTAAGGTCTGCGTACATACTACCCTCCCCAGACCCCACTAAGTGGGATTATACTGGGTTGTTGTTGTTGTTGTTGTTGTTGTTGTCGTCTATGTTGTGTCATGGACAAGTGGAGATTCACTATGTCTAAAAAGTGAAACCTGGTACGTTTTCAACTGCAATGATGTAGAGAATAGCTAATGAATATTCTCTGTTGGATGTAGAAATGTGATCATGCTGAATTATACAATAGAATATCTGATCAGAACGTGGAACTGATGCGTGAACGCCTCGCTCAAACTGTTATATGGCTATCTGAAGATGATGAGATTGCTGGAAGTTTGGATTGATTAATGGGAGTAGCTCTCTTTGGTGGTTTTGCCCTTCCTTTATCCTTTAGTCTTGATTGGCAAACTGTTGTCGATCGGTGGTTGCCATTGGTTTAAAGTACTAATTTCAGCTCCGGATGTGTAACCATATTCTCGACAGAAGGTTGTCGCGAGTGGGGGAGAGGAATGGAGGATGTGCAGTGCGTCCTGTTGAGAAATATATCATGTCTTTATCTATACATCATCCATGTATGACCTGAACTCTTATTGTTCTGATAGGGATGAAGTATGTACACCTTGCAGTTTTCCAAATACTTCCCTTTGTAGCCTCTATGCATACTTAATATTGTTAGAATATGTTATCAGCAGTCCTTACATTGCTTTAAATATTGATTTGCGTAGTGCATTGGTAAAACCTGCTTACACAAACTCTGTTGAAAGAATATACAAATGATATAAAGCATACATACTTTTGTTATGTCGATCTTGTTCTACAGTTCCATTGTCCTATATATAGACTAGTTTAAATGCAAACCAGAACAATAGAAACTGACATAGAAAGAAGTAGCTGTTGTTACATGCTAGAGCAGTGCTTCAGGTAAGCAAGTGATAATTACCGGTTTACTCCTTCAAGGCTAAGAGAGAGGAGGAAGCTAAGGAAAGGGTTCTTTTAAATTATGTTTCATAAAAATGAAAAATAAAAGCAACTGACACATGTCATTCCTTGTCTCGACCCATGTTCATCTTCTGTTAACTGTCGTGACGGCACCTAGTCTCTACGACTAGGTAAGCCTAACAAATTGCGAAAAAAGGAAAATGAAATGCGAAACTAGCAAAAACTGCGGATAAAACATAATAGAAACGCTTAAGATGCCGCTCGACATATATAAATACACACTCGCGAAACTGAATCAACTCCCAAAGTCCACAATCCCAAGAAATCACAAGCTGTGGATACTACATAGTGTTCTAACTCCAAAATGTCTAATCAAAAGAATGTACAAAAGGTCTATAGCTAAAAGAGAGAATAGAGAGGGACTCCTCGGTCTGCGGACATGGCAGATATACCTCGAAGTCTCTGAAGATCGCCTCGCCTCACTGATAGTATGGCTGAGCCGAAGAAACTGGACCTGCACACGAAAACATATGCAGAAAAGGGCATGAGTACACCACGTACATAGTAAGTGTCAAGCCTAACCTTGGTCGAGTAGAGAAGAGGAAGGTCAGGTCCTTACTGGTATTATATATATATATATATATATATATATATATATATATATATATATATATATATATATATATATATATATATATAGTTATATATTAATGAGGTAAAATAGTATGAATTGCGATAATATAATTAAAGACACTAACAGTTGATAAATAGTAAAATCACATACAGAATATGCTCAGTATGCAAAGATCGCAACATGGATCTCCCATGATATCGTCCTGTAGTCCCAAACGTAAAGGTACAGAGGATCTCCCTGGATATTTTCCTATAGTCTGAATCATAAATATGCAGGAAAAACTCCCGGAATACCAATTCGTAGTCCCAACGTAAATATCCAGTACAGAAAAATCTCCCCCGTTTCTTCCCGTAGTTCCAAACGTAAAAATATAGGGGGATCTCCCAGAATACTGATCCGTATTCCCAAATAAACTCGCATGGGGTGGGGTGGGGTGGGGTGGGGGGGTTCTTCCGGGATATGATCCTGTAGTCCCAAAGTAAACACACAACAGTCTCAGAAAGAATTTACAGTTCTATTCGCGAATTTAAACAGGAAATTCTACTCTAACATGCTGCACAGAATATAAGTAAGCAGTTAAGCAGGTAAGACAATTAAATTACATAAGCATGTTTTCCTAAACTAAACAAGAGGTTTCAAGTACATTTATTACTCAATTACAAGAAAATAGATATTTACTTGATGAAAATAGGGGTTTTCAACAATTTAGTACGTGTACACACTCATCACCTCACGTACACATCAATCATATAACATCAGTACCAAAATCCTAAAGGGAGTTCCGCCACACAAGGTTAGGCAAGCCACTTACCTCGAACCAGCTCAAATCAACTCGAAATCACGTTCTTGCCACGAGTACCTGTGACGACCTGGCCCGCCGTCACATGAGTTACCGCCCCGTTTCCCCCTTATTGTGTTGATCATGTTTCAATATCGGTATCGAGTCGATCAGGTGTAATTGGATTGGTTTTGGTTGAAAACGAGGCACATAGCCTCTTAGAAGAAAACTTGTTTTAGAAAAAGTCAACCAGAAGTTGACTATGTGGTTAGAGGGCTCGGATGTGAATTCCAGTGGTTTGGTTAGTTTCGGGGGATGATTTGTGACATAGAGTGCGATCACAATCGAATTTGGAGGTCCAGTGTAGAATTAGGCTTGAATTGGCGACGTTGGAATTTTGGCGAATTCCGATTGATAGGTGATATTTTTATCCGAGGGTCGGAATGGAATTCCGAGAGTTGCAGTAGCTTCGTCAGGTGATTTTAGATATGTCTGCAAATTTTCAGATCATTTGGAGGTGTTTAGGTCGGGTTCTGGATCAAATGCAAGTTTCGAAAGTTTTAGTTTAACTTAGGCTTGAATCCGTGGTAATTTGATGATTTTAATGTTTATGATAGTATTTTTATGTTAGGAGCAAGTTGGAATTAAGTGTTCGAACATATTCGTGCGTTTGGTTGGGGTCCCGAGGGCCTCGGGGTGATGTCGGACGATGAAAACGAGAATTTTTGAAGTTGTAACAAGTCTGTTGCATGAAGCTCCTGATATTTTCACGAAATAAGCTCCGCAAAAGCGGCTACGCAAAAGCGGTAAGAGACCATAAAAGAGGTCATGGAAGTCATGAGGGAACCGCAGAGGCGGTCATCAGATCGCAGAAGCGGGGACCGCAAAAGCGGCATTTTGACCGCAGAAGCGGTCCCGCGTGGTTTAAGTGAGACCGCATAAGCGGTCTTGTGGTCGCGTAAGCAGTGAACGCAGGTGTGGTCATTTGACCGCGTAAGCGGAAATCAACTGGGGTTTTAAATGTACAGTGTTTCTGAGTTTAAAAGAGAAGTAGAAAATATTTGGAACTCGGGGAAGGCGATTCTTGGTCGATTTTGAAGAGGGTTTTGAGGGTTTCCTTTAGGTAATGATTCTTGGCCTCGGATTATGTTTATATGGTGTAAAAACGTAGATTAAACACTGAAACTTAAGGATTTTAAGGCTAAAAATGATGGTTAGGGATTGAAACCTAAGAGAGGTTAAAGTGGTGATTTGAGGGGTCAAACGGACTCCGATTTTTGTAATTTTTATATGCACAGACGCGTGGCAAGACGAGGAATCCAAATATGTGATTTTTAGAATTTTTTGAGAAGTGGGACCGGGGCTCGGGTTTGCTAGTTTCGAGATTTTTGTTATATTTCAATTGTTTTCGATTGGGTGTTGTCCCATTAACATATTATGATATATTCGTACAGATTTTGGTAAAATTTTACGCGTGTGGAGGCCGGTTTGAGGAGCAAAGGCATCACGCGCTAGAGTTTTTGCCGGTTCGAGGTGAGTAATACTTGGGAATGATATCCTGAGGGTTTGAAACCCCGGATTTGCACATCTTAGTGTTGTGTTGTGGTGACTTGCACGCTGGACTTGAGCATGGGGTAGATCATCGTTGGGGATTGTGACTTGGTCCGTCCCGGTTGTTGGTTGTTACCGCGAAATTGCAAATGATTTATTGTTATCATTATGACTTGGGTTCATTGCCATACTTGGAGCTTATTGTCGATTATTTGGACTCTTTATGAATTATCATCACTATTTTCCTCACTATTTGAAATATTATTTGAACTCAGTCCATGTGATTTACACTGTTTCATGAACTCAGCTACATTTTTCTCAAACTTGGAGTTTTAACTGATATTTGAACTATTGTTTGAGCTAAGTATTATTGTTTTACTGATACAGAGGGGCTTTTGACTATTTTGGACTGATTGAGGCCGAGGGCCATATGTGAGGGCATGAAGAGTGATGTAAGGAGGCTTTCAGGCCTCGAGTGTTATGTGTGCATATGCATATACATGCATGGATCGGACTGCACGCTGCAGTAGAATATTGCATGGATCGAACTGCACGCCGCAGTAGTATATTATATGGATCGGACTGCACGCCGCAGTAGTATATTCAATGGATCGGACTGCACACCGCAATAGTATATTATATGGATCGGACCGCACGCCGCAAAGTATATTATATGGATCGGACTGCACGCCACAGTATTATAGCGCTTGGGCTGTAGGAGCCCCTCCGGTGTCTGTACATACCCCCAGTGAGCGCAGGGTACCCATGGATCGGGCAACACGTTGTAGCGGTCATGTGCATTGCATTGCATTCACGCATTCACTCCTGTTTGTACTACGGCATGACATTTAGCACTCATATATCATTGGCATACATACTATTACTTGCCTTGTTGACCAGATATCTTGGTGTTATATGTTAAGGAGTGCTGTGCCCAAGGGGCAGACTAATGAGCCGACTTGTTCTCTCTGATATAGCATTCATATGCTGGGCTGTTGGAAATAAAAGAGACTTTGTAAAGGAGATTTTGACTTGGTCTTGAGATTTTCTAAAAGAATTTTTCACAGTATTTCGATTTTTCTCAAAGGGTTGTACTGTCTTTATAGCATTTTGGTGTGCCCGTATGTGTTTTCTTATCGCTAAGATATTCTCTCTTATTACCACTGAGTTGGAAGTACTCACTTTACTCCCTGCACCATGTGTTCAGATTCAGGTATTCTGGAAGTTTAGCTGAGATAATTGTGGCTTCAGAGTTTTATTGGAGTTGTCGAGGTAGCTGTCTTACGTTCGCAGGACCCGACTCTTTCCCTATTCCCTTATTATTATTTCCGCAGTTTTGAACATTTGTATTATTGGAGTCTATGTTGCTCTGCATTGTTAGAGGCTCTAGACTCATAAGCCCCTGATCTTTAGGAGATTATCCAGTTTGGTTTCTATCTATCAGTTAAGATTTTAGCTTTATTGTCGATAATTATATTTAATTAACTGATTTTGAGATTCATGCTCGGGTTGAGAGTGTAAATGGTCGGGCTTTCCTAGAAGTTGTGTTGGGCGCCATCACGACCGGGATTGGGGTCGTGACAGTACCCGACTCCAAATGGCCCAAATCTATTCAAATAAATTGCATAATGTAAATATAACTTTAAGTACCTAATTTAACTAATTAGTTCGAAGCTAACACGCAAAATTAAGAAAATCGCCCAAAACGTCCCCTGGTCCCATGCCCTGAAATCGGGTAAAATTTACAAATTCAGAACACCCGATCACTCGCGACCACAGTCGAACAAAAATCATCAAAATTCGATATCAAAATCTCACTCAAAACTCGTATTCTCAATTGGGTGACTTTTCTCCCATTTTCAAACTTTTATCCCCTAAATTCCTTAATTAGAAGAAGAAAACAATAATAGATTATAGTTCTAAGATCAAAATCAAGTTAGAAATCGTTACTCAATGATTCTCCTTCAAAACCCTCGAATAATCGTCTCCCACCGAGCTCCAATTCGATTTTTGTGTTATGAAATCTCAAACCCTCAAATTTTCTATATCTGCCCAGCGATTTCCGCTTCTACGGTCATGGTGCAGTCCCGCTTCTGCGGCTGGGGACTCACACATGCGAGTTTAAACGACCATATCCCGCACCTGCGCTGCTTTCTCCGTAGATGTGGTCCGCTTCTACGGTCCAATAACCGCATCTGTGGTCACTGGCCAATAGTACCAGAATTTCACCTGCGTGTAACTCCATCGCATCTGCCGCTCGCACCTGCGGGCTCCTCATTGTAGATGCTAAGATACCAGAAGCATCAACCTTCATATTTTGCCTAAGTCCAAAATCACCTCCGTGAAGCATCGGAAACTCACCCGAAGCCCCCTGGACCCTAACTAAACATACCAATCAATCCGAAAATATCATACAGGCTCATTCTAACTCTCAAATCACATCAAACAACGTTAAAATCGCGAATCACCCTCAAATATCCAAACCTAAAGAACTTGAAACTTCAAGAAACCTACAACCGATGCCGAACCCAACCAAATCAAGTCCGATTGACCCCAAATTTTGGACACAAGTCACATTCAACACCACAGAGCTATTCCAACTTTCGAAATCAGATTCCGACCCCGATATCAAAATCTCACTATCGATCCTGAAACTTCGAAAGTTCAACTTTCGGCATTTCAAGCCTAAATAAGCCACGGACCTCCAAAATACAATCCGAATACGCCCCTAGGCCCGAAATCATCCAACAGAGCTAGCGGAATCGATGGAATTCCATTCTGAGGCCATCTTCACACTGCTCCGTCTACGGTCCAAATTATACAGCTTAAACTCTCATTTGAGAACTAAGTGTCCCAAAACACTTCGAAACTCAAAAACGAATCCTCCCGGTAACTCACAATAGTAGAAACAAACACGAAAAAAGTAATTAATAGGGAATTAGAGAGTCAATTCTTAAAACGATCGATTGGATCGTTACATTCCTTGATTTGTTCATCTCGGCGATTATTCATGTACCCAATTGTAAAAGGAAGTAGTTTGCTGCAGCTAACACTTCCACAACGTAACAGTTCAATTTTGACAAACAATTCTCATGGACAAGCACTGAAAAGGCCAACTTGGGATGTTCTTATTTACATATGTGTGCTATAGATAAGCGTCAATACGAAGTCGTATTTGTCGAGCTTTATATATGTTTATTTCGTAAAAGAAGTCATCAGTTTACCCACTTCCTAGTTTTAGTACATAAGAGAGAAATCAACTTGCGAATTGCCTAGCTCAAGCCTCAAAGGAATTTAGTTTATTGAAAAACTTTGTTTATGATTTCTCACCTACAACGAAAAAAAAAAATAGCTCTATGTACAAGACGTCAAGACGTAAAACGTACCAAGTATACTAGACTAGTCCGGATACTTGTACTATGACCCTAAAAAATAAAATAAAATTAATTACAAACTCCTTTGCTAAATCGTTCGTAACTATCAAATTTTTTTGATAATATATTATTAATTTATCGCTAAATAAAGTTAACGACGAATTTTTTCATTTAACTATAAAAATTATCCGTCGCGAATTCTTATTTATGGGTAGCATAAAACATATATATACAAGGAAAAAAACAATATTTATTCTTGGCCGCCTGGTTTCTTACGTGATAAGAACAATGTTCACCCTATAACGCTGATTTGGCTCACGTAAACAAACCAATGATCGCATGGTTGTTGATTTAGAACCTTGAGGCTTGAGGGGATACTCTTGGAATCCAGTGACACGAGTGGATAACCTGACAAAAAAACGTGAATTTCATCCATATCTACTGCATGCAACCTAAAACGTGTCAACACAACATAGATACCAAAACATCATCATATAATCCCTCATTAAAACATATTAGAAGTTGTAACGTGTCATGTGCCAGTTGCTCTTCTTGCATCCTCCCACGTATCCCCTCCCCCACTTTGCTCTCGCCGCCTAAAACCAATACTAAAACCCCTTTGCTCCCGCGAGTTTTTAACACACAACACAAATAAGACAAGGAGAAAGAAAGCACGAGTTAAAAGAAACGAAGAAGAAAATGGCAACTGTGGAAGAACCAATACTCTCTAGACTAGACAGACTTGACAATATTGTGAGTACAACTTACATTTAACAACAACAACTCATTTAGTGGGATCTGTATGTTCGCAAATCTTACCCTACCTGGGATAGAGAGACTGTTTCCAAAAAAATTCACGACATCCTTCCCTCTAACAACTTATATTTAATTACTTGTATATATTTGCTGTGTCACCTTCTAGATTGAACGACTTGTTGATAATTTTTGGTTTTAGGCATTCTTGGTACGACAAGGGATACAATTTAATTTTTGGAGTACTACTACGCTTGCCTAGTTAAGGCAAGTTATTACAACTAGCAAGGTCATGAATTGTTTTTCATTTCCTGCCTTTAAGATGGTAGATAGCCTTTATTCCGGAGTTTTCCTATGTTGATTCCTATGTTGATTTCAGAAAAAGAGTAGAATGTCTTTGAACTAAAAAGAAATTATAGTATAAAGAATAAATTAGTACTTAAAAGTACCAATCCGCGGCAATACCGTGAGAGATAAACAAGGATTTGAGTTGGCTTCCTACATACTTGAACTTGTGTGCGTTACTCTTGTTGCGTAATTTGATTATCTCTATGATTCCTCTAAGTAAAACATGCACATTCTTCTGAATTCGCGATTGAATTTAAGTTATATACATATCAACAGTATAAAAAATTTACTTGATCATAGTGAATTCTACTAATATATATAATATGTTACTATTTTGATAATATTGATTAATGCTTAATTATGAACGAGAGTACACGAAACTTGGAAGAAAGGAGGAACATAATCGTTATAATTTGAATAGAAGAAAATGATCCTACAAAATTATTTGATGTTTGACGTAATTCTTATATGTATTCAGCTCAAAAAATTGGAGGAAGTAAAAGGAGGCGACCATTCCCCAAAGACTTCAACGGCGTCAAGCGAGACGCTAATGAGCGACGGGCAAACATCATCGCTGGATTTGTCGCCAAGAAGCATGGAGAAGCATTGCCGGCCCATAGACGACGTGATCATGGAGACTGAGCACAAGGGGACACTCATTGAGAGGCTGGTCAATGTAGAAAACAGGGTGTTGAATATGTGTTTGCAGTTAGAAGCAGAGTTGGAGATTATGAAGAAGAAAAGAGAAGAGAATCTTGTTTCAGAGGAGAAAAAAGAGGAAAATATTGCTATAGAGGAGAAGAACAAGAAGGGTCTCAAAAGCTTTATTAAATCTTGTGTTAAAGGAAAAGGTATAGGGAAACATAAACATAACAAGGAGTGAGATCTTCGTGGAATTCCAATGATGTTTTTTTTCTCTACGAATTTCTTTGTTGTGGTTCATTTCGACAGTTTTTGCACCAAAATAGTGGGATGTAATGAAGCAACCAATGTGACAATTTTGGCTGTTTGAAGTACGATGGTTTTGTAAATTATGAAGTTCCCCTGTTATAAGTTTGAATGAACGTATTTATATGTAATTTGATGCGCTTTATTGATTCCTAATTAGCTCTAAATGAAGTAGTTCATATGGCTACCATATTGCAAATGAGTGTTCGACCATAAATATCTCCTTAGTTGATAAACTCATCAAGTGAATGCGTTCTCTTTAATTTTCCTGGCCCAGCTGATCCCTTAGCTATTAAGGCGATCTTTTCTTTTTATTTTCTCAATGCAAATGCAATTTTCATGAATCGTATGGTGAATATTTCTACATGAATGGCGTTCAAGACAAGTTTGTTTTACTGTAATATATATAAATCTTTACGTAAATAGCTTGCTTTAATTCAGTGTTTACTTTTTTTTTTAGACGTTATTTGTAAGTTGTACACGAATTTTTCTTTTATATATATAATAAGTTGGGAAATGGCCCGTGCTGAGCCCGGGCCCGAATCTAATAAGTGAACACTTATATCATTTTATGACAGCAGGGGATAACAATTCACAAAAACTGCTATGACCAATTTGTGGAGTTGAGACATAAGATTCAGGTATCCATTCCCGATGATTTGTGATTTGACATAATAGTTCCTAGTGACAACACTGTAAGCTCACCTTGCTAATTAACAACAACAACAACTACCCAGTATACTCCCACCAGATGGGATCTGGAAAAGGTAATATGTAGACGAGCCTTACCGATATCCGAAAGGGCAGAGAAGCTATTTCACACCTTGCTAAGTAAGGGCACGAATATAAAATATGAACCTTTCCAGTTTTTCTAGAATGCTAAATTATATTGGTAGCTTATACTTAGTTCCTGAGCCGAGTATCTCCTGGAAACAGCCTCTCTGTCCCTCGGGGTAGAGGTAAGATCTGCGTTACATATTACCCTCCTTAGTCCTCACTTGTGAGAATATACTGGATTGTTATTGTTGTTGTTACACTTAATTCCTGAAATTCAAATGTTATCTTATAAAAAAAAATTATTTTGTGTCTTATACAACTGATATTATTTATATGATGCATCTTTTTTGTCTCACAATTTAGTGGATCAAAAAAAATTTAGAGACAAAAAAGAATATCACACTAAGTTGGATGAGACACACAAATAAAACTTCGTTATCCTCCCTGTTAGTATGTCACTTCTGGTCTCATCGGGATGTGAGCCTTGTACATATACCTACACAGTTCAAATATGTTTTCAAACATCGTTGACTATGGCTATAAGTACTACACATACCCTAATTTGACAACTGATGCTTTATCCAAAAGCTAAGAGCTTCTATTTGACAAAAAAATTAACATATGCTCCCTCCATAAATTTATCCGTCGATCAACAAAGTTAGTAGACAAGGTTCATTAGTATTTGATCTGTCACACGCTTTTCATATGGACCTATCTGATTAGAAATTTATAAGTCAAACTTGTATGGTTGTTACTATAGACTGCAAGTAATAACCATACAAGTTTAATACCAAGTATATACAAACCTATCCAACATAATTTACAAGAGTTTTCATCAAGCGGCAATTGCTCTCGATAACCTTTTTTCTGGAGTTGCAAAGGAAAAGGAACCTGAGGAGAAACAGTATTAATATTGGATGCCATTAACAAAACACAAATCATTGTAATATAAATAACAGTGTGATCCTTTTACAATATCTTTGTTATAGAGATCTATTCTATAAAAGAAGTGTGGTGCACCTAGCAATAAGAAAAGAATCAAATCAAGGAATATAAAATGTACACAGGATTATCTTTCGGAGTATGTGCGTTAAATAGTTGAGCACACAGAAATGCTTTCCAGCTCCTTAGAATTATTGGTAAGGTAGCTAATAACCGTTTTAAGACAAGAGGGGTTGCTCTGATGGTAAGCAACCCCCACTTCCAACCGAGAGGTTGTGAGTTCGAGTCTCCCCAAGAGCAAGGTGGGAAGTTCTTGGAGGGAAGGATGCCGGGGGTCTATTTGGAAACAGCTTCTCTACCTCACGGTAGAGGTAAGGTCTGCGTACATACTACCCTCCCCAGACCCCACTATGTGGGATTATACTGGGTTGTTGTTGTTGTTGTAGCTAATAACCGTTTTAGTATTCTTGAATTTAGCTAATAAAGGATACCAACTCAAGTGCACTACAAATGTTAATAGTAGGTGGCCCTTCTGCTTTAGCCTATAAGAATTCAATTAGGCACCAAATATGCCACAGTAAATGAAACATTAACGATTTAAGTGAGAATAAATAAGCTTTACATATTACCTGGTTCACCTTTCACTGTTAGTAAGTTCGGTATTATAGCTTACAAAATTGCAGCGTACCATTGTAACTCTTAAGGTTGAGCTTAGAAAGTAGTGAACTTGTATCTATCTTCTACTTTTATTCTCAGGCTGATGTTCTTACTAAACAAAGTAAAGGATGAAACACTTCTATAAGTAACACATTAGGATATTTTTCCTTGTCACGCAGGATCTTCGCTTTGCTTCGTCTGGTAAAAAAAATGGAGTAACATTAAAGTTACCATTAAAATAATAACGATAAATCTGCCATCACCAGAAGTATCACAATGTCACTTGTTGCAGACATGCTTGGACCTTTAATATTTTGTACATAGCATGGTCATGGATAATAAATCAGGGATTGATTAACAAGCAATTTTATTTGATGGCGTATTATGATTTCCAACATGTACTACACTTCAAACTTTTGTTCGATGAAGAAGCACATAGTCTCACTTTGTAAAATCTTATGGGAGAGGAAAGTAGATAAAGCATTACCTATCCCTAGTATCCAGATACAATTCAGGAAACTAATATTTCTTCTCCTTCACACAGAGAGCTGCTGATATTCTTAGGTTTATTATGAGTTAAAGTCGAGATTATTATTATCCCTCTTTCTTTTAGAGAAAGGTAGGTTGAGAAAATGATTAAAGCAGGAAACTTGCAAGTGCAAATTGAGTTAGAAGGAAGTTTTTAACTTTCAGCTTTACTCTCCAGTCTCCACACAAGATGAAGGTATATTTCCTGCACTCAATTTTATCATATGCTCAATGGAAAAAAAAAATCAAAATTCTCCTCAAAATATTGCAAAACTCTCTAAAATAAAGTCATTGAATACCATATGTTAAAGTTCCTGGGACACTTCATCTCGTGAATATCATTTCTTCTTTGCTCCCTTCAAACTTAACCCTTTGCATTTGACATGATACATCTTTGATGTATATGTAGATTCAGTACCAGGCTAGTCTGGACAGAAGACCTAATACCTATGCAGAATAGGTAATTTAATAAATTTCTTCAAGATTGACTTACAATGCCTTTTTGTAATGAGCAAAGGGCAGTATCATTATAAGCATGAGCGCGATCCCAATTCCCAAATTACCTGAAATGCAACAATAAAAAGCTCTTATTTAGTGTCACATGAAATGAAAAAGAAATGTCAAAAGCCCGAATATCGCTCTAGAAAATAAAAACAATTGAAGTCTAACTTAGGTAAAGAAATATCCATCAGCAAAACAATAATAACAACCCAGTATAATCCCACTTAGTGGGGTCTGGGGAAGATAGTGTGTACGCAGACCTTACCCCTACCCTGGAGGGGAGAGTAGTAATTTTTAACATTAATAACATCTTCGGGAGTAGATGAATTATGACTCAAATGTATATCAGACAACATTGACTCGAGGCGATTCTAGAATAAAAAGAAGTGAACTCACAGCATGAATCAGATTGCCCATCGATATATGGTCATAAGATTCTTGACTGAAAAAATCCTTTTATACATTTTACTACAAAATATTACCTCGATGATCAACTTGTATCCCGCTTCTAACATCATATGGCAGTAGTTGCACACGCACTCGATGGTAAAGATACTGGAGTGTGTTCATGATGCTCAGTTGCACTCGCAAGCATGTAGCAGAATGAAAAGATTAAACACATTCAGAAGCTTCTTACTTGTTCTAACGCCAAGTTGAATGACAATGTACTTCCAACCATCAAACAAGGCAAGGCATGTTAAAATACCCCGGGAAATAGGGAAAATGAGTGATGGATTCCTTTGTGATTACAACAGATCAAGTGATAAAAAGTAACTATAACAGTTAGATAGTTAGTAGGAGGAGTGTTGATAGTTTATTTCTTTTGATATCTTAGGTTCCTCTTCGGGTAGTTACTGGGCAAGTGTTTCTTTTTTTGATAACTCTACTGGGCAGGTCTCTGTTAACACGCTTTATCCAAAAGCCTCCATTTCATCAATGTTAAACTCTCCTAATATATAAAGATTAACCTCTTCTTCAAAAATCCTTGTCTTCGGACTTTTCCTCTACTCTTCCCTCTTCTTCACTAAGCCTCTCATTAACCCCCTCAACGCCTTCTTTTGAAAAGTCTGATCTCTTTTATTTTCCTCAATTATATCCACATTTACCTTTACGTTAGTCTAATATTCAGAAAAAATGTCCTTGTTAATTTAGTTCACTCAGAACCATTATTAATGAAAATTAACACTGAACTAGAGCTATCAATATTCAATATATTGATTGACTATTGAATTATTTATTTAAAGGAACATGAAATAATATTTATTTAAAAATTTTGTAACGATGCATTCATATTTTAAAAATTTTAGATGCTATTTGAGTTAATTATAATGTTTAACTTGGGGCTGGGTTAAGCTGCATTATAGGCTATGTCAGATACCAAAGTATGGCGATATGGTCTTAATAGGTTTTTTACTTTCCTATATTATAACTGAACTTATTTATCAAAATTATTTAAATTTTGTGTATTATTTGTCCTAAATAATTTTTTCTTACAAGGGAACACAATGTCCCACTGATGATAAGCTATAATTACGTATTTTAGTCGATTATTACACTCTAATTTACTGCATTTTAATTGAGTTTGTACTTTTATCGCTAGTGTTTTGCACTAATTGAGTGTTTTATGCCTTGTAGCCTTGTAGGTATGATTCCGAGCTATATAGATATTGTGGAATAAATTTAAGTGATTTAATGCTTTGAAGTCTGAGTTAAAGCTAAAGAAATTAAGCCGGAATCGTGTCCGGGGGTCAAATTTGATAGTTGAGAACAAACAAAAACTCGATGATGTATATCGCGTACTGTCTAGTAAAATGGATATAATATTTTTCTCATAACTCCGTTTTGGCTCCATAATATATGGTTGGAAAGATAACTCAAAGAGCTACAACTTTCATGTTTTGCGTTTTTCCAAATTTTAAACGAAACAGGGTGAAACACCGCGGTTTCACCGCGACTGTGGTAGAACCGCGACAGAGTGCAGACGCAGACAACTGAAGAATCAGAGGCCGTGTTTGGCCGCGGTTTGACCGCGACCACGGCAGGAGGCGGAAATTTTAGGGACTTATATGCAAAACATGGAATTTTAAGCCCTAAACCCTATATAAAACAAAGGAGGCCGGCCAAGAACAGGAGCGGACATATCTTTGGCATAGATTTGATCTAAGGAGGTAGAGACATAATAAGAGCAAGGCTTGAGAATTATTCTAAAAGTTTTTCTTTCCTCTCCCTATTTTTCATTGTGGGTTATGACTTTTAGTGTTGTAGTTTTACAATTTTCATGAGTAGATAACTTTTCTAATCTAGGGTTTTGGTGAAATCCGTTGGGGATGACTTGGTTGTTATATTAATATAGTTTTGAATTGATTGTTAATCTCTATTTGTTCAACTACGTTTTGATTGTGGTTGATTGAAAGGATCCTCAATAAGCCGTTCCTATTTATTATGTATCTGCTTGAGAGAGAGTGCATATTTAGGTAGTTGTTTGAACAACATCACTCCCGGAGTATAGGCGAGAGCCATAACCGAGGGTTTAGAGGTTGGATTAGAGATAACGATACCTCGGGTGTGATCTAAGTGAACTGTAATGTGAATCTAGCTAGGTAACTTGAGAGAGTGCGTCTAGTAAATTATCATATTTGCTTGAGAGAGATTTTTGATAGCTGGAGGGTTCATGATTGATTGAGGCAACTAAGTCACAACTATAAGAAATATACAACCAAGGAAATCAACAACGGGTGAAACCATTACCTTAGACCTTTATTCCAATTGTCTACAATTTAAGCATAGTTAGTTTTCAGTTGTTTATTTATTTTCAGTTTTAGAAAATTATTCAATCTTGTATTCTCAGTGATAATAAACAGATATAGCTAAGCCTTAGTTCTCTATGGGATTCGACTCCGGACTTTTAGATCGGATTATTTTTGCAGCGACCGCTTATCCTTTTTAGGACTAGAGTTGGGCGTGATCACCCGCCATCACAAGGAATCTATTGTTGGCACCGACTTCACTTTCAAAGTAATATAGTTTCGAATAACATATATGATATTGTAACTTTACTCTTTCATCAACTCGAAATATCATAAGAGAAGATTTTTCTCTCCCGTGCTTTCCGTTGGTCAACAACCAATCGAAGTGTTATTTACTTCTTCACTACTCGTACAGGCTTGACGGAGTTAAGCTGTATTGAGGGAGTTATTTTGTCTCAATAAATCAAGAATGCCTCAATTGAATAAATTCACACTCGGTCGCCTGGAAGCGTAGGGTACTACGAAAGGAAGTTGATAATGGATTCTAGAAAAAATGAACAAAAAATAGTTAAGTCACCTTCAGGCTTTCTTATTCCAGGAAAGTTTGTAGTTGCAAAAATCAAAATAGTAATTCTTAAATATTGGCCCTATTAGTTGTTGGGTCTCGGGTATCCAATCAATTAATCCCACAAATCGGGGAAGCTTAAGCAGAAATGAAAGAGGAAGGCATCGAATTGACAAATTCATTCTGTTGTGTAAAACTAGTGAAGGTGATGGTGCTCCAACACCAAGTGGGGATGGGGAACGAAATTGCTAGTTTTCTTTAAAACCGTTTACCTGACACATGAGTACGACACTGTTATTTATTTCAATACAAATCCTCTATGCAAACACTAATAACTATACAATTAGAACACTTTGATACTCTCTATCCACGCAAAATTAATCATTGCCTTTTACATCACCTTATCATGAGAGTACAAAACCTTCATTACCAAAAAGGACTGCACATTGTTCAAATAATCACATCACATGGAACACAACACTAGCTTCCCTAGGGAAAAGATTCGCACGATCATTCCTAGCTTATTCAAATAGATGGGGGTATTTCATCTTCATCTCATATTTTGCTTCCCACGTGGCTTCCTCGATTTGTTGGTTTCGCCACAACACTTTGCTGTAGCAATCTCCTTGTTTCGCAACTTTCGGACTTGCCTATCCAAAATAGCACCCGAAATCTCTTCATACGATAACTCTTCTGTAACCTTGATGTCCTCAACTGGCATAATTTTAGACGGATCACCCACAACTTTCCTTTACATGGATACATGGAACATCGTGTACGCTAGGCACATTTAAGGGGGCAATTCCAACCTATACACAACTTGACCGATCTTTCGAAGGACTTGATAAGGCCCGACGTACCTAGGACTTAGGTTTCCTTTCTTCCCAAAGCGCATGACTCCTTTCATAGGGGACACCCTCAAGAATAACCAATCTCCTTCTTGAAACTTCAACTGTCTCCGACGCACATCCTCATAAGATTTCTGGAGACTCTGAGCAGTCTTCATCCTTTCCTAAATGACTCTTACCATCTCCATGGCCTGATGCACGAGATCTGGCCGTATTAGTTTCGCTTCACCAACTTCGAACCACCCAATCGGGACCTACACTTTATTCCGTACAATGCTTCAAACAGGGCCATCTGGATGCTAGCATGGAAGCTGTTGTTATAAGCAAACTCTATAAGAGGCAGGTGATCATCCCAATTACCCTTGAAATCCAAGACACATACCCGCAACATATCCTCGAGCGTCTGAATAGTCTGCCCTACCTGGCCATTGGTCTGCGGATGAAAAGCTGTGCTAAGATTCACTTGAGTACCCAAACCTTGCTGAAATTTCCTCCAGAAGTTAGATGTAAACTGAGCTCCTCGATCCGAAATGATAGAAAATGGGGTGCCATGAAGCCTCACTATCTCTTTGATATATAATCGAGCATATTGTTCCGCAGTATCGGCGGACTTGACTGGCAAGAAGTGAGCTGATTTGGTGAGCCTATCCACAATTACCCAAATTGAGTCGAACTTGTGCTGAGTACGAGGTAGTCCTTTCAGTAAGTCCATATTGATCATTTCCCATTTCCACATCGGTATTTCTATAAGCTGAGTCAAGCCTCCCGGCCGCTGATGCTCTGCCTTCACTTGCTGGAAATTCGGACACTTAGAGACGAAGTCTGATACACTCTTCTTCATACCACTCCACCAATAGGTATCCTTGAGATCGTGATACATCTTTGTAGAGCCCGGGTGCACTGAATACCTGGAATGATGAGCCTCTTCCATTATCCTCTCCCGAAGATTACCAAAGTCTGGGACACATAGCCTGTCATGGCACCGTAGAACACCATCATCGCTGCCAAACCCCTCTGTGCCCTCTGGCAAAGCCAACACTGGTGCCGAAGTCAACCTTGTCTTCAGTTCTTGAAAACTTTTCTCACAAGCATCTGACCACTAGAACTTGGTTGATTTCTGCGTCAGTTTGGTCAATGGGGAGGCGAGGGTGGGTAATCCCTCTACAAACCTCCGATAATACCCTGTTAACCCCAAAAAGCTATGGATCTCTGTCGGGGTCGTGGGTCTAGGCCAATACTTCACCGCCGCAATATTTTGGGGGTCCACTTGAATTCCCTCATTGGAAACAACGTGACCCAGAAAAGCGACCGACTCCCACCAAAATTCACATTTGGAAAAGTTGGCTTACAATTGGTGCTGATGAAGAGTCTGCAATACCGCTCTGAGGTGATTGGCATGATCCTCCCTGCTTTGCGAATATAGGAGGATGTCGTCAATGAGCACAATCACGAAGGATTCTATGAATGTCTTGAAGACCCGATTCATAAGATCCATAAAAGCTGCCGGGGAATTGGTTAGCCCAGAAGACATGACCAAAAATTCAAAGTGGCCATAACGAGTTCTGAAGGCGGTCTTAGGAATATCTTCTCCTTGATCTTCTATTGGTGGTACCCGGACCGCAAATCAATTTTCAAGAAGAACCTTGAACCTTGCAATTGATCCAACAATCATCTATCTGAGGCAAAGGGTACTTATTCTTGATGGTGACTTTATTAAGTTGCCGATAATCAATACACATCCGAAGCGACCCATCCTTCTTTCTGACAAAGAACTGGAGCACCCCATGGCGACACACTTGGCCGGATAAACCCCTTCTCTAATAGATCCTTCAACTGCTCTTTTAACTCCCGCAACTCTGCCGGCGTCATTCTGTACGGGGGAATAGATATTGGCTGGGTA
Source organism: Nicotiana benthamiana (assembly GCA_034376525.1). Classification (NCBI taxonomy): domain Eukaryota; kingdom Viridiplantae; phylum Streptophyta; class Magnoliopsida; order Solanales; family Solanaceae; genus Nicotiana; species Nicotiana benthamiana. The sequence goes on along the minus strand of CM067323.1, from coordinate 72,131,855 downwards.
TCTGGCACATCAATCCTGAAATTATTCTCCCTATCTGGCAGAATTCCTGGAAGCTCATCTGGAAATACCTCAAGGAACTCATTCACAACTGGCACGGACTCGAGGGCAGGCACCTCTGGAGTAGACACCACGTGTTACTAAGTTTGGAGACAAAATTATTTACGGGACCTTACATTTATGATTTTGATGGATTGTGAAATTCCGGATATATTGTGTTATCGAACCTATGTGAGATAGGGTGACGTGCGATCACCCCGAGTACATGCTTGGTAAGGTCATTCAGCTATTGGGTTGCTTCTAGTACAACTCTAGGTACGCTCGAGGACGAGCGTTTGTTTAAGTTAGGGAGGATGTGACGACCCGATCCGTTGTCCTATGTGTTACTGCTTCGTTTTTACCTTACTGTGTTGCTTCGTGTTTCAATATCAGTATTAGAGTCTATAGGGTGTAATTGAATTGGTTTTGGTTGAAAATAAGGCTCATGGCTTCTTAGAAGGAAGCTTGTTTTAGAAATGTCAACCGGAAGTTGACTTATGATTTATAGGGCTCATAATGGATTTCCGACAATTCGGCTAGTTTTGGGAGGTGATTTTTGACTTGGGAGTGAAATCGGAATTGAATTTGGAGGTATGGTGTAGAATTGGGCTTGAATTGGCTAAGTTTGAATTTTGGCGAATTCCGGTTGATAGGTGAGATTTTGATCCAGGGGTCCGAATGGAATTCGGACAATTGAAATAACTCAGTTAGGTGATCTTTGATATGTGTCCAAATTTTCAGATCATTCGGAGGTGTTTAGGTCGGGTTTTGGATCAAATGCAAGTTTCAGAAGTTTTAGTTTTACTTAGGCTTGAATCCGTGGAAATTTGATGATTTTGATGTTTATGATAGTGTTTTTATGCTTTGAGCAAGTTTGAATGAGGTATTAGAACATAACTGTGCTTTTTGTTGAGGTCCCCAGGGCCTCGGGGTGATTTCGGAGGGTCAATCGGGCTATTTTTGGACTTAGAGGACTGCTGGTTTTCGGCTTTTGGGTTGCATAAGATTGTTCTTCACGTTCGCATGGGTATGTCGCGAATGCGTAGAAGGAATTGGAGAGCCCTGGATTTTTTCCGCGTTCGCGTAGGTCTGGAGGCCTGTGATCTTTGCGTTCGCGTAGCAGGCTCGCGTTCGCGGAGGGGAAATTGCCGAGGGGATTGTTTTATGCTTCGCGTTTGCGTCCCTGGCACGCGTTCACGAAGGATAAGGGGCAGTTGTGCATCGCATTAGCATGTGGCAACGCGTTCACGAAGAAGGAATTTTGGCCCAGTGGTTTGTGTGCTTGGAAAACGCGGAAGGACCTCGCGTTCGCGAAGAAGAGGTCATCAGCTGGGCAGAATGTTTTAAGGGAATTTCAGTCGCGAACCCAACCATATTTTCACTATTTTTGCACTACCTTGAGAGCTTGTTGGTAGATATTGAAGAGGTTTTTGATGGGAAGTGATTGGAGGTAAGTCTCGTGATCTAAAAACATTATTTAATCAAAGAATCATCCATTAATTCTCTGAATTTGGGCATAAATTGAATAAGCTGGGGCTTGAGTTTTTGATATTTCAAATTAGGATTTGATAGGTCATTTGAGCTTGGATTTGGAAGTTGTTGGTATGTATGAACTCGTGGCGAGACGAGGATTCCCAAAATGTAATTTTTCGAGAAGCGGGCCCAAGGTTCGGGTTTTGCTAGTTTTGAGATTTTTGTTATATTTTGATTCTTTTCGATTGGGTGTTGTCCCATTAGCATATTATGATATATTTGTACTGATTGGTTAGATTTGACGCGCGTAGAGGCCAATTTGAGTAGAAAAGATGTCACGAGCGAGGAATTTCACTGGTTCGAGTTGAATAATACTTGGGAATGATATTCTGAGGGTTTGAAATCCCAGATTTGCACATCCTAGTGCTGTATTATGGTGACTTACACGATGGACCTGAACATGGGGTAGAGCACCTATGGGATTGTGACTTGGTCTGTCCCGATTGTTGATTTTTACCGCTAAATTGTAAATGTTTTGTTGTTAACATTATGACTTGGGCTCATTGCCATACTGGGGTTTATTGCCGATTATTTGGAACCTCGATATATCACATTATGACGCTATATGAGGCGAGACACGCACTCCATGGCTAGTGCGGGGTCATAAATATGGGGAAATGTGACTCAATTCAATCCGAGAGGTGAATTACTCTATATTGGTGATTGCTTCGCACCCTATATTGATGTTATCTGGACTTGATGCCATGTTTGGGGCCTTGTGCCGACTTTTAGATTCCTGCAGGGATTGATATTTCAGAGTTAGCATGATTTGCATACTATTTGCATTCAGTCCAGGGTTTTTAACACTATTTTTGCAAACTCAGCCAAAATTCTATGTTTTGAAAACACAAAAGATTCTTAAATGATATTTCGGGCTGACGATCATTATCTTACTATTTTCTGGATTGTATATTATTCTTGGAATGGTGGTAACTATTGGCACCGTATTTCGAAAAGGAAACGGTGGTAACTATTGGCACCGTGTGTTGAAATGAAAACGATGGTAACTATTGACACAGTGTATTGTAATGAAAACAGTGATAACTATTGGCACTGTATGATATTGCGCTTGGGCTGAAGGAGCCCCTCCGGAGTCTGAACCCCCAAAGTGAGCGCCATCGACGTTAAATCATATGCATGGTTGGCTCGAGCTGCACGCCGCAGTGTATTCATGTGTATTGCATTGCATTCATGCATTTACATCTGTTTGTACTACGTGGCACGACATTTAGCACTCATATATCATTGGCATATATACTGTTACTTTCTTTGCTGACCAGATACCCTGGTGTTATATGTTAAGGAGTGCTGAACCCAAGAGGCTAATGTTGGATATTGTGAGTTGATATTGAGCCCAAGGAGCATGTTTCTGACTATTTCCTCCTTGTTGAAATTAACTTTGCAATTATTGAATAAACATATTTTCAAAAGAGATTTTGAACCGAACTTGGAATTTTCTAAAGGGATTTTTCACAGTATTTCGGCTTTCTCAAAAACGGTTGCTCTGTCTTTTGTAGCAGTTTGGTGTGCTCATACGTGTTTTCTTACCGCTCAGATATTATTCTCTCTTATAAACACTGAGGTTGGAAGTACTCACTTTACTCCCTACATATTGCGTGCAGTTGCAGGTATTGTCCACCCGATAGCGGGTTATCAGCAGGACCGAAGGCATTATTGTGGTAATTGAGCAAGGTGACCGCCAACATTCGCGGCACCGCACTCCATCTTTGTATTCTGGTTTTATCTTGTATATATATACATTGTTAGTCCAGTAATAGAGTCCCCACTCATTAGATTCTCGTGACTTGTGACATCCCGGTCAGATTGTATTGGAATGAAACTTCATAGTTAAATGCCATTAAGTAGTATTTCTATTCTTTTATGTTTAGTAACTGCTCAAAGAGGATTTGGGGTTATTGACTGGCCTTGTCTTCACGAGAGGCGCCATCAGGACCGGGTATAGAATTTGGGTCGTGACAGCTATTTGGTGATTTTGCAGGTTTCACGGATGTGGCATATCAGATCTGGTCTTAGATCAAGAAAACTATAGAAGTGAATTGAAATAAGTCGAGAGACTGTCATAATTGGCCGTTCGACACAAGGTTAAGACAACCACTAGCACATTATATTTTTTTGCAAGTTATAGCCAAAACTTATTGCAGGCTATAACAAAATATTCTCTATCGTCCACCTTTTTTTTTATTCTGCCTCTTTGCTACGTCCAGCTCCACCATCCAAACAATTATCATAACTCATCATAATTATCGATCTTTATTTTTTCAATTTGATAGTTTCTATAGTAAAATTGATATTACATGTACTTAATAGATTTTGTTTTATTCAAAATATAGTTATAGATCTACAACCTAGCAAACTAGCCTCCTTCTTACTAGCATTTTTCCAGGTCCTCTCGAACCAGCATCTTCCAACCTGGTGCTCTCACTTCTCGGACTAGTACAGGTCCAAACCAAAGCCAAAGCTCCAAAAGTCTAAGGATAAGTTCCTTCTCTATGGAAGAAAGAGAGTGCCACAACTATTGTTTCAAAAGCTCGGAAATTCCTTCTGGGAACAGCCAGAAGATAGAAAGACCAGTGCCTGGCCTGCATGGCAGGTTGTTTTATTGTACATTACTCTATTGGTAATAAAAAAAATTAGTTGCCAAAAAAGAATAATCAATTTTCTGTTTTTGCTTGTTTTGCATCTTTCCTTTTAAAAATTGCAGAGTATATCTTCTTTTTTTTTTTTTTTGAGAAACAGAAAATTTTATTTATATAATATGATGTAAGTTCAAACATAGGATCTGCGGAGTATACTCCATTTGTTACAATTTCTAGACTAACAGACAATGAATAATTAAAATTTACAGTAAGATGCATTACATCAATTATGATATGACTACTTTTACAGATATGTAGTCATTCAATATACAAAAAAGACTGTCACTATATTCAAAAATATACAAAGAGACTGTTATTATATAAAATAGACCATCACTATACCATTTATATACTAAATAGAATGTCATTTTACAAAAATATATAAAATAGATGTTACTATACAAAACAAATATATAAATATACAAAATAGATGTCACAATACAAAATATATACAAGAAAGACTACCACTATACAAAAAATTATACAAAATATACTATAACTATATAATTTATATACAATAGACTTTTACTATACAATAGATATATTAAATAGACTGTCATTATACAAAATATATACAAAATAGACTGTACTATACAAAATAGACATTTTGGACTATTTGATTTAGAGCCCATTTGGATGGGTTTGTTTTAAGTGACTTTTAAGCCAAAATAGCTTTTAAGGCATAAGTTAGAAATTCTAACTTTTGGTTTTTTTTTTAGCTTAAAAATAATTGCTTAAAGCACTTTTTTACTTCCCAAACACTACAAAATGGCTTTAAAAAAGTCAATCCAAACAGGCTTTTAATATGTTTGGGGCGAAAGGATATTTCGTGTAAATGAAAAACAAATATGAGTTATTTTGAGGGGCTATAGAGGGTAATTTTATCAAATAAGTCGCGCTAATTTGTGTGATTGGGCTTGGTGTTTGCCCTTTCCTTTCCCATTATTCCAGTTGTCGGTGCCAATGAGATAGTTATTGTCTTTATTGTTGAGTATTTTAGGATAATGCTATGGACACATCTCATATTTTGTATTATTTTCTAGGAAAATACTTTATATAGTTGTATCTTACTAGGATTAAAGAAATATTTAGAGCACAAGTTTTATGTTTTGTTCTACGAAGGTTTTATAAGAAAAAAATTCGAGAAAAACCGAAAAAGCCGAAAAGCCGAGAAAACCCGAAAAAAATCGAGATTGAAAAACCCTAATTTTATTGGTTGGTTTGGTCTTTAAATTTAACAACCCAACACAATTGATTTGGTTTGGTAATTGAAAATCCCGAACCAACCCGACCTATATACACCTTAGTTTGAGGACTTAAGATGGAATTTAGTACTAGAGAGATGGAAATAAGATTTTAACTCACGGACTTTAAGAGTTATTAACTGGGTCCTAAATTTAGCAAATGTACATATTTAATAAAAAATTAATATAAAAATATTATTTGAGCAAAAGCTGGTTGGATCGACCGAGCCCAAGCTTGGGCTTCAATTACGAGTTTATAGATTCATAACAAGTTCTATATTACTGCCAATTCAATACCAATATAGATGAGGTGAGTCAGGCTTAACAATTTAAATTGCGTATAAGGTTTATATTAAGTTCACATGGAAGAATTTCCTAGCATGCAGTACTATAGTGTTGCATTTGTGGCAAGTTATGGCTCTTTGTCTAAAGAGGTGTTTAGCCCAAAAGTAATATTATCCTCGCCCTTCATTACACTCGAGTTTTTGAATCTAAAAGTGAACATCAAACATGAAGGGACTAGAGTGGTTCGTTTAATAGCTAAATATAAGTATATAAACATACTTCTCTACATACTACAAACAACAACTAAAATTATCATTCTTTTCATTTATCTCAATTCATCATCTGTATTACGAGGATTCATCACGAATTGACAAATTTTATATTAACTGTCAGCCTATCACAATCCTATTTATTTATTCGAGTTTGAGACCGACAATATAAACAAGCTCATACTGTAAAATGTATTTTCGTACATCATGAGCTCAAATTCCAATCCACCAAACTCCTTGGCGCTGAACTATATATTATGAAGTCTTAAAAGGTCTTTGAACACCTTGAACGTCTTACGAATTATTGATTTTATAGCCTCTGAAGCAGAGATAATTTTTGAATTGACCATTATGAACTCGGGTTCGGAATTATAGCGTTTTTTATTTAATTTATTGAGTTTGAACTCTATTATTTGTATTTCTTTAATTCGGTGATTTATTTATTCATCCGTGTTTGAACCACCACTGAAGAAATTCTAGTCTAGTTGGTCATAAATACTGAGTATATTTGAGTTTTTGCAAATAGAATATGAGTTTAAATGTGCATTTCAAGTGAAATGCTGGTTAATTTTCACTTGCAAATCCTTTCAAATTCAATTTCAAATGTTTTTTTTTTCCTAAACTTCAACTCAGATATTGTCCAGATGCTTACTCTTCACAAACTTCTTGTTGTTTGTAACCTCAAACGCCTGCGAATTTTCACTTTTGTTAAAAGGAAAAAGGGTCAGAACTGCACCTAACGTATTGACTCCAGTTTAAAAATGCCCTCCGTTAACCTATTTTGAAAAAATGCCCCTACCGTTAAAAATTTGGCATATTTGTGCCCCTAAGTCTAACAACTGACTGTACTTATATTTAAAACGGTAGGAGCATTTTTTTCAAAATAGGTTAACGGTAGGGGCATTTTTAAATTGGAGTCAATACGTTAGGGGCACAAATATGCCAGCATTTTAACGGTAGGGGCATTTTTTTCAAAATAGGTTAACGGAGGACATTTTTAAACTGACGTCAATACGTTAGGGGCAATTCTGACCCTTTTCCATAGTTAAAAAGGCAATTTTAGTGCAGATAATCAGAATATTTAACAAGAAAAAGATGAACAAGAAGTGAATATATGATGGTAATTCTTGAGATTCTCCACCCAAAAATATGCTCTTCTTTTTTTCTAAACCCAAAATATATTCTATGTGCCCTTTTTTGGTCCCCAAGAGCTAAATGCTGGCATTCAATTTTATTTTCCTTGAATATTCTCGTGGATTGTTTGAAGGCGAAAAAAGAATGAAAGTGACAAACTGTTTTGTTTGACTTTAGGATATAGGTACCAAAATTCTTTACTCTTTATCTTTTTATCTCTTTCTGCGCTTTCATTATTTCAGGTGTGGAATTTAGTGTTGAGGAGGTAAACATTTTTCTAGAGCTGATTTTATATCAAATCAGCAAATCCTAGACCCTTGACCTATTGAATTATTGTGGTTTTGCATCATTGAATATATGTATGCCAAAACCATCTAAGCTTGGAAAATTCATGAATTCTTGCCCAACTAATTACTCTGTTTAAAAGGAGTACTATGTTTTCTGTCAGGGAGGTATAGAAGATATTTTATTATTTATTTTGATTACTAAGAAAAACTGCTTTAAAGGGGTCCTATAATTTTCCTTCTTTTTTGCCAGTTCTAATATTTTATATTAACATCGTAAAGACAAAATATAGCAAGGAATGACCTATATTTTATTTGTATTTTTTTTGGTTTAGTATGAACAAAGTAACATCCACGTGTTAGATCACTGATTTCATACGTTAATAGGAAAAAAAATTATCTCAATTATAATATGGGTCTCATCGAGTAACTATTTTTTTGGAAAATGCTAGAAAATTTTAGTATTGAGCAAATTTGGTTTTCTACGCGCATATATTATCTACATACATCCTCGGTGAAGAAAGTGACCTAATTATGGTCGACTCGAGTAAGGCTGGCTTCAGTTAATAAACAGGCCGAGTGACATGACTCGTTGCGACGTCATATCAAGCTTTGACACTTGTATACCGAGGTCACCAACCCTTGTACTTTCTTTGCATTATTTCGTGGAAGGTCCCTTAGTATATAAAAGGGATCTCCTCTTTGTAAAGACTTATGTGTATTTCACTATTGAATATATACAACTCTCTCTCTATCTGATTCTCTATCTCTCTCTCTCTCTCTTATGTAAAAAAAGTCTACTATTTATCTTATTGCTCTTATATCTCGATTCATTTACATTATAATCACAGATCTTGATCAATTTACATTCTCTAGATCATATTACCCTTGATTCCGATTAACCCATATCATTTTTGATTGTTTTAGAGCTATTTAAGTATTCGAATAACTTTTTAGCCAAACAATTTGGCGCTGTATGTGGGGATTTCGATAATCAAAGCTGTAGTTTGTTCCTAGAGATCCTTCGAAAAACCACTATCCACAACCTAAAATGGCTGAGAACAACGCGAGAATGAAAGCTATCTAGATGTCAGAACAGATCTCACAAGCACTCTCAACGCAGCTGCTGAAGGAGATGCCCTGCACGCAACCCCCAATACCTTGGTAAGCGTGGAACACCTACCTTCCTCGTCAGAGGATCTGGTGGTTCCACGAAAAAGAGAGGCTTCAACATCTACAACGAAAGAAGCACCCCTGGAGGTAAAGAAGTTACTTGAAGAGTGGCTGACAAATACTCTGAGCAGTCTAACTAAGAAGCCGCCTCAAAATAACATATGTACCCCAGCAATAGATCATGTTGCAGCCGAAGATGAACTCGAAGTCACAAGAACGAACAACGCTATCGCCAATGCTCAAGCTAACAGCGGCACACTCACAACCATCCTTAAAAAGATGGAAGAAATGGAAAACAAAAATAGGTCGCTTTGTGACCAGATGAAGGAGCACCAATAAAGGGTGGATAAGATCCCAAGCGCGTCCAAATTGCTACCAAAGCGATACGTGGGAAGGTTCGTTGAACAACCATACACAGAAGAATTTGCGCCATACCCCATCCCAAAAACCTTCAAAATGCCCCCTACTTGAAAGTATATGACGGGACCACCAATCCTGAGGACCACCTGATCCACTACGTCACAGCCGTCAAAGGCAACGATCTATCAAAAGAACATGCACCATCCGTACTTCTGAAGAAGTTTGGCGAAACAGTGACAGGAGGGGCCCTAACGTGGTACTCATAGCTACCGGCCAAAAGCATCTCCACATTTAAGGAGATGGCAGATAAATTTGCCACCGCCCATGCAGGGGCAAGGAAGGCAGAAGCATGGGTCAACGACATTTTTGCTGTACGACATACCCCAGGAGAAGGACTCAGGGAGTTCCTAGCCAGATTCAACAGGGTCAGAATAAGCCTACCAAACGTATCTGAAGGCATGGCAGTTGCGGTCTTTCAGAACGGGCTCAGCAGAGATGGCTCGAGGGCGACCAAGAAACTGCTCAGTCGTCTTCTGAAATATCCCCCCACCACCTGGGAAGTGATACACAATGCCTATTGCACTGAGATACGTGGGGATAATGACGACTTTAACGGCCCAACCTTATGGTTGACGACGGTGCACCCAGAAATCTGAAGGGACCGGCGCAGCGAGGGAAGGCGGGAGCAAGTCCCGCGCCTCAATAGGAAAGACACCAATCATACATCAGGTCCTCGCATCCGCCACCGCCGAGGCATGCAGAAGCCTTACAACGACATGTCGCCCCACTAAGGAACGACAAAGGTATGCCCCATTCATTATCTGCACATAACTTTTGTGTATCTCCTTCAGAAGTAGTGTACGCACTGGAGAAGCTGGGCAACAAAGTACAATGGCCAGCAAAGATGAAGTCCGACCCCCGCTACCAGAAAGTCAAACCCTGTGCGAGTTGCACCAAGAACGGGGGAACAGAACGGAGGACTGCATAGGTCTCCGTCAGGAGGTGGTCCGAATGCTAAACCAAGGGTTCTTGAAAGAACTGCTCAGCGACAAGGGAAAGCTCAACTTTGCATGCGGCGGGAACAACATCATGGCCTGCCAAGGCCGCCTTCACCTACACGCACCATCAAAATGATCATTGGAGACGGCAATGATTCGTCGATCAATCACGTCATTCACCACCACCCACAAGCTGAAGCGAACCATCGCTCACGAATGGTATGATGACTTCGAAGATAGTATCACCTTCGACAAGTCTGATGCTGACGGTTTGTGTTTTCCTCATTATAATGCCTTGGTTATTACTTTACGAATAGTAGACACTGATGTTAAAGGGATCATGGTCGACGATAGAAGCGGTGCATGTATCATTCATCCAAGAGTCCTTGCACTCATGAGACTCGAGGATAAAACAATTCCACGCTGCATAACACTAACAGGTTTAAATAATGCAGTGGAAATAACCTCAGGCGAGGTGACACTGACCATTCGAGCAGGAGGGGTCACGATGGAAACCACTTTCCACGTGATGAACCAAGAAACGGCATACAATGCCATTATCGAACGCCCATGGATACATGCCATGAGAGCCGTCCCCTCCAGTTTCTATCAAGTGATCAAATTCCCAACCCCATGGGGAGTGCTCAGCATACGGGGAGAGCCTCGCACCGCCCAAGAATGCAATAAAATAGCTCAGAATTACACGCACACCAAGCAGCTTAAGGGAGCAAGCGCTGAAGCATAGCAATCAGCCCTGTCGGGGACTAAGGTCCATCCGACAGAGAACGCCATCAAAGATCTTGAGGACATCGAGGCTAGCAAGGCTACGATCGAAGACCTCGACCCCATCCAGTTAAACAACATCGACCCTGCAAAGAAAGCTTACATAGGCCACGACCTATCAAATCCAGGTCAGTACCGTGAATTTTTATCTAACCGTGCGGACCTATTCACTTTTACCCATGCAGATATGCTGGGAATTCCACGAGAAATAGCCTCCCACAAACTCAACGTCGACCCATTGCACCCGCCTATGCTGCCTGTGCGGCAAGTAAGATGAAAATTCAACGCCGCCATCAACGAAGCAGTGAGCGAGGAAGTAGACAAGCTGCTAGCTAATAGCTTTATCAGGGAATCCAAGTACCCGGAATGGGTCGCCAACGTCGTAATGGTCAAAAAGAAAAATGGGAAGTGGCGGATGTGTGTAGATTTCATTGATCTAAATAAAGCATGTCCAAAAGACTCGTTCTCGCTACGCCATATCGACCAGCTGATAGACGCAACGGCAGGACATGAGCTGCTAAGCTTCCTTGATGCGTATTCCGGCTACAATCAGATCATGATGGCCGAAGAAGATCAGGAGAAGACAACTTTCATGACTCACCAGGTGATGTATCGCTATAAAGTAATGCCCTTAGGGCTCAAGAACGCAGGGGCCACTTACCAAAGGCTGATGACGGCAATGTTCAAAGAAGAACTCGGCAAAATAATGGAGGTCTACATCGACGACATGTTGGTCAAGTCATCAAAAAAGGAAGACCACCTCACCCACCTGAAGGAAGCCTTCGAAATATTAAGGAAGTACGGCATGAAACTGAATCCCGAAAAGTGCACTTTTGGAGTAGTTTCGGGAAATTTCCTGGGATTTTTGGTATCACAAAGGGGCATTGAAGTCAGCCCTGACCATATCAAGGCCATAGAAGCCATCCTAGAAACGGTGAGCATCAAAAAGCAGGTGCAGAAGTTGACGGGCCGGATAGCCGCCCTCTCCCGAGTCATCTCATGCTCCTCCGACAGGTGCCACAAGTTCTTTGGTGTATTGAAAAAAGACCAGGGACTGCAGTGGAACGGAGAATGTGTAGAAGCCTTAAAGAACCTAAAAGCATACTTATCATCACCACCCCTACTGGTGAAAGCCAACCCCGGTGAGCCATTGCTGATATATTTGGCCGTATCAGAAGTCGCAGTCAGCGTCGTCCTGGTGCGCGAAAATAAAGGTACGCAATCTCATATTTATTATATTAGCAAAACTTTAGTGGACACCGAAACCCGGTATCCCCACCTCGAGAGATTAGCCTTAGCACTCGTACTAGCTTCACGAAAGCTACGACCATATTTCCAGTGTCATCCCATAAAGGTAGTAACGACCTTCCCTCTTGAGGAGCGTCCTACACAAACCCGAACTCTCAGGGCGACTCGCCAGATGGGCCGTTGAGCTCAGCGAGCATGATATTACGTACCTACCAAGAATCGCCATCAATTCAAAAGTCTTAGCTGACTTTATCACCGACTTCAGCGCGGAGGTCCTGCCAAAGGCAGAACTCGAGGCACAACGCGCATCCTTCGAAAACAACCTATGGGTCCTTTATACAGATGGAGCCGCCAATGCATCGGGATCGGGACTGGGACTTGTTCTTGAGGTCCCCACGGGTGAAACAATTTGCCAGTCCATACGATGCCCAAAAATGACTAACAACGAGGCCGAGTACGAGGCCGTTATTGTAGGCATGAAACTGGCCACCAAGTATGGGGCTCCCCGAATCCTCCTCCACTACGACTCTAGCTCGTGGTAAACCAGATCGTTGGGACTTATCAAATCAAAGAACAAAGGTTGCAAAAGTACCAGTCATAAATCCACAAACTGATGGCTACATTCGACGAGTGCCGCTTCGAACAAATTCCCAAAGCACGAAACATCGTAGCGGAAGGCCTGGAAAAGTTGGTTGCCGCCACCAAAAACATCAATAAAGAAAGTGTGGTCACACTTCTCCACTCAGCTATTGACCACACCGAGGTATTTTCCTTAAACCTGACTTGGGACTGGTGCAACCAGTTCATATCTTATTTGCAGGAGGGGATACTACCCCCCCTCCCCCGATAAAAAAGAAGCAAAAAAGCTTCGCATACAAGCCGCCTGGTACTGCATGGTCAACAACAACCTTTACAAAAGGACGTTCGGTGGTCCATTAGCCAAGTTCTTAGTGCCACAACAAACAACACCGGTACTCGAAGAAGTATACAAAGGCCATTGCGGCGCCCATACTGGCAACCGCGCCCTCGTGAGATGCATCATACGCGCCGGCTACTACTGGCCCACCATGAAGAAAGAAGCAGCTGAGTATGTCGGCCGATGCGAGCAATGCCTAAAGTTTGCCCCAATGATAGACCAACCAGGAGAGCCCCTCCATTCCATCACCTCCCCCTTGCCATTCATCAAGTGGGGAATGGATATACTCGGCCTGCTACCCTCAGGAGGAGGAAAGTACGATTTTTACTTGTTTTAACTGACTATTTCTCCAAGTGGGAAGCAGGTGCGTACGCACAAATACGCGAACAAGAAGTCATCACCTTCATATGGAGGAACATCATATGCCATTTTGGCATCCCCAAAGAAATCAGCTGCGACAACGGGCACCAGTTCATTGGTCAGAAAACAACTATGTTCTTCAAAAAATAGCACATCAAAAGGATACTGTCCACACCATATCACCTCGCCGCCAACGGCCAAGCGGAGTCTTCCAACAAAACAATTCTAAACATACAAAAAAGGAAGCTCGAAGATGCTAAGGGGCTATGGACGGAACTGCTACCCGAAGTCTTGTGGGCGCACAGAACCACACCCAAGTCCAGCACTGGTGAAACCCCCTACTCTCTGGTTTTTGGAATCGATGCTGCCATACCTGTTGAAGTAGGCGAACCCAGCCTAAGGTATTCACACACCAGCGGGACAGAAAACGACATCAGCAGACTCCAAGTTCTTGATGAAGCCGAAGAAAGAAGAGAAATGGCCCACATCAGGATGGTAGCCAAAAACAGCAAGTTGAAAGATATTACAACAAAAGGGAAAAAATAAGGCCACTCAAAGTAGGGGATTATGTCCTCAAAGCCAAGACTTTGGCCTCAAAATACCCAAATGAAGGGAAATTGGGCACAAACTCGGATGGACCCTACAAAATCACGGTGGCGGCCGGGAAAGGAGCATTCCAGCTAGTGACAAATGGAAGGAAAGACACTCCAGAACAACTGGAACGTCGCTCACCACAAACATTTCCACTTCTAAAAAGGTGTCACCTGAGTCGTACTCTTTTTCCCTTACCCGAGTTTTCCCAATTGGTTTTTCTCGGGAAGGTTTTTAACGAGGCGGTAAAGGGGTCACCTGGAGATTTTGCAGCACAAGTGCATCATGACCACCTCTCCATGTACTCTCCAAGCAAGACATGATACAGGGGCTGGATTAGTGTCATCTCCAGATGTATAGAATGGCTACGACCATCTCCAGATGAATAGAATGGCTACGGCCATCTCCAGATGTATAGAATGGCTACGACCATCTCCAAATGAATGAAAAGGCTACAGCCATCTCCAAATGAATGAAAAGGCTACGGCCATCTCCAATTGAATGAAAAGGCTACGGCCATCTCCAATTGAATGAAAAGGCTACGGCCATCTCCAAATGAATGAAAAGGCTACGGCTATCTCCAAATGAATGAAAAGGCTACGACCATCTCCAAATGAATGAAAAGGCTATGGCCATCTCCAATTAAATGAAAAGGTTACGGCCATCTCCAAATGAATGAAAAGGCTGCGGCCATCTCCAAATGAATGAAATGGCTACGACCATTATTTTACATGGCTATGGCCATCATTTTCATAAGGCTACGGCTATTATTTTACATGGCTATGGCCATCGTTTTCACAAGGCTACGGCCATTATTTTATATGACTAAGGCCATCAGGCTACGACCATTATTTTATATGGCTAAGGCCATCAGGACACGGTCATTATTTTACATGGCTATGGCCATCGTTTTCATAAGGCTACGACTATCACTTTACATGGCTATGGCCATCGTTTTCACAAGGCTAAGACCGTTATTTTATATGGCTAAGGCCATCAGGCTACGGCCATTATTTTATATGGCTAAGGCCATCATGCTACGACCATTATTTTACATGGCTATGGCCATCGTTTTCATCAGGCTACGGCCATTATTTTACATGGCTATGGCCATCGTTTTCATAAGGCTACGACCATTATTTTATATGGCTAAGACCATCAGGCTACGACCATTATTTTACATGGCTACGACCATTATTTTATATGGCTAAGGCCATCAGGCTACGACCATTATTTTATATGGCTAAGGCTATCAGGCTACGACCATTATTTTACATGGCTATGGACATATTTTTCATCAGGCTACGACCATTATTTTACATGGCTATGGCCATCGTTTTCATAAGGCTACAGCCATTATCTTGTACAGTTAAGTCCGTAAGACTGCAACCATTATTTTATATGGCTAAGGCCATCAGGCTACGACCATTATTCTACATGGCCAAGACCATCACGTTTACACGAATAAGGTCATCGAACTTTATAAGGCTAAGGCCATCATTGCTACACGGCTCTGGCCGTCAAGTTCTACGCAGCTATGGTAAAAAATACAACAACTTGCCAGAAAGAGAAAAAGACTACTTACAACAAAAATTATATGTTTTAATCGAAGGGGACAAACTCCCATGATACAAAAATCAGTATTTACAGGCATATTTACAAAGACCCTAAAAGTCCACTACTTATCTCCCCCAGCCTGTCCTTCAGGTGGCCCGTCCTCATTTCCATGAGGGTACGCCTTAGAAATCCAAGAGCTGGATTCTAAATGATTGACGTCTACAGAGTTGCCCCCCTCCTAGGCCGGCGATTCAGGACTATAGACGGCCGCTTCAAGAGCGATTCTAACCAATTGGCGCCGGCTCTCAACTTCCGCTTCAAATGCTCGACCAGCCGGCAGGAATTCCTCAAGCACGACCACCCTGGGCTCCGCATACACTCACATCTCGTGTGCTTCACGAGACTTATCGGCTTGTGCAAGAGCTTGCTTGAGCTCCTCGATCTCATCCTTCGTGGCATTGAGTTCCTCCGCTAAAGCCGCAACCTGGATGCATAATTCTTCCGCCTCCTCCGTCACCACACGGCCAAGCTGCAGCTCCTCGTCCTTGGCCTGAATAAGGACCTCCATCTCCGTGGCCCGAGCAACAGCGGCCATGAGCTGTTCATCAACCTTTTCCAGCTCAACCACTCTTTTCTTCAACTGCTCCTCGGACTCCTCGAGGCCCTCACGAACCACCCTAAAGTTAGGGTCCTGCTTATACATATCAGCCAAGGTCAGGTGCGCCTCATGCGTCCTGTTATACTTCTGCACCAGCCTGTTGTATCTGGCCATCTTCTCCTTCCAGCGCCGATCCCTCTCCACCTCTAGGACAAGAGTCTGTAAAAGAAACCAAGTAAGTACGGGGAAAATCGTACTCCACTAACACAAAAAGTAAGGTCATCAAGCAAGGCAAAGGCATACCTGTAAGGCCGCACCTGCCACCCTTTGGGCCAGGCCTTTGTCGCTAAGATCTGCCAGAGTCGCACGCTCGACGCTAGCACATAAGAGCGTCATACTGGTGGCCGCCTCCTCGCAATTCTCCAACAGATTATAGTGACTTGGAATCACAATAGGAGGAGAAAACTGGCCGGCCACCATCTCCACCCGGTCCAAGGACCCACCTCCGCTGCCTGCATCTTCCGTGGCGGCCCCCGGGCCCGCCACGTCCATGCCTTCGCTCCTTCTCTCTGTGGCCTCTCTCTTATGAACGGCCCTCCCTGAGCGAATGGCCTATGCCATGAAAACCGGCCTTGATCCAGGACAGGATGGCTTGACCTTCCTCGTCTGAGTAGCCACGCCCTTGCCGGTAAGAATCCGACACTGCCTCATCTCCAATGTCTCCTCCTCCTCACGGTCCCCCTCCGTAGGATGCAGAGCAGGCTCAGAGGGAGTCGGTTCGGCAGAGGACGTCCCTATGGGGCAATCTCAGGAACAGCCGTCGGTACCTCCATAGGCATTGTCTCGGGTACGGCCCCCAGCACGGGCTCAGGTATTGTCTCTAGAGCAGCTCTAAAGCAACCTCTTGCCTTGAGAATGGCGAAGTGCTGCCCCTGGACGTACCAACGAGGATTAAGCCTTCCTCAGGGTCGGGTGTCGCACTAGAAGGGCCGGCCACAGTCTTCTTCTTCTGCTTCTTCTTATTTTGCGCCTTTTTAGAGGCGTCCCGACCTGCTAAAACATGTATGAGACGGGCAATGAATTTATGGGGGGGGCCTAATCCATAACAAAAATTAGGTAAGACCGTTACCTGCCGGGGCATGGAGTCTAAGGAATTCAGGCCATGAACGACATTCTTCTGGAAACGGTATCAACGCTTGAACCCATAACCTAATGTCGTCAACCCTTCGAGGAGGGCGAGCTGTCACTGCATGAAAGCAAAGGGAAATTTCAACGGATAAAACCAACAAGGTGAAGTCTCCATAGTATAAGATACGCACGGTAATACTTACGTGCATCGTTCTACACCTCTGGAAACCCTTCAGGATCGGACACAAGGTGCTCGGTACGCACGAAGAAGAATCTCGTCCAGAATTTGAGGTTGGCCTTGTCGTCCACCTGACACAAAGCTTTTCTTGCCCCGACTCCTTAACTGGAGCACCGAGCCCCTCTTGAAGACCGCATTAAACATCTGTAGAAGGTGATGAACGGTAACCTCCATACCGTACTTTGCCGTGTAGATGGTGAGCACCATACACACCTTCAACGCGTACGGAGTAAGTTGGGCCGGGCACGCCCCCAACCAGCGACAGAGCTCCTCCGCCAAAGGGTAAAGCGGGAGGCTATACCCGATTCGAAGGCATACTCATAAAAAGCACAGTACTCGGGCTTGTGCACATTAGCGTGGTCTAGCCGCGCAGGGACCATCTCAACGTGATCAGGGATATTATACGATTCCCTGAGAGTGGCCAAGTGAGACGGCGTCAGATCACTATGCTCCCAGGGAGGGAGTTTACCTTTATTCTTAAAGTCACTCCTTTTACTCATATCGAGTGGGAGCAAGTTAGCCGTCGATAGCGGAACAAAAACTTCCTCGGCCTCCCCGTCATCTAAGGATGGCGAAGCCCTAGAGGAAGCAACGTCCTTGGTCCTGTTATCGTCATGACGATGCTTAACCATAGTGGAAGTTATGAGAAAAAAGTGCTTTCGGTCACAAGTTCGATCCCTAAGAACGAAAATTTCAGAGAAGAAAGAACAGCAAGCACCAGAAAAAGATAGGGAAAAGAATGAGAAAATACTCTCAGAAAAGGTTCGAAAGATGAATCCAGTTCAACTCTCCCTCCATTTATAAGAAAAGGTACATAGAAATCGAAAGGACATGATTCGAAAACTGGCACAGGAAACCCAAACGTCACGTCATAACCTGAACCGCCTCGGGAGCAGAGGTAATGATCACGCACGTGATCGATGACGTCATCTTAAAAAGGAACTCCAAAAAGGGGGTAATATGTCAACGGCTCGACCTCTTCACATATGAGCACGTCTCTTACAGGGGTATCAACAGGAACGACCAAATTTCCATGGGCGTCGAGCATGTATGTCCGTCCATTGGAGACGACTCTCGATTGCGTCCCCAATAAACGGAGGGACTATCTGTATTGGGCAAATTTGGTTCCCTACGCCCATATATTATCTACATACGTCCTCGGTGAAGAAAGCGGCCTAATTATGGCTGACTCGAGTAAGGCCGGCTTTAGTTAATAAACGGACCGAGTGACATGACTCGTTGCGACGTCACATCAATATCTGACACTCGTATACCGAGGCCACCAACCCTTGTACTTTCTTTGTATTATTTCGAGGAAGGTCCCTTAGTATATAAAGGAGACATTCTCTTTGTAAAGACTTATGTGTATTTCACTATTGAAAATATACAACTCTCTCTCTATCTGATTCTCTCTCTTTCTCTCTCTTATGTAAAAAGTCTACTATTTATCTTATTGCTCTTATATCTCGAATCATTTACATTATAATCAAAGATCTTGATCATTTTACATTTTCTAGATCATATTACCCTTGATTTCGATTAACCCATATCATTTTTATTTGTTTTAG
Organism: Nicotiana benthamiana; assembly: GCA_034376525.1. Lineage (NCBI taxonomy): Eukaryota > Viridiplantae > Streptophyta > Magnoliopsida > Solanales > Solanaceae > Nicotiana > Nicotiana benthamiana. The sequence continues at coordinate 72,112,895 of CM067323.1, read as the reverse complement.
AGCTATTTAAGTATTCGAATAACTTTTTAGCCAAACAACTTTAATTACTTAAAGTTGCAATACTCTCCTCCCTTTCATGTTTTAACTAATTTCTGCGAAGACTATTTGAGAACTGAATCACCACGATTAAATTTAATTTCTAATTAAGCATAACTGATACCATTAAGATATTTACTAACGCAATTGATTCGGCTTCTGGATCTCTAATGAAGACTGAACGAATTCCAACCATCTCATTACACTCTTTTATAATTAAGAAATTAATTTTAATCTGGGTTGCCATGAACATCACTGCATACCAATACGTCATACACTCTTTCTTTTTATTTATTATTTATGAAAGACCCTTTTTTTTCCTTTTCATATTTTGTATATGCTGGTTGTCATAAAGTCGGGCTAGTTCCACAGCACCACGTCAATATTGGCCGGCAACGTAAAGCACGAATAATGCTCTATCTTTCTATAATTCATCACCGTCCATAAAACAACATTCGTTCTGCTTCATCTTCTTCTTCTTTTCTTATTTCTTTATCCTATTTTAATAATAATACCTTAAAAGACTTTAAGAAGTAGCACTTTCCCTTTTCCAATTGGGCTATGCGTGTTAGGGGCGTGCATAATTTCGGTTAGTTCGAATTTTATAATTATCAAATTAAATTAATTATATCCGATTATTAAATTTAAAAACCAAATCAAATCAACAAACATTGAGTTTTTTAATCTCAGGCTTTTTTGATTTTCGGATTATTCCGTGTTATTTAATAAACATAATGTAAAATTACTATGTCATGTTAAAAAAAAGTATGACTAATAAGCTATTAATTAGATGATTAAACACTAAAAAAAATAATAAGTTATGCATTTTATCTAAGTTATGGAAAAATATTGTCATTCCTAGTATTGAGTTAAATATCTTTTGTTAGCATTAGTATTAATTTGATTTTGGTATGGGCTTTATTTGAGTTACTAACATTTGTGGCAATAAAACTTACTGGAACAACAACAATTATAAGTCCAAGCGTGAAATAATATGCTAAAAGATAAAACTCTGGAAAAAATTTAAGAAATATTTATATGCTACACTATCATATTTATTTTTTTGGTTATCTAGTAAAATAATATTTTATGTTTCAAAAACATATTTGAAACTTCTATACATGTAATGTTAGGTTGGTTTGATTTCGATTTGATTATTTTTTGTTAAAATCAAACTAAACCAAAATGGTCGATTTTTTTTCCAAAACCAAACAAAATTAAACCGAACCGTAGTTAAATTTTTTTCGATCGATTTAACAATTACAAATTTAATATAATTTGTCGGTTTCCTTTCCTCGCCCCAAATGTTGGTTATGCCTTTTCCTTTCCAATTCTGCACATCTTTTTGAATGGAGTCAACACTTGTAGAAAAAATAATGAAAATTTGAATCAAACAGATAATAAGAAAAATCTACACGTTCTTTGACAGCTTAGTTTAGTTTGATATTAAATATAAAAGAAAAACTTTCAACAATATTAGTTTAGTTTTGTATTTTCCAAAAAACAAACCAGCTCACATAAAGAGTTATCTTTATAGAGATATGTTTAAAACTTTATAAATTTTAAGTCAGGAATGTCACGATCCGGATTTTCCATCATTGGAAGTCGTGATGGAACCTACTGTCAGAGCTAGGCAAGCCAACTTAAACATGTATTTTCAAATTTTATTCAACAAGATAATAATAAAAACAGTACATTAAAGCGGAACCGAAAGAAATACGGAAGGGTTAACATCATCCTCTACCCAAGATTTAGTGTCACAATGCTCACGGACTACTATGAAATACTACAAACAGGATGTTGGCCCAAGTTTCAGTTGAGTTTGAAGATTGACAATTGAACTGATAGAAGGACCTGGTTCACCTTGTACTACACAGTCTGAATCAACAAGGGCACATGCAGAGCACGTGAGGAAGATAATGCACCAAAGATCACGCATCAATATCTTCTGATCATAATCGAAAAGATTGCATTGGGATAAGGAAGACAGTCTCCTTATGTGTTAATCCTAAGTTAGTATAATTGGCCAAGGATACGAATTGTGAACGGATAAGAAGTGGAGTCTTAATCAAACTTTAACTGTAACTCAATATATGATTGAGTTAGTTCTCTTTTCAGAAAACACATACAAGCAGAAGTAAAAGCATATTTGAGAGCAAAAAGAGCGAGTCTGATTTGCAAGCAATATATGCAAGCTACAAGTGATGACGCCTACAGCTACAGGAACCTAGAGAAGAACCAGTTCCATCTGATTGTTTTATTTCTAGTTCAAATGTAGTAGGTTTTATATTGTACCTTTCACCTTAGTTAGAAGTAATTGTATTAGGTACGTTGTGTTATCAAGTTATTCTCCAATGAGTAACATAAAGCAACATCTTACTCTCCATTATTTTTTCATCCAAAATTCGACCTCGCTCGAATTACTTAACATTCGACCTTGCTCGAATTAATAAACATTCGACCTTGCTCGAATTACTTTACACTCAGCCTTGCTCGAGTTACTTTAAGATCTGTGACCGACTATGCCAAAACATTACACATAAGCTGCCAAAAACCCAGGGACTTCACCTCACAGCAAACAAAAATAACAATTTAGAGATACACAACAAAAAGGTAATCATTCCATTATAATTGTTATATTACAAAAATTTTTACAAAGGGCTCGAAGACGCCTTCACAAAAATAGCAAGGCAAAATAAAATAGATATAATGGCCCTGCACCGCATCATCCCCCGTGGAATACTCCTTATTATACTAAGAATCTAAGGTGAGAATTTCCGCACCATCATCGACATCGTCCCCGCCAGGCGTACCGGGATCATAACTACATGCTTCACGGGCTGCACTTGCTTTAACATAAACACCATCGAGTTATGCCTCGGAAACCTTCCCATTGGCTTTCAGAGACTTGTACACATCAAGATGAGCCTCGGCATAAACCCACATCCCATACAACTCCCACGGCACGACGAGATCAACAAAAGTATAAGACGTGGACGATTGCGATCGTAGCCGCACTTCCTCTGCCTTCAAAGCAACAACTTGTTCATTCAATCCGAACAACTCCGCCTCCAGATGTTGGATCCCCTCTTCTAACCTCGCTACCTTGAGCGTTGATGTCTACACCTCATTATCTATCTCAAACCTACAAAAGCGGATGGCATCCTCTAGGGTTGCTGCTTCAGATATTGCAGCCACCCTGCCTTTTTCGGCATGAGCCATTTCATCGACTTTAACGCTCAACTCACCCATCAGATCAACATCATCCACTTCTCTTCGTCCAAGCTCAACAGTTAAAGAGGCCACCCGTGCCTGAAGATTGGCATTCTCGGCCATCACCCCCTTGTTTCCCTCAAGCTCATCATCCTTGGCCTTAAGAGCCGCCTCAAGTTCACTGCATACTTCACCAGCTCATCATACTGCTCCTTTAGCTCTTCGATTTTTTGTGCCAAATCTTCCCCCTTCTATTTAAGCCCGTCTCAAAATAGCTAAAAATTTCTATCTTGAGTGAAGACGTCGACCAACACACGGTGCTTGGTGTGGTACTCTTTGTACTTGGGGGTCACCTTCTTAAAAGCGTTCGTCCTCCGTTCATCCCTTCGGTCGCGCTCGATCTCCATACTCAGAGTCTGACATGCAGAAGAAAAAAATCAACATAAGCAGGTTATGCATGCAAAACAAATCCTAATAGGAAAAGAATAAAAAACACTTACTCACAAAACCTTGCCAGAAATACTCCGCGATAGCTCTGCATCACTAATCGCTTGAAGCGCCGCATTCTCAGAAGTAACGTACAAGGAAGAAAAGGACGACACTGCATGCTCAGAGTTTGCCAAATGATCATAACTCACGAGACTGATCACGAGGGTCGGTTAGGATCCTCTGTCCTCACTTCCACACTAGTATTTCTCTCCAAAAAAGCCCACACCTTTTTGAGATCAATGTATGAGCTGAACCATCATCCTCTGCGAGCTCCACCCCATCCCCTTCAGCCGCCGACGACGCGCAACCTTTAATAGCTAGTGCAAGTTACCCGCCTTGACATATCCCCTCGGCCCTAGGGGACCTCCCCTCCATAATGGAATCCACCATAAAAACGACCCTTGCGTCTAGCATAGGCTAGGAAGCCACTCTCGAAATAATGACCTTCTTCTTTTCAGCGCTGGTAGTGACGACTTTTCCCAACTCTGCTCTCCTTCTCTTTCTCAATGGCGAATCCTCCCCGTTAGAGGACTTATCTACTAGATGGTAGACAGGTCTGGAAGAGATCTTGTCTCGTACAATGACATCTCGAGGAGAGGGGTTCCTTGTTGAAAAAGCTTGAGTACGACCTTCTCGGTCGAACTCAGCAAAAGTAAATTGCATCCCTATCGATTCAATGGCCTAGCAAAATGCCGCCACTGGAGCTTTCTTTTTGGAAGCCCGTAGACCTGTCACCACAAAGAGGTCGTATTAATAAAAAATGACAAATAGTTGAAGGTCGATACAAAAGTAACACTTACTAGACGGAACCTTCTGTCCAAATCATTTGTAGAAAACCGTCCAATCTCGGATCCCCACCATGTGAGGTAACACGCGAGCCACCTAGTCCTTAATGCCGACGACGGAAAAGGGCACACGCCTCTCAGTTACACAAAGAAATCACATATGAATATAAATCAAAAGGGATGAAAGAAGATAACAAGCACCTATGATTATGATTTCACTGCTCAGGAAATCCAGCAGGGTCCGATACGAAGTGCTCCGTTTTGACAAAAAAGTACTTATGCCAAAACTCTCAGCTCGCCCTATTATCCATTCTAGCTATCAGCACTCTGGTCCCGCGATGTCACAGGTGTATCATGGTCTCTCTATGAAAGCTTGGTGAAAATAAATGTAATAGATAGCGGATGTCGACCTCACAACCAGCCAACTCTATGTACATTGTCAGCATCAGAAAAGTTTTATACAAATACAGAGACAGCTGTGCCGGGCAGATGTTGTAATACCGACAGAACTCCTCTAACAACGGAAGAAGAGGGAGAGTGTAACCAATTATGAAACCATAAAAAGCATAGTACCTAGTTCTATGGACCTCCATGATGTCGCCCCCACCTGGAACTATCTCGACGTGAGAAGGAATATGGTATGTAGATCGGAGTTCATCTATATGAGACGGCCCAATTTTGAAGAACATTAGAATGGGAGAAGGAGCGGGTTCCTTATGGAAATAACTTCTGGATAAGGGGTTTCTGGGAAGTATCTCTTCTACGGTAGGAAAAGTCTCACCCTCCTCAACCACGAGATCCTCACCACTAGAAGGAGGGGCCACCGACAACGGAGTGGCGTCAAAAACTTTGTCATGTATGCGAAGGGTTTGGGACACCTCGACAACAAAATGTGTGTTATTAAACCTAAAAAAATAGGAAGGTGAAAAACGAAATCTTAGAAACAATACTGATAACAATAACTAGTAAAGAGAATCGAAGGAAGATAATGTACATGCAAGGAGGGAAATGGCAGAAACTTCTAAAAAAAATAAAACCCTCATCTATTTATAGGGCTGGATAGTGCGAGAATCAAAGTGAAGGAATGTCAATTGCACTAAAACCAAAGCGACAAGAACGTAGACAGTGTCTCGGAAGATGAATAATGATGGCGTGCATGGTAGTGACGTCACATCATGGTAACTATACCAATCATGACTCTGCTGGTTGTGTCATTCTCTCGATCTTGGTCAACCCAGCATGATTTAATAGCCAAAATCTCCCATGAAGAAAAATGAATGATGTCCACTTATTGAGGACGTGCAGGGCTACAATCTCAACAAGTGGAGGGACTAACTGTATAGGTCCAAATTTGGTAACCAAGGTAACGGGTCTGCAAGACAAAGGACGGGGTCGACCACAATCAACGACTAAAGGTCGTCCTCATAAAGGTTGACGCCAGAAGCGGGCAACTGAGATAGGATAACAACAGTAACTTAGGTTCAGAAGTGGACATAAAGAATATTCCTTTGGATATTCTTTATGTTGTACTTTTTAGAGTTTTTAGGGAATGTCCTTTATAAATAGGAAGAGGTAGGGAACAAAGAGGGGATCTGCCTTTTTGAACAGGAACATGTTGTAAAAGTTGAAAGAAGAATATACGAAAGAGTTTTCTTATTCATTTATTCAAGCACACATTGTTCAATCTTTATCCGTAAATCTCAAGATCCCATATATATATTGACTTCTCGCTTTTCCACGTTATCGTTAGAGAAAAGGAACATCCCAATCATATAATTATTGGGTGATAGTTCCTTTCCCATAATAATCCTTGTCATTACTTACATTTATTATACACTTATGTTATTACATGTATTGTCCATCATAGCATATTAAGTTCACTATTTAATGCTCCTGAACTCTACTCGCTATACAAGAGCTTTATTTTATTTGGTCTAGAGTTTATTAAGTTCAACTAAGATTCATCATTTTAACTTATCATTAATTGGTTTAGCATTTATTTGCTCAAACAGCTTTGTCAGTTCCTCGAGAACTTTTACAATAGCAGGATTATTCTATGAATATTCTTCATTCGATTTCTTTGGCACCGATTCAGCTCTATGGAAAACTTCTAGTGATGGCTCGAGCTCGATCCTGCATGGTGCACGATTTTGATTATGGAATTGTGCTATCGTAGCTTGTTTAGGCTGCAAGATCTTATATATCATTTGAAGGATAATTGCTCCTTCTTCACTACTTTATCATGCTGATCGGATGTTTGAGCATCCATGCAGATGCTGTTTTTAGGGTCAATGTCCAAATTCCCATGAATGGCAACATGTGAGGTGATATCGACTGTGTCTGGCGGTCCATCGGGGTTGACTGGAGGTACTTCGTTTCCCGGGACGGCTATATTTTCGTTCTCACCATGAAGACCAAGGCCGTTTGTCAGTGTGTGTGGGTGCTACTTGGGACTTTGACATATTGATCTTGAATCAAAGACACTTTAAAGAACAAGCATAAAATAATGTGTTACGAAAATTGTGCCAGGCAGTCACTATTATCCTTAGGCCCACGGTGGGCGCCAATTTATTTATCCTTAAAATCGGATAACAATTAAACTTAGGCTGAATACATACACAGATACTTAAAATTGGCACGATCTTTTATTTAGACACATGAACTTAAGAGAGATCCTATTGAGCACGTACGTTACATGAATTTTGTTCCAATCAAACACTTCTTGCTGAGTTGGCACATAAAGTGAGTTTCACCCAATATGGGTGCGTGAAAAGCCCAAAAAAATAGATTTTTTTTGTCTTTTTATTTCCTCCTCCTCCTCATCATCATTCTTCTTCTTCTTCTTCTTCTTCTTCTTCTTCTTCTTCTTCTTCTTCCTCCTCTTCTTCTTCTTCTTCTTCTTCTTCTTCTTCTTCTTCTTCTTCTTCTTCTTCTTCTTCTTCTTCTTCTTCTTCTTCTTCTTTATATCCACCACCATTTCCACTATTGCCTCCTCCACTTTGCGTCATCTTCTCGAATTCATTTTCCTCTTTTTCTTTCGAATTTCATACCCGATTCAAATTCAACAAAGCTTTAAAAAATACAATAGCAAAGCTAAGAAAAAAAATGGTGAGTATTTGTGATTGGAAGAAAACAAAAAAGGATAAAGTGAAGAAGAAGAAGAAGCCTAACCCACCCGCCAGAACTGAAATAAAGAAGAAGAAGCACCAAAGTGAGACTAAAATGAAGAAGAAGCAAAGGAAGAAGCAGAGATGGGTCGCTGGGTTGGAGGCCCGTTGATTAAACCCTAAAAAAAATCATTAATGGGGTCTTTAAAAGCTTGAAGGTTTAAAATGAGTTACTTATTTGATGAAAGTTTGGGAACATAATATCGGGGTTGTCTTCGGTCTTCATGGAGAATTTTTAGCTGAAGTTATAACAAATTTGGAGGAGTTTCTCTTCAAAATTTTAATTAAAATTATGCTTGAAACAAGAACAACATAAAAAAAAATGAAGAACACCAAGACCACTGAATTCAAGAACACCAATTCTCAATCTTTTAAAATGTTTTCTTCTTGGTTGGGTGTAAATCAAGCTTTTCTTTTCTTTTTTAGAATGTTATTTTTATTTTGTTTATTAAATAGATTTAACATAGTTTTTTCTTTTTTTTTTTACTCAAAATAATATATGTCATTTTTTTATTCGTCATTCGCCATGTCAGCAGCGAGTGCATGGCACACACTTTGTAAGTTTGGATGATTGTCAAATAAGTGCTCAATTGGAATAAGTTTCGGGTAGTTTAAGTGCTCAATAGGAACTCTCTTAAGTTCGGGTGTTTAAATGAAAGATCGTGCCAACTTTATGTGTCTCTATATGTATTGAGCCTTAAACTTATAAGTAGTTTTAAGGATACACAATTTCACCCAGCACCAGTTGATAAATATGATGATTAATAGTGGAAATAAACAACAAAATAATACAAACCAGTATTGAAATGCAATTCAGCCCTCGAGTTAGGTCGCCTTTGAACTGAGAGTAGAATTATGAAATGAGCTAATGAACAAGAGAATATAAGAGAGAAGGAGTATTGTATTGCTTTGATATGCATGTATGTAAGATGATTACAAATGGTTAAAACCCTCTTTATATATTAGAGGAATTTTATTTACGGTATAATTCTAATTACAGAAGAAAATTCCATGATTAGCTAAACAACCGCCCTTGATTTGATCTGTTTCGAGATTTCCGCCATTATCCTCGACCAGTAATGAATATCTCGCCTTTATATTATTATGCTATATTTGATTTCGTTCGATGTCTATCTCGTTCGATCTCGATCATTATCGGTCTCGATCTCGACAGGTACCTAAATTCGGTATCTTATCCTCACATCTCGGTCTGTCAAGCCATACTGATCCTCGATCCACCCCTAGTCTTCGTTAATTAGTAAAATCGGATGGGCCCGATTTTAATCGTCCACTTTGCATAATAAAATACTTTGACCAATCTACAGAGTTAAATTAGGGTATAGTTAGAAATGAAAAATTAGAGAGTTCCAGCAAGTTGAGAAGAATAAAGAAGCACTAATTGCTCTTGCATTAAAATATTACTTCTCGTTCAGTTTCAAATTGTGTTTTTCTTTTTTCTTCTAATGTGAAGGCGAAATATAGAATATATGCTGCTTTGGCAGCTAATTATAATATGCACACAAATTTATTTGGTTGACCATCTAAATGTTTATTTTATTAGAGTATAGTTCTCTAACTTGTAATTTCCTTCCTATTTTCCTGTTCTTCCCTCATATGTACAATATCTGTTTTAAATAATCCAACTATTACGTGAGACAATTTTTCTTTTTTCTAAACGAAATAAGAAAAGGAAAATACTAAAATTTTAAATTCATGACACTGATTTAATCGTAGGTTGTTCCCTTTGCACACTTGTGATGTTGTGATTAGATTCTATCGGGACGTCCCCGAGGAGACACTTTTGATTAATTTGCTATATTTTGTATTGTAGCTGGGCAATAAAAGTAAATTAGGAGAAATATGAGGACCTTTTAAATAAAAGCACCTCTAAATTTTCCTCTTTTGCCGCGTGTCTGATTATATATCCTTTTCCCTTTTCTTTCGATTCGACTCCAGAATTAAACCACAATTGACTATCGCGCTTACGTCCGCTCCTCAACTCTACTATTACCCATCCAATCGGTAACTTTCACCGGCCTAACCCGTCCCCACTCCCTCACTTTCAAATATCACTTCGATTTCATTTGACTCCCATTTCCACTTCATTTCATTTCGCGTTAATTTCAACATTATTTCATTTCGCATTTGCATTTCATTTGCATTTCAATTTTATACTTCCCTCTTTTCTCTCTCTCTCTCTCTATTACAGAACTCCGCCTTGAGAGTTCATACTCTGCTTCTCGATCTTTCTCTCTCTTTTCACTTTCTCTCTCATTTCCAATGGTGTATATACAGAATCACTAATTTATATGTTTTTGTAGATATATTACAAACACAGAGTTTTTTGAGTTTCAATGGAGACGATTAGCTTATGTAGCTTCGGCGATTTTTCATCTACTGCTGTTTTCTCAACTTCTAAGGAGTTTTGAATTATAAACGCTATTTGGAAACTCTGTTGCGGTGGATCTACAAAAACTAACTACGGCTGTTGGATTTGTGCTTTGATTTCTGGTAAGATTTGAGTTGAATGATTGAGATCGAATTTGTGTTGTGTTGACTTTGGTTGACTCTCTGAGGAATCTGCTGAGATTATGTCAGTAAATTCTAGTTTATAGCTGAAGTATTCTTGCCGAAATTTGTTTGATATACTTGGATAATGTTATGTTGATCTATGTTGTTGCGTTCTTCTATTGTGATAATTTGTTATGTAAAGATTTGATCTTTTGAAGTTATGGAGGGAATATTTTTTAGGGATGATCAGCTGTAGAATATAGTATTTGGTATAAGATGCGATTCTCTTTATATTTTTTCGCTATTGATTTGTGTATAAAGGGTTTGCTTTTGTGTAGCTGATGAAACTGCTTCAAGAAAACAAAAAGATAAGAACATACTCTTGGTATTATTTTCTTTTTTTTCTGAAATAAGTCTATCTACTTCAGGATACGTTGAAGTTGGTAAATTTTCGTCATTTTTTTCCTTCTTTATCCCCCTTTAAGCGAAAAAAGAGCATATTTTGTCTATTTAAGGAGCTGGTGTAATGTCATGTCTCTGTATTCATTAGCTTCTGAGAGGGTTAGGTTCTTTTTGTTGTACCTACTATGGCTATTTTCCTGTTATCTTTTCCCATTATCTTTTTACCTTTGGTCTCCAAACCCTTAACTTTGGGGTTCAGTTTCATAGATTTTCTTTGGTGTCTTAGGAAGATTCAAGTTATTTGATGTTGTCAGTCTGGTGGATTCTTGAATTAGATTTTTAATGGTATTCGATTTTGTTCAAAATGTTTTATGTAATCCATCTGATTCTAGAAATATGATGCTTGAAGATTTTATTTAATTTGTTGTTGAAATCTTCTTTCTAATTCTGTGTGTTTTGACTTGCAGTTGGCTGAAGCATGTGCACTGGCCCAGAAAGACCCAATTCTAGTTCATCTACCAACCAATCCATTACTGATTCTAAATCTAGTATGAAGGGTATTACTAAACTCACGGTTGAGACTGAAGATTCTTTTTCTAGTTTGCTTGAACTTGCTGCAAATAATGATCTTGAAGGTTTTAAAAGATCTGTTGAACGTGATGCTTCTGCTATTGATGAGGTGGGCCTATGGTTGGTTCGCAAGAAAGGCGCAAAGCAGATTGTTAATGAGGAAAGAACTCCTTTAATGGTAGCTGCAACATATGGAAGCATAGATGTTTTGAAATTGATTATCTCTAATCCAGTGGTTGATGTTAATCGTGCTTGTGGTCCTAACAAGTGCACAGCTCTTCACTGTGCAACATCGGGTGGTTCTGTCATTGCGGTTGATGTAGTTAAGTTTCTGCTATCAGCTGGTGCCGATCCTAATATTGAGGATTCTAATGGTCAACGGCCAGTGGATATGATTGTTGTTCCTCCAAAGCTTCATGGAGCTAGAGCTTCTCTTGAAGAACTGCTTCTGAAAAATTCATCTGATGGTTCAGTTGGTGAGTGCAAATTGAGAGTATCTGTCACTACTTCGAATGGATCCTCTCCCGTTCTATCCTCATCACCAGAGAATGGATCTCCATTTTCACCATCTGATTCCTTGTGTTCCCCTATGGCATCAAAGTTCAGTGATATCCCTGCTAATTCTGCACCTGAGAAAAAAGAATATCCGATAGATCCGTCTCTCCCTGATATCAAGAACAGTATCTACTCGACGGATGAGTTCCGCATGTTCTCTTTCAAAGTCCGGCCTTGTTCTAGGGCCTATTCTCATGACTGGACAGAGTGCCCATTTGCCCACCCAGGGGAGAACGCTCGCAGAAGAGATCCAAGGAAGTACCATTATAGCTGTGTGCCTTGTCCTGAGTTTCGCAAGGGTGCATGCCGGCGGGGTGATATGTGTGAATATGCTCATGGGGTGTTTGAGTGCTGGCTGCACCCTGCTCAGTACCGAACGCGCCTGTGCAAGGATGGTACAAGTTGTGCAAGGCGAGTCTGCTTTTTTGCCCATACTACTGAGGAGCTTAGGCCCTTGTATGTTTCTACTGGATCTGCAGTTCCATCTCCTCGGTCAGCTGCTTCTGCAGCTACTGTGATGGACATGGCTGCAGCACTGAACCTTTTTCCTGGCTCGCCCTCATCACACTCTGTGATGTCTCCTCCTGCGTTCAACCAACCCATGTCCCCTACTGCCAATGGAATATCTCATCCATCTGCACCATGGCCTCAGCCAAATGTCCCTGCTCTTCATCTACCTGGAAGCAATCTACAGTCCAGCCGCCTGAGGTCTTCCCTTAGTGCACGTGACATTCCGCCCGAGGATTTCAACATGTTGCATGATTTTGATGCACAGCAACTAGTTCTGAATGACATGGCTTGTTATTCACAGCCACATCCTAACTCTTTGAACCGATCTGGTCGGTCCAATACACTAACTCCTTCAAATCTTGAAGAGCTATTTTCTGCCGAGATTACCTCTTCTCCGCGGTATTCTGATCAGGCAGCGGCTTCTGGTGTTTTCTCCCCATCACATAAGTCGGCTTTCTTTAATCAGTTCCAACAACAGCAGAGCATGCTTTCTCCAATTAACACTAATGTTTTTTCTCCGAAAAACATGGAGCATCCTCTTTTGCAGGCTTCTTTTGGTGTTTCATCACCTGGAAGGATGTCCCCAAGAAGCATGGAGCCCATCTCACCTATGAGCGCTCGCCTTTCAGCATTTGCGCAGCGTGAGAAGCAGCAGCAACAGCTGCGCAGCCTCAGCTCCCGTGATCTTGGTTCTAATAATGCCTCCATTGTTGGATCCCCAGTAGGTAATTCTTGGTCGAATTGGGGCTCTCCCACTGGAAAGGTTGACTGGTCTGTGAATGGAAGTGGAGTTGGACGCACGCGCCGATCATCTTCTTTTGAGCAGCTCAACAATGGAGAGGAGCCTGACCTATCATGGGTGCAATCTCTTGTCAAGGAATCACCATCAGAGATGAAAGAGAAGCAGGCAGCTCCTATTTCGGGTACTGTGCCTTCCGGTGAGAGTCTGAGCAAAGTTGATACAGTTGATCATTCAGTTTTAGGAGCTTGGCTCGAGCAGATGCAACTTGATCAGCTTGTAGCATAGCAAGACAACGATTAATTCATTATCGCATTTAGCCAAACAAATCAAATTCATAGGGTAGTATATATTATTTTGGTGGGTACAACTTTTTGTTGATGGGAGGCAAAAGTTTGGGAGAAGCAGGGAACAAAATCTAGGGGGGGGAAGGCAAGCGTGACTTTCCAAATATGTTTTCTATTCAATTCTAATCGTTCATTTGTTTACAGCAAGAGTTTCAAGTTGTCTGGGCTGTATTAAAGAAAACTCAGTTCCAGGTTTGTTGAATTCATCCTTGTATTTTTCCATTGGACTATTTTTTTTGTTACTCCCAAATGAAACTATGTAGCCTTATAGTTTTATCTCCTCGCTTCTTTATTTCTCCTGAACAAAGCACCATTTACATTTTCAAGGTCCCTAGTTCGTATTTCTGGTGTTTGGGAAGGAAAGGTATTTCTTTGTCTTTGATGATGTAAAACACAGCAGAAATATTTACTATTGTTTCATTTTAATAAAGTTGTGCTTTTTAATTAACGCATTGCATGATTTGTATATATTACTAGTACATTATCATACCGTCTGCTCTACCCACTCATTAAAGAATGGCTTTTAGATAGTGGAGTAAGTGAGGCGGGTAGGGTCCAACAGGTGGATGTTGATTGGTATTTGAGGATAAAATTCTAGAGTTTTCTCCAAACATAGGTTGCATCATTATATGGTGACCGATTGTGACAAGGGTTGATATTCTTCTTATTTCGTTAGTTAATAATTTTTTTATGACTTGAAATTTGGGGCTAAAATACTAAGTGATGACAGCTACGGACTTATTAGTCATCAAATGACATTGGAGAAAAGTGGTGAGTGAACTTGGCAGAATTCTTTAATTGTGGGGTTGGGTGTTGGGTTGTTGCTATTGACGGAGTCTTCCATTTATGATAGTGAAATGTGGAGACAAGAAATGGGACTTTTGCCTTGAATGGTCGGCAAATAAACAAACGACTCTACCTTGTCCGGGAAAACAGCCTTGTAGCAGTTGGAAACTTATTAGAAATCTCAAATAAAGGACGAAAGAGGTGCGTGAATTGGTACATCGTACCCATGTTTTATGCTAAAAGATGAAATGCATAGCTCAGATGGGTTCGCCATGTCTCAAAATCGATGCGACATGGTATATCTTTTTCAATATATATTCTGTATGCAATTCTAATAAGTTTAAAGAACTTGCATTTAATTAACTACTCATGCCTTTAACTTTAATACCTAATTTTATTTTTCTGTCAGATTATCACATATTAGTAGACAAATTCAGAGATGGCTATCTATGTAGGGATCTGGTTGTATTTAATAGGTACTTTTTAAGTTGTCAAAATGAATTGCGTTCGTTCAATTTTTCTTACCCCGAAAATCTTCAACTAAATGTACTTCATATAATCTTTTTTGGGGTTAAATTGGATATTCATTAATCAAAAACTAAACATCATTATGGATTCATGGTTGTTCCACTGGGGTCAAAACCAGCTATTACAGAAGCTAGAGCTGCCTAAGATAGAGCAACAGTAAATCCCATGATAGGAACAAATAACCGTCCTTGATTTGATCTGTTCCGGGATTTCCACCGGGTTTTTCGACCGATTACGCATATCTCGCTTTTCCGTTACTGCACTTCACTCGAAGTCGGTCATACTTAGTTGGAAAGGAGGTTAGTGGAGGGCGGAGCTTGGAGAAGTTATGGGGAAGCGGACGCTATGTGGTCAGCGACAGCAAACTTGGTTAGGGGGGTAGCACGGGACGTGCTCGGGGTTTCTAAGGGATATTCAGGTAGTCATCAGGGTGATTGGTGGTGGAACGAGGTAGTCAAAGGAAAAGTGGAGGTGAAGAAGGCGGCGTTCGCTAGGTTGGCAGGGAGCACAAGCGAGGAGGAGCGGAGAGTGAACAGGTTGTTCTACAGGGAGGCGAGAAGAGAAGCTAAGATGGCAGTCACGGAAGCTAAAAACGCGGCGTTCGGTCGCATGTATGAGGAACTAGGGGAGAGAGGTGGGGATAAGAAGTTATTCCGGCTGGCTAAAGTAAGGGAAAGGAAAGCTTGTGACCTAGACCAGGTCAGGTGTATCAAGGAAGAGGATGGTAGAGTTCTGATGGGGGAATCGCAAATCAAACAGAGGTGGCAGGCGTACTTCCGGGACCTTCTTAACGAGGAGGGGGATCGGAGCATAGAGCTAGGGGAGTTGGGGCATTCAGAACGTCATAGAGACCTTGGGTACTGCAGGCGCATTAGGGTGGAGGAGGTCTTAAGGGCGTTGCGTAGGATGAGTAGGGGTCGAGCAACCGGGCCTGACGAGATCCCGGTGGAGTTTTGGAAGTGCATGGGTAAACCTGGAGGGGAGTGGCTCTCTAGGCTATTCAACGTGATCTTCAAGACTAAAAGGATGCCGGATGAGTGGCGGTGGAGTACAGTGGTGCCCTTGTCCAAGAACAAATGGGACATCCAGTGCTGCAACAACTATAGGGGTATTAAACTAATGAGCCACACGATGAAGGTTTGGGAGAGGGTGATTGAGGCGCGAATGAGGGAGGCGACGAATATATCTGGGAACCAGTTCGGTTTCATGCCGGGCCGCTCCACCACTGAGGCTATTCACCTAGTCAGGCGGCTGGCGGATCAATTCAGGGATAAGAAGAAGGACCTGCATATGGTGCTTATCGACTTGGAGAAGGCGTATGACAAGGTCCCGAGGGAGGTGCTATGGAGGTGCTTGGAGGCGAAGAGTGTGCCAGAAGCCTATATCAGAGTTATCAAGGACATGTACGATGGGGCTAAGACTAGGGTGAGGACGGTGGGTGGCGATTCAGACCATTTTCCTGTGGTAATGGGGCTCCATCAAGGATCGGCGCTGAGCCCCCTGTTGTTCGCCTTAGTGATAGATGCTCTAACCCGTCATATCCAAGGGGATGTGCCTTGGTGTATGCTCTTTGCTGATGATATAATATTGATAGACGAGACGAGCGCCGGTGTTAGTGAAAGGTTAGAGGTATGGAGACAGACCCTCGAGTCTAAAGGTTTCAAAATAAGCAGATCTAAGACAGAATATCTGGAGTGCAAGTTCAGCGACGAGCCGAGTGGGGTGGGCAGGGATGTGATGCTTAGTTCTCAGGCCATCGCCAAGAGGGACAGGGTCCGATATCTTGGGTCGGTGATTCAGGGGAACGGAGAGATTGACGGGGACGTCACCCATCGGATAGGAGCAGGGTGGTCGAAGTGGAGGCTTGCTTCTGGGGTCCTGTGTGACAAGAAAATCCCACACAAACTCAAGGGGAAATTCTACAGAGCCGTGGTTAGACCTGCGATGTTGTATGGGGCAGAGTGCTGGCCCGTGAAGAACTCCCATGTTTAGAGAATGAAGGTTGCTGAGATGAGGATGCTTAGGTGGATGTGTGGGCACACCAGGCTCGATAAGATTAAGAATGAAGTTATTCCACAGAAGGTAGAGGTGGCCCCGGTGGACGAGAAGATGCGGGAAGCGAGGCTGAAGTGGTTCGGGCATGTACGGAGGAGGGGTCCCGATGCCCCGGTGAGGAGCTGCGAGCGGCTGGAGATTGTTGGTGGTCGGCGGGGTAGAGGGAGGCCTAGGAAGCATTGGGGAGAGGTGATTAGGCAGGACATGACTAGAATGCAGGTTACCGAGGACTTGACCCTTGATAGGGGAGTCTGGAGGTCTAGAATCAGGGTTGCAGGCTAGGGGCTCTTAGAGTCCTTCGTTCGCCCCACCCGGGGTTGGGTGTGGGATAGTAGGGTTACCCGTAGATGACTAGTTTCAGCGTAGGTCCCCTCTTGGTTGGTAATATGGTAGTTGTCGCTTGTTATTGTCGCATGCGACGGTATTTATGTTTCTTATGTTTACATAATCATTTACGTTATTTTTGCAGGATTACTTATGCTTTGTTTTGTTATTGTGTTTTGTCTTGCCTTGGTTCCTAACTTTATCTTTGTTTTCCAATGCAGCTTTTCATTCTGTCCTATGCGCCGAGGGTCGCTTGGAAGCAGCCTCTCTACCCTTTTGGGTAGGGGTAAGGCTGTCTACATATTACCTTCCCCAGACCCCACCTGGTGGGAGTATACTGGGTAGTTATTGTTGTTGTTGCTGGCCTTGGTCTCAAGGACATCTCGATTCTTGAATTCGACACCTCGCAAATATTATAAATAGATCATCTTCATAATTTTCTCAAACTTTACTACCAAAATCTCTTCTAATCTTCAACTTCTTCTCCTTCAATTGTTTCAATTCTTCGAACCCCGTTTACCAACCTTCTCATCAAACAAGTTTTATCTTCTTCTACTTTCCTAAACTCGTAAAAAATGGTCAAAACATCGAAAACTATTCCTCAAAAAGAAAAATCCTCTTCATCGCGGCTGGCTGGCGATAAAACGCCAGTGGAGCCACGCATCGAAGAGTGTGTTCCTGGGTCATGCTTGAGAAACCCTCATCGATACCTGGACGATGTGAGTCAATTTCGAGAAACATATGCTCGATAACAGAGGGCATTCTTGAGCAGGTGAAAAAGGATTGCCATTGGGAAACAAGGAGGTGGTGCTTCCGACTCCCGAAGAGGACATCACCACCCACGTGAAAGGGTTCTTGAGTGTTTACACTTACTTTTTTACTCTGGGTCATGTTGACCCCGTTATCCTCGATTTTTGTTGCCAATACCAAATACCCCTAGGCCAGATCCATCCTTTCTTCAGGCGCATAGTCATTTTGCTTCAATTCTTTATGAGAATCGAGGGGATGCCATTCACCCTCGACCATCTCATTAGAATGTAAAACCCTCGTTTTTATCGATGCAGACTAATAAGGCTTCAACGTCGGGTCACTAAGGTGTTGTTCTCGATCATATATGAGGACAAAGATCGAGGATGGATAGGCCAAATTTGTCCAAATGAGGGCTTCTGACATAATTTCGGTCAAGAAGATACCATTCCCTGAAGAGTGGAACATGAAGTGTAAGTACAAACCCACCTATAGCTTCCGCTTACCATTTTGTTTCTTTTGTCTTTTCGCATTGACATCTTTTCCTATGATGCAACGGTTTCTTGGGTGCCCGGTACAATCCCGAACCTTGAAGGCTGGGTTCGGAAACTAGCCTCGACCTCTTCACACACTAAGCGCTCATGGCGCGATTTGGTAAAGGGCCGATGGGAGACAACAAATCACAGTAAGCTTCTCCACCCGTGTTTGATGGATTTTTGTGAAATGTTTCTTTTTTATTTTTACTTGATTTCCCCCCATACAGGTCTCGGAGACAATACTGTCATGAGGCAGCCCCCACCTGGGAAGAGGAGGCCCAGAAACCGGCTAAGGATAAGAAGAGGAAAATATTCTCGCCTTCCAATACTCCAAATCCTAAAAAGAGCAAGGCTCGTAAGTCGAAGAATGAAACTGCCACTCTGCCCGCCGACGTAGCCCAGAAACTATGAGATGAAGAAGAGGAGAAAGAAGATGCTTACTATGAGGTGGTGGCTCGAAAGAAGGGGAGAGCCGAAGCTTCAAAGGCAGCTGAGACGGTGATGGTCGAGGAGGCTCATCTTCTTCGGACTGAGGATATCTCGGAGAATGGTCCAAATAAAGTTCCCGAGTCATCTGAGGCTGAAGATGTTTCCCGTCGTGACGAACAATCGGCGAGTGTGCTTGTTCGCCGTGACGAACAATCGGCGGGTGTGCCTGAAGGGTCCGGTTCCGAGTGTCACACCTCCTTTTTACTATCCCCCGATGGATATAAGGGAGTTTTTTCCAACTTAAAGTGAAAATCGAAACGAGATTAGTTTTAAGATTCAGATTCGCCACTTGGGATAATTTATGGTGTCCCACGTCATCGGTTTAAAATCCCGAATCGAGGAAAAGATCGACTCTGTTTTACAGTCCGCGAAAACAAAAATCTGGGTAAGAAATTCTGTTAACCGGGGAAAAGCTGTTAGGCATTCTCGAGTTCCGTAGTTTTAGCACGGACGCTCAAGTTATTATTGGCTTATTATTTAATTTAAATATATATTTTAGCCTATGGTAGATTTTAATTTATAAACCGCTTTTAATCATTTTTAAGAAGATTTAATGCTATTTAAAACACGCCTTGGACCACGCCACATGAAATGCACCCGCGGTCTGCAACACATTTTATATAACGTTATTGAGATTTGGATCTGGATTACATAAAATGGACACCCGAGTTTAAGGAGATTAAATTAAATTACGCGCCTAAAGCAACTACATACTTTCAAGTTTGCGAGGTCCATGAAAAGTTCGCTAATGGCACACCTCGATTTCCAAAGAATTCAAATTAATTATTCGAGGGCCATGAGTTATCTGTTTCTGTTTATGGCACACCCCAGTCTATTTGCCAAAGAAATCTTGATCTAATACTAAGAGGGCCATAAATTATGTGTTTCGTTTGATATGGCACACCTCCATCTAATTAAAAGAGTTGGGTTCAATTAAAGGGGTCCATGAGGGGTTTGAATTTTATCCAAATGAAATCCTATCTATATTACTATAGGCGACCTACGTAAAATACTATACTATTCCAATATTGAAAATGGGAAAAGTTTTCACACTCACAGTAAATACAGAGACAACGAGCAACCCTTTTTAAAGGGAACTCAGGCTCATGGGGAAGAAGCCCAAAGTCAAGGCTGAAGTACTAAGCGTCAATGGAGTTTGGGCCCAGTGCTACAATGAACTCAATAGTCATATATGGGACCAAAATTTGCTTATGGAGGCTGGGCTCAAGGTAGGGCCCAAAAGGAAATTTATCAGCATTCCAGCGGCCCCATGTGGGCTTGAATTAATTTCTCCAAAACCATGGAAAGTATGTATGAGAATCAAAGCCCTACTGAAGCTATAAATGATCACCACTCTCACAAAATAGCTTCAGATATAATTCAACAATGATAGATTAAAGCTGCTAATGCTACAACTTGAAACTCAACCATTAAACCATCTATCAAACCATACTAATACACAATTGGTTCTATCAGATTGCAGCCCAGGAACCATATATATGCTAAACATTGTATTATAAACATGTTGAATCCAGATTTCATATACTCCACAGCAGTAACTTTTCAACCCCCCTCTAAAGAACATTTATCATCAAACAAATATTACAATAAACCTTAATTTGAGTAGATTGAGACTTCGAATAAATTTCCAAAAGAAACTTAACAGCACAGACACTTACCTCCCCTTAAAATATGGTCTGGACTCAAAACTTGCATCTATGATGGGCTGATTTTGCTAACTTTCCATAGCTTTAAACAAATCCAAACAAAAATGTTCAATCTAACTAGCCTCGGGCTGTAGCATATCCAACAGTCCACATACCCAACAACTACAATCATTTTTACAAGACAACATACTGAATTTAAACACCCATTCAAACTTACAAACAAACCTTAAGCTAATAACATAAATAAACAAGCAAACACATGAAGAAAAGCTAAACTACTAGAGAAGTAAGGGTGATAACATAAGATAACATTTGATAAACATCATGTCATGAACTTTCAACTGGACCATGTAACTTCAGATTTCTCATTCTTACACATCTAGAGGTCTAGGAAGTACCTGAATACAACAAAAAACAACAAGGGAACAACATGAGGTTAGGAAGAAATAGTTACAGTATATCAACAACAATGCAAACGATTCAATCCATGTTGGAGCCCAGAAATAGCAAAGTATTGTAAAGTCTTTTGAAAGAAACCTAGAAAATTGAACTAGTTGATCATGGAAAATAACCTGGTCCCTTTTTGTTTATTTTTTGATCTCGAAACTCTCTTAATGTGTGGGTATTTAGTGTTTTAGGTGAAAAAGGTAATGCTGGAAGATATTTCAACCATTTTTGACTTTAGTGTTCTGATCCTCTTCTAAAAATTTAGGAAATGGGACCTTTATAGAAGAGTTTTAGGCCATCAGTAAATATTTTGCTATTTATTATTTACCCTCTTCCCCAATTTCATTATTTCCCTTCAAAACCCTAATTTAATGCATGTGTTGTTAAGTTAGTCCCTTACCCAATTTTCTGAAAGCTTCCTTGGGCTGTTACAAAAGATTCCCCTGCCCAATTTCCCTAAACTAACCCTTGAACAACTACTATATACCTTCGGACAAACTCAACTTATTAGTCAACTTAAAGCAAAACCCCACCAACCTATGGGCCTGAATACTATAGCCCAAACATGAATTTTCAAACTTTGAACGTAGTCGAAACTTTTAAACAAACAAACCTTTGAATTTTCAGAAGAAAAAGATTTCAATGGAGATGCTCGGAAATATTAAATCAACTAATTAATCAAATTATACCAAGCATTGATACACTAATTCCCATTTTATTGAACGCCAAAATAAACCCAAATTGAAGAGGAGGAAGACTTAGAATCATAATCATGCAAACAGAATGACTTTAAAACAGTAAAAAGAAAGAAAAGAGAAGAAATAGAAGGAGACTAGTACAAGAACAAAACAAAAGACGGAGACGAAGGAGAAAAGAACAAAAATACCGAGATGGCCACACATACATGGCTTGACAAACCTCAGGCGACTTCGAGTTGACCCGAAACTGGTATTAACCGCATGTTCTCTTTGAGAACAAACGAACAATACTAGTTTCAGGCCCAATCGTTCATAGGAACTTGAGGACTTGAAATGTTTTCTTTCCTTCATTTTTAGATTCAAGCTGGTCCGATTCGGTGAGGAATTTGGGAGAAATAGTGGTGGATTGGGACTTAGGGATGGGTGGTGGTTGGATTTTTGTGGTGGTTTGAGCTTCGCCACCGGCTGGAAATGGTGAAGAAGTTCAGGGCGGCGGGTCTAGGGTTAAAGATGAGGGAGAGGAGATGAAGTACAGAGATACGAGGTTCTTTGTAAAATTTAGACAGTTATATCGACTGGGGGGGGGGGGGGGGACGACGTTCATTGGCCGTTGGATTGAAAGAGATCAACGGCTCAGATTTCTAACTTCACGGAATGAAACCGTTTCGATTTGGGGATTGGACCAGGTATTTGGGTAATTTGGGCCGGATTCAGAACGGTATGGGGCGGAAATATTACTTGGGCCGTTACAATTTGGCCCAAATACTTCCTTTGCTTCAACTTCTTTTCTTTTTCTTTTCCAAATTCAGTTTCCTTTGTCTTTTCTTTAATTAATTTAAATCCTAAATTAAATTTTGAGCTAAATTAATTTCCCAAATTAAACTAATTACTCAACATAATATTTACAACCATTAATTAATTTCCAAATTAAAAGAAACTACAAAATTTAAAGTTAAAAACGCAAAATGAGTCATTTTTGTAATTTTAATCATTTTTATAAGACAACTAAATTGCTAATTAAGCTAAAAATATAAAATTAAATCCTAAATGAAAATAAAATATATTTTTATATTTTCATGAATTACAATAAATTAAACATGCACAGACAAATACGAACAATTAACAAAATGCTACAAACAATCTACGAAATTGCAAATAATGAGAATTTTTTTTATTGAATTTATGGGAGTAATTATCATAGGGAAAAAATCACGTGCTCACAGTTGCCTCTCTTTTCTCGGAAACACGAAGAGTTTTCGTGTAAAGATAAAGTGATTGGATACGAGCAATTTTTGCCCGTTTGAATACTCCGTGAGAAGCATTTTTGAAAGATTTGACCGCAACCTGCTTCCGAGGTTGCCTACATATCCTTGCCTATAAACAAATCAGGTCAGTATATTTCCGAAAGTTTCGGTAGCTGGGACTGCCAGAAAGATGTGATTTCACTATTGTTGTTGCTGCTACTGCTTGCTGAACCCCTTATTATGCCAAGACAAAATAAAAGAAGCTACATTAAACTATGATCCATGCACTATAAGAATCCTATTATATCTTTAAACTTGATCTTGCACTTCCTGTAGCTCTGTTGAGTCTTACTCTCAAAGTGAAATTCCTTTGTTGATGACTTGAATTTTAATCTGAGATGATTTCCCTTTTATCCAGGTGGGCGCCTGATTGCTGAACTTGAATCGTCTTCCTTCGAACATTTCTGCTTTCCCTTGGTTATTCCAGGTGGGCTCCTGATTACTAACACTTGAACTGCTTCCCTTCGTTCTCCAGGTGGGCTCGTGATTACCAACACTTAAATTGCTGCTCCCCTTCGTTCTTCAGGCGGGCTCGTGATTACCAACACTTGTACTGCTTCCCTTCGTTCTCCATGTGGGCTCCTGATTACCAACACTTGAATTGCTGCTTCCCTTTGTTCTTCAGGTGGGCTCCTAATTACCAACACTTGAATTGATGCTTCCCTTCGTTCTTCAGGTGGGCTCCTGATTACCCACACTTAAACTTCTTCCCTTCGTTCTTCAGGTGGGCTCCTGATTACCCACACTTAAACTTCTTCCCTTTGTTCTTCAGGTGAGCTTCTGATTACCAACACTTGAATTGCTTCTCCCTTCATTATTCAGGTGGGCTCTTGATTACCAACACTTGAGCTGCTTCTCCCTTTGTTCTTCAGATGGGTCCTGATTACCAACACTTGAACTGCTTCTCCCTTTATTCTTCAGGTGGGCTCCTGACTTCCAACACTTGAATCGATTCTCCCTTTGTTCTTCAGGTGGGCTCCTGATTACCAGTGCTTGAACTACTTTTCCCTTTGCTCTCCAAGTGGGCTCCTGATTTCCAGCGCTTGAACTACTTTCCTTTGAATTTGATTTATTTTCCCTTTGTTCTCCAGGTGGTCTTCTGATTGCTGAACTTGAATTATTTCCTATTGTGACTGCTTTTCCTTTGAATTTGATTTGTTTTCCCTTTGTTCTCCAGGTGAGTGCCTGATATCAACAAAATAGACAAAATAAAGAGAATTTTCTGCCCCAGTTTGGTAGCTGAGCGCATCTGTGAGTGTTAATTGAATCATGTTAGCAAATATCTCTAAGAATTTGAAAGCTAAATCCCATTATCCAGGAGGGTCACTCCTAGTTAAATGACAGTTTTAAAGCTAAGTTATATTTCCCAAGGGTATGACTTTCGCTAAATCTCATTATCCATGAAGGTCTTAAAACTAAATTCCACTATCCAGGAGGGCCCTGAAAATTAAAATCAAGTCTTATCTTAAGAGTGACAACATTAAGCCTAAATTATACTTCCCTAAATGTAAAACTTACGCTAAATCTTCTTATCTAATGGAGGTCTTAAATCTAGGTCTCATTATTCAGGACAGTCTTGAAAATTTCGAATTGAATCGTTCCTAAGAATGAAAACTTTGAAGACAACTTATATTCCTTTGGGGTACACTTATGCTAGATCTTTCAACTCATGAATGTTTTGAATTTTAAACTAGGTCCCATTATCTAGGAGAGTCTTGTTAATTTACTATCAAACCTGTCTGGTGCTTGCTTTTCCTTGCGGAGGGTTTCTCCGAAACAAACAAAATTTTCTTCCCCTGTTTCAAATCAAGGAAAAATCTTGTTAGTTTAGAAATGTGGTGGTTAGTTTGTGACATTCTTGCTGAAGGTGGCTCTTCCCTTGGCGTGCTTTGCTTTAACTAGCTGCCTTGAACTAGCCAAGTGTTGACTTTATGACTGTTCCTCAACCGCAGGACCCTGGATGACTCGAGTGCTCTTTACCCAAATCATTTTTTACCTTTCTGACCCTTCTATCTGAACATCTGCATCTCCCATGCAATTACTAATACCGATGTAACTTTCACTGACACTTTGTGTCTCACATTACATCATACTATCTTTGGTATGCTTTGGCCACACTGTGCTTTGTGCAATTTTGGAAGTTGGCAGTGAGCTTTGAAATCCTTTTCTATTTTTTTAAACAAAACTGGCATTGGAAACATCTTGGAGAAATAAACCCAACAAAATGAAATGCAATGTCTTTGAGTGTTAGGGATAAGAAAAAAAAATCCAAATTGAATGGCTGTTTGAAGGGGAAAAAGAAAAAAGACTTATTTGAGTGGAGCAGGTGGTACCAATGATCATGACATGCATTTCGAATTAATCAGCCCAGCTTGTCCAGCCAATCAATTTTTAGTTGTCATACTTGCGCCCCAAGATCTTCATTGTCACACTCCTTTTTCCATTATACACCCCGCTAAAGGTGCGTAAAGGAGTTTTTCAATTAAAGGACAATCGGAACGAGATTGGGTTATTAATTATTCAGAGCCGCCACTTGGGAGATTTATGGTGTCCCAAGTCACCGGTTTAATCCCGAACCAAGGAAAATTATGACTCTGTTAACAGTCCACGAACCAGAAATCCGGGTAAGGAATTCTGTTAACCCGGGATAAGGTGTTAGGAATTCCCGAGTTCCGTGGTTCTAGCACGGTCGCTTAACTGCTGTATTTGATTTTATCTTATTTTTATTACATGAAGAACCTATGTGCCAATTTTATGCTTAACTGCTTTTATTTAATATAATATTTATTTGAGAAAATGAACGTCGTTTAAAGTGCGTTTTCGGATTGCGCCGCGTCAAATGAACCACAATCCTAGGCACACTTTATTCAACGTTTTAGGATTTTGATTTGGATCGCATAAAATGCCCACCCGTACTTAGGAATATAATTTATTAAAGCCGCGCCTAATAGAGTCTAACGCGTTGTAATCTTTTGGGAGGGTCGTGAAATTCGCTAAACGACCCTTCCCAATTTTCTAAATATTTTTAAACCTTTTATGAGGGCCCCGCAATTTCGCACTTTTATTGGGCGAGGCTCATCTCGTTTTATTTTAAAGGATAAACTTAAAAGAAACTATGATTTTTCTATTTATGTATAAAAATTAAAAGGAAAAAATCCTAATTAATTACCAAATATGAAAGATCCAAAATACATTTTTTTGTAACCACGTAAGCCCAACACACTAATAGGCAAAGTAGGACATTTTCATCAATGGTTTCGTCAATAAAGAAGCTGGAATGCTTGGGCCTTATGACAAATCAAACAACACCACGTCTAGCTGAACCCCACACACACTCAACAGTCAAAAGCTTGCAAGCTGTAATTGGTATACCTGAACCAAACTCATATGTGTTGTATTCAGGAAAATAATGATGGCTACTTTGAATAGTATTTTCAGCTTATCACATTTGTAATTCATTTTTGCATAGGTGAAATTTTATAGAAATTTTTTTTATCCACAATTGAACAAATTAATCATCGTTGGGTTAGTACTCTCACCTATGATAGACATTAATTCAATTTAGCTTTGTAATCAAACTACGCTGAACTACAATTAAACTAAACTAAAACTAGTGAATGATTTCCGGCTCAAGTTATCATCTGGTTCGAGATGTCTATATTAAACCCATGAATTAAACTATCTATAGCTAATAATATTCCAGATTTAATGGCCCAAACAATTACCAGAACATAATATCCCTAAGCTAAATATCAGTAATATTAGTAAATACATAAATTGACAATTATAAACAGTCCCAATTACTTTGAAACATCCCTACTTACAGTCCTCATACTAGCAACGTATCACAAAACTGATTTTTCTAACTAAACAATAATTCAACTACAAATATGAGTTTTCTCATTATATAAACTTCAAAATGGCATTCTACATGTGAACACACCCTCAACATTACTTGAACAAGGGAATATACCTGGAAGTATGACATAACAAAGGAGAAAAGAGAAGTCAGCTAGGCAGCAACAATATACAGCAATTTCCAACAACAAACGCAGTCAGTTTCAGTTCAAAATTGAATCAGTGATCCAGGAGATTTTGAGTCAAATAGAACAGGGAAATTAGGCCCAAATCAGCCCAAAACCAACCAAATAGATTTGAAATCGAATCCAGAAATACCCCCTGCACAACAACAAAAATGATCTCAAAACCCACTTGAAAACAACCAGAAACCACTTTGAACTCCGACCACCAGCAACTGAGCTACATGATCCAATTCAACTACTAAACTTGAAACTAAACTAGGAGATTTGAATGGAACAATACTTGTTTTTGAATATGTTGAAGAGCTTTTTCTTTTGTTTTTGTTGTTTTTTTTTATTTTCTATCAACAAAATTAAAATCTAGAAGAAGAACTTTGAGTTTTCTGCTGATTTGAGATTCCAAATTAAGCACAGATCTGAGAGAGGATTATTGGGGAATTTTAGGGCTTTCCAAAACCTTGATTTTCTTTTCTAAGGCTAAGAATTAAAGTTTGAGAGAGAACTTCAGAATTTCTTCAATAGGCGATCTGTTCCCTCTTCCTCTTCTAAAGAAACAGGGCATGCTTTTATAGCCCGCTTAATAAGGCTATCCCCCTCCCTAGATAAACCTCTCATTTCCCTCAACTCCTCACATGTGACCTCCCCTTATCCTCTAAAAATCTCTCAGTTTGTTAGGAAAGATTCCCTACCTAGATTACCCGAATTACCTTTAACACCCTTGTTAATTACTAACTGACAGACCTTACACCCCAAGTTGCCCGAATATCCCTTGGGCCCCTGCATCATCGAGTTGAACTGTTGAACCATTGATTGGGCTTTTCAACCTCAGAAGACCCAATTTCAATTTAGGCAAATGGATTCCCCAATCAAACTAAAGAAGATGAACAACTTCCCATTCTGAACTTAGGCCCAAAAACAGAATTGAACAACTAAATATAACAAAGGAAAACTGACCAATACTAATACGAAATCAACTAAACATTGCACAAAAAATGACCCAATTTCAATCACGCCAACATAATAAATTAAAATAGTAAACAAATTAGGCCAGAAAAAGGGCAAACGAGGGGACAGATATGCAAGCACACATGGGTATTTCCAGAGAAAAGAAGAAAGGAAAACGGAATGGAGGAACAAATATCAATCGAAGGAAGAAAACAGAGACTTACCGATTTGAACTCGGAATCGACAGCCAACTCCGAGTTCATCTCAGAATGGTGTAACTCGTCTATTCTTGGATAAGAATAAACGAGTAACACTATTCTGGGATGATATGGACGAAATACTTTGCATTCATGGCTCTAATTCGACTTCCTAAACTCGAACCCCTGCTCTTGAAACTGTCCGAGTTCCAACCTCATTCGAAAGGGAACGGCCTGGGATTTGGCAAGGGGAGAAAGATGATGGTTATTTGGTGTTGGTTTGAGTGAAATTTAGGCAGCTTTTCATGCTTCATTTGCCCGTGATAATGGCGGAACAAGGATGCTAGGGCTGAACGGAGGAGACGAGGAACAGATGGTTTGGTCTTTGATTAATGAAGGGAACTTCTGACATCTATAAAGAAATGGGTTGGATCTTGAAGGATCAACGGATGAGGTTTAATAAGATGAAAACAACATCATTTTAAAGGGAGGGGGATAGACCGGGTTGGGGCATGGATGGGCCTGGGCGAAATCGGGATTGGGCTTGAGGATTTGAATCAAAACAGGCCCAAAATTGAATATTCTCACAAGACCAACTCTTTTAATTCTTCTTCCTTTTTATTCCACTTTTTTTTTAATTCACTTCTTTTCTTTTTTTTTGCTTTTTTCCAATTTATGATTTTGTATTGTATTTTCTGATTTTATAAAGATGTAAAGAATAAAATTTAAACTAAACTAACTATTGCCTAGAATTATTTTAAAAGCTATTTGGTGACAATTTCACACTTGAAATGGCTATTTTGCTGGAAAGCTCCCCAGACCGAATCGAAATGGCTTCAGAGAAGAAGTTGAGCAACCCAATGAGGGAAATCAAGGTTCAGAAGCTAGTCCTTAACATCTCCGTTGGTGAAAGCGGAGATAGGCTCACCAGAGCAGCCAAGGTCTTGGAGCAACTCAGTGGCCAATCCCCTGTTTTCTCTAAGTCTAGGTATATTGTGCGGTCCTTCGGAATTTGCCGTAATGAGAAGATTGCTTGCTATGTCACTATCAGAGGAGACAAAGCTATGCGGCTCCTTGAGAGTGGATTGAAAGTCAAGGAATACGAGTTGTTGAGAAGAAACTTCTGTGAGACTGGATGCTTTGGTTTTGGCATTCAGGAGCACATTGATCTTGGAATCAAGTATGACTCTTCAACCGGTATCTATGGTATGGATTTCTATGTTGTGCTCCAGCGCCCAGGATACCGTGTTGCTCGTCGTAGGAGGTGCAATGCCCGAGTTGAAATTTAGCACAGGGTCACAAAGGATGACGCTATGAAGTGGTTCCAAGTCAAATATGAAGGTGTTATCCCTAACAAATCCTCAAACATTCAGTAAGTTGATATCCACTTTGGATCAGTTTTTCCCTTGGCGAGTTTATGTTTTTTATGCATTTTGTAGACCAACATTTAATACTCCTAGAGTTCAAAGGTTTTGAAGAGTTGCTGTTATTTGGCATATCAGGATATTATAGTTTGTTTACATTTTTGCTATCTGATGAATTTAAATTAAAAAAAACACTTGAAACAATTAAAATGTGAACGTGAACTATTTTTAAGATTTTTCATGCTTTGCTCTAAAAACAATTAACCCCTAAATAATATTAAAAATATGAAAATAGATCCTAAATGCAAATGTATATTTTTGTATTTTTTATAAATTAATATGCACACATAAAATGCAACAATTATCAGGAAATGACACAAAAATGCAAAAAAATTGTAAAAATAAAAAAAAAATTATTTTTTTGGATTTTTGGGAATAATTCAAATATAGGGCAAAAATCACGTGCTCACAACTGCCCGTCTTTGCTCAGAAACATGAAAGGTTTTCGGGCAAAGATAAATGAGCAAATACGAGCAATTTTTTCCCGCTCAAATATTCCGTTGTGAAAAATTTTAAAAAGTTTTGACCGCGCCTTGATTCAGAGGTTGCCTACATATCCTGGGCTAAACAGGAATCAGGTCAGTGTAGTTCGGGAATGTTTGGTAGCTGGGACTACCAGAAGTTGTGATTTCACTGCGATTGTTGCTGCTGCTTGCTGACCTTCCTTATTACACCATGTCAAAATAAATGAGGCTAGCCTAAGCTATGAACTATGAATTACAAAAGTCCTATCTAAAATCTTCAAACTTGCATCTTCGACTTCCTTGTTGTCTTGTTATCTTGTGTTTCCTTGGTGAAATCCATTGTTGTTACTTCAACTTGCTAACTGAGATGTTGTTCCTTCTCTCCACCTTGCTGAAATTGAATAAACTTGAACTGGAATGTATTCCTCTGTTATCCACGCGGGCTCCTGACTTCACAAAAATAGACAACACAAATAAAATTTTCTGCCCAATTTGGAAAACTGGGTGCTTGTTGCCATATATTATCAATAATTGAAAAGTAAAACTCAAATTGTGATAAGACTGAAATGTAATTGTAAAAATTAAAAGACTGAAGAGTATTCCTCTGTTATCCAGGCGGGCTCCTAACCTCAAAACTTGAAAATTTAAAGATTGAGATTTTTCAAAACTTCAAATTTAAAGACTGAAATGTATTCCTCTGTTATTCAGGCGGGCTCCTGACTTCACAAAAATAGACAAAACAAGAAAACTTCCTGCCCCAGTTTGGAAAACTGGGGCTTGTTACCATATACTAATAAGAATTAAAAACTAAAACTTGAATTGCGATAGGACTGAAGTGCAACTCGAAAATTTAAAAAGTGAAATGTATTTCAAACTTAAAATTTATCTTAGGTGAAAATTTCATCAGACTAAGATTTTTACCTTAGGAGAAAGATTCAACAGACTAAGATTCTTACCTGCTATCTTAGGTGAAAAATTCATCAGACCAAGATTTTCATCTTAGGAAAAAGATTTAACAGACTAAGGTTTTTCTAACTTTGACCTTAGGTGAAAAATTCATCAGACTAAAATTTATCTAACTTTTATCTTAGGTGAAAAATTCATCAGACTAAGATTTTCATCTTAGGAGAAAGCTTCAACAGACTAAGATTTTGACTCTAGGAGATAATTCATCAGACTAGGTCCAATTTCGACTTCAAAATTTCTTAACTTTCCAAATTCCAACTTTCCTTCTTTTCAAATTCTGCCTTCCTTTCTTGTTCCCAAATTACGCCTTCCTTTCTTTTCCCCAAATTACGCCTTCCTTTATTTTTTCCGACTTCTGCCTTCCCCTTCTTTTCCCAAATTATACCTTATTTTCTTTTTCCAACTTCTGCCTTTCCTTTTTTTTCAAATTATGCCTTCCTTTCCCTTTTCCAACTTCTGCCTTTATCTTAGGCGAAATATTCAACAAACTAATATTTTTATATCTTCGGTGAAAAATTCATCGGACTAAGATCTTCTACCTTCATCTTAGGTGAAAGATTCATCAGACTAAGATTTTTATCTTAGGTGAAAAATTCAACAGAGTAAGATCTTTATCGACTAACCATTTTCCTCCGAAACTTGTTTTCTCTATCTTGAATTATATTCCTTCAAAACTGCCTCCCTAACTGGTGTTTCATTCCTCAAAAAATTACTTTTCTTAAAACTGGTATTTCTTTCCTGAAAACTACTTCCCTCTCTAAAAAAATTTGTATTGACCTTCATTTTGTTCAGATGAGTACCCGAATTCAAGAAAATTTTCAACACGACAGAACATTTTCTGCCCCAGGTTGATAATCCTCATGTAGCATATCTTTCAATAACATTTTCATGCCCCTATTTCAAATCAAAGAAAATTCTATCAACTTAAGTGCGGTGGTTTGTTGTGGTACTCCTGCTGGGATGGTTTTCCTTTTATTCTTTCCATGTTTTGCGTGCTCACTGATTAACCACTTTCTCCGTCATCCTTATCACAGAACACACCTCTTCTGCATTCAAAATCCTATACCTTCTGTTTGTTGCACTGTTCGTGAACTGGCATTTTCCTGACCTTTGAGTCTTACATGAATTCCCAAATTGTGTCTATTGCCCCCACAGTATGTTGTTGTTTCTTGAATCACAATCCCTAGCCCCTTGACCGAGAAGTCTATTGCTCCCCCAAAGCATGTTGAGTATTACCAGCTTAGCGCACTTGTTGTTTTCCTTGACTTGTGACACTTTGACATGCTAGCCAGATCTTGGCTTGTGCAATTAGAAAGCTGGTGGAAAATTTTGAAGTAATTTCTCATTTGTTTTGACCAAACAGACTCAGGAAGAGGAAGTAAACAAGACAAAAGGAACAGAGTAAAGGACAATAGAAAAAGATAATTCCTAAAAGAGAAGACTACGAAGTAGAGACCTATCAGAGGAGGATACCAACTCTAATGACCATGCCATGCACCTATTGCTATTCTATCAATCAAACTTGATGTTCAGCTCGTGTTTTACCTCTTTGCTGGAAACTGGGCTCCAATGCTTCGCTTATCCAATCTGATTTACATTCCTTATTCGGCTTGTAGTTCCCAAAGGGTTTTCACCAACAAACCTCTCTCATTTGTTCTTTCTCTCAACTTACTGTCGCCTCAAGGTGCCCATGAGGGTTTTCACCAATAAGACTCTCTCATTTTTATTTTTCTCAGCATTTATCGCCTTGCGGTACCCGTGAAGGTTTTATCAATCTGGCTTTCTCATTTATTTTACTTGCTTGGGCCGTAGTGTTGCCCCTGATATGATTTACCCTTACCTGCTTGACTTGGAATTTCTTAAAGACTGATTGAAAGGTCTTTCTTTGGACCGTAATGTAGGCTTTTGGATTGGGTTAGAAAGAAATAAAATGGGGTTAAAACTACAACTTTAGAAATTCGATTTCTTCCAACAATCAAAACTTCTGCCCCAGCTTCTTTGTTGGGGACTTTTGGATTTTTATTTTGGTATGACTGAACCTCAGAGAGGTTGCCTACGTACCCTTTTGGGATCAAGTCAAACGTAGTTCACGTCATAGAAACTACGTTGTTCTGTTTCTTTTCTTTTCTTTCTGTTTTTCTCTTGCTTTTTCCTTTCTTTTCTTCATTTTTTCTTTTCTTTATTTTATTTCTTCTCTTTATTTCTTTTCTTCTCTTTTTTTTTTCATCTCTTTTTTTCTTTTCCCTCTTTTTTTTTCTCCTTTTCTCTTCTTTCCTTTTCTTTTTCCTCCTTTTTCCATTTGCTTATTCCCGGCACTTGCGTTTCTTTGATTGTGCCGTTGATTCCGAAAGAGGAGTATGAAAGAAAATTAATAAGGCTCAAAGAGGGTGACCAAAGGGTAAAGTATTTAGATAGTAGAAAAAATGCCTTCGTCATTTCAGCCTTCAAAATACGCCAAATAGAAACAAGTACAATCAGAATAAAGAAACCATTCACATTATCTCTTGACTGCATCGGAATTGAAGGCCATTTTTGACACATTTTCCTTCTATATTTTTCAAATATAATATGCCATTGGGAATCACTCTTACTCTCATTACCACAACCGACCTCTTATCAATTTGGCCGACTTGTTCTTTCTGGCCCAGTTTCACATGGTTCGGGTGTCAAACAATCTCACAACGTCCAAATCTATTCTTATTTCCTCAATTGCCCTCTTTATCTTCAAAATGGTTTCATTGCTTCCTGACCAGCATATCTTTTAAACATCCGACTGAGAATCATGCATGCATGCCATGTCACTAGATCCAACAGGAAAAAAATTGTAGAACTAAACAAAAATGACTAGAAATGGCAGAAAACATAGAATTGTATTAAACAGACGATAAAAGGGTTTAACAACAAAAAAGCAACACAAACTGGGGTACAATCCTAAAACAAACCTAGATAACATTACATGAGATATGACGACTAAAGGAACTAGACAAATAAAAGGATGAGTGGATTGAATCACAAGACAATATCCGGATTACAACGCTGAAAATAACCCGGAAACAGAAATGACAACAAAATAAACCACCAAGACTTCTCTCCAGCCGTCCAAGAGATGAAGCGTCTTTCTAGTTACCAAGCTCGACATCTTAGCCACTGAGTTCTGCATCAATATTGCCAAGATCATTTCCAACTTCGATATCATCAACTTCAGTCAACAAGTTCCCTAGAGGATTCGCATGCTCCCTGTCACTGTCATTAACCACAATTACCCCTTCTTGAATCATTCTTTCTATTTCCCTTTTCAAATCTCGACAATTTTCCGCATTGTGCCCCATAGCGTTGGAGTGGTATTCACACCTTTTAGATGAGTCAAAGCTTCTCGCACGTCGGACCACCTGATTTGAAGGAATGGGTGCAATCATGTCATGTTGTTTTAACTTCTCAAATAAGCTTGCATAGGACTCTCCTACTGATGTAAAATTATCTTTCAGCTTTTGCTCCCTTCTACAACCCCGGCATGGATGTGGGTTATAAGGTACTTGAAAATTTTTTGGAGGAGGGTGGAGATTTTGTGATACTCGTGATCGCTTTCTTGGGTGATTTGATGGTTGAGCAACATACTGGGATGGATCAACAAAGTATGGGGGGTTCGGGGGTGGATAGTAATGCTGAGGGGGGTCTTAGAAAACCTGATGAGGCTGCATATACCTTCGAGATGTTCTCCTAGGACCTATTCTCGACCCTGATATCATCACGATTTCTTCATCCCTCTCATTCGTGTTACCAGATTCAATTTTGACAGCCTGAGCTGCAGCTTTGAGAGCTGTTTGACTTATAATTCTGCCTGTCTTAAGACCGTTCTCCACCATTTCTCCCATTTTGATTGCTTCCGGGAAGGATTTACCCATTGCAGACGTCATGTATTAAAAATAATCTGGCTCTTGAGCCTGTAGAAAGACAGTGATTAACTCGTGGTCATCCATGGGTGGCTTAGCTCTAGCTGCATGCTCTCTCCATTTGATGGCATATTCCCTGAAACTTCAGTTGGTTTCTTTTTCAGATTAGAAAGGGAAATGTGGTCTGGGGCGACATCGATGTTGTACTGAAATTGTTTGACAAAGGCCCGTGCCATGTCATCCTAGACGTACCAGCAAGATGTGTCTTGATCCAAAAACCATTCAGATGCTACTCCCGTGAGGCTTTCCCCAAAATAAGCTATAAGCAATTCTTCATTTCTTCTCACACCTCTCAATTGGTTGCAATATCTTTTCAGGTAGGCTATGGGGTCTCCATGTCCATTGTACTTTTCAAATTTGGGAACCTTGAAACTAGGCGGCAAGTGGACATCAGGGAACATGCATAGATCTCTGAAGGCAACACTCTTTTGACCTGCCATTGCTTGCGTGTTTTTCAAATGTTGTTCTAATCTTTTTACTCTTTGGGTTATTTCTTCATGTACCCTCTTTCGTGTAGGCTTCTCGATGTTTGCACGAAGATCAAACGAGTACGAGTGGTACTCGGGAGAGTGGTACTATTCTTGCTATGTAGCAAATTGTGACTCATGACAAGGCTGTCCCCGGCCATTGGCCCAAGCTTGATGCATTTTGGCCATTTGTTGTTTCAGTGTTCTATTTTCATTAACCATAGTAGACCCTTGTTGAACCCTCTGACCCTGAGTCTTTTGAGCAATCTTAACAGCTTCGATGTCAGTTATCATTTTCCTTGCATCTTGTGTTTCCAGCTTACCACAATCAACCACCTCAACTTTCTTCACAATTCAAAACAAAACATGTTAGAATAGATTGGGCCGGTCCTCATTATTCACAACATCTTTTTCCATTTTTTCCATTTTTGTTTTTCATTTTTTTTGGTTTTGGTTGTGGTCAAATCCTATGTGGATTGCCTCCATATCGTGACCCCACACGAATCAGACCAGGCGTAGTTCGTGCCAATCAAGGTAAACGACAATAAAATATTTTTGGAATTTTCTATTTTTTATATAAACCACTAAATATGGTATTCACTATACCACTGACTCTTTTTTTTATTTTTAAAATTAAAATAAATGACCCGGTATTTGTAAACACGACCTTCCAGCGCCTCGGGGACGAAGATTTTAAGGCTGTGAGGGTCAAAAAGTTAAAAAATGATCAAAGGTGGTTGTTTATGCAAAGTCACCCTTCCGCCGCGTTTGGGAACATTTGGCTATTTTTGGCAAAAACAGCATCACATGGTTTATTTATGATAAAAATTAAAATTTTGACATTTTTGGGCTATACTTGTAAAAGGGAGGTTGGGCCCAATGAGGGTTGCCTATGTATCTCACGCCCTGTGAGAATCAAACCATGCGTAGTTCGGGAAAATTAACCGAACTATTTTAAGACAAGAATCTTTTTTTATTTTTTTATTTGCATTTTTTGGCATTTCATAATAAGATAAATAAAAAAAACTACTGTTAAAAACAAGAATCTTTTCTTTTCTTTATCAACAAACAAATAAGAAACTTTTTTTTTCTCATCTTCTATGGCAAAACGAACTATTTTTCTCTTTTTCATTTTCGAAAACAAGACTAAAATAAAAGACTCTTTTTCCTTTCTCATTTTTCATGGCAAAACAAACTATTCTTCCTTTTCTATTTTTGAAAACAAGACAAAATAAAGATTTTTTTTCTTTTTATTTTCAACAAATAACCTATTTTTCCAATTAAAAATAAAGACACTTTTTTTTCATTTTTAGTAAAACAAACTATTTTTCGAACTAAAAATAAAGACTCTTTTTTTTCTTTTTCAATAAAAACCCTATTTTTCCATTGGCAAATAAACTATTTTGAAGCAAGAAAAACAAAATCAAGACTCTTTTTTTTTCTTTTCATTTTTCATGGCAAAACTATTTTTCATTTTCCATTTTTTGCAAACAAGACAAACTAAAAAAATGACGGACTCTTTTTGAATAAAACAATATTTTTATATTTTCTCAAAATTTCGGCAGAGTTCCGATAGTACTTGGTATCGATTTTTCTAAAACAATCAATTAACTCTCCAACTGCTATTTTTCTCTTTTTTTCCTTTTCTTCTTCTTAATTTTCTAACATTAGAAAGCATATAACTAATTAATAACATATAAATATTAATCTAAAAATATTAGAAATAATTTTATAACTATGAAACATAGTTAATTGCAAAAGTATACCATAATTGTAATTTCATGCAACTAGCTCTAAAATTTCCAAATAAATTTGTAAAAAATGTGCAAATATTATATAAATTATATCTTTTTGTATATATGATACTGAAGTACATTATTCACTAAAATAATAATTTGGAAATAATTTGGGCCTTTATAAAAGCCGGTCAATATGCAAGCCCGAACAAATAAATGCACAGAAAACAAGTAGGATGCATCAGGATGGTCTTTTCATTTAAAGTTGCTAGCCCTAGATGGACCCAACCCATGTGTTGAGTCCCCTAAGTGAAAATGCATATGATGCAAACAAGAGTTACTACTAGGGATTCAGCATGAGGCTGAGTTATTCTAGGTTCAAAACATGGGTCTTTGTTCTAGACCTGGCTTACCCGAGCGGACAGATCGAGCCGAGGAGGAGGCGGCAATCTGGGAATACAGAAGCTTCGCCGGCTTTGTGACTTATCCAAACCTCATTCTAAATTGGGATTTGACACTAGACAGAAAAGAAGTCGTACACCGTACACCCTTCTTCACGATTCATAAGAATCAGAGAGGAGATAGGTTTCTGCACAATTTTTATACAGTTCACATAATATCAAAGTGGTAAAAGCAGTCAATTACCACATTAGGCATATATCATGTAACAAAATCAGCTAAAGCCAAACACAACAATTATTCTAAGCTCGGATTCTGAACCCTGAACAAAACGTTCTGGGTTCTATTCCCCACCAGAGTCGCCAGAGATATCATACCTCCTTTTTCCAATATACACCCTGCAATAGGAGCGTAAAGAAGTTTTTCCAATTAAAGGACAATCAGAATGGGATTGGGTTATTAATTATTTAGAGTCGCCATTTAGGAGATTTATGGTGTCCCAAGTCACCGGTTTAATCCCGAACCGAGGAAAATTATGACTCTGTTAACAGTTCGCGAACCAGAAATCCGGGTAAGGAATTCTGTTAACCCGGGAGAAGGTGTTAGGCATTTGCGAGTTTCGTGGTTCTAGCACGGTCACTTAACTGCTCTATTTGATTTTATTACATGAAGAACCTATGTGCCAATTTTATGCTTAACCGCTTTTATTTAATATAGTATTTATTTGAGAAAATGAACGTCGTTTAAAGTGTGTTTATGGATTGCGCCGCATAAAATGAACCCGCAATCCTAGGCACACTCTATTCAACATTTTAGGATTTGGATTTGGGCCGCATAAAATGCCCACCCGTACTTAGGAATCTAATTTATTAAAGCCATACCTAATAGAGTCTAACGCGATGTAATCTTTTGGGAGGGTCGTGAAATTCACTAAGCGACCCTTCCCGATTTTCTAAATATTTTTAAACCTTTACTAAGGGCCCCCCAATTTTGCACTTTTATTGAGCGAGGCACATCTCGTTTTATTTTCAAGCATAAGCTTAAAAGAAACTATGATTTTCTATTTATGTCTCAAAAATAGAAGGGAAAAATCCTAATTAAATACCAAATATAGAAGATCCAAAATTCATTTTTTTGTAATCACGTAAGCCCAACACACGAATAGGCAAAGTAGGACATTTTCATCAATGGTTTCGTCCATAAAGAAGCTGGGATGCTTGGGCCTTATGACAAATCAAATAACACCACGTTTAGCTGAACCACACACATACTCAAGAGTTAAAAGCTTGCAAGCTGTAATTGGTATACCTGAACCAAACTCATATGTATTGTATTCAGGAAAATAATGATAGCTACTTTGAATAGTTTGCAACTTATCACATTTGTAATTCATTTTTGCATAGGTGAAATTTTATAGAAATTTTTTTTATCCACAATTGAACAAATTAATCATCGTTGGGTTAGTACTCTCACCTATGATAGACATTAATTCAATTTAGCTTTGTAATCAAACTACGCTGAACTACAATTAAACTAAACTAAAACTAGTGAATGATTTCCGGCTCAAGTTATCATCTGGTTCGAGATGTCTATATTAAACCCATGAATTAAACTATCTATAGCTAATAATATTCCAGATTTAATGGCCCAAACAATTACCAGAACATAATATCCCTAAGCTAAATATCAGTAATATTAGTAAATACATAAATTGACAATTATAAACAGTCCCAATTACTTTGAAACATCCCTACTTACAGTCCTCATACTAGCAACGTATCACAAAACTGATTTTTCTAACTAAACAATAATTCAACTACAAATATGAGTTTTCTCATTATATAAACTTCAAAAATGGCCTACTACATGTGAACACACCTTCAGCATTACTTGAACAAGGGAATGTACCTAGAAATGTGAGATAACAAATGAGAAGAGAGAAGTCAGCTAGGCAGCAGTAGTATACAGCAATTTCCAGCAACAAACACAATCAGTTTCACTTCAAAATTGAATCAGTGATCCAGGAGATTTTTAGTCAAATAGAACAAGGAAATTAGGCCCAAAGCAGCCTCAAAACCAACCAAATAGATTTGAAATCGAATCCAGAAATACCCCACAGCACAACAGCAAAAATGATCCCAATACCCACTTCAAAACAACCAGAAACCACTCTGAACTTCGACCACCAGCAACTGAGCTACATGATCCAATTCAACTACTAAACTTGAAATTAAACTAGGAGATCTGAATGGAACAATACTTGTTTTTGGGTTTTGAAAGAGCTTTTTCTTTTGTTTTTGTTGTTTTTTTTGTTTTCTATCAACAAAATTAAAATCTAGAATAAGAACTTTGAGTTTTCTACTGATTTGAGATTCAAAATTAAGCTTATATCTGAGAGAGGAATTTTGGGGAATTTTAGGGCTCCCCAAAACCTTGATTTTCTTTTCTAAGGCTAAGATGAAAGTTTGAGAGAGAACTTCAGAATTTCTTCAATGGGCGATCTGTTCCCTCCTCCTATTCTAAAGGAGGGCATGTTTTTATAGACCGCTTAATAAGGCTATCCCCTTCCCAAGATAAAACCTCTCATTTCCCCCAACTCATCACATGTGACCTCCCCTTATCCTCTAGAAGTCTCTCAGTTTGTTAGGAAAGATTCCCTACCTAGATTACCCGAATTACCCTTAACACCCTTGTTTATTACTAACTTATAGACCTTACACCCCAAGCTACCCAAATATCCCTTGGGCCCCTACCCCATCGAGTTGAACAATTGAACCACTGATTGGGCTTTTCAACCTCAGCAGACCCAATTTCACTTTAGGCAAATGCTTTCCCCAATCAAACTAAAGAAGATGAACAACTTCACATTCTGAACTTAGGCCCAAAAATAGAATTGAACAGCTAAACA
The DNA here is from genome assembly GCA_034376525.1 of Nicotiana benthamiana. Classification (NCBI taxonomy): domain Eukaryota; kingdom Viridiplantae; phylum Streptophyta; class Magnoliopsida; order Solanales; family Solanaceae; genus Nicotiana; species Nicotiana benthamiana. Next base: position 72,072,494 of record CM067323.1, on the reverse strand, counting down.
GAACAAAGTAAAATCGACCAATACTAATACGAAATCAACTAAACATTGCACTGAAACGACCCAATTTCAATCACGCCAACATAACAAATGAAAATAGTAAACAAAATAGGCCAAAAAAGGGCAAATGAGGGGACATATATGCAAGCACACATGTGTATTGCCAGAGAAAAGAAGAAAGGAAAACAAAATGGAACAAATATCGATCGAATAAAGAAAACGGAGACTTACCAATTTGAACTCGGAATCGACATCTTACTCTGCGTTCATCTCAGAATGGTGTAACTCGTCCGTTCCTGGGTAAGAATACACGAGTAACACTATTCTGGGATGATATAGACGAAATACTTTACATTCATGGCTCTAATTCGACTTCCTAAACTCGAATCGCTGCTCTTGAAATTCGCTGAGTTCCAACCTCATTCGAAAGGGAACGGCCCGGGATTTGGCAAGGGGAGAAAGATGATGGTTATTTGGTGTTGGTTTGGGTGAAATTTAGGCAGTGTTTCATGCTTCATTTTCCCGTGATAATGGCGGAAAAAGGATGCTAGGGCTGAACGGAGGAGACGAGGAACAGATGGTTTGGTCTTTGATTAATGAAGGGAATTTCGGACAACTATGAAGAATTAGGGACTTCAGTTCTCATCCGCTGGATCTTGAAGGATCAACGGATGAGGTTTAATAAGATGAAAATGGCGTCGTTTTAAAGGGAGTGGGATGGACCAGGTTGGGGCATGGCTGGTCTTGGGCGAAATCGTGATTGGGCTTGAGGATTTGAATCAAAACAGGCCCAAAATTGAATATTCTCACAAGACCAACTCTTTTAATTCTTCTTCCTTTTTATTCCATTTTTTTTAATTCAATTCTTTTTATTTGTTTTTTTAATTTATAATTTTGTATTGTATTTTCTGATTTTATAAAGTTGTAAAGAATAAAATTTAAACTAAACTAACTAATGCCTTGAATTATTTTAAAAGATATTTTGTGACAATTCACACTTGAAACAATTAAAATGCGAACGCGAACTATTTTTGAGATTTTTCATGCTTTTCTCTAAAATAAATTAACCCCTAATTAATCCTAAAAATATGAAATTAGATCCTAAATGCAAATGTATATTTTTATATTTTTTATGAATTAACACGCACATATAAAATGCAACAATTATCAGTAAATGACATAAAAATTGTAAAAATAATAAAAAAATATTTTGTTGGATTTTTTGGAATATTTCAAATATAGGGCTCACAGCCATGACCCAATTTCTTTGCCCAATCACTGACCTTGTTTGACTTGCGGTGCCTTGAAGGGTTTTCACCAACAAACCTCTCTCATTTGTCTTCTCTAGTAAGGTAAAGGTGAAAAAGATACGAGGTACTCAAGTACAAAAGGCTATGAATAGTGGAGACTTCAGATAGAGATTAGGTTTTAGGTTTAATTTACAAAGGAGACCCTACTAAAAAATTTTAAAATCTTTAAGAGTTTATATTTGAGAACGAATATTCTAATGAGGGGGAAAGATGTTACATCCCATAATTTAATATTCGTAATATGCAAAAAATTCCATCTCGAGATTAAACTTTTTCATATCCTCGAGAAAGACCCTTTGACTTCAACGCTCATAAACGAACCATTTGGAAATTTGTTTGATCTTCAGCATTTGCGATATCAACGATTTTGTATTAGTCAGCATTCTTCGTATTGCTTTGGCTAATTATAATACCAATTTAAATCACGAAATCCAAGGGTTATTTTGTATTTAGAATCACATATGTACATCCCGCACTATAATATTAGGGTAAGTCGCAGTTACTCTTATGAGCTCGAAAAAATTAAGACCCATTATGAAGTTATAGAAAATTGATGACTATATTATTGTAAGACCTCGTAAGTTTAATAATCTTGATACCGTTGCTATGGCATTTATTTTGAATGGAATATTTTTGTAAAGTAGTTTGAAACAAAATATGATTTTATATAGTTATTAATATTACTATTTTCAATTATACCCATAAAATGAGAAAGTTTATGAGATTTTCTTTATTGTAAAAATAAAAGTTATTTTCTCACAACAAAAGAAGTTATGTTTTTACCATTATAAGAAATAAGAGTGCCAGAATTTGTACTTTTTATACGAGGTTAGAAAAATGAAAAGTTGAGAAAATATATGTACTTCTGTTTATATGAATACTTTAATGAAATAATAATATATGTATTGATTTTATATGGTACCATAATTTATTATTTTAATATTATAATAGTAGTAAGTTAAAATGAGGACAAGATTATTTTTTAAATGTTATAATTATTTATGATATTTTTAACATGTGATAAGTGATGTTGTGAAGATGAGGGGTAAACGGTTTAAAGAAAATAAGTTTCGTTGAAGGTTGTCGATTTAGGATAAAATACAGTTCGAGTCATAATATTCGATATTTATGACTAGTATCATAAAAGATACCATATGACCGTGATAGTATGATGTATAAAATATATTAAAAATAAGTATAATTAAATAATTTGAGACCATTCTTAATTATGCGGATAATTCAGTACAAGAAAAAGCCTTATTTACGACCAACATTTAGGTACAAGTAAATAATCTTGTTGCTAATAATATATCTATTGGGACTAGATTATATTGCGGTCCTTAATGCTTTATGTTTTTGCGAAGATAATAAATCTGGTCCCTAAAAAAATAGTAACTGGTCCCAAATAATAATTGAGAGGAAAAAGTGTGACAGAGTCCCGCCAAATCTTTTACCAAAATATTAAAAACTTATTTATTTCTAAAAATTAGGCACCAAAGTAAAAACTAAAAGGTTTTAACAAATTAATTAGACCAAAACAAAGACTGCTATTCTCAAAACAAAATAGAGTCCCACGCGCAAATCCTCTGCACTAATCTCCCGTCGTCAAGCTAGCGTTACGTTAGAGCCGTCTCGCTCGTCTGGTCATGTGCGAGCGAAATCGGTCAACTATCTGATTATCCGCCCTAGTTTTCATCTCCTCCTTTGAGAATCCAAGGTATGCCTCCTCTTTCAAGATATTTGAATTTTGATATACCATTCTGAACTTGTTGTGGCTAGATCTATGGCCTCCTAGTGCGTGATGAGTTGCAAGGCTTTTTTCGCAAGTGTAACACTAGTATTTTTCAGGCGGCGTAGTAGGTGAATTTTGGTCATTCACTACTGTAACTGGAATAACAGCAATTTCACCTTCTATCTTCTCTTCTTGTTCTCGTTGATCATCATCGATTTTGAAATATGATAGGCTAATTTCTCATGAACATCAATTTTAGACGTAGAATTGTTGTTCGTTATTTCCATGTCTTATGGAATGCTCTTCTTCTTCTTCTTCTTCTTCTTCTTCTTCTTCTTCTTCTTCTTCTTCTTCTTCTTCTTATTCTTCTTGTTCTTTTTTTTTCTTCCATGAATTGGCTAGATTGAAGCTTAATTGGAAATTGTCTGAAAGCATTTACCTTATTGTGTTTAAATATGTTGTTTCAATCTGTTCTTATCTGCTGGGTTTTGAATTGACTACTTGCATTAATTTCATCATCGAGTGATTAGCATGATTCATCGATATTTATCGTGTTCAAGCTTAGAGTTCATGTGTATGGTTAATCTAAAAGGAAGAAAACCATTAAAATCTGGCATACTCTAACTGAATTCTAGGTTTTGAAAACTAATTATTCCAAGGTATGCCTCCTTTGAGAATCGTCTTGTTTTGAAAGCTAATTATTCCATGAATGGATTAGTTTTATGTATTCAGCAAGGGATTAATCTTGAGGATATTAGGGCTGCTATAATTTTTACTGTTGTTTGCTCAAGTTTGGTGTTTCGAATTTTTTCTATAAGCTGATTAAAAAACAGAAAGATTGCTCAAGTTTGTTGTTTGGGATTTTTTCTATAAGCTGATTAAAAAATAGAAAGTATGCTCAAGTTTGTTGTTTGGATTTCTTCTATAAGGTGATTAAAAACTGAAAGTTTGCTCAAGTTTGTGATTAAAAAACTTAAAGTTTGCTCATGTTTGTTATTTGGGATTTCTTCTATAAGGTGATTAAAAAATTGAATGTTTGCTCAAGTTTGTTGTTTGGGGCTGCCCTAGTTTTATGTATAAACTGATTATTCTTGCTATCACAATGTATGTTTATACTACTTACATTGTGAACATTTTTGTGCAATTCACGTTTTCCTGAGTTTCATTATTCTGTTATTGTGACATCTAGCAAATAAACATTTCATTGAGCTGAAAACAGAGGAGCCGAGTTGACTAGAAAGTGAGACCTTAGAGTTGAATCGATTATGTTCATCTGATCGTAACAAGTAGTGTGCATCGTAGTATTTTTCTTATCTTTTATCTTTATTTAATTTTATTTTTATTTACTCTCCAAGGTCATGGCACCTAGTAAGCAATGGATGCAACTTGTTGATAATCGGCTTGATGAAGCCTACTTAATCGGAGTACAAAAATTTTTGGATTATGCTTTTCAGAAAACAGGAGAAGAATATGAAATATGTTGTCCATGTGTCAAATGTTGTAATACAACTTTAGGAACTCGTAAGATAGTCGAAACACATTTGGAAGTATATGGACTAATTCAAAATTATACTTTTTGGTATCATCACAGGAAAAAGTTAGGTGAGCCACTTTCAGAATCAGAAGATGAATACAGTGATGAACTAGAAGAATGTGAAAGTGAAGATGAAGTACAAGAATTATTGAGAGATCTATATCCTAATATTGATAAAAGAACCGTACACACTGATTATGATGATTTAATTGAAGAGGAACCAAATATTGAAGCAAAAAGATTTTACAGACTATTGAAGGATTTCGAGCAGCCACTATACCAAAATTCAAAAGCTCAAAAGCTTTCCTCTTTGATTAAATTGCTTCACATCAAAATTATGGGTCGTTGGAGTAATGATTCATTTACAATGCTGTTGATAATGATAAAAGAGGAGTTGTTACCTGATGGTGGCAATTTTCCAAAATCGTATTATGAGGCAAAGAAGATAATTCAAGACCTTGGCCTTTCTTACAACAAGATTGATGCTTGTACTAATGATTGCATGCTATACTGGAAGGAGGATAGCTTACTTGATTCTTGCAAAGTTTGTGGTGCGTCTAGATGGAAAATAGGTAGACATAGCAGGGAAACAAGCAATAAAAAAAGGTAAGAAGATGGCATCAAAGACTATACGCGATTTTCCATTAAAGCCTAGGCTTCAGATGTTGTTTATGCCTACAAAGACATCTGCTTTAATGACATGGTATAAAGATGAAAGAGTTGATGATGGAATAATGAGGCACCCAGCTGATTCAATGGCGTGGAAGTCATTTGATGAATTTCATCCTTCATTTGTGACAGAGCCTCGTAATGTCCGACTTGGACTTGCTAGTGATGGATTTCAGCCGTTTCAAAATTCAAAAACCTCATATAGCATTTGGCATGTGGTTATTATTCCTTATAATTTACCACCTTGGTTGTGTATGAAACAAGAAAATTTTATTTTTTCTATGCTTATTCCTGGTCCAGATAGTCCAGGAGATGCAATTGATATATATCTTAAACCTTTAATAGAAGAATTGAAGGAGTTGTGAGAAGTTGGCATTGAGACCTTTGATGCATCATCTAAATAGAATTTTAAGTTGCATGCTTCTTTGTTATGGACCATCAATGACTTTCATCAACGCTACCTTCCTCTTAGCCACAAATGGAGGAATGACAAGGATTAATTAGATGGTACAAAAGAGAAAAGGCTTCCACCAAAAATGCAGTCTGGTATTGAGATACTTAATCAAGTGCAATATCTTGAAGGGATACAGTTAACAAACGATCCAAAGAAAAAGAAGAAGATATCACATGAGAATCGAAAAGATAATTGGAACAAGAAAAATATTTTTTGAACTTCCATATTGGAAGTCTCTCTTGAAAAATTTATATGTGGTAATATTATGGGAACAATAATGAATGTCAAAGGAAAGAACAAGGATACAATTAAAACTAGATTAGGCTTGCAAGACATGAATATTAGGCCGGAATTGCACCACATCCAAAGAGGGGAGAAAATTAAAGTTTCAACCGTATGCTACACATTGCCTCCTGAAAGTAAGCGAAAATTATACCAATTCCTAAAAAATTTTAAAGGTTCCTGATGGGTTTTCATCTAATATTTCTCAATGTGTGAACCTGAAAGATTGCAAGTATCTGGGTTGAAAAGTCATGATTGTCATGTTCTTCTGCAACATATACTCCCCCTTGCACTTCATGGTATGTTTTCCAAAGAAGTGTGTGAACCGCTTATTGAGTTATCTCTATTCTTTAATGTGCTTGGATCAAAGGAGTTAAGGATTGATGACTTGAAACAAATTGAAGCGCAAATTCCCATAACGCTTTGCAAGTTAGAAAAGGTCTTCCCTCCTTCATTTTTCGATGTCATGGTGCACTTGCCTATTCATTTAGCTAGTGAACCTGAGATTTCTGGACCTATTCATTATCGGTGGATATCATGTGGAACGATGGTTATATTTTTTGAAATCTTTGATTCATAATTGGGCATGTCTAGAAGGTTGTATTGTAGAGGGCTACATTGCAAATGAATGTATGACCTTATGTTTACGTTATTTGCATACGATTGACACAAAATTCAATCGACCTGAATGAAATTATGATGGGGGTTTGAGTAAAAATCTAATGGAGGTTTATCTATGTTTTATCAACCTGGATGTACTCTCGGAGCTAAAGAACAATGTGATCTTGAAGAAAATGAATTGGAACAAGCACATATATACACATTGAAGAATTGCGATGAAGTCATACCATATTTCGAGTATGGAGAGTTCTTTTATATTGTCTAATTTTTCTTATTTCTTTAAGGGCAATTTTTTTTGTTGACATTTATGGTTCACTTCACATTTGTAGAGAGTTTGTACAAACTCATGTGGATACTCTGCAGCTTGTCTGATGCAGAATGGACCCGATAATTTATTGAATGGTTTAAAGTTAGGGTGAGTAATACATAAACATTAAATTTGACATCTTAATGCTGTATTACTAATTCTAAATTATTCAACTTAATGTTATTGATATGTTGCACAATTGCATAAAGAAGATGATAGTTCGATCATGGAAGATCTGCTCTCACTTTCATGTGGTCCTACCCAATATACGACACATTTTAATGGTTACATTGTTAATGGATATAGATTTCGTGTAGAAGATTATGATAAAAATTTAAGGACTTAAAATTGTGGCGTTGTTGTGTTCGAGGAGAATGAAAAAGATAGTGAGAATACTGAATACTATGGAATTTTAACAGATGTGAGTGAATAGCAATTTCTCATGGATAGAAGAGTGATTTTGTTTCGATGTAATTGGTTTGATGTGTATGATAAAATAAAGGGAGTTAAAAAAGATGAGTATGATTTCGTGAGTGTTAATCCAGAGAGATTTTTGAAAACAAATGAGCCTTTTATTTTAGCGGAGCAAGCATCTCAAGTGTTTTATGCTATTGATAACTCCAATAAAGGTTGGCATGTCGTGAGGAAGACTCAAACTCGGGATTCCTACGAGATTGTAAAACAAATGGATGATGATATTGTAGACTTAGGAAATCCTTCACAAAAGAAACGAAAAAGAGCCAACGAGGTGAAATATCTATTTATGAATTAGTATATTCATTATTACGTATATTGATGGCATGATTTCTTTAAATACTATATTGTCATACGTTGTCTAACTATTTTTTCATTTTGGCTCTTTGCAGGTTCAATATGAAACCATCAAAGACTGAAAATGAGGTGGAATAAACTATGAAGAGTAAAACCAAATATGTGTTTGTCCCGACGGGTGCTATAAGAAAGGGACAAGGACGAGGACAAGGGCTTAGATCATTGGTTAAGAAAGAGAATATTCCAATTAAGAGTTTATTTCCTCAATATAGTGATCTTGTTAAGCAATACATCCAAACAATTGAAACAAATACGATATTTTAAATATACTATTTTTAATGTGTACAACTATATTTTAATGTTTAAATATTAGTGATATGATTTCGTTTCAGGTGAAATTGGGAAGGGACGAGGACAAGGGTTTAAAATCTCTACCATGTCTGCTAGTCATGGATTGGGAACGATACGTAAAGACTCCATCATTTTTGAAAAAGAGTATATGCAAATGATAGTCCATTGCCTCCATCTACTGATCAAATTAAGCAATACACCCAAAAAGTTGAAGCTAGTAAGTTTTTCCAAATATGTGGTATTTTTAATTGCATATATTACTGAAATTAAATGCCAAAGTAAAATATTTTTTTTGGTCCATGTTCTATAGGGAATGGACGGGAAAAAACTCCTAGATCTTCGTGCTCTTCTTTAGGGATTTCTAAAAGTACAAGATTTAATTTCACAATATATTCCAACCAAGAAATGGGAACAATGGATAAAAACTCCTTGGTTCATGAGAAAGAACATATGCAAGCCAATATGTAATTGCCTCCATCTAATGATCAAGTTATGCAACACTCCCAAGCAACTGAAATACGTATTATATTTTGAATCCATATGTTATTAATTTGTAGAACTGAATTTTATGCTATAAGGGTTACCAAATTATGCATCTCTAGGTTCTTCATCTAATCTTGGAAAGGTAAAAAGAGTTCGAGGGAGGAACAAGTGCAAATAAGTTGCATCACTTGAAGGCGGACAAAAGCTAAAAGTAACCTTTTACAGTAATCGAACAGTTGGAACAAATGGCAAACTGTTTTCGAGGCACTTGGAAAGTGTCACGACCCAAACCCAATCGTGATGATACACAGCCCTAAAGCTAGGTAAGGCTGACCAACAATCGCTTCCAACGAAAACATTTAAGTCTCAAACCGAGAAATTAACAAAATAATATTTCAAAAATATTAATACTTGCAGCTGGTCAAATAAATCATCAATACGAGGCAATGGATACTTGTTCTTGATGGTGACTTTGTTCAACTGGTGGTAATCAATGCACATCCGCATAGTCCATACTTATTCTTCACGAATAGCACTGGTGCACCCTAAGGTGACACACTAGGCCTAACAAACCCCTTTGCCAACAACTCCTCCAACTGCTCCTTCAGCTTCTTGCGAGCCATACGGTACGATGGAATAGATATAGGATGAGTGCCTAGAGCCAAATCAATACATAAATCAATATCACGATCTGGAGGTATGCTAGGAAGGTCAAAAACATCGATGAAATCTCGGACCATTAGCACTGAATCAATCATCAAAGACTCTGTGGTGGTGTCTCGAACATAAGCGCCAAACACCCTTTCTCAACCATGCGTTGAGCCTTCAGGAAAGAAATAATCTTGTTGGGCGTATTAACTGTGGAACCCTTCCACTCCAACCTCTGCAACCCTGCATTGTTAGTGAAATAGTCTTGGCATGGCAATCAAGGATGGCGTGATAGGGAGATAGCCAATCTATGCGCAGGATGACCTCGAAATCAATCATATCAAGCAATAGGAGATCCACTCTAGTCTTGTAACCACACAAGGCCGGTAGATCTGATCCACAACCACAGAATCACCTATATGAGTAGACACATGAACAAGAACACCCAAAGGCTTAGGGGAAATAACCAGGAAACAAGTAAACAGAGACGATACATATGAATAAGTAGACCCTGGATCAAATAATACCGACGCATCCCTACCACCGACTGAAATAATACCTGTGATGACGGCATCTTAGGCCAATGCATCTGGCCTAGCTGGAAGAGCATAGAATCTAGCTGGAGCACTGGCTGTCTGGCCTCTACCTCACTGAGTACTAGCTGGCTGACCTCTATCTGTATGGTCTCTACCCCTAGGACGACCTCTACCAGTCTGCCCTCCACCTCTAGGTGTCTGGGCCGCTGGTGCTGGAGTCGTGGGCTGCTGCCCCTACTGTACTGCCTTGCCCCTAAGCCTGGGCAGTACCTCCTCATGTGGCCCGTTTCCCGCACTCAAAACAACATGGTACAACGATCTGATGTCCGGGTGGCTGACTCTGAATTCCAGAAGGTCCACTAGAAGAATCCTGAATAACAGGTGGGCGATATGAACTCTCCGGCATAGCACTGAAATAAGAACTGGAAGAATACGGAGGACTTGGATACCCACTAGATGAACCCTGAGTAGCTGGCAGGTGATAAGAACTCTCGGGCATAGCACTAAAATAGGAGCGTGCTGGAGCACCCCGAGTAGATGGTGGTGCTGAAACTGGGGGCCTACTGGGCTGACCCCTCCCAAAGTGACCTTTTCCCCTAACTGGGGCGCCTCTGAACTTTTTGGAGAATTTGGCTCTCTTATCCTGCTGTATCTTCTCTCTACTCCTCAGATGATAACCTTCAATCCTGCAAGCAATCTCAAGTACTAGCTGATACCCAGTGCCCATCTCTACCTCTCAGGCCATACCCGACCGGATAATGGGGTGTAACCCCGCAATGAATCTCCGTACTCTCTCTACCTCAGTGGAAGTATCATAAGTGCATGGAGAGACAACTTAGAGAACATCGCCTCATAATCGGCTACTGACATCTGACCCTGCTCTAGATGCTCAAAATGATGATCCAGCTCTTCCCTCTCAGAGGGTGGAATGTACCGATCAAGGAATAGTTGAGTGAACTGACCCCAAGTGAGGGAAAGAGAGCCTACTGGCCTGCTATGTGCATAAGTCTGCCACCATCTACGGGCCCTGCCCTACAACTGAAAAGTAGCAAAGTCGACTCCATGTTACTCCAATATCCACATGTTTTGCAGTCTATCCCTACACCTGTCAATGAAATCCTGGGCGTCCCTATGATGCTCACCCCCAAAGACTGGAGGGTGTAACCTGGTCCATCTGTCCAATAACTTCTACGGATCGTCGTCCACAACTGGCCTGGGCTGGAGTGCCACTGCAGTAACTGGTTGAACCCCATATGTGGGTAGTGTACCCGAAGTCTAATAAATTGCGGCTGTATAACCTAGAGTATGGAAAGTAAGAGTCTGTGCTCCCCCTCCTGCTTGTGAGGTAGCTGGATCCGCTGGAAATAAACCAGCCCGAGTCATAGTATCCATGAACCGAAGCATGCAGCCCGTGACCTCCTGAAATCACCGTGCTGTCATGAAGTCAACAAGGATAGGCTCAGCCGCGGATACCTCGCCCTGCTCCTCAATGATTGGATCCTTCACAGGATCTGCTGGTGGTGCAACTGAAATAGCTCTGGGGCGCCCTCGTCCCCTACCGCGGGTCGGTCCCTCTCCCGGCCTCTAGCAATGGGGGGAACAACTCCTTCTAGGTCCGGAATGTCGGTGGTACTAGTCCTCACCATCTGTGAGAGAATAGAAGAAGAAATTTAGTACACTAACCACTACACGATGGAAATGAACAAAGAGTATTGTTTCCTAACACCCTATAGCCTCTCGAAGATAAATGTAGATGTCTCTGTACCGATCTACAAGACTATTAGGTTTGATCATAACTTGTGAGATTTACGTGAACCTAGTACTCTGATACCATATTGTCACGACCCATTTTCCCTAATAGCTCATAATGGCGCCCGACACTATTGTCAGGCCAGCCGACTGTGGAATTTGTGATTTAAGTTCTCATTTTAACTTTGCTAAAAAAAATTATAATAGATTCCAATTTTTTAAAATCAAGACCAGTAAGGACAAATAATGTGTCAAAATAATTATACAACCCAAAAAATAAATATCTACTACTGTGTGTGCCAGAACCTGGTGTCACAAGCTACGGGCGACTAGTAGAGTACACACAAAAGAATAATACACTATCCTACTGTTTGAATCAGGATAGACAGAACAAAAATACAAAGAAAGACTTCTTCGACTGCGGATCAGCATGAAAGGAAGCAGCTCACCGTAGAAGTCTCGAGTGTGCTCACTAACGCGCACCAGAATGATGTCCAGATCCACATTCCTCAAATCATGTACATTTAAGTAAAGAACCGTAACATGAGTACATAAACAACATGTACCCAGTAAGTATCCTGCCTAATCTCGGAGAAGTATAGACGAGAGGTCAACTTGATACTTACTAAGGTCAAGATAATATAATAATAATGTGAGATATATAGCAAGAAGGATCTCCAATATCAACAAGTTTAAATGAGAAGTCATTTTCATGTTCTTGACCATAATTCAATTATCATTTTTCCCCTTTTTATACTTAACAAGTAATCGTGTAATGACTAAACTCAAGCATATATATATATCATGCGCAATCATACCAAGGTCGACGACCCGTTCCAATAGAAAATAAATTGTGCACTGCCGAGGGTTGAATGACCCGAAGCATAGATGCATCTATTCTCACCGAGACGATCAACCCGATCCATAAATATCAAAAAAATACCAAGAAGGCACACAAAGGCTCATATATATACTAGGAAACTCCTAACAAAGCTTAACAAACTTATATGCTCACTTTTTATTTTTCTCAAGTCTCTAGCAAATCATAAATGATCATATTGGCAATTATAATAAAAGATATTTCCCAATTAGGCATGATGTGGGTCCTAAACTACCCAAGCAATTAACATTTATAGTAGCTATGCAGGGACTCTCGTTACCTAGTACGTACGTAGCCGCCGGATTTAGCAATAATTACTTATTTATAATTCCTATGGGGACATTTCCCTCTCACAAGGTTAGAAATGAGACTCACCTCGCTCCGAAGTGCACTTCTAATATCAAGAACAAGCCCAAACCCTCAATGCGAAGCCGAACAAGCACAAACTAATTAAACAACATAAGAACTAGTCAATAAAGGCTTACAAGGTCGAATTCTAGCTATTTAAGTGATTTACCAACCTTTCCCACAAGTTTCTTAAATTCTGACCCCGGGGCCACGTGCTCGATTCCGAGATTTTTTGAAGAAAGTTTTCTCTACGACATAAGGATCACAAATATATGTTTTCTAGTTCATAGTAAATTACATAGTTAAATCATAGTTTAACTAAAACTCTAGGTCTAGCTCTAACCCTTGAACTTAATTTTTAGTGTTTAATCTACCTATTATGCATGTATTTAAGCTAAGAGTGTAGAAAAATTACTTACCTTGCCAACCTATGTGGAAACCCTCTCTTGGAGCTCTCAAATTGCCTAAACGTGTAATGAAAAATGAGGGAAATGGGGTTGAGTTCGTATTAAGTGAACCCTTCTGTCCCAGCTATTTTCTCTTCCCCGGAAGGATTTCCGCTCCTGCAGATTATGGGCCGTTTCTGCAGTCCCGGCATGTTGGGTTGGACCGCTTCTGCGGTCTGGGGGTCGCTGAAGCGGGACCGCTTCTGCGGTTCCCTATGGCCTGCCCCAATTTTGCTTCTGCGATAAAATGACAGCATCTGCGATCCCGCTTCTGCGGTCCAAGAACCGCAGATGTGGTTATGACAGAAGCAACAAGGTTTAGTCCTTTTCTAAGTTTCCAACTTCACTCAAACCTCGACCATTTGATGCTCGGGGCTCCCGAGCACTGCCCGAATATACCGACAAGTCTGAAATCATGAGGCGGAGCTACTCGAATCCTCGAAACACTTATGACAATGCAAATTTGAGGAATCACACCCCAAAATCCAATGTTCCAATTCACTGAACTTCAAGTTCTAAATTTCTTTTAACGGGTCGAAACGCCCTTAATCTACTGAGATCGACACCAAATTTTACGGGTGGGTCTTATCTGATATTTCGGACTTGTACCAAGTGTCGGAACCGGAATCGGAACTCGATACTTGCGATTTCAATGAATACTTAGATTCTTTAATTCTTTAAAACTTTGATTTAACAATTTTACATAAAAATTCATTCTCGGGCTAGGGACCTCAGAATTCGATTTCGAGCATACACCCAGGTCCCATATTTTTCCACGGACCCTCCGCAATAGTCAAATCATGAATTGGGATCTGTTTCCCAAGAAAAATGACCGAAGTCAAACTTGGCATTTTTATAAAAACTTAAAGAAGCAAATGGACATATTCTTGCTCAAAACTCTTCTAACTTCCGAACCACCTGTCCCCGCAAGTCATAAATTAGTTAAAGTAAGTGTGGGAAGTTTTATTTAAGGGAACGGTGTTCTAAACGCAAAACGACCAGTCGGGTCGTTACATGAAAGCCGATAGAGAATTCAAAGGTAAAAGCTAGGATCAGAAAGTAGAAGAAGTACAAAAGGTCGAAGCTTTTATAGGAGCAAAAGTAATCAATACATGGCATTTCATATTTAAAGGCGGCCAACCGATGATCGACACATATCCGAAGTAAAGAACGGTGCTATTGATGGGACGTTTTAGCTTATTCATCATCTCGGTTGTTACGTACGAAAGAAGGAATCGGGGTTCATTTATTGTTTTCCATCGTTTCGGCGAACCTACCTCTGAGAAACGAGGGGACTATTTGTATACGGGCATACTCAAGTTTAGCGCACACCTGACTTCTGGTAAATCAAATGAAGTAAGTGTATGCATGTATGAGATTGAGACCAAATTTGGGAACTCTTTGAATCGAGGCTGGAACGGGGTACTCGCCATCGGGCCTGACAAGTCAACACTCCCTGAACCCAGAACGAGCTCCAAGACCTCGAAAATCACTACAAACGGTTGCACATAACTAACAGAGGGTCATGATATTCATACATGGCCGGATATCATGGCGCGGATCTCGCCCGATGTTAGTAGTATATTAGTAATTGACAAGAACAGATGACTTTTACCTTTTTTAAAATTGTGCTAGAGATGAAACTCTCCTACTATATAAAGGGAAATCTTTTTATTCAATAAATACATTGTAATACACATATCAAGGCAATACAAACCTATTTCTCTACTTTCTAGCTATTGAAAAGTTCTTATCTTAATCATAGTTCTTCATATACATTTGTCTTCTAATCGAGGATCTGGACGAGGACAAAACTATTGTTCGGCTTAAATCCGAGCCCAGTCTTAACGTCACAATTGGTTTGGTTATTCATTTTATCTTTAATTCGTTTATCTAACATCCTTGATTACTTAAGTTGAATCAACCCACATATCCTAAACCACGTACAAATTTAATTGTTATCCGTTTTAAGGGTAAATAATATTTTCCTTAAATAAATTAAAAAACTTAGTTATTTTCTTTAATAATAAAGATTTATAATTATTTATCTATTTATATAATATTAATTATTCAGCAAATCTCTTTATGTCCTTCTTCGTAATTTGACACTTAAAAATACTTTTTGAAAAGTTTGGCCAAACAAAATTATTATTTAAAAGTGCTTTTAAAATTAATTAGCCAACATAATTATTTTTTTTCAAAATACTTTGTCTAAAATACTTCTTAAAATAAATTTACTTTTTTCAGCTTGGCCAAACAAGCTATAAACAAGGGAGTTTAAAGGGATCACATTACAGCACAATCTTAACAGTTAACAGTTAACAATGTGAATTCAGAATCCAGAATCCAGTTTAACTTCGGGAAACAGAGTTATCGGGAGCGAACAAAAGAAAAGAAGTAGATTTTTCAATACTGTTGACTTTTACCCCAGTAACCATTGGGTAAAACAAAAACGACTTCCCAAAAATTTTAAAAACTTACTGCAGCTTTAGTTTTCACTCACAAGGCACAATCCTCTCCTCCTCCTTGACACACCCCTCTCCGTTCGATCCCACTCGCCGTCCGGCTATGTCGACGAAGAGACCGAGAGTTCCACCGGTTCTATGGAGGTTGTTCCATAACCGTGCACGTACTCTAGGACATACAATTTTATCTCTAGTTCCTTCAAAAACGTCGACGAATTGCCTCTGCAAGGGTCGCCAGTGCCTCGGATGCGTCGGCGAAAATGGCGCCACCTCATTTCTGATCAGGGAAAAGGATCCAGATGATTATCGGAAGCTTCTCAACAAATGCTTCGTTGTCCTCTCCGATAGCACGCCTCCTCTCCACGTGTACGATCCGCACTGCCGCTGGTCCCACCTTGAGGTATCCATTCTTTTTATATCAGTTTTAATGTGGTTTCTTGTTGTGAAAAGTATGCATTTGGAAACAAAATTAGAATAAAAGGAAGTCGTTGGACTTTGTCGGGAAAATTTGGATATTCAATTTTTTTGGCGGGAAACTGTTCCTCTTTGTGAGTTTTTCTTTTTCTTTTTTTTTAGGTATACTATTATGTGGTTGTTCCTTGCTGTTATAATTGTTCTGAAATAATGTCCTAGCTACTGCGTTCTTCATTATTCTTTGTTTTCTGAGCTGAAATTTTGATAAGATCTCTGTCAGATGAGTGTTTATGTGAGTTGTTTTGAAATGATTCTCTAGAAAACATATGGAATAGTAGATACTATAAGGTGAAAATATTATGTTTAAATATAAATAAAGTAAGAAACAACATGGTTGACACACGAAAAGCAAAATATGGTGATCTTCTCCGCTGAGTATAACCCTGTGAAGTGATTAGAAATGGCTGAAATGTACAGTTAAGCTAAGATCTGCTGGTTTGCTTACTAGAAGCAAACTGATTAACAGAGGTCGAATGCTAGAGTTGTGTTGCATATTACATTTAGAGTGACAAACTCAGCAGAACCCTGTTAGTAAGCTTTTTGCAGGGTGGTTCATGTGTTAGACAAGAGGGGTTGCTATGATGGTAAGCAACCCCCACTTCCAATCGAGAGGTTGTGAGTTCGAGTCTCCCCAAGAGCAAGGTGGGAAGTTCTTGGAGGGAAGGATGCCGGGGGTCTATTTGGAAACAGCCTCTCTAGCCAATGGTAGGGGTAAGGTCTGCGTACACACTACCCTCCCCAGACCCCACTAAGTGAGATTATACTGGGTTGTTGTTGTTGTTGTTTGTTCATGTGTTCGGTCTCGCAAATAGCTAGTACTCAGCATTTACGTGATGATCCAATGTTATTGTTTCAGCAGTTTAATGGGGATAACGTTCATGTATATGCATATCTAGCCTTAAGATCAGTTCCTTCCTAGGATCATTTCATCCTTGTGCTTGGACTAACTACATTCATGTTTTTCCTCTACCCAAATCAGCGCAAAAGTTCCTTTTGTTAGTATATTACTAAGATGATTCTCGTTTACATTATAGACGAATCTTTTATCTGATTACGACATTAATTGATTCATGAAGTTGAACCAGTTTCAAATGTCAGATGGGGCAGTTGTTTGCCACTTTTATGTTGGCAAATGGAAGAATATGGACTTTAGAATGGCAGCCCCTGGAAAAAGAATCAGTTTGACATGCTAAATATGAATGCACTCTGCAACAATTTCAAATAGTTTTATGCTGAAAGTTGTGACTGCTGGTGCATATTTATGAGCGCGTTTGATTGTTTGGTTTTTTCCCTTTTTGTTTTTTTCATGCATATAAAAATCTTTCCACACAGAAATCATTCATGTATAGAGGTTTTCTTATGTTTAAAAATATTATGATACACTTGGTTTGTATCTATTAGAATTCTACTTGCCGCCTGATGCATTGGTCATTTAACTGGGGAGAACATGTGGCCCATAGTTCAAAGTTTAAGAGCCAATTGAAATAATAGATATCTAAGGAGGAGGCTTTAGAGACATGTCAAATATTGCACTTCTTTCCAAGTCCTTGACGAAGTTAACATTGTGTGATCTATGTCAACTCGCTAAGTTCTTAACAAGTTTAGACAGGTGTAATTTCTAAGAGATGGATCCGATAGAAGGCCTCAAACCTTGAAATCTTGCCTTGAAAAACAAACTATATGGATGTGAAAAACAGGAGTTACTGCAATACAATTTTTCCATGTCTGCTATACACTCGTTGCATCCTATACTTTGATGTGTACTAATATTTCTTTTTCTTTCAAATTTTTTTTTTTTTTTTGGTATTTGACCTATGATTAGCACCTACATGGGACTGTACTTGTGCAGTATGTAGGCATCAATTATATCATATACAGCCTTAAAATGATACTCTAGACTGAAATGCACTAAAACTTTCTTAATTCCTAGATTCATATTGATGCTTATATCTTCGAATATGGTTCCCAAGATATGAATGAATTAATATGGGATGAGTTACTTTATGGTGCAAGGGTGCAGAATATGCTATGTTGGTAATTCATATTGTTTTTGGAACATGCTATCTATTTGATTAATGTGCTATCTTTTGATTAATGCTTCAATTAGCTCATCTTAACGTATATTTTTACCAATCAAATAAAACAAATTAGCTCATCTTAACATGAAGACCTGGAACTCTTCATCCATGTAGCATTTGCTTGAAGATGATTAGTAGTTTGTAAATAATATTTATGACAACTCTATAATTGTATGATGCTTAAAGTGTTAGTATCATTGTGATATCCTTCTTTGCATTTAAGATCTCCCAATTTTTGTATTTCAATACTGCTACTCTAGTAGACTGGTAGGAATTCTGGATATACTGCAATAGAAACAACTGTATAGTACCATAAATTTAACTTGAATTATATTAAAGATATCATTATTTTTGGTTGATTTCAGATTGATAATCTTTTACATGCTTGCTATTTCAGCTTGTTAGGAGGACAATAGAAATGACAATAATCGAGCAACCCAACAACGTTATATATTCTGGTTATGATAAGGTGACAGCAGTGTGTTTTTTTTAAGCTGATTTTCTTTTTCTGCATTTTTCATTTCTACAATACAAATTAAGTTCCCAATCCCAAGATTGCAGCTCTGCTTTCTTAATTGAGGTTTAGTCAAAACGGATCTGTTTAAGTTAGTTTGAATTCATTTAAAAAAGGGGAGGAGCCAGGTAAGTAAACAGGCTGCATAAAGAATATTTCTGTAAAGATAGTCTGTAATGATTATTATGCCTTTTCTCCCCTTCAAGGTGGCAGTGATTTGTAATCTGATTTCAACTGTTCTTCTATTATTTCCTAATTTCTTTTGCTTGATGATTACTTTAAAGCTGTTTTTTCGTATCTGATAGATGAGCCGCTTCAGTGACATAGTAGAGCTTTTGACATCACCAGCATGGAGCCTTCTCCTTAAAAGGGTGTGTAAACTATTAGCTTCTCGGGTGTGCTCTTATATTTTCTTGTGTTGTGGTAGGCAAGTAAACTTTAATGTACTTTGACAACCTGCAGATTGGGGATGTTCTCATGGTTTATTTACTAAAGAACACTTCAATATTTTTTCGACTCCCTCGAAACAAACACCGCCAGGTGGCTGGAGTTCCCATCTGTGACTTACGCCGAAAATCTCTCCTGCATGTATCTGCCACTGCCTATAAGCCTTCATTACTTCATCCTGGTAACTAGTTTCAGAAACTTGTTCTTTTGAGGGGCTTTGAATTTGATTAAGTTCAAATTTCTCTTCATATATGCTCAACATACTTCATTGTAGTAGATCTGAGTGCGACATTGTTTGAATTATTGTGAAAGTTTATTGCTACTCCCAGAATCTAGGAAAAAGAGAAGTGTGGATGAAGTTTACTCATCAATGAGGAAAAAGATGTGCATTAGGTTTGTGTCCTGACGCCGTTACTGTAAACTCTGCTAGCTGGATTGGCTGCAATTGTAGGGATTATATTTTCCATGCCCTTTTGTTGCAGGAAAAATTGTGCTGCGGAGAAGTTATCGACAGAAACTACAAAATCTGCTTGTGGTGACGTGCTTCCATCTAGGGAAAGCCAATTTTACTCGATTACACATACTTCCTTGTGTGGAAAGCGTAAAAGACAGTATAAATGGCAGCGTCAAAGGAAGCGTAAGCAGTTGAAGGCTCAAGAAAAGTATTCCTTAATCCCTTGTATGAACTCCAACAATAAGGACAACTGGCCAGGAGACCAGAGTTGTGATTCCTTAATCTCTTGTATGAATTCCAACCCTAAGGACAACTGGCCGGGAGACCAGAATTGTGATGTAGGCTCAAATTCAATCCTTCTTCTTGAAAAGGTGATTTTGCGAAACTTACACTGCCTTTATCAACTTTGATCCTATAGTCTAGCTTGTGCTTTTCTTCGCCCACCCAATAGCCCTGTTTCCATCTGATGCATATGCTAATAAAGAAATCACCAACTGGTAAAATGCCTCAGAATGTTTCAGGTGAAGTTTTTCAATCATAAAATAATTAAGTGGTGTGTACTGGAACGGGTCATCCTTAAGCCCATTTTATCCAAGGGACCAATATTGTTAAGGCTAGTGAATAACTTACTAGTGTTAATTGGTTCTGACTAAACTTCATAGTCTCATACAGTTTTATTACTTTGTAGATTTACCTTGCATAATTTCTCAAAATAAATGAGAACTGTGCAAAATTAGATTTATTCAATTTTATAATACATGAGCATTTTGATAATTGTGTCTCACTGTCTTATCTGAATATTTATTCAGAACTAACCAAACATATGATAGAATAATTAAGAGGACCATGCCATTGTCCGGATTCCTAAGTTGTATCCCATGTTAACTAAACACAGATGGATGTTATTTGAGAGTTCTTTATCTGGGGAGGTTCTTTTGAGATGATTTATCCTCCTTTATGCAGTCTGAAAATAAACAAGCACATAAAGGATAATAGAAATCAAAAAGCAACTTTGTAAAAAAATGTAATGGTTTGTATCCTTACCATGACCAATCGGGGTTAAAAATTGCATGCTTATGTTTCCACATTTTGTGAACTGTTTAATGTGAAAGCTGGCAAAAGGCCCTCAAAATTGAAATTCAGCTTACACCTAAACAAGTCTGCTTAGCGCAATCCTTAAGGATCTTCCCTGTCATTGTCAGTCTTACCACACATGTTGCATCTAGGAAATGAACAACTGCCTTTTGTTCTAAGGGCTAAAGGTGAGAACATGGAGAAGAATGCTAATAGAAGATGAAAAATGAACAAGAACAAAAAAAGAAATAAGTTATTGATTTGTCAGAAAAAAAGAAGAAGAAATAAGGTACTCAAAAGTGTAACAATCATAACTAGTGCTGATTTTATGCAAGAGTACTTTCCTAGTGGAAGTAACTTCTACCTGGTTTGGGCTTTTCCTTATCAGCAGATTCAGAATTCTTTAACTTCTCAAGGAAGAGGCTCGAAAGTGCTGAATGTATTCACAAATAATTCAGCTATACATACATCTACATATTTTGGATTAGTAAAATGTTGGTCTTTTTCTTGTCAACAGAAAAATACTTGGTGCTCTTGTTGTTTGGTCTTTCAAACAATCCCAGAGGTCAAAAAGGAAGTTCAAATCAACAGGCAAAGCATCTTCTACAAGTTGGAAAGTTTTCCTTCAGTGTTCCCATCCAAGCGTATCCTTCTAGTTTGTCCCCGTCCTAATCTTGCTTGGCATTATGGTTCACTTCCATTGCTAATATCAATATTAAGAAAGGACTGGTGTTCCTCTTTTATTCATAAACGTTTTGCAACCTTTTGCCACTTAGATTTCACTCCCTTTTGGTTAAGAGAGGAGTTTACTGCTCCCTTATTTCCTAGCCAATCCAGGAAAATGGAAGAACTAAAATAGAATCGGACTGTTGTTGGCCTCTGCATCACCACCTTTGGAGGAAACTTTGTTGACAAACTCAAGAATACTCAGACATCTTGAATTCGCTGAAGCCAGACTCTTCTGGAGCAAATAGACTCTTCAAGGAAATTTTTGGGTCTCTTGGTGTAAATGTCACTACTCAGATGGCTTCTTGCACGCACAGCAGCAACTGTACTTTTATCAGATCCACTTGTCTGTAAGCAACAGTTTTCCGCTGTTCTTAGTTGATCATCTTTGAAGTTTCTTACCCAAGGATGATTATCTCATGTGGTTACTTTGGTCGTTCCTCATGTACTTAAGGCATGCCTCTTAGATGAAGATGCAGATAATCCATTTCAAATATACTCTAAAAATATGTTTTGAAATTGCAAATCTCCATTTTCTTTCTCTCTCAGGCAGTATAAATTTTCTGAAATCAGGATTTCCCCCCTTCTCCTGTTTGGCTGTTTCCATATTCTTAGTGTGTTCTAGCATAAAGTATCTGCACTTAAAGGGACTAGTGAACAATTAGCATGAATTCAGAATTATTATGGATGGCCGACATAAACATAATTACTGGTCAGATAGGATATATACTGTTATGAAGCTTGATAAAGTAGTCAAACATTGGGTTACTTGCCAAGAAAATGGTAGAATCAAGTTGTAGAAGCTGCTCTTTTGCAATTTGTTTCTTGAAAGAGAAAGTCTAGCACGTATATTGGTCTCACCTGTGAGATTCCAGATCTTTGTTTGACTTGTACACAAGTAAATGGTAATATTGTAGGAGCTTAAAGTGTATTTAGATATATAGGGGGTTGCTGGGACTAGTTTATGAGAAAGTTCTTGTCAATAATTTTGTATTATCAATGCGTTGTCACCATTAGTTCACATTTGATTGGGTTATTTGAGAGCTTTCCTGCTGCTAGTATCCTGGAGCTGGGTTGCCGGGACTAGTTTATCAGAAATTTCTTATCTATAATATTGTATTGTCAATGCGTTGTCACCATTAGTTCCCATTTGATTGGGTTATTTGAGAGCTTGCTGCTGCTAATGTCCTGGATCTTGCTACTTCCCACCTGCATAAATATCGTGTAACTCTATCCACCAAGGCCTGGACATATGGGAAGATATCACCTACTGCTTTTGTCTATTTTGGAATTTGAATTTGAGACCTCATAGTTCTCAACCCACTTCATTGACCACTATGCCGCATCCTTGGGTGCGTCGTCAAGCTTTATAATTCTCACTATGTTGACTTCATTTTGTTCATTTTAGGCCCCTTAACTCTTTGATTGACTTCAATTTGCTAATTCTTTAACCGAAGTAACTATTGGATGGGTTTTCCTGTTTCAACTCTCTCAAATTCACTTTCGGATGATTTGCCATGCTTTGCGCTATTATCTCTACTTTCTTGTCGCTGTGAAAGTAGGGACAACTTAGTTGTTTATCCTTAAAAGATTGATCATGGTACATGTCTTGCACTAATTTTTTTGTTCATTCGGCATTGTATATTTTTTGGGAAGGAGTGAATTCTTTAACTTATTTTGCTTAATTCTCTTTTCTAACACTTGTTGTAAACATCTAAACCTGTTTTGCTTAGTCTCTTCTCTATCACATTTGTTTCGGAAGTAGGGACGACTTACTTGTTTATCCTTAAAAGATTGATCATGGTACATGTCTTGCACTAATTTTCTTGTTCATTCGGCATTGTATTTTTTTTTTTTTTTTGGGAAGGAGTGAATTCTTAAACTTATTTTGCTTAATTCTCTTTTCTAACACTTGTTGTAAACATCTAAACCTGTTTTGCTTAATCTCTTCACTATCACATTTGTTTGACCTAGATACCATTCAATTATTAAGTTGCTGAAAACTCTCATCCGCAAAGCTCACCATTGCCAACATGCAAGGCTGTTGGAAAAGCACTGTTCTACTCCATCATTGGATCAAGATACCAAAAGTGTTATTGCAACTATCTTGGAGGTTAGTCTTTGTTAAACTTCTTCAAGCTTCAGTTCACCCTCTTCTTGTTTCTGGTCCTTTTTAGATATAAAAAGATTTGAAAAGAAAGAAAATTAGTCATTATTTGCCGGTACTCTCCACCATTTGAAATGCAGAGTTGTCCAAGTTAAATTGTTGACCAGGGCTTCGAACCCAACAAGTACTAAACTTTTATAAGATGTTGACACCTAAGATTTATCAACTAAGCCACAATTGATTATTGACATTTTGGATATTTTCAATTTGTGAGCCATGATTTTTGCCTATTTCAATCTATTATTGCTATCTAGCAGAAGAATGTGGCTCCATATGACCTCTTCGGTACTCGTTAGTGGTATTTTATCTGACCTGACCACTTGCACCTTAGTGACAAATTGATGGATGGTCCTACTCAGTTGTCTATAAATAGCATTTCCAGATATGGATATTGAAAGTGATGTTCTTAACTATTTGGGATCAGAGACACGAAACCGAAGCAAGTGCACTTGCAAAAGGTTGGGCTGAAAGTGGATTAGCTCACAATGACATCGAGTCCGAAAATTGCAGCACAACTCCAGGATCACAACCCTCTCTGTTGGAACCAACCAAGTGTTATTGTATGAAGAAGCAGGTTGTATCATTTATTTGGGCTGTTTGTCGAAGTATAGTTCCCATAAATTTACTGGGAACTCCTTCTAATTGGAGAGTTCTAACAAAGAATATTTCCAAGCTTGTTAAGCTACGAAGGTTTGAGAAGTTCACGCTCAAGCAGAGCATGAGGAAAATTAAACTATCTAGGTATCATCTACTATCAGATCAGTACTCCTTACTGAAACATAAAGTACTTGAGCACTGGATATTTTGGTTCTTTTCTTCAATTGTTGTGCCACTGGTTCAAGCTAACTTTTACGTAACTGAAGCTGAGCATGAGAAACAAGATATATTTTATTATCGCAAGCCTACGTGGGAGAACATTATTTCCAAATCTGTGACTTGCTTGAGAGATCAAGGTTATCAAGAATTAAATGTTGCATCTGTCAAGAAAATAGTATGGAATAGATCATTTGGTTTCTCAAAAGTTCGACTTTGTCCAAAAGGAAAGGGGGTAAGAATGCTGGCAAACCTTAAAGCATCGGCAAAGTTACCTGTGAATCTTCCATTGCAATCCAAAGGTCTTAGAAAAGTAGGTGTTGGTAGAAATGTTAAGTGTTACAATTACAAATCTGTTAATGAAGTCCTCAAAGATTTGCACTTGGTGCTCAAACATATAGTAGTAAATGAACCAGAGAGGTTGGGTTCATCTGTATTTGACTACAATGATGCATATAAAAGGCTTCTCCCTTTCTTATCACTCCTGAAGAGTGGGTTTTCTATCAAACCTGGAGTTTTCATCATTGTATCAGACGTTGAAAAAGCTTTTGATTCTGTAGACCAAGATAAGTTACTGAGTGTGCTGGATGATCTCAATTTGGAGGAAGAATATTTTTTAAGCAAAGTTGTTCAAGTTGTGTGCACTAAGAAATCATTACGGATACCACAAAACTGGACATTAGTGAGTAAAAAGAATGCCCCTGATTCTGTCAATGCTAGGTCTTATCTTCCCACTGGCTCATTGCATGGCATTCTTGTAAAGCAACAGGTAGGATGTTTTGAACTGCCTTAGGGTAAACACATCTACATGCACATTTCATGGCCTTCTTTTGGATTCTTTCACTTGTATGTGGTTTCTTAATTTCTTGGCACTGATGTATTTGTTTGAAGGCAAATGTACTTTTTACTAGAATGTTGTATTGCCTTAGGATTAGATCTACATGCACATTTCATAGTCTTCTCTTGGCTTCTTTCACTTACATGTGTATCTGTTTCATAATTCCTTGGCACTGATTGTATTTGTTTGAAGGCACAAATACTTTTTACATTCCATTGTTGATGGCAACTTTGTACATATTATAATTTGCATTTACAAAATACTATTCTGCAAATGGAAGAAACACATGATGGGATGACAGAACAACCAAGTAAGGCAGTGAAAATCAACATGAAGGTTTGAAGTTAAAAATAGTCATGAAAATTGCACATTGGCATAGGTATCCAAGCTTAATAATCTATGAAGAACTGGGGTGGGGTGGGTGGAGGGGGGGGGGTAGGTGGAGGCAGATCAACCAAAGTTCTACTCCTAGAAAGGGAAATGATCATTCTTTCTAGGAAAAAGATCATTCTTTCTGATCTTTCAGTTTGTTTAAGGCCCCATCAACCAAGAACAAATAAGAAAATAGCAGTTTGATAAATAACTTATATC
This sequence comes from Nicotiana benthamiana, assembly GCA_034376525.1. NCBI lineage: Eukaryota > Viridiplantae > Streptophyta > Magnoliopsida > Solanales > Solanaceae > Nicotiana > Nicotiana benthamiana. Next base: position 72,046,735 of record CM067323.1, on the reverse strand, counting down.
ATTCAGTTAAACATGACCTGGTATTTATGCTTTAAGAACCTTACTTACAAGAAGTGGCTATAACAAAATCTAAATTACTTAATCTTCCAGGTGCAAGGCAGAAAAGTAAGAAAAGAACAGCTTCAAAATGATTTGAAGGAGCACATAAAGCGCAATGTGCTGCGGTTAGGCAGCAATTTTTTCTTGCAATCTGTTGGTATACCTCAAGGGAGTGTTTTGTCCTCAATGCTCTGCTCTTTGTATTTAGGACATCTCGAGAACTCAGTAATATTTCCATTCCTTGACAAAGCTTGTGAACCTGCCCCTGGATTTCCTTCAGAGGAATGTTTTCTTGATGATACAACTTCAGGATGTGCTCACCTCATAATGTGTAAACCTAGCTATGTGTTACTTAGATTTATTGATGACTTGCTTTTCATCTCAACCTCAAAGGAACAGGCTTCTAGGTTCTTCTCACGGTTGCAGAGAGGGTTTCGAGCCTACAACTGCGACATGAACAAAAAGAAATTTGGAATGAACTTTCAGATAAACACTACACCAGATCTGAGATCAGATAGGTTGTATGTGGTTGAAGATGGAACCACATTTCTTCGGTGGAGTGGACTATTTATCAACTGCTCAACGTTGGAAATTCAGGCAGATTACACGAGGTCAGCTATCTTCTAGTGTCAACATGGCATCACTTGTGGATTTCATATGAGCTGTTATTTTGTTTGTTCTGGTGCTTCCTAACCTTTATATCATGATAAAGGAGAGTTACTACCATGCCTAGTCGATCGAAATGGTTGTGGCAACCATCATTTTATTTAGCATACTCGGTATTAAACTGACCTTATTTGGCTATCAAGTACTCATTAAAACTTGTTAACTTAATATTTAGGAAGTTTGGCAATTAGCAATGTTTTCCTCTGCATGATTGTTTGTACTCTTCTTTCTAACTGACTTTCTCAATGCTCAAGGTATTTGATTTAATCAGCAGATATTTATTGATGTGATCCTTTTTGACAGGTATATGAATTCCCCACTGAGTTCAACACTCACTGTGGGCTGGCTAAATAAACCAGGCCGTCACTTAAAGGTTAAGCTGTGCGGTTATCTGAGACCGAAATGCCATCCTATATTCTATGATTCTAACATAAACTCAGCAGCTGTGGTCAGACTCAACATTTATCAAGCTTTTGTTTTGTGTGCCATGAAGTTCCATTGCTACATCTTTGATTTATCAAGCATATGTAGATTCAGCACCATATTTTATGCAGATGCTTTGGGAAAATCATTGAGGTATGAAATATTTAGTACATCATCATTGGTGCGATTTGGTGCTCTTTACACTGGATCTACATTGGAACACAGGCACTTCAATTATTTTAAATCTTAGCTCTGCTAGAGCTCTAAATGAAAGGGATTAGGGGCAAGGGAGAGTGCATCAGTATTTACATTCTTAATCTTGTTGTACTCCTGTTATTGTTGACATCATGCTGCTTTGCTTTTACTTCATTTTTCTCACTAGGTATATGACAAAGCTCATCAAGAGGAGGATGTTCTCCTTCAAAAGTGGTTCAGATTTTCGTCCAATTCTCGAAGTGGGGAAAGGTGAAATTGAATGGCTTGGATTAACTGCTTATATTCGTGTGTTGAAGAGGAAACAATCAAGATATAAGGAGTTGTTACGTGTATTAGATTCTAAGCTCATGGCGCTTGGTAAGCAAGAAAGTACATTATCAGTATTACAAGAAGCCACAGATGATAAGCGTTCCTCTATACTATGGAAGATAAAGTATTGACAACAGTAGGAAACGTACCTGTGTTGATTAACTCTTTTGCATTCTGTCCACTGTCCTCTGATGCAAAAAGAAGGTCGTAAAATTTTTAAAGCTTCGGTCTGGAGCTTTCTAGCTTGATATAAAAAATTAATAGCCCTTTTGGTCAAGCTGCAAAAATCTTATTTTGAGAAGTGATTTTTTTCAAAAGTGCTTTTCTGAAAAGTACTTTTGGTGAGAAGCAGTTTGTGTTTGACTAATTAGTTTGACAAGTACTTAGTATTTGGCCAAGCTTTTAAAAACTGCTTTTAAATGTATTTTTCTCAAAATTGCTTCTCAAAAAAGTATTTCTGTAGAGAAGTTACTTTTTTTGGCTTCTCCAAAATTGCTTCTGCTTCTCCTCAAAAGCACTTTTTCTTTCTTCCAAAAGCTTGGCCAAATACCTCAATTTTTGGCCAAAAGTGCTTTTGACAAAAAAAGCACTTTTAGCCGAAATGAAGCTTGGCCAAACAGGCTATAAATCATGTAGTTCTCCTGATATATATTGAAAGCTATTTACACAGACTGCTATATTGGCAATGGACTTCAGGAATGACACGTGGTGCGAGTGCGGGGCGGGTTCTGTCTAAACCCGCACAATTTCAACCCGTCCTGCATAGGATTTAAACCTACATTCACCCGCCCCACACTCCACCTCTGTTCACTTGCCCTGACCTGCCCTGCACCGCAATTTTTTTTTTTATAAAAAAATCTCTTATTTTTTTTTTGTTTTTTGCCGTAGTTGACATCTACATAAAATCTTAAATTTGCCACTTAAATTTTGCATAAGGATACACTGTATTTTTTCGTTTTGCGTTCCTATATTGTTTTATTGTGCTGTTGTTTCTAACGTTGACTTCTACGCGTTTTGGGCATAAAAGAATAAATCTAAGGTGATAACTTTAAAGCTTTGAGAAGTATACATTAAATAAAAAGAAAAAGAAGAGAGAAAAAAGCTTGCGAAGTCTTTAAAAGAGGCATCTAATAATTTGTTCATTTCAAAATTTACAGTCTGATTCATTTTATTGTGCAACTAAATTTTCAATTTTTTTTGGTAATAAGCTATGAAATTACCATTAACAATAAAGTTTGTACATCTTACTAGCATCTAGTGTCATAGCCACCTTCTAGGAAGGGTTCTATGAACATTCAGACTTTAAACTATCGAAGAGACATCAAACTAATTACATAGCTTTTGAACTAAAAAATGACATCTACTTGCCTTTCTGAGTGTTGAACTAATCCTATCCTTTCTCTTATCTCCTTCTGAATCCGTGCTATGACAAAACTTGTATTTACAGTTGAATAGCTTCCAATTTCTACCTTGCCGCGTATAGTAAATCATCGAACCCCATTTTGCTGCCATTAACTCTTTTTTCAATCGCCTCTCTTTATCCATTGCATGCATTGCAACAGTCATCTCTTCTGCATTGGTATTCCTGCCCAGGTCGTAAGTGCATTCCTCACATCAGTAATCCATCTATAATCAACAAACAGATGGTGTTGAGTTTTCCTTATTCCTTCTTTACAAAAGCAGCAATTGTCATTATCCGTTGGTATATTTAGCCTGTGTAATCTTTCTTTTGTAAGCGATAAGAATGGACATTGGGCCTAACTCAACCCCAAAAGCTAGCTTCTCCTGGCTTGCAATTCAGACCATGATTCCCTGTCTTAGCAGTATTAGGGAACTCCAGATAAGATCAACTTCTTTAACTCGGATTAGACCCGCCTTCATTGTATTTTAACTCCTGGATATTGAATACACACCATTTGTATTCAGTTCATACTTTCCTCCATGATACCAGCTTAGCATTTGTGATTTTAAAGCATTCAACTTTTTCTAAAACCAGCTGGTGGACTTGTTAAAGTATAATATGTAATTTGTAATTTGTATTAGCTAGAAGTCTCTAGATATATGAGTATAATATCAATTCATGGAGTTCTCTAGAATACTAGAGAACATGTTTGGAAAAATATCTATATAAGTAAAATATCTAGAGTCTAGAATAATGTAGAGCTTGAGAAATATCTCATGTATGTGGAAAAATCTAGAACTATCCAACAAGTCTATAAATAGCCATGTAATCCATCATTTGTATAGGATTAAAAAGAAGCATTCAAAGTTATTCCCATAACATTTTCCTACTCTAACAATCTAATATCTCCTTTATACTCCACCCAACAAATTTTGTATCAGAGCGTGGTTAGCCTTGTGTCTCAGCACTAGTTCTTCAACATGGCAACATCATCACCATCCGTGTTCAACTATTCACAGAATCTTATCCCCATTTTGATGGAGATAACTATGATTATTGGAGCCTCCAAATGAAGACTCTTTTTATTACTCAAGATCTTTGGGAGCTTGTACAAGATGGCTATGATGGACCCGATGACTTGGCTACGCTTGCAACATGGACGGCGTCCAAGCAAAAGGAGTTCAAGGAAAACAAGAAGAAGGATGCAAAGGCACTTCTCTTTATTCAACAAGGGGTAAGTAAAACTATCTTACCTCGTATTATGGCAGCCACAAGTTCAAAACAAGCTTGGGATATTCTTCAAAAGGAATTTCAAGGCTCCTCTAAGGTAATCTCTATCAAACTTCAATCTTTATGGAGAGAATTTGATAATATATCAATGAAGAATGATGAATCAATGAAGGTATTTTTTGATAGAGTTATCGCACTAGTTAATCAAATAAAAAGTTATGGAGATAAAATTAAAGAGAAGAAAATTGTTGAAAAATATTACGTAGTCTTCCTGCAAAATGGGATCATGTTGTTGCTGCGATTGAAGAGTCTAAAGATTTATCCTCTTTAAGTTTTCATGAACTAATGGCTTCTTTGGAGACACACGAGCTTAGAATGAACAGATTTTCAATTCAAGAGGTGGAGCAGGCATTTCAATCAAAGGTTACTCTTTCAAATGAAAAGGCTGGAGAATCGGAGAAGGGAGATCAAAAGAATAAATTCCAGCAAAATCGCAACTTTCAACAAAGGAAGTTTGGAAATAAAAATCAAGGCCCAAAAGGAAGGTTTATTAAAAATAATTTCTCAAAAGGTACGTCTTCCTCCCAATGTCGTATTTGTGGGAAATCAAATCACAATACGCAAGATTGTAGATTTAAATGCAAAAGGTGTAAAAATGCTAATCACTCCCAAAGAGATTGTTGGTATAATAAACCTGACGAAGCTAACTTTACGGAAGCAGATAATCTATTCTATTCACGTTTTAATGTTGATTCGGATACAAAAGATATTTGGTATTTGGATAGTGGTTATAGTAACCATATGACAGGGAACACGAATAGCTTCTTCAAGTTAAACGAAGACATAGATTCTCAAGTAAAGCTTGGAGATGGAAAATTCATAAGGTTGCAGGTAAGGGAGTGATAGCTGTAAAAACCACGGGAGGTAAAATCAAGTTTATTTCTGATGTTCTGTATGTTCCGGCCTTACACAAAATTTATTTAGTGTGGGACAATTGTTGTAGAAAGGATATAGAGTAAATTTTATCAAATATGAAAGTATAATTATTGAAGAAAAGAGCAATCAAGTAGTGACCAAAATTAAAATGTCTCCGAATAAAGTTTTTCCACTTAACCTGCCCATGGAGACTCTTGCACTAAAATCAGATGTTGAAAATGATCAATCTCTACTATGGCATCTAAGATTTGGTCACTTGAATTATAGAAGTCTTGATTTACTCAAAAACAAAAACATGGTGAATGGGCTCCCACACATAAATAAGAAAGGAAAAATTTGTGAAGGTTGTATATATGGGAAAATGCATAGATTACCCTTCACAAAAACATCATGGAGAGCTAGACGCCCTTTAGAATTGGTGCATGCTGACGTATGTGGCCCAACTAAGACTCCATCATTAAATGATAAAAAATATTTCTTACTTTTTGTGGATGATTATTCTAGAATGATGTGGGTTTATTTTCTAAAAGAAAAGTCTGAAATTTTCTTAAAGTTTGTTGAGTTTAAAGCTTTTGTGGAAAAGCAAAGTGATCAAAGGCTAAAGATACTGCGGACTGACAGAGGAGGAGAATTTGTTTCAAAAGAATTCAATGAATATTGCAATGCCGAAGGAATAAAGAAAGAATTGACTGCGAGATATACTCCTCAACAAAACGGGGTTGCAGAACGGAGAAATCGCTCCATAGTAGAGATGGCACGGAGTATGTTAAAAGGTAAGCATCTTCCTAACAAATTTTGGGCTGAAACGGTCTCTACAACGGTCTACATCTTAAATCGTTCACCCACAAAAGCTGTTCCTAACAAGACCCCCTACGAGGTATGGCATCAAAGAAAAGCAAATGTAGATTTCTTCAAAGTATTTGGATGTATTGCCTATGCTCATGTTCCAGTGCAGACCAAAAATGAAAAATTTGATGAGAAAGGTGAAAAATACATTTTTATTGGCAATAGTAATGAATCCAAAGCCTACAGACTCTTTGATCCTAATACTAACAGGCTGGTGATTTCAAGAGATGTCATTTGCGATGAAGCATCATCATGGAAATGGGAGGAAAGTCAAGATGCGACTCCAAAAATCCTTGAAAAAGAAGATAAAGAATCTCCTACAAATGAAGGACCAAGCATGGAGGAATCTTCGGATACAGGCTCACCACCATGAAATGTACGTTCTTTACGAGATATTTATGATTCATGTGATGTGACATTTTTCTCTTGTGAACCAGAGAAATTCGAAGAGGCTATAAAAGATGAAGGTTGACAAAAATCCATGGACGAAGAAATCTCTATGATTAAACATGGGAGTTGGTGGATCTTCCACAAAATAAGGAGGTCATTGGTCTTAAATGGGTTAATAAGACCAAGTACAACGAAGACGGCACGATTCATAAGCTAAAAGCTCGGCTAGTTGCAAAAGGCTATTCACAGCAACCGGGCATTGATTTCAATGAAACATTTTTCCCTGTTACTCGAATGGAGACGGTTAGAACTATGTTAGCACTTGCTGCTCAATTTAAATTGAAGGTGTATCAACTAGATGTCAAATCTGCGTTTTTGAACGGAGATCTCAAAGAAGAAGTGTACGTCGAGCAACCGCAATGCTATATTGTCAAAGGGCAAGAAAGAAAAGTGTATCGTCTTCGTAAGGATCTATATGGTCTCAAGCAGGCACCTCGAGCATGTTATAGCAAGATTGATAGTCACTTTCGCAAACACGGTTTTGAACGAAGTCCAAGTGAGCCATCTTTATATCTCAAGAAGCAAGGTGTAGATTTTCTTATTATTTGCCTTTATGTTGATGATCTTATTTATTGTGGCACGAATATAAAGTTGGTTGAAGAATTCAAGAAGGCAATTATGCAAGAATTTGAGATGACAGATTTAGGCCTCATGAGATTATTTTTTGGCATCCAAGTAAAACAACGTGAAGGAGAAATATTTATAAGCCAAGAAAAATATTGTGATGATTTATTAAAGAAATTTCATATGACAAACAGTAAACCAGTAGCTCACCAGCTGCTTTGAATGAGAGGTTATCTCTTAACGATGAGACACAAAATATGAATCCATCAATGTACAGAAGACTGATTGGATCATTGATTTATCTCACAAACACTAGACCCGATATAATATATGCGGTAAGCGTGCTATTTAGATTTATGAGCAATCCAAGCAAGCTACACTACGCATCAGCAAAAAGAGTTCTTAGATATTTGAAAGGCACAAAGACATCTGGAATAAAATATGCTGCAGAGGAAAACAATTCTCTTGTTGGCTACACCGACAGTGATTGGGCAGGATGCGTTGATGATCGTAGAAGCACTTCGGGATATGTCTTTGCTTTGGGATAAAAAATAATCTCTTGGTCATCAAAGAAACAACAAACCGTGGCATTATCTTCAGCGGAAGCAGAGTACATCTCAGCTGCTAATGCGGCATGTGAAGTAGTTTGGCTTAGAAGAATACTCCTTAACTTGGAGCAAGGACAAGATGGTCATCCAATATTTTATTGTGACAACATGTCGGCAATTGCTATGACAAAGAATCCTGTATTTCATGCAAGAAGCAAGCATATAGAAATTCGTCACCACTTCATCAGAGAATTGGTTGAAGATGGAGAGATTGAGCTGAAGTTTATCAACACCAATGAGCAGCTGGCGGACATCTTCACAAAAGCACTTCCAGTAGACAAATTTACACACTTCAGAGATAAGTTACAAATTACAAATTAAGAGGGGGTGTTAAAGTATAATATGTAATTTGTAATTTGTATTAGCTAGAAGTCTCTAGATATATGAGTATAATATCAAATCATGGAGTTCTCTAAGGAAAAATATCTATATAAGTAAAATATCTAGAGTTTAGAATAATGTAGAGCTTGAAAAATATCTCATGTATGTGGAAAAATCTAGAACTATCCAACAAGTCTATAAATAGCCATGTAATCCATCATTTGTATAGGATTAACAAGAAGCATTCGAAGTTATTTCCATAACATTTTCCTACTCTAACAATCTAATATCTCCTTTCATACACTCCACCCAACAGGACTGTGCTCCCATACGTTGTCATTTGCTTTCATATAAATTCCATTCACCATTTGACCCACAACATGTCCTGTTTATCATCTAACTGCCATAACAATTTTCCTACAGATGCAATGTTTCATTCTCTACATCTTTTTATATTAAAGTCACTATACTTTTTTTGAATACACACCTTCTCCCAAGATGCCAAGGCCGTCTTTCTCTTATCCTCTGAACTCCCCCACAAGTAGTCCCTGCTCTTCCTATCAACCTTTTTTAGCACACTCTGGGTAAGATAAAAATAGCTCCCCAGAAATTGTATATTGAAACAGCACAACAATTATGGTTTATAATCTACCAACATATGACAACTGTCAGGAGTGTGCATTCTTCATACTTGTAAATTATCATTAAATCATCCACAAAGATTAAGTGAGTAAGCTTTGTTTTCTTGCACATTGGATGGAATTTGAAATATGGCAATTCACTCATTTTCCATAAGGTTCTAGATAGGTATTCTATAACTAAGACAAACAACAAGGTGACATGGAATCACCTTACCTAAGCCCTCTTTTTCCTTCAAAATACCTATATCCTTCACCATTGATCTTGATAGAAAACTTGGTTGATGACACACATGTCATTACTATCTGGACAAATGAGCTCAGAACGTCTTCTAAGAACTCTCTATCATACCCTTTCATTCTTATTAAAAGCTCTTTTTAAATACTTATTAAAATGGATAAGCAAATTTGAATATGAGTTGTAACTTTTAACCTTTAGGAATTTGAATAATTCAAGGCGTAAAGCATAACGGTTTCTTTTGATGTCATTAGCCCATGAGACTTATGCCTCGACCCTCGTGATCACATACGATATTTATAATGAACTTGTTGACTATTGGTTAGACTTGCCATGTTGTATGGGGCGGAGTGCTGGCCAGTGAAGAATTCTCATGTTCAGATAATGAAGGTTGCGGAGATGAGGATGCTCAGGTGGATGTGCGGGCTCACCAGGTTAGATAAGATTAAGAATGAAGTTATTCGAGAGAAGGAGGGGTGGCCCCGGTGGATGAGAAGATGCAAGAAGGGAGGCTGAGGTGGTTCGGGCATGTGCGGAGGAGAAGTCCTGATGCCCTGGTGAGGAGTTGTGAGCCGCTGGCGATGGTCGGCGTACGGCGAGGCAGAAGGAGGCCTAAGAGGTATTGGGGAGAGGTGATTAGGCATGACATGGCTAGAATGCGGGTTTCCAAGGACATGACCCTTGATAGGAAAGTCTGGAGGTCTAGTATCAGGTTTGTAGGATAGGGGCTCCTAGATTTTTTCGTACTCCTCACCCCGGGTTGGGTGAGGCTTGACAAGGCTATCCATAGATGATTTGTGTATTGGACTGTGTCTCCCTTATGGTAGTTATTTATGACAGTTACTGTCTGATATTATTGCATGCTATTTTATTTATGGTTTTTATGTTTTGATAATTATTTACGCTATTTCTGCTGGAATTACTAATGCTCTTTTATTTTTGTTTTTATTTTTCCTTCCCTTCACTGAGCCGAGGGTCGATTGAAGACAACCTCTCTGTCCTTTCTGGTAGGGGTAAAGCCCGTCTACATATTACCCTCCCCAAACCCCATTTTGTGGGACTATACTGGATAGTTGTGGTTGTTGTTGTCATTGTTGTTGACTATATTTAACTCGTCGCACGGCTTGAATCCTTTGACACTGTTTGTACAACAAGATTGAAGTAAATATAGACTTAACCTTCTAACTCTCAAATTAGAACAACATCCACGCTTACTCTACGTGAAAGTAAAATAAGGGTTACAACCAAAAAAAAAAAGAGAAGAGGTACACGTGTCAATAAATGCTAGTGGTAGCCTATGCCTTCTTAGGTACTCATTGTTATCAGATATGCGACCTTATTTTGGTCTTTGATATTACTAATTTGTTTGTATTTGCTGGGTTTTTCTTTGATCTGTATTTAATATTAGATTCTTGAAATAATTTTTTTATTTGAAATTAAATATTTTTGATTTATGTAAATGGCTAAATGTTGTTATTGGGTTATATATACGCAGTCAAAACAAACTATTGTACGTGGAACCTTAATAGCAGTCTTGTTTCGTTCTTTTAAAATTGAAGGAAATAGATGTGTCTTTGCAGCTTAGGGTGGCTGTTTTGGTGTGATTCTCTTATTGAATATCCAATTGGAGTTGGTTGTTCTTTTTTATTTACATGCGAACTACTTGAAAAGAGAAATCTTTGGACGTTTTGCTGAATCGCTTTTCTTTTCACATCACTATTAAAAGTGTCCATACTGTTGCAATCTAGTTAAGTCGCCTGTTTCATTGGATTGTTTTAATAAATATTTGTCATTGTTTTTGGAGCTATCAAGGAATTATGCTACTTCCCAGCCAAAGAGAAAAAAGGTAAGATTAGTAATTGTATGAGATTGTAGTTGTATTTGTGTGTTCAATATTTATTTTTGAGATAGTTTTTCTTACTTGAGAGTGGTGAATTTTCTGAGGTTTCAAGTTGAATCCTTCAATATGCCACTTGTTGCTTCCAAAAGCATAGCATTCCTACCTTGAATTAAATAAATATTGAACCAATTGAGTATATCAAATCCTCAAATTGTTATCTGCATCTTTGATTTCAAATCTAAGTTGGAGCTTTTCGGCCTTTCTTGAATTTATTAGAGAAGTTATCGATATCTTCAAGGAAAATTCAACCCCTTTCTTTTTGAAGGTTGGATGTAAATTCACATTGTATATTGTCATTTGACACCAACTTGGTATCTAATGGTTGTTAGTTATGGTAGTTACTGTATGATATTATTGCATGCGATTGTATTTATGTTTCGTATGTTTAAATAATTATTTTCGCTATTTACGCTATTTCTGCTGGAGTTACTAATGCTTTATTGTTTTTGCTTTTGTCTTTGTTTTTGTTTTACTGCTGTTTTACCTTTTATCCTATGAGCCGGGGGTCGATTGGAAACAGCCTCCCTTTCGGGCAGGGGTAAGGCTTGTCTACATATTACCCTCCCCAGACCCCACCTGATGGGAGTATACTGGGTAGTTGTTATTGTTGTTGTTGGTATCTAACGGTTATAGTTATCTGAATTAGCAAATATTGAGCTCACTTATATTAATAGGATGAAGAATTTGCATGTGAAAGTACTGACCTTTTTTCAAATAAAAGATGAACACAAATTTTGTTTTTTGGCACGCTGTTCATTTCTGTTAAATTAATGCCTTCATCTGGAGATTCCTTTGGCAATGGATCGTATAATCTAATGCTTTTCTCATGTGTACCCCTGGCGGTTATTTTTGTCTTTTTGCTGCCAAGTTCATTGAGTTTGTAATATAGAACTGGTATACTTTTCACTTTACCAAAGTGCTCTGCGGCAAAAATGGTGGATTATTTCAAGAGTAGAAGTTAATTTTTGACCATGTTAATAATCCAACATTATTGGTTGATAGAGAATCAACGTCAACCTTCTCATTATTATTGTAGAATACTATGGTTGTCGGGGTTGATTTTTAGCAATAAAGTTCAAAACATCCTTGTTCTCATGTCAATTATTTATGTCTTGGACCAGTTCATTCTTACCAATTGTATGGAATGTCAAAAGTTCTTTTGTTACATTTTACCTCATTTATCTCAAATGTGTTTTGATTGCTCATTTCATTTTTAGGTTTACATAACAAGTAGAGATGCCATAAATAAATAGAATATTATTTTTTGAAATTAGATTCTGCTTCAATATTTTAATCATGGTCAATTGGTTGTTTTGTTAACTCAAAGATTCACATCAATTTTGTATCTATATTCTGTTTCATAGGATGCAGGTTCCTTTGATCGATGTTAATCTAACTAACAAATTATGAATTCATCTTCGATGTCACTATTTGTTGAAATTTATTTTCCTAACTGCATGGTCATCTCTTAATACTCAAAACTGAGGCTTCCTTTATTATTAATTCAGGTGTTCTGTTTTACTTCATGGTGGGAAAAAGAGTAGGTGAGTTGTGATTATATTTGGTGTATATCTTTAGAAAGTTTGCATTGTAGATTTGAGTTTCACCCCTTCAAATATTGTACCCCTTCAGATTAATGCTTTAGCCAAACAAGACAATCCAGAAGGTACAATAACAACAACCCAGTATAATTTCATTTAGTGGAGTTTGGGGAGGGTAGTGTGTACGCAGACCTTACCCTTACCCTTGGGTAGAGAGGCTGTTTCCAAATAGACCCCCGGCATCCTTCCCTCCAAGAACTTTCCACCTTGCTCTTGGGGAGACTCGAACTCACAACCTTTCGGTTGGAAGTGGGGGTTGCTTACTATCAGAGCAACCCCTCTTGTCAGAACAATCCAGAAGGTACATTCCTTTTAATTTATTTATTAGGATACGTTTGTACAATTTAGAGGATTAGTCTCACATTAAACTACAACTGGCCTATATATTATTTTTTATTTGTGGTAGAGTTATTTTTATGGAAATATTTTTAGATATAGTGGTTAACCATATGCATTCTCAATCCTTTTCTTATTCCTGAATGCTAAGCTGCATGTGGGTATTTGTTATACTTATTTTAGTTTTATTTATTTGTGCAAAAGATATACAAGGTAACCAAATAATAATGTCAACTACAGTCTTGACCTTGATCATTTCTACCAAATGTGGTAGAAATGCGGCCCATCATAATTCAGAATTCCTGTATTGCCCCTATGCTAATTTGCAAACTTTAAAACTTAGTTATATTAACCCTTGTCCGTATCATGTCTTCCTCAAGCCAATACTGCATGTACAATTATTTTGAACTTTTCTTTTATTCTGGTATATGTTTGTCATTTATGGCTTTCTAGTTACTTGGAAATTTCCACTTTTTCCAACTTTTTCTTTGCTTCAGGAATAGTTCATCCTCCTTATGACTTATCATATTGGCAACAAAAAACAACCATAATAACATACTCATCATATTCTCACATGTAGGATATGAAGAAGATAGTGTGTACGCAAATCTTACCCCGACTTAATGAAGGTAAAGAGAAGCTGTTTTCAATAGACTCTCGGCTCAAAAAACTAGGGAGGAGGAGGAGGAGGAGGAGAAGAAGAAGAAGAAGAAGAAGGAGGAGGAGGAGGAGGAGGAGGGGGGGGGGGGGGTAGTACCAAAATAGTAACAACAAGAAAATATGATTACTGAAACAAACTAAACAACATGATATAATATAAATCCGAGAATAAGAAAGTACATGTGTGCTACTAGTACTACTGGCAAGAAAGAGGAAAACTCTCAAGTACCTACTAACCTTCTACCCTAATCCTCGACCTCCACACTATCCTATCAAGAGTCATGTACTTAGTGAGCTTAAACTACCCCATGTTATGCCCAATCACCTCTCTCCAGTACTTCTTAAGTCTACCTCGATCTCTTCTCAAATCCTCCATGTCCAAACTCACACACTTCCTAACAAAAGCGGCAACACTTCTCCTATAAATATGCCCGAACCATCTCAGTCTCGACTCCCGCATCTTGTCCTCCACAGAGGCCACTCCTACTTTATCCCGAATAACTTCATTCCTAATATTATCTCTCCTAGGACACCGACACATCCATCTCAACATCCTCGCTTCTACTACTTTTATCATTTGAGAGCTTTTGACTGACCAACATTCCATCTCATACAACAGGGTTGGTCGAACCCCCACTTGATAAAATTTAACCTTATGTTTAGGCGGCACATACCTATCATATAGAACACTGGAAGCAAGCCTCCACTTCATCCATCCCACTCCAGTACAATGGTTCCATTGTACAAGAGCAAGGACGATATCCAAAATTATAACAACTACATGGGTATAAAGCTGTTGAGACACACTATAAAGGTTTGGGAGAGGGCAGTGGAAGCCAAAGCGAGGAAGAGCGTGTCTATTTCCAAAAATCAGTTCGGATTCATGGCGTGTTGTTTGATGACAGAAGTGTCATGATCCTAAACACGGAGCCGGTCGTGATGGAGCCTCTCGTGAAGACAAGGCCAGTTGATACTTTCCATTTGAGTATTTAACAGTTAAACAGTAAGAAACCGTCTAAAGTATGATAAACTAATCCAAAGTTTAAGCAGATAATAACATAAATTACGGAATACGACCCAATACAGCCCGATACTGAGGTGTTACTGGTCATGAGCATCTAAGCAATCTGGAATACTCAGAGAAATCTACAGAGTTTAATACATACACTAAGAATATAGAGAAATAAGATAGGGAAGAAGCTCCAGGCTGTGAATGCCGACAGCTACCTAGAGACTCCTCGGATCTGCCCAAGGTGGAAGGATCAGCACTCGGGATTGGGATCAGATGCCCCTGAATCTACACATGGAGTGCAGAGAGTAAAGTGAGTACTCTAACTCAGTGAGTAATGATCATAAATAAATACCGAAATCAGGAAATCACGTAAGGCACATTGCAGAAGATATGTGGAAGTTTTTAGCTCAAATTAAACTTCATGAAAAACCTTTTTCAACAATTAAGCGGGTAAATGATCGAAAAATAAGGGAAATAAGCACATAAAGATTCTCCCCCGGGCACAATATCAAAAAATTCGCCCTCGGACAATATCTCACAACAATACTAGCCCCTCGGGCTATATCTCACATCACAATGGGTACCCGCGCTCAGTGGGGGGTGTGCAGACTCCTAGAGGGGTCCCTTACGACCTAAGCGCAATACCAAGCCATCTCGTGGCATCATCACTAGGCTCTCGGCCTCATCAATCAGCCAGTTCGTGGCGTACATATCTCAGACCCTCGGCCTCAAATCACAATTAGTGTTTCCTCACAACATAGGCCCTCAAACTTACTCAGTCAAAATCCTCACAAGTCACTCGGTAGTAGTAAAACATGATTTCTCAGCCCAATTATCATTTAAAAGATCATATAAGAGTTAAAACATAGTAAATATGGCTGAGTATGAAAATAATGATTAACAAATTATAGTTTTAGAGAGAGAATGTCCAACTTCTCACTACAACCTCCGCCGGAAAATTAAACCTTCATTCCTCCTAAACCACCCGACATATTACAATAATCACAAAATTTATTACCTAATGAAACAGTATCTCCCAAAACAATTGCTTCCTACAAAGAAGGAGAACTATTCTCTATGGAATACACTTCATATGTTGGGACACATTGTACACCAATGGACACACAAGTTTATGAGAATAACGACCCCCCATTGGATCCAATATGCAAGAACTTGAGACAGATCACTCTAAGTGAGGAAGAAAAACAACAAATGTACAATCCTTGGAGGTATTCGTTAATAATTAAGCCATTGGGCAAACGAGTAATGCATCAATACCTCCAAAAGAAAACACAAGATCTTTGAAAAATTGATGAAAATTACCCCCTAATTGACTTAGGGGAAGACTAATATACTGTGAAGCTAATGAAGGAAGAACATATGATCAAAATCCTTCATAATGGTCCATGGTCCATGGTTCATAAATGGCCATTTGTTATCAGTCCAAAAATGGATCCCAAAAATTTGTGGCAAATAAGGCATCCCAAAGTTGCATAGCAGTTTGGATTAGATTGCCCCAACTTCCTACGAAATTTTACGATGGGATTATTCTCACAAAAATTGGAAATTGCATTGGAAAGCTCCTAAAGGTGGATGCATGCACGTTGGCCACCTTAAGATGCAGATATGCTCGACTTCGTGTGGAATTGCCACTAAAACACCTAGTCCAAACCTCCATTCTAATTGGCCAACATAATCAACTTATCCTATATAAAGGTGAGGGATTCCTATGCAAAAATTGTGGACGGTTGGGGCATGCAGCCATTGAATGCCAATACAAAATTGAAAAAAATGGGCAACAAAAAGGAAGGACCAATAAGGAAGAAGTAAGAACTGAAGAAGTAGACACAAATGAATGGAAGACAGAGTATTTTACAAGAAGGGGGAAAAACAAACAAGCCAATACACAACAAGGGTAGGCAATCATCCCAAATGCAACAGGTAGTAGTGCACCATCTTTGGCACATAGGCCAGGTAAACCGCCCAACTCCCCAGGTAAGATTTTCTCAACCATCGCTGCACAAAAACCTTCTACTTGGAAATTAGTTACTCCTAATTCCTATGTTGATACTCAATCACAACTAGGTTAGGAGAAAACCTTAGAATCATCCAAGCACACCGAAAAACCACACTATACTAGTGTTAGTAGTTTAAGCAAAAAACCACAAGAGCCCATGATTTTGCATTATTCAAAAAAAATAATTATAAACAATAATAATAATTTGCATGGCACTAATGCCACCATCTCAACAAGTGGCCCATACGTGTCACAAGAAAATCTCATCAGTAATGACACAAATATCTCAACCAACAAAATGGACAAAAATCTCACTAATGGACTAATTAACTTATTAAAGGATAAAAACATAATTAAATCTACCCCTAGACAACTTGGCAACACTAACACCCAAGCACAAAACAAACATAATCATCATCCTACTAATGACATGCAATCTACCTACACTAACAACCAATCAAACATGAAACACTTGGAAGATGAAACTTGCCAAATGGATGTTAGCATATACATGCAAGATCTTGCAGAAATTGATATAAACTACACGGAGGACATTCATTCTTCTATACTCTACATCACATAACTACCAACCTTACTACCCATAAACTCCCTTCCCTATCTATATTTTGCCCAAGTTCTGAAGATGGCAAGGACTCCACTCACAGTAAGGAGAAGATATCGGCTACTACAACTCTTCTACCTCTCAAGATACCCCACAATGAACAATCTTCAATCACTACCACCCCAAATCCAACCTCAACCAATAATCTATGCTCAACCTCCAAGCCCTCCCAACCATGTACCCCAATCTTGGGTGGAACTAGGTCTACAGGGGCAATCCATCTCTTTCAACATGGAGATCAACGGCCAAGACTCCATACTCATCATCCAAAATACTCATTTTCTTGCACAACTAATTTCGGAAGAAATGACCCTAGCCATGAACAATTATGTCAAATAAAATGTGGCGAAGAAACATACTCCAACCCCTTACCCTATTAATTAACCACCATCTAGTGAAAATCATGCAAGAGATGTGGCACATTCCACACAATGCCAGCCAACAACTTCCACAAAATCCCTGATCAACCTACCATTCTTTGCCCCGAAGGATTAAATGATTTTGAACCCCATTTTCACACCATGGACACCACAACAACACATGCAAGGCCAACCACTAGGTCCACAACCAGAGCCAATGGATGTGAACCCTCCAGTTCAAATCCTGCAAGGTCAACAAGAAGCTCAAGGGAAAGAAGGGGAGGAGGAAGACGACCTAGAAATACTGTTGGAGCCACCAGTGGCCTTTTCAAACCTAAAAAAGGTAAAAATACTAATATTCAAGAAAATGCGAGACAAGAAGTGTATCTTCAACTACCCAACGACACTCTACAAGTGCTCCTTGGATATCCGTCCTCCTCACGATCCCATAGTAGGCAAAAATGTGGTAATCCTAGTTCCTTCCTTGAGGAGGAATCCAAACAACATCCCCATAATGAGTCTAATGATAAAGCCTAGTAATATAATCGATTAGAATGTAAGGGGTGCAAACAATGATAATTTTACTAGGCATTTTCGTGAAATAATGGACACACATAGACGTAGTCGAGTTGCCTTGCTAGAACATAAAATGGATAGCCATATTTCCATTTTGGAGGGTTACAACTTTAATGAAATGGTAGAGGTCCCAGCTGAGGGAAATTTTGGTGGAATGGTGCTACTTTGGAACACGACTATAGTGAAGGTGTACAACTTCACAAGAAATGGCCAATCCATCTATGCAATGATAGAGGTTAAACCTAAATATATATATATATATATATATATATATATATATATATATATATATATATATATATATATATATATATATATGATAAGTATAAGGGACCATGGTTAGTAATAGGTGATTTTAATGAAATAACAAACTCCACAGACAAATTTAGAGGGAGACTATTAATAAAAAAAGAGCTAATTCACTCTTGGATTGTTTGGAACACTGCCACCTAATGGACGTTGGGTATAAGGGTTGTAATTATACTTGGTCTAATCACCGTAGAAAAAATAGAGGCTTAATTATGAAAAGATTAGATAGGGTATATGCTAATGACAAATAGTTACACGAGTTTAACAAAGTCACTGTCACCCATTTCCCTAAATTACACTCTGACCATAATACCATACTTGTTAATAAATAACAAGCTTAATAATAATAACTCTAGACCTTTTAGAATGAAAACATATTGGTGCTCTCATCTTAATTTCCCTAGATTAGTTCCAGAAAGTTGGGAAAACAAGGATATTTTGGAAGGTACGGTGCAATTCCAAAAAGATGTGTTGGAATGGAGGAAGGAGACGTTTGGAAATATTTTTTTAAAAAAAGAAACCTTTTAAAACATATTACAGGGATACAAAACTCTCCTAATTACCAATACAGTCAATTTCTTAAAAACCTAGAAATTACTCTCATAAATGATTATGACTTTATTCATAAAATAGAAGAGGACTATTGGAAACTCAAATCTAGGATAAATTAGCTAAATGATGGTAATGCAAATACTAGATACTTCCATACCCAAGCTACAAACCAAAGAAAAAAATATAACATTGTTTTCTTCAAAGATAGTAATGGTTGCTGGATTGAAAATCAAAAGGATATCATGGATTATGTGACAAATTATTTCCAAAACATCTTTATTACTTCTCACGAATTCATTACTTGGAAACAGGTAACTAATACTAGCTCTAATTTTAGCAACTAAGACTTTGCTTGCCTTGACAAACTGACTAGGAATTATAAGGTGAGAAGAGCTATATTCTCCTTCAACCTCACCAAGGCACCTAGACCTGACGGGCTACATCCATTTTTTTTTTCAAAAATTCTGGCATACTCTAGGTCATAAAGTCATTAAGTTATGTCAAGAGATTTTCAACTCAAACAAAATCTCGAGTGACCTTAACAAGACTTATGTTTGTTTAGTTCCTAAATTCAATAATGCTAATAAACTAAATTTTTTTAGACCTATTAGTCTTTGTAACACCCTTTACAAAGTAATCACCAAAATAATTGCTAATAGACTTAAGCCTTTCCTTAGTAAAATGGTTAGTGAACACCAAACTAGCTTTGTAAGACATAGAAGAGCTAGTGATAATGCCATCATTATTCAGGAAGTCATCAAACATTTTAATAAGAAAGCAAGAAAAGGAAATGGATCCTAAAGCTGGACTTGGAAAAGGCATTTGACAAATTGGAATGATCGTTTGTTTATCAAGCCCTAAGATTTCATAAATTACCTCCTAATATTTCCACTCTTATTCTGAATTGCATTTGTTCTACATCCATCTAAATCCTTGTTAATGGTAATAAGACTAGGCATTTCTTCCCCTTGAGGGGAATTAGGCAAGAGGATCCAATATCACCCTACATTTTCATTTATGCATGGACATGCTTTCAAAAACTATTGAGTATCAAGTTTACACTCTTCACTGAGATCCTATTCTATTAAATAGACAAAGCCTCCCTATCCCATTTAGTTTTTGCTGATGATCTTAACCTAATGGGAAGAACTAATAAAAAACAATTACTAATATGAAAAAAGCATGGATATCTTTCGCCAATTATCTGGCCTAGACATCAACAAGGGAATCTGAATTACTTCTATCTAGAAATTGCTCAAAGGATATGTGTAACTGGATCATCTCCCTGTTAGAAATTAAGGTCAGCTAGAATTTTGGTAGCTACCTAGGTTTCCCAATGAGTGGCACTCCTCCTAAGCATAAGGATTATTTATATATAATAGAGAAAATGAGGCTAGGCTAAATATTTGGAATGCAAATTGGCTTAATATAGCAGGTAGGTGCATCCTGATTAAATCTGCTCTTAACACAATCCCTAACCACCAAATGCAATTCTCAATGCTCCCTAGTAGAACACTCCAAGAAATTGATAAAATTCAAAGGGACTTCCTGTGGGGTACTACCACTGAAAAAAATAAGATTCACCTAATTAATTGGGATAAGGTTATAATGCCCAAAGAGATGGGGGGATTGGGAATTAGAAAATCTAAGAACAAAAACCTTTTCCTACTTACAAGTCTAATGTGGAGGCTTCTTAATAATCACTTTTCTACTTGGGTACGTGTTATTAGTAGCTGTTACAATCTAACAAAATCGACTAATAATACCTCCCACACTTGAAAAAGCATTTTAAAAGGTTGTAATTATTGTAAAAAAGGCATTAGATGACCCATAGAAAATAATCCTAATATGCCCATTTGGGACACAAACTGGATCCCAAAGTTTGGTTCACTAAGGATGAATGTTATAGGCCCCCTCAATACAAAAGAAAGTGAGCTCACTCTAAGAGACACCAAGAGACAGAATGAGTGGGATATGTATGAAATTTCCTTTTATATCCCCATAAATATACTCAATAGCATACACTCTCTAACGACCTCCAAAAGTCATGGGAACAATATTGTCTGGTCGATCAATACTAGTGGTATATTAACAATCTCTTCTTCTTATAAACTTATTGATAACAGAATTTGTGACAACCATAATTACATAGGCTACAATTTTAATTGGGTATGGAAGTTAGAGTGCCTTAGGAAAATCCAAATTTTTTATATGAAAATGTTGTCACTCCAGGTTACCACTAGAGAATACCTAAGGAAAATAGGTGTCAACATTGACGCAAATTTCCCTATTTGTAAAACAAATGAATCCCTTCTTTATATATTCTGGGAATGCAAAGTAGCTAGAGGGTTTTTGGCATCTATAGGAATACCTTTTATCAGCCCTATACCTCAAGAACATTGGGTAGCTTTCCTAAGGGACAAATCCCTCAGGCTCAAAACAATACTATAAGTTGGGAAATTGTCTTTCCATTCGCTTTATGGTCTATATGGAACACTAGGAATGATAATAATATCAATAACACTGCTAACAAGATAAAAACTAACAAAGTTTATAAGTTAGCACAAGAATACCAGTTATTAGCCACTACAAAACAAAATATTATCTCCCCCATCAAAGTTAAAATAAAGTGGCATCCTCTTCCTAAAGGTAGGTACAAATTTAATATTAATGGTGCTTTCAAAGAAGAAAACATGCAGGGTGGCATTAGTGGAGTCATACTAAGTAACAAGGGAGATTGGATACTGGGGTTCAAGGCTAAATGTTAATGTACCTCACCTATACATTCAGAGTTACTAGCCTTTCGGCAAGCTTTACATATAACCATGCAAGAAATATCATGCCATGTGAAGTTGAGACAGATGCCACAGAGGTAATGCGTTTTCTTGAAGAGGACTAACCTACTTACAAGAATTTGCTTGATAAATGCAGGTACTTAATGGACATGCTAATGGAGAGGGGGGAGACCAGAATGAAGCATAATTTTCGTGAAGGAAACAAGGTGGCACACATCTTGGTCAAGGCAGTTTTAGTGCAATCAACCTGTAATATAACTAGTTTTATTATGAAACCTCCTAATTTTGTGGAAAATATGTACCTCAAGGACAAGGAGGGTAGGAGTAATGTTAGGGAATGTACTTTGACGGCATGTAATATTTTTTCATAGCTTGGAAACGATAATGCCCTAGGTGGCATAAAATAGTTATGTAACCATGTTGGCCTTACGGGGTATGTCCCTTAGGGAAATACATGGGCTTAGTATTATTATTAATTAATATAATCTATCCGTTATCCTTCAAAAGGAAAAAAGAGTATGAAAATACTGAAATATATCATGACTGAGTTCAAGTATAAAGTGCAGGAAACAAGGTGGCACACATCTTGGCCAAAGGCAACTTTAGTGCAATCAACCTCTAATATAACTAGTTTTACTATGAAACCTCCTAATTTTGTGGAAAATATGTACCTCAAGGACAAGAAGGATAGGAGTAATGTTAGGGAATGTACTTTTATGACATGCAATATTTTGGCATCACCTGGAAACGATAATGCCCTAGGTGGCATAAGACAATTATGTAACCATATTGGGCTTACGGGACATATCCCTTAGGGCAATACATGGGCTTAGTATTATTATTATTAAGTAATATAATCTATCCTTTATCCTTCAAAAAAAAGAGTAAGAAAACAGTAAAATATTTCATGACTGAGTTCAAGTATAAAGTCAAAACAGTGAAAATATCAATAAAAATCCCCGAAGGGTTCAAAAAGTTGGCACGAGGCCCAGATATGACATTCAACCCAAATAATAATGATAACAAATAGATTTAAGTCAAATATACAATAAAATAGTCATTCAGGATGGACTAAGTCACAAACCCCAACAATGCACGATCCAACGCTCGTCATCAAGCGTGTGCGTCACCTCAATATAGCACAGCAATGTGCAATCCGGGGTCTCATACCCTCAGAACATCATTTATAATCAATACTCACCTCAAATCGGTCAAATCTCTAGCTCGCAACACCTTTTCCCCTCGAATCGTCCTCTACTCGCATCGGATCTATCCAAAATGAGAATCACGATATCAAAATATGCTAAGGGAATGAAGCCCAAGCAAAAATAATCAATATACGACAAAAATCTCGAATTACCAAAGTTTGACCCCCCGGGCCCATGTCTCGAAATTTGATAAAATTTACATTATCTCCCAAAGAGTTCATACATATCAAAGTACCAAAATCCGACCACAATAGGTCCCTCAAATCCTCAAGTCAAGGTCTCCAATACCAAGCCCTAGTTTTACGCAATGTTTAACCTTTAATTCCATTAATTATAGCTCTAATCCGTGAAATAATACTATAGGAACGAGTTTTAGGTCCAACATTCTTACCTCAATGAAGTTCCCTTGAAATACCTTTTCAACATCGTCCAAAGAGGTCCAAAGCCGACTAATAAAATGATGAAATAGCCTAAAAATCGCGAAGGAAACAGTTTATACCTTCCGGCCCATGCATTTTTGCATATGCGACCAATATACCAGTTCTGTGGTACCGTATTTGTAGTCAACCAACTGCCTCTGCGATTTTTCACTTAACTTCCCATTTCACATCTACGGTCCCATATCCGCATCTGCGATATCGCAAGTGCGGTCCTCCTAACCGGTTCTGCGGTTACTGCCTCCCTAGCTCATTTTCACTTCTGCGGAACCCTTCCTTGCATCTGCGTCATCGCACCTGCGGTCCCCAATTCACAGGTGTGGAAATACCAGAAGTAGAAAATTCTACAACTTCACATATCTCAAACTCCTCCGTCAACCATCCGAAATCACCTTGAGGTCCCTGCGACCTTAACCAAAAGGACAAACATATCCCATAATCTTATTCAAAATTATACCAATCTTCAAAACACCTCAAACAACATTAAATCAACCAAAACACATCGGATTCAAGCCTATGTTTCCAGAATCTTCCGAATTCCATTTTTGATAAATATCCCAACCAAATCGCGTCTGAATAATCTGAAATTTTGTACACACATCCCAAATGACACAACAGAACTACTGCAACTCTCAGAATTCTATTACGACCCCTATATCAAAATCTCGCCCACCTTCCGGTAATCGCCAAAATCTCAACTTCACCAATTCAACCCTAAATGGCTATATCTACTCCGAACATCAAAAACTCAATACGACACACTCCTAAGTCCCAAATCACCTCCCGAAGCTAACAGAACCATCAGAACACACATCCGAGCCCTTTAACACATAAGTCAACATCCAGATGACTTTTCCAACTTAAGCTTCTTCAAAAGAGACTAAGTGTCTCAAACCTTACAAAATCCTTTCCGAACCCGAGCCAACCAACCCGATCACACATAGAACCAATAAACAAAGCAATAAGAAGTAGAAATAGGGGAAATGGAGCGGTAACTCATGAGACAACTGGGCGGGTCATCACATCCTTCCCAACTTAAATAATTGTTCATCCTCGAATGAGTCAAGAAACATAAATGAAGCCCCAAACAGGTGAGGATATCTGCTCCGCATCTCCCGCTCGGTCTCCCAGTAGCTTCCTTCGCGGGACGACTTCTCCACTGCACTTTCACTGAAGCTATATCCTTTCACCTCAACTTCCGAAACCGACAGCCCAAAGTAGCTACTGGTTCCACATCATAGGTCAAAACATCATCCAACTGAACCGTGCAGAAATCTAGAACATGAGATAGATCCCTAATATACTTCTAGAGCATAGAAACATGAAATATAAGATGCACACTCGACACGCTAGGTGGCAAAGAAAGCTCATAAGACACGTCCCCAATCCTCTGAAGCACCTCAAAAGGCCCAATGAACCCCATGCTCTATTTCCCTTTCTTCCCAAGTCTCATAAAACCCTTCATGGGTGAGACCTTTAATAGAACTTTATCGCCAACCATGTAGGACACATCTTGAACCTTCCTGTCAGTATAAATATTTTTCCTCGACTGCGCTGTACGAAGCCTCTCCTGAATCACCTTTACCTTTTCTAAAGCATCCGCACCAAGTCTGTCCCCAATAGCCTAGCATCACTCGGCTCAGACCAACCAACTGGATATCTACACCGCTTCCCATGCAAAGCCTTATATTGAGCCATCTGAATACTCGACTGGTAGCTGTTGTTATAAGCAAACTCTGCAAGCGGTAGAAACTGATCCCACGACCCTCCGAAATTAATGACACAAGCACACAACATGTCCTCCAATATCTGAATAATGTGCTCAGACTACCCGTCCATCTAAGGGTGAAAAGCCGTGCTCAACTCAACCTGAGTACCCAACTCTCGCTTCACAGACCTCGAAAACTACAAAGTGAACTGAGTGCCCCTGTCTTAAATGATAGAAATTAGGACACTATGCAAACGAACAATCTCCAGGATATAGATCTCTGCCAACCGCTCTGGAGAATAGGTAATACACACAGGAATGAAGTGCACGGACTTGGTCAACCGATCCACAATCACCCAAATAGCATCGAACTCCTTCAAAGTCCATGGAAGTCCAACTACAAAGTCTATTGTAATCCTCTCCCACTTCCACTCAGGAATATCCATCCGCAGAAGCAAGCCACCCAGTCTCTGATGCTCATATTTCACCTGCTGACAATTGAGATACCGAGCTACAAATCCTATAATGTCTTTCTTCTTTCTTCTCCACCAATAGTGCTACCTCAAATACTGATATATCCACGAGCTATGAGCCTTCTCCATAATCAACTCCCAAAGCCCATCCACATTGGGTACAGAAATTCGGTCCTGTATTCTCAACACCCCATCATCACCAATGGTAACATCTCTGGAATCATCGTGCTAAACTCTATCCTTAAGGACAAGAAAATGCGGATCATCATACTGGCACTCTCTAATGAGATCATATAAATAAAATCGAGAAACCGCACAATCCAATACCCGACTAGGCTTCAAAATATCAAAACTCACGAACTGATTGGACAAGGCCTGGACATCAACTGCAAGAGGTATCTCCCTAACTAGAATATATGCCAAACTCCCCATACTCACCGTGGCTCAAAGCATCGGCCACCATATTGGCCTTTCCTGGATGGTACAATATAGTGATATCATAATCCTTAAGCAACTACAACCACCTTTGCTGCCTCAAATTAAGATCCTTTAGCTTGAAGAAGTGATGGAGGCTACGATGATCGGTAAACACCTCACAAGACACCATACAAGTAATGCCTCTGAATCTTCAATGCGTGAACTATGACAGCCAACTCCAAATCATGAACGGGGTAGTTTTTCTCATGGGGCTTCAACTGCAGAGAAGCATAAGCAATAACTTTATCCTCATGCATCAAAACACAATCAATACTAGTTCTCAAAGAATCATAATACACGGTATATGAACCTGAAGCTGATGGTAAAACTAACACTGGAGCTGTGGTCAAAGGTATCTTGAGCTTCTGAAAGCTCTCCTCACACTCGCATGAACATACAAATAAAGCACCCTTTCTGAGTTAACTTAGTCAAGGTGATGTGATAGACGAGAACCATAAAAAACTAGCGATAATAGCGTGCCAAACCAAGATAGCTGCGAATTTTTGTGGCCGAGGATGGTTTGGGCCAACTCTGAACCGCATCTTCTTCAGATCAACCTGAATACCCTCGATGGGCACCACGTGCCCCAAGAAAGCCACTAACCTGAGCCAAAATTCATAGGTGGAGAATTTGGCAAAAATCTTCTCCTCCCTTAATCTCTTCAACACCACTCTGAAATGCTCCACGTGCTCCTCCTAACTACTCAAATACACCAGAATATCATCAGTGAAGACTATGACAAAC
This sequence comes from Nicotiana benthamiana, assembly GCA_034376525.1. NCBI lineage: Eukaryota > Viridiplantae > Streptophyta > Magnoliopsida > Solanales > Solanaceae > Nicotiana > Nicotiana benthamiana. The sequence goes on along the minus strand of CM067323.1, from coordinate 72,020,063 downwards.
AAGTCAAGATAAGGTCGGAACACGCTGCTCATCAAATGCCTAAACGCTTCTGGGGCATTGGTCTGCCGAAGTGACATCACCAAGAACTCATAATGACCATATCAGGTACTGAATGTCGTCTTAAGAATATCCGAGTCCTTGATCTTCAACTGGTGATAACCTAAACGGAGTCCAATCTTGGAGAACACTCTCGCTCACTGAAGCTGGTCGAATAAATCATCAATATATGGCAAAGGATACTTGTTCTTAACTGTTACATTGTTCAATTGCCTATAATCAATGCACATCCTCATTGTGCCATCCTTCTTCTTCACAAATAGAACCGGCACACCCTTCCCTTATCAGGAGTTCCTAAAGATGCTCCTTTAACTCCTTCAACTTCGATATGGAAGATTAGAAATGGATTGAGTGCCCGATACCAGGTCAATACCAAAATCAATATCCTTGTCTGGTTGCATGCCCAAAAAGTTTGCAGGAAACACATTGGGAAAATCCCTCACTATTGGAACAGAACTAATATTGGGAGTCTCAGCACCAACATCCCTTACAAAGGCTAGATACGAAAGACAGACAGCCCTTCCAAACTATACACTATGCCTTCAAGAATGAGATCACGATACTGGGAACATAATCAGTCACACCTCGCCACTCAATCTGTGGTACTCCCGGTATAACCAATGTGACTGTCTTAGAATGAAAGTCCAGAATAGCACAATAGGAGATAGCCAATCCATGCCTAAGATAACATCAAAATAATAAAAGATCCACTCGGGTCTCTAGACCTCCAATAGTCACCACACACGATTGGTATACACGATCTACAACACTATCGCCCACCAGGGTAGATACATGAACATATGAAGTAAAAGCCTCACGGGGCGTACCCAAACAACGAGCAAAGTATGATGACACAAAAGAAAAGGTGGAACCAGAATCAAATAATATAGAGGCATCTTTATGGAAGACTAAAACAATACCTGTAAAAACAATATTTGAAACAATAACATCGGGTCTAGATGGAAGTGCATGGCAATAAGCCTGGCCGCCACCTGATCGACCTCCCACTCTTGGGCGACCCTTAGCTGACAAACCTCCACCCCTAGCTGACTGAGCAGGTGGTGATAAAGTAACTGGCGCTGAAGCCAATGACTGACCCCTCTGCTGAGATGAACTCACAAAATAACGAGGAGCACTGCCACCACATATAACCCTTCTCTCCACACTCATAACAACTCCAAGCGCTAGAGAAGGGGACTGAAGGGAACCCGTTGCACCAGAGTGACTAGCTGATGCACTAGCATAGAAAGTCCCTGAATTGATGGAACACAGGATGAACTTTGAGCTGGAAGGGAACTAAGTGACTACTAGCCCTGATGAGAACTGTGAGAACCATGACCCGATGACACCCCACAATAACATGGGTGAGCTGGGTGAGCATGCCTGAATGGACGGCTTTTGCCGTGCTCAAACTGCCCTTTTGACGGAGTACCACTGTAACTACGAGATCCTCGAGGCCTCTTAGACTCCTTCTCCTCTTGCTCCTGGCGACGAACAAACTCAACGACATGGGAAATATCCACAACCTCCTCGAAGGTAGCACCAGTCACCCTCTCCCTGGTCATGAGAATACGAAGCAGATAAGTGAGGCCATCAACAAACCTCCTAATCCTCTCTCTATCTTTCGGAACCAACCGAATGGCATGACGAGATAACTAAGAGAACCCCAACTCATACTACGACACTGTCATCTCTCCCTGATGCAACCACTCAGATAGCCTTTGCAGCTCCTCTCTACGAGATTGCGGCACATATTTCTCTAGAAAGAGAATGGAGAACTGCTACCAGGTAAGGGGTGCTGCACCAATAGGCCTACACCTCTCAAAATCCTCCCACCAAGTGAAGGCAGTTGTAGAAAACTGATAAGTAGTGAAAGTAACCCCACTGGTATCTAGAATACCTGCTGTACGAATCATTCTTTGACACTTATCCAAGAAATCCAAGAAACCCTGGGCATCCTCTCCCTCTGCACCACTGAAGGTTGGAGGCTGAAGTCTACCAAACCTCTCTAACCTACAATGCTCATCCTTTGGCATGAAAGGAACTACATAGTCCTGAGCAGCTGCAACCGGCTGGGCTGGATGTGCCCCCGATGTCTGGAGTCCTTGCATGACATGCTCAAGTGTGCGAGCGCTGAGAGTCTGATTGCCTCCCCCAGCCTGAGAAGTAGCTGCGGCTGTAGTGGCTGAGACTGCTAAGCTAGGCCAGTGCAAAGTGATAGGATCTAACCAAGGCTTCCTGAAGATCCAGAATCACAATGGCCACAACTGGTGCCTGAGCTAGTGTTGCGGGAGCGTCCATAACTGGGACCTGGTCCTAAGCTGAGCTGCTGGTGGATATGCAGGTGCTATCCTACCTGCTATGCGGGCTACACCTCTGCCCCTACCATTACCACAACCCATCCTCGGCCTCTAGTGGCCATAGCTGATGGTCGTCCATCCTGACCAGTAGCGCGTGTCCTCACCATCTACAAGAGAATAGAATTACAGAAGTTTAGTACTCGGATCAACAAATTCGCACGACAAGAATTTCACGAATATGATGTTTTTTCTAAAGGTTCTGAAGCCTCTCGAGGATAATACAGATGTCTCTGTACCGATCCTTGAAACTCTACTAAACCTGCTCATGACTCGTGAGACCTATGTAACCTAGGCTCTGATATCAACTTGTCACGACCCTAAACCTAGACCCGGTCATGATGGCGCCTCTCGTGAAGACAAGGCCAACCGACACTTTCCATTTTAGTAATTTACAGTTAAACAGTAAGAAAATAATCCAAAGTTTAAGCAGATAATAGCATAAATTGCGAAATACAACCCAATACAGCCCGATACTGGGGTGTCACTAGTCATTAGCATATAAAATCCGGAATACTCAGATATATCAACAGAGTTTAATGTAGAAAACAAGAATATGGAGAAATAAGATAGGGAAGAAGCTCCGAGCTGCGAACACCGACAACTACCTAGAGACTCTTTGGATCCGCGTGAGCTGGAAAGATCAGCACTCGAGAGTGGGACCAGATGTGCTTGAATCTGCACACGAGGTGCAGTGAGTAAAGTGAGTATTCCAACCCAGTGAGTAATAATCATAAATAAAGCCCGAAAGAAGGAAATCACGTAAGACACATTGCAGCATATAATGAAGTTGTAAAATTAGTAGAAGATATGTGGAAGTCATTTAGCTCAAATTAAACTTCATGAAAAACCTTTTTCAACAATTAAATAGGTAAATAATAGGCAATTAAGGAAAATAAACACATAAAGATTCTCCCCTCGAGCACAGTATCAACAAATCTGCCCCTCGGGCAATATCTCACAACAATACTAACCCCTCGGGCTATATCTCACATCACAATGGATACCTGCGCTCACTGGGGGTGTGTAGACTCCTAGAGGGGCCCCTTACGGCCCAAGCGCAATATCAAGCCATCTCATAGCGTCATCACTAGGCTTTCAGGCTCATATCAATCCACCACCTCGTGGCGTACATAGCTCAGGCCCTCGGACTCAAATCATGATCAGTGTTTCCTCATAACATAGGCCCTCGGCCTTACTCAGTCAAAATCCTCACAAGCCACTCGGCAGTAGTAAAATTGGGTTTCTCAGCCCAATTATCACTTAAAAGATCATATAAGAGTTAAAACATAGTAAACATGGCTGCATATGAAAACAATGAAATATATCATGACTGAGTTCAAGTATAAAGTCAAAACAGTAAGAAAATATCAATAAAAATTCCCGAAGGGTTCAAATAGTTTGCACGAGGCCCAAATATGTCATTCAATCAAAATATTGATGATAGCAAATAGATTTCATTTAAATATGCGGTAAAATAGTCATTTGAGATGGACTAAGTCACAATCCCTAATAGTGCACGACCCCACTCTCGTCATCAAGCATGTGCGTCACCTCAATATAGCACAACGATGTGTAATATGGGGTTTCATACACCCTTAATATCATTTACAATCATTACTCACCTCAAACTAGTCAAGTCTCTAGCTCACAACACCATTCCCCTCGAATCAGCCTCCACTCACGTCGAATCTATCCAAAATCAGAATCAAGACATCAAAATATGCTAAGGGAATGAAGGCCTAGCAAAAATAATCAATATACGACATAAATCCCGAAATTACCAAAAACCGACTCCCCGACCCACGTCTCAGAATTCGATAAAATTCATATCAATGAATTCCTTATCTCCCCATGAGTTCATACATATCAAAAGTACCAAAGTCCGACCCCAATAGGTCCCTCTAATCCTCAAGTCTAGGTATCCAATACAAAGCCATATTTTCCCAAATTTTAACCTTCAAATTCCATTAATTATAGCTCTAATCCGTGAAATAATACTATAAGAATGAGTTTTAGGTCCACAATCCTTACCTGAATGAAGTTCCCTTGAAATCCCTCTTCAAAATCGTCCAAAGAGCTCCAAAGCTGACTAAAAATGGTGAAATAGCTCAAAAATTGTGAAGGAAAAAATTTCTACCTTCTGGCCCAGGCATTTTCGCATCTACGACCAATATATCGCTTCTACGGTATTGCATTTGCGGTCAACCAACCGCTTCTGTGGTTTTTGACTTAACTTTCCATTTCCACATTTGCGGTCCCATATCCTCATTTGCGACATCGCAGGCGCGGTCCTCCTAACCGCTTTTGCGGTTTCTGCCTCCCTAGCTCATTTTCACTTATGCAGCTCCCTTCCTCACATCTGCGGGATCGCACCTGTGGTCCCTAATCCACATGTGCAGAAACACCAAAAACAGAAAAATCTACAACTTTACAAAATCTCCAACTCCTCTGTCTACCATCCGAAATCACCGCGAGGCCCCGAGACCTCAACCAAAAGTACAAACATATTCCATAACCGTATTCAAACTTGTACCAATCTTCAAAACACCTCAAACAATATCAAATCATCCAAAACACATCGGATTAAAACCTAAGTTTCCATAATTTTTCGAATTCCGCTTTTGATAAAAAACCCAACTAAACCACATCCGAATGACCTGAAAATTTGTACACACATCCCAAATGACACAACGAAACTACTCCAACTCTCGAAATTCCATTCTGACCCCAATATCAAAATCTCACCCACCAATAAAAAATCACCAAAATTTCAACTTTACCAATTCAAGCCTAAATCTACTCCGAACCTCCGAAACTCATTACGATGACAGTCCTAAGTCCTAAATCACCTCCTATTGCTAACCGAACCATTAGAGCTCACATCTAACCTCTCTGAAACATCAACATCCAGTTGACTTTTCCAACTTAAGCTTCTTCAAAGGAGACTAAATGTCTTAAACCTTACTAAATCCTTTCAGAACCCGAATCCAACCAACCCGATCACACATAGAACCAATAGACAGAGCAATACAAAGTAGAAATGGTGGAAACAGGGTGTTAGCTCATGATATGAGTGATCGAGTCGTCACAGGAAGCTATCCATATGGTGAGTAGGTTAATGGATGCAGTAGAGGGAGAGTAAGAAGGACTTGCATATGATGTTCATCGACCTTAAAAAAGCGTACGATAAAGTCCCGAGAGAGGTTCTATAGAGGTTAGTGGTGTCTCGATGGTGTACATAGGATGATTAAGGATAAGCTGCTAAGTTATATTTCATTTGGCAGAAGTTTGACTTACTATTGCCTTTTCTTAGTGGTTGCTATGTTTGATATAAAGATAATACTTTCACAGCCACTAAGATTTCATTGTTCATCTACATGTTTTTTATTATCATGTGTGTTTTGAGCTTTATTAATCTACTTGGGTAGTATTATCCTTCTATTTATGTTCAATTTATATTTGTCTGACATTTTCTTTCACTGGTGTATTTCTAGTTGTTTTGGCCAAAAATGGGAGATGGAAACATATTGATGCCATAGCAAAAAGGTTTGCAGAGTTAACCATGTCACACAAGGGGAATCTTAAAGCCACTGTAACGACTGTTATTTTAAGTTCACCGATTTCTAACTAAAAGTTTGATTTTGAATTTAGATCCTTATCATGCAGTTTTTTTATATAATTTAGCAAAGGCTATCAACTATATTTTTTTACATGATATTTATTTAATGGTTCTTTGAAGTGTATACGAATAAAATAGGACTTTTCTGATCCTGCTATTTAATCGAAGACCAGGGAATCACATCAAGGGTCAGTCTCGTAATGGATTAGGTCAGAGCGCTAAGATAAAGTATCAAGCTCAAGAATCGAGGTATCATCGAGATCGAGACCAATAATGATCGAGACCATATATGAGAAACTCCGAACGAAACGCAATAATGGAATGGCAAGAAATTCATAATCGATTGAAGATGACGTCGGAAATTCCGGAACAGATCAGATCAAGGGCGGTTGTTTAGGCTAATCATGAGATTTACTTATGTAATTCGAGTTATATCATAATTAGGACTCCTCTACTATATAAAGAGCAATACCCATCATTTGTAGGGACCTTAAATTCATGAATATCAAAGCAATATAACATTTCCTAGTTTACATTCATGTTCATCACCTTGTTATTTCTTTTATTACTCTAGCGTTAATCTGTTCGAAGGCATACAAGAGCGAGAACTTAGTTACGCTGCAAAGCCAATTTGCTTTATATTATTGTCAATTTACATCTCTTATTTTTAAGTTTATCAATTGGTATTAGGTGAAATCACATATCCTTAAAATCACATTATAAGTTCAATTGTTATCAAATTTTTAGGGTAAACAGTTTGGCGAACACCGTGGGGCTAAGAATAAAAGTGATTGCCTAGTATTAATCCTCATACCACACAATACTTTTACACTTGTTCTCGTAAGTATCTTTGATTTCAGTAATCAACTTGTCAAACTCTCAAACAGTGCCTACTCATACAGATACACCTTGGTCTTCATGGTGAGAACGAGCACATAATCACCCCCAAAAATGGAGTACCTCCAATCAATCTTGACGTACCACAAGCTGTAGATCCAGTCGATGCCATTTCTCGTGTTGCCATTTGTGGAGATTTAGGCATAGACTCGGGAATCTGATCAGAACGCACAGAGTGGTGAAGAAGGCGACATTATCCTTCGAATGATATTTGACATGTTACAAACTTAGCAGGCTACAATAAGGCAACTATAAAACCAGAATCGAGCACCAAGTAGAATCGAATGCGATACATCACAAGAAGCTGTCCATAGGGTTGAACCTGTACAGGAGAAATTGAATGATAATGGATCAGGAACTGACCCTGCCATCATGAAGATGCTTGAGGATCTCACTAAGCAGATTGAATCAGGAGAAAATAAAAACGAGGCTAATGATAAAAGGTAGAAACGTACAACTCACGGGTTGATCAAATACTGGGGGCACCCACAATTTTGAAGGTTTTGGATTCAAAGAAGTTCATACAGAAGTCTTTCCCACCAAGTGCGGCTCCGAAGCCCATTCCAAAGAAATTCCGCATGCTAGAAATTCCCATGTACAATACAACCTCTGATCCTAATGAGCATGTCACTTCTTATATGCGCAACAATAGAAGATGACCTAGAAGATGGTGAAATTGAATCTGTTTTGTTGAAGAAAATTTGGGAAACTCTATCGAAGGGGGAAATGATATGGTACCACAATTTGCCACCCAAATCCACTGATTCCTTCGCCATGCTTGTTGATTTGTTTGTAAAGGCACACACGGGGGCAATAAAAGGCCGCGACTAGGAAATCCGACGTCTTCAAATTAAGACAAAAGGACAACAAAATGTTAAGGGAATTTGTATCTTGATTCCACATGAAACGCATGGACCTCCCCCCAATAACTGATGATTGGGGTGTCCAAGCCTTCACCCAGGGTATGAAAAAGTGAAGTTTGATAGCATCACGATAACTTAAATAGAATTTGATTAAATATCTAAATATGACTTAGGCTGATGCACATAACCAATACCTGTCAAAGATCAATGTCGAGGATGATCAATTAGGATCCCCTTCTGGTTGCGTTTATCCGAATAGATCCAAAGGCATGATTCGAAGAGACATCGACAGAGAGCCCCGATCAAACAGTGACGAGTACCAACCATACAACACAGATCGTAGAAATAGTAGAACACGTTGTGATCCCGTTCGGAGTGATCGAAGGAATGATAAAGGACAAAACTTCCGAGGACTCATGAGTAAGAGTGTCTTCGACAAACATGTTGAGCCTAAGGAAGCGCCACATTTATCAGACTACAACTTCAGCATCGATGCATCGGGTATTATATCAACCATTGGACGAATCAAAGATACTAGATGGCCCAGACCCCTACAGTCCGATCCGGCTGAATGAAACCCTAATCAAATATGCAAATACGATTGAACCCATGGTCACAAAATCAAAGACTGCATGCAATTGAGGGAGGAAGTAGCTCGTTTATTCAACGAAGGTCATCTTAGAGAGTTCTTGAGCGACCAAGCAAAAAATGATTTCAGGAGGTCATATGATCGTTGGTGGGGTCAATATTCCTCAGGGCCCGATATTTAAACGTACCAAAGTTACAATCATAAGGGAGAAGCGTACCTGGACTACTTACTAGAAGATGCCTTATCTTTCAACAATGAGGAAGCAGAAGGGATCAAACAAGCTCACAAAAACCACTAGTAATACATATCCGCATGAATAAAATTCAAGTTAAACGTGGGTTTGTTGATCCTGGTAGCTCGGCAAACATTATTCTATCGAGGGTCGTATAGAAACTCGACCATTAGGATCAAATCGTGCCTACAGATCGAGTACTCAACGACTTCAACATAGTGAGTGAAACCATCTAATGGGAAATCATGTTGCTTGTAAACGTAGGGGTGGGTGTTCGGACAATTGGGATTAAATATAGAGTTTTGGTTTGGATTTTCAGTTTTTGTATTAAAAAAATAACAATCCAAATCCAATCCAAACAATCTCGGATTGGACCGAATTTTTAAGTTCGGTTTCAAATTAATTGGGTTGGATATTTTGGATTTTCGATTTTGAGCGTATAAATTGACATGTTTCTTCTTTTTACAAAAATTAATATCCAAATGAAGTACTCATATTAAATTGCCTGAAAAGTTACTCATTCTCACCGCAATCATCCAAATAAAGTATTCAAGTAATGAAATTACTATCAAGAAAATATAACAGAGACATTAATACGGCTGATAAGAAGCAATAATAGTAAAACCATGTCCAAATAGAATGTATTGTAACAGTATCTTAGTAATTAATATTGCGTATATGAAATAACATCTAATGAATAGGGTATTTAACTTATTATTATTAGCATATAGATAACATATAAAATATAAAGTATACAATTTTTGGATTTTCAGATATACAAAAATCCAAGTACCAAATCCAACATCCAATCCGAAATCCCAAAAATTTAGAAATTAAATCCAAAATCTAATCCGTTCCGAAAATCCAAACCAAAAATTTAAAAACTTCGAATATCAGTTTGGATTTCCGGTTTTCCCAAAATATGGCCACCCCTATGTAAACATGGCTAGAACTATCTAGGAAATGAAGTTCCACATAATCAAATGTGATATGAGGTACAATGCGCTACTCGGAAGACCTTGGATCCATAATATGAGGGCAGTATCTTCAACGCTTCATCAAGTCTTGAAATTCCCAACACCGAATAGAATTAAAATGGTGTACAACAAATAAACACCAGCTAAAGAGATGCTTGCAATTGATGAAGTAATACCAATATCGGCACTAACATCAACAAAGGAACCGAAATCAAAGGAAAAGCAGGAAGTCAAATAGCAACCACAGTAGCCAGGCTTGACCAGACCGGAACAACGAGAAATTATCGAGGATGATGATTGTATGATACCTCGAACATTTGTAATCCTTGATAATTCCGATGCCATAAAGTCAACGGTTGAATAACTTGAATAAGTCATACTGATCGAGCATCTACTCGATCGAAAGGTATACCTAGGCACGAGTTTAACTCCCGAACTTAGGGAAAAACTCATTAACTTCCTTTTAAAAAATATGGACTATTTTACTTGGTCCTATCTTGACATGACATGATCCCACCGGATATTACCACTTATTGATTGAGCTTGGACCCAATGTTCAAACCGGTAAAGCAAGAGAGAAGTCGACAATCCGAGGTAAAACATGCATTCATCAAAGATAGGGTAACCAAGATTATCAAAATAGGATCCATTCGGGAGGTAAAATACCCCACCGATTAGTAAACGTAGTCATAGTCCCCAAGAAAGAGAATATACTTAGAATGTACATAGACTACAAGAACATAAACAAAGCATATCCTAAGAACTCCTTTCCTTTGCCGAATATCGATTACATGATCGATGCTATGGCCGACCATAAGATCTTCAGCTTTCTCTATGTCTACTCCGGTTACGACCAAATATAAATGAACTTGGAGGATCAGGAAAAGGCTTCATTTATTACTAAGTATGGTCTTTATTGCTATAATGTAATTCCGTTTGGAGTAAAAAACACCAGTTCCACTTACCAACGCCTAGAAAACCGAATGTTTGAAGAAAAAATAGGTAAATCAATGGAGGTTTATATTAATAACATGCTAGTTAAGCCCCTGCGTGTACATGACCATTTGACACATTTGTAGGAAATCTTCGACATATTGAGAAAATACAACATGAAACTCAACCCCGAGAAATATGCATCGGGATTGGTTTGAGAAAGCTTCTCGGCTTTATGGTGTCAAATTGGAGGATCGAGATCAACCCCAATAAAATTAAGGCAATCGAAGATATCACAACAATGTTAGGTCAGTAAAAAGATTAACAAGTCTTATAGTCGCTTTAGGCCGATTTGTATCGAGGTCTTCGGATAGAAGTCACAGAATATTCTCCCAGCTCAAAAAGAGGAACAATTTCACTTGGACCCCAAAATGCCAACATGCATAGAATAGTTAAAACGGTATTTTTCGAGCGCCCATTTCTTTGCATTTTGAAAGTGGATGAGCAGCTCTACTCATATTATGTAGTCTCTGAAGTTGCGATAAGTGGTGTCCTTGATTGGGAAGAGCAAGGTACGCAATTTACTGTTTACTACATTAGCCAAACTTTAGGTGAATCCGATACTTGGTACCTACAGTTAGAAAAACTAGCGCTTGCTCTCATAAGCACCTCTAGGAAATTAAAACCATATTTTCAATGTCACATAGTTTGTGTTGTGACCACTTACCCCTCCTACAACATCTTGCACAAGCCCAAACTCTTGGGCCGACTGGAAATATAGGCCTTTGAGATTAGCGGGTGCGATATTAAGTAGCAACCCCGAACAACTATCCACTCTCAATTATTGGAAGCCTTCGTGGCCGACTTCACGCCAGCCTTTGTACCCGAGGTCAAAAAGGAACTATTGCTAAAATCGGGTACATCCTCAAGGGTGCAGACCCTTTTCATAGATGGTGCTTCGAATGCGAAGGGGTACGAGCTAGGCATCTTTTTGAAGCCTGTCATGCCACCTTTTTCTCGCGAAATTGGGTTTATGACATTTGGGAGTACAACTCATTCCTTTTCGTAATTGGGTTTGATTTGAAGAGTCGTCACCAAATTATTAGGGAGCATTAGGACACCAAGGGAGTTTTGATTTGAGTAGAGATTGGGTAAGTGCTTGAAATTATTCCTGGGGGAAGGTATTAGGCATCCCTCAGAATCCACTAGTGCGGTTCCTGGCCAAACTATTATTGTGAATCTAGATGAAAATACTATGTAAACAAATAAAACTTCAAATAAGAGGAAATTTGCACAAAAGGGTTTACAAACAAAACAGTTGGAAAGAACTAAAGAAAGTTGATTTTTCTTAAAAGAAAGAGTTTGAAATTCCTTTAAAAGAGACAATAAATAAGGGAAAGGGGGTCCTAGGTTTATTAATAATATGGATCACCCCACACAATGGCCTGTAATCACTCCTCAATGAGGGGTTACACGTGGCATTATCGCATTGTCATCATATCCATATTTTCCCTTCCAACCCCGTCAAGGTATTAAACCGCAGAATGGTCTAGTTTACTTATTGTATGCTATTACCCGTCCCAATCCTATCAGTCCCGGGGGGCATTTAGGACTACTAATCTTAAGGGGGAGGGATATTAGGCTTATTTGTGGTTTTAAAGGAAAAAATTCTAAGGCGACATACAAAACATGTATAGCAAGTTGGGGAAAAAATATAACAAGCAAATGCTCAGATATACCCCCTTTAAATTAAGAAACACTTAATTAGCATGACTTACACATACTAATTAAGGTCTAATTAAGTACTAAACATGCAGGAGCTTAGAGGTTGAGGCAAACTGATTTATTACATAATTCAGATAAGAAGCTCGAATGAAGATTGCATGCTGGTTGTTGTTAATAGAACATATTCACTTTATTACTTTTATCCTAAGGCTTGCCTAGTGTTGAAAAAGGATTCAATAGGCATGGTATCTACTGAATTCAGGAAGCCATGAAATAACAAGGCATAAAAAAATAAACTAAGTACGTACTGGTAAAAGGGGTAGTTAGATTATTAAAGGAAAGCAAACTTTAACGAAAGTTATAAGTTCTGCAACTGATGGTACCTGTTATTACTGATTTTTAACTCTGTACGTGAATGAAGCGATTCAGATTCGATTAGGAGTTCCTATAGGCATGCTTTCTATGCATAGTTGATTTTGAACGGGGTGTAAACTGCAGAATACTCGCTTTAAACTTATGGACATGGTATCTAAGTGCAGAAAAACCTTATGAACATGATATCTAGTTGCATAAATTGTTTAAAACCTATGGACATGATATCTAAGTGCTGAAATTTTTTTAAAACCTTATGAATATGATTTCTAGATAAAAAATTAATATACAGGATTTAGAAGGACCTATAGGCATATTTTCTATATGCATATGCAGAATTTAGAATTCCAGATACTTATGGATATGATTTCTAGATGAAAATGAATATACAAGATTTAGAAGGACCAATAGACATGATTTCTATATGCACATAGATTTAAAATACCCATAGGCCTGGTATCTACCTTTTTGCATACATAGTCATCCACCCTTTTCACTAACCATCCTCAAGAGTTTATTACAAATTATTAAAGCCTAGAATAAAGTAAAATACATCACAAAAATAAAAGTACAACCAAGGAGAGCCTGATTCAGAGTTCATGTCTGAAATATGAGGTAAACCAACTCCATGAGATCACTATTCAAAGCCTTTTTCCCATTTGAGTGTGTCAATGTTCCCTAAGAGTCTCAAATGAACTCCGGGCAATGATCACAGCCAAATGTATTATCAGATTTGGACAAGTGCAGTGTGGAAAAGCCAACCCTCAAGTGTCCAAGTTCAGAGGAATCTCAAAGGGTCCCAAGACAAGGCTCACAAGAAGGGGGCAGAACTTAAAGACTTAGAAAGTGTGCAAGTGCAAAACATGATGCTAATATGGGAAAAGGAGAGGGAACCGGTTACAAATAAGCATACATTAGAGAGTTCAGGGGAATAGGAGATTGCAAATAGCATGTTGCTTAAACAAAGGCAGACTTTAGGCATGCCAAGCAATGGGGAGTGCTAGCACACCTGTAAGCCTGCTAAAAACTCACACTATTATAAGCTAGGATCCTAGATGATCGATTTTGATTCATGGACAGTAACTTGTAGTATTGACATATCTCAAACGATAGCTTAACACATGGGGGGAGGGGGTAGGGATTTTGATTCATAGTAAAAGGGAAGAAAGAACTCAGCATGCTAGAATGAGTGTTGAACTATACATAAGCAGTAAACTGGGATACAAAAGCAATAAACACATTGTTGTCATGCTGAAAATTAAATTAGGACATACTAGTTTCAATGAAATAAATATAGAGAAAGCAAGCAACAGGTCTTGTAAGAGGCCACAATATAAGCAAACAAGAGAGAATACTTTAAGTGTGAGTGTAAGTAAGTTTTTGAAAGACTACCAGTGATGCCTTTGTTAATAAAAGAGTCGTGTATTTATAGTGTGAAAATAAAGCAAAAATAATGTAAGAAACAATTAAGGAATTGTGTACCAATTAAGATTAATCAGTACAAGACTTCCTTCAATTAAGGAATTAAAATGGTAAATGAGTAAGGAAATTATTTATGGAAAGAGATCAAACAAACACTCTTTGCAAAATAGGCAATTAGGGGTAAATACATAGAAATTTAGGGGCAGAGTTTTGAACTTCACGGTTGCATAAATGAGGTAAGAGAAATCAACTAGTAGCCAGTAAATCAAGGATTAGAGATTTTGTAATCACATTGTCCATGAATGAACCAAGTCAGAAAAGCTGGGAAAAGTTTTTAACCTATGTCGAGTAACAGGGAAATCATCAAAAAAGGAAAGAAATCAATCAAAATTATATAAAGGAAGTCTAAAATTAATCAAAAATTGAAAACCCTTTAAAGGGAAGTTCATCACATATACATGCTAATATGAATCTAGGGCAAAGAATATGTCGTCCCATTGCAAAATCAGTAGGTAATAGACTACAAGATCATGGTAGTCGCATAGGTTGGCAATGCAGAAGAGAGATAGTATAAAATAGCATACAAAAGGTACAGTGTCAAGACCTTAAAGAGTTTAGTAGAGACTCAGGATTTCATAAGAAACATAGGTCGAAACAAGAGTTTCAAGACTCAGTTGAGCAACAAATTCAAAAACTCAAATTAGTTAGGGCTTCTGAAATCAAACAATTTCAAAGATGAAGAACACGCATATCACATAGCCAATGGTCTCAAAACTCGGATGAAACCCCCAAATTCTAGGGGTTTTTTAATATCAATTGAGTGCAGAGATGAGAGGACAAGTAATCAAGTTAAAGAAAAATGCTAATCGAAACAGGCTTAGGGTCTGAGACCTTTAACATGCTCTTTCAATAGCAGGAACTCATGAGAAGCATACTACAATAACAACTTGCGAAACCAGTAGAAGAATCCAGAGAAGCATAGTAAAAGATCAGCATGCAAAACATAGCCGAAGAACAAAAAAAATAGTAGAAGAATTAGTAAGAAACCTCAAGAAAGAAGCTAATAATAACAGTAGGAGAAGCACATTATGAAAAATATTAGAAGAAACTTAACAAGAACACAGTAGGAAAATATGCAAAGAACATAATAGAGAAACATATAAGACCAGTAGAGGAAACTAATAAGAACATGGTAAAAGAAGCTTAACATGAAACATAGTAGAAGAAACATACAAAGAACACGGTAGAAGAATTATCTAAATAACTCAAAATATAAAACCCTAGATCCGAAAAATATAAATGTTTTAAAATCATAACTTTTGAAAGAAATATCAAGAAATTATTTAAATGTTTAGGGAAAATACATCTGTAGAATAGATCTAAAGAAAAATAGAAGAATCTCAAAAGCTTTGGTTTCAGAGGAACTAAAACAGTGAGAAAGGCTTGTATGGTTGTTGATTTAAGCAGGAGGGGTCAAAGCCAGGCTCGAAACAGACATGGCATGCCAGGGAAAGGCCGGAGATGTCCATTAAACTTGAACCAACAAGGTCTGGATGAAGCTTCTTCATGGTCTGACAATGAAACATCAACAACCAAGCGTGTATGCACTGTAGAAGGTTGGTAAGTAGTGAGACCACCATAGATTCAGGTCAGGAGGTGGCCGGAGAAGGTGAGTGAAACTCATTGGAGAGGAGGGGTAGGAGAAAGGTTCTAGAGAGAACCAACGATAGAAAGATAAAGACGAGTGAGGAAATAATAGGGGTCTTGGGGGGTCGTTTTGTTTATTTGGTAAGAGCGGATCTAGACCGTTGATCAAAATTGATCAACAACCAAGATTTAATCCAGGTTGGGTCGGGTAGATTTAGGATTGAGCTTGGATCTTGGGTTTAATATATTTAGGTTGAGTATTGGGTTTAATTAGGCCAAATTAAAAGGCCAAATCTGGTTATAAATTAAATAGCCCCCTTTTCCCTCTTTAATTTATAAAATATAATAAACAAATTTCTAAAAATAAATTAAAAGCACTGAAATGACTTATAACATATAATTATAAATTTAAAAATATAAAATCCCTTCTTATAAACATAAGATAGATTTAAACCTAAAAATGTCTAATATTGAAATTATGTAAATTTATCCTTAAAATTACTAAATAATTTTAAAAATATGTAAAAAAATATTGGATATATTTTTGTAAAAATATGGGAATCCAATAAATGAATCACCAAAAATGATAATTTTGGGTGACAAGTATTGGGGTTTTCTTGATAAATTAGGTAGTAAATTAAAAATATTTGGAAAATTAAGGAAAAATAACGCATCCTTGGATGTCCTTATATATGCCTATATAGGATATTTAGAAGGTATTTTGCATATTTAAAAATACAGAGAAACATTAGGTATCAACAGTTGCCCCTCATTACCCCGGAAGGATGAAAGAGTTGTCGGTGCAGATATGATGGCCAATTTTGACCGGACAAAACGGTTTGAAGAGGTATGGCCATTCTATGGATTCTGAGATGCTTACATATTCCCGGTCTTATAGGAATCAAGCAATATGTAGTTCGGGATCCGTCGGCGGAGTATGCCAATGGAGACCTTCAAAGAATGGACGCAATATTCAAGTTGGGATGAATGCTTAAGGTCTAGTAGGGATGCGGGAACTAGAGCGGGGACGCTCCTGCCAAGATGGCCGTTGCTTGCCGGTTTACCTGCAAATGAGCAATACAAGCATATATTGTGCGTAAATTTATACATGATGCAAGTTTCCATTAGTACATGAATGCTGTCTTTGGACAGTTGGGATGATGTCATCAGACCATGATGTCATGGGCCATGAAGCATATAATAAAGGATTAGAAGGCCATGAAATGATGCTCTCGGTCTATGAAAATGATGCCTCCGAACTATGATGCATTTGAATAATGATATGAAAAAGATAAAAAGAGATCTTCAGGCCATGACATGGTGTCTCGGGCTATGAGGATGGTGCCTCGAAACAATGACTCCCTCAGATAATTTGGCGATCTTTCAGCCCATAAAATGCATGTTTCGCGATATTTCAGCCCATGAGATGCAATAAGCGGTGATTTTTCAGCCATGCAAGTGTAAAATAAAATGGCAATATTTCAGCCATGCACGTGTAAGATAAAGCGGCAAAAAATGCACATGTAGACAATGTTACAGTAAAATGCAGATGGAGACAGTGTTTAGTCTTGGAAGGCAGAATGGTATCCATATGAAATGCAGAAAATGCAGATGGAGATAGTGTTTAGTCTCAAAAGGCAGAATGGTAGCCATATGCAATGCAGAAAATGCAGATGGGGACAATATTCAGTCTCGGAAGGCAGAATGGTATCCTTATGCAATGTAAAAAATCCAGATAAAAATGGTAATAGAGTTTCTTAGATGATAGGGAGTTGCGTTATCATGACTACTGGGAGACATTACAGTATAGGGAGTATCACCGGCATGCGTGGATAACAGACGCTGGTAACTGCAATAATTCTGAGAGTCGTATTCCTGAACAATGTTCGTCTTGTGAGTGTAGTATTTCAGATGCTTTCTTAATCCGAATGTTTGTATCTAGAGAAAAATTATGAGTTTTACAGGGGGGTTAGTTCGTATCCCTGCTGGCCTTGCTGAACAAGGAGATTTCGATAATAAACATGCATGAATTTGTAAAAAATATGACATAAGTATATATTTATGAAATAACTTTAGATGAATCGATGACTGTGATGTGGCTCAAGACATTGCACCCTTTCTTGTTACAGATTATTGAGGGTTCTCCTCAAAATTCTGCCCCAGTTTATTTGGTTGAGGCTTCCAACTATTGCTGGTGATAATCGGCTGAAATCAACTTCGAAATGTTGAGGGTCCTCATCAAAATTCTGCCCCAGTTTCCAACTGCGGGGGAAATTAAAATTTTATTGAATTGTGACCGAAACCATAAGGCTGCCTACGTATCCCCTCTTAAACGGGAATTTGGTCAGGCGTATTTCATATTACATCACATAGGAAAGCATAAGATTAACTATAGTAACGCTTGACTGCATCTGAATTGATTGGTTTTGGCCAAACTTTTTCGTCCATTTCTGCAAGTATAAAGGCTCCTCCTGTCAGAACCTGGTGAACAATTTATGGACCTTGCCAGTTCATAGAGAATTTCCCTTTAGCTTCATCTTGTTGCGGGAAAAGTTTCTTTAACACCAGCTGCCCCGGTGCGAACTATCTTGGCTTGACTCTCTTGTTGAAGGCTCTGGACATTCTGTTCTGATAGAGCTGACCCTGACAAACTGCATTCATTCTCTTTTCGTCCATTACAGCTAGCTGCTCGTAGCGACTCTTCATCCATTCTGTGTTGCCGAGCTTTGCTTCCTGTATGATTCTTAAGGTAGGAATTTCCACCTCGACGGGAATGACTGCTTCTGTTCCATAAACCAGCACATAGGGGGTTGCCCCACTTGATGTGCAGACTTTTGTTCGGTATCCCAATAAAGCAAATGATAGCTTCTTGAGCTGCTGCTTATGCTTCTCTATCATTTTCCTTAGTATCCTCTTGATGTTCTTATTGGCGGCTTCTACAACTCCATTCATCTGAGGTCTGTAGGCTGTAGAATTCTTGTGTTTGATTTTGAAGGTTTCACACACGGCTTTCATCAGATCACTGTTGAGGTTAGAGCTATTATGAGTGGTTATTGACTCTGGAATCCCGAACCTACAAATGATATGGTCACAGACGAAGTCTGCCACAACCTTCTTAGTCACTGCTTTGTAAGATGTTATTTCGACCCATTTGGTGAAATAGTCGATTGCTACTAGGATGAATCTGTGCTCGTTGGAAGCGACCGGCTCGATTTGGTCCAATAACATCCATTCCCTAAGCGGTAAACAACCACGATGAGCTCATTGCAATAAGCTCATTTGGGGGTACCTTGATCATGTCTGCATGTATCTGGCAGCGATGGCATTTTTGGACATACTAGATGCAGCCTGTTTCCATAGTCATCCTGAAGTAACCAACCTAGAGTATCTTTTTGTATAAGAAAAACCGTTCATATGTGGACCGCAGGTCACATGGTGGAATTTTTCTAGTAATTTAGATGCTTCCTTCGCGTCGACACACCTTAGTAATCCCACATCTGGAGTTGTCCTATACATGATTCCTCTGCTGTGAAAGAAATTGTTAGACAACTTTTAAAGCGTGCACTTTTGAGTAGTTTTTGCAAGCTCTAGGTTTTCTCCTTTTGCCAAATATTCCTTGATCATGAAACCAAGGTTTTCCATCTGCATCTTCTTTGACATGAGCACAGTAAGTTGGCTGATCATAGATCTTCATGGGAATGCGATCAATGAAGTTCTTTCCTGGATGCTGTATCATGGATGATAGGGTAGCCAGTGCATCGGCGAATTCATTCTGGACTTTGGGAACATGCTGGAATTCTATCTTTGTGAACCTCTTTCTCAACTACTGTACATGATGCAAATACAGGAGTATCTTGGAGTTCTTGGTCGTCAATTTTTCTCAGACCTGATGTATAAGAAAGTCTGAATCCAGAATTACCAGCAACTCTTGAATCTTCATATCAATGGGCATCTTGAGCTCTAAGATGTAAGCTTCGTACTCGGCCATGTTGTTGGTGCACGAGAATTTGAGTTTTGTAGATGGCGGATAATGCTGATCGGTTTCTGATACTTGGACCGCTCCTATGCCAACGCTTTTGAAATTTGCTGCTCCATTGAAAAACATTCTCCAACCGTCATAGGATTCTACAATATCTTCTCCTATGAATGATACCTCTTCGTCAGGAAAATACGTTTTCAAGGGTTCGTATTCTCCGTCTAGGGATTCTCGGCAAGGTGATCTGCCAATGCCTGTCCTTTGATCGCTTTCTGAGTTATGTAAACAATGTCAAATTCACTCAACAAGATTTTCCACTTGGCTAGCTTGCCAATGGGCATAGGCTTCTAGAAGATGTATTTCAAAGGATCCATCTTTGATATGAGATATGTAGTATTGGCACAGAAATAGCCTCAATTTCTGAGCTGCCCAAGTCAAAGCACAACAGGTGAGCTCTAATAGAGAATGTCGTGCCTCGTACGGGGTGAAATTCTTACCGAGATAATAAACGGCATGCTCTTCCTCCCCGTTTTATCATGTTGCCCCAGAACACAACCGAACGCTCCATCCAATATTGCGAGGTAGAGTAATAGAGGTCTTTCTGGCTCGGGCAGGACCAAAACAGGTGGTGTTGGCAGGTACTCCTTGATTCTGTCAAAGGCCTTTTGGCAGTCATCAGTACATTCGGTAGAGGCGTCCTTCTTCAACATCTTAAAGATTGGCTTGCAAATAACTGTAGATTGTGCCATGAACTGGCTGATGTAGTTGAGTATCCCCAAGAAACTCACTACGTCCCTCTTGTTCTTTGGCGGTGGCAATTCTTGAATGGCTTTGACCTTTGATGGATCCAGTTCTATTCCTTGGCGACTCACAATGAATCCAAGTAATTTTCCAACAGGAACTCCAAATGAACATTTCGCAGGATTCAATTTTAGGTTGTACCTTCTCAATCTATTTAAGAACTTCCTCAAATAATTCATGTGATCAGTGGCTTTCTTTGAGTTGATGATGATGTCATCTCCATATATCTCTAGCTCTTTGTGTATCATGTCATGAAAAAGGGTAGTCATGGCCTTCATGTAAGTGGCCGCAGCATTCTTTAACCTAAATAATATCATCTTGTAACAGTACATTTCACACGGCATAATGAAAACCATTTTCTCAGCATCTGCCTCATCCATCCAGATTTGATGATACCCAGCAAAACAATCTACAGAGGACTGCAGCTCATGCTTGGCGCAATTATCGATCAGGATATGTATATTCAGCAAAGGGAAGTCATCTTTCAGACTGGCCCAGTTGAGATCTGATAATCGACACAGACCCCGACCTTCCCGTATTTCTTTTGCACTGGCAAAATGTTGGCTAACCATGTCGGATATTCTACCACCCTGAGAAGCTTAGCTTTGACCTTCTTAGTGACTTCTTCCTTGATTTTCAAATTCATGTCAAGCTTAAACTTCCTGGGTTTTTGCTTTACCGGCGAACATGCTGGATCTGTTTGTAGTTTTTGATCCACAATGGATGTAATTAGACCAGTCATATGATCATACGACCAAGCAAATATGTCCTCATATTCTCTTAGAAATTCAGTGTACTCTTCCTTTTCTGAAAGTGACAAATGGACGCTGATTCGTGTTTTGACATTTTTTGCATCTCCCAGGTTGACAATCTCAGTCTCATCCAGGTTTAACTTAGGCCTATTGTGAAAATTCTCGACTTCTTTAACAATCTCTTCTGGTATATTATCTTCCTCTGAATCTATGTCTGTTTGTTGCGTTGTCTCATTGCATGTCACAGTCATTGGTTCATCAAAATAAGTAATATTAATGATGTATAAGTAAAGTAATGAGAGGAAGTAATAGTAATAAGTGTTGATTCATAAGAATAGTCAAAATTCTTTGATAAATTGGATAATTGTTTTAAACATTGGAGATCTTATTGAAAACATGCTAGGAAAATAAAATCTTTCAGTAAATTGAAAAATGCTTGTTTTAGCCATGCTACCCCGAGGCTCGTCGGGCTTTGGTTGTCCTAGTGGTCCAGTTTTGGAGGCTGGCCCCTCTGCTTATGACATGTATGGAAGGGCCTTCCTCCCCCTCTTTCTCGAAAATGACACAACAATCCATATCATCGTCTTCTAGGAATAAATTCCTCACTACTGCCAGTGCTTCCTCTTCTTCTGACCCATAGATAACATTGAATTGTTGGAAAGTCTGTTCCAAGCGTGGTATTGGCTCCTCTAGCGGGTAGCAAGGACTCCACCATGGTGGCGACCAGTTGTTGAATTCCTCACAACTATACTCATATCCAAGACCAAATGTGGTGCCATGTTTCTTTAGTTTGATAGGCTTAGCGATTCCTTGGAGGTTCTTGCTAAGTCCCTTGCTAGGTTCATATCCACTCTAGTTCAATATGCTTTCGATCTTGTTTTCCCACCATTTTTCCTTTTATATGCGTTGACTCGCTGGATGTGGTGATAGGTCTCCTCCCCTTATCTTTCTTCTTCCTCCGATTGCTAAGATGGTTTGGCGACTGTTTATGGGATTTCTACCATCGTCGTGAATGATCACCTCTTGGTGGTTCCACTCAAACTTCACTGCCTGATGTAGTGTTGACACTACGGCCCCAGCGGCATGAATCCTTGTTTGTCCCAATAACAAATTATAAGATGTTGGCATGTCTATCACTTAAAAATCAACATCGAACCAAGTAGGCCCCATTTGCAAAGACATGCTAATTTCCACAATGGTAGACCTTTGGGAACCGTCGAAAGCTTTGATGTTGATGGCCTCATCTTTGATCTCATGCAACCCCTTTTCCAATATCCTAAGTGATACTAACGGACAAATGTTGAGGCTGGACCCTCCATTAATCAGGATTCTGGTGATAAACTAATCTTCGCATTGCACGGTGATGTGCAATGACTTGTTGTGACTCAACCCTTCTGGTGGAAGTCATCTTCATGAAAAGTTATCTTGTGACTTTACAATACCTGCCCTACCCTGTTTTTCATCTCTCCACCGGTGATGTTTCTTGGTACATATACCTCACTCAGCACCTAACAATGCATTCTTGTGTGCATCGCAATTTTGTAGCAAAGCTAGGATAAAAATTTATGTCGGTGTTTTGTTTAGCTGATTAATGACCGAGTATTATTTGGCTTGTATCTTTCTCCAGAGATCATCGGGCCCGCTTTCAGTGACGGTTGGCCATCGGGAGGCCTGCTTGTTTGATTCAACCAAATGTTCCGGGGTATAAACCTTACCGATTCTCATTATACCATATGCCGCAATGGCTTCCCCGAGCTTGACCTTCCCCTTTCTTTTTACCTCGGCTGTGTAGTCCCAAGGTATGGCATTTGTATGGAATGGTGTTATGTCCGACATTGCCATTGGAATTGGTGTGGCTATCTTTACACCGAATGGAGCATGCACCTTAGGAGGCAAAACTGCAACTTCGAAGGGTGTAGATGCTTATACTGGTGACATAAATTCGACCTCAGTCGGCGCTGGTGTCTTTGCAGAGGATGTTTCTTCAAACTCAAGCTGCATGGATATATTTAGCTCGGCATCCCTAGAAGGCTAAATCTGGACTATAATTGGATTAAGGGTGACTATTGGCTTTTTTGGATCATCACCTTCTGTGATCAAACCGATCGATCCCATGGGGTCCCAATCATCCTCTATTTCAATCATGTGAATGCCTCCACCGCTGTGGTATGGTAAAGGGTTATTGAGGACATTTGGAGCAGACTCTTTTGCCACAATATTCTTGTTATCAATCAATGTATGGATCTTATCTTTTAGAGAGCGGCATTCATCAATAGTATGTCCTTTCATGCTGGAATGGTATGGACAAGATTTTATTTGGATTGACACATTGAGAAGGGTTTTCAGGGGTTATATTAGGGATATGGGTGATATAATCATCAGATTTGAATTTCTCGTATGGTTGGTCAATGGGTTCAGCAATGGCGGTATACTGTTTGGAAGGTCTACGGTCAAATTTTGCCGAGGCCTAGGAAAGTTTTGACGTGTGGGCGGTGATTGATAGTGTGATGGTTGAGCATTGTAGGCTTGGTAGATATGCATAGGTTGCGAATATCTTGGTGAGATAGGTTGGTATGTGATAGGTGGAAGTGATTGATAAGTGGGTGGTGGAGTTTAGTAGAGGGCGAGGGTGATTGGTAGTTCGGAGTAGGATGATATTTAAGTGGAGGCATTGGATAGGTTTGGTATTTGATAGGGTATTTGGTTCTCTGTGCAACCATTACAGCACCTACATCCCATTTCTTGGATGTACGATTAGACTGTAAGGTCTTATTGGTAGCTTGCAAGGCCTCAAAGATTGTAACCGTACCACTTTTGATGCCTTCTTCGATCCTTACTCCCAGCTTAATGATATCAAAATAATTATGATTCTTGATCAGCATTAGCCTTTCATAATAATGCGGGTCCTGAGTCCGGATGAAAAACTTGTTCAATTGTTCCTCCTCAAAAGCAGGTCTGACCTTAGCAGCTTCTGATCTCCAATGAGTAGCATACTCGCGAAATGTTTCCGAGGGCTTCTTCTTTAGGATCTGAATGTAGAACACATATGGTGAATTTTATGTAGCGAACCTGAATCTGTCCATAAAGTTGGATGGCACACTCACCCAGTTTGACCATTTCTTCGGGTCTTGGCTAAAATACAAAGACATAGCATCTCCCTTAAGACTCTTCATGAAAAGTTTCATGCGGATCCTCTCGTCTTTCCCTGCTCCAACTAGCTTGTCGAAGTATATTCTTAGATGAACTCTAGAATCCCCTGCAGTATCAAACATTTCGAACTTAGGAGGTTTGTACCTCTTAGGCAGTTCGACATTGGGTTGTATGCAAAGATCTTCGTAGTTCAATCCGTCAATCCCCTTACTTCCTTTGACGCCCTAAATTCGGCTAGTCAACTTCTTAAGTCTTCAGCCAGGTTCCTAATGAGTGAGTCTTTATCATCAGACTCGGGTGTGCTTAAGATTGGTTCGGGTGGAGTGTGGCATGGACTCCACATAGATGTGGGTGTTATGATAGGTGAGGAAGTGGCCATTTTTAGAGTTCAAAGGTTCTGGGATGAGCAGTGGAGTATTGTTGGAAGTATGGCAGGTGTTGCAGTGGTAGTGAGGAGCGGAATGGTTTTGTGTCTTTCAGATATTTTATGCATGTTTGGGGTGCTGAGCGTTTGGGAAATTAATGCCTAGAGTGGTGAGGGAAAATGACAAATTTGCCAGATTCCGAACCTGATCAAGTTCTTCCTGGAATTTCAACAGTTTTTGCTCTAGTTGGGATGCACTTTCTTTGGAAACCTGAGTACCATGAGTGAACTCTACCGGTTACTTGAGTTCTCCTTTCAGGTGTTGCTCAGATCTTCCCTCCTTCCTTTGTTCTTGTTTTTGACAGGACTAAGATGAGGAGTGGGTGGAGGGCCCCTGGAACTCGTGAGATAAGATGATGTTTCCATAGTGAACGAACTAACCTTTGGGGAGGGGAATAAAACTAAAGTAAAAACAAAAAGGTAACTAGTTACTGAGGATTATAAGAAAAAAAATGTTGCAATATTTAAACACATAGTCCAAGAATGTAAATTTTGTCCTAACTTGGGGAACCTCTTTGTACCCGAGGTAAGCCTAGCGACAAATTTATTTGGTAAACTTAGAATGCTAAATACCTCATTGTATTAATAAATGTAGACGAATCCCAAAACAACACAAAATATCAGGAAATAAAAATGTCACTAGTGGCCATCAACCTTATTACATTTCTCAAAGAAAAATAACACGCTCCTATGTATTTGGTCCCAGAAGGACCTTCCCCAGACTCAACACCTTTGGCACCATCGAACAGCTTCACCAACTCGTGAAGTCCCAGCAACAGGTAGGCTCTGGCTAGGTGTCTGCCCTCGTTTCCTTCAATATTCTGGTAATCCTCGATTCTTTTGAGAAATTTCCTTTCTATCTCTACTAAACCCCACTCCAAGTATCCCAGTCGCTTGTTGGAACTGACAGCCATGTCTTTCCATTGTTTAATCAGCTTTTGGTTGGCTTCTAGTATCTCACGGTGCTCGCTTTCACATTCCCGAATCCTCTTGCGCAGTTGATTGTATTTGACCTATGCTTCAGCCTTTTTATCTATGATCTTGTGAACTCAAACAAACCCTGGTTGACCCAGACCATTATGATTATCCTCCAGCCAGCCTAAATAGTATGGAGTACAACCAACATGGTATCTGTCTGGCTCGATGGTATCCCTTCCTATGACGATTTTGCAGTGCCACATATGCTGAGCTTGGCACTTGTAGGGGCTATCGTCATCCTGAAACTCGGCCCGGAAGTGACTCATCTTGCCGACCCTTAGTATAACCTGCTTCCTACTATCCTGTCTCATAACTTGGAGAGGGACGTAAGGGTAGGTTCCTCTCAAACCGATCAGTATCAGAAATGATGCATCCCTGTATCGGGCGATGAATTCCTTAGTAGGGAACCACTCGAGCATCCATTGTACTTGATCTAAGTTAGATTTCAAATAGCTCTAACCACCCCTTGACTTCCTCTGGCTGGTCGAACATGTTGGGAATGTAATTCATTCATCTAGGATGATGGAAGGCTATGTGATCGTCCCAATCCCTTCACTGAATCTCTTCCCGATATTCACCCCTGTGGAGATGCTCTATGAGCCAGATCTGGAGTAGAAAATTGCATCCCTCGAAGTGTTTCTTCTTTGTTGACACTTCTCCAAGGCTCGTTATATCTCTGGAATGATCATGGGCACTATGCTGAATAGTTCCATACCAATTCCCCTCCATTAAAGTTTTGGTGAGCATAATTAGCCTGGTGTGGATCCTCTCTTTCTTTATCAGGAACACTATTATCCCTAGGAAGCAAAATATGAAAACAAAGTCCCTTCGGTGAATGTGGTCCGATGATGTGAGGTCAAACTCGTCAGGATATGTACAATAAGATTTGCTGTGACCGTACCTCTCATACAAATAATCAAAGGGAATATACAACTCTTTCAAGCATGTCAAGTCAGGATTCTTCTTTAGACCCATCATTTGGAGGAAACCTCTACCCTTGCGGTATTCGACATTAATAAACCCGAAGTTTCCCATGGTACGCCAATCCTCCTATTTCTTCTAATAGGGGTTTCATCCTAATGTCTCAGAAGTGGAACACAGACCTATCACAATCCAGAACAGAGTAGCAACTTCTATTATCTTGTTTTGGACAAGGCTATCTTAAAGAGTCATTATGCGGAAAACATAACTGACTCGGCTAAGTTTAACCATGATGCATGCATAATTGAATAGAGTAAGGTTTCTATGAAATTTTAGACAGGTACCCTTGAGCGGACAACTCAAGGGGGAAAGGCACGAAACCGTCGACTAAACTGTTGATCGACTAATTTTACCGCAAATATGTTTTTTCCGGATTTAGGGGGTGATAATATCAGAATAGTGCAACCACTCATTATAAACGTTGCTATGGTATTTTGTTTGGCACGAGTGGAATATGATATTTAAAACATGTTTATACAATAATTAAAGTAGGGTGTCATGTATTTGCACGTTAAGAAAGCGTTAAATACAACATTTCTTCATAATTTAAAGAAGTAATAAAAGAAAACAGTAAAGGAGAGAAAGGAAAGAAATAAAAAAACAAGTTAGTTTGTTGTTGAAAAGGGTAATTGAATGCTTAAAGGTATTAAACAAATAAAGGCATATAAAGAAATGTCAAGTCAAAATAATAGTCTGAAATGGTAAAAGCCTAAAAGATCCTTAGCAGAGTCGTCACGCTGTCGCGCCCCCTTTTTCTCGCAAACTCGAGTTTATGACATTTAGGAAGACAACTCATCCTTTTGGGAATTGGGTTTGATGCGAAGACTCGCCACCTAATGATTAGGGTGCATTAGGACACCAAGGGAGTTTTAATTTGAGTAACCAGAAATTGAGTAAGGGCTTGAAATTATTTCAAGGGGAAGATATTAGACACCCCTCGGAATAGTGTGGTTCCCTGCAAGTATATTCTTATGAATACAAATTCAAATAACATGTAAACAAATAAAATATCAAAGAAGAGTAGATTTTCACATAAGGATTTACAAACAAATAAAGTTGGAAAGGACTGAAAAAAGCTGATTTTTCTTAAAAGAAAGAGTTTGAAATTCTTTTAAAAGAGACAAGAAATAAGGGAAAGGGGGGGGGGGGGGTACTATGGTTATTAATAATATGGATCACCTACAAAATTCTCTATAATCACTTCTCAATGAGGGGCTACGCATGGCATTATCACGTGGTCATCATATCTATATCTTCCCTTCCTACCCCGTCAAGGTATTAAAGCGCGGAATTGTCTTGTTTACTTATTGCATGATATTACCCATCCCAATCCTATCAGTCCCGGGGGGAGAAGGGGGGGGGGGCATTTAGGACTACTAATCCTAAGGGGAAGGGATGTTAGGCTTATTTGTGGTTTTTAAGGCAAAAATTCTAAGGGGACATACAAAACATGTATAACAAGTTGGGGAAAACATATAACAAGAAAAGGCTCATATATACCCCTTTTAAACAAAGAAACAGATAATTAAAATGAATTACACATACTAGTTAAGGTTTGATTAAGTACTAAACATGCATGAGCTTAGAGGCTGAGGCAGACTGATTTATTGCCTAATTCAGATAAGAGGCCCGAATCAAGCCAGCTTGCTGGTTATAGTTAATAGAACAGATTATATTTATATCTTTTATCCTAAGGCTTGCCTAAGTGTCGGACAAGGATCCTATAGCCATGATATCTACTAAATTCAGGAAGCTATAAAATAGTAAGGTCTAAAAAAATAAACCGAATACGTACTGGTAAAAGGGGTAGTCAGATTATTAAAGGAATGGAAACTTAAAGGAAAATTATAAGTTATGCAACTGATGGTACGCGTTATTATTTATGTTTAGCTCTTTACGAAAATGAAGCAATTCAGATTCGATTAGGAGTTCCTATAGGCATGCTTTCTACGCGTAGTTGATTTTGAATGAGGTGTAAAAAGTAGAAGACTCACTTTAAACTTATGGACATGGTATCTAAGTGCAGAAAAACCTTATGAACATGATATCTAGGTGAAAAAATTGCTTAAAACGTATGGACATGATATCTAAGTGCTGTTTTAAAACTTTACGAACATGATATCTAATTGTAGAAATTATTTATGACCTATGAACATGATATCTTAGTGCTGAAAATGTTTTATGATTTCTATATGCACATAAATTTAAAATACCTATAGGCATGGTATCTACCCCTTTTGCACACATAGTCATCCACCCTTTTCACTACCCATCCCCAATAATTTTTTGGGCGTGCATTTTATCACTTCTTGGAGAACTTGATGAGGGCCACGTGGTGGTATTTCTTGATTTGCAGAAGTATGATGGTAACACGCGTCGTGCCATGACGTTAAATTAGGCGCTTCTTGGGAGTCAACCCATGTCTTTTGAATTTATTTGTTTTTATGTTGTAGAGTAGGACTTTTGAGCTGATGGTTTGTAAAGTGTTGTAGGGATAATGTTGAATCAGTGCATGGCAAAATGAAAAATGAGCAGTCTCTGAATAGTGCCTATGCTGCCGCATGTCAAAACAATGCAGTCCGCATGGGCTTGAGCTACTGAAAGAGTTAAACACAGAAGACCTAGCGCGGCCCCATGACATTTTTATGCGATCCGCGCTGGAAGAACAATACTTGGCATCTATCTGAAGTTTTCCGCGCAGCCGCGCAGCAAAGCAGTGTGGTCCGCGTGGAAATTTCTGAAATATATATGTCTCTAAAGTTTCCCACGCGGCCGCGCACCAAAACAATGTGGTCCGCGTAGGCTGTACTCATGATCTGAGGGTGAAAATCCTGCGCGGTCCGCGTGACATTTATGTGCGTCCGTGCACGTAGGTAAGAAATGGGTCCCACAATTTTCTATAAATAGGAGCCTTGGGCCTCCTTTAAACTTTTTCGCAAATTTTCATCTGAGAGCATATTTCTAATGTTCACCCAAGACTTTTGTGCACATACTTTCATTATTATTAATCCCTGATAACATCTCATCTTCATTTCAATTTGTAGTTTACTTCGTGTTTATTTTACTTGATTTCTACTAGTATAACTTCTTAATTTCTTTATTGTTCATCTTAGTTAACTGTTAGAATAGGTTTTTGTGAATTTCTTGTTGAACTTGGGCATATATTCTTGTTAAAACAACTTAGTAGGGACACCTAGGACCCATAATGTTACAAATTGGACTAAAAAGAATAAAAAAGAACCTACCCAGTTATGTTTTCCCTACGCGGCCGCATACCATTTGTGTGCGGTCCGCGTGACTTTGGTTGATATTGAATAACCTCTCTGCACGGTCCGCGTGACCAATTCTGTGAAGTCCGCGTCAATCCTATGTGGTCGCTGATCCAAAATAGTGTGGACCGCGTGGCTAGAGTTCAAAGAGGTTGCATTTTGGTAGTCTGAGCTGTGTGGACCGCGTACACTTTTGTGCGGTCTGCGTCAATTCTATGAGGCCGCAATCCAAATTAGTGTGGTCCATGTAGGTTCTTTCAGAGAACTGATGTGTGCAATGATTAGCTTGTGCGGTCCACGTCCCTTCTATCTGCAATACTATGTCTGCATTCATGAATTGAACTTTAAACTGTCTACTCTTTCCGTGCTTCCACTAACAGCGTTAGATTATATCTCTTGCAGACAATGGTACGTGGAGGTAAACAAATACAATGTTGGGGCAAGAAAAAGCAAACTTGGAGAGGTGGTTCCTCCCGAGGGAAAACAGTTCGGAGGGTTGTGAAACTCACTGCCAAGAACAAGAAGACAATAGAAAAGAATAGAAAGATAACTCGGGAGGCCGACATGGCTGCCTCTCATTCAACAAGCAGTAAGTACGCACCCTCCCGGAGTGTGACGTCAGAGTCCGTCCCCACACACATGTCCATGGAGATTCCAGCACCAGAGTCATCTTCCCCAGAGCAGGCAAATGTGGCCACCTCCAATAAGCCGGGAAATGTAGTCTCGGACTCGTCTGATAAGTCCGGAGCTGAAAAAGGAACAGACGAGCAATACTCTACTTCTCCCATAGCTTCACTATCAGGGGAGAGTGGAAGGTATGCCAATGGTGGTGACCTACAAGTAGGAGACACAGAGTGGACTAGGAAGCCTGAGGAATGGGCAGATAGATTCATCAGCGAGGTAGCCATCCATAAATTCAGGGAGTGAGTGCCCAAGAGGAAGTTGATCCCGGAAAGGAAATTCATAGATGCTGATCTACTTCCTCACAACCCTCACATGCAAGCACAATACCGCACGAGAGAGGGTTAGAGCTTTTTCAAAGAGAGGGTTGGGTTGGCCAATTAGCATATGGTGAAATAATTTTATAGCAGTGTTCACCACGTAGTTCGGGACTCCAAAGCGACGAAGGTGAGGGATACAATTGTGGTATTTGATGGGAAGTCGCTGAATGACTTCTTGGGATTTGAGGAAGAGGAAAAATCTCAATACTTGGAGAAGTTAGCCATGAATAAGGAGGTTCGTCCATGGTTGGCTGAGCATTTGGCAGCCCCGGCACAGTCCTTGCGTGGTTTCACATGCGAAGATTTTCAGGAACACGTTGAATTTCATAGCCAAGGAGTGGTTGACATTTTTATGTAGTTAACTCGACCCTTCCACTCATGACAATTCGGCCCCCTACCCTGAGCTGTATTGGTGGCATCCATTATTGCCGGCTTTCCTTTGAATGTCGGCAATATCATATCAAGAGTGATCTCTCAATTCGGGTAGACCAAGCCCAATTACCCATTCCCAAACACTCTCTCCGTGTACTAAAGAATTGGGTGTGATGAAGAAGGAATATGACATGATATTGCCTCTGGTAGCCCCATATTCATGGTATGATCAGAAGAGTCCTAACAACCCAAAGAATGCCAAGAAGAGTCAGGCCTCCACTTCTTCAGCAGCTGGCCTGTGTGAAGAGTCAGCTGCCACTGGGCAGCTTACTGAGCCCACTACATTGCCCCCCGGACCTTCCACAACACCCCATTATGCCACAACTGATCTGGTGATCCCGGTATCAAAGACTCACAGATTCACCGCCAACCAACTCACACACTCACTTGCTAGTATGAACAATTAGATGTTGGCTGCGACATCCAAGTTGTCCACATTGACCACAGCCGTACATGCTCAGGGAGCATCGGTGACTATTGAGATCCTACTTCTATTGATGAGACTTTGAAGAAAATCCTAGCCAACCAAGAAAAGATAATAGCAGAGCAGGGTAAATTGGCAAAGGCCATTGGGGATCATATAAAGGCTTTAAAGGATTTGGCCATGGAGCATCGGAAGCTAAGAAAGACAAAGGCGTCGAATGAGTCGGTGGAGGCATTGAAGGTGTAGGTAGACAAGCTATTAGCAGATCAGCTGCCACTAGATTTTCCATTTGAGGAGACGGCTGTAGAACCACCAGTTGGGCAGCCACAAGAGGAGGAGCACGGGCCGAAAAAGAAGAGAAAACTCCCTAGTACTGAGGGAGTTGTGATAGCAGTCGCTCTTGAGCATGAGGGTCCCTCCAGTACCCCTTCAGTTGATGAGTCGATCCAGGAGTAGGCACCTATCCCACTAGCACAGCAGCAGCAGGCTGGGGACTAGTGTGAGGTCCCTGCCAGTACAGAGGACACGGTAGCCACTAACCTACACAGAAAAACCGATGAGGCTTGAGTGGCCATTCTATATACTTTGCCTATTTTTGATGCTTTATTTGGTAATTAGCATTGGGGACGATGCTAGCTCTTATTTGTGGGGGTGTGGCCCTACTTTTTGATTAACTGGATGATTCTACATATTCTTTACTTTCTGTATATTAGAAGATATAGATGATTTGTATATAAATCTTCATTCTGAACTTCTGTAGTTGTATATTCTACTCCCCTTGTGTACATATTCATTTTGTTTTCAATTGTGTCTTCTAGTTTCATTAAAAATTTTCATTTTCATTTTAGTTGCAAAGTTAGGCTCGTAGCCTTTTTGATTTTGTATTGGCATTGTCAATAAGCCCTTGGTTTTCTTAATGCCACAGTTCTTTCCAAGGGTAGAGTGTTGTGCGAACCGGGTGGCTCTTCCCAATGATAGATAGCATGACAACTTTCTTAAGGGTTGAGTCAGTTTTTGATTTTGATGTGTTTTGTAGTTAAGGGTACCTCAGGCTAAGCTTCACTTGAGCCTAGCACATTTGCCTCTGATCTTATGGTCAAAGACATTAAGTTGTGTTTAGGATGGTGAAATTCGTGGCCTTGAGACTCTTGTGTTGACGGTCATGTTGGGCCATTGTGCGCTTGAATCGTATCTAAGGTCGTTGTGGGCCATCGACTCCACTTTTGGAAACCCTTGAGTGCGTGTGGTGAGAATTCGATTTCTTGAGCCCAAGTACCGTGCCGATGGTCTAAAACATGCCCCAAGTGTTTGTTGAGGGGAAATCATAGGTGGAACTTGATTTGAGAAATCATTTTAGGTTCTCCTTCATCCAAAAATGCCAAATTGAACAATTCCATGGCCTACCAATCAAAAGATCCCTAGTTCACCCCTTTTGAGCCTTGAACCTTATTCTTTCATGAACCAAGATACAAGCCTATACCCGCTCTCAATTAGACCTTCTCTTGGCACCCAAATCTTCCCTTCAGTAATGGAAAATGACTATGTTTGGGGGTGGGAGACAAGAAAGGCATCAATGTGGTAGAAAGGCACAAAAGCAAAAGAAAAGAAAGGCAATCAAAAAGAGAAAAAGACAAAAAGAAAGAAAAAAAGAAAAAAAGAATCAAAAAGGGAATCAAAAGGATAACAAAAAGTGAAAAAGGTGTGGAAAAGTATACAAAAGGAGAAAGGTTTTAAATTGCAAAAGAAAGAGTGATATTGTATCCCTCTAGCCCCTTAAAAGAAGTGAATTACTCAATTGAGTCAAGAAAGTGTGCCAAAATAAATCAAAAGAAGTGCTTAATGGAAGATTGATAACATTTCAACAAAATCATATCTTACCTTCACCCAAAAGCCTATACAATGACACCTCAAAAGCCCTATTTGATCTTTAGTAAAGGGAAGCCTACATTAGTGGATACTTACATGAAGGGAAATCATATGGTTCTTAGAGCCGGACTTAAGGCCATTTCTTTGTGAGATATGGGAGAGAGTTCATTCACCTCGATTTGTGTGCAACTATTCTAAAAGGTGAGGTTCACTTAAGGAAAGTCGAGAACCTGTGAGTCTAGGTTCCACAATGACCAAAGTGCTAGAGAAAGGTTCCTTGATGAGTTGTGTCAACCCTTGATGCTCTTGTGTCACACTTGATCTACAAGTGTTCAAAGTTTTAAATGTGTTAATGATACATATGAATTGAGGGTAATTGTTAGTTCCAACTGAGGCTCGCTAAGGTTACCTTAGGAAGAACATGAATTACTTGGGTGTTTTTCATTGAGGGATAGGTATCCTTTTATTCGCTTGAGGAAAAGCAAAGTTTTAAGTTTGGGAGAGTTGATAACGATGAATTGTACATGCTTTATACCCCTTCTTACCTGAGCTTTGTGCATAAATCGATGTAGATGAATCCTAAATTGCTTATAAGTTGTGTTTGATTGTAGGTTTGAACGACTAGATGATACATATCACAAATTGGCAACCTGCCAAATGTCAAAAGATAATTGAAAGTGGGAAAAAAGTGACTTGTGCGGACCGCATTGTTCTAATGTGCGGCCACGTAGGAGAGTTCTAAAAGCTGCCAAGTTCAAGCCTGACCTGGGTCCTCCTTGCTTTGCCACACGGCCGCGCAGGAATGTTCTCAGAACCAGCAAAAGTGAAGAACATCCACGCGAGCCGCATCCATTTCCACGCGGTCCGCACTAATGAGTGATCAGAGGCTCAACAATTCAAGGCAAATGCCCATGAGGCCGCATACCAAAGCAATGCAGTCCGCATGGGTAAACGTTATGAGAGTCAACAATTGGACGAGTTCTACTGTGCGGCCATGCACCATTTCCATGCGGTCTGCTTGATTCAACCTATGTGGCTGTGTGGCATTTCTATGCGGTCCGTATCTCCAAGTCCAGAAGCACAGATCTGAAGACCATATGCCTTACACGGCCGCATGTCATTTTTATGCGGTCCGCGCCAGACCCTCAGGGGTATTTTTGTTTGTTTTTTCCTGCGTAGTATAAATAGAACACTTTACTTTTTTAGGTTAAGTTTTGTAATCTGTTTTAGCAGCTGAGCACGAGACATTTCAATTTAGACTAGTTTAGGTAATTTTCTCTTGCAATTAACATGGATTTAAGTAGATTAAGCTTTTAGTTAATGATTATGTTAATTTCTTCTAGTATTTCTTCTATTTCTACTTCTTCCTTGTCTAGCTAAACCTATTAGCTAGGGTTGTGGCTCAACCCCAGTATGGATAATTAATAGGTGTTTTTGCTTAATGCTTGGATGATGTTGGGTGTTTGGTATTTGGGTTGATTGTATGTTTTCACTTAGATTTGGTGGTTGCAAACATAAAGTCTATCTTAGTGGGTCTTGACTCTTCTTAAGAAAGAGAGTCTTTGACCTCACAATTAACCCAACAAGTATTGGGATGGACCCATGAGAATGGTAGTCCTAAGTAATGGGTTAAACCTCGAGAGTAATTACCCCACTTGAACCTTAAAGTTTCTTGGGAAAATTAGCCTAGCCAATTGGTCTTGAGAGAGCCAATTGGGAAAAATTACTCTATCTATGGAGAGGTGTGTGAGTGAGTAATAAAGTGCAACGGTTATCCATATTCCCCTTAATTATCATCCTTGTGTTAGAATTATATACCCGTTAATTAGCCATAAAATAGAAGCTAACGTATTTCTATGCTTAGCAAATACTCAACTCCAATTTGAAGCTCTCTGTGGGAAAATCGACCCCGATACCACTATTGGATTTTAAGTAGTCGCTCCTATTCTTTCTTTGGATTGAGTCTGCACCGATCACAAGCCTGCCAGAAACTCACACTATTATAAGCTAGGGTCTCAGATGATCTAATATGATTCATAGTAAACAGGCAGAAAGAAATCATCATGCTAGAATGAGTGCTGAACTATACATATGTCGTAAACAGGGATACAAAATCAATAAACACATTGTTGTTCTGCTGAAACATAAATCATGACATACCAGTTTCAAAGAATCAAATATAGAGAAAGCAAGAAACAGTATTGTTACAGGCCACAATATAAGCAAACAAGATAGAATACTTTGAGTGTAAGTGTATATTTTTGAAAGACTACTAGTGATGTCGTTAATGAAAGAGTCGTGTATTTATAGTGTGCAAAATAAGAAGAAAAAAGGTAAGAAAATAATTATGGAACTGGGTATCAATTAAGATCCATCAGTACAAGACTTCCTAAAATTAAGGAATTAAAACGGTAAATGAGAAAGGAAATTATTTAAGGAAAGAGATCAAACAAACATTTTGTGCAAAGTAGGCAATTAGGGGTAAATACATAAAGTTTATTTAGGGGCAAAGCTTTGAAATACACGGTTGCATAAATAAGGCAAGAGAAATAAATTAGTAGCCAGTAAATCAAGGATAAGAGATTTTGTAATCACCGGTCCATGAATGAACCAAGTCAGAAAAGCTGAGAAAAGTTTTTAACTTAAGTTGAGTAACAGGGAAATCAGCAAACAAGGAAAGAAATCAATCAAACTTATATAAAGGAAGTTCAAAATTAATCAAAAGTTGAAATCCCTTTTAGAGGGATGTTCAACACATATAAAGAGAACACAACCATGCTAAGGTGAATCTAGGTCAAAGAAAATGTCATGCCATTAAAAATTCAGTAGGTAATATACTACAGGATCTATGTAGTCACGTAGGTTGGCAATGTAGAAGACAAAGTATAAAATAGCATAGAGAAGGTCCAATGTCAAGACCTTAAAGATTTTAGTAGAGACTCAGGATTGCTTAAGAAACAGAGGTTGAAACAAGAGTTTCAAGACTCAGTTGAGCAACAAATTCAAAAACTCGAAATAGTTAGGGCTTCTGAAATCAAAAAAATTCAAAAATGAAGAACAAGCATATCACATAGCCAATTGTCTCAGAACTCGGATGGATCCCCCCAAATTTTCGGATTTTTTTACCATCAATCGAGTGCAGAGATGAGAGGACAAGTAATCAAGGTAAAGAAAGAGGCTAATCGAAACAAGCTTAGGGGTCTGAGACCATTAACATGCTCTTTCAGTTTCAGGAACTCATGAGAAGAATGCTAAAATAACATTATGCGAAACTAGTAGAAGAATCCAGAGAAGTATAGTAAAAGAACAGCATGCGAAACAAAGCAGAAGAACAAAAAAAATAGTAGAAGAATTAGTAAGAAACCTAGTGAAAGAAGCTAATAAGAATAGTAGGAGAAGCACATTATGAAACATATTAGAAGAAACTTAACGAGAAAACAGTAGAAAAACATGCAAAGAGCACAATATAGAAACATATAAGACTAGTAGAGGAAACTAATAAGAAAATAGTAGAAGAAGCTTAACAATAAACATAGTAGAAGAACACATACAAAGAACACAGTAGAAGAAACATTTAAATAACTCAAAAAGAAAACCCTAGACCGGAAAAATATAAATGTTTTGAAAGCATGGCTTTTGATAAAACTATTGAGAAATTTTTTAAATGTTTAGAGAAAATATGGATGTAGAACAGATCTAAATAAAACTAGAAGAACCTCAAAAGCTAGGGTTTCAAAGGAACTCAAACGGTGAGAAATACTTGTATGGTTGTTGATCTAAGCAGAATGGGTCGAAGCCAGGATCGAAACAGAGATGTCTCACCGGAGCAAGGCTGGAGATGGCCATAAAATTTGAACCAACAAGGTATGGATGAATATTTTTTTGTGGTAACACCATGAAACCTCAACAACCAAGCGTGTATGGACCATGGAAGGTTGGTAGGTAGTGAGACCACTATAGATTCAGGCTAGGAGATGGACAGAGAAGGTTAGTGAAACTCCTCAGAGAGGAGGGGAAGGGGGAAGGTTCTAGAGAGAACCATAGATAGAGAAATCGAATCGAGTGAGGAAATGAAAGGGGTTTGGGGGGTCGCTTGGTTTAATTTGGTACGGGCGGATCTAGACCCTTGATCAAAATTGATCAACGACCAAGAATTAATCGGGGTTGGGTCGAGTAGATTTAGGATTAGTCTTGGGTCTTGGGTTTAATATATTTAGGTTGGGTATTGGGTTTAATTAGGCCAAATTAAAAGGCCAAATCTGGCTATAAGTTAAATACCTCCTTTTTCCCCACTTAATTTATAAAAAATAATAAATAAATTTTGAAAATAAATTAAAAACAATAAAAAGTCTAATAACATATAATTTACAAATTAAAGATATCAAATACCATTTTATAAATATGAGATAGATTTAAACCTAAAAATGGCTAATATTGTAATTATGTAATTTTATCCTTAAAACTACTAAATAAATTTTTAAGAATTTTTTAAAAAATGTCTTAGCTAATATGTTAGTGAAAATATGAGAATCCAATAAATGAATCACCAAAAATGATAATTTTGGGTGACAATTATTGGGTTCTCTTGATAAAATAGGGCAGTAAATTAAAATTCTTCGAAAAATTAAGGAAAAATAAAGCAACCTTGGGATATGCTTATATATGCCTGTATAGGCTATTTTGAAGGTAATTTGCGAATTAAAAAAAATAGGAAAAAATTGGGTATCAACAAAGTCACCCACAGGTAATACAATTAGACAATAAATCGAAACCCATAAGTTGACTAATAGTGAGGCCGAGTATGAGGCCATGATTGCAGGTCTCGAGCTGGCTAAACGTGTTGGAGCAGAGGTCATCGATGCCAAGTATGATTCCCTTCTCATGGTTAACCAAGTCAATAAAACCCTTAAGGTTCGAGAAGATCAAATGCAGAGGAAAATGGACAAATTGCAGGTAACCCTATATCGGTTCAAACAACGGACCCTACAGCATGTACCTTGAGAGCAGAACTGTGAGGCTGATGCCCTTCCGAATTTGGGCTCATCAGTTGAAGATGACGAAATTAGCTCGGGGACAATCGAAAAATTTCAAAGTTGGTAGTCGAAGAAGGCCATGCCGAAATAAACTCCACAAGCCTAACTTGGGATTGAAGGAACAAATATATCAATTATCTAAACAATGGGAAGCTTCCATCGGACCCTAAGGAATCGACGACTATGCGAACGAAAGCTGCACGATTCCCATTGGTCGAAGATGGAACATTGTACAGAAGGATGTTTGATGGGCTGTTGGCAATATGTTTAGGTCCAGGATACATTAACTACGTCCTACGAGATATTCATGAGGGTATTTGTGGGAACCATTTCGGTGCCGAATCACTGGTTCACAATGTAATCAGAGTGGGGTATTATTGGGACAGTATGGAAAAAGATACAAAGGAGTTATTTTGAAAATCTGACAAATGCCAAAGACATGCATCGATGATCCACCAGCCCGGGGCTCAACTTAATCCAGTCTTATCCCCATTGGCTTATATGAAATTGGGAATGGATATTTTTGGCCCTATGCCATTGGCCCCAGGTAAAGCTAAGTTCATTTTAATTATGATTGACTATTTCTCTAAGTGGGTTGAAGTATAGGCTTCCGAGAAAGTCAGAGAGAAAGAAGTTATAGACTTCATCTGGGATCACATCATACACCGATTCAGGATACCTACCGAGATAGCATGCAACGATGGAAAATAATTTATCCGCAATAAAATAATGAAGTTCCCCGAGGACCATAAAATAAAAAGGATATTATCGATGTCGTATCATCCTAGTGGAAACGGACAAGACGAATCAACAAACAATATTCAGAATCCAAAGAATAGATTGAATGACTCTAAGGGAAAATGGAGAGAAATATTTCCTGAAGTCCTCCGGGCGTATTGAACAACGTCACAATCTAGTACAAGGGCAATAATGTTCTCTTTAGTGTATGGTGTCAAAGCCCTAATCCCCGTCGAGGTTGGGGAACCCAGCGTTAGGTTTCGATGCACAACGTAAGAATATAATCACGAGGCTATGAATACAAGCCTCGAATTGTTAGATGAAAATAGGAAGCTTCCCATATTAGAATGACAACACAAAAGCAGCCCATCGAAAGATACTACAACCGAAGAGGCATCTTCTAATCGGGGACTTAGTTATGAGAAAATTCACCCTCAATACTCAAGACCCAAACGAGGGGAAACTCGACCCAAATTGGGAAGGACCATATCAGGTCCTCAGTGTCATTGTAAAAAGGATCTTACAAACTTGGCACGACGAATGACAAACAATTTCTAGAATAACTGGAACATATCACTCCTCAAATGATATTATTGCTAAGGTATGACTCTCTCATTTTTTTCATTTGTATTTGATACTAACTTGTTGCAGGTATTCAATCGAAGACATCGAGAAATTCTTCACCACAAAGACTTTGGGTTTTAATGCACACATTAAACTCTTTTTCCCTTAGATCGAATTTTGTTCCAAATGGGTTTTTCCGGCAAAGTTTTTAACGAGGCAATAATTATTTGTGCTACCTGGGGACAATTCAACAGTACCTGAGGCTTCTATACAATCAACCTAAAATATTGGGGGGAATCATTGTCGGATGTTATGTTCTCAAGGAAAATACTATGTATCAACAAGTCTCGATAGGTAAAGTTTATAAAAGGGCCAAATGGTCGAATGAAACGTGTCCTTGTAGATTATTTGAGCCATGATGGAAAAATATGTCGCATGAATGATCTACAAAGAGAAGTACTTTTTCCTTACCGAACGTTCCGTGCCTTTGTGAAATTTCTACTTTACAATTTCTACTTTACTTATGATCTATTGGGCAAGCCGGATCAAGTGCTGATCGCAATTAAAGCTCGAGATATCAACCCCGTACACGGGGACTACCATCCAAAAATTGACATGTTTGAATTATTAAACTCTGAGACCATAAGACCTTAAAAAGTCAATCCCGGGGACTAACATTTCGAAAAAGTTCGAAGTATAATCAAGAAACAAGCCCAAAGGGCAAATATCAAGTTAAAGGCTACGACCAAACTAGGGTTGTTCAGAGACGTCTGAATTCCGTAATCAAATAGGACTTCAAATATTTTCGTAAAACTTATTAAAAAAGGCTACCCTCGGCAAAGTTACAACAGGTTTTGAGAACATCAACCCTCAAAAACCTTAAGAGGTACCAAATTGTTCAAACTATCGAACAAACTTATGCTAAGTCATAACAAAATTTTTCGATAACACTAAATCCTAATGGGTAGAGACTTACCTGTTGCTAAGGCATAATTTTTTTTAATGATTCAACTTTTTATTCCGAAAAGGGAAAGACGCTACTCTTTTAAGGCCATATCGTTCCAATCCAAGAACCTAAGGGCCATTATATTATTGAGTTTGAGGATCCACTCTCGCTCAACCAAAATCGAAGGTTTTTTGCTCCTCCGAGTTTGAGCAAGTACTCACTTGATTCTAGAGACTATACTAATCTAATTTCGATAAGATTTTCACAAGGCAACGAACTGAATCAAAATTCCCACAAGATATAGCATATATAAAACTTATCATAAGGAAAAGTTTTCACAAAACAAAAATTGAAGACAAATGGGAAAGAAAAAGGATCTTTCGTATATGCAAAAATATTTACAAAGACCACTCAGGGTCTTACACAAAAATCCAAAAAAAGGAAAAAAAAAATCTAAGTGTCTAATCTTCCCCAAGAACCTCATCTTTATCTTCTCTACTCATGCTCCCGGAGTCATCATCATCGGAATAAGCAGCACTCTAGTGTCGACCTCAAGTATTTTCGCGTTCTCGATATCGGTGGCAAGGTCGAAGCCATGAATATGAAACACTTTGAGAGTCTCTCTTCAAGATTGAAACTTGGCATGCTCAACGACCTAGTATGATCGAGCCTGGCCAGTGTTAGCCGTTATATTTGCTTGAACTTGAGTAGCTTCAACATCAGCTCGATAGACGACCACCATCACCTTAGCTTTTTCCTTTCTTCTTCCCGCCTCAGATGTGGCCTTTGCAAGCTCCAGCCAACCGAGTCTCGAGCGCCTCAATTTTCTTGGCTCGGGACAAGCTCTCCTCCTCCATGCTTTGGATTTGACGCTCAACCAAAGATAGCTGGGATCGAGCAGTATCTTTCTCTAAAGTGAGGCGATCCATCTTCTACTTCTATGCTAAAGTCTCTGCCTCCTTCATCTTGGCCTCCTCGCAAAGTTGCTCGATCTTTTCTGTCTTCTACTGAACCTACAGGATCAAATTATTAGTCATCATCACTAAATTCATACATCAACCTTCTAAGAAAACTCTTCATTACCTGTTCGATCATGTTGGTCTACTCTTTGTGCGGTTTAGCTAGTTTAGATCAAATATCCTTGATCTCCTCTTCTTTTTTCTCACCGAAGCATTTGAGGGAATCTCTCTCTTACATGATCCTTTTGAGATCGTACTCACACCGGTTCAGCTCGGCCCGGGATTAGGAAAAGGCTTCCCAATGAAATGTCATGGTCTATGGAGGAAGAAAGGAAATCAAGCAAACATAAAAATCAATAATGAAAGCTGTAGTCTACCTCGCTCAGGAGTCGTTGAGCCTCATTGAAAAAGAACGATGCATCCAGTTCAGAAGTATCTTTGACTCCTACAAAGCAACCGTGGAAAAGGTCCTCTTCCTCGTGGGCGATCCTCGCATTGAGGATCTTCATAGCCTGGGCTTCCTGAATTTTCCCCTTGGAAAATGAGGGGAGGGGAGGCGAATCATCAATGTTGCTTAGGGAGTTATCTTGATTTCGAAGGGCCTTAGAACCGGCCCCTTCACATACATACGCCAATTGCTCATTACGGCGTGAGGCGTCTTCAGCCTACGAGGACTCGGGGAATTTTCTCGAGTGACCTATCGAGATCTGCTCTGTTAGAGAATGAACCTATTCGATCATCATCGACTCAACGACCTTTGGGACCTCGGTGCCTCTCTTTCGAGCCACCAGGTCATAGTCAACATCTTCATTTTCCTCTTTTCATCTTGTAGTCGCTGAGCTACATTGGCAGGCAGATCAGCGGTGTCATTCTTTGACTTATGAGCCTTGCCCTTTTTAAGCTTTAGAGTCACGGAGGGCGAGCCCCTTCTCCTTTTCTTCTCCTTCGATGGCTTTAGGGTCAGGGACGAAACCTTCTCCTCCATGTACATGGGCTTTTTCATGACCCTAGTCCACCAATCGTGAACACGTCATGACGGCACCCAGTCACCATGACCAAGTAAGCCTAACTATGCGGAAATAACAACATTTGCGGAATAATAATTTAGAACTAAAACAACTTATGGAATGCATATAACTTGCCGCTTGGCACATACACTTCAACATCACGAATTATAAAACAAAATCCCAAAACACGGAAACTCACAGGAAACACAGGGTATAAAAAGTACATAATACGGCTCTAACATCCGAAAATGTCTACATCAATGAAAAACAGGAAAGGAACTAGCTAAGCTACAAGATAGAATAAGAGGGAGACTCTTCGGTCTGCGGTCAGGGAAGATATACCTCAAGTCTCTGAGAACTCTCATGAATCACTGGTGGTGTGCCTGAGCGGAGGTACCTGGATCTGCACATGAAAAACATGTGCACAAGAGGCGTGAGTACACCACAGCGGTACTCAGTAAGTGTCAAGCCGAACCTCGATCGGGTAGTGACGA
This sequence comes from Nicotiana benthamiana, assembly GCA_034376525.1. Classification (NCBI taxonomy): domain Eukaryota; kingdom Viridiplantae; phylum Streptophyta; class Magnoliopsida; order Solanales; family Solanaceae; genus Nicotiana; species Nicotiana benthamiana. Next base: position 71,976,575 of record CM067323.1, on the reverse strand, counting down.
GGAAGGTCTGGGCCCTACTGAGATAAACAATAATAATGATAATATGCGGTATGAAAACAGGTAAAAATAATAGAAGATGCAGGAAAATAAGACAAAATCTGCAAGTCAATAACAAATAACCAAAATAAGGAATAAGCAAGAAGAAGTACAACTCAATATCAATGATGCCATTAGGATCTCCTAGGATACCGTCCTGTAGTCCTTTTCTCTACTTTCTAGTGGATCTCTCGGGATACCGTTCCTTAGTTCATCATATCTGTATATCCAAAGGATCTCCCGAGATACCGTCTCGTAGTCCAACTTTCAATGTGCAGGGGGATCTTTCAGGAATCAAACCCGCATTCCCAAAATAAATAAACAAGGGGGAGCTACCGTAATCTCACATCCATAGTACAAATGTAAATGCACAATCACAACCAAGGATATCCATAAATTCAAGTATAAAATACCAACAGATAGTTAGTACTAGTCCAACATGCTTCACGTAGTGCTATTTAGGCAAATTGAGCAAATAAGCAGTTAAATATAACAAATCATGCTTTTCTAACTAACGCGGGTTAAACTTACATTTAGAATAGTCAAGTAAGCAAGAGATCACAGTCAAAAAATATTCCAAGTAAAATGGATTTCAACAATTAGCTCAAGCACACGCTCGTCACCTCGCGTACCCGGCATTTAAAACAACAATTAACATATCCCAGGGGGAGAGGTCCCCCACACAAAGTTAGACAAGTCACTTATCTCGAACCGGTACAAAGTCAACTAAGGAACCACGCCATTTCCAAGAGTATATGACTCCAAATGGCCCAAATCTATTCAATTCAATTACCTAACATAAATAACATCGCAAGCAACTGATTTCATTATTAAAATTAAAGCTAAGGTGCAAAAATAGGTAAAATATCCAAAATTCCCCTCAGGCCGGCGTCTCGGAATTAAATAATTTTCATATTTTCAGAACCCTCGCACTCTCACGAGTCTAACCATATAAAAATCTCTCAAATCGGAGGTCAATTTCCCGCTCAAAACTCAATAATTAAGTCTATGAAGTTTTTTCCAATTTTGACCTTGAATTCGAATTCTAATGGTAGGTTTATCTATATATTGATGGAATACAACTAAATAGGGTCAAGAAAACATTACTCAATGATCTTCTCTTTAATATCCACCTAAACTCTCCTTCTTCCGAGCTCCCAATTGTTTGTTTTTTAACTTTTGAATTAACCCTCGGATTATCTCTTTTCCGAACAGTAATTACCGCTTGTGCGGTCCTTCTTATGCCGAACTATGGCCGCCTATGCAGCTTCATTAAATATCCGGCCTTCCGCTTCTACGGTCTCTACATTGCAAAAGCGATTTTGCTTCTGCAAAAATCCTTTCGCTCATGCGGTTCCTGTCCAAATGTCCACACTTCGCTTCTGCGGTTGCCAAGATGCAGAAGTGAAAATACCAAAAGGCAGGTGCTGCAATTTTCTTCCAACTCCAAAATTTGCTCGTTGAGCATCTAAAACACACCCGAGGTCCCCGAGACCTCCACCAAAAACACCAATACCACCTAATACCTTGTTCAACACCTTACCAATCCTTAAAATACCTAAAACAACACCGGAAACCCAATTTAATCAATGATTCAAGCCTAAGAATTTCTAATTTTTTCCAAATATACTTTCGATAAAAAACCTATCCAAACCACGTCCAAGTGACCTGAAATTTTGCACACACATCCCAAATAGCACGACGAAGCTACTGCAACTTCCAAAATTCCATTCCGACCCTCAAATAGTAAGCTCACTATCGGAGAGAAAACTTCAAAATTTGAACATCAACACTTCAAGCCTAAACGAGCTACGGACTTCCAAAATATATTCGAACATGCTCCCAACATCGAAATCACCTACCGGAGCTAAAAAACCATCGGTTTTCCATTCTCAGGTCATCTTCATACTGTTCCGACTACATACTACTTTCCAACACTTAAGCTCTTATTTAGGGACTACCTAAATGACCTCAGAATGGGGAATCGGGGCATAAATTCCAAAAATGACTGGCCGAGTCGTTACATCCTCCCACACTTAAACATTCGTTCGTCCCTGAATGAGCATAAAGAACATACCTGAAGTAGTGAAAAGATGAGGGTATCGACTGTGCATATCGCGCTTGGTCCCCCAAGTCGCCTCCTCGGCCGGCTGACCACGACACTGGACCTTTACTGAAGCGATGTTGTTAGACCTCAACTTTATGATCTGCCTCTCCAATATAGCCACTGGCTCCTCAACATAATATAAGTCCTTATCCAGCTGGACTTAAGTGAAATCCAACACGTGCGACGGGTCATCGTGATATCTCCGGAGCATCAAGACATGAAAGACCGGATGAACCCCTGCCAGGCTGGGAGGTAAGGCAAGCTCATAAGCAACCTCCCCAACTCAACTCAAGATCTCAAAAGGGCAAATAAATCTCGATCTCAACTTTCCTTTCTTTCCAAACTCATGACGCCTTTCATAGGCGAAACCCGAAGCAGAAACTGCTCACCAACCATAAAGGAAACATCACGAACCTTCCGGTCCGTGTAACTCTTCTATCAGGACTGGGCTTTACGGAGTCTGTCTTGAATCACCTTAACCATATCTACCGCATCCTGAACCAAATCCGTGCCCACTAGCCTGGCCTCATCTGGCTCAAACACACCCACCGGGGATCTGTATCTCCTACCATATAAAGCCTCATATGTGCCATCTGAATGCTGGACTGATAACTGTTGTTGTAGGAAAACTCTGCCAGTGGCAAGAACTGATCCCAAGACCCTCCAAACTCAATCACGCACACATAAAGCATATCCTCAAGATTCTTAATGGTGCGTTGAGACTGTCCGTCCATCCGGGGGTGAAATGTTGTGCTCATCATCACCCAAGTACCCAACTCCTGCTGAACGGCTCTCCAGAACTGCGATGTAAACTGAGTACCTCTGTCCGAAATAATAGTAACTGGAATGCCATACACACGGACAATTTCTCTGATATAAATCTCTGCCAACTGCTCCGATGAATAAGTAGTACACACAGGAATGAAGTGAGCGGAATGGTCAACCGATCTATAACAACCCAAATGGCATGGAACTTCTTCGCAGTCTGAGGGAGCCCAACTATAAAATCCATGGTGATCCTCTCCCATTTCCACTCCGGAATCTCCATCTGCTGAAGTAACCCACCCGGTCTTTAGTGCTGAACCTTCACCTGCTAAAAGTTGAGGCATTTAGCTATAAAACCCTCTATGTCTTTCTTCATCCGCCTCCACCAATAATGATGTCTCAAGTCCTGATACATATTCGTGGCACCCGTATGGATGGAGTACCGCCAACTATGAGCCTTTGTCAATATCAACTCCTGAATATCATCAATATTGGGTACACAGACCCGACTCTGCATCCTCAACACCTTGTAATCTCCAATAGTCACATCCCTAGCATCGCCATGCTAAACCATGTCCTTGAGGAAAAGCAAATGAGGGTCATCATACCACCGCTCCCTGATACAATCGAAAAATGAAGACCGAGAAACCACACAGGATAGAACCCGACTGGGCTCTGAAAGATCCAATCTTACAAACTGACTGTCTAAGGCCTGAACATCCATCACCATGGGTCTGTCTAAAGATGGTAAATATGCCAAACTCTCCGCCCGGCGACTCAAGGCATCGGTTACCACATTGGCCTTTCCCGGGTGATAAAAAATAGTAATATCATAAACCGTCAGTAACTCCAACCATCTCCTTTGGCGCAAGTTCAGATCTTTTTGCATGAACAAGTATTGTAAACTCTGATGATCCGTGTAATCTCACAGGGCACGCCGTAGAAATAATGGCGCCAGATCTTCAAGGCATGAACAATAGCAGCTAACTCAAGGTCAGGGATGTGGTATTTCTTTTCATGTATCTTCAGATGTCTGGATGTGTAGGCAATCACCCTACCGTCCTTCATCAATACCGCCCCAAGTCCGACCCGTGAAGCATCACAATAAACTGAATAGGACCCTGAACCAATAGGCAATATCAGAATAGGGGCCTATGTCAAAGCTGTCTTGAGCTTCTGAAAGCTCACCTCATACTCATTTGTCCACTAAAATAGAGCACCCTTCTGGGTCAATCTAGTCATAGGGCCTGCGATCGATGAAAACCCCTTCACAAAACAACGGTAATAACCCACCAGGCCAAGGAAACTATGAATCTCTCTAGTGGAGGAGGGCTTGGGCCAACTCTGTACGGCCTCTACCTTCTTCGGATCTACCCGAATGCCCTCATTCGATACCACGTGGCTTAGGAATGCCACATAGCTCAACTAAAACTCACATTTTTGAGAACTTTGCATATAATTTCTTCTCTCTCAAGGTCTAAAGCACTGTCCTCAGGTGCTTCCATGATCTTTCCGACTCTGAGAGAATACAAGAATATCATCTATAAAAACAACAACGAACGAGTCGAAATAGGGCTTGAATACACTATGCATCAAATGTATAAAGGAAGTTGGGGCATTGGTTAGCCCAAATGACATAACAAGGAACTCCTAATGACCATACTGAGTCCTGAAAGCAGTCTTCGAGATATCCAGCTTCTGAATCTTCAACTTGTGATAACTTGAGCACAAATCAATCTTAGAAAACACCTGTGCGCCTTGAAGCTGGTCAAATAGATCACTAATGCGAGGTAAGGGATATCGGTTCTTCACTGTAAATTGTTCATCTGGCGATAATCGATACACATACGCATAGAAACATTATTTTTCTTCACAAACAAGACAGGAGCACCCCACGATGAAACACTGGGTCGAATAAAACCCTTATCAAGCAATTCCTGTAACTGATCCTTCAACTCCTTCAACTCAGAAGGAGCCATATTGTATGGAGGAATGTAAATGGACTAAGTGCCCGGCAACAAATCAATACCAAAATCAATGTGTTGATCTGATGGCATACCTAGTAGTTCAGTTGGAAACACAACGAGATAATACCGTACCACTGGGACAGAATCAATAGAAGGGGCATCAACACTGATATCTCTTCTCACAAAAGCTATATACGTGGCGCACCCCTTCTCAATACGCTGAGCTTTAAGAAAAAAGATAGCTCTATTGGGAATGTGATCAAAAGTACCACTCCACTCAATACGCGGCATAGCCAGCGTCATGGTCTTGGCGTGACAATTAAGAATAGCATGATGGGGCGACAACTAGTCCATGCCCATGATAATATCAAAGTCAACCATAGCGAGTAATAATAAATCCGTTTTGGTCTCAAAACCACAAAAAATAACCAAATACGATCGATAAACGTGGTCCACAACAAGAGAGTCCCTCATGGGGTTAGAAACATAAACAGGAGAGCTCAATGACTCTCGGGCTATGCCCAAATGCGGAAAAAAATAAGAAGACACATAAGAATAAGTAGAGCCTGGATCGCTAGAACTGATGCTTCTCTGTGACTAACTAATACAATACCTGTAATGACACAATCAGAGGCAACAGCCTCAGTATGATCATGAATAGCATAATATCTGGCCCAGCACCTCTCCTGAGGGTGGCCTCTATCTCCCCAACCTCTACCCCTGGCTGGCTGGGCAGATGGGGTGGCAGCTGGAGCTGTGATCATGGCCTCAGAACTTTGAGAAGCACGCTGTGGCTGAGCAGATGGTGAAGATGCACCCCTACAAAGTCTGAGGAAGTCCCTAACTGTATAACATTTATTGCCACACTCAAAACAATTCTGGGAGGACGCGGCGGCTGTGACTGGCTAGGACCGGGTCTGCTGGACTGACCCTTGGAAGTACCCCACACAGGAGGCGCGCTAGAAACTATATGCGCATAATAAGGCTCCTGAGGTATTGGTGGAGCTAGAGCACTGTTGGTTGCAGGAAGAGATGAATGAACGGGGCGACCCACAAAACCCCTACCATGTCAACCTGCTATTGGAGTGCGAGCACCGGAGTAGTGGCCCAATTCTCGAAACCTCTTGGCCTCTCTCTCTCTCATCATTCCCTAGCGAGCACACCCTTAATACTCTTAGCAATGCTTACTATCTTCTGATAAGGGATGTCCATCTCCAACTCTCAAGCCATGCTAGATCTGATGGGTGGGGCAATGCCCTCGATGAACATGCAAAATCTCTCGTGGACTGTAGCAACCAAAGCCGGTGCATGTATGGCCAACCTGGTGTAACAGATGTCATACTCTAAAATTGTCATAGTACCATGGCGCAAGTGCTCAAAATCTGCACGCCATGCATCCCTGAGGCTCTAGGGAAAAAACTCTCTCAGAAACATATCCAAAAACTAGGTCCAAGTCAGTGAAGCAGCCTCGCCCCGATTGTCTATCTCATAAGTGCTCCACCAATCATAGGCACCTCCCTGAAGGTGAAAGTCGGTAAAGGAAACCCCGCTGGACTCTACTAAACCAATAGTGCAAAGAATATGATGACACTCCTCTAGAAATCCCAAGGCATCCTCCGATGATAAATCGCTGAGCATAGGAGGCTTATATTTCTTAAACATCTCAATCCTCAGTTGCTCGTGCTCTGATACAGCTGACCCACCTTCAGACTAACTTGCCCTACAACCAGTACCGGAATGATCTCCGGGACCTGCTCCATATGCACTTTCTGCTCAAGAGTGCGGGCTGCGGGAGTCTAGGCCCCTACCCCAGCTTGGGATGTGGCTGCAGCGACAGGAAGCAACCTCACCTGAGCAAAGGTGGTGTACATAGATATGAAATGAGCTAAGGTCTCTTGAAGGGCTCGAGTAGTAGTGGCAGTAGACGTGTTGGGTGCCTGAACTCCGACTGGATCAGCTGGTGGTACCTCAGCGGCAGATGGCGCAGGTGCTCTAGCTGCACCACATGCACGTCCATGGCCTCTGCCCCGGCCTCGGCCTATGACAGTTGCAACAGGGGGTTTGGGTTGCCTGATCATTACAAGTAGTATGTGTCCTCACCATCTGTGAGAGAATAGAAGATAGAAGTTTTAGAATCGATATCAAAATATAGCACGACAACGAATTCAATGAAGTGAATATTTTTCCTAAACAATTATATAGCCTCTCGTAGATAAGTACAGACGTCTCCATTCCGATCAGTGAGACTCTAATAAATAGGCATGTGTTCTGTGACTCCTATGAACCTAGAGCTCTGATACCAACTTGTCACAACCCTAGTCCATCAATCGTGAACACGTCACGACGCCACCCGGTCACCATGACTAGGTAAGTCTAACAATGCGGAAATAACAACAATTGCGGAATAATAATTTAAAACTAAAACAACTTAAGGAATGTATATAATTTGCCGCTAGGAACATACACTTCAAAACCATGAATTATAAAACAAAGTCACAAAACCCTCAAACTCATGAGCAACACAGGTTATAAAAAGTACATAATACGGCTCTAACATCCGAAAATGTCTACATCAATGAAAAACAGGATAGGAACTAGCTAAGGTAGAGGATAGAATAAGAGGGAGACTCTTCGGTCTGCGGATGCGGTAGATATACCTCAAGTCTCCGAGAACTCTCCTGAATCACCGGTGTGTGCCTGAGTGGAGGTACCTGGATCTGCACATGAAAAACATTCGCAAAAGAGGCGTGAGTACACCACAGCGGTACTCAATAAGATCCAAGCCTAACCTCGGTCGGGTAGTGACGAGGAAGGTCAGGGCCCTGCTGAGATAAATAATAATACTAATATTGTGCGGTAAAAAAACAGGTAAAAATAATAGAAGCAGCTGGGAAATAAGATAGAATCTACAAGTCAACAACAAACAGCCAAAATAAGGAATAAGCATGTAGAAGTACAACTCAATATCAATGATGTCATGAGGATCTCCCAGGATACCGTCCTGTAGTCCTTTTCTCAACTGTCTAGTGGATCTCCCGGGATATCGTCCCGTAGTTCTTCATATCTGTTTATCCGAAGGATCTCCCGGTATACCATCTTGTAGTCCAACTTTCAATATGCATGGGGATATATCGGGAATCGAACCCACAGTACCAAATTAAATAAATAAGGGGGTGCTACCGGAATCCCACATGCGTAGTCCCAATGTTAATGCGCAATCACAACCAAGGATATCCAGAAGTTCAAGTATAAAACACCAACAGATAGGTAGTACTAGTCTAGCATGCTTCACGTAGTACAATTTAGGCAAATTGAGCAAATAAGTAGTTAAATTTAGGCGAAATGGCTTCTTGGCCACCGAAACTTGCACCGAATTTATTGCCGATATATTAACTTTCGGTTTTCTCATTTTAGCACCCCAACTCAATAAAAATACTTATAATAAACCCCTCTATCAGAGTGTGTATGTCAATTGCCTGATGTGAATACCACGTCAGATACTAATACCGTTTATTGTTTGACATTTGCAAAGTTTGGATCCCATCCCTGCTAAATTTAATTTATCAATTTTTAAATTTCTGTTCTTTTTTCTTTCATCTTCACCATAGATCCTCCAAACCTTTCCTTCCCCACCACTATTTCCAATGGTAAAAATTCAAATATGAATTAGAATTCTTTCAACTTCTGTCATCTAAGAGAAATTGAAGAAAACTTGGAGATAGGTCCTTTAAAGTTGGGGCATTTCATAATATTTGTTTGTAGGAGACCATTGTTTTGGTGATGTGCTTATCTATTGTGTCTCATTTAAACTATTTTTTTCTATGAAAAATAATACCCCCATATCATCATTTAATTACATAAATAGGAATGTGCTTCTTGTAACTTCAATGTTATTGGATAAATTAAATGATAAAGAGATGGAATATATATATATATATATATATATATATATATATATATATATATATATATATATATATATATATATATATATATATATATAAAGAGAGAGAGATGGAATAGTAGTTCATTTTCAATGTAGGAGGGGGGGGGGGGGGGTGGGGGTTAATGACTTTTTCTATTTTTTATATGTTTGTCTTTTATTTACTTTTTTCTTATTCAGCTTTAATATTTTTAAGTTCAGTATTCTTAGTGAATCTCTTTTTCTGCGTGATTAACATGCAATTTGACCACGTCACCTGCACTACTGCCACATAAGCATAGTCAGGTCAAAGGTGTTCACTTATAAGCAATGGATTGAGTTGGGTGCTAAAATGGAAAAACCAAAAATTCATATATCGGCTTTAAAATTCGATTCAAGTTTAGGTGGCCAAGAAACCATTTCGCCTTAAATCTAACAAATCATGCTTTTCTAACTAACACAGGTTAAACTTACATTGAGAATAGTCAAGTAAGCAAGAGAGCACAATCTAAAATATTCCAATTAAAACGGATTTCTACAATTAACTAAAGTACACGCTCATCACCTTGCGTACCCGGCATTTAAAACAATAATTAATATATCCTAAGGGGAGTGGTCCCCCCCACAAAGTTAGACAAGCCATTTACCTCGAATCGGTACAAAGTCAATTAAGGAACCACGGCTTTGCAACGAGTATCTGACTTCGAATGGCCCAAATCTATTCAATTCAATTACATAACGTAAATAACATCACAAGAAACTGATTTCATTATTAAAATTAAAGCTAAGGCGCGAAAATAGGTAAAATGACCAAAACGCCCCTCATGCCAATTTTACGGAATCTAATAATTCTTACATTTTCAAAATCCTCGTACTTTCACAAGTATAACCATATAAAAATCTCCCTAATTCGAGGTCAATTTCCCACTCAAAACTCAATAATTAGGTCTATGAAGTTTCTTCCAATTTTCCCCAATTTTGACCTTGAATTCGAAGTCTAATGGTCGGTTTAACTATATACTTATGGGATAAAACTAAATAGGGTCAAGAAAACATTATCCAGTGATCTTCTCTTCAATATCCACCCAAAATTGCCTTCTCACGAGCTCATAGTTCTCTTCAAAACCTACGGTACCGCTTATGTGGAACTATGGCCGCTTGTGCACCTTCACTAAATATCCGGCACTCCGCTTCTGTGGTCTCTACATCGCAGAAGAGATTTCGCTTCTGCAGAAATCCTTCCGCTCCTGCAGTTCCTGTCCAAATGTCCACACTTTTCTTTTGCGGTTGCCAAGCCACTTCTGTGGCTCCGCTTCTGCGGTTCCCAAGCCACAGAACTGAAAATACCAGAAGGCAGCTGCTGCAATTTTTTTCCAACTCAAAAATTTGCCCGTTGAGCATTCGAAACACATCCGAGGCCTCCGGAACATCCACCAAAAGCACCAATACTACGTAATACCTTATTCAAACATCTACCAATCCTTAAAACACCTAATACAACACCATAAACCCAATTTATTCAATGATTCAAGCCTAAGAACTTCTAATTTCTTCCATATACGCTTTCGATAAAAAATCCTATCTAGAACACGTCCAAGTGACCTGAAATTTTGTACACACATCCCAAATAGCACGACAAAGCTACTGCAACTTCCGGAATTCTATTCTGACCCTCGGATCAAAAATTCACCCTCAGACCGGAAACTTCAAAAATTCAAACTTCGGCACTTCAAGTGTAAACTAGCTACGGACTTCCAAAATACATTCAGAACACGGTCCCAACCCTAGAATCACCAATTGGTGCTAACAGAACTACTGATTTTCCATTACGAGATTGTCTTCACACTGTTCAGACTACGGATCATTTTCCAACACTTAAGCTATCATTTAGGGACAAAGTGTCCCAAAACACTCTGAATCTTAGTACTAAAAGTTTCGGCAAACCAAAATAGCAGAAAAAGACTTAGGGGGAAGCAGTAAATGGGCAATCGGGGCGTAAATTCCAAAAATGACCGGCCAGGTCATTACAGGCTTCATGATGGCATCTTTCCTATGGTTTATATAAAAAGAAATCAAGCATAAGAGGGAAAAACATTTTAAAGCCATCAGATACGTGAAGGAAAAGCTTATTGTGATTTTTGGCCTCTCATTGGCTCCTTTATAAACCGCGCCATGAGCGCTTAGCATATGAAGAGGTTGAAGCTAGGGTGCAGCCCCATCCCTCAAGGTCCAGAATCGCACCAGGCATCCAAGCAACCGCTACATTACAATAAAATGATGTTAGTAAAAAGAAGTAAAAGAAACAAAACAGTGAATAAAAGCCAAATAAAGGATCGAACTTACACTCCATATTCCATTTCTCCGAAAATTGCATCTTCTTGGCCGAAATTAGGTCAGAAGTTTTCACTCGAACAAACTGACCCATCCACCCGCGATCCTTGTCCTTGTCTATGATTGGGAACAACACCTTGATGGTCTGAAGTTGAAGCTTTATCAACCTACATTGAAAAGGATGGGGCCTATACAGCCTGATGAGGGAGTCAAGGGTGAAAGGCATCCCTTCTTTTTGCTCGCGAAAAATCGAAGCAAAATGACAATCCGCCAAAAGTAAATATGGATCTTGCCTAGGTTTATTTGGTATTGCTGAAAACTGTCGATGATAATGGGATCGACAGGGCCCAACGTGAAAGGATAAGTGTAAACACTCATACCCTTCCACGTGGGTAGTAATGTCTTCCTCGAGAGACGGAATCACCATCTCTTTCTTCTCCCAATGGCAATCTTCCTTGAACTATTCGAGGTCGCTCTCAAATATCGAGCATATGTACCTAGACATCGGCTAACACCAGCAAGGGATAGAAGAAGTTCTCTAAACTTTAAAGTCAGAAGTAAGATGATACCCCATCTCGGGAATGCACTTCTCAAGGCGCGGCTCCACCAGTGTTTTATCACCGGCGGGCCGCGATGAAGAAGCTTCTTCCTTTTAAGGAAATATTTTGGATATTTTTTTCATTTTAATATGGATTCAGAGAAAGAACAAGATGGGATTTGTTGTTTTGTAGAAAGGTTGGTAACGAGGCCTAGAAATTATGCAAGAGGAGATAGGCTTAATTGGATATGAAGTGCTTTAAAGAAATGCAAAAAGACTTGAAAAAATTAGAGGGGTTTTGAAGATTGGTGCAAGAAAATTCAAAATAAAAGTTTAAAGAAGTGATAAGGAGACCTATTTAAGGATTCACGACGAAGGTTCAAAGGTACTAGTGGCCGACCATCAATTGATCTTCATTAATGATCTTGGGAACTGTACCGATGTGATGCTTCGGTCGCTTACTTCATAAGGCTGGCGTCATAACTGGTCGAGGCATAAAATTGAAGGCTCAGTTCTTTCTTCTCATTACACTATATACCCGATATTCGGAGCGCCAGAGATAGAAGTGGCGGCAACAATAAAGTGGAAAATTTCCATCTATTTTTTGTCTGGCTCTTGAAAGATTGTTGTAAAGCAACTCTTTTCTACTGCAGAAAGATAGGATCACTGCAGTTTGCTTGAAAGTCAATGTATCTGCATTTTTAATGTGACTACAAAATGACATCCATTTCTTTTCTACCATGGAAAGTTATATTTTAATATTTCAATGTGTATAGTCATTATTAGTTTGGACCCTTCATTAATTTCACTGATGTAATACTTGATGCTTTGAGTTGAATTCTTTCTTGATTTCTCGGCTCTCTTTCACCTTGAGGGATTGTGATGGTTAACTTCTGTATTTGATACAGGATTTTAATTCTGGACGTGGTATGTATATGTTACTTTATCTAATTGTTGTAGTTCGTTATTTTCTCGTAGTTAAATGTATGATTATTGTATCTTTTGTTTCTTTACCCAGCTTCTTCCTCCTGAAGAAGAGAAAGAATTGAAGGAGACATTGCAAGACCTGATGGGAAAAGGGAAGAAGGTGAACATTGAACAGAAGGTACATTATGATACTGATAATTATTTGGTAATTCTTAACAATAGAGTACGCATCTGCTTATTATGTTATTTCCATTCTTGTTATAGAATTTGGGTAGAATGTTTTTGACATGTCGATAAGGACTAGGGCACGCCATATGGAGAGACTCTTGAAGGAGCCTCTCAACTTCTGATCGTGTCGAAGATCGTTCTAGTTATTAAACCCTGTTGTGGTTTTAGCTGAAGATGAACATCCTCTTTAGTTGGATTACTTGAATTGTTTCTTGTAACGACCCGACCGGTTATTTTAAGCTTTTGCACCTTGCTCGTCAGTTATCGGGCATGACTTTTCCCATATGATGGATTATGATTTATGTGAATCGTGGTTTTGGTTATTAGGGTAATCAGAATGAATGTGGAAGAACAGTTCTCAGTTTGAAGCTTGAAATTTGAAATGTTTGACCAATATATGACTTGTTGGTATATGATATCACATCAAAATATTTATGACTTAATTAGTTCCGTTTGGTGATTTGGGACTTAGGAGCGTGATCGAAATGCATTTTGAAAGTCAGTGGAAGGTTTAGGCTAGAATTGGCGAAATTGAGATTTTGGCATTTTCCTGTTGATAGGTGAGATTTTGATACAGGGTCAGAATGGAATTTCAGAAGTTACAGTAGTTCCGTTGTGTAATTTGGGATGTGTGTGCAAAACTTAGGTTATACAGACATGGTTTGGTTGGGTTTTTGATCAAAAGTGGAAATCATAATAGTTTTTAAATCCTAGACTTTAATTTGATGTGATTTTTGTATTTTAATGTTGTTTTGAGCATTCAAGAGGTTGGGATGAGTTTGAATAAGGTTATGTGACTTTTTTGTATTTTTGGTTGAGGTCCCGTGGGCCTCGGGCTGGTTTCAGATAGTTATTGAGAAGTCGAACATGGAGTTTTACAGCACAAAATTTGTTGCCTCTGTTGTTTCTGCACATGCGGATTGTGAACGCAGGTACGATGTTGCTAGTGTGTAAAGGATACCACAAAAGCGGCATTGGCCATAAAAGAGAAAACTTTGACCGCATCTGCTGGGCCGCATCTGCGATACCTGGGTCATAGATGCAGAATCTGAAGGAGTACATGAAATCCACAGAAGCGGGTGTTTTTTCGTAGAAGCGGAAGCGCAGGTGTGCTCATGGAATCGCAGGTGCAGAGGTGCTGGGCAGAATGTATGAAAAAAATCACTTCGCGATTTTTAGTCATTTGTTCACCATTTTTGTGCAATTTTGAAGCTTCGAGCTGTGATTTCAAGAGGGGAGCAAGTGTATCCATGAAGGTAAGCTACTTGGGCATTGTACCTTGTGTTTATGGTGATTATTTCATTGCTTAACCACGAAAAGTAGTGAAAACTTTGAGGAAGAGTTGGGAAATTAGGGCTTGAAATTGGAGAGTGTATTTTTAGAATTTGAGTGACCACATGAGATTGGGATTTGGTAAATTTGATTTATGAACTCGTGAGAGGATGAGGATTACATTGATGTTAATTTTATAGAGTTCCGAGAGGTGGGCTCGGGGGCCGAGTTTGAGCAATTTCGAGATTTTGATGTAAATTAGATATTTTTGTATGGGCTTTGTTCCCTTAGTATATTTTAAAGATTATGTGCTGATTGTGGCTAGATTTGGAGCATTCGGAGATCGACTTATGCGGGCAAAGGCATCACAGTCTAGAGTTTGGACCAGATTGAGGTAAATAATGATAGTAAATATTGTCCTGAGGATTTGAAACCCTAGATTTTACATCGATGTGCTACCTTGAGGTGACACATGCTAGATGACGAGCGTGGAGTCGTGCTCTGTATTGTGAATAGTCATGTATTTGATTTAAGATCTTATGATATTCTATATTTTAGAGATTCATATTATATTTTGGGTCGTATGCCACGTTTGGGGCCTTCTGTCGACATGTTGAGACCCTTAGGGGCATTCTCACTATTTTTCCTCTCTCTAGTTATTTTGAAAGCATATCCTCAGTCATGATTTACCTGTTTATTTTTTAATCCTGGTTTTATCACTTTAATTATTAAAATGTGAAAAACTATTTGGGTTGAGTTCCATGTTTACTTATGGTCCGAGTGATCGTGAGATTGATGAATGAGATAGACCGAGAGTCTAATTGTGAGGTTAATGACTGAGGGAGGCCAAGGGCCTAATTTTGAAGATTATATATTTATGGATCGGGCTGCATGCTGCAATTATATATATATATATATATATATATATATATATATATATATATATATATATATATATATATATATATATATATATATATATATATATATATATATATATATATATATATATATATATATATATATATTGGATCGGTTTGCATGCCGCAGCGATATAACGCTTGAGATGCTACGCTGCAACGATTATCTGGATTAGGCCGTGCGCCGCAGCTATTACTATATGGTACCTATTGACTGTGAATGTTGATTGGTATGAATTTAGTCACGAGTTACTGAGAAGCTTGCCTGAGGGGCGATAAATATATACATGTACATGAGTGATGCTTTGCCGGAGGGGGCTGTTTATGAACTTATCGATTTTCACTCCTCTTAAAAGTGAGTTTCTATCGACTATGTTGATTTATTTACTACTTTCCCTCATCTTTATTGTGAGCCTCTATCGAAAATCTTGAACAAATATTTTTAAAGAATTTCCAATTAAGCTGGGGTTTTAGGGGATGTTCACAATTTAATCACTCATTTGTCTTTGTTATTTCCACTGAGATTTTCACGTTATGAGGTCTTTACGATTCCTGTTTTTGACCGAGGGGCTGTATACGAACTATGTTTTGCTCGAGGGGCCGCTTACGATTTTCATCTCTTTAATTATAATTTGTATTGAACCTCTATTGAAATTTTTAGAAAGTATCTTCAAGTGATTTTTACTAAAAGCTGGATTTTAAATGAGACGATTGACTCGTATTCCGATTTGAAAGCTTTATGAGCTTACTGAGTTTATCATAATATGGATTCATCACTTCTTACAGCTCAGACTTTATTTACTTTTATTACTTTCTAGGTTGGACTACTCATATTACTCCATGTACCTTGTGTGCAGATTCAGGTATTTCTGAGCTTGGTGTCAGTTACATCGGAGTTAACAAGGTAGCTGCCTGGATATCGTGGCTCTGCTTTCTCCCTCTTTATTCTTCCTTATAAATAAATTGTGGCTTTTCCCGACCATGTTGGTGTTGATGTTGTTAGACAGTTGTAGTAGATACTCATGAGTAGTGACACCCCGATGTCGGGCTTGTATGTTGTTTTTGCACTGATCATTCAGACTTACATTATGAAATATTTTGTTTAATTAAAGGCTTAAAATGACTCTTAATGATTAAAGGGTTAAAATGTGTGTTGTATTGGCTTATCTTGTCTTCAAGAGAGGCGCCATCACTACCAAGTCTGTGTTTTGGGTCGTGACAAGTTGGTATCAGAGCCTAGGTTACATAGCTCTCACGAGTCATGAGCAGATTTAGTAGAGTCTCGTGAATCAGTACGGAGAAGTCAGTGCTTATCCTCGGGAGGCTGCAGAACCTTTAGGAAAAACATCACATTCTTGAATTCTTATCACGCGACCTTGATTCAGCTTGGAATGTAACTCTTTGAATTACTTCCAGCGTTCGTATGCGCGCATGACTGCTCAGTATTAGATGTGCTTCGATGGATTGTTATTCCCTGATTGAGGTGCGAGATGTGATCTTTGTGTGTTTGATGTTGGGCTAGTCTAAAAGACTTGAGGCCGAATTTTTACCTATAGATTGAGCACCGAGGTGCTGATTATTTGAGCCGTGTTTTGAACTTATATATTTGGTAGTACCCCTATTAGTAGAAGTGATGGCTGGATAGTTACATGATGAGTGTGATGTGACTGTGAGATGTATTCATATGATTTAGAATTGACGAAAAAGGTCTACTGGAGGATAGAAGAACTATTAGGTGCTTGATTTCCATCTTAATTCAAGGTATAGCCCCGAGTTATGGGGGTGTGGAGAACCTTTTCATGTTTCCTAGTTGGGAGTGAAGTAAATTTCATGTTACGGTATGATTTTAGACTCAGGAAGATTAACTGACTGCGTAATGTTTATGACGGTGGAAGCTATACAAAAATATTTGTTTGAGGCTGAGCATGTAGGGTTATCTCCTGCGGAGTGTTCTGTAGCTGTGTGATCCTTATGTTTTCTGTTAGGAGATCTCATTTACAAGTGTAATATATGTGTTGCAATTTAAATTTAGGTCACTTAAGAGAGTGAGGTTCAACTGTTACGAGGGTGAGTGCGAGATTTGCATAAGATTAAAGTACTAAATGGTCTGTGTTTTACGAGCTTATGAAGGATTGAGTTTGATCTCACTAGGGTATTGTGGCAGCAATAGAGTATATGCATTATGAATTATTGTGTATGTTTTGATCTATGGCTTCAAGCCAAGTGGGGGAGTCTGCTATTTCTTAGTTGATTGAACGGTTATATGCTATGTTGGTTCCAGTTTGAGGCATACTGGTGAATTAGTTATGGCTTACGGAGATTGAGACCAAGGATGTCTCGAGTAAAGGAAATTTTTGACAAAGGTTATGTCATGCTTCATAGGAGTATGAGAATCATAGAATGTCTTCAGTTGTTGTTGGTAATGGATGTTCGGTGCATAGAGCAGGAAGTGTCTTGGTTGTTCTAGGATGAGGTTACACTCTGCGGTGTCGGAGTGCAATTAAAGGATGGGTAATTCTGTTCGTTTGATCAGGCTAATTGCAGTTTGGGTAGAGTAAATGACTGTTGAGAATGGTTCTAATGTGTTCATGACTCTACATGTAACAATTGGGTATTTTAAAGTTATATATGTTGTTAGAAGTAGAGTTTTCATTGGAAGATGTCAAGACTTGAGGTATTTTCTATATTAATTATGGAATTCTATGTATCAGTATCAGGAAGGTAAAGGTAAAAGATTTAGATTCCAAGGAAGTCTCTTCAGAGCAAAGTATTTTGAATGTGGTGCTTTTGGGAATATTTAAGAAAGTATTCAGCGGCTTATAAGTCTTAGACGATGTGGTTTTGTGCTTGGGACTCGTGTAGTGAGTCTGGGTTGAGGAATTATGGCGCTGTAGCAAGAAGAAGAGTCAAGCTGACGGTAGATCAGAAGGAAACTCGGATATATGGGATAGCTTGGTAGTAGACCGGATCGGTATGGTTGGGATATGATTAGTTCTTTGGATGCTTATGAGGTAATGAGTTTATACAGGTGTTTCACGATAATGCTCTTGGGTTTTAATGGACTGTATAGCTTGGTTGAGTTAGAAGGATTCAATCCTTTAGCGATTTAGTTTTGTGCAAATGAAATTTGGAGAGCATTAGATGGTTTCCATCACAGTTAGAGAGGTATATTTTTTCCTATTGGCATGAGAAGCATGGGATGCATAGTGATTTACCTCTAAATGGGATCAATGGCAAGTTCTTGGCTAGTAGTACAGAATTTCTTATGGTTCGGATGGGATATGAAATTCTCATGGTTATCCTAGATGGTACGTGTTATGCGGGATGTGGTGTAGGATTGAGATTTGCAGGTGTAAGGTCACGTTTCAGATTTAAAAAAAGAGATCACAAATTCTTAGATAACATGGGCAGCTTCAGGTGACTAGATAAATGATATCAATGATTAGTGTGGCTTGATGAGGGTATACATTTTAGAAAAGGTGATGTGTTTGCGCTACAGATGCTTTATTAGTATTGTGGCACTATCTTGTCCGATCGATAGATGATATTCGAGTCTGTTTGGTGGCTTAGAAGGATTATAGGTGTACCTCTCATGAGATGATTGAGTGCTAGAGGTGTGTTATATATGTGAGCGGCAGTTTAGGATAAGGTATGGTAATTCGTGTGCTTTATGGACTTGGAGACTAGAAGTTCTCATATGCAGGTTAGCTCGTGGTTGGGGACGACAAAGATGTGAGTAACTTAATCAGATAATAGTGTGCGCTATGATTCACTTATTGTGAACCTTTGAAGGATTATTTATCTGTTGTGTGTGACTAGAGTTGATGTGTGGTTCATTGGTAGACCTATATGGATGTTTTTTTTTGCATCGAGATGGCTTTGTTGACTTCGAGCTGCCATTGGTGAGGGATGTATGGAATTGGTTGTTATCGAGCTACTAGTAATCAGGGGGATGTATGAGTTACCTTTTCGTGTGGCAAGCCGTTAGGATTTTTTTATTATAGGCACATGTGGTGCGGTGTTATTAGGGCCTCTCAGTGGAACTCGAGCGGGAATAGCACTGGGTATTGCTTGGTGGATGGCATATGAATTATGTCATTTCCAGTTGTGTGGTGTTATGTAATTTCCTCGCGGTGGTTATGATGATTGCTTTGGTTTTAGACATCATATTGCGCACGGTTGTCGATATTAAGCATAGTAACTTATGATGTCTCATGTGGACCAGTGTTTGGATGAGGTCGCACACTGGAGCGAAGCTATGTGGAAGTATGATCCTACAAGTTAGATTTGTGTGTTCTGTTTTTACAATGTGTGGCGAGTTCTCAGATTTGTGTTGTGGAGGTACTAGTGAGCTTGCGGTACAACTTTTTCATTTGAGTCATTTTCATGATTTGAGTATGTTCGGATTGTGGCTTATTGGTGCATGGATTGCACAAGTTGTGGTTTTAGTCTCTATTGATGTGTCAATGTCACCAGAGTAGTTATGTTGGACTAGGTGAGATCGTCAGGATATTTAATGACTGCAAATGAATTTGATTTCAGCATGTTGGAAGGATAACATCGAGGTTTAGCGCGTAAATTTCGAATTTCTACGTTGTCTGTATTGAGCTTTTGCACCTTGCTCGTCAGTTCTCGGGCATGACTTGTCCCGTGTGATGGATTATGACTTATGTGAATTGTGGATTTGGTATTCAGGGTAATCAGAATGAATTTGGAAGAACAGTTCTCAATTTGAAGTTTGAAATTTGAAAAGCTTGACCAAGATTTGACTTGTTGGTTATGATCTCGTATTAGAATTTTTATGATTTGGTTAGCTCCATTAGGTGATTTGGGACTTAGGAACGTGATCGGAATGCATTTTGAACTCCGTGAAAGGTGGGCTTGAGTTGGCGAAACAGAGATTTTGGCGTTTTCCGGTTGATATGTGAGATTTTGATACATGGGTCAGAATTGAATTTCGGAATTTGCAGTAGTTTCGTTGTTTCATTTGGGATGAATGTGCAAAATTTCAGGTTATTCGGACATGGTTTGGTTGGGTTTTATTTTATCAAAAGTGGAATTCGAAAGAGTTTTAGAATCCTAGACTTGAATTTAATATGATTTTGGTGTTTTAATATTGTTTTGAGCTTTCCGAAGGTTGGGACGAGTTTGAATAAGGTTATGTGACTAGTTTGTATTTTTGGATGAGGTTCCGAGTTCCTCAGGATGGTTTCGGATAGTTATTGAGAAGTCGTACTTGGAGTTTTGCAGTAGAAAATATGCTACCTCTGTTGTTTCCGCACTGTGGATTGGTGACCGCTGGTGCGATGCCGCTAGTGCATAAAGGAGACCGCAAAAGTAGTGTTGGCCGCATAAGCGGAGATTTTGACCGCATCTGCGAGGCTGCAGGTGTGATACATGGGTCACAGATGCAGAATTTGAAGGACTAAGTGAAATCTGCAGAAGCGGAAGCGCAGGTGCACTTATGGGATCGCAAGTGCGGAAGTGCTGGGCAAAATGTATAAAAAATGCCCTTCGCAATTTTTATTCATTTTTCACAAATTTTTGTGCGGTTGTAGAGTTCTAAGATGTGATTTCAAGAGGGGACCAAGTGTTTCCATGGATGTAAGCTACTTGGACTTTATACCTTGTGTTTATAGTGATTATTTCATTGTTTAACCATGAAAATTAGTGGAAAATTTGAGGAAGAGTTGGAAAATAAGGGCTTGAAATTAGAGAGTGGATTTTGAGAATTTGAGTTACCATATGAGGTCGGAGTTTGGTAGATTTGATATGTATGAACTCGTGAGAGGATGAGGATTCCATTGATGTTAATTTTATCGAGTTCCGAGACGTGGTCTCGGGGACGGGTTTGAGCAATTTCGGGATTTTTTATGTAAATCAGATATTTTCGAGTGGGCTTCATTCCCTTAACATATTTTAATAACTATGTAATGATTGTGGCTAGATTTGGAGCATCCGAAGGTAGATTGGTGCGGGGAAAGGCATCGCGGGCTAGAGTTTAGACCAGATCGAGGTAAGTAATGATTGTAAATATTGTCCTTAGTGTTGAAACTCCGGATTTCACATCGTTGTGCTATCTTAAGGTGACACACACGTTAGATGACGAGCGTGGAGTCATGCTCCGTTGGATATTGTGACTTGATCCGTCCCGTGGGACTGTTAAGTCGCATATTTGATTTGAAATATTAGAATATTCCATATTTTAGAGATTGATATTATATTTTGGTTGTATGCCATATTTGGGTCCTTGTGCCGACCTGTGGAGACCCTTAGGGGCATTTTCACTATTTTTCCTCACTTTAGTTATTTGGAAAGCATATCCTCAGCTATGATTTACTTGTCTATTGTTTAAAACCTGGTTTTATCAATTTATATCTTAAAATGTGAAAAACTATTTGGCTGAGTTCCTTGTTAACTGAAGGTCCGAGTGATCGTGAGTTTGATGAGTGAGATAGACCGAGAGTCTGATTGTGAGGTTATTGACTGAGAGAGGATGAAGGCTTGGTTCTGCGAATTATATAATTATGGATCGGGCTGCATGCAACAGCAATATATAAATATATATATATATATATATCGGGCTACACGCCGTAGTGATATCTTGGATCGGGCTGCATGCCACAACGATATAGTGCTTCGGATGTAGGAGCCCCTCCGGAGTCTGCACACCCCCAATGAGCACGGTCGCCTATATATATGGATCAGGCTGCACGCCGCAGCGATTATCTGGATTGGGCCGCGCGCTGCATCGATTACTGTATGGTACCTATTGATTGTGAGTGCTGAGTGTGAGCGATGATTGGTAAGAATTGAGTTACGAGTGACTGAGAGGCTTGCCCGAGGAGCGATAGATATATACATGTACATGAGTGATGCCTTGGTTGAGGGGCCTGTTTATGAACTTATTGATTTTCACTCATCTTTAAAAGTGAGTTTCTATTGACTATGTTGATTTATTTACTACTTTCACTCATCTTTATAGTGATCCTCAATCGAAAATGTTGAACAAATATTTTTAAAAAATATCAAATTAAGCTGGGGTTTTAGGAGATGTACAGAATTTAATCACTCATTTGGCTTTGTAATTTCCACTGAGATTTTCATGTTATGAGGTATTTATGATTCCTATTTTTGCCCGAGGGGTTGTATAGAAACTATGTTTTGCCCGAGGAGCCGCTTACAATTTTCATCTCTTTAATTATAAATTGTATTGAACCTCTATTGAAACTGTTGGAAAGCATCTTCAAATGATTTTTACCAAAAGCTGGATTTTAAATGAGATGATTGACTCGTATTCTGATTTGAAAGCTTATTGTGCTTACTGAGTTTATCGTAACGTGGATTCATCGCTTCTTACTACTCAGACTTTATTTACATTTATTACTTTCTAGTTTGGACTACTCACATTACTCCCTGCACCTTGTGTGCAGATTCAAGTATTTCTGAGCTTGGTGGCAGTTTCATCTAAGTTAACAAGGTAGCTGTCTGGCGATCGCGGCTCTGCTTTCTCCCTCTTTATTATTCTTTATGTATAAATTGCGGCTTTCCCCGACCATGTTGGTCTTGATATAGTTAGACATTTGTTATAGATGTTCATGACTAGTGACACCCCGATATCGTGCTTGTATGTTGTTTTTGCATTGTTCATTCAGACTTATATAATGAAACATTCATTTAATTAAAGGCTTAAAAATGACTCTTAATGATTAAAGGGTTAAAATGAGTGTTGTGTCGGTTAGACTTGTCTTCATGAAAGACACCATCACGACCATATTTGAGTTTTGGGTCGTGACATTTCTTTTTCATACAATGTTCTTCTATTTCTTGCAAATAAAAGCGTACTTCACCTTTGAATTTTCCAAAGGAAAACCCTGATGATGGTCAATTGTTTTGGGTCCATTCGCGTTTTGCACCCCACACTACAAGAAATGAGGTTTTTAGTGACGGATTTCAACAACGACTATATTATTCGCCACAAAAGGTAGGTGATTTAGTGACGTTATATTAAATTTGCCACAAATAATTATAGCTTTGGTACAACTATCATAGTTTCTATGAAAAGGATACTTTTAGCTACAAGTAAACTTAGGTCGCAACAAATACTTGTAACTATACCGCTAAATTTCACTTTCACGCTAAAATAAAAATTTGATGTAAAAGTGTTAGTAGCAAATAATAGATAGTCGCCATGTATAATAATGTGTGGCGACTTAGTCGCCACAACAACTGTATTTTAAATTCTTTAAATATTATAAAATTAGTCTTTTTTCGGAAATAGATGGGGAAAACCAAATGTCTGCGAACTTTTGCTTCCCGCGAAATCAAAATAAGGAGCCAAAAAAACCCTACAATTTTGTTTCAATAAGGTAAAAAGATCTCTTTTACAACTACAATTCTTCCAAATAAAGAAAACCTAAGGAAAGAAGTTCCATCTATATGGTGCAATCGCAGAAGTAAACTAGCGAAACAGTTGATTTGCTCTGCACAGAAGTTCCATCTATATGGTGCAACTATTATCGCATAAGTAAACCAGCGAAACAGTTGATTTTCTCTGCTTAGATTTCGGCTTTCTCTGCTGAGATTTTGGCGTTTCGAATTTCTCCATTCTCTGCTCGTCGGCGTTCTCTGCTAGTCGGCGTTCTCTGCTAGTCGGTGTTCTCTGCTCGGATTTCTCCAGGAAATATGTTTTTCCCTCTTTGTGTTTTATGTGAATTCACTCAAATTACTCCAAAAATCATGATGTTATGGTTTTCTATTAAATTGGTTGAGTTGATTTTATGAATACTTCCGATTGATCAAATTGAATTTTCTCTTAGACTGATTTTGACATACTTATGCTTCATATTTACATCTATTTTTGGGAATAGTTATGTATTAGTTACACCGTTTCTTGCTTATCACTGTGGTTTCTTCATAATCATATGACCTCACTTATCCTTCTCAAATAGACTCTCAATTAGTTCTTCCCGGTTATCTTTATTCTTGTTCTTAGTCGACGACCCGGTGGATGAGTCATCCACATTTAATGGGGTTGAAACAGGTTGGCGTACGATATGGAACTGTGTTATTGGTGGTTTGCCCACATTCAGTACTTTTACCGCAGTTGTAAGTTGTGACTTCATTGATCTTTTAAAGATGAAATCCTGTTTCCTTTTCTAGTATTTAGGCGTGGTATAATGCTGGTGGCGTGCTTCCAAACACTCAAATATATTATTTCCAAATTTGCTGAGGAAGCATGACCAAAGCCACATGCTTTTTCCATCCATTTATTTGCGACACTATTTGATGTCAATAAGCATGAATGACTTAATTCAATTTACATGTTATGTAATGTAAGATGATAAACAATATAGTTTTTGTTAGAAGTGAATGCAAAGTTAGTTTGATAGATAAAACCATCACATTGTGGTTACAGTTTAAACTGGTTAATAAATTAAGAATTCTTGAAACTTATTTGTGACAGGTTTTGGATGGTTTTGTTTATTTGTTCTTAGTCTGTTAGCTTCTTTTTGTTTTGTTTGATGAACCTCGTCCTTAGTTTGTTTTTTAAACCATGAATTCTCGTCCTTTAGCCTTGTACTGCTTATTCTTCTATTGGATTACACATGACCATGGTTTACGTCATTATACATTTTTTTTTTTTAGCTCAAAACTAACTAATATCCACTTATGTCTAACATTCTATCAACTATTAAGAAACAAAACTAAGGATAACAATTGAGCAGTTTAAGCCCTTCTTGCCACCTTTTACATTTCCTACTCCTAGTATGAATCAATAAAGCTATCTCCTTGCAACATTGTTCCTCATCAAACCTTGCATCTTCAAATCTAAGTAAATTCCTATACCTCCAAATCAATGCAACAGTGGTGATAAATGCTGTTGCAGTAAGTGCCTTCAGCCAATTCTTACTCTTCACTTTGTTGCATATCCAGCTAAGTTCATCCTCCCAGCAGCTGATTCTTCTTACATGTCCCAGCCATGCACATATTCTACTCCATACTCCTCTTGTGATGTCACATTCAAAGTATAAGTGCTTGAACTCCTCATCTTTCAATTTACAGAAGGTGCATAAGGGAGGAATGTGATTACCAAAATGTTGCAGTCTCTCAATAGTAGGGAGCCTGTTATGGGCAGCCATCCATACAGTAAACCTATGCCTTGGGAGAGCATTTGAGCACAACATAATGTTCCTCCAAGAGACCTTAGGAAACACAGGCAGCAGAGAGATGTACATATTATGAATTTGATACCTTCCATTCCTGCATACACTCTGCAGTCTGTTGAACATGTTACCTTGTAACTGACTATTCTCCATCACCAAATCTTTGCAGCCAATAATCTTCTTTACCACCCAAGATGAGTTGGAAGGAATATTGACTGTTTGAATGCAATTACTCTTTATGTAGTAAGAGTGTACCCATCTTACCCATAAACAATCCTTTTTATTAGCCAAATCCCATAACAATTTTGTGACTGCTGCTTTGTTCCAGATATGTAGCTTCATAATGTTGAGTCCTCCAGCTGAAATAGGCTGACATATCCTATCCCAGGCAATAAGGGCCCTCTTGGATAAAGCCTTTCCTGACCAAAGAAATGATCTACAAGTTGCTTCTATTGTCTTCAGTACCTTCTTTGGGATGATGAATACCTGTGCCCAATATGTTTGCATTCCAAAAATCACAGCCTTGATGAGTTGAACTCTCCCTGCATAAGATAGAAACTTAGCTGACCAACATGTTACCCTTGCTGTATCTTCTCAATAAGTGGCAGGTAATGTTGAATGGATAACTTCTTGGAATCAAGAGGAACACCAAGGTATCTGAAGGGAAGCTGTCCTTCAGTATACCCTAGAACATCAATGATCTCCTTCTTTGCATCCTGAGTAACTCCAGCAAGATATATAGCACTCTTGTTTATATTTGCTTGTAATCCAGAAGCAGCAGAAAAGATAAGAAAGGTGCTGTGTAATATATGAATTGAGCCCAGATCAGCCCTACAAAACATAAGTAAATCATCTGCAAAACAGACATGGGATATATTGAGCTTTCTGCACCTAGGATGGAAATTAAAGTTTCCATTCTTATGCAGTTGTTGAAGAAGTCTGTTCAAATACTCCATAGCCAATACAAATAGATAAGGTGACATAGGATCTCCTTGCCTTATTCCTCTCTTAGCATTGAATGGTTTAGTAAGCCCACCATTCATTACAAGAGAGTAGCAGTTGAGACACAAGATATTATCCAATTTGTGAATTTTGCAGGAAATCCCAGAGAAATAAGAACTTGCTTAAGAAAACTCCATTCTATAGTATCATAAGCTTTCCTTAAATCCACTTTCAGGACACATCTAGGTGAAACTCCTTTCCTAGAATATCCTTTAAAGATCTCATGGCTGAGTAAGATATTATCCATAATACTCCTTCCTTCAATAAATGCAGACTGTGCTGGACCAATCAGATTACCAATTACTATCTTCATCCTCCTGGTAATCACCTTAGAGATGATTTTATATAATGTAGTACAGCATGCTATAGGCCTGTAATCCTTTACAGTGATAGGGGTTTTTATCTTTGGCACAAGAGCAACTGCAGTGTGTATTTATCATATGAGGCATTTGACAAGTATTAAAGAACTCTTTAGTTGCATAGTATATGTCGTGCTGAACTGTCTCCCAGCACTTTGTAAAGAATTCAATAGGAAAACCATCAATTCCAGGGGCCTTGTCTCTAGGCATATCATTTATAGCTTCACTTATCTCCTTCATGGTAACTGGCCTAATGAGCTCATTTTGTTGATCAGTGGAAAGACACTGGCCATTGCTCATTATATCAATGTCCACACAAGGAAGCTCAGTAGAAGTCTCCCCCATTAATGATTGAAACACTTTAATAAATTCCTGCTCAACAGCAACAGGATCAGTTAGCTTAATACCTGTGTCTGTATAGATGGATGATATTGTGCTTTGGTCTGTTCTGATTTTCCATTGTGAATGGAAGTATCTAGTATTTGCATCACCACATTCAACCCACACAGCCTTAGACTTCTGCCTCAGTACTTGCTCCTCTATATTGTTCCATTTGTCCAGTTCAATTAGTAAGCTCCTTTCCTCCTGTATCAGCTCCTGAGAAAGGGAGGTCCTTTGCATTTGATGCTGTAGGATGTCTAGTCTCTCTCTTGTCTGGATAATTTGCTGCTTGTACTTGGCTAGATGAGTATTTAATGCCTGTAGTCTCTCTCTTGTCTGGATAATTTGTCTGCTTGTATTTGATCCTGGTCCCTCTTACAGTATACCTAATGTGGATCCATGATTGTGGTAACATGGAATATTAGGGGACTTAATCAGTCTCCTAAACAAAAGGAATTGAAACAATTCCTTGTAGATAATAAAGTAGATGTAATAGGTATACTTGAAACTAGAGTTAAAGAACACAAGGCTAAGATTATACTTGGGAAAATTGCTAAGGGATGGCAGTGGAAGTGTAATTATGAAAGAGCAACCAATGGGAGAATCTGGCTGTTGTGGAAGACTCATATTCATATCCAGATAGGTGCACTATCTGATCAGTACCTACATTGCTTGGTGGAGGATTCAAGAAGTGCAATTAGATGTCAATTTACTATCATATATGCACACAACACAGCAACACTTCGATCACAGCTTTGGAGTGACTTAAAGGCAATAGCTATACCTACGTCATTATACATTGATTTAGCATCGATGATACACTTGGCCTTTAAAGATTAAGTTTTGCCCCTTAGAATTTAGGATAATTGTTTGGAGATCGATCATAAGTTATTGTCAACTCATTTGATTTCCTATGTAATTTAGGTCCTTGTATCCTATGTTATTTGATTTCCTATGTAATTTATTATTTGTTTTGCACTTTGGAGGTGAATTAATATTAGATATTCTATAAGACCAAATGCTAGTATTAAATTAGTTTTTAGAATATTCAATGTGTTCTCATTTACTATGTTTCTAAAGTCGTATATCCTAGTGTTTGTACTTGTATATATGAGTTCAACACTTGTTTATATAACGTGGTTAGTTTTGGTTAGTGACGTGCTTACATATTTTATTGCATTTTTTTTTGTAGAAAATAGCAACAGATAAAAGTTGGTTAATATTAAGAATAAATGTGATAAAAGGTATATTAAAGGAATAGATAACTTTCTTAACTGGGTATACAGTCAACCAAATGTGAGCACTTTGATAAGATGTCCTTGTAAAGGGTGTAGAAATACAGAGTACATGTTAAAAATCCAAATAAGAAGACACTTGTTGAGAAATGGGTTTTGGGATAGTTATAAAGTATGGGACTTGCACGGAGAGGTGTTGGTAAGAGTTGAAAATTCTGATGTGATAAACAATGATGAAGTAGAGGATGATAATGTTGAAGAAGATTATATTACTGGGATGATTCGTGATGCTTATGGATATGCGAATACATGCAAATAATCTTCCACACGACAATGAAGAACCAAATTTGCAAGCACATAAGTTCTACAAATTATTTGACGATGCTGAGACAGAACTTTAGCCTGGTTGTAAAAATGTGTCCAAGTTGTCTTTTGTGGTTAGACTACTTCACTTGAAGTTCCTTAATCATTGGACCAACAAATCAATGGATGACTTGTTGAGCTTCTTTAAAGAAGTTCTTCCGGTGGAGTCATTTGTTCCAAATTCTTTCTATGAAGCAAAGAAAGTACTTCGAGACTTAGGCTTTGGGTACACCAAAATAGATGCGTGTCAGAATGATTGTATCATATACTGGCGCGAGTATGCCAATGCACAATCAAGTCCTAAGTGCAGTGAGTCTAGATGGAAATCAAAAGAGAATGGAGGCAAGAAAGTAGCTAATAAAGTCTTGCGACATTTTCCTATCAAACCAAGACTGCAGAGATTATACATGGCAAGAGAGACAGCAAAAAAGATGAGGTGGCATAAGGAGGAACGTGTTGATGATGGTATCTTGCGGCCTCCGTCTGATGCAATGGCATGGAAATCTTTTGATGAGAAATATCCTAGCTTTTCTGCTGAACTAAGAAATGTTTGATTAGGTTTAGCAAGCGATGGGTTCCAGCCTTTTGGGAACATGAGTTCCAACCATAGCATATGGCCAGTCGTACTAGTTCCGTATAATTTACTCCCCTAGGATTGCATGAAGAGTGAGTATTTCTTGATGACACTTCTTATTTAGGGTCCTAAGTGTCCAGGCAATGATATAAATGTATATTTAGAACCGATGATTGAAGAATAAAAAGAATTATGGGAAGGAGCAGAAACTTATGATGCACACTCAAAATCTAACTTTATGATGCGTGCAGCTATCATGTGGACAATTAATGACTTTCCTGCATATAGGAACCTTTCGGATGGTCAACCGAAGGCAAATTTGCATGCCCTTGCTGCCACAAAGATACACAATCGATTTCATTACGTAGTAAATTGTATTATATGGGGCATCGTTTCTTCCTTCCATTAGACCATCCATGGTGAAAAAACAGGAGGTTATTTGATGGGAAAGTGGAAAAGGGAGTTGCACCTAATCCTTTAACAGGTGAATATGTAATTATGCAGCTACAAGGGTTGGGATGTGAATTTCAGTAAAGGGAAAAAGATAAAGCGTAATGCCCCTAATAATTCTTACAATTGGAAGAACAAAAGTATTTTTTTTCGAATTGCCATATTGGAAGACACTTTTGCTACGACATAACCTTGATGTGATGCACATCGAAAAAATGTGTCCCATAACATTTTATCAACTGTGATGAATGTGGATGGGAAGACAAAGGACACGTTAAAAAGTAGGTATGGTTTGGTGGACCTTGGTATTAGGCAAGGTTTGCATCCAATTCAGGATGGGAATAATGTGTTGTTACCGGCAGCATGCTACGGATTATCCCTAGAAGAGAAGCTGAAAGTGTGTAATTTATTAGCTAATTTGAAGGTTCCTGATGCCTTTTCATCGAATATTTATAGGTGTGTCAAGGTTGAAGAGAAAAAGATATATGGATTAAAAAGTCCAAATCACCATGTATTATTGGAAGATATTTTTCCATTAGAAATTTATGGTATATTGCCTAAGGAAGTGAGTGAACCAATTATCGAAATAGGAAATTTTTTTAAGAATTTATGTTCTAAGTGCTTGACAATTGAAGATCTTGATATCTTAGAGGCTAAAATTGCTATCACATTGTGCAAGTTCCAAATGGTTTTTCCTCTTGCGTTTTTCGATGTCATGGTTCATTTTCCCATTCATTTGGTAAGAGAGGCAAAACTAGGTGGACCAGTTCAATATCGGTGGATATACCCTTTTGAAAGGTAACATGTTATCCTTTAAATTTCAATATTATAATTTCAGAATGTCACATTGTTTTTAACTAGTCATTTGTATACAGGTATTTGCGAATACTTAAGTCTTATGTTCGCAACTATGCTCGTCCTCAAGGATCAATTGCAGGAGGTTATTTGGCAGAAGAAAGCCTCACATTTTGCTCGCGCTACTTAAAGAATATCTCAACCAAGCTCAATAGGCCAGCTAGGAATGATGATGAATCTGTGTTACATGGTGAGATATCTATCTTGAAAAATTATGGACGAATAAAAGGTGGTTCAGATCCCGCCCCGCTATCTCGTGATGAGTTAAACCAAGCAACCATATATGTGCTTCAAATTGTGAAGAAGTTTGGCCATTCCTTGAGTAAGTTTTTAGAGAACTTCAAGATAATTTTGTGTTAGGATAGTTCAATTATATTTTCCTAACTAACCCATTATTAAAATGTAGGGAACACGCTAGAGAGTTGGAAAGACAAAGTGCAATAGGGGATGGAAGGCAGAACAATGACTTTTTTTATTGGTTTCGTGCACATGTAAGTGATGAATAAAATGACATGTTGAAGAAATGGTCTATCCCTATTTCTTCAAAAAAGTTCATTTTGAAGAAATGAACTTCAACAATGAAGAACTGAAGTTTCTGCATTTTCCAAAAATGGATCTCTGCATCTGACATCTTGATCTGTCTAGTATGTGTCCTTCCACTCCCTTATTGCCTTCTCCTTACCCCATACACACAGCCTGCTACTTTCCTCAAAATGCAGCTGACCAAAAGACCTGATGTTGCACATGTGCATCAGGATGCCCTGCATCTCCTGAAACCTAGAAAATGCCCTGCTGCTGTTAACAGAGTGCAGCAGATAGCTCTGCATCTGCAGGCTACAACATCTGCACCTATACTCCTGCACTCCTATACTCATTAGCATTTCTATACCTGCCTCCTCCCTATATTCTCTTTCCCCTATATCACCTGCCTGGCTCCCTGAATCCCAAACTGCATCACCTAGTCCCTCTATAAAAGTAGCCTCCCATCTATCAACCTTGAGTTTGTTTTTCCCAGTTCTCTCATAGATTCCATAAGAAATATCTTTGCCTGTATCTTTGTATCCATACGACCTTCTATTGTGGTAAATACTTCATTCGCCTATAGCATCACCCAAGGTGACATTAAAAGCAATCAAATTGCCATTGCACATCTGGGCAGAAGCATATTTGTCCTTGTATCTGGGCAGAAGCATATTTGCCATTGCTTCTGCCACCTATATCTGTAGCAGAAACAATCAGATTTCTTCATTAGAATTGCTAGTTCACTTTCTCTCTCGGTTAATGCCCTCTCAGTTTCATAAATTTTATGTTGCATCATCTCCTTGTCGCTTTTCATCTGAGCAACCACCTTGTCTTTGCTTGTCAGAGGTCAAAGTTTGAATTTTATTTTAGTTGTAGAGGTCAATGCTCTTCTTAGTTTGCTTAGCATCTTCTATAAAGAATCTGCTCTTACTTATAAATTGAGTATGTTGTTTATTTGCCTAACTCTTGAACAGAACTGAACCAGGGATCTCTTAAGTTAGTTTTGCCGATATGCTACTTGTAGAGATATTTTCTTTAGTACATGCATCTACTAATTTTGTTCATTATATTTTTTTTTACAATGACAGGAACAAAGAACTTCTACAATGAAGAAATGAAGCTGCAGTAGAGCAGTTTACAAACATTGGAGTAGTTTGAAGTTTTTGGAGTATTTTTTTTAAAAAAATTATTCTTTTTATTGAGGACGTGCAATGACAATGTTACTTTAATTTTTTATTGAGCAGTTTACAATGATTGTTTACACTTTTACCAAAAGATTATATACAATTCTATTTCGTGAAATATATTGTTCACACTATAAATAGGTTGTTTCATTATTTGTGTTTGACTACTACTAGCATGAATCTATTATAGTTTTATATATATATTTTTTAAAACAGGAAATTTGTATTGTAGCGACTATTGTTGTCACGAAAATAATACTATTGTAGCGATATTTCGCCGTCACAAAAAGGTTAGTTTTGGTAACAATCCCCTATTGCCACAAAAAGTAAGTGAATATTAGTGACAATAAAATTTGACACAAAAAGGCAAGTAATTGGGGCAACTAATGCTGTCACGAAAGATACACCTTTTGTGGCAACAATAATTCGCCACCAAAGAAGACTATTCAGTGGCGACTAACGTCTCATGAAGGTGTATTTTGTGTCAATCATAGTTAACTTTTGTAGCGATTAATGTTGCCACTGAAAGCATATCTTTTGTGTCGACCAACTTAGTCGTGATGATTGAGTTTCAGCCACTGACTATAGCCAACGATTATAGGCTTACCACTGATGGTCTTCTCTGGCGACTTTTGTGCTTTCAGTAGCGACGTTTGTCGCCACAATAGACCTCTTTTCTTGTAGTGACGTGTCCCACCATTAAAGTTTGGGGTATATTTGTGCAATAGTATAACGGTAAGGACACTTGTGAACGAATACTTAAACGAAGGATAGTTTTAAACTATTTTTGATAGTACAACGATATATTTAGTCCTTTTCTGTTTTTCATTTCCTTGCAAAATAATTAAATCACTTTTTAAAATTTTCTATGAGGGACAAAAGAGGAATATAAAATATATGTTTTTTTTTATAAAAAATTTCCCGTGAATCCTTTCCATTATTTGAATGCAATTATTTTCTCCATAAACAACTAAGCTTTGCTTCTAAAATCTTTTGAGTTACTAATATTCTATTTCGCACCATTGAGAGCTCCGGTATGTGTACAGTGGCAAATTCATTCAGGATTTTTATATACCATTACACTATTAGAAACTTTATTACTCTTATTACTCAAGTTTTGAATTAATTACATCATATATAAAAATTTACCAATTATATACATTTTAGGAATTAAATGAGTATTCCTTATATTAGGAATCAATTATTTCTCATCCTTATTTTCTCTCTCTCTCTCTCTCTCTCTCTCTCTCTCTCTCTCTCTCTCTCTCTCTCTCTCTCTCTCTCTCTCTACGTATTTCTCTACCTCTCAATTCCTAATTCCATTAATCCAGAGCAAAAGAAAAGAGAGCAGCAATTCCACCATTGACAACCATTAAAAAGCTTTGAAGCTTTGAATTCGAATTTGAGTTTTCAAAAATACTATCTATTTGAATTGAGTGTTGCTGCAAATTATTGAAAATTCTCTCTACCTCTTCTCTATCTCTCAATCTCTAATTCCAATAATATAACGCAAAGAAAAAGAGAGCAACAATTCCAATATTTACAGCCATTAAAAAGTTTTAAAGCCCTGAATTCAAATTTGAATTTTCAAAAACTATTATTTGTTTGAATTGGGTGTTGTTGCAAATAATTGAGAATGTTGTTTGGAGTTTATATTTCAATTTTGAGAGTGTTTTGGTGAAGATTAGACTTGATTTTGACAAAATGTTATATACTTACGAAATTGTAGTAAAGTTGTAGTAAATTTGTAGGTAAATTGTATATTGTTGCAGTAAAGTTGTAGTAAATTTGTATAAAAATTATATTTAAATGGTATATAACTGGGGTAAAAATAATGTGTGAAAATATTAGATAAATTGTATAATATAGAATTAGCCGTATAAAAAAGGTTCACATTGGTATTAGAAAAATAAATTTGAGTTAATCTAATATATTGTTTAAGACAAGAGGGGTTGCTCTGATGGTAAGCAACCCCCACTTCCAACCGAGAGGTTGCGAGTTCGAGTCTCCCCAAGAGCAAGGTAGGAAGTTCTAGGAGGGAAGGAGGCCGGGGGTCTATTTGGAAACAGCCTCTCTACCTAAGGGTAGGGGTAAGGTTTGCGTACACACTCACTACTAAAATTGTTTGAAAAGAGAAAATAAACTGAAAGCACAACTAGTTATTTTCAACTGCATGCTCCCGTCGAACTTCTAGTACGTACGCGCAAAGCATAAAACTGTTGCTCCTCATCTTAAAATTTCTAGTCAACTGAAAGTCACTTTTACTGATTTTAGACCAAAAGCAAATATAAAGTAATTCACTTTTCGAAAACAAATCATTTCAAAGGACACGAAATCACAAATTCTTATCATGAAATTAAGACGCAATAATTTACGTATTATTATTTGATAAAAAGATCAACTTTTATTAATCAAAAAGAATGGGGAAGGAAGTACTCCTTCTGTTCCACTTATTTGTTTGATAATATTAATTTGTAACAAGAAAATGATTTTGAATAGTTTATTGAGTAGACACATTGTTCATGGATCCTAAGGTTTCAAAGTAGCACCAATATTGACTGGCAAACACCTGATCAAAGCAGCAAGACCAAGGCTGAAAGTGAATGGGAAAACAGAACATATGCTGCTGCTACAAACTTGTTTTTAAAATGAATGTTGTATTTCGAGGCCTTAAAAATCTATCTTGATTTGTGTGCATAGTACGAACGAGTAGTCAGAAAGACTATATGTGAAAATCTGTGAAAAATGATAAATTTTAACTATAAAATAAATTAATTTGACTTCGATCAATGTTTTGAGTAAACGGAATCGGAACCGTAATTTGATGGTCCCGGAGGGTTTGTAGGAAAATATGGGACTTGGCGTATGTCCGGAATCGAATTCCGAGGTCCCATGTCCGAGAAATGAATTTTTGAAGAAAATTATTTTCTGAAACGTTGTATAAGGTATGTAAATGAATTTTGATTAAAACTTGATAGTATCGGGCCCATATTTTGGTTCTGATGCCCGATACAGGTCTTATATATGATTTAAGATAATTCTGTGAAGTTTGGTCAGAAACGGAATTTATTTGATATGATTCGAACCTTACATGCAAAATTTGATGTTAAAAGAAGTTTTGGGAAATTTAATTGATTTTGAGGTTTAATTCGATGTTCATAATGTTATTGGTAATTTGATTACACGAATACGTCTGTAGGTTATTTATGAGGTTCTGTGTGTGTTTGGTTTTGAGCCTCGAGGGCTCGGGTGAGTTTTGGATAGGCCACGGGGTGAATTTTTAGACATAGAAAGTTGAAGATTTTAGCTGGTGTATCCAGGCCTGCAGCTGGCTCGCAAATGTGAAAAAACAGCCCAGGCCTGCCTTGCTCGCAAATGCGAGGCTTCGATCGCAAATACGATTACCCCTATTTCAACCTTGAGTCGCAAGTGCGACGCCCCTCTTACAGTTCCCATATCGCAAATGCGAGCTTCCCTTTGCAATTCCCAGGCCAACAGAGGTTGGGGTGCGCAATTCCCACATCTAAGACCTGCAAATTTTATACTTAGACGATTTTCAACCCACTTTTCACATCTTTTCAAAACAGAAACTCCTTAAGGCGATAACTCTCCTTTCCAATCGAATTTAAGTTAATATTTACTCATTTTCTTTAATTATTAACATCTTTTAACATGATTTCAACTCAAAGTCAATAATATTTATGAGAAAAATTAGGTATTTTAGGTAGAACCTTGGTTTTTTCAAAAATTGAGGATTTGGACCTCGATTTGAGGTCCCATTTTAAAAGAAATTACATATTTGGGTTAGTGGGACGATGGGGTAATCAGGTTTTGGTTCGAACATCGGGTTTTGACCATGTGGGCCTGGGGGCGATTTTTATCTTTTTGGGCAAAACTTTTGAAAACTCATTTTCCTACATTCAAATTAATTCATTTAGCGTTTATTCATGTAACTAAGTAGATTGTGACTAGATACGAGTTAATTGGCAGTGGAATCAAGGGGTAAAGCTATAGTTGAATCGTAAATTGTGTTTGTGGTACCGAGATAAGTGTTTGGTCTAACCTTAGCTTGAGGGATTAGGAGTCGAGTTCTATTTGCTAAGCGGTAATTGTTGAGTATGTCGTATAGGCGTGGTGACGAGTATCTATACATTTGTGTCTAGCATGCTCGTGAGTCTTTATATTGTGATTATCATGACTTCATTGTATCTTTCATGCCTTAGTGATGGTTTCTATTTTTTGAATAAAGTTTGTGGAAGGAATTTTGACATATAAACATTGAGGAGCATTGGCTCAAGTTGCATAATGAATTATGAAAGTATAAGTGATAATTGAACCTCTAGAGCATTGGCTCGAATTGTGAAGTCAATTGTAAAGTAAAAGTGAGAAAAAGAAGAGATCATTATGTTGCCACTCTTGACGGGTTATTGTTTCTTTATTTGTTATATCCCTTGCGAGGATGTTGATATTATTGATGTTGTTCCCTTGCCGGTATTCTTACTATGATTTCATTTATTCGATTGCCCTATTATTTGTGATTGTTGTTTGGGTGAGGAAGAGAGTTAAAGTACGAGGGGTTATACCGTACATTATTTTGGTGAAGAAAGAGTGTAAAGAACGAAGGGTGATGCCGTGTATGATTGTGAGGAAGGAGTGTAAAGCATAAAGGGTGATGATATATCGCACGATGTACCATTCCGTGCTGATTATATTGATTATATGATGTGAAAAGAGAGTAAATTACAAAGGGTGATGTCGTGCACATTTTTTATTATATGATTTCTTGGTGAGGACGAGAGTAAAAGCACGAAGGGTGATGCCGTGCATTTGTTGATTTTTCATTCTTTCTTGATATCCAAGTTATATTGTTTCTTTTGTTTACTTAATGTCTTTCTATTCGGCATTGATATCTTCCCCGCAGCATGCTCCCCCTCTCATACTTGATTATTTATTTCCGTACTGCCTTTTTGCTGTATATATTGAACTGCACATGTTTATTTCGTAGTCTGATCCTAGCCTCGTCCATCCTTCGTCGAGGTAGGCTAGGCACTTACCATCACATGGGATCGGTTGTGCTGATACTACACTCTGCACTATGTGCAGATCCCTGACCTGCTCTTGGACCGTAGTTAGAGGCTACCTTCTGTCTACACTGAGATATATGGTAGACCTACAGGCGTCCGCAAGCCCTAGCGTCTCCCTCTATCCCTATTCCCTATTTGATTTTCCTTGCATTCAGATACAGTGTATTTGTTATTTTCTTCAGAGTTTGTGTGTAGTAAATCTTAGACCGTCTGTGACACTGTGACACCAAGTCTTGGGTGATTAAGGCTTGAGTAATTGTAATATACGTAGATTTCAGATATTTTATTATTGTCTTCCACATAAATTTTAAGTTCCGATGTTTATACGTTATCGCCTTATATTTGTTAAAAATAAAATAAATGGAAAATGAAGTAAGTAGTTAAAGGATTGGTTTGCCTAGTTCACATTAGTATGTACCATCACGACTCCCGAGGGTGGGAAATTCGGGTCGTGACAAGTTGATGTCACAGCTCTAGGTTACATAGGTCTCACAGTTCATAGACAAGCTTAGTAGAGTCTGAGGGATCAGTACGTAGACGTATGAATTTATCTCGCAGAGGCTACAGAGTTAAGAAAAACTTTACATTTATTCTCTCCTATCGTGCAGTTTGGTTTCTCAATGCTAATTGAATTTCTACTCTATTATTTTGCAGATGGCGAGAACATGCGCTTCCTCATCCACTAACAATCATTCCGAGCCCCAGCAGTAGCTCTCACAAGGTGCAGAGGGTGAGGCCAAGGCCGTGCTAGAGGCCGAGGTATCGGCAAAGCTCAGCTCCGAGCAACAGCAGCACCACCAGCATCAGAGCCTCAAGTTGCTTTTGACGATGAGGTTCTGAACCCAGCAGTTCTGGTAGGACCAGCTCAGCTCCTAGAGAGATTTATTGCTACCCTAGTACTCCAGAATGCTCTAGTCCGTCTAGTGGGCCTTTTGGAGAGCATCACGCAGGCATGCTTGCTTCCTATAGCACCAGCTGTCTATCAAACTGGAGGAGGAGTCCAGACTCCTGCTACTCGCACTCCGGAGAAGGTAGCTCCCCAGTTTCAGACATCAGTTAGACGAGTTGGGGCAGTTCAGCTAGGT
Source organism: Nicotiana benthamiana (assembly GCA_034376525.1). Lineage (NCBI taxonomy): Eukaryota > Viridiplantae > Streptophyta > Magnoliopsida > Solanales > Solanaceae > Nicotiana > Nicotiana benthamiana. The sequence continues at coordinate 71,938,302 of CM067323.1, read as the reverse complement.
GTGGTAGCTCAGACCGGTGATGGAGCAGTGATTTCTGTCGATGCTTTGTAGAGGTTGGACAGGTTCAACGAACGATTTAGTACCAGTTTCAGCGGTGCATTTACTGAGGATCCCTAGGATTATCTAGACAACTGTCGTGAGGTTCTCAGGAACATGGGGATAGTTGAGACACTGAGGGTCGATTTTGCCACTTTTTTCTTGTCTGGATCCGCCAAGACTTGGTGGAGGGATTTTTGTTTGGCTAGACCAGCCGGATCGCCAGCTTTGACTTGGGAGTAATTTACGCAGCTATTTCTAGAGAGGTTTCTCCCTATCACATAGAGGGAGGCCTATCAGAAGCAGTTTGAGTGTCGCTAGTAGGGATCTATGACTGTTGCCCAGTATGAGACCAGATTCATCTACTTGGCTCGTCATGCTCTTATTATACTTTCCACTGAGAGAGAGAGAGAGAGGGTGAGGATGTTCATTGATAGACTTATTCGGTCAATTTGTCTTCAGATGGCTAGAGGGATAGGGCGTGAGATTTCCTTCCAGGAGGCAGCCAATGTGTCCAGGATTGTGGAGATGATTCTGTCATAGGGATATGGTCATGGGTCGGACAAGAGGCCCCGTCATTCAGGAAGATTCAGCGTTAACTCGTTTGGAGGTAGGGATTCGTATGGTAAGGGCCATCCTCTTGGGCCTTTTTAGTCAGTACTTCAGGTTTTTCACGGTTCTTCAGGTGGCCGTGGTCCTCAGATGCAGTGTTCTGATCAGCAGTCATATAGTGCACCACCTGGTCCTATCACTGCATTGCTGCTTTAGAGTTTTCGGGGTGTTCATTTGGATCGTCAGGGTCAGCAATCCTAGCAGCCGAGGTCTTGTTACACGTGTGGTGATATGGGTCACATTGCTAGGTTTTTCCCTCGAGCACCGGGTACCTGTCAATGTCAGGGTTCCCGTGCCATGGTTCAAGCACCAGGTGTTCTGCAGCCCGCCCAGCCAACTAGAGGTATGGGTAAAGGTGCTATATGTGGAGGTAGAGGTACTAGAGGTGGAGCTCAGGCCGCTAGAGGTGGAGTCCAGCCAGCAGCAGACCATCCTAGAGAGATGTAGTTCAGGGTGGTGGGGCCCAAACTTGATGTTATGCTCTGCCAGCCAGAACTGAGGTTGAGGCTTCTGATGTAGTTATCACATGTATGGTTCTGGTTTGTGATAGAGATGCTTCAGTGTTATTTGATCTAGGGTCTACATGCCTGTATGTGTCATCTTATTTTGCACCGTATCTGGTCATGCCTAGTGATTCTTTAAGTGCCCATGTCTATGTGTCTACAAATATGGGTGATTCTATTGTGGTAGATCGAGTCCATCGTTCATGTATAGTTGTGATTGGGGGTCTTGAGACTCACGTAGATTTTCTTCTTCTGGACATGGTCGATTTCAATGTCATATTAGGGATGGACTGGGTTTTACCTTACCACGCTATCTTGCACTGTCATGCCTGGACTGTGACCTTAGCCTTGCCGGGTTTTCCTCGTTTGGAGATGAGAGGGAATCCTAGTCATTCTACCCTTAGTGTTATTTTTTATGTGAAGACTCGACGTATGGTCGAGAAGGTGTGTTTGGCCTATTTGGCATATGTTGATGATTCTAATACCAAGGTTCCTTCTATTGATTAAGTGCATGTTATTCGTGAGTTCCCTAAGGTATTTTCTTCTTGAACTTTCGGGGTTGCTACCGACAAGGATATTGATTTTTGCATTGATTTGGCTCCGGGAACTCAGCCCATTTCTATCTGTCGTATCGTATGGCCCCGCCTGAGCTGAAAGAGTTGAAGGAGCAGTGGCAAGACTTGCTTGATAAGGGTTTCATTAGGCCGAGTGTTTCTCATTGGTGTGCGCCGGTGTGTTTGTTAAGAAGGACAAATTGATGAGAATGTGTATTGCTTTCCGGCTGTTAAACAAGGTTACAATCAAGAATAAGTATCCATTGCCGAGGATTGATGAATTGTGTGATCAGCTTCAGGGTGCCAAGGTATTTTCGAAGATTGACTTGAGATATGGCTACCATCAGTTGAGGATTAGGGTGTCCGATCTCCCTAAGACAACTTTCGCACTCGGTACGGGCATTATGAGTTCTTGGTGATGTCATTCGGGTTGACAAATGCCCCAATAGTTTTTATGGATTTGATGAACAGAGTGTTCTGGCCTTATTTGGAAGATTGACTTGGCCTTATTTGGAAGGTATTTTCGAAGATTGACTTGAGATATGGCTACCATCAGTTGAGGATTAGGGTATCCGATCTCCCTAAGACAACTTTCGCACTCGGTACGGGCATTTAAGTTCTTGGTGATGTCATTCGGGTTGACAAATGCCCCAATAGCTTTTATGGATTTGATGAACAGAGTGTTCTGGCCTTATTTGGATTCGTTCGTGATAGTCTTCATTGATGATATTTTGATAAAATTCCCACAGCTGGGAGGAGCACGAGCAACATCATAAAGTGGTTCTTTAGACCTTGAGGGATAGTCAGTTATATGCTAAGTCTCGAAGTGTGAGTTCTGGTTGAGTTCAGTTGCATTTATAGGTCATGTTGTATAAACAAAGGGTATTCAAGTTTATCCGAAGAAGATTGAGGTTGTCAAAACCCTAAACCTAGACCTAGTCGTGAAGGCGCCTCTCGTGAAGACAAGGCCAGCCAACTAGTCCCAATTCAATTTTTAAATAGTTAAATATTAATATACAGTCTAAGCATGGGTGAATAAGCCAAAGACTAAGCAAACAATAGTATAATGTGCGGAATACAACACAAACACATCCTAATACCGGTGTGTCACAGGTCGCGAGCATCTACGAGGGTCTAAATACAACTGAAAAGTCTGAACACAAAATATAGACTAATGAAATGAAGAGGGAGAAAAGCAGTGCTGCGAACGCCGGTGTTTACCTTGTTAAAATCTGATGATTCTGCCTCCAATCAGCCAATACCCACTACCCGGTTTAGAAATACCTAAATCTGCATACAAGGTGCAGGCAGTAAAGTAAGTACTCCAACTCAGTGAGCTAAAGTCTGAATGGTAAGAAATCACATAAAACATATCAATATGATGTATAAAAGTAGTTCAAAAACCAGCAAGAAAGCAATGAAGCTGAAAAATATCTTAGCTTAGTTTAAAATTTTGAAAATGACTTTTTAAACAATTATGCAAATGAATGCAAAATAATTAGTGCAGATAAGCAAAGCACGCCGCCCCTTGGGCAAAAATACACAATTAAATAGGTAAGTGACATACAAATAAGAAATATAAGCACATAATGTTCGTCCCTCAGGCACAATGTCAACAAATCTACCCATTGGTAAATATCTCAGAACGATACCAGCCCCTCGGGTAATATCTCACATCCAATGGGTGCCCGCGCTCACTGGGGGTGTGCACACTCCTGGAGGGGCCCCATACGACCCAAGCGCAATATCAGTCCACCTCGTGGCATCATCTCTAGGCTCTCAACCTCATATCAATAAGCCATCTCATGGCGTATGTATCTTAGGCCCTCGGCCTCACAATCAGAGTCAGGGTATCACCGTTGCGACGTGTAGCCCGACCCAAAATTATACCCTCACAATACGATCCCTCAGTCTTATTCAATCAAAAATCACATAAGCTACTCGGCAATAGTAAAACATGATGCTCAGCCCGAAATATTATTTAAAATATCATTTCAAGTGTTAAAGCAAAGTAAACTTGTTTGAGTTTTGAAAATAGTGGAAAATAACACGACTAAGTTCAAGTATAAAGCCAAAACAGAGAGGAAATATCAACAAAAATCCTTGAAGTGTTTAAATAGCCGGCACGAAGCCCAAATATGGCATTCAACCCAAATAATAATGATAAAATTATATTTCAGTCAAATACGCGGTAAAATCATCAATCGGGATAGACCAAGTTATAGGCCCCAATAGAGCATGACCCCACACTCGTCATAAAGTGCATGCCTGACCTAAATATAGCACTACGATGTGCAAACCGGGGTTTCGAACCCTCAGAACATCATTTACAATTATAACTCACCATAAATCAGTAAAATCTCTAGTTCGTGATTCCTTTGCTCCTCAAATCGGCCTCCACTCACGTCAAATCTATCCAAAATCAGAACGAGGACGTCAAAATATGCTAAGGGAACGAAGCCCAAGCTAATATAATCAATAAAAGGCAACAAATTGCAAAATTATCATAAGTCGACCCCCGATCCCACGTCTCGGAATTCAATGAACTTGTACACCAATGGACTCCTTATCTCCCCACGAGTTCCTACATATAAAAAAGTTCAGAAATTTGACCTCAAGTGGTCCATCAAATCCTCAAGCATAGCAATACAAACCCTAGTTTCCCCAAATTTCACCCTTAATGTCAATAATTTCTAGCTTTAATCCATGAAATAATAACATAGGAATGAGTTTTAAGTCCAAATCCCTTACCTCAACGAAGTTTCCTTGAAATACCTCTTTCAAATCGTCCAGAAAAGCTCCCAAGCCAAAGTCAACATGGTGAAATAGCTTAAATTCGCAAAATGAAATAACTTAGATTTTCTGCCCAGACCTTTTCGCATTTGTGGCACAATACCCGCTTCTGCGATACCGTATTTGCAGAAATCACTATAACCGGACATATCCGTATTTGCGGTTCCACAACCGCATATGTGGTTGCTGACAATTCCTTCCAAAATCGATTCTGCGGCTCCTCTCTCGCATATGCGGCATCGCAAATGCGAAAATAGCACATGCCTGCCTTCCTCGCAAATGCGAGGCTTCGATCTTAAATGTGATTACCCCTATTTCAGCCTTGAGTTGCAAATGTGATGCCCTTCTTGCAATTCCCATCTCAGAAATACGAGCTTTCCCTCGCAATTCCCAAGTCAGCAGAGGTCGGGGTTCGCAATTGCGAACCCCATTCGCAATTCCCACATATAAGACCTGCAACTTTTATACTTAGGCGGTTTTCAACCCATTTTTCACATCTTTTCAAAACACAAACTCCTTAAGGCATTTTTCAAGAACAACTCTTCTTCCAAATCGGTTGTAATTTAAGTTGTACTCATTTCCTTCAATCATTAACATCTTTTAACATAATTTTAACTCAAAATCAATGATTCTCATGGGGAAGTTTGGATGTTTTGTGTTGAACCTAGGTTTTTCAAAAATTGGGGATTCGGACATCGATTTGAGGCCCGATTGCAAAACAAATTATATATTTGGTCTCGTGGGGGAATGGGTAATCAGGTTTTTGTTCGAACCTCGGGTTTTGACCATGTAGGGCCTGGGGTGACTTTTGAAATTTTTGTCAAAACTTTGTAAAACTCATTTTCATGCATTTAAATAGGTTCATTTAGCGTTTATTGATGTAATTATGTAACTTGTGACTCGATACGAGCGAATTAGCGATGAAATCAAGGGGTAAAACTATAGTTAAATCGTAAATTGTGTTCGTGGCATCAAGGTAAGTGATAGGTCTAATCTTAGCTTGAGGGATTAGGAGCCGAGTCCTATTTTCTATGTGAAAATTATTGAGTACGACGTATAGGTATGATGATAAGTATTTATACGTTGGTGACTAGCATGCTCGTGAGTCTTTATATTGTGATTATCATGACTTGTTGTATCTTTCATGCTTTGGTAATGGTTTCTATTTGTTGTATAAAGTTTGTGGAAGGAATTGTGAGCTACGAACATTGAGGAGCGGTGGCTTAAGTTGTATAACGAATTATGAAAGTATAAGTGTTAATTGAAACTCTAAAGCATTGGCTCGAGTTGTGAAGTGAATTGTGAAGTAAAAGTGAGAAAGAAAAAAGATCAATATGATGCTACCCTTGTTGGGTTATCGTTGCTTTACTTGTTATCTCCCTTATCGGGATGTTGATATTATTGATGTTGTTCCCTTTTCGAGATTCTTATTATGATATCATTTATTGCCGTATTGTTTGTGATTATTGTATGGGGAAGGAAGGGAGTTAAAACATGAAGGGTGATGTCGCGCATTGTTTTGGTGAGGAAAGAGTGTAAAGCAAGAAGGGTGATGCCATGTATGATTGTAAGGAAAGAGTATAAAGCACGAAGGGTGATGCCGTGTCACACAATGTATCATTCTGTGCCTATTATATTGATTATATGGTGAGGAAAGAGAGTAAAAGCACGAGGGTTGATGCCGTGCACATTTTTATTATATGATTGCTTGGTGAGGACGAGAGTAAAACCACGAAGTGTGATGTCGTGCATTTGTTGATTTCTGATTCTTTATTGATATCCAAGTTATATTTGTTTCTTTTGTTTATTCTATGTCTTTCTATTCGGAATTTATATGTCTTTCTATATATGTTGTAAAAAATTTGTTTAAGCCCGATAATTTACTAATCACGAACATTCGGGGTAACAAAGTTTCCCGTAGTGTATATGTATGTAAAATCCCAATTCTTAATCTTTTGTTTTGGCCTTTGGAGGAAGGGCTTCGTAAAACACAATGCTATATGTTACAAAAGCTACCTCATTCTCTTATTTATTACTCCCTCTTTTCAACATAATGCTAGGAAAGAGGTCATTTTTTTGGTACGAACTAAAAAGAAAATAGATTTACATAAATTGACGGAGAGAGTACTAAAAAAGGTGATTATTATCAAATTTATTTTTGGGCTGTCATCTTTACAATTCGAGATCATGATCAATTTATTCTTTAGAGTTTGAGCAAGTAAAATAAAATTTATCACGTCGAATCGAGTTAGTTACTAAGGTTACTAGGTAGATTGAAGTGATAGTATATATCAAATTTTTGTTCTGGAGCCGGGATTTTTTCGCAAATAGTTTTTCTATTCTCTCGGTGGAGGGGTAAGATTTGTGTATACACTACCCTCTCCAAACCTCATTAGTGAGATTTTACTGGGTCATTGCTGTTATTGTTGTTGTTGTTGTTATTGTTAACAAGAGTGAGAAATAAGATCAAATTTCTCCTAATTTTAGCGATATAGTTTTTATGAGGTGTCCTATTTGGTCACTCTGTTTAATATTTGTACCTTCTTTTTAAAAAAATACTAGTACCCAAAGCACAAATAATTTCAGGCCTTTTCCTCCATTATTTTCTTTCTTTCTTTTATTATTAGTCATTGTAAAAACAAAGGTGACGATGAATTTCTATGGTGTTCGCGAGCAGGGTTTAAGATGGTTTATTGTGTTTTACAATAGTGAGCTATTGGGGCACTCTTTTTTTTTAATTTGTTAAGTTTGTTGTTGTTTTGACAAATTAATGATTGAAGTTTGTTTTTTATGATATTTAAAGGTCAATTGTGTGTAGAAATTGGAAGAATATGTTTCTATTTCTGGACAATTTGCACTCAGGCCTCTTTGGCCTTAAGTGCATCTAAAGCACAATTTTTTATGTCAGTCCTATTTGGTTAACTGCATGAAAATATTCTTTTTTCACTTCAAACCTATTTGGTCTTAAATACAATTGTTGTGCTTTTGACTTAATTAGCCTTAAGTGCGTTGTATTTTAGACTAAATTTTTTTCTTCAACTTCAGAGCGGATAATTGGATAAGTATGAAGTTGATCCTAAAGTGCATAGACTTACAAATTTTTGGGCTTAGTAGGTATAATTTCAATGGTGACTGCAAAATTGGGTATAAATGCAAATGTCTCATTTTAGCGATATCTTCTAAGATCACCAAGAAAGAGAAGTAGGTAAAAAAATAATAAAATAAAAGAATTTTATACCAAAGGTTAACACCTTATTTATTTTAAATAATTACCATTTAAAAAAATTATATTTTATAGATACCTTTAAAGGTTTATAGCAAAACATTAAATTTTCGTTTCCTCCTATCCCTAAGCCACTAAATAAGCTAATCAGATGCACTTTTTTTTTCCTAACTCTACTTTGATACTTCTCATTCTCCCAAGGTTTCATGGACCTCTTCCTCTAATATCAATTCTCTTTTCTCCCAAAATTTCATGGATCTCTTCCTCTAGTCATTCTTTCTTTATTCCCAGATTCTCACCTTTGATCAAAGAAAGAAGATATGAAGAAGAATAGTGCGTATGAGAATTCATGGGCTGATCTGTGGGACTACAATAATACAGAACCATATTTCAAAGATACCAAAAAATGTAATTTCGGCGGCAGCGGAGTACCTTCTCAATGTCTCTTTTAGCAGCAACCATGGTTGAAACTTAGCACGACGGCTATCTCAGTTCGACAATATATTAAACAAATTCTTCCCTAACTCAAACGATACAAAAGCATCAATAGCACCATATTCAACTTGTTCATAGCACAAATCCTCTGCATTTCAACACAAAGTATTATTCAATTGCTTTTCCATAACTTTCCCAAGTACTGCTTTCGCCATTTGCTTCAAATCCATTTTTCCATAGATTTCTTCGAATACCCGTTTTCACTACTGGCTTCCGGTGAATGACAGATTCGTCAAAAATTAGGGTTTGTTCTTGAACAAAGATGATGGAGTTTGGGGCTAAGCAACTTGATTTTCTGTTAATATATTTCAATGTATTTTCATGTATTTTATTATATTCATTGTCTTGTTTTTTATTGTAATTCAATGTATCTCCTCGTATTTTATGTATTCCATGTATTTCATTTTATTCAGTGTCTTTTTTTCTCATTGTATTTCAATGTATCCCGATGTATTCTATGTATTTTATTGTATTCACTGCCTCGTTTTATGCCATGAATGTATTCAGAATTTTTTAATTAATATAATTTATGTATTCAGATGTATTATATAATTTATCTGAAAATTGCTATATTTTGGGGTATTTTTCTGTTGAGAATCTTTTTTATAATAAAAATACATATTTGTGTGCTATAATTGATTGTTGAGTTATATTAGGAGTCTATTATGTTAATTGATTCACTTTTCGTTTTTAAAACAGTGAAATCCCCTATTTCACGCCGTGAATACAGTCGAATACAATAATTTGTCCAGCTATAATCCCATGCTTCACTCCATGAATACAGTCGAATACACTCGAATACAACAACTGATTAGCTAGACTTCCCTGATTCACGCCTATTTTTGCTATTGTATTCATGAATATATTAGTTTAAATACATCAAATACATTTTATGATCACATAAAAGATATCTATAATCCGTAATATAGTAAATAATATCTATAAATGTCTAATTAATATAAGAAAATAGTGATTTATGAAAATTTCTCTAAAATAAAAAAAGCAAGAGTGCTATTGCGTTGTTTTCAGTGTATAATGAGCTTTTACAAATGCATCAGCCAACTTATATCCAAGTTGAACTTGGGCTGGAGTACTAAGGTGTAGCCCATCTTTCTCCAAAGGTAGGCCCAAAGCATCTACAATTATTACATTGGGAAGGTTAATTCCAAGTTGGGCTTCTGTCACCCCCTCGATAAAGGGTCCTTGTCCAGAAGCTAGGGCTACCTATACAATTATATTAACAAATCAATAAAAATTAAAATAGCAATAAATAGGCAAATTTGGTAAAAAGAAAAAAAAACATGTTAATATTAAATTTTGGTAGTAAATTAACAATCAAATGGTTAAATATATTACATGAATATTTCACTCTTCACGATCACTAGTTCTTGAATATACATTGAATGCTTAATTTAATCACTCAAAAGAAAGAAAATATCATCGCACTGTTAAATGATAGTAACTCGCATGAATTCTCTCTTTCTTTTATAAAAAATGAATTTGAAATTTATGTGAATTACACGATTATGTGGAAGAAAACTATTATAAATGGCCAAAGTTTCGCTTAGACTGATTCTGGTAAATATCTTCTCAAGAAATTATTTTCTGGTTTACAATAAGGGAAAAAGAAATTATTGCACAACTAACGCTTCTTTGTGATTTTCTCTAGTCTAATATGTTTTTTTAGAAAAAACATAAGCTCCACTTTTTCGACTCTCAGCTATCACCTAACACCACAATCGTCATAATTATAGCCATCAACCTTTGTTTAAGTTGAAAGATAACGACATAACGTGGATATTAATTGTCTTTCATATAAATGTTTTTCACTAATGTACATTTTACAGAACAGATTCTACGTGGTACGTGGTCCATTTGCAGATGTTAACATGTCAATTTGAGGAAACAAAGAGAACTACATTCAAAAGCACTAATTAAATTCCTGAAATTAGTCAAAATATATATTTCTACTAAAAGTTGTCTTGCTCATTGTGATACAATGAATTTGGCAGTTAAAATTACTATTTTCAATTTCCATTATGGTAAATCATTAATTTTTGTAAGATTCAAAGCATCATGTGGCAGCAAGAAAGGGTTATTATATTAAATATTAAATGAACAAGGAAGATAAATTTATACCTGAAAAATAGGAAGCAACGGAGAGTTCATATCACTACGCAAGTCCTGAAAAAGTTTCTCCAATTTGCTCTTGTAAGACTTTGCTTCTTCCCAAGTTAATGTATCTCTTTCCCCTTGATACCAAAGAATTGCTCTAATTGTTCCACCACCATGCATCTCGCTCTTTTAACCATCTCATTGTATAGCCTTCGCAAAAAAGTCGGTGAATTCTAAATGAGTATAATCTTATTAGATATATTTCATATTATATAACGTAATTTTTCTTTCTTCTATAACTACACGTGGTTCAAGTTGAAATCAATGGGTTCAATTGAACAAGTTGCATATGATGTATTTAATATATGTTAAAGCGAGATAAGATGTGTACCTGGTACCCTGTGACCATTTATCGATGCTCGTCCCTCCAGCAGCGCAAGGGACTAACCCTATGATAGCGAATTCGGGGTCCTTCTCCAAGATATCGTTGGCAAACACCATGGTTGGTCCTATTCCACAAGTTTTGTTCAAGTCAATGTCATAATGTAGAGGCTCTTGGGCTACTTCCCATATTGAGTTTCCGTTCAGCCGGAGGATCGCCGGATTCCGGAGACATTCCGGCGGTACATAGCCATCCCAAACTTTGTCAACTACCCCTCCTCGTCCAGCCATGTTACTTTGTCCGGCTAGTATGAATATTTGTTTTTTGTGCTTAGTTTCGAATATTGTATAATTCATCACCCATAGGATATATGCTATAAGCGCGAAAAGTATCAAGTGAAATGTTAATCTCTTATATTTAACTTTTGATTGCATCATTTAATATTGATGATAGGTTTAAGCACCAAAGAAAAAAATTTTAATCAAGAAAAGAAAATTTAATACAATGGATTTACTTTTTTTTCCTTGGAAACTGATTAAAAAAGGGGGTGAGAAAGGGGAGGCTTTTGACTAGTATATAATACTAGTTGGATTTAAAAAGCCTGTTTTAGTTGCAGGAGGCCGAAGAAGTACATAATTTTAATTCAATATCCAAAAGGAATTGGAAAGCAGTCATAAAGCGTTGTGATTAATTTCTAATGCCAATTGACTTTCCAATTCTGGAAACAAACACTAAAAGGAAAAAGATTTTAAAAAAATTCATCATAGTGAATTCTTGTCCTAAAAGTACATTCCTGTAGTTGATTCTTGTTTTCTAGTAGGAAAAATATATTAATAAAAAAATTAATATGATTATAAGAGAAGCTAGTTATGCTCTTTGAAAAATTAAATTCACATGAGAACTAGTATTTAGTACGTGTGAAACAGATTAAGAAAGACGGTCCTACCATCTTTGATAATACTCTTATCTTGCATATGTTTTTCTTTACCTTTCGCATTACATAGTTTTTTTTTTTGTGCTAATTTTGGTTCTCTCTAGTATAGGAAATTATTAAATGTTTTTGGGGTTTTCCATCATCATAGTATGGTATTTTATTAACATCTAACATATGATAGAGCCATAGAGACATAGGAAATTAATGTCATTGAAGCCTTAGAAAAATAAGTTATTTGTAATTAGTTAATAGGCATTCATAAAATGAAAAAGTTATTGGGTGTATTTGATGAGAGCTCGGGCAAAGAGGTGCAGGAAGCACTGTGTCAAAAGATTGATTCTACCATTTGAAAAAATCTTATTATCATTGATGATGTATATATTCTTGTTATATTAACGGCTAATTATTTCTTTTTATTTTATTTTATTGTTCTCGTAGTTAAGTATTAACATAACAACCCGCCCCAACTTTCTATCACCCACGATTAGGGGTGACAAAATGGTTAAAAGAAAAAACAGTTAATCATTTATATTATTCACAAAAAATGGGTTGAATAACAATTTTTTTAAAAACGGATCAAATATGGATAAGTGTTATATATAGAACTCTAATTAGAGTGAATGTCTATCTTATAGAAGAGTTTTACTTTGAGGATAAGTCTTTTCTCTTCCTATAAATAGAGGGGTCTTACCCCATTGTAAATCATCCCAAAAGTATCAATAAGAATACTCCTCTCTCTACTTCTCTCTCTAATTGTTCTTGTATTACTGTTCTTGTTCTTATATTATTTCATAACACGTTATCAGCACGAGTCTCTAACCAATTGGAAAAACCTCTTATTTCTCGAAGAATCAATGGTCATGTATCCTCAAATGTGGTCTTGAAGGCTACTGCAGGAATTGGAGGTAGCTACTGCATTAGGACTGTTGGCACCAGTAAGATGAATGTGGTTGGGAGTATGGGTATGACCTAGAAGTCAAGCATCCACGGCAACCAAAGGTGTTGTACAGAATTCACAAGTTACACAAAGGAGAATAAACGAAGCAGTGAGAACGCAAAGTCTAGCGATTTGACGAATTTCTATACGGAAAAATAGAAGAGATGGTATCATCATATAGTAATGCAACGGGATGGAAACCCAAGAGGTATATTTGATATCACAACATTTATTGGTATACCTTAAAGGTAAGTATTTTAATTTTCTCTTTCAAGTTCTTGAAATTCTACGATTTGATTTCATATACAAACAAAGACAACAAAGTTTGATTATAACTCTAATGGAGTTTGTAAGAAATTACACTCACATGAAGTGGTAAAATTTCTATGCCTTGCCATGATCAAATTCATGTATGATTGTGGGCAAAGAATTAAAAAATCCGTCCAATTGAATTTGCTCCATTCCCTTTAGAGAATGTGGTAGCAGTATGTGATAAGTCTGAAAGAAGACAAAATCCGTCCAATTGAATTTGCTCCATTCCCTTTAGAGAATGTGGTAGCAGTATGTGATAAGTCTGAAAGAAGACAAAATTATTACCATGAAGGTATCAATGAATGTGGACGAGGCAATAGACGAAATTATAATCGTCATCATTGTGATAATGAGAATAATAAAGATTCTCAAAATAATCTTTCACTTTATGAAAGTAATATTTGACATGAGATTGTATATAACACATACAGATCATTATAATCCATTCCCTGAAGTGAATGTGATAATAAAGCCCGTAAGTATGAACACGCTCTTGATGTAATTTTGTTTCATGTCTGACATTATGAAAAGAAAGTTCGTTGCCCTTGAAATCTCGGGCAAGAACTATATGACATGGGTGTTGGATGCTGAAATCCATTTGGATGCAATGGGTCTTGGAGACGCCATTAAAGACAGAAATAATGCATCCACCCAAGACTATGCTAAGGCCTTGATTTTCTTGCGCCATCACCTTGATGAAGGTTTGAAAATTGAATATATCACAGTCAAAGATCCACCTATCTTGTGGAATGGCTTAAAGGAGAGATATGACAACCTGAAGTTGGTCACTCTGCCACAAGCACGATGCGATGAGAATCCAAAAGCAAATAGTTCATAAACTGTATATTATCGTTGTGGTAGAAAAGGGCACTGGGCGAAAATTTGCCGTGTACCAAGACATTTGGTTGAGCTTTATCAAGCATCTCTAAAAGGTAAATGCCCTGAAACCAATTTTGTCTCTGACGACAATTTTGACATCACCCACTTGGATGTGGCAGACTTCTTTGAGCACCCTGATGGGAAAATAGACCACTTAATCGATGATGGATCTGTGATGAAGGAAGATGGAATTGTTTGATTTTATTTGTATTAGTTAGTGAATAAACTAATAGTCATTAGCATCAGCTCGTATTAGTTAGTTTATGATATAATGTTAGTATTAGTTCTTTAGAATGTTTCAATATGCTTAAATTTCAAAGATATTTTTATTTTTCAGTAGAGTTAATCGACTAACCTAACAGTTAGTCGATTATCTAATATTTCGCATTAAAACTGCAAAACAATCGATTATATACTTGTTAACAATCGATTATATTAAGACAGTGTGATCTGAAGTTTTTCAAAATAGCAAATAATCGATTATGTATGTTTAGCAATCGATTATATTAAGACAGTATGATCTGAAGTTTTTTTCAAAATAGCAAATAATCGATTATGTATGTTTAACAATCGATTATATTAAGACAGTATGATCTGAAGTTTTTCAAAATAGCAAATAATCGATTATGTATGTTTAACAATCGATTATATTAAGACAGTATGATCTGAAGTTTTTCAAAATAGCAAATAATTGATTATGTATGTTTAACAATCGATTATATTAAGACAGTGTGATCTGAAGTTTTTCAAAATAGCAAATAATCGATTATGTATGTTTAACAATCGATTACATTGAGACAGTGCTTAAACTGAAATTTTCAAATTGCAAAGTAATCAATTATGGAAAACATATAATCGACTATCTGATTTAGTTAGTCAACTAACCTCAGCAGATTTTGAAAATATTGTTTAAATGTGAAACAAACGGATTGAATTTGTTTATTCTAATGTTCATGTATTTTCTTTTGTATGTCAAACCATGGGAAAGCAAATATGGATATCTCACAAAGCAAACTTGGATCAAATATTTGTTTAGTTGATTCATGTACTACACATACGATACTCAAAGAAAAGAAATATTTCTCTCAACTAAGTATGTGTAAGGCAGATGTTACTATAATCTCTGGTAGTAGTAAATTGATTGAAGGCTCCGGAAGAGCAACTATAACTCTGCCTAGAGGAACAATGTTTATCATAGAGAATGCAATGTTCTCCTCCAAGTCTAAGAGAAACTTGTTGAGTTTTAAAGATATCATTCAAAATGGATATCAGATTGAGACAATACATGAGTATAATCTTGAATACCTCATTTACTCATGAAAACGAGGCTGCCCACTTCGGTTTGGGGTCACGCTATTTTGCATGCAGCAATGCTAGTTCGTCTCTGACTGACGAATTATCACAAATATTCCCCGTTGCAATTAGTTTTGGGTCATGAACCTAATATATCCCACTTAAGAATTTGTGGATGTGCAGTATATGTGCCTGTAGCACCGCCATATTGCACCAAATGGGTTTGCAAAGAAGGTTAGGAATATATGTTGAGTTTGAATCGCCCTCCATTATTCGCTACCTCGAAACATTGACAGGGGATTTGTTCACTGCACGATTTGCAGACTGTCAATTCGATGAGACACTTTTCCCAAAATTAGGGGGAGAAGTTGGTGAAACCAAACGGGAAATTTTGTGGAAAAATGCATCATTATCTCATCTTGATCCACATACCTCTATTTGTGAAAAAGAGGTGCAAAATATTATCCATTTGCAAAGAATAGCAACTCGAATGCCAGACGCATTGGTATTGAATATACCACACTCACCCCTAGAATGAGGTTTGAGATGATATATGAAAATAATGTCATTGTTATGGCATGAATGATCGTTGGTCACGTACCTATTGTACGCCAAAATATTTTGGAAATATGACTATTAAAGGACAACGATAATGCAAGAAACATATCTTGCATATAATTTTGACCATGACCATAATAGTATAACTTTCTCTTTAAAAGAGATATTCACCACATGGATGTTGATGAATCTGTGCTAGTACAAAATTAATTGAGAGCTCTAGAAGAGCCAATTATTACTATGTTGGAGAAACGCAATTGATTACCAATAAGGTATTGTGTGGTAGTAAGTCTCAAAGAGACTTATTCAGCTTCCAAAGTATATGCGAAAGCGATTGATTATATTGAGACTATAAATAAAGGAAAGATTTGATATCTTCTATTACTACAACTTGTAGCGGGATAATTTGTATAAGAAAAGCTACCCGCTTTATTCTCCAGTTTGTACTACACAAACAAAAGAATGCCACAATAAAGTGGATATTTATTGGTATAAAAACCCATACCATAATAAACTTGAAGTTTATTGATAATTGCACATGTCATGGTGTAAATTTGAAGTTTATCAATATTGATAATTTATTCAGTTGGCATTCGGGTTAGCAATCTCATTTTAAGTATGATGTGCAGTAATAGAGAATTCACATGGGTAAATATTAAAGAACTAGAAAGTTCTTTACGAATTCTCTTATATTACTTGTTCTCATTAATTGATTGACCAACTAAAGAGTTCGGGTTGAATCCCATAAATTCTGGAAATATCAAAGGTGAATATGGGCCCATCACCTGCCATGTATACCACATATGATGCATCTATGATATGGTTACATGTGCGATTGTTATTAACCCGCAGCCTGGCCGGTGCTTGCGAGGTAAATTGCTCAGTAATATAACTTCGAGCATAATTTCCAGATTTTCTATTCAAGATAGTTTATCTTGATAAGTTGGTTTATATCATAGTTGGTTTAGCAAGATAATTATTGAGTGCCTCCACTTAATAGCTAAACTGTTTCTTATGAGAACAAAGTTATATATATCAGTTTGATATACGTTGTATACGAGAGTATATTATATTCTCCCCTCACAAGTGGTTCAGGGTCAGGAACCAAATAATTTCATCTTATTATTATTGAAGTGCGGTGTATATTTTCATTAACACCATAATGCACAAAGATGGACTCTCAAAGTTGAGGAAACAAGTTAGCTTTTCTAACATGAGGGGGAGACATGATAAACACTTGAGAAAATGTTACATGGGATGAATTATCATTTGTATATATAGATCCTCGAATATCATAATATGAACATGAAGTTCATAAAAGGATAATTCAATTGCAAAATATTGCAAAGCATGCTATACGCATTTGCTGACCCAAAGAAAGTAACTATATTCTCACTGCAAATGCTCATGTTAAGTCCTAGAAGGACAAAGTCTTTGATACGCTTAAGGCGTATAGACAAATCAGTTTCAAAATGAACTTCTTAATAAAGAAGATGAGCAAATGATCAATGTGATCATAATAAGGAGGCAAGTGATCTAGAAGATCACATGACATAACACTTCATAAAATCTCATGAGAGATTCAGGTACCTGAATATACGAAAAAAGAGATCTCCATGTTATGTCTTTATGAAAATTTACTGGAACCGATATAAAATGTTCGTCGACGACATCTATGATAGCGCTAAATATCGATGAGGATCTTATGTTTGTCGAATACAAACAAAAATATTGGCTAAATGGAAGAGATACAATTCAAGCAGAATTGATTCCATATGAAAGACATGTAGTTTTGGACATGTAGTTCAAATACATGAAAGTATAAAGTCAATGATTGAAGTTGCTTGAAGCATATACAATTCTGGGTCCTGAAGTACCACATCCTAAGTGCAACTTGTGTACACATGTATCTTGCTATAACTATAAGCATGATGGCATCGAGAATACCTCTATAGAGATATTGAAGAGTCATTCCACGACATTATATGAAGATGTTCATATCTATCAAGAATGATAATTTCAAGATGGTGCACAAGATTGGAATGCAAATGCTCAAGGATGTGAATTCATGCTCTTTTCAGGGGGAGTTAATGCGCGTTGCACTCTTTTTTCCTTACAAGGTTTTGTCCCACTGGGTTTTCCTTGCAAGGTTTTTAACGAGGCAACTAATTGGCGCATATTCAAACATGTGTACTCTTTTTCCTTTTCTATAATTTTTTCCCATTGGGTTTTGTTTTAGTTAAGGTTTTGACGAGGCACATTATTGAATAGACATTCAAGGGGGAGTGTTATAAATAGAACTCTAATTAGAGTGAATGTCTATCTTATAGAAGAGTTTTACTTTGAGGATAAGTCTTTTCTCTTCCTATAAATAGAGGGGTCTTACCCCATTGTAAATCATCCCAAAAGTATCAATAAGAATACTCCTCTCTCTACTTCTCTCTCTAATTGATCTTGTTCTTATATTATTTCATAACAATAAGAACTATATTATCCACTTAGAAAATGGACAACCAATGTGCTTAACTTTTACATTTGTTAAACTTCAAATTGGAGGTTCCTCAAGTTCGAGAGGCTAAAAATTCTCCAAAAAGTAATTGTTTACCCTAAAAATCGGATAAT
The DNA here is from genome assembly GCA_034376525.1 of Nicotiana benthamiana. Classification (NCBI taxonomy): domain Eukaryota; kingdom Viridiplantae; phylum Streptophyta; class Magnoliopsida; order Solanales; family Solanaceae; genus Nicotiana; species Nicotiana benthamiana. Next base: position 71,920,054 of record CM067323.1, on the reverse strand, counting down.
GATTAAATTTATAAGTGGTTTTAAGGATATATGATTTAACTTGGCACAAAAATAACAAAAATATAAGAATTAATGAAAGAAATTACAATCAGATAAAGCAAACCAATATGATGAACAGTTATGACCCTCGAGCTAATTGCTCTCGAACCAACTGAACAAGCTAGTGAAAGTACGAACTGAACAATAGAGCTTACAAGGGATAAAAATGTGTTATATTGCTTTGATATGCGTGAATGTAAGATGATTACAAACGGTTAAGACCCTCTTTATATAGTAGAAGAATTCTATTTATGGTATAATTCTAATTACAGAAGAAAATCTCATAATTAGCTAAACAACCTCCCTTGATTTGATATGTTCCGAGATTTTCGTCTTGATCTTGGACCAGTTCGGATATTTCACCTATCCGTTATTATGCTATCTTCGGTCTTGCTCTATGTCTATGCCATTCGACCTTGATCATTACTGATCTAGATCTCGACAAGTGCCTCGAATCCGAACTCGGTACTTTATCCTCACGTGTCGGTCTCATATGCTATAGTGCTGATCCTTCATCCATTCCTCTGGTCTCAGTTAATCAGTAAAATTGGGTGGGCGTGGTTTTAACCGTATACAAATAGTCCCCTCGTTTTTTGAAATGTAATGACAAGAAAAGAATTGAATTTTTTATCCGGGCCTTCATTCACCATTACGTAAGCGGCAGAGGTGACCGAAACGTCCCATCGGTTCAATTTCCTATGCATTTAAGGCGCGTCAGTTGCCGGTTGGCCATTAGTAACTTTGAAGAGTCGCCGTAAAACCCATAAATAGTCCACTTTTCCACTCTTTCAAACTTTACTTTAATCTCTTCTGCTATAGTATTCTAAGCTCTTTGCATTCTTCTAGTTCTTCTTCTCCAAACCTTCAAGTTTCATCGCTAGCCTCTTCTTAAAATGCCAGATATCCTAGCCCATATTCTTCCTCATTCTCAAAAATGGCTAAGACCTCTAAAACTATCCCTCAAAAAGAAATCGCCTCTTCATCAAAGTCTGTCGGGACTGTGACGGAACATCCCCTTTCAGACTTCGTTCTTACGAAGCGTGCCACTGCCTGTGATTTCAAGGTGTAGAACACACTCTCGACACCGGGCCGATATGAACCCATGTCGAGGTACATATGTACGATCACCAACATCTTTTCGATATGGTGAAAAAGGAGTGCAACTGGGTTGGCAAGGATGTAGTAGTGCCTATCCCCGATGAATCCATCACAACTTACAAGGAGCGGTATCAGAGTGTCTATACCTACCCCTTCACGATAAGCCCCCTAGAACCTATCATCGTTACATTTTGCAAGAGGTATGATGTCACTTAGGGCCAAATCCACCCATCATTTTGGAGGATCATGATCCTCCTCCCATTCTTTGTAAGCAAGATTGAGTGGCATCCTTTGATCCTCAGTCACCTCATGCGTCTCTACGGCTCCCAGCTTTATCGTGGAGGTATATTCAAGCTTTATTGTCGAGCCACCAAACACTCATTTTCTAGCTTCGATGAGTGATCTCGCCCAAACTCACACCACAATTAGGTAGTGAGGCGGTCCAAGCAATAATAAACCCAACACAAGTCGGGATCGAATCCACAGACAGCTAGAATTTTAATTAGGCATATAACTAGAGTAGATGTATGGTGTGCCTTAGATTGTACTTCCACATATTCATTGGTTGTTTCTAGTTCTACTTTTAGCTAATGATTGCAACTAATAAACTATAAGACAATGTTTTTGGTTTTGAATGTTTTTCAAATGATAAAGGAATCTCGGGTCATGACTTCCACCTAGGTGGCTACCTAACGGGTTGGAAACTATAGGGCAGGTTTGATTTATTGGGTTCGTGGTATAGCATCTCACACAATTGCTCACTCTATACCTCTCGGTAATTTGAGTGAATTTATCCAATTTGACTTTCTCAAGACCAAATGTGTGTTACACGAATCAAGTGGTATATGCTCAAGTTGGGTCTTACTATCTCTAGATTTGACCCTTTAATTGGGACTATCAATTTTTTGAATTCACCCCATTTCCTTGCTAGCCAAGTTTTCCTAAACCTAGTCTCTCTTTCTCAAGAAAAGACTAGGTCAAAAAGGCATGAATCAATAATCGCAACCATTAATTCTATAATTTAATTATAAACAAGGCTAGATATCACTAACCCAATCACAAATAAACCCTAAAATTAAATATCCCTTAAGTACCCACACTAGGGTTGAGCCACAACCCTAGCTAAAGAATTAGGTACTCATGAAAAATAAAAAAATACAAGAAGAAATTAAGGTAGAATGCATAATTATTGGTTAAACAAAGATAATCTACTGTTAATAAGTCAATCCAGTACAAATTTACTCAAAAAAAAGTGAAGAAAATCGCTCAGGCGCACCTCTAAAAACTAAACTTAACCTAAAAATGACAATCTTGTATTTATACTAAGCTAAAAATATCTGATAAGAATACCCCTACGGTGGTTGTGCGGCCACATAATTCGGATGCATACCGCAAAATAGGTTTTTGCAGCCGCACAATTCTAGTGTGGTCCGCATTCTTGGGAATTTTGGGCTTGAAACTTCAGGCTTCTGTGGTCTGCATAAAAGTAGGTGCAGCCGCACTTCTGAATATGCGGCAGCACAAAAGTGATGCGGTCTGCACACTTCTGCTTTTGGTCTTGGGACAACTCTCTGATTCTTCAATCTTGGGTACCGTACAACAATGATTTTGGTTGCACATGATCTCCTGTAGTTGCTCATTTTTGGTGCGGTCTGCATTCTCTGAGTTGGCTAAAACCTCCTCTTTGTATCTCATTCTGCGGGTGCAAGGGCATTTCCGCCAATCACTTCAACAGTGCCAAAATGCCCTATTCCTTGAGTCACTGGAACCACTGACCCAACTTACAAGAACCTCCGTACTTCTTATGAGCCGGGATCGATCATATTCGCATTTCCACTATGTTTCAGCCCCGAGCGGCCATTGAAAGCAAAGAGATCAGGTCGTTATATTCTACCAAATAGATGCCGATGCTCCCGAACTGCTATAGGAGTCTAATTATCATTCCCTTCTCGCAAATTGTGTGGTCCACACTTCTAGCCTCTTTGCCCAGTTTTGGCTCTTATTTACTTTTGAATCCTTTATGAGTTGATTTTACCTTCTTTGGCTCGTTCCTAATATTCCTTCATGTAAATACATTTTTCTAGTTTCCAGGAATACCTTAAAGTATTGTTTAGCTAAAACGCAAGTAAAAGAGAGCAATTAAGCGATAAAAATACCTCCGTATCAACTACCCCAAACTTAAGCTTTTGCTTGTCCTCAAGAAAATAAGGCAATTCCCCAATTTATAGCAAAATGGATATTTCAGCGGGCCATAGGTGAATCAGAAACACATCAATTGAGACCACCAATTACCCACAACACATATGAATTATCAATAACACAATGATTTGACTTGCGTACCTTGCTTTTCTTGAACTAGGACCCCACTTACCGCTATTTCCAAGACCACCAAGTATAAGTAGAGTTACTCGTCCGCTTTTAGGGTGTGAAGTAGTGGAGGACCTGACATGTATCATTTTAGTTCTTTTAATGCTTTTTGGCATTCCGGGGTCTATGTGAAATTTTTGTTCTTCTTAAGCAGTGAGAAGAACCAATGACTTCTATCTGAGGACCTCGAGATGAATCATCGTATGGCTGTTATGCGCCTGGTCAGCCTCTGCCTGACCTTCGCATTATCCACGACTTTGATATCCTCGATGGCCTCAGCATTCGATCCTGTCTATATAATATCTCCACTAGCTCCTCAACATATGATAGATCTTTGTCCAACTGTACTGAATTGAAAGATAATTGTTATTGTAGGCAAACTCTGCCAGGGGCAAGAACTGATCCCAAGATAACCGTTGTTGTAGGAAAATTCCGCCAATGGCGAGAACTAATCCCAAGAACCTCCAAACTCTATCACACATGCAAATAGCATATCCTCAAGAATATAAATAGTGCGCTCGGACTATTCGTCCATATGGGGGTAAAATGTTGTGCTAAATTCCACCCGAGTACCTAACTCATGTTGTACAGCCCTCCAGAACCTTGATGTGTACTAAGTACTATTGATACCTAATTTTTTCTTATATATTTTTATACTCAATATACTTTCACAATAACATATGTATGCATATATAAGCATGTTAAAAGGTTTTGGTATTTTTCCTCAATTTTAAAGATTTTTTAAACTTAATTTATTGTCTATTTTAACAGTACAAAATTCAAAATAATTCCCAAAATTAGAGTTTTTGGTAAATAACTTAGTTCATTTTCATATTTAGACAAAAATATAATTAGGATGATTTTTGCATATTTTTACAAATTTATTTGGCATTTCTAAAGCTAAATTACATGTAATTTCAATTATAGCCTATTTTACAAATAACAATATTTTATAATTATAAAGTCATCTCTAGTATTTTTAGATTAATATATATATATATATATATATATATATATATATATATATATATATATATAATTAATTAATTTGTTCTGTGCTTTTAATTTATTTTTCAAAGTATTTTATCTATTTTATAAAATAAAAAGGGGAAAAAGAGGCTATTTAATTGCTAGCCAGATTAATTACAATTACAACACCAATTGAACCCCAAATCCCACGACCCATATTCCTAAGTCACCCGACCCATACCTAATTTAGCGACCTGGTCCAGCCTTGATCTAATCTGAGTCGTTGCTCAAATGAGATCAACGGTCTTGATTCTATTTCCTAAATTAAAACCTAATGACCCCCCCCCCCCCAAACCCCTCACTTCAGAGACGGTCTCTCTTTCTCTCTCTCTTTCTCTCTATGCTAACTTTTTCTCTCCCTTCTCTCTTGAACCTTCTGGTTCTCTCTCTCATCTCCGATGAAGCCATCGCCTTTCCGGCCACCTCCATCCTCACATCTCTCGACCACCAGTCGACATGCAACTGTATCTCATTGATTCTCTCTAGCTTTGAAACCCAGGAGCCTCCACCATTTCAAGATGGTCCCCAGAAGCTTTGCCTGGCTTGTCTCCGATCTTTCTCCGATGGTTTATAGTCCGATGGTACTACGAATGCCATTTAACGAGTTTCATAGCCAGGTTCCTTACTCTCACTGATTTATTGTGAAACCCTAATTTCTTCCTAAGTCTCTCAATCTCTATCTTTAAAGTGATTTTTAACTTATTCTTTGTGTTTTACACTACCCTCTACTTGATTTCCTTGATTGTTCAAGCTTTCAATGTTATGTTCTTTTTCAAAAGCGAGGGTTTCTGAACCTCATTCGAAATCGTTATATTTTCTGGTATTATATATTTGTGTTAGTATTTCTTATTGTTTGTGTGATTTTCTAGGTTACTTCCAATTTCTATGAGTTAACTTGTCCTAATATTTTGATTAGGGTTCTGGGTTTTGTGCCTATTACGTTTAAATATGTCTAAGTGTTTCTATTTACTAATGTTCTGCCGATTCTGCGTATCTCTTTGAATCCCTGATTATTCATATGTAATTTCTTTGGAGAATCTCTGCTTATTCGAGTTACTTCCTTGTTTGTTAGATGTTATCCTTACTCGATGATGATTCCCTGTAATTTTTCCAATCTTGTCCGTGATTTCCTGAAACTAATTGTTTTCAAAATTAGTGTGTTATATGCAATATTGTTTTTATCTTTTATTTATTTTACTTTCCTTACTTGCAATTATTTTACACCATCTGTCTTTCAAACACCTTCCTTATGTGATGTAATTTGTACTGTTTTAGCTGTGACTCCCTAATTGAAGGGAATTCGAGTTTTAAATTGATTCTAATAGGTACTCTTTCTATAATTATACTCGGTCTATGTGGATTACCATATTTTCCACTTAATTTTGAAAACTATAAGTACCTTACGCTCCCTTTAGCATAAGAGACGGAAGAAAACTCTTCATTGTTCTGACTCTCTTTTAGCATACTCAGTGTTCTCTCCTGTCTGTTTCTACATATCATCTCTCACTACCATGTTAACTACTGATTACTCAGTTGACTTAAAGCCAAGACCGAGTAATTTTGGGTTGCTCTACTACTCTACTATTCTATACGTTCCTACTTGTGTGGTCTGCATACTACTACTCATTTCTCTGCATACTGCTGCTCACATCTCTGCATATTATTGCTCACTACTGCTCTATATTTTCTCATCCTCGACTGGTATGCCCTCCATCTGATTTACAGCTCTCAAAAATAACATGGTAGGCCCGGTTTTAACCGTATACATTGATCATATGCAAGAAATCATGGATAATATGGTTACCCATATTATCCGTCAGTTAACCCATTTTTTATCTGTATTAAATATAGGTTGGGTCAGATAATTTGTCCGTTTTTAATACCTGGTTCGAATGGAACCATATTCGCCCCGCCCATTTTTCACTCCTACCCACGACACTACCTTGTATGTCGTAGTTTCTTTAGGTGCTTTTATCATATGTTCTCAAGGGACTCAGGTGTAATTGTGTTATTTTCTTTCTATTACACTTTTTTGGGGTTCATTATTTACAAATGATTACTTGATACCCTCTCATAAATGGAACTAAAGCTCATAAAATTGGTATCTTTTCCGATCCTTTGAGTAGCCTGCTTCTTGATAAGTTCAACTGATGCCAATAACTAATTCTAGAAGCCCACCATTGTTCAAGCCACCAACCCATTCTAGAAGCCACCGTTGTTGAAGCCATCATTGTTGAATGAAGAATTCAACCACCAACCACCTTCTTTAAGGCTATAAATAGAGCCTTATGTTTTACACAGAAAAATCAATCTAGAAAGATTGAAATACAATCCAGGAAGAGATCGTAAGAACAAAAGAGAGTTTGGTGAGGTTTTTTTTAGAGAGAAATTCTTGGTGTAAATTCTCTGTAATTTTATTCTTGTGAAATAGAGTTTTTTTTCCTACCAAATAATCTTCATCGTAATCAGTGAATCACAACAAGTGGTATCATAGCTTTCGACTCTATGTTCACCAAGAAATATCAAAACACGAAAATTTCAACCCGGATTTACATTTTTCAAAAACGTAATCTTCGGTGTGTTTTGATCATTTCACTAGATTCCCTGCATTGATACGAATTCAACGCAATTTTCCGGAGGCAAAACGAAGCTAGAACGAAGAAGTTATGGCAATTTTAATTTAACTATATTCTTTTTTCTTCTGACCAAGGAAGAAGATGATGAATAGTAATTTCCCAATTAGTGCCATGTCATCATCCAGTCAGCATCTAGTCAATGCCCGGTAATCATAAATTTTCAAAATTTATGAAATAACCCCTTAAGTTACTTAAATTATAAATCTACCCCAATAGTTCAGTATATTTTCGATTTAACCCCAAAAATTTGGTGTAAATTTTGAAAATTTATGGAGGCCCTATTTTGACCTAAGGAGAGTCAATCCTACCATTTTTCACCATTCCGGGCGTGTTGGTGAGGTCTGTTTGGTGAGAGTTTACTCTAAAATTTGACCAAGCCATTTTAAAGATATAATGGAAGAGTCATTATCATCTAGAGCTATGATAAAGCTTACTTACACATTGTAGAGACCTCGGATGGAAGATCTCCTCAATTGTAAAGATTTGTTTGATCCTATAGAAGCAAAGGGTAAGAACCCTGATTCCACCAAAGAAGCGGAGTGGAAGAAATTAAACAGAAAAACTATCGGTCAAATTCGACGATGGATTGACGATAGGGTTTTCAATCATGTTGCACAAGAGACAGACGCATATGCCCTTTGGGTAAAGTTAAAATGGATGTATCAAGCCAAGACCGCTAGGAACAAAGCCTTGTTGATGAGGCGTTTGGTAAATTTGAAGTTAAAGCACAGAACTTCAGTTGTCGAGCATACCAGTGAGTTTCAGAGCTTGATAAATCAATTATCGTCTGTTGACATGCCGCTCGGGGATGAGATGCAAGTCCTACTGCCTCTTAGTTCTCTTTCTGATAGTTGTGAGTCGTTGGTAGTCTCTCTCAGTAATTCAACTCCTAGTGAAAATCTAACCATGTCTATGGTTAAAGATGCCTTATTTAATGAAGAAGCCAGAAAAAAGGACATCGATCATGGTGAGTCACATGCCCTTATTACAGAAAGAGGGAGACAACAAGAAAAAAGTCAAGATAAGAAGAGAGGCAGAAGCAAGAGTAGGGGAAAATCCATAGATGATAGGAAGTCATCATATGCGTGCTATCATTGTGGAATAAAAGACCATTTCAAGAAGAACTGCAGAAAATTGCAGAAGAAGAAGGAGCAGTTGAAGCAGAAGTATGGAGATGCATTAGTCACTACCTATGGAGAGGTAGCCATTTGTCCATCCAAGAAGAGACATGCCTTCATGACTCAAGTCAAGAAGACAACGAATGGGTGGTAGATACTACAACATCATACCACGCCACATCCCAAAAACATTTCTTCACAACATATAAAGCAGGAGACTGTGGAGTAGTGAAGATGGGGAACACTTCTTCCTGTGAGATAGTTGGAATTGGTGATATCAAAATACAAACAGATTTTGGGAGTAAAATGATATTAAAGGATGTCCGTCATGTTCCAGATCTTCATCTAAACCTAATATCAGGTATAACTCTTGACAAACAGGGCTATGAAAGTTATTTAGGAAAAGGCACATGGAAATTGCTGAAAGGGGTTATGATTCTCGCTCGTGGACATATTGGTGGACACTTATATAAAATTGATGTGAAGGTATGTTCAGATAGCCTCAATGTTATGGAAAAAGAGGCATCTCAAAACCTGTGGCACCAAAGACTCGGTCACATGAGTGAAAATGGGATATCAATTCTAACAAATAAGCAGCTTATGAGAATGGACAAGAATGCTGCTTTAGACCCTTGTAATCATTTCTTATTCGGAAAGCAAAATAGAGTCTCTTTTACATTTTCTTCAACCAGAAAATCAGAGTTACTCAGCCTGGTACATTCTGATATTTGTGGTCCCATGAAGGAGAAATCGCTTGGCAGCAATATGTATTTTCTTACTTTCATTGATGATGCTTCACAAAAGGTATGAGTGTACTTCTTAAAGACAAAGGACCAGGCTTTTGATTATTTCAAGATATTTCATGCCATGGTAGAGCGTTAAACGGGAAAGAGATTAAAATGCCTTCACTCAGATAATGGAGGCGAGTATACTTCCAAGGAGTTCGATTCCTATTGCAAGAGACAAGGGATTCAACATGAGAAGATGGTCCCAAGCACCCCACAACACAATAAAGCAGCCGAGAGAATGAACCGGACAATTATAGAAAGAGTCAGAAGTATGATCAGTATGGCAAAGCTGCCTAAGCCATTCTGGGGAGAAGCTGTTCGCGCCACCTGCTACCTAATCAACCGGTCACTATCAGCCCCGTTGAATTTTGAGGTTCCAGAGAAAACACGGTCTCGTAAGAATCCCTCATATTCTCACTTAAGGGTATTCGGTTATTTAGTACATGCACATGTATCCAAGGAGCTCAAGAAGGAGCTTAATGGTAGAACAATACCATATATCTTCATAGGCTATGGAGATGAAGAATTTAGGTATAGATTATGGGATCCAATACAAAAGAGGGTGGTCAAAAGTAGGGATGTTGTATTCCACGAAAACCAGACAATTGAAGACATTGAAAAGCCTACAATGTCTTATGAAAGAGGTTTCAGTGCCCAAAGTGTTGGTCCAGATCCAATACCATTGCAGTTTGACACAAATAGCATTGGGAGCATGAAGCAGTACCAGAAGTAGAACAAGAGGATGTTTGGCAGGAGGAGGCACAAACCCCTCAGGAAACTACGTAACCATCACAAGGGAACGATGAAGGTACACCTCCTGAAGCTAATAATCAACAACCTCATCAATTTGAACGAGGTCAGATTCCATAACCTAGATACCCAGAAACCGAGTATATTCTACTCTATGAAGATGGAGAACCAGAGAGTTTCCATGAAGCTATATCTCATAAGGATAAAGAAAAATGGCTGCAAGCAATGACCGAGAGATAAACTCTTTACAGAAAAAATAATACTTATGAGATTGTGAAAATTCCACAAGGAAAGAAGGTACTGAAGAGTAAATGGGTATTCAAGCTCAAGAAAGATGGCAGCGGAAAGGTGATGAAGCACAAAGCCCAGTTAGTAGTCAAAGAATTCCTACAGAAAAAGGGAATTGACTTTGATGAAATATTTTCACCAGTTGTAAAATTGACTTCAATCCGTATCATCCTTGGATTGGTAGCCAATTTGAATTTGGAGCTTGAACAAATGGATGTCAAGATAACATTTCTTCATGATGATCTAAATGAAGAAATCTATATGGAGCAGCCGGAAGGTTTTGAGGTTTCAGGAAGAGAAAACCTCGTCTATAAGCTTACGAAAAGTTTATATGGCCTAAAGCAAGCACCGAGGCAGTGGTACAAAAAGTTTGACTAATTTATGGTTATTCAAGGATATAAAAGGACTGTTGGAGATCAGTGTGTTTACATATAGTGATTTTCGGATGGCAATTTGTTGTACTTCTACTTTATGTAGACGACATGTTGATCGTCGGACAAGATGCAACAAAAGTTAGACAGTTGAAGAAAGAACTCTCTTAGTCCTTTGAAATGAAAGACTAGGTCCAGCTCAACATATTTTGGATTGCAAATAACTCGAGATAGGAGAAACAAGAATTTATGGCTATCTCAAGAAAATTATATTGAATGGGTGATCAAACGTTTCAATATGAGTAATGCCAAACCGGTAAGTGCCCCTTTGGCAAATCACTTCAAGTTGAGCAAGAGTTTGTGCCCGTCATCCAAGAAAGAGATTAAGGAGATGTCTACAATTCCATATTCTTCAGCAGTTGAAAGTTTGATGTATACCATGGTTTGCACGAGGCCAGATATTGCACATGTGGAAGGTGTGGTGAGTCGTTTTCTTTCTAACCCTGGAAAGAAACATTGCGAGGCGGTTAAGTGGATTCTCAGGTATCTTAAAGGTACTTCAAAATCAAGTATGTGCTTTGGGGGAGCTGATCCAGTCTTGGAAGGCTATACAGATTCAGATATGGCCGGAGATCCTGATGGAAGAAAATCAACCTCAGGATATGTTTATACTTTTGCAGGGGAAGCTGTGTCATGGCAGTCAAGATTATAGAAATGTGTTGCACTATCCACAGTTGAAGCAGAGTATATTGATGTAGCGGAAGCTGTAAAAGAAATGTTGTGGTTAAAGCGATTTCTCCAAGAACTAGGGATAAATCAATAGAGTATATATGATACACTGTGATAGTCAAAGTGCAATTGATTTAAGAAAAAACTCAATGTATCATTCTCGGACAAGGCACATCGACATTCGCTATCACTGGATACGCGAGATGATGGATCAACAACTGTTGAAACTAGCGAAGATCCATATGAAGGAGAATCCAGCAGACATGTTGACAAAGGTGGTCACTCAAGAAAAGTTAGAACTGTGCAGAGACATAGTTGGAATAACTTTCAAATAGTAGCTGTGTAGGAATGCAGCTGAAGGGGGAGACTTGATAAGTTCAGTTGCTGCCAACAACCAATTCTAGAAGCCCACCATTGTTGAAGCCACCAACTCATTCTAGAAGCCACGCCACCATTGTTGAAGCCTCCACTGTTGAATGAAGAATTCAACCACCAACCACCTTCTTTAAGGCTATAAATAGAGCCTTATGTTTTACATAGAAAAATCAATCCAGAGAGATTGAAATACAATCCAGGAAAAGATTGAGAGAACAAAAGAGAGTTTGGTGAGGTTTTTTTTAGAGAGAAATTCTTGGTGTAAATTCTCTGTAATTCTATTCTTGTGAAATAGAGTTGTTTTTCCTCCCAAATAATCTTCATAGTGATAAGTGAATCACAACACTTCTTTCAACAATCTTAAATCCTTTCTTCATTTACAAACACTTATGTGATAATATTCCTAACAAAGATTCCGTTTGACTTGATCTAGAAAAATATACTTAGAAACAAATTTTAAAAGTTTAGTTGAACATTAATTTCAAATTTATTAGTCAAACATAAACTGTTTCTTACCAAAAATATCTTTTTGAGCACTTTTAAAAAAAATACTTTTCAAAATTAACGTATTTTAGAAGCTTGACCTAAAAGGTTATAAAGCGATGATCGCTTCACTTGGAGTTGGTTCTTCTCACTCGCATCCAGTGGTGTAGTCATACACAATTGTTGATGGTCAATTTAATATTCTTCGTCAGAAATTTTATATATATATATTGAGTATATAGGTTAAATATTACTTATGAGACATATTTATTAAATCTTGAACACTCTTAATAAATCTTACATTCACAATCAAGGACGAACCCACATGCGCTATTTGTACATCACAGCCTTGAATACCTTGGTCTGCCACAGTAAGTTCGAGCTCCTTTTGAATAGGAATTAGACAACTGTTTAAACATCATATTCGATAGACGAAAGGAAAGGCGATTTCCAATCCCTAGCAATTCCAGGAAAAAAAAAATTCCCTAGCAATCGACCCCACATTTAATATTCATCTTCAATAAGTATATTGTGCAAGTTGTTATAAACTAAAGCAAAAGACAAGAACAATAGAACAAGAACAATAGCAATAGAGAGAAGAGTAGAGAGAGTTCTTCTTATTGAGTTGAGAGGGGTCTCAAGGGATGATTTACAATGGTAGGGGGCACCTCTATTTATAGGGGAGAGGAAGATTTAGCTACCACTAATAGAACTCTAAAATCTCTCTAATTAGATACATTAAAGACATTCACCTTAAATAGAAGTGTAAGAATCTTCTATTTCATAACACAAGTCAAATTATTGCGGCCCTCGAAAATGCAGAATTCCGTATGATGGGTCCTTCAGTGTTTTTCTTCCAGGCGTGGGCGGTATGTTGAAGCGAATGTAACTTTTAGTTTATACGGGTTCATCTAAATTCAGTAGCTTTAACTTAAATTATATATATATTTATATATTAAAAAATTTTCGAACATAAATACAAATAAAAAAAATTTGAACCCAATAAATCAAATAGAATGCGGTAAAATTTCAAATTTAACCTGAATCCGCCTCTGGTGGGTTAGTCCTACTAAAATTATCTAAGCCCTACAAGAAAAGCAGAATTGCACATGATGGGTCCTATTTTTATTTTTATTTTTGTTTTGGGGTGGCGAAAGGGGTGGGTGGTGGGGGGAGGATATGCTCCTTTCTGCTTATTGAACAAGAACCATGTTGCTTGGCTTGAGTAAATGGAAGAAGTAAAGATAAAAAATGTTATCTATACAGCTGTGAGTACGTAGTAGATTTATATAACTTTGAGTAGCTTAGAGTATTTCTTCTCCACTTGTTATTTTTCCATTTGTAAGTCCAACTCAGCATGCAAACATTTTAAAGTTTTTTTTACAAAGATAGCGCCTCAGATTTTTCGTAAATTGACAAAGACATGAAAACGCCATTGATTTGCCTCGTTGGTTGATGGAGATACTGTGACATTCTTATCTGATTGTAACTTCTCCATATGAAGGCCTAATTAGGTAATGAAAGGCAATCGGTTATAGAGATACGAACATCAATATATAATTAAAAGATCTATCGGACTATGTAAACAATAAACATTCGCTGACGCAAGATTTCACCCAAGAAAAACCAACATCAGTCTATTGTCACCAACACAACATGCAAACATTTCTATTATAATGTTTGTGCATTTGTGAATGTGGTGATTTTAATGTTTTACTTTCTATTCCAAAGTAATAGGTGTAGATATATTGTATTATTTTAAATGATGTCCGTTAGAAATATGATTCCTACTAAAATACAATAACCTTCATATTGAACAATTCGGAATTACAACTACATGAGCGGAAGCTAACCTGAATTCATGAGTGGAAATCGTTGAACCTCCTTTGATGATTGTCCAAAGGTCCTTATGAAGATTGCTCCTTGATCCTTCCTTCAAGATTGTCTTGAAGTTTATGTCTCCACAAGAATTCCTTACAAGACTTGAATATGTGAATGGTTTCACAACAATAATAATATGACAATAACCAAAGTTGGTGTATGGTTTTCCACAAGAATTTGCAAGACAACAATGGAGTTTCTCTTGATTCAATGGGAGGAAGAAGAGATTATGTCTTGCAATAATGTGGGAACCATAACCCCCACTTTATAACAAAAGAGTTACATAACCCAAGAGTCACAAGAGTTACATAATTCAAGAATCACAAGCATGTAACCATGGTTACATATATGTAACCTTAGTTAGCCCATCATTAACTAAGGTTACCCTTTTGGGTATCTACACATTAGTCCTACACTTTATATGACAATACATTGGCCCCCTTAACATAATGTCCATAAGACCACAAAATTAGGCCAAACCAAAAGATAGCACATAACATATAATTTATCCATATATTGTTTATATGTATGTAGATATAAGTCCATATATCTTACAATCTCCCAAATGGACGAGATACACATACATATGTACAAACCTTAGCATTATATGTTACAAAATAACCTTAGGAGCTCAAAATTGCTATCACAATAAAATTTTCGTGAACAATCCGGTCCATCAACCATACCAACATAGGAACTAAGTGCTCTTCGTTACTCATTCATAACTAGAACCAACATAGATCACGTATATCAATATAACCAACGACATGGATCAAGTGTAGGTATGTAGCATGGAAATAACATAAAGTGTGGTCAATAGAATGTCTATTTCCAACTGGTTCTCTTTATTGAGATCAATCATAAACTGTAAGAGTACAAAAACTTTAAAACTGAATATCTGCGCAGATATAACTGAATTACTAAATTTCTGAATATAATGGACAATACATAAATGTACAATATAAACTCCCACTAAAATACATAATCCTTATCTGATTTGACACCCATACAAGCAACATGCTCATGAAATACTTTTGGTGTCAATCCCTTAGTGAGCGGATCCGCAAGCATGGAGTTTGTACTAATGTACTCAATGCACAATTGTCCATTTTGTACTCTTTCTTTAACAACCCGAAATTTGACGTCCATATGTTTTGCTTTCGTCAAACTACTGTTGTTATTAGCATAAAGGACTGCCGATCTGTTATCGCATAATAGCCTAAGTGGCCTTTTGATGCTATCAACAATTCGCAGTCCACCAACAAAATTCCGCAGCCATAATGCCTCATTGGATGCTTCATAACATGCCATAAACTCCGCTTCCATGGTGAAAGTGGCTGTAAGAGTTTGCTTGATGCTTCTCCAAGAGATAGCACCGCCCGCAAGCATGTAAATATAGCCTGAAGTGGACTTCAAACTATCCTGACATCCAGCAAAATCGGAATCGGTATACCCAATGATCTCAAGCTGGTCCGATTTCCGGTATGTAAGCATGTAATCCTTTGTTCTCTGTAAGTACCTCATGACCCTTTTGGCTGCCTTCCAATGGTCCATTCCCGGATTGCTGAGATATCTACCTAACATCCCAACAATGTATGCTATATTAGGTCGTGTACATACCTGAGCATACATCAGACTACCTACCGCCGAAGCATAAGGCGTCTTCTGCATTTCCGAAATTTCATAATTATTATTTGGGCACTGTTTGAGACTAAACTTATCTCCCTTAGCAACAGGGGTGTTTCCTGGTTTACGATCCTGCATGCCAAATCTTTTAAGAACCTTATCGATATAGCCCTTTTGTGACAGACCGAGAACACCTTTGGAGCGATCTCATTGTATCTGAATTCCTAATACAAAAGAAGCTTCACCAAGATCTTTCATTTCAAATTTCTTTGAAAGAAATTTCTTAGTTTCATGTAATAATGCTATATCATTACAGGCAAGCAGTATGTCATCGACATATAAAACCAGAAAAATATACTTACTCTTACTGAACTTATGGTATATACAGTCATCAGCAATATTCGGTTCAAAACCAAAAGATGTAATGACTGCATGAAACTTATAATACCATTGACGAGAAGCTTGCTTGAGCCCACAGATAGATTTCTTTAATTTGCAAACCCTTTTCTCTGATTCATCCGAAACAAAGTTTTCAGGTTGCACCATATAAATTGTTTCCTCAATGTCACCATTGAGAAATGATGTCTTAACATCCATCTGATGAAGCTCAAGATCAAAATGTGCTACTAATGCCATTATAGTCCTGAAAGAGTCTTTCGATGAAACTGGAGAGAAAGTCTCTTTATAATCAATGCCTTTCTCTTGAGTATAGCCTTTTGCGACAAGACGAGCTTTATACTTAATAACATTGCCCTCTGAATCCCTTTTGGATTTAAAAATCCATTTACAACCAATAGGTTTAATACCTTCGGGCAATGTAACAAGCTCCCAAACGTCATTATCGCTCATAGACTTCATCTCATCATTCATGGCATCATTCCACTTTTGAGAGTTAGAACCCTTAATGACTTGACGGAAGTTGATTGGATCATCTTCCTCAAGTCCAATATCACTTTCTTGTTCTTGGAGAAATACAACATAATCATCCGGAATTGCATTTCTCCTCTCTCTAGTGGATCTCCTTAATGGCATTTCAGTTTCTTGAGGTTGCTGAGTTTGATTTTCATTAGTAATTTCAGGATCCTGATTGGGGAGATTTTCGAGATTGTCTTGAACTGGAGTTGTATGAGCCGTGTCAGGAATGAGAACTCCCTGACCAAGATCAACAACTTAAGGGAAAGACACATGTTCTTCCTCAAAGACAAAATCTCTAACAACTTTATCTCCCCACCCCCCAAACTCAATATCCTCAAAAAACCTAGCATTACCCGTCTCAAAAATAGTTCTAGAAGTGGGATCATAAAACTTAAAACTGTTAGGTTTTATGCCCGTCACTAGAGGGGGGGTGAATATTGCGGCACGATAATATTGATAAATATTGCGGAATTAAAAATTGCAGGAATAAAATAAATTCGGTAATAAAAATAGCAAGGAAAGAACACACCGAATTTATCGTGGTTCACCACAACTTGTGGTTAGTCCAGTCCCTGAGAGACTCTCTCGAGATTCCACTAACTCCGTTAAGCTTTTGGGTGCCAAACAAACCGTTACACTTGCTCGTAGATGTACACTCTACAAGACTTCAACTTGCTTGAGGATACCTCACCTCAAGACTTCAACCTTGCTCGTGGATACCGCACCACAAGACTTCACACACTAAGACTTAGGGTACTTAGCGAACCCGACAATCAATGAGAAGATATGTTCTTCTCAAACACCTTTCTCTTTTACAACAAGAACTCTCTCAAAAGAGTAGATAAAGAGATACAAATTTAGCTCTATGAACAACTCAAAGTTGTCTCTCAAATGGCTCAACAAAAGCTCTAAAATGATGCTCAAATAATGTCAATATGTATATCAATATTGGGAGGTGTTGTGTGTTTTTAAAATCAGCTCAAAAGACCTCTTTTTATAGGTGAAAGAAGTGCTATGTATGTTGCTTAATTGGCAATCAATTATGCTGATTTTGTGCAAGGATAATCGATTATTGGATTTGTATAATCGATTATTCTTCCAACGTTCCGAAAATCAGAAGATTTTCTGCTGAATAGTCGATTACTTGATTCTGCATAATCGATTATTCTTCCAACGTTCCGAAAATCAGAAGCTGATTTTCTGCAACGGTCTACAGCATAATCGATTATGCATATTGTATAGTCGATTATTCTAGTCCAGATTTGAATACTTACTTCAAAAACCATTTTGGTTAAAAAGAGAACTTTAACAACATTTTGTTTGAAGTATTAAAATATGTTTATGATAAATATGATTTAATAAAATATGTTTATGATAAATATGATTTATCAAAGTGATTTTATGCATATTTATGATGACCTATGTTGAGCCAAAGGACGAGATAACTTAAACGTTGCTCTTACATTGGTTCTACCTAACGACCTACGCCTTGGGTCTTCGGTCTTGAACATTTGAGCTCGTTTTTGGCTTGACTATGCAATTCCGTCATCAATATGCTTCTAGGCCTTCCATCTTGATTGTTTGTCATATAATATCGTTGTTTGACACTTGACTTCATTGTTTGTCATTCATCAAAACCTATACCTGAAAATCATTCTAGTACAACCAAAGCGCACATATCATAGATAGAATGATTTTCTACAATTTCCCCCTTTTTGATAATGACAAACAACAAGAGATATGCATATTTCATTCCCCCTAAATTCATGCTATATCTCAACATACAATTCATTTAATATAATTCCTCCTTAATTGAATATTCCCCCTCAATTAAAGCATACTAGAATGTGAAGACATTCCCCCTTATTCGATGCATATCGCCTAAATTCTTCCCCCTTTTGGCATTAGCAAAAAGAGTATACCAATTGTTATTGAAACTATTGGCGATACCAATTGTTAAAAAAAATCATATCAATATCAAATAATACCAAATGTTAGTAAAAACATGCCAGTCATAATGACGGTCATTTTTCGCAAATATACCAACTGTTGTTTAAACTAAAAATATTCATCAAAACATGAATCAATCATTTAACATAAAAATAATTGATACCAATTGTTCTTCAAAATACACTTATCAAAAATATGAATCAATAATTTAACATAAAAATAATTGATACCAATTGTTCTTCAAAATACACTTATCAAAAACATGAATCAATAATTAATATCAATTGTTAGCACATATCAATTATTACGTTTTTATCAAAAATACGATAACTAACCGACGTTCCCCCTTGATGCAATAAGGTTTCGTGCTTGGTGCATCTACTACAATATTGTAGTCTTCAAGCACACCTGCAAACGTACCTAAAAATAGGTTTTCGGTACCCAACGACTTTTGGGTCCTTGGGGGTTAGGCAAAATAATAATTATAATCAAAATATGAATCTCTATGTTTAGCAAAACATACGGGTGCAATGTGTCCTACCCGGTTACAATAATGACATATAACGTTCGGGTTGTGCATATGTCTAGGTTGAGCCAAATACGTTCTAGGTGATCTAAAGTTGTTATTCCTAGAAGCGTTGAAATTCCTAGAGTCATTTCTAGGTGGTCTAAAATTATCAATTTTAGACTCATTAACAAAAATCCTAGAATCATTTCTAGGTGGCCTAAAATGATTAATTCTCGGCTGATTAATAAAATTTCTAGAGTTGTGTCTAGGTGGTTTAACCTCATTTCTATCATCCTTTTTAATTACTTCACTTGTTTTAGAATCATTTACACTATATTTTTCTAGTGTATTTCTAAGTTCTACGTTCTCTATTTTCAAAGAGCTACAAGAAGAACAATTTGAACTTTGAACAATTAAAGAGGCTTCATTCATCTCCTTGATTTTATTTTTGAGATCGACATTGTCATTTTCCAAAAATCTATTTTCTTCTTCTAAAATTTTGATTTTATTTTTAAGAACAGTATTGTCATTTTCTAAAAGATCATTTTCTTTTAAAGAAGGTTGTTTTTCAAAATCTTTTTCTTGCAAAGAAAGTGTTTTCTCAAAAACTTTTTCTTGCAAAGAAAGTGTTTTCTCAAGATCTTTTTCTTGCAAAAAAAGTGTTTTCTTCAAATCTTTTATGATTTTGGAAGCTTTAACAAATTCACCATATAGTTCATCATAGGCATTTTGTATTTCTTCAAACGAGTAAGAGTTAGAAATACTTACCTCTTCTTCTTTGTTGTCCATGAGGCATAGTGCGGCAGTTTCATCGCCCGAGCTGTCCGAATCCCATTGTTACGCGCCTATAGTGTTTCTTCTTTTTCTTGTCCTTTGATTTTGGACAATGTGATTTGGTGTGGCCAAGTTTTTCACAATTTTGACATGAAGGACTTGTTTCTTCCTTCTTTATTTCTTTCTTCATTAACTTATAAAACTTTTCAATTATATCATTGGAAGTAATAGCATCATCGTTTTCCGAGTCACTTTCTCTTTTAGAGGATGAGGCTTTGAAGGCAATATTCGAATTACTTCTAAGATAAGGATTAAGAATTGTGCTTTCATAAGCTTTAAGATTACCTCGTAGTCCATCAATTGTGACGTCCGTGATTCCTATCGACTCTTGGATAGCATTTGCTTTGGAGCGCCATTTGGGAGTGAGACTCCGTAGGATTTTTTGAACTAGATCTTTGTTTGAGTATATTTTTCCGAGATCATGAAGATCGTTGACGATCATTGAGAATCGTTCGAACATATTATCGATGTTTTCATCTTCCCTCATTCTGAAAAGTTCATATTCATGTGTTAAAAAATCAATTTTAGATTCTCGGACATGAGACGTACCTTCATAAGTGATTTCGAGTTTATCCCACATTTTTTTTGCGGTTGAGCAACAAGAGATTTTCCGATAGTCGTCCGGATTCACCGCACAAAATAGTAAGTTGACGGCCTTTGCGTTTCTTTCAACCTTCTTGATGTCCTCGGCATCATATTCATTTTCCTCCTTTGGAACCATGATTTCCCCAACTTTCTTTGTTGGCATTTGTTCACCTTTCTTGATGATTAGCCATAATCGAAAGTTATTTGATTGGATGAAGATTCTCATCCTCTCTTTCCAGTATGTATAATTTCTTCCATCAAAAAATGGAGGCCTCTCGGTGGAGTGTCCTTCGCTCATTATTCCTGCGTTCAATATTCTCAACAAAAAAATATATATCGCTCTCAACCGGTTAAGGCTTTCAGAGAGTTAGGCTCTGATGCCAATTTTTAGGTTTTATGCCCGTCACTAGAGGGGGGGTGAATATTGCGGCACGATAATATTGATAAATATTGCGGAATTAAAAATTGCAGGAATAAAATAAATTCGGTAATAAAAATAGCAAGGAAAGAACACACCGAATTTATCCTGGTTCACCACAACTTGTGGTTAGTCCAGTCCCCGAGAGACTCTCTCGAGATTCCACTAACTCCGTTAAGCTTTCGGGTGCCTAACAAACCGTTACACTTGCTCGTAGATGTACACTCTACAAGACTTCAACTTGCTCGAGGATACCGCACCTCAAGACTTCAACCTTGCTCGTGGATACCGTACCACAAGACTTCACACACTAAGACTTAGGGTACTTAGCCAACCCGACAATCAATGAGAAGATATGTTCTTCTCAAACACCTTTTTCTTTTACAACAAGAACTCTCTCAAAAGAGTAGATAAAGAGATACAAATTTAGCTCTATGAACAACTCAAAGTTGTCTCTCAAATGGCTCAACAAAAACTCTAAAATGATGCTCAAATAATGTCAATATGTATATCAATATTGGGAGGTGTTATGTGTTTTTAAAATCAGCTCAAAAGACCCCTTTTTATATGTGAAAGAAGTGTTATGGCCGTTGCTTAGTTGGCAATCAATTATGCTGATTTTGTGCAAGGATAATCGGTTCTTGGATTTGTATAATCGATTATTCTTCCAACGTTCCGAAAATCAGAAGCTGATTTTCTGCTGAATAATCGATTACTTGATTCTGCATAATCTATTATTCTTCCAACGTTCCGAAAATCAGAAGCTGATTTTCTGCTGAATAATCGATTACTTGATTTTGCATAATCGATTATTCTGTTCCAGTGTTCAAACACTGGCAACAGTTTACAGCATAATCGATTATACATATTGTATAATCGATTATTCTAGTCCAGATTTGAATACTTACTTCAAAAACCATTTTGGTTAAAAAGAGAACTTTAACCACATTTTGTTTGAAGTACTAAAATATGTTTATGATAAATATGATTTAATAAAATATGTTTATGATAAATATGATTTATCAAAATGATTTTATGCATATTTATGATGACCTATGTTGAGCCAAAGGACGAGATAACTTAAACGTTGCTCTAACATTGGTTCTACCTAACGACCTACGCCTTGGGTCTTCGGTCTTGTGCATTTGAGCTCGTCTTTGGCTTGACTATGCAATTCCGTCATCAATATGCTTCTCGGCATTCAATCTTGATTGTTTGTCATATAATATCGTTGTTTGACACTTGACTTCATTGTTTGTCATTCATCAAAACCTATACCTAAAAATTATGCTAGTACAACCAAAGCGCACATATCATAGATAGTATGATTTTCTACAAAAACCCCTGGATCTTTCAGAGTATCCAACAAAATAGCTACTAACCGTCTTAGCATCCAGTTTCTTTTCATTCGGCCTATAAGGCCTTGCCTCAGCTGGACAACCCCAAATGTGTAATTGCCGAATACTGGGTTTATGCCCAGTCCAAAGTTCATTTGGGATTTTGATTGTAGCTTTAGTTGGAACTCTATTAAGAATAGAAGCTGCGATTTTTAACGCTTCACCCCAGAGTGAGTCTGGTAAAGTGGTACGACAAATCATACTTCTTACCATATCCTTAAGGGTCCGATTTCGTCTCTCAGCTACACCATTCATCGTAGGACTTCCTGGCATAGTATACTGAGGGACGATTCCACACTCATCTAGGAATTTAGCAAATGGCCCTGGACGTTGTTCACCTGAACCATCATATCGACCATAGTATTCACCACCACGGTCAGATCTAACGGATTTAATTCTTTTGCTTAGTTGATTTTCAACTTCAGCCTTAAATGATTTGAACACGTCTATGGATTGGGACTTTTCATGAATAAGATACAGGTACCCATAACGAGAGTAATCGTCTATGAATGTGATAAAGTATTGTTGACCATTCCGACAAGGAGTAGGAAATGGCCCACAAATATCCGTATGTATCAATTCTAAGACGTCTGAAGCTCTCTTAGCACCTAATCTCGTCCTGTTTGTTTGTTTTCCCTTGATACACTCAACACAAATATCCGAATTTGAGGAATCAAGAGAATCAAGAATTCCATCTGACACGAGTTTCTGAATTCTTTGAATGGATATGTGACCCAAACGTTTATGCCAGAGTGATATAGAATTCTCATTAGTTATATTTCTTTTGGTACCACTTAAACTTGTATGCAAAGTTTCATTATTTGAAGTTATTGTATCAACCAAATATAGGCTATCAAATGTTGATAAAACACCAGTACCAATAAGATTTGAATTCTGAAAGAGACCAACTTTATCGTCACCAAAAGAACATGAATAACCGGATATGTCCAATTTGGGAACAGAAATTAAATTCCGTCTAAAAGACGGTACAACAAAAGTCTCATCCAAATCTAAATGAAAACCGGTCTTAAACAACAACCTAAATTTTCCAATAGCCTCAACTGGCACCTTCTTGCCGTCACCCACATAGATGTATCTTTCACCATCATTTGGTTTTCGGCAGTTCAGGCAACCCTGCATAGATATACTTATGTGAGTAGTAGCAGCAGAATCTACCCACCAAGTATCCTTAGGTACCGAAATTAAATTAACTTCAGAACAAACAAGAGAAAGAAATGTGCCTTTTTTCGCACGCCAGGCATGGTACTTGGTACAATCTTTCTTTACATGATTAGTCCCCTTACAGAAAAAGCAACCTAATTCAGTAATTTCAACCTTAAGTTCCTTATGTTGCTTAATCTTGGGCCTTGCAACCGCAACTTCCTTACTTTCCTCTTCTTAGTTTCCTTAGAAGAGGATGCCAAATTAGCACTTTCAGTCTTATCTTGCTTTATCCTTTCCTCTTCTTGCACACAATGTGAAATGAGCTCATTAAGAGTCCATTTCTCCTTCAGGCAGTTGTAACTGACCTTAAACTGATTAAAGTGTGCAGGAAGAGATATCAAAACAAAGTACACAAGCAGTTCCTCAGGTAATTCTAGCTTGAGTGACTTAAGTTTCGAAGTAAGATGAGACATTTCCAAAATGTACTCCCTAATGTTTCCCTTGCCCTTATACCTCATGGAAACAAGTTTACTCAATAGTGTACTTGTTTCCTTCGTTTTGCATAAAACGCTTTTCAAGGTTTTCAAGAAAAACTTTGGCATTAGCTTCATCATTCATAGTGCCCCTGAATGATTCTGGAATTGCACGCTTCATGATCATTAGACTCATGCGATTCGAGCGTTCCCACTTCTCCATCTCCCTCCTTTCATCAGGAGGGGATGTATCCTCAAGAGAAGCAGGTTGCTCAATCCGAAGTGCAAGGTCAAGATCCATGCAACCGAGAACTATCATGATGTTCTCTTTCCATTCCTTAATGGTTGTGCCGTTAAGCACACGGATGCTATTGATGTTGGCAGATATAGAAGCAGCAGAAGAATTAACTGAACCCAGAACAAAAGGATTACTTAATACATGCTTACAATAACTTGAACTTTAACTGAAATGCTTTATAGATTCAAAATAGGCATATCCCATTACAAGATACCTAGCACAACATTGATTTTAGTCTTTGGACAGAAAAAAAACTTGTAAGTGGTACTCTTGGTGTAGTGATCAAATATAGACAATAAACTCCTGTCAAATATCAAGCCTTCCTTTGGGCCGACTTAATATTCACATGGAAAACCAAATAATTGTCTCATATTTATCACCACAAGCATGTTCGAATTCCTGCCAAATAACAACCTTCCTTTGGGCCGGTGTTAAACGCATGGAAGACTAACATCCACAGTCATCTTATATTTCAAGATTATAGAGGTTACTTTGGCAACTTAATGCTGCAATTGACTAATTCAAAATATTAGATGCTAAAAACTTTAGTTCGTTAAGCCATATTATGAATCTTAACTTAATATGTTACATGTTTTTGACATGCAACATCTGAATATTAATTGTTATAGGCTTGAGAGGACAATTCCAAAAATGAAAATTGATGGACTAAAACAATTAATATTCAAAACTTAATTATTAATGTATAATACATTAATAAAAAAAAACTTAATATTAATTGACATATTATTAATATTCAATTAAAATCTGAAACTTAAAAAAAAACTTGAAACGTTTCAACCTTACTGGTCCAGGATAATCGATTATCTTAAACAGATAATCGATTATTCTGGTATTAAAAAAAATTTCAAACTTTGCTGGACCAGGTTAATCGATTAACTTTTAAGATAATCGATTATTCTGGTATTAAAAAAAACGTTTCAAACTTACTGGACCAGGTTAATCGATTAACTTTTACGATAATCGATTATTCTGGACCATGTTAATCGATTAACATAAAAGTTAATCGATTAACAAGGCTTGCGTAAATTTCCAAAATATTTCTGAAAAATTGAGTTAATCGATTATCTTAAAAGTTAATCGAATAACTTTTGCCACTGTTTTTGCGAAATTTTCTGAACAAAACATGATTTTCAACAAGAATCTTAAACATGAAAACATGTTGTTTACCAACCAAAATCATGTAAAATACAATGTTTTAATTCAGGTAAAGATAACATGATATTAAAACATCAAATTTCATCACAACACAACATTCATAAAAAACATGTTATTTCATGGTACTTGAATTTCATAAATAAAATTCTAACAAAACTTGAACATGAACTTTATATAACATGAATCTTATGAACTTCCAAATTATCCAAATATGAAGGTGGCTCTGATACCAATTGTTAGGATTATGATTCCTACTAAAATACAATAACCTTCATATGAACAATTCGGAATTACAACTACATGAGCGGAAGCTAACCTGAATCCATGAGTGGAAATCGTTGAACCTCCTTTGATGATTGTCCAAAGGTCCTTATGAAGATTGCTCATTGATCCTTCCTTCAAGATTGTCTTGAAGTTTATGTCTCTGCAAGAATTCCGTACAAGACTTGAATATGTGAATGGTTTCACAACAATAATAATATGACAATAACCAAAGTTGGTGTATGATTTTCCACAAGAATTTGCAAGACAACAATGGAGTTTCTCTTGATTCAATGGGAGGAAGAAGAGATTATGTCTTGCAATAATGTGGGAACCATAACCCCCACTTTATAACAAAAGAGTTACATAACCCAAGAGTCACAAGAGTTACATAATTCAAGAGTCACAAGCATGTAACCATGGTTACATATATGTAATCTTAGTTAGCCCATCATTAACTAAGGTTACCCTTTTGGGTATCTACACATTAGTCCTACACTTTATATGACAATACATTGGCCCTCTTAACATAATGTCCATAAGACCACAAAATTAGGCCAAACCAAAAGATAGCACATAACATATAATTTATCTATATATTGTTTATATGTATGTAGATATAAGTCCATATATTTTACAATATCAACATATAATATAAGCAATTTTCCATTTTCAGATTAACTTAACTTTAAGAAAAAATTCAATAAAAAAATAAAGATTCTATCTTTTTCTTTCTTTCTTTACAAATCCAAATATAATGTCACATTTCGATGCTGAAGAATTAGAGTGTTTATCCAACAGAAGACTTACATTCGTGATCTTTATTCAACATCTCAACTAGAGATTTAGTATCCCATCACCGCATCAGGCATGACCTAGGACTAGTTTTAATTAACAAGGTTTGTCGTTGCTTAAACATATTATTAAAGTGAACAAAAAATTAATGGTCGATGAGATTTGCTACCAAGATATAGAGAATTTCTGCTGCTCGACCAATATTGGTTGGAAAAAATCCCCAATAATGCTCTCGAATATGCTAAAGTTATCTTAATTAATGTATATCGACTTTCAGGAACTTAAAAATGCAGTCTCATAAAAACACTTAAAACAATTTCCCCTCAAGGATAAATTATTATATATTGTCAAATATATATATTTTCGCTTAGAGTAATTTTGAATCTTGGAATGTCTCCAAACGGAGCCAAAGGGAGATATATTTATTTAGTTAATAAAAATACAATTTGGTTGAAAGACAAAAAAGGACTCAATTGGATAATACAAGGACGAAAAGAGGTTCAGGGTTAGCTCACTTCCGTGAGTTTTCTACCTACCACGGTTGAGGGGAGGGTTCAAACCTTATTAATTAGTATATCATTTCCTCCCCCTCTTCCCTCTTCTAATAATATCTAATAGAAGTTTAAAAAATAAAATCGGTCAAAAATGTTGACTTTATGGCAAATATGTTTATCCCACATCGGTTGGCAGAAGAGTTGGGGGATTTCCCCTGTAAAAGAAGGTCTAATGTTTAGGATTAAACACACTTCTCATTTACCTTCTCATTTGTATCTTTTCTCTTTAGTATTATTTCACTTGTATGTTTGGAGTGGAATAAAATATTGGTTGTGTCCGAAGAGTAGGTAAAGTTGGCCGAAACTCGTAAATTCTGGTGTTCCTTTTATTGTTGCTTTATTGTCTTATTTATTATTTAGTGGCCGCCATAATTTTTGGTATAGTAGTTGTGACTCATTCACACTATATACATTTGGCTTCCGCAAAAATCGATATCAGAGCCAAGGTATTGTTTAAGTATGCTCGGTGGATTGCAGCTAGTCTGATCTTCCACATCAGAAAGATTTATCTTGGTAACTGAGTCAAGGTTCTGTTTGAGTATGCTCTGTGGTTGCATCATGGTCTTATCTTCTACATCAGAAAGGAAATAATCTTGATTTATGTCGTCAGCTATTAAATAATGTTTGTATCAAAATGGAAGACAATAAACAAGAAGAATCTACATCGAGTGTCAGCAATACGTCATCATTGGCCTCTTCACTTATGACAAGAATTGTGTCAAATGCAAAATTTGCGGTAGAAATTTTTTGACCGGTCCGAACATTTTTGCATGTGCCAAGGTGAGGTTCTAGATGTCCTTTTTCAACAAGGGCTAGATCTGGCCATTGAAGAAAAGAAACCAGATATTATTGGAGAAGAAGATTGGAAGATTCTCAACCGTGTTGCTTGCGGTACCATTCAATCCTACCTTGCTAGAGAGCATAAATAACCATACACAAAGAAAAATTCTGCAAGTAGATTATGGAAGCACTGGAGGAAATATTTTTGAAGAAAAGCAGTCAAAATAAATTGTACATGAAGAAGAGACTGTTTCACTTCACCTATGTTCCTGGCACCACGATGAATGAACATATCACCAGTTTCAATAAGTTGGTCATGGATCTGCAAAATGTGGATACAACTTATGATGATGGTGACTTGGCCTTGATATTGTTGGCGTCACTTCTTGATGAGTACGAGCGCCTTGAAAATACTCTACTCCATGGAAATGACGAAGTTTCTCTCAGAGAAGTTTGTTCGGCTTTGTATAGCTATGAACAAAGAAAGCGAGAAAAACAGAAGGGCGGAGAAGGAGAAGCCCTATTTGTGAGGGGTCGTCCTCAAAATCAAATGAGGACAAAGAAGGAGAGATCCAAGTCAATATCTAGAATCAGCAAAGATGAATATGCCTTTTGTCGAGAAAAGGGGCACTGGAAGAAAGACTGTCCGAAGTTGAAGAATAAGGCCAAATATAACAATGGAAAGGCAATTATGGATTCAAATGTAGCCGTTTGTGATGATTCAGACTTCTCATTAGTTACAACAGAACCATCAACATCATCAGACATATGGTTGATGGACTCAGCTTGTAGCTATCATATGTGTCCCAATAGGGACTGGTTCGTGGAA
Source organism: Nicotiana benthamiana (assembly GCA_034376525.1). Classification (NCBI taxonomy): domain Eukaryota; kingdom Viridiplantae; phylum Streptophyta; class Magnoliopsida; order Solanales; family Solanaceae; genus Nicotiana; species Nicotiana benthamiana. Next base: position 71,891,539 of record CM067323.1, on the reverse strand, counting down.
TTTCAAGAAGGATAATATGGAGTCATCCACACAGCGGACAACAACCCTCTTACCTCAAATGGAATTGGTTCAACACGATTAAGGAATCGTGATGGAATGATCAGAACATTAACAGATGTTCGATATGTACCGGATTTGAAGAAGAATCTCATCTCTGTGGAAGCCCGAGAATCAAAAGGGTTCATAATTATTGAAGAAAATGGAGTGATGAGAGTATGCTCCGGTGCACTAGTGGTAATGAAGGCTAATCGGAAGAATAATATTGTGGTGTATAATTATTGGGACAACGATAGTGATGTCCAGTGACGACAAAGAGGCAGAAGCAACCAGGCTATGGCACATGCACTTGGGACATGATGGAGGAAAATCCTTGAAGTCTCTATCAGATCAAGGATTGTTAAAAGGAGTAAAGACTTGCAACTTGGAGTTTTAGGAGCATTGTGTCAAAGAAAAACAGACAAGGGTTAAATTTGGTACAGCGATCCATAATATGAAAGGCATCTTGTATTATGTACACTCTGATGTTTGGGGTCCTTCTAAAACACCTTCATTAAGTGGGAAGCACTATTTTGTAACCTTTGTTAATGATTTTTCCCGAAGAGTATGGGTGTATACAATGAAGAGCAAAGATGAAGTGATGGGAATTTTTCTCAAATGGAAGACGATGGTGGAGAATCAAACAGGTAGGAAGATCAAGCGTATTCGTACAGACAGTGGAGGTGAATACGAAAATGATCATTTCAGCAAGGTCTGTGAAAATGATGGCATCGTCTGACACTTCACTATTAGACATACACCACAATAGAATGGAGTGACAGAACGCATGAACTGGACCTTGCTGGATAAGGTACGGTGTATGTTGTCCAATGCTGGCTTGGGCAATGAATTTTGGGTTGAGGCAGTTACATATGCATGACACCTTATTAATCATCTACCATTCGGTGCTATTGATGGCAAGACACCGTTTGAAAAGTTGGTTGGAAAGCCTGCTGTAGATTATGACTCTTTTCACGTGTTTGGATCAACTCCATATTATCATGTGACAGAGTCAAAATTAGATCTAAGGGCAAAGAAGGCTATTTTTATAGGGATTACATCTGGAGTCAAAGGATATCGCTTATGATGTCCTATGAAAAAGAAAGTAATATTCAGCAGGGATGTTACTTTCGATGAATCTGCTATGGTAAATAAGGTAACAAGTGAAGATACCAAACAAGATGATGGTGCTTCTAAGCAGGTGAAGTTTGAGGGAAAATTTATTTTTCCTACACAAGAAGCAGATGAGGAAACAAATGAAAATTACCCTCTGGATGGAGAGCCAGTAGAGGAGATTCCAACTCAGGAACCTCAGCAACTTGAATCAATAGCAACCAGCAGGCCATAAAGGACAATAACGAAACCTATGTGTCTCATAGAGACGGTTGTTTGTGCAATCGTAATTGTAGTTGATGATGCTCCTATCACTTATAAAGATGCAGTCCAGAGTTCAAAAGAAGATAAGTGGAGGATTGCCATGAATTATAAAATACAATCGCTTCATCAGAATCATACTTGGAGATTGGCCAATCTCCCGAAGAGAAAGAAAGCAATTGGGTGCAAATGGATATTTGCAAAGATAAAAGGATTTCATAACCAAGTAGATGTTTGCTACAAAGCAAGATTGATGGCCAAAGTATATGCTCAAAAGGAGGAAATTGATTATAATGAAGTGTTTTCTCCAGTTGTAAAACATTCCTCCATTAGAATTATGTTGGCTTTGGTAGCACAGATGGATTTGGAACTAGTTCAGATGGATGTAAAAATTGCGTTTTTATTTGGAAATTTGGAGGAGGAAATCTACATGACTCAGCCAGAAGGATTCAAAGTTGCTGGAAAAGAAAATACGGTGTGAAAACTTGAAAAATCATTGTACGGTTTGAAACAATCTTCTAGACAATGGTACAAGTGATTTAACAAGTTTATGTTGCAGCAAGGGTACAAGAGAAGTAAATACGATCATTGCGTGTATTTGCGCTAGATTAAATATGGTTCCTTTATATATATTCTCCTATATGTTGATGATATGTTGATAGCTTCCAAGAATTCAGAAGAAATTGATAAGTTGAATATTCAACTGAAGAAGGAGTTCGAGATGAAGGATCTGGGTGAGACAAAGAAAATTCTTGGCACGGAGATAATAAGAGATAGACGTTCAAAGAAACTCTGTTTATCTAAGAAAGAATATTTGAAGAGAATACTACAATATTTTGGCATAGATGACAAGACTAAGCTAGTTAGTACTCCACTTGCTCCCCATTTTAAGCTGAGTACTACTATGTCGCCAAAGGATGAAGCTGAATGAGAGTATATCTCAAAGGTACCATACGCAAATGTCGTTGGTAGCTTGATGTATGCAATGGTCTGTACGAGACCTGACATTTCATAAGCTGTTATAGTTATTCAGGAAAGGAGCATTGGTAAGCTGTAAAGTGGATTCTACGGTATATTCATAATACTGTAGATGTTGGGTTAGTTTTTGAGCATGAAAGCAATCAGACTGTAGTAGGATATTGTGACTCAGCTTTTGCGGGTGATCTGGACCAACGAAGATCAACTACTGGTTATGTGTTTACTTTTGCAAATGCGCCAGTTAGTTGGAAGTCTACTTTGTAGTCAATAGTTGTTTTGTCTACAACAGAGGCAGATTACATGGCTATTATAGAGGTTGTGAATGAGGAAATTTAGCTTCTAGGATTGCTAAAGGAGCTTGGTGTTGAACAAAAAGGCATCACAATTTTTTGTGATAGTCAAAATGCTATTCAATTAGCGATGAACCAAGTTTATCATGCAAGGACGAAGCACATTGATATTCGGTATCATTTCGTACGAGAAATCATAGAATAAGGTGGAGTCCGGAGAAGAAAATTCATACTACGGAGAATCCTGCTATATGCTGAAAAAGGTGGTGACTGCGATCAAGTTTCAACATTGTTTGGATTTGATCGACATTGTTGAACACTGAAGATTGAAGATGAAGAAACAACGAAAATTTGTTACTGAGAGAAAATTGAAGATGTGAAATTTTGCCAAGGTGGAGAATTGTTGACTCTTTGGCAAGTATGTTTATCCCACGAGATTTGTTGACTCTTTGGCAAATATGTTTATCCCACATCGGTTGGCAGAAGAGTTGGGGGGGGGGGGGGGGAGGGATTTTCTCCCTATTAAAGAAGGCCTAATGTATAGGATTTAAACACACATCTCATTTGCCTTCTTATCTGTTTAAAGAATTTGTATCTTCTCTCTTTAGTATTATTTCACTTGTATTTTTGGAGTGGAATAAAATATTGGCTGTGTCTGAGGAGTAGGCAAAGTTGGCCGAACCTCATAAATTCTAGTTTTCCTTTTATTGTTGCTTTATTGTCTTATTTATTATTTAGTGGCTTCCATAATTTTTGGTATAGTAATTGTGACTCATTCACACTATATACATTAGGCTTCCGCAACAAAAAAAAATATCTTTCAAAAGAAATTGCGTAATTTTTTAACTTCACCTATGATCAACAATTCAAGTTATAAATGTTTAACACATGATCCATTGGTTGCCAATAATGTCTCCAAATCTTTGCATAGTGGTCAAAGATTGCTTTCATGACTAAAAATTGTTATCTTCCATGCGAAAGGGGATTTACAATACAAAAATAGAGAATGTGAAACACTATAAAGAAAAGAATGTGCAAAACACATGGCTATACGAGAATTTACATTATTATAGAAAAACAATAAACATGAATTATGACAAAAAAATAAAAGAGTAAAAGCCTTGTATAATACAAAGCCGGCTAGAACTATATATTATTCTACATAATTCCTATCTTCTTTAGTTTTCCCTGCTTTATTTCACTTGAATAAATTATAACTCTGACTTGTACTCTTTAACCTAGAAACATTTAGCAGATTGTATTCACTCCTTTTTAATTTTTTTTTTAATCACTTTTCATTGCTAAAATACTAAAGGAGTTTTGCTTTTGGATGTTCTTGCTTTATTTTTTTCTTTCTTAGGGCAAGTGACACTTCCTGATTAATTTTTTTTAAAGTAAGACGTGCTGATCATGAATCAAACCATAAGCTTTGACGCTTATACCATATTCTTTTAGGAAAAATAATTGATTTGTTATATCACCAATTCCCTTCTTCAAGGTAAACCCGTGATTGAATAGAAGAACAAATATACTAGCTAATTTCTCTTCACACGTAGAAGCAAATTAATTCTTTAGTACTATACCTTACTTTACAAGAATGAAGTTTGGTATAGTGTTGAGGAATGACTATTCTAGATATGCAACATTTGATTTAATACTACGAATAATGCAAATGAAGCACTAATCATTTCAAAGACACAATTGTATCTGTCGACAGGTAATTTGCTTCAAAAATCCGTTAGATGAAACTGAAAGGCTTATGCTCTGAACGTTATTCTCATTCTTCATGCAACAAACAACTCCATTAAAGTTCCTTTAAAAACAAGAAAATAAAAATCAAGAGAGTTAAACGAAAAGCTTCATGAAAGACAACGAAGACATAGACACGCGTACCATTATCAACCTATTAGGTTACCATCATACAAGAAAATGTGTACAACAAGTACTACTAGCATTAGTTTTGTGAATGTACAATATGTACTCTCTCTCTCTCTCTCTCTAGATCTCTCTTCTTGAGTTTAGACTTAAGGTACACGTGAGAAGATGAAGGCAAAGAAAGAGAAATGAAAGCTTCTTGGGGTGGTAATGGTGATGATGAAAGTGATGGTGTGTGGGGTTGTTTCTTAAATAAAAGATTATTATTAATTGCTAGAAATTAAATAAAAAAGGAAATTTAGTTGGTTAAAGAAAATAATATAGGTGGAGTGGAAAACGGATTGAGGGGAACCTGCCAAGAAGCTATGGTGAAAGAGAGAGAGAGTGATGGTTGGTCTTCTTGTCTTTGACTCTATCCAGTCTTTGTCGTTGCATTTTTCTTCACTCACAAGGTAATCATCATATGTGTATGAGAAATGGAACATATTTTGCTTCCACTTCACATAATCTTTTTCTTTTTTCTCTTATATTTCACTCTCTTTCTCATGATACCATTCTATATAGCTTCTTCATATATTTTCACAATCAAAACCTAGCTAGTTGGAAGAAGAAGAGGAAGGAATTAATTCATCATATCACAACTTTATTCCATCTTCTTATTCTTCTAAATGAGGAAGCCAGATCATCCATCAATATTGATGAAGGAGAAAGGGAATAATAACAATACTAAGGCAAAACTAAGGAAAGGGCTATGGTCACCAGAGGAAGATGAGAAGCTGATGAATTACATGTTAACAAATGGGCAAGGATGTTGGAGTGACATTGCTAGAAATGCTGGCTTGCAAAGGTGTGGCAAAAGTTGTCGTCTCCGTTGGATTAATTACTTGAGGCCTGACCTTAAACGTGGCGCCTTTTCTCCTCAAGAAGAAGAACACATTGTTCATTTGCATTCCATTCTTGGAAATAGGTACGTAATTCTTCCACATTTTCTTAATTCTAGTCTCTCAAGTTTAACAATGTAGGGTTTTACAGGCAATGAAATGTTTTAAGACTTGTCGGGTACGTAGCTAAAGAATGGAAGTAAGATAATAGGTTTTAGCCAAGCCATAATTTACGGAAAATCTTCTGCCAAGTTTAATATGAGAATTTAAGTTATATGTATACTGACAAAATATAATATTTTCTAACATCATCAGTGCAATTACCTGTTATTTATAGTAGGTACTTACCATTTATATAGATTATCAATCAATGGTATATTAATTAATGTTACCTGTAATTATCTTTCAAGTGATATTATTGTATAACGACTTTCTTATATTATCATTGTATAGTGTATGTTCGCCGTTAACCTTACAAAATCATATGAAGAAAGATGAAATCTTTGTCACTAGTTACCCAGTCAGCTAAAAATTTGAAGAGGTGGACCAAATTAAGATAAACTCCTATTTCACCTTAATTAAGAAAATTTTGGAAGGTACTGTCATGTTTCATTGGTCTTTTCCTACCCAACCGTCATTTTCTTTTATGTAATGCATTATAAATCTTCATTTACTTGGGGGGGGGGGGGGGGGGGGGGGAGGGGTACTTGTTTCGGAGTAATAGTTTGCATAAGATATTCTAGAAATTATAGAGAAGAGTCAGAGTTATCCTATTTTTAGAGAAGAGTCAAGTAGGAGATTTTCTTTCTTCTTATATTATAAGGAGGAGAACCGCAAGGAGAATTTACCTGGATTTTTCTAAGAACCCAAGAAAATAATACTATAAAAAGAGATTAATTAATTAAAATCAACGACTTCTTATAAAACCTATGCAATGACTGTCTTTTGTCTTGCTTTTTTATCCATTTCTGTAATATTTACTCTATTCCTTGTTTTGTTAATTTGATTTTGTCGAACACTTAGAGAAGTGTCGGAATGTTTGTTTAAAACAGAAAATAACTTCAACCATTATAGTACTATTGTTTTTGTCGATTAAACAAGCATGCAGAAAACATGCTCTTTGCGAGGTAGAGTTTCTTTCTTTTATTTTTAACCTTATTTTGCATGTATTATAGGTGGTCACAAATTGCGGCTCGTCTTCCCGGAAGAACTGACAATGAAATAAAAAACTTCTGGAATTCCACAATCAAAAAGAGACTGAAGAATAATAACAGCAACAGTAACAATAATACGTCATCACCTAATACCAGCGACTCTTCTTCCGAGCCTAGAGCACTTATGGGTGGAATAATCCCTATGCAAGGACACAACCTAAATCATGTAATGGCAGCAATATGCATGGATAATTCCACATCTAGTAGCAACCATTTTAACCCTTTCCCTCAACTTGACAATACCAACTACGACATAATCGGAGCAGGTTTATACAATTTTCCATCTTGTTTAGGTCAATTTGATGGAGATGGTGGCGTTGTGGATTATGGTGTTGTGGAAAATTATAGTACTATGGGGCTAGGAAGTGATTTTTCAGTTCCCACATTAGAGGGTGGTGGAAATAAGAGCATGGGGGGTCAGATTAATAATAATGTTAATTTTAGTAGTAGTAGTAATATTACTGCTGCCAATATTGACTATAATTCTTTGATTGAAAAGAAAACAAATGGCAAAAACAGCCAGCAGTTGATGTCGAATGAGAGTGGTGATCAAAGTCTCAAAGTTGAAGACTATATGGTTGGTTATGGGAATCATCATCATCATCAACATCATTGGCATGGAGAAAGCTTAAGAATTGGAGAATTTGATTGGGAAGGGTTGTTGGCAAATGTTTCCTCCTTACCTTACCTTGATTTTCCAGTTGAATAACTACTCTCTTGAACCCTCCAACGTACCCCACCCCAAACAAAAAAGACACAAATACCCTTTATTTTCCCATATCTTCTTCGTCATTTTCTTTTTCTTCTCGATAATTGGGAAATCCGCAAGAGCTAGTGACTAAAGATTCGAAACTCGAAGGATAATAGGCCTGTCCCGCCTTTCATAACCTAAATACCATGTTGTTGTCTTTCATGTCTTCTTCCATCTATTCATTGTACTTAAATCATTTCCACAACCCCATTTACAGAAAATTTTGAGATACATGCACTTCTTTTCTTTAGCTTCCACTATAAAACCTTTCCACTAGATTTTCTTTTTTACTTGCCATATTTTTTTTCTTATACATGTTCTTCCTTCGTATTGATCTTTTCGTTCCCTTCAGCCGAAAGTTCCTTCATCAAAATTCATAGAGGTTTAGAAATAAGTGTTCAAATTTGGAATACATTTTCAGTGAGGGCATTTTCAATCATTGTCAAGGATTATGGAGATACGGGAGAAATAACCTTTCTCAAGAAGCAAAGTGTGAATAGAGAATGAGCACATAATACATATATAGAAGTTTACGAAGAGAAAGTAAATAAAAAGGCCAGTTGTTGATTTGTAAGCAGTCTTAATACATGTACAGATATGGACGAATAATCTTTTGAAGATAATTAGTGAGTTACACGTTTCTCAGAATATAGATGGAGAGAATTGTTGTACGTTCTTTAATTTGTATACACAAAGGAATAAGAAGCAATGTTAGTTTTTCCATATGATCAATATTTCAATACTTTTAATCCCCCTACTCTCTCTCTCTCTCAAACTTGTCTTATAGTGACTTTTACATTATGATGGAAGCATTTTCATTGCTGTAATATATGAGGTAGGGTGTGCTTACCCTCAAACTTGGATAAAAATAAAATTTGTAAGTGGTTTTAAGGATATGCGGATTAATTTAACACAAAGTTATAAATTAGATTAGATTGAACAAGTAAAGATAAAAATGAATTAAACCACACGAATAAGACATTTTCAGCTTTAGTCAAATTGTTCACCCTCGATCCGGGCTCGTTGTAGTCAACACTGATGAACAAGTGAAAAAAATTACATAACATAGAAAATGATAATATCTTGCCTTGGAATGCGTGTTCCAATTGTCTTTATGAGTAATCAGACCCCTTTTATATAGTAGGGAAATTCTACATTAGGTACAACTCTTTAAATCAACCAGAAACTACCTTGTGCACTATTCCATCGACAGATACAACAAAAATTGTTGCGAAGTTTTTCTCTTTTAGAGACTCCATGGACACCACAAAATCTGAAGTAATAATAGCAGAGGATTGAACAACCCTAGCCTCTAAAACTTCTAAAAACTTTGGAGCTTTACCCTGTTCTCAACTTTTTACCTTGGTCGGTGAGAATCTCAGACGATATTGATGAAAGATCTTTGATATTTAGGGTTTCTGAGTTCTAATCATTTGGAGGAAGAGGGAGTTCTAAGATAGGTGCATCAGAACTGGAGAGTGAAGGGAAATCTAGGTTGGAGGTGCTTTCGGTGTTTATGACTTGAATGGTGACAGAGGATTCATTAGGGACGGAGGACTCAAGGGTTTTCTCTGGGTTAGTATCAACTGAAGAAGGGATTTCGGAGTTATTGTCAGCCATTGAAGAGCTAGAGTTGAGAATTTTTGAAGAAGGTATGATGAGGGAATATGATCATTGAAGAGAAGAGAGGGTTTTAATGAGAGAAGATTATTATGACGGAGAGATATAGGAACCGGTTCAAAAATGGTGATAGTGCGTGGGAAGTTACAATGTTTTAGAGGGAGATGGAAAGGATTTAAAATTAAGAGACATGATTCTAGAGTTTGATTAGGAGGATGACATGGTAGTTTATATTTGCTCCTTTTGAAGATGTGCATTAAAAAATGCACAGGACTTCTAACCTTTGGTACAAGAACCAGGTTCTTGACCTGTCTTTGAAAATTTCAATACTCTTTTATCACCCATCCAATGTATCTGTAGCTTCTATAATCATCATGCGTGTCTAACTGAAACTGTGTTCAAGTGAGTTAGACTTGGCCAGAAAAACACTTTAGCTAATATTACCTGAAGGTAACATTCATAGCCAACTAATAGACATTAGGTTCTTAATTAGGCTTCAATAGCCCCAGCTTACCCTATTTCTTTCAAAATGCTCCCTACTCACTGCTTTGGAGAAGATATATGTTACTTGGTCTTTTATACTACAGAACTTCAAATAGATAAGCCCTTTTCTTTACATTGTCTCTCGGAACATGATGTCTCACATTAATGTGCTTGGTTCTTTTATGTTGAACTGAGTTCTTGACCATGTTGAAAGCACTGGTGTTATCACATAGAAGAGGGACACAGTCAGTGTATGCACCAAAATCTTCCAGTTGTTGCTTGATCAATATGAGATGAGCCCAACAAGAAGTTGTAACTACATATTCTGCTTTAGCTGTTGAAGGAGCCACTGAGTTTTGCTTCCTTGTGTCCCATGAGATGAGACAAGATCTAGAATGTGAGCCATTCCAGAAGTACTTTTCCTATCCACAAGATAACCAGCATAGTCAACATCAATATACCCAACAAGATTAAAGTTGTCACTTGAGGGGTAGTACAGGACCAGGTCCTGTGTTCCCTTAAAATATCTCAAAAAAAATTGGCAGCCTTCAGACAAGATTCCTTGGGATTTTACTAAAACCTTGCACATAGCCCTGCACTAAAGAAAATATCAGGTCTACTAATAGTAAGGTAGAGAAGAGACCCAATAATGCCTTTATACATAGTTTGATTCACAGGATATCCAGACTCATCCATGTCCAGTCGAGTAGACGTCGCAATGGGGGTGTCTATCACTTTCATGCTTTCATATCAAACCTCTTCAAGAGCTCCTTGATGTATTTCTATTGGTAAATGAATGTACCCCTTATGATTTCCTTCACTTGAAGACCCAAGAAGAAATTCGACACACCCATCATGCTCATTTTAAACTCACTTCCTATGAGTTTTGAAAATTCTTCACACAGTGAATCGGTTGTTTCCCCAAAAATGATATCATCAACACATACCTGAGCTATGAGCAGGTTCCTCCCCCATTTCTTCAAGAACAAGGTGTTTCCAATTTTCCCTATTGTAAAATCGTTTTCTAAGAGGAACTTTCACAACCTTTTATACTAAGCTTGAGGATCCTGCTTCAACCCATACAATGCCTTGTCCAGTTTAAACATATATTCAGGGTGTTCATGACATCCAAAACCTATAGGTTGCTTTACATAGATTCTTCCTTAAGAAGTCCATTCAGAAATGCACTTTTAACATCCATTTGGAACATAGTGAATTTGTGTTTGGCTTGTGTCTCCCTTATGGTAGTTATTTATGGTAGTTACTGTACGATATAATTGCATGCTATTTTATTTATTTTTCTTATGATTAGATAATTATTTACGCTGTTTCTTCTGGAGTTACTAATGCTCTTTTATTTTTTGTTTTTGTTATTCATTTTATTCACCAAGCCGAGGGTCGGTTGGAAACAACCTCTCTGCCCTTTCGGGTAGGGGTACGGCTCGTCTACATATTACCCTCCCAAGACCCCACTTTGTGGGACTATACTGGGTAGTTGTTGTTGTTGTTGTTGTTATTGTTGGAACATAGTGAATTTGATATGCGATGCAAAAACAATTAGGATTCTAATAGCTGCCATTTGAGAAACCGGAGAAAATGTCTCATCATAATTTATAACTTGGGAGTTTAACGCACTTTATACTCCTTCTTTCTTATGCTTTGATTAGAAATTCATATAAAATAGTCCCAAAAGTCTTACACGTTGTGTTTAATTGCAGGTTTGGTCAACAAAGTGACAAGATTTCAAAGATTAGCTCAAAAGAAGTGAAACTTACACAAGTACCACGGCAAGACAAAGCTCAAGAAAAACAAGGCCAGTGCGACCATATTACATTATGTGCAGTCTGCACTGTGAGGTTCCGAGAGCATGACTTTCAAGGCACAATGGCAATGTGGCCGCACTAGGATTTGTGTGGTCCGCACTGAAGGAAATACGGAGGCACTCGATTTCATGCGGTCCGTAGTAGGGAGAATCAGAGAGCTAAAAATGTTTAGTGCCAAGTCAATGCGCTGCGCTTCTTTTTATCAAGACCGCACTAGAAGCCTCCATATCCATAGTCCATTCTCTATGGTCCGCAGTGCTCGAGTTCGGAGAGTCAGATTTTCAAGGTCAGAACCCTAGTGCAGCCGCACACCATTTTTTGCGGTCCGCACTAACACCGCAGGGGTATTTTTATCCAGTTTTTTAGCTTAGTATAAATAGCTTCTTTTCCCATTTATAGGGTGTCAAATAGTTTTGTAACGTAGCTACGCTTGTGACTTCGGAGTATTTAGCCAATTTGGGTAATTTTATCTACTTTTCATCATTGAATCTTGCTATTTACCTTAGTAGTTAATTAATATGAGTTGTTATTCATCTATTGCTTGTTTTGCTTCTTTAATTATGAGTGGCTAGACCCATAAGCTAGGGTTGTGGCTCAACCCTAGTGTATATAATTGGTTGGCCTTATATTTTAAGGCTAAATTGACTATGGTTGTTTGCTATTTAGGCCACTTTTATTGTTAATTGTTAAATTAGTGGTTGCAAACACTTGTTTGTGTACACTAGATATGTCAATCATACATAAGACTCAAGTATCCGTAAATTGACCACCTAGGCAGAAGACACTACCCTAGTGCCCTTTAAACTATTTGAACAACCCATAGATTTTAACTCTTAGCTGAATCTAGTTGCATTTACCATTTGTAATTTGATAAAAGTAGAAGTAAATTGAAAACCCCAATAATGATTAGAAGTGTAATTTGGAACACATACGCAATCATAAACTATATAGATACTAGATACTTGATTCCAATTCTAGCTCTCTGTAGAAATCGATCCCGACCCTAAATCGGGTAAAAGTTGCTCTGACCCTCTCTCGTTATTTAATTAGTAGTGTGGAGTAGGACGTGATCACTTTTTGGCGTCGTTGCTGGGGAGCAAATAATTTTGACTATCTATTTAGTTAGTTTTGTGTATAGTTCTTCTTTCATTCTTTGTTACTAATTTATTTGTGTCACTACTCAGGTACGAAAATGGAAGCAAACAACGCTAATGACCCTCTTGGAAATGTGATTGCGGGGGAGCAGGTAGATGATGTTGGAGATGATGAGGTGCCTCTTGTACATCCAGGACAACGTAGAGGCTGCCAGGCCAATGAAAATAAAAATAACAATATTCCAGACCCTCCACCACCACCTCCAAGAGTAACTCCAAGAAAACTACCGAACCAAGGCTATGCAAGTGTTATTATCTCACCGAGAATCCGGGCGGGCAATTTTCAGATAACCAATGTGATGTTGACCTTATTTGAGCAGCGTGTGTATTTCACGGGAGCTGCAAATTAAAATGCTTACAAATATCTCAAGGGGTTTGTGGATACATGTTAGGGGAGCAAGCAGATGAATGTGTCCGCGGATGCTCTTAGGTTGAGACTCTTCCCATTCTCACATAGAGGGAAGGCATTGGATTAGCTAGAGCAATTTTCCAACTATTCCATCACAACGTGGGATGAGTTTGCAGATAAGTTTATTGCTAAATCTTTCTCGGCAGGGCATATGACTGCACTGCGAGATGAGATATTGGCCTTCAAGCAAGAGCCCACAGAACATTTGCATGAGATTTGGGAGCGGTATAGAATGATGGTGAGAAAATGCCCCAACAATGATATGACCGAGGCTATGATCCAACAAACCTTCTACCGGTGCATCAACACAACAAATCAATGCATAGTAAACCAACTCAGCGGGGCAACTTTATGAAGTTGTCATATGATGAGGCATGTGATATTCTTGATGAGATGTCTGACACTTCTTGTGCATGTCAAAGTACAATGAATGTGCCTCAAGGTGACCCCACGGTCTGTCACGCCCCAAACCTGGGGAGGCGTGGCTGGCACCCGTTGCTGCACTGGCCCGAGCGAATCACTGTGCAATATTTTTTTCTCTTTGTAACTATCACGGGACAACATGCCCACAATTCGTAATGTAGAACTATAAGTGAGAAAATGCTATATTATTGAACCATTTTTCTTAAAACATGAATACATATGGGTCGTGAAGGCCTCTGACATACTGTATAAAATAAACCTATGTCTAAAAAGCCTCTTTGATTATATAACACCAAATGGAATAGGGTTCCGCTCTACCCATAGTCTATAGCAAAACTCTGACACGATAACTCATAGACTCGGCTGCACTCCGAATGAGGTGGAGTCTTACCGATCCTTTGCTGAATTCCAATCTCGTCTACTATGAGGGTTTGTCAAGCTTTTTATCTACACTTGCAGGCATGAATGCAGTGTCCCCAAAAAAAGGACGTCGGTATGAACAATGTACTGAGCGTGTAAGGCAGAACTAAAATATGACAATGATTCAACATTAATTAAAGACATATAAAAATCAACCTGAATCTGTGAAGTTTTAGAGTTTATGCATTCTTATTATACTTAAATATATATTCAATACTTCTCTTTAATACTCTTATCCATATCGTATGATGCATGATTGTCCAACTGATCAGTGGTAAGTGCCTGACCGGCCATTGTTAGTGGTAAATGTATGATTGCCCAACTGGTGGTAACTTCCTGACCGGCCGTAGCACGGTGGTAAATGCAGAACTGACCAACCAGCCGTATCTCGGTGGTAGATGCATGACTGCTCCACCAGTCGTAGCTCGATGGTAAATATGTAACTGCCCAACTGGCCGTAGCTCGGTGGTAAATGCATGTGCATAAAGATGCACGTATATATATCACTATATTACAAACGTTAAAATCTTCATCAGATATCTCAATAAGGAACTGGATACATACTTAACCATGCTTGAATATCACTTTATAAGAATGAATAATGTAGGCATTCTTAACTGCTAAGAGTAGAATCGCTTGTGGAATAGTATTGCATTTACGTTTCATTACTTGAATCATGTCAAAAGAAAAAAGGGATAGCCTTAATATACCTGGAACATTGATTTCTGCCATAACATTGATACCTCTCATTTTAGCAAAGGTAGTAAAATTAAATAAATGTCGCCAGGTCTTATTCCTTGCACCCTCCGCTCTCTCTCTAGCGCCCTCTCCTTCCTTCTCGGCAGATGTAGGATTGTAAGCTCTGTGTCCCACTCGGATGTAAAATGCTCCATTGGTAGCTTATGCTGTAAACTTCACTCATTAACCTCCAGATTACAAGTACTCGGCCACATGATCCACCCTTTATGCTATGGCTCTTCTAGATGACACGAAAGCAACTTTGCTTGAAATAATCTTTAAATGAAAGAATAGGCTTGCAACTTTAAATTCATAGTACCGTTTCATTCAACATCAGAAGGCTCTTTATGAAGGTTTCGCAATTGTTGGATAACTTTCTCCATTATTCAATCTACTGTGCAGAAATTAAATCCTTTTCTACTATAGTAATTGAAATTTTTGTGATTTGATAGAGAAGAAGAAAGTAGTAAACCATGACATTTCCATAATAGCTAGGAAATTATGTGTATGTTTTGCTATTTTTTTAAAGAGAAACAGCAAAAGTTGTTATAGTAGGGGATACCTGGATAATTAACATATTGGTACTCTTAAACTAAATGCAAAAGTTTTGGTATGTACCCATCTTTTATATTCATGCTTGAGTTCTTTTGTGGAAATTAGCAAGAGTAAGGGTGGACAACATGGACGTAACTTTTCTACACTAAGCAACAAAAGTTTTCTAATAAAAAGAAAAAAGTTAAAATGAATATAAAGAAACTTGCTAGCTGCGTTTGTATTGAAGAATCTTTAGAATTGAAGTCTGTTAATTAGTAATTAAGGTTGCCACCTAAGGAAAACTTAGCTGCGACGTTCTTTTGGGGTTAGTCTTATCTCTTTATTCCCATTTTAAATAATCATCAATTACCCACGTAATCAAGAATTATCTCAAATTACTTAAAATATTATTTATTTTTAACATATTTTATATATTTTACTATCACGGTCATGTGGTACCATATAAAATAATTACATACATTATTATTTTATTAAAACATACATGTAAGAATATATATATTCTCAACTTATAATTTTCCTAATCTCATATAAAGAGTAAAAATTTTCGTATGCTTAATCCTTAAAATGGTAAAAAGATAACCATTTTTTTTTCTTGTGCAAAAATAATTTCTATCTTTGTAATAAAGAAAATCTCATAAGCTTTATCATATTTTCTGTATAATTAAAAGTAGTACTATTAATAATTATATAAAATTATTTTTTTTTTCAAACCATTTTATAAAAATGTTTCACTCGAAATACCATATCAAATGTACGGGGTGTAACTCGGTCACTAATTTGCACAAGGAATTGCATGATCATGGGCAAATTATAGCTGAGATTACAACTACTATGAACCAATTGGCAAAGGAACAGTTGCAACAAGTTCAGAATCTCCGCCAAGTTAATGATATGGAGAGTGTCATTATACTTGTCAATAAAATAAGGCAAAAAAGGCAACAAAACCAAGGGAATTTTTGTTGAAACACGCTCTCAAGGCACTATACTAAACGTGTGTTCATATTTGTAGGTTTTGATGAATGACAAACTATGCGCAATTGACATATGACGAGGTCCAAGCACAAGCGCGCAATTGATATATAACGAGATTCAAGCACAAGACCAAGATCAAGCAAAGATATAAAGTTATACATGAGTCGTTCTTTAATTGTGATCTTGATCCGATAACTTGACTCAAGACTTGGCTTCTCTCGTAAAAACATTTTTGTCAAATCATGCATATTTAATTTAAAGCAAAATAATTTTAAATCATGCATATTTACTTTAGTCAAAATGATTTTTAAACATGCCTCTAAAATCTGGACTAAGATAATCGATTATGTACTTATGATAATCGATTATGTTAAGTCAGCTGCATGACAATCGATTGTGAACTTATGACAATCGATTGTGTTAAGGCAGTGTGCATCAGATTTTTCAAATCTGCATGACAATCGATTGTGAACCTCATGACAATCGATTGTGTTGAGGCAGTGTACATCAAAGTTTTTTAAAGCTACAAAATAATCGATTGTGAACTTATGACAATCGATTGTGTTGAGGCAGTGTCTATCAGACATTTTCAAAGTCATAAAATAATCGATTGTGTACCTTTGACAATTGAGTGCATTAAGGCAGTGTCTAATTGATTTTTCAAAGACTGATATATAATCGATTGTTCTCATAGCATAATCGATTGTGTAATTGACCGTTGCCAAAATATTTTCAAAAACCGTCAGGTAATCGATTATAGATTTCTAATAATCGATTATTTTAAATAAAATCTGAAAAAGATTTTTTGAACGTTGCCAAGTAATCGATTGTAGATTCTGACAATCGATTGTTTTAAGTAAAATCTGGAAATGATTTTTTGAACGTTGCCAAGTAATCGATTGTAGATTTCTGACAATCGATTGTTTTAAGTAAAATCTGGAAATGATTTTTTGAACGTTGCCAGTAATCGATTATTGATCTTAGATAATCGATTGTTAAGCGTAAATCTGGGAATGATTTTTGGAACGATTGGCAAATAATCGATTGTGGCATTTTGACAATCGATTGTCACTGAGTAAAATCAGCAATTCTTAATTGGCAATTAGGCAACGGTAATGCATGGTTTTGCAACTATCAATACAGCTTCAAATCAGTCTTCTAAACACAACAACTAATCATATTATTGCTATAGCTTGCATACTCTATTGTTCATCACTTTCTATTCATTACATAAGTTTTGAGAGCCAAAATTCTTGACGAAAGTTGTTGCGTTCTTGAGCGTATATGTTTACTCATATCTACTCTATTGAGAGAGTCTTGTTTAAGTGAGTGCTAAGTGTTTTATACACTTGAAGGGAAGTGTTAGTCCCTTGTATTGTAAGAAGGAACTTGTGTTTCCTTTGGTTGAAGTCTTGGAGTGTTGTATCTTCGAGCAAAGGTTGTTGAGGGTTGTGTCCTCAGTTTGTAAAGGTTTGTTGAGCACCCGTAAGCTTAACAGTGTTAGTGGAAATCTCGAGAGAGTCTCTCGGGGACTGGACTAGCCACGGGTTGTGGTGAACCAGGATACATCGGTGCGTTCGTTCTTATTTATTTACTTATCGCACTTATTTCTTTCCTGCAATTTTTAAATTCCGCAAGTTTACGCTAATTTTTATTATAACGCTATGCACCCCCCCCCCCCCTCTAGCGTTAAGCGTATTTTCTAACAATTCTGAGCAATTTGATGATGCCTGTGATGGGTTTTAGAATGATGGTTATGATGAACAAAGGGAAGAGGTTCAATATGTTAATAATTATAAAGGTCAACGAGGCAACTCTTCAAACCACCAACAGTGGAGACCTCAAGGCAATTGGGGCATCAACAAAACAATAGTGGTAATTGGGAGAACAACAACCAGAATAGCAACCGGAGCAATTAGAACAATAATCAATGCAACCAAGGGAATTGGAATGGTAATAACAACAATTAGGGTGGCAATAACAATCAAGGTGGATGGAACAATGGAAACCAAGGAAACCGGGGGCAAGGCTTTCAAAGGCCCCCAATGATTGGAAAAAAACCGAATTTGTATTAAAGAAGATGTGGCATAACACGTGGATTAGTTAAATAGTCAAAGAGTAATAAATGATTAAGAGGTACGGAGGACAACAGATACGGGATGAGGGAAGTAAACAGACATGAGAGGGAGTCTACTAGTCTCGTATCTGTTCAAGTCATTTAAAGCCAACGGATAAAAAGGGAACTGAAGACAACAATCTGATAACAAAAAGTAGTATAAATTCATTATTAAATACCTGATACGTTAGTGAATCAGTATTTAATAGCAATGATTGTGTAACATTTCATTTAATGCTCATTATTATTTTGATTAAGTCGTTACTCCTTATTAGCTATCAAAGGAGGAAGTTTCATCATTTGTAAAGATGCGAAATATCATCTGCATCATACTGAAATACGAACTTCTTATTGCTTTTTTCTTTGAAAGCCAATTATATTTTGGTCTCTTTGATTATCAGTAACCCGACTTCTTTTCTCAAAATCCATGCTTTGATTAAATTATATTTTTTGGTTAAAAAAATTGGTTCCGTTACCGAAAATCTGATAATTCATTCTTTCTATGACAACATGTCAAACAATAATGACAACAACAATCAGGAAAATCAGATCCTTCAAGTGGATAGTGATGAACTCAATAACGTTATCCCTGAAACTTCTCCACGTGGATCTCGAAAAGGAACTCCTAATGATATATCTGAACATGTTGATGGAGGAGCTGAAATAAGAGATGAACTTTTAAAAAAAAATTGACGTGCATTGACAAAGCCTTGGAAGCTTTAGTTAATCGATTGCCTGCTGCACCAGCAATGCCTAATAACAACACATTGGAAAATCCCCGCTCTGGTCTAGTTAATTCTTACAATGGAGCAACTCTCAGTGAATCACAAGAAGGAGAACCAGGTAATTCAGGTAATTATCATCTTCAAAATGTAGTACTAACCTTGCAGAAATAATCAAGGAGCAAAATGAGCGTATTGAGCAAATTCCTAGAATTCCACCTCTGACAAAAGGAGTGGACGTGAATAAATACTCGGAGCAACCTTGGAAACCAAGTGCCGCTCCTCTACCAATTCCAAAAAAATTCAAAATGCCTGATATCCCAAAATATGATGGTACGACGGACCCACGGGACCACGTAACTGCATTTACCACAGGAGTGAAAGGCAATGATTTGACTAAACAAGAAATTGAATCATTAATGGTCAAAAATTTTTGGGATACACTCACCAAGCGTGCATTAACCTGGTATTCTCTTTTACCTGAAAATTCTATAAATTCTTTTGCTGAGCTTGCAGATTCTTTTATTAAAGCGCACTCGGGAGCTCAGAAAGTTGAAAAATGAATGGAGGATATTTTTAAAATCAAGCAAGGGAACTATGAATTGCTTAGAGATTTTGTTGATAGATTCCAACGTGAGAGAATGATGCTACCTCGTGTACCGGATAATTGGGACGCGATAGATTTCACAAGTAATTTGAAGGACAAAAGTTAAGAAGCCACGAGAAGGCTTAAAGAAAGCCTTCGTGAGTTTCCCGCTACTTGGAACGATGTTTATAACAGGTACAGTACGAAGGTCAGAATTGAGGAAGATACCGTGTCTCAACCTCATCGGGAAGAAAGGAGCGGATCCAGAAGATATGAAACAGAAAAACAATCAGGTAAGAAAAGGTACAATCCGTATATGGGATATACAGGAAAGGATTCGTGATCTAGACACAACAACCAACACTATGACCAAAGGTCAACAGACGGGGGAACCGGGTCTTCGTCGGGCGATTGAAACAATCAAGAGCCACGAGATGATGATAGGTATTTAATGGCACAATTTGCGGGGCACAATTTGCGGGTCACAATTTCAATGTAACTAATTCTGAGTTTGTAGTTGTTACAAGGAGTATGGGAGATAAGGTTCGGTGGCCAAAGGAGATGCAGTCAAATCCACACAGACGTAATCCAGACCATTGGTGCGAATTTCACAATGATCATGGACATAAAACATCAGAATGCAGATTCCTTCAAAGTGAAGTAGATCATCTATTGAAGCAAGGATATCTGACAGAGTTGTTTAGTGAGAAAGGAAAGCAAGCTTACATGAAAAATAGGCAGGAGCCACCAAAACCACCCTCACCTAAGAGAATAGTGAACGTAATCAATGAAGGAGAGGATATTTATGGAGTAACATATATGGCTTCAAATAAGGTTTCTAAGACGATGATCACACATGGCAAACGAGTGTGACAAACCTTAGATCATGAGAGCATAAACTTCGATGATGCAGATACGGAAGGAGTGATTACTTCCCAAAATGATGCACTGGTAATATCCTTACTTATACATGATATTGATGTAAAATGAGTTTTAATTGATCCAGGAAGTTCTGTGACTATCATTCTACTAGAAGTGCAGCGTGAAATGCAAGCTGAAGATAAAATGACACCTAAGGCACATGCTTTGTCAGGCTTCGACAATTCAAGCGTGGTATCAAAAGGCGAGGTAACTCTAACGACTTATGCTGCAGGTGTTATTAAAGAAACTAAATTTCATGTAGTTGATATGGAAATGTCCTACGACATAATTATAGGGAGACCATGGATCCATGATATGGATGATGTTCCATCAACCGTACATCAAGTTATCAAATTTCCATCACCCTGGGGAATATGTCAAATTCGAGGGGATCAACAAACAGCCAGGAGTATCAATGCAGTAACAGATACGAGGCGAGTAAAGAGAAATAGCAATTACAGAAAGCATTTGAAAGCGTCGGCAACCAAACTTCAACTAAGAAAACGGATTTAGATTCAAGACCTGATGTAATTCAAGAACCTGAAGAAAATGAGAACATCAAAATTACAATAGAGGAACTCGAGGCTCTGGTGCTATTTGAACAATGGCCAGAGAGAAAAGTTTATGTAGGAGCCAATCTAAATCCCGACATGCGAGGTATGTCAATTGAATTTTTAAAAACTAACGTAGACTATTTTGCCTGGTCCCACGTTGATATGACAGGTATTCCACCAGCTGTGATGACTCATAAACTTAATGAAGACCCATCTTTTGTTCCAATCAAACAAAAGAAAAGAAAGCAAGGGGCTTTCAAAAATCAAGTATTCCAGGATGAGGTCTAAATTTGTTGAAAATCGGGTCAATTTGCGAGGTAAAGTACCCTGATTAGTTAGCAAACATGGTGGTCGTACCTAAAAAGAATGGTAAGTAGCGAGTTTGTGTAGATTATACTGATCTAAACAAAGCCTGTCCAAAAGATTCATTCCTTTTACCCCATATAGATCAGTAGATTGATGCAACCGCAGTCATGAACTTTTAAGTTTTTTAGATGCATACTCGGGATACAATCAAATTAAAATGGACCCCAGTGATAAGGAAAATACTTCTTTCATCACAGACCGAGGGACTTACTGTTATAAAGTAATGCCCTTTGGTCTTAAAATACAGGTGCAACCTATCAAAGGTTAGTCACTAAAATATTTCAAGAACATTTAGGAAAAACTATGGAGTTGTATATAGACGACATGCTCTTCAAAACCTTACGTTCTCATGATTATATCTCTCATTTAACTATTACCTTTGAAATTTTACGAAAATTCAATATGAAACTTAATCCTAAAAAATATGCATTTGGAGTTGCTTCAAGTAAATTTTTAGGTTTTCTTATTTCTAACTGTGGCATTAAGGTAAATCCTTCACCGATTAAAGCAATTGAAGAAATACCTGATGTTCTTACCAGTAAAAAGGAGGTTCAAAGATTAACAAGAAGAATCGCGGCCTTAGGGAGATATATTTCCAAATCTTCAGAAAAGTGCTTCAAATTTTTCTCTACACTTAAAAAACAAGATGATTTCGAGTGGAATGAAGATTGTCAACAAGCTCTTCAAAATTTGGAAGCATACTTGTCGAAACCTCCTCTACTGGCAAAACCTAAGGAAGGTGAAAAGCTACTCATTCGTTTGGCAGTTTCAGAAGTAGCGGTAACTGGTTTTTTAGTTCGTGAAGACCAAGGTAAGCAATCTCTTATTTATTATGTAAGTAAAACTTTACTGGACGCTGAGACAAGGTACCCACAATTAGAAAAGTAAGCATTACCTCTCATAATGGCATATAGAAAATTAAGGCCTTATTTTCAGTCTCATCCTATTGTTGTTTTTACTGCTTTCCCATTACGAAATATTTTGCATAAACATGAACTATCAGGAAGATTAGCAAAATGGTCTATAAAATGAAGCAAATATGAAATAATTTACCAACCTCGAACTGCTATTAAATCCCAAGTACTCGCCGATTTCGTAGCTGATTTTAGTCAAGGAATGCATCTAGAAGCAAAAAAAGAGTTACAAGTTTTTAATGGTGCAAATCCGGGGATTTGGATATTATTTACTTATGTTTCATCTAATGTAAAGGTGGCAGGCTTAGGAATTTTTCTTATACCACCTACGGGTGAAACAATTAGACAAGCTGAGTATGAAGATGTGATTGCAGGTTTAGAGCTAGCATTAGAACTTGATATCATGCAAATCATAATCAAAAGTGATTCAGAGCTCGTAGTAAATCAAATGTGGGGGACATACGTAGCCAGAGAAACTCGAATGCAAGAGTATCTTGAAAATGTACGAGAATTGATAAGACAGTTCCAAACTTGTCAAGTGATAAAAATCCCAAGAGAAGAGAACGTGGAAGCAGATGCTTTAGCCAATCCCGCGTCTGCAGCAGATATAGCGAATGGTGCAAATGCATCAATCATATATTTATTCCACTCTGTTCTTGACTCTGATAAAAATGAGGTAAAATTTAATCAGTTAACTTGGGATTGGAGAAATGAAATCGTATCTTTTTTGCAGCACGGAATTGTACATTAGGATAAGGTGAAGGCTCATGCACTTAAAAAGAAAGTTGCTCGTTACTGCCTATATCAAGGAAACCTTTATCGGAAAATGTTCGGTGGACTATTAGCCAGGTATCTCGGGCCTTCTCAAACAGAATATGTGATGAAAGAAATACACGAGGGACATTGTGGAAATCATGCGGGAGGTATATCACTTGTAAAGACATTTATTCGACCAGGATATTACTGGCCCAAAATTGAAGAAAAAACGAATAACTTCGTATCTAGGTGTGACAAATGTCAGAGGTATGACAATAACATGCATAGACCAGCTGAGTTATTACATCCTGTCATAGCTCCGTGGCCCTTCATGAAATGGGGAATGGACATCGTAGGATCATTACCCCAAGCAAAAGGTCAGGTAAAGCTTCTACTCGTACTTACTGATTATTTCACTAAATGGGTAGAAGCAGGGGCGTTTAGACAGGTATGAGAAAAGGAAGTTAAGGATTTCATATGGAGAAATGTAATTTGCCGTTTTGGTGTACCAAAGGAGATCGTGTGCGATAATGGACCGCAATTTGTAGGAGCACAAGTCACAGAATTCTTTCAAAGTTGGCAAATCAAAAGAATTACATCGACTCCATATCATCCAGTAGGTAATGGACAAGCAGAGTCTACAAACAAAGTCATTATTAACAACCTAAAGAAAAGGTTACAAAAGTCAAAAGGCAATTGGCCTGAAGTATTACCAACGGTATTATGGGCATATCGAACAACAACAAAGACAAGTACGGGAGAAACACCATTTTCAATGGTTTATGGTGCGGAAGCTTTGATACCAGTGGAGATAGGCGAACCTAGTATACGACGTGTTCAAGCACAGGAAGACTCAAACAATGAAAATTTACGAGTAAATCTTGATTTACTAGAAGGGAGAAGAGAAGCTGCATTAATAAGGATGGCAGCTCAAAAGCAAGTAGTTGAGCGATACTACAATAGGAAGGCACACCTCAGGTTCTTTAAAATTGGGGAGTTTGTGCTAAAAAAGTGTTCCAATCTACGAAGACAGCTAATTCAGGAAAGTTAATTCAAACGTAGGAAGGACCTTATAGAGTTCGTGAAATATGACGAGTCATGGCCTGCATGGCAAAATGGAATTCTCTGAAATTTCTAGCCCGGGGTTACATTAATCTGATGGAAATATACATGAGTTAGGCAGTCTTCATCTATAATCGCACCTCCGAGTCCCATATATGTTTCTATTTTAGGAAAATGACCAAAATTGGGAGAAAACACACAGGTTTTTGAGGCTTCATACTTCACAGCTCAAACACTTGGGGGACTGTACTATATACACAAGAGTGTGTGCAGAAGAATAGACACGAGAGAACAAGATTTAAAAATCAAATCAAGCTACGAGAAGTCAAGTGTCAATCCAAAAACACTCATCATAGTGTTCTTTCTTTTTAGAACAACGAAGTCACTTCTTAAATCCTTCCTAATATGTAAAGGCAGGGTCATGACTATGTATTCAAAACAGGTTACAACAAAAATCAAAAACCTTGTATATTTTATGAATCTGTTGAAAGAAAACAGTTACGAGAAAGTTGTAGATGTACTTCAATACATATAGTTTTCAAACTTGTCAAAGTTTACGAATAAAAATCTGTCAAAGGTTATTTCATACAAAACATGTATATTCCTATTTCTTTCATCGTATTGTAACACCATTATGAATTTGAGACGTCTCTTCATTAAGTGTCGATAAATAAAAGAGCCCTCTTTTATTTTCCTCATGACGATAATCCATGAGAAGAATCATAAAAGCATTTTCTCAAAAGATAAAAATGCTAACATATTATCTAAGTCCTAAAAAGACAAATAGGCAAGAATAGGGTAAATAGAAAATTATTATATAAAGTCTAGAACAAAGTAAATAGACAATATTAGTGAAACTTCTTGACATCAAAGGATAAGGGAAAAACTTAGTCAATAGAATACAATTGTCTTTAAAACAAATGCCCCGTTATGGAAACTGGGGACTTCACTAAAAAAGACAAGAGAATACATCATATATCATAAAGAAAAATGTAATGTAAAACACTTTAGTTGGTCACAGAATGGATTGGGATATCAGAAGTTGTAGCTTCATTAGGCTCGATAGCAACTTCTAAGGAAACAGCAACATGAGCAGTTTCAGCTAAACTTAAAGTATTAACGTCCTCGAGGGAAGCAATAGTCACAAAAATTTTCATTCCCACAGGTTGTGTTATAAATGATTCAGCCTCATTCACTGGAATCACAACATCAATTGCTTCAACAACTGCCTCAAAGATCAAAGGTTCTTCTACCCCAGGAGTTTCAATTATTGGAAAGGAAATATCAATTGGCTGGTCTGGAAAAGGAATGTCAACATGTTGGTTATTCTTCTCAATCGTGTCTAAGACTTTGGCTAACTCACATTGCAAATTGAAATTTTCTTGAGAAGCCTCCAGTAAAGCATCACGACGAGACTTCAAAAAAACCCAATTAACCTCGTAATTGAAATTCTCTCCCGGAGAATTGTAGTCCTTCTCCAAGTTTTCATAATCCCTTTCCCACGTAGCAAGGGCTTTCTTCATTATTTCTTGCTCAGATAGGTGGGAATCAAAGGAAGTCTGAAGATTGACATGGGAACACTCCAGAGCATGAACTTTATCTGAAGAGATCATTAAATCAGCCCGAGCCTGATTCAAATTCTACACTAACTCTTTAGCATATTCTTCTTTTTTCTCCATAAGTGCTTTGATTTCTTTGATTTCTTCATTAGCCTTTGACAATGCGTTCTTCAAAATCTCTTTATCCCTTTTTACTTGGTTTGTGGAAGCCTTGGCAATCCCTAGGTCCGTGGATAAAGTACGATTTTGCTGCTCCAATTGAGATTTACAAGATTGCAAATCTTTTATGCTCCCTTGAGCACTTTAAAATTGTTCCTTCCAATTTTGAGCCTCAACCTGTGCTCCATCAGCTATTCTTTTAGCATCAGAAACGGCCTTTCAGACTCACGTGCTTTCTTCTCCAAAGTAGAGATCCTTCCCATTAACTCGGTTCCAATCAGGTTGGCCTACGAACATAAGACACCGAAATAAGAACTTAAAATCAATGAAGAGCAAATAGTCAAGTTAAAAGAAGTTACCTTCAATGTCGAATGAACTATGTCATTCATTAAAGTATAGCAGCTATGGCTTTGCATCTTCGTCCTCTCCACATCTCCAATGAGAGGCTCGAGCCAAACGTCAGCTCCACCAGTCTTCCTCAAAAGGCTATGAGTAGGAGGTACTTCAATTGTAACTTTTCTCATAGCCATACCCCTGTTGTTGGGGCCATACTCTTAAAGTACAATAGAAGGAGAAGTAGTAGAAGAGGTGAAGATAGCAGGAGATGCAGAAGTCAAAACAGAAGCAGAAGGAATAGGCACGGGAGCTAATGAAGGAACAGAAGCAGAAGCATCCAAAGTAGATGAAGGTGCAAAAGAGGTCGTCACAGGAGAAGAAACACTCACAATTGAAGAAGGAATAAGAGGAACAGGAGAGATGGGAACTGAACTAGATAAAGGGACTTCATTTAGAACATAGCCGAGTTCCCAACTTTCAAAACCACTAACAAAGAGACGGTGAACAACATTACTTGTGTCTATACATATCGGATCTTTATCGGAGTGAATTAGAACAGGTTTGGTAGCAGAGGTACGAGCAGGAGTATCCTCAGCTTCATCTTCAATAATAACATGTCTCCTAACTCTAGGTCTAGCTACCAATGAGGTATTACTTTTTTCCTCATTCTGAGTATCCGCTACCATAGATTTTTATTTTGCTATTAAAGCTTTAGCCTTGTCCAAGTAAAGAGAAGCATTGGCAGAAGCACATATAGCCAAAGCAATGTCAGGCGTCATTCCTTTTATACCAAATCCTGATAAAAAGAAGGATTTGAATTTATTTTTTGAACTTATCATATGTATCTAAAAACATACATAAAGAGATGTATACCATGTGTTTTCACTCTCCAATCAAGTAAAGAAGAAATAGATCTCCAAGTTCTATCTTCTTTAGGGGCAACTTTCAAAATCGAATCTACCCAACCACGGAAGTTGGGGATAGGCTCCACATTTCCCATTGTTGCTACAAAAAACCAAAAAAAGGATAAGATTAGAGAGAAAATCTAAATCTCTGAAAATAGATACGGGAAAGTAAGTAGAAACTTACGTGCAAAGTTCCACTTCTTGAGAAAGGGAATGTTTGATTCACCCAGCAAATCCAATGTACGAACAGCAATATAACAAAAATACCACCCACGGTCTTTATCATCTTCAGGGTTTACCAAAACATTCTTGACCCTCACGGTTAGGGGAAAAACCCCATGGAGCAGTAAGCTGGGGTGGTATAAATGAATGAGATGGGAAAGCGTAAAATTGATTTTCGCTTTAGTAGACAGATACCTCAAAGAAGCTACATCCCTCCATACAAAGGGACCAATCTGAGCTAAGCAAATGTTGAAAAAACGGTAGAAATCAAGGATAACTAAATCTATGGTAGGTTTAAATCCCAAAGTAAAGAGATAAGTGTAAACAAAAGAATACACATGTCTATAGGAAGAAATTCTTTGATTTATGGCAGGGACTGATAGACGAACACTCTCTTTCCAATTACAATCTTTTCAAATAGTAGGGATTGTGAGTTCAGTAATAAGAGAGGGTAAGCATCAGTCTTCTCTAATTTTGCAATTTGCTTATGAAGAGACGTTCTATCACTTACAAAAGACAAATCACTCGGTATAATCTCTTCAACTGTGGGTTCTTGAGAAGGATCACAAACCACTTTACCTTTCAAAGATGGAGTTTCAGAAGAGGAACCTTTGATACCATAACTTGAAGAAGGAAGAGCAAAACCAGTCGAGCCACCACGTGTAGATCCTGAACTTCTAAGTCTTCCTCATCTGCCGCTTGTATGTCTAATCCGAGTAGGGGAATTAGTAAATTGATCAAGAACTAGAACCCTTCTGGGGTTAGGGTGTGGAGATGCCATTTTTGAGCGGGTTTGAAGTAAGGAGAAGTAAAAGAAAGTAAAGGAATGATTGATGAGGAAGCTGACAAAGGAAGTGTTAACTAAAAGGTTATATGGAAGCAACTGTTAAATTAAAAGGTGTAATGATAGAAAGCCTATATTAAAGATAACTATCACTTCGTGAAAAGATGAAGTTTAATAAGCCTAGAAAAGTGGGTAAAAAACTGTAGATCAAATTCGAAGGTGACACGTGTGTGGAGCATTAAATGAGAAAGACATATGAGACGTCAACACTGTCACATGCATTAATTATGATAAAATTCTCTTTTACGAAGATCCACTTCCCAATTATTTAATAGATAAATAAATGAGAAGTGGGGGGACTATCTGTAATGGGAAAAAATGAATGTGAATTAAAGATAATGTGGCATAACACGTGGATTGGTCAAATATTGAAAGAGTAATAAATGACTAAGAGGTATAGAGGAAAATTGATACGGGAGGAGGAAAGTAAAAAGACACGAGACGGAGTCTTATATATGAGTCTCGTATCTGTTCAAGTCATTTAAAGCCAACGGATAAAAATGGCACTGAAGACAAGAATCTGTCGACAAAAAATAGTCTAAATTTATTATTAAATACCTGATACGTTAGTGGATCAGTATTTAATAGCAATGATTGTGTAACGTTTTATTAAATGCTTATTATTATTTAGATCAAGCCGTTACTCCTTATTAACTATAAAAGGAGGCGGTTTCGTCATTTGTAAGGACACAAAATATCATCTATATCATACTAAAATACGAACTTCTTATTGCTTTATTCTTTGAAAGCCTATTATATTTTGGTCTCTTTGATTATCAGTAAACCGACTTCTTTTCTCAAAATTCACCCTTTGACCAAATTATTTTTTTTGGTTAAACACCCGATGTATAAACAACCGAACAATGCACCCATATTTCCATCTCTAGGTATGAGTTCTTCAGGAAATGATTTGGGTAGAATTGAAACGATGTTTGAACAGATGATTAAGAAGAATGTGGATTCTGATGCACAGTTGGCTTCCCGAAATACCTTTATCTGGAACTAGGAGGTGCAATTAGGCCAAATCTCTCAGCCTTTAAATACTTTCCCTAAGGGTGCTCTACCAAGAAATATGGTAGTGAACCCAATGGGTGGGAACAATCATGTTATGGTGGTCACAACTAGAAGTGGGAGAGGCGGTGATGTGAATGCCTCCTAGCACAAGCAAGTTTGGCTGATGATGTTGAGTTGCGAGAAGATGAAATCCCTTTGGTAGTTGATGATGTGGTTGATAATAATGTGAACAAAGAAGTTAGGATTGCTATCCAACATGTTGAGGTGGAAACTAAATGATGTGAATTCATCTAAGGAATACATAATAGACATGCCGAAGCGGTTATACCTAAAGCCAAAGCTCCTTTGCCAAGGCCACCTTCACCTTATCGTCAAAGGCTCACAAACAAAAAGAATGAGAATCAGTTTAAGAAGTTCATTAACATGATGAAGAGCTTGTCCATTAATGTCCCTTTGGTGGAGGCTCTTGAACAAATGTCGGGCTATGCAAAATTCATCAAAGAATTGGTCACAAAAAAAATTCTATGGATTCTGAAGCTATAAAGATGACTCACCAAGATAGTTCTATAGTGCATTCAAAGGCCCCAAAGCTTGACGATCCCGGTGCTTTCAACATTCCTTGCACTATTGGGAGTGTGAATTTTGCAAAGGCTCTTTATGATTTGGGAGCTAGTTTCAATTTGACTCCCTCCTCATTTTTCAAAAATTTTGAGTATTGGGCAACCTAGGCCGACTTCCGTTAGGTTAAAAGTGGTGGATAGATTGATGAAGAGATCTTATGGAATTATTGATGATGTGCTTGTCCATGTAGATAAATTTATCTTGCCAACTGATTTTGTAGCTACGAGTGGGTGATCGATGAAGGTAAATTTATCTCTAGGGTGGGTGATGAATAGGTCGTTTTTCATGTGAGCAAGTCTATGAAGCAGGCCAACAGTACTGATGTGTGCTCTTTTATTGACCTCGTCATTGCAGTGATAATTGATTATGCCAGTGCAATGATCAATGTGGAGGATCCATTGGAGGCCTTTTGTTGAATCTTGACATCAATGAGGATGCAAGCTGAGTGGAGTGCGTGAATGCTTTACATGGAGTGGGCTCTTACGGTTATGAGCCGAGGAAATTGTCTTTGGATATCGAGAATAGAAAGACTCCACCAACTAAACCTTCAATTGAGGAGCCTCCGGTGTTGGAGTTGAAAGCACTTCCTCCATACCTCAGGCATGAGTTCTTAGGCTCAAATTCTACTTTGCAGTTATTCTTTCTTCTTGCCTTACTAGCATGCAGGTTGATGCCACATTGGCGGTGCTTCAAAAACGGAAAAAGGCAATTGGATGGACTTTAGCAGATATTCAAGGAATAAGCCCTACATTCTATATGCAAAAGATTATTCTAGGAGATAATACAAAGACCTCATTGGAGCACCAAAAGAGGTTGAATGAGGTAATGCATGAAGTTGTGAAAAAGAGGTGATCAAATGGTTAGATGTCGGGATTGTACACCCCATCTCTGATAGCTCTTGCACTTCGCCGGTGCAATGTGTACCGAAGAAAGGTGGCATGACCATAGTCAAAAATTCTCAAAATGAGTTGATTCCTCAAGAATCATCACAAGTTGGAGTGTTTGCATGGACTACCGCAAGTTGAATAAAGTGACCTGCAAGGATCACTTTCCTTTGCCATTTCTAGATCAAATGTTTGACCGACTTGCTGGGCATGCCTTCTACTGCTTCTTGGATGGGTATTCTGGGTACAACTAAATCTTGATTGCTCCGGATGATCAGGAGAAGACCACATTCCCTTGTCCATATGCCACTTTTGCCTTCTCTAGGATGCCTTTTGGATTGTGTAATACACCGGCTACATTTCAGCGGTGTATGATGGCCATTTTCACCGATATAGTAGAAGACATTTTGGAGGTGTTCATAGATGATTTTAGTGTTGTGCGGGATTCATTTGATGAGTTCTTGAAGAATCTTGATAGGGTGTTGGCCCGTTGTGAAGAAACCAATCTTGTTCTCAATTGGGATAAATGCAATTTTATGGTGGAAGAAGGGATATTTCTTGGGCATAAAATTTCAAAGCATGGAATTGAGGTGGATAAAGCAAAAATAGATGAGATTTCAAAGATCTCTCCCCCATATCTGTCAAGGGAGTCTGAAGTTTTCTTGGGCATGCAGGGTTCTACCAGAATTTTATCAAAGACTTTTCAAAGGTAGTGAATCCCTTGTGCAAGTTGTTGGACAATGATGTTAAGTTTTTTGTTTGATGAAAAGTGTATGCAAGCCTTTGAACTTCTCAAGCATATGTTGTCCACCACTGCTATCATTACCATGCCTAAATAGAGCTTGCCCTTTGAGCTCATTTGTGATGCAAGCGATGTTGAAGTTGGGGAGATTCTGGGTCAAAGATTGAACAAAATAGTTCATTCGGTGTAGTGTGCAAGCAAGACAATTAATGATTTTCAAGTGAATTACACGGTGACCGAGAAAGAACTTTTCGCTATAGTTTTTGCAATGGAAAAATTCTTGCCGTATCCTATGGGTGCTAAGGTTATTATTCATACCGAATATGCCGCACTCCGGTACTTGATGATGAATAAGGATTCCAAAGCTAGACTTATGTTGTGGGTCTTGTTACTTCAAGATTTTGAAGAGATTGTGGATCGGAAGGGTAGTGATAACGAAGTTGCGGACCACTTGTCTTGCCTGGAGGAGGAGGGGAGGCCTCCTGGCGGCCTAGAATCAATTATTCATTTTCTGACGAACAACTCCTTTTGGTGTTAACGAATGGTATTCCATAGTTTGCCTGTGTTGCTAATTTCCTTGTGACTGGCATAATCCCGTGTGAGCTCTCTTCTAACAAAAGAAAGAAGCTCAAGCGGGATATTTTTGATTTCTATTGGGATGAGCCGTACTTGTTCAAGATTTGCATGGATGGTGTGATCCGAAGGTGTGTCCCGGAGAAGGAGCAATTGAGTATATTGGAGGCTTGTCATTCCTCTCCCTATTATGGCCATCATGGTGGAGTGAGGATGACTTCTTAAGTTCGTAGTTGTGGGTTTTATTGGCCAACTTTATTCAAAGATACAGGTGATTTTGTCAAGAGATGCATCGAATGGCAAGGAGCGGGTGGAATTTCAAAGAATGATGAGATGCTTCTCAATACCATACTTGAGGTTGATATTTTTTATATATGGGGTATTGATTTCATGGGCCCACTTGTTAGCTCTTTTGGGAACACTTACATTCTTGTTGAGGTGGGTTATATTTCAGAGTGGGTTAAAGTCGTGGCTTGGCCTAACAATGAGGCCTAGAGTGTTGTCGTTGCATTTATCGAAAAAAGTATTTTACAAGGTTTGGTACTCCTCGTCCAGTCATATGTGATGAGGAGTCTCATTTTTGCAATATAGCTTTCGACACTTTGCTTTCAAAGTATGGTGTCAATCACAAAGTTTCTACCCCTTATTATCCTCAAGGAAGTGGTCAAGTTGAAGTCTCCAATAGGAAAACAAAGAGCATATTGTCAAAAATACTCACATGGAATAAGACTGCTTACAAGATTCTGATTGGTATGTCTCCGTATTGGTTGGTGTTTAGGAAATCTTTCCATCCACCGGTTGAGTTAGAGCACAAGGCCATGTGGGCCTTGAGGAAGCTAAATCTTGAGTGGGATATTGCAGTCAATCTTCGTATGGAGCATCTTAGTGAACTTCATGAATTCAGATTCCATACCTACTCCAGTTCGTCCATGTATAAGGACAAGATGAAGTACCTTCATGATAAATATGCTCATGGAATGGAGTTCGAAGTAGGTGATTTGGTTCTCTTTTTCAACTCTCAATTATCTGTTTCTGGAAAGCTCAAATCAAAAAGGAGTGGACCTTTTGAAGTGGTGTGTGTGACCCCATTTGGTGCTCTTGATTTAAAGAACAAAAATAGTGAAGTTTTCAGAGTTAATGGGCACTAGGTCAAGCATTATCTTGGGAAAATTGATTACAGCCACGTGGTAGCACTTTATTATTTCGAACAATGTGATGGTAACTTGCATCGTGTCGCGACGTTAAATCAGGCGTTTCTCGAGAGGCTACCAATATTTTTTTCTTGTTGTTTTCTTTGATTTCTTTGCAACATAGTATTGATTTTCAGGCTAAATAGTTGCTATATGTTACAATGTTGTTTTGATGTAGTGCATGGCATAGTGGGTAAAAGTGCCAGGTCTCTGAAGTTGTTAATGCGGCCACCTTACATTTAGTGCGGACTGCACTGCTGAGGGTGAAAAGTAGACTTCTTTGAAGTTTTCCACTACAGAAGTACAACATTTTGTGAAGTCTGCGATGGACCACTGCGAACACAGTGGTTGCCTTCTCAAGCTTTGAATCATGTTGAGTGGTGAGGACCGCGGTCGATTTTGTGCAGTCAGCACTGGTTGGTAAGACAGGGCCCCAGGTCATTTTCTATAAATAGGGCGTAAGGGCCTCCTTTTACCCTTTTTGCACTATTGACTCTCAGACCCTCTAGAACAGTGTTCATCATCTTTTTACTTGCAATTAATTTCTTGGACTTGATATCTTCATATCTTTTTACATCTGGTAATATCACATTCTTTATAATTGTTTTGAATTCGTTATTTTTCTTTTATTTTTCATTTATCTTACGTTTCTTCCCTCGTATTTTATTTAATATTGGTAGGATCAGGTTAGTATGTTCCTGGCCCCATTAAGTAATTATAATCATAAAGAAACTACCTAGGTGTTTAAATTGTACTTAAAGTCACAACACATGAAACACTAGGTTTGTGTTATTTCTGGGCACTTAATACGGATCACATTCGATTATGTACTATCCGCGGTGTCCCTGTGCAGTACGTATTACAATTTTGTGCAGACCGCATTGTTGAAACTCGTGAAAGCTTAGCTTTGGAAAGTGCAGCCGCACAACATTTTGCGCGGACCGCATTTCCCCTTGTGCGGCCGCACTACATTTTGTGTGGTCCGCACTGCCTAGATATAGAAGCTGGGTAGTCTGAACCCCATCCTTTTCCGGACCGCATGGCCATTTTGGGCGGTCGGCATTAGCCCCTTTGCAGCCGTACACCAATTTGTGCGGTCCGCACTGGGTGACTTCTACATCATGTCTGCAATTCTTCTTTCTTATTTTGCAACTCATTCTACAACACTATTTTTCATTGTCGACCGATTCTAATAAGTTTATTTGATTTTGGTTGCTGACGAGGTGAAAAGACGAGGTAAAGGATCTAAATAACAAGGCAGAGGAGAATCTATCCGAGGAGGGAAATAGAAGATTATTAAACTCACTCCTCAATCCCGGCTAAACGTTAAAAACACAAGAAAATTGATAAGAGCAGCTGACGAAGAAATTGACATATCGGGGAGTGAGTACGAGCCTTCCCGAAAGATTTCTTCAGATTCAGTACCAATGTATATCCCTTACTCGCCGGAGAGGCATAGACTAAGAGATACACCTCCAACATCCCCCACTGCCCAGGCATTAGTGAACATTTCTTCTACGTCCTCTGAGGACTCAGGTGAAGATAGATGGGAGTACTCCATCTCTCCCGCAACTTCATTATCCGGAGAGGGTGCAGTAGGTGATGAGGAGGAAGTAGGGGGAGAAGAAGAAGAAGTAGGAGAAGGAGGTGAACCACATGTTGGTGGTATTTCTAGAACTAGGAAGTCAGAGGTGTTGCAGGACCAGTTCGCTAGTGAAGTAGCAAACAACAAATTACTGGAATGGTGACCGTTGAGGAAGTTGATCCCCGAGAAGATCTTCACAGGTAGAGACTTGTTATCTCACAACCCCAATGTGAGGATACAATTTAGGAAGAGAGTCATATGGGAACGCCTTTTGGGGGACTGTGTGGACACAAATGAGCACTTGGTCAAAGAATTATATACTAACGTTACCTACATCAAAAAGGGTACCAAGGTGACCAAGGTGCGGAACTTGAAGGTGTTTTTTGATGCGAAGACAATCAACGATTACCTCGGCTTTGATTAGGAGGACGAATCCCTATACATGGCGAAGATTGAATTGGGCGAAGTGGTCCGCCCATGGTTGGCTTAAGATTTTGCTATCCCGGGTACCATCCCTGAATGGCTGACTGCGGGCATCAAAATTTTGTGACGTAGTTTGAATTTTGAGGCAGGGGAGGAGAGATCTGTATGTAGCAGATTGGACCCCACGACACATGAAAACTCTCTTCCTCTTCACCGGTCTGTGTTGGTGGCTTCGATCCCGGCGAGGTACCCCATTAATGTGGGGAATTATTACAATTGTGGGTGCCGAGTAGGACATAAACTACTTTTCCCCTCAGTTTTCTCACTATGTACATCCAGGACCTAAAAGTGGAAAAGAGAACCTTCGACATCAGAGTCAAAGTGAAGGCCCCTTTTTCCTGGTACAGCGTGCAGGGGGTGACAACCCCAAGAGCAAGAACTTCAAGAGTACAATTGCTACTCTAACTTCAAGAGCTAGTTGTGCTAGTGATTCCTGTTGAGCCGGCCTCTACTTCCACTTCTATCCCTCCGGGTCCATCCACATTAGTAGACCCATAGATTCCATCTTCCTGGGCCCGTCCTATTGTTACACCTCCTTTTTACATAACAGAAGGTAGTATATAGGGAGTTTTTCCAATTTAAGTGACATTATTCGAAAAGGGATTATTTATTTGATTTTAAAGTTACCACTTGGGATAATTTATGGTTTCTCAAGTCACCGGTTTATTTTAAATCCCAAATCGAGGAAATTTCGACTATCCTTTTGAAGTCTGCTAACCAGAAATATTAGATAAGGAATTTTGTTAGCTCGGGAGAAGGTGTTAGAAATTTCTGGGTTTCGTAGTTCTGGCATGGCCGATTAACAATTATACTTGGCCTATTATCTGATTTTAATACTTGTTCAAACCTATGGTGCCATTTTAAACCTTTAACCGCATTTATTAATTTTTTTTAGAGAAAATTGCAATGTCATTTAAAAATACGTCTTGAACCGCGTCACATAAATGCACCCTCAGTCTGCAACACATTTTATATAACATTGTTGGTATTTGGATTTGGGTCGTATAAATGTTCACCTGAATTTAGGAAGGTAATATTATTAAATAATTCACCTAAAGAAACTGCGTGTTGTTAACTTACGAGGGTCATGGAAAGTTTTCTAAAGGCACGCCTCGAATTCGGAGGATCCTAGTTAATTAACTAAAGGACTAAGGTGATTTTCGTTTCAAATTTAAAAACCCGACTTTGCAAATACAACCTTTTAGCACTTTCGGGGGGAAATTTTAACGTTATGATTTCTAACCGGCCAAATATTTGAAAAGGAGACCAAAGGTGGTATTTCTTGAAAAATAGCCTTCGGGCGCCCCTTTGAGGATATTCGGCTATTTTTTATAATAATGGCACCAACTTACTTATTTGCAATAAAAAATTAAAATTTTGTTCTTTTTGGGCTATTTTTGCAGAAAGAAGTTGGGCCTAGTGGGGGTTGCCTACGTATCACATGCCCTTTGAGAATCAAACTCGTGTACTTCGGGCAATTTTGACAAAACAAAAACAAATTTTTCTCTTTTTCTAAAAAAACAAAATTTCTTTTCTTTTTTTTTCAAAGTTTCGACAGAGTTTTGGTATATTTTGGATATTGGTTTTTTCAAAAACAAACAATTATCTCTCTCAATCCTCACACTGCCTTTCCATTTCAAATTTTCCTCTATAAACCGTTCAACATGCAAATCTGAAGAAAATGAATGAATGGACAAGTAGCAAGTAAGATGCATCAGGATGGTCTTTTCATTTCGGGTAAACGTGCCATAGACAGACCCAACCCCTATATTGAGTCTCCAAAGTTAAAACGCACATGATGCAAACAAACATTCCTACTAGGGATCCCGCATGATGCTAAGTTATTCTAGGTTCAAAATCTGGGTATGTGTTCTTGACTGTGTACCCGAGTGGACAACTCGTGTCGATGAAGGGGCTATGTACCGGGAACCAAAAGGCCATCCAGCTTAGTAACTTGTCCGAGTCTATTTTTTATTTTATGGTATGACACTAACAGACTAAGTAGTCTCGACCAGCGAGCATATCCCCAAAGATGAAAAGAGAAGGGTTTCGTAGTAGTGTATATACAATTCAGATAATATCAAAGCGATAAAAACAACACTTAGAACATTAGGCCCAAACATATAATAAAATTAGATAATAGATAAAGCCAAATATAATAGCTATTTTAAGCTCAAAATTCTTGAACTCTGAACCAAAGATTCAGGGTTCTTGTCCCTCGCAGTGTCGCCAAAGCTGTTACACCTTCTTTTTACACACCAGGAGGTAGTATGTAGGGAGTTCTCCAATTGAAGTGACATCATTCAAAATGGGATTATTTATTTGATTTCAGAGTCACCAGTTGGGATAATTTATGGTATCCCAAGTCACCGGTTTATTTTAAATCCCAAATCAAGGAAATTTCTACTTTTCTTTTGAAGTCTGCTAACCAGAAATTCTAGATAACGAATTATTTTAGCCCGGGAGAAGGTGTTAGCAGTCCCGGGTTCTGAGGTTCTAGTACGGTCGCATAACAATTATACTTGTCCTATTATCTGATATTAATACATGTTCAAACCTATGGTTCCATTGTAAACCTTTAACCACTTTTATACATTTTTTAAGAGAAAATTGCAACGTAATTTTAAAACATGTTTGAATCGCATTACATAAATGCACCTGCAGTCCGCAACATATTTTATATAACATTGTTGGGATTTGAATTTGGGTCACATAAATGTGCACCCGAGTTTAGGAAGGTAATTTTATTAAATAACGCGCCTAAAGCAACTACTCATTGTTAACTTTACGAGGTCTGTAGGAAATTTGCTAAACGGGAGACCTTAAATTCTATTGATTCTATTTAATTAACTAAAGACCTAAGGTGATTTGAATTCCATCTTGGCAAACAAATACCTTATCCTCTAATAATCAATGAAAGTGAAATAACATTTGGTTAACATGAAACCCAAAGAGAAACAGGCCCAAATCACATTCGAATTAGGCTATCAAGATTGGGCCCAATACTGAGCCCAAATTCAGAACCTCGATGTGTCTGAGTGAGAGACTTAGTATCAAGTCCACACAACGCACAAGTAACGCATGAGGTGGTAAATAACCAACGAAATTTAGAAAACTATTCAATTAGACCAATACATGTTCAAATAACATCTAACTCATTTTTTATATAGCATTAGACGATTACATAGCGGTTTAACAAATGAAAGCACTACATACTAGAAAGAAAGTGAAAATCCAAGTTTAGCAATTAGCTATAAGCAAGCTTTGACTTCCTGATATCCAAACTAGTTTGAAATACAGATTTGAAGATGTATCTCAAATAGATCTCGTATGAGCAGAACCTTATACAATAAACTAAAAGCTTATCATTTTTCATAGCCAAGTTAAACATAAATCTACATTAGAGACACCAATAGATTTCAACAAAAAAAACCAAACAAAGTCAGGATTCACAACAGATCAATATGAAGCTTGCAACTATAACTTTAGAATCTTTTCAACACAAATTCAAAACTAATTTAATAACTGAGAATCCATGGTTCACTAATACTACAAACCAGACTTAAAACATACATATCAAAGAGTAATTAGGATGAAATGGAGGTTAAACAATTCTACAAAATTTGAAGATTTCTAGGAAAATTAGTGACGACATTTTAGAAAAAAGAATAAGAAAAGAGGATAAAACTAATTTATGAGCAAGAAGAACTGATGCCATGCTTCAGAATTCCCATTTCTACTTTTATTCCCCAACATGAACATCAAATTACACGAGTTTCAGGAACATGTACCTGGAAAGAAAAGTAAGAGAAAAGGAAGAGGATCAGCACAAGAGACCATTGTCAGCAGCAAAAATAACTAGGGAAAACAGTCTTCAAACCAAACTTTGAACCAACAAAAGTAACAAATGAGATGCAGCAACCCAAAGAACAACCCAAACTTTGAACCGAACTTTGAAAACCAACCAAACTCCAATTATTTCAGCATAAAGGAAGATCAAAAATCATCTTCAGAGATTGACAACTTAAGAAATCACAAAGGGAACTCGATGAAACAGTAAATTTTTCAATTTTTTCACTGTTTATGATTTTTTTAGAATTCTCTCTCCTAATACTCTCCATTCAACTCTGCTTATCAATGCCTTTATAGGCAAGCTACTAGGGTAGCCTTAAAATGTTCAATTTTGCATTTTAGATCTTTCTCAATTTTTCTTTTTGTAGCTTAGTTCTCTATTACTAACTTGCTTGCCAAGCAAGTCTGTTTTTAAGCTTCTAAGAAGCTTTTTCAGGCAGTTACTAAAATATTTCCTAAGTGAACTACCCTAATTACCCCTTATTTACCCTGTTTTTACTTCAAAAACTTGACCCAAAACATGGGTCAAGTTGACCCAAATTTATTTAGTGGGTCAGGGTCTACTCAAGGCTAAACCTTTTCTTTTGAGCCACAAATTTGATATAGAGAATCCAAAGAAAAGTGGAGGAAGGGGACACAAGGATTTAGCAGAATCTTTGAACTAAATTCTTCAAAATCTCAAATAGAAAGGGCGAGCTCCAACAAACCAAAATTCACACACTACTAATTCAAAACAGAAAATCATGCAAAAGATTTCCAATATCTAAAAAATCGAAAAAGAAAAGAAAAGAAAATTTAAAAAACACACAAAAATAGAAAAAAAAAAGATAACAAACAAACTTCAACGCAAATTAAAAAACAAATTAGAGGCTAAAGACACATACCTAGAAAAATAGCCTAGACCGAAAAAGGAATAGGAACTTCGACGCTTAGGAATTAGGGGTTAGTCGGAGACTAGTTGTGCGTTCTTTTTTACAACAAATATGCGACTATGGTCTAATTGATCCGAAAAACTTCACAAAAACCTTGAATTGACGGATTTGGTATTTTAGAGTTTCAGGCCAAATCTTCAATCAAAGATTCGAACTGTTCATGCTAGATTCGAAGGTAAAGGCCTATAGGTTTAGAAAGACGGAAGTGAGGAGAACTTGTGGTGTTATTCTGGTGAGGATTGGTGGTGGCACCGCTCCCTTCAGGCGGTGGGATTTTAAAGGCAGCTGGCTAGGGTTTTGGGGAGGTCTCTGAGGGGTGTGAGAGAGATGAGAGATGGGGGTGGGGACTTTGTTAGGACATATATATATATATTATTAAACTCCCCAGTTCTGGACCGTTGGATGAGAAAGTTACATTCGTAAAGAAAGCTTACTTGTAGTATATTTGTTGAAAACTCGAAAGCACCTGAATCATTTATATTAGAATACTCTCTTCCATAAACTTACGTGTTTATACTTAAGTGTTCTATTTTCTATAGTTTCTGCATAAGTAATTGTAACAGTTCTATGTTTTATATATTTTCTAGGGTACTGGAATTTACCCCTACATGTTTATGGATATGGTTCGGCATATAGTAGTTCTAATTTTCTATGGTTTCTGCATTGCTTCAAAAATTGTACTTTGTTTCCAGCACCTTTACCCTTCAACCCACTCTCTAAATCTGAAATGCATCTGTCACAGACTCATAGCTGCTCCACCTAAAGGAAGCATGTGCCTGTGGCAATTTGCTATTTAATGTGTTGGTGCAATTTAATAATTCATTTCATATGTATAATAGGCTTCAATGGAAAGGGAGTTAATGTTAGAGCACCGAGCTCTAGAGGCATCCACAGCCTTGGCCAGGGTGCAGGGATTCTCGGTCTGCAAGTATCATCTCTTATGCTCTTACATCATGATTTGTAAATTAAGATTATGGCCCTTTTGCTATCCCTTTTATGACATAGGGATTTAGTTGCTTGCTTCGACATATAATCACAAGCCAGAACAGTATTAGCTCGAGGAGAATTAGACATTTTGCTAAAAAGTTATAGTCTTCCTGTAATGCCTTACTTGGGTTATGGTGCAGTATCTTGCTCCTAGAGGATGTGTATATCCTAGGGACTGAGTTTATGGAATTATTGTACTGACAAATTGATTATAAGAGGTAGACTTTGAGCGGACTCTAAGAGCTAGAATTGTGGCTTCAACCTATTGCCTTTGTTGTAATTCGATAGCAATAATTGCTTGTATCCATTTCTAATTTACCACCCATTGTTGAGACATTGTCGTCAATTATGAAAAGAAGAGGGATTGCTTTTATTTTCACCCCCCCCCCCCCCCCCAACAGATAACTTTTTTCAATACCACTTCAGCCATCGTGCTTAATTGGACCAGATTCTAGTAGTCGTCCTTTTGGTCTTAAGCGGGAATCTAAAACAACTGAAGCAATTAACTTCTTTTTAATTATGTGTACCTTTAGAAATTGGCTTATTGTTTGTACGTGTACATCAAAAGTTTCATTATTTTTGCAGCACCATAGTCTCGCATTATAATGCATTTGTGATTGTCAATATTTAATGAAGTAAACATATATCCTTGTATGACTATTGCCATTAGAGAACAACTGGTGAGAGGACTGAAAAGGCAACAGAGCTTGAGCAGAAGGTAGCACTTCTTAAGGTAAAAATAATTTTTCTCATGCCATGCTATATGTGACTCTTTGGGTTTATTGGAAGTGAAGTATATCTAAAAATAATAATAAAAATATTTCTTCAGCATTGTTCAATTTATCCAAGGATATGACTGAATCTAGCAGGTTGAATGTGCAATCTCAATCAAGAACTGCACGAAATAGAAGCTCGTGTGCGCCGTGGACAAAATATGTACCCCTTGCAGCACAAATTTATCTTCTCAATGCAAAGATAGTATGACAACACGTATAATCACACTCTGCAAAACAAATGCTTTACTCTCATTGTGCTTCAGTATGTTAGTAGTATCTGCATTAATCTCAGAGCTCAAAAACCAGAGAAATGCTAACTGAGAAGCATGCCCCTCTTTTTTCTTTAATTGGTTGTCTTTGGCCAACTTGTATGCTATGTCATGACAGCAACCAATTTTCATGACTGGCAGTGGGAGTTCTCATTGTTATGTTCAAATTAAGTGTTATGTCATAGAGTTGTATTTACAAATGATATTTTGAGAAGGTTGCAAATTTTGGAATAGTCATATTTACAAAGGAAGTTGTCCCGAAAAATTTAAGAATTTAAAGAGTGGGAAAATTTTCAAGTTACTTGAGTGTTGTTGAACATTGTTAGACTTTCTATTATTATGTTTACGGATATTTTAGATTAGAACTTTTTGTATCCAAGCTCATCTATTGAATTGTTTGACCAAATAATGTATCCATGTTTTATTTTTGTACATGGCTAATGCTAGTTGGATATAGTGTAAACAATTTCATAGAACAGGAAACTAATTCTCCTTTTGCTTCCATAAATATGAAAAATTATAATTTGTTGCAATAGAGAATATATCCGTTCCAATAGACCTAGCAAATAAAAAGAGCATGCCCTAATAATCGTTCCAATATGTTATAATATATGTTGCAATAGGGGTATTGATAATTGTCTCAATATATCACACAAACTGTCGCAATATATCATGAAAACCGTTGCAATAGACTTTTAAAAATTAGTTGTATAATTTTACTAGGATAGTTTATAACTATCCCAATTGAAAAGTAAACCGTTCCTGTAGATAAATAGTGGTGGCATGCCAAATCGTTCCAATACCCTATCTATGGAGACGGTTTGTAAACCGTTGTAAATAACTGTTCCAATAGACCTTTTGTAACACTGAATCTCGGAACTGTGTCAAAATCCGTCCTGTTAGCCCTATAGGGATGGTTAGATTATTTATTATAATGGTTTTCGAAGGGTTGCCATAGCTCCAATTTCTAGTAGTGTAAGTGAACTATCCGAATTACCCCTTATTTACCCTTTTTTTACTTCAGAAAACCTGACCCAAAATATGGGTCAAGTTGACCCTAATTTATTTAGTGGGTCTCGGTCTACAAACTCTAAGGATGAACCTTTTTTTAGCCTCAAATTTGATATCGAAAATCCAAAGAAAAGTAGAGGAAGGAGACACACGATTTAGCAGACTCTTTGTTCTAAAATTTTCAAAAGTCCAAATAGAAATGGCGAGCCCCAACAAACCAAAATTCAGTCAATGCTAATTTAAAACGAAAAATATGCAAAAGATTTCCAATATCCGAAAAATCGAAAAAGAACATAAAATAAAAATTAAAACACACACAAAAACAGAAAAAATAATAATAAAAGAACTTCAATGCAAATTAAAAAAAATAATCAGAGGCTAAAGACACGTACCTAGAAAAATAGCCTGCACCAGAAAAGGCACGGAAACTTCGACGCTTAGAAATTATGGGTCAGTCGGAGACTAGTCGTGTGTTCTTTTTACAAACCGTTCAGGCTTGAGTTGAAGGTAATGGTCTATAGGTTTAAAAGAGGGGGTGAGGAGATCTTGTGGTGTTATTCTGGTGGGGATTGGTGGTGGCGCCGCCATCCTCAGGCGGTGGGACTTTAAGGGCGACTGGCTAGGGTTCTGGGGGGAGTCTCCGATGGGTATGAGAGAGATGAGTAGGGGGTAGGGGGGACATCGTTGGGATATATATATATATATATATATATATATATATATATATATATATATATATATATATATATATATATATATATATATATATATATATATATATATATATATATATATATATATATAATAATTATTAAACTCTCCAGTTCCGGACCGTTGGATGAGATGATATCAACGGCCCAGATATAATATGACTAATACGACGTCATTCAGATTATTGGGGTGCTGGATCGGGTTTTGGATTAGACTGAGCCGTTTTAAATCGCATTTCAGAGG
The DNA here is from genome assembly GCA_034376525.1 of Nicotiana benthamiana. NCBI lineage: Eukaryota > Viridiplantae > Streptophyta > Magnoliopsida > Solanales > Solanaceae > Nicotiana > Nicotiana benthamiana. Next base: position 71,847,648 of record CM067323.1, on the reverse strand, counting down.
TGTTTAATGCAAAAATGTTTGGGCTTGGGGAAATAAATCTGAAATGGCCCAAATCTAGACTTCTTTTATTTTCCTTTTCATTTCCCTGTTTTTTTCTCAAATTAATTCTTTTCTCTTCATGTTTTCAAAATTAAATAAAAATCTACACTAAATCCTAGAATTTAATTACCTTAAAATACTAATTAAACCTAAATAAAAATTATCACAACAAATTAAAAGAAAAACTACTGAAAATCAAACTAACATTAAACGATGCAAAATTAACTATTTCTTGTGATATTCCTTTTTTTGATGAAGCAACTAAATTAATTAATTAACCCTAAAATGTTAAATTAAATCCTAAATGCCCATGCACCTATTTTTTATCTTCTATGGATTAAACAAAATTAAACATGCATACAAAATGTAAACAAACAAAAAAATCATGCAATAATTCCAAAAAATCAAATAATTAAAAGGAAAATTCTTGTTTTGGAAATTTTGTAGGAGTAATTCATGCGAAGCGAAAATCACGTACTCACAACTATTACTCGCACTGTCTGAGCAAGGCCCTTCTTAGTATCAACAACTAAATGCAAACTGCCTCATCCAAGTTGTCCACCCTCACTACCAAGATAGAGGCTCAGTCGGCACCTCCAGCCCCACAGGTTCACCAGTTGATAGTGGATGCTCTCAAAGAGATTTTAGACAACCAAAATAAAATCCTCGAAACTTAGAAGGTACTGATTGAGGCAGGTGATTCGCATAGCAAGGCTCTCAAGGAGCTTACTAGGGAGCATAAGAAGCTTAGGAAGGTACGAACATCCAAGGAGTCCGTGAAGGAGTTGAGTGTTGATGTTGACAGAATGAAGGCATATCAGCTACCATTAGACTTACTGCTCCAAAACCCAATACCCACAGCTTATTCCCAGCCAGAGTGGTCACAGCAGCCTCCCAAAAGGAAGGGGACGAATCCTAGAGCGGATGATGCAGTCATCCAGTTGGCCGACCCACCGGAGGCTTCTCCAATCAACCATAGGATGCACTTCAGGAGCCTTTCCAGGTCCAGTCCCAGGTCCCAGCAGCACAATAACAGCCATCGGGGACTAGTCTGAGATTCCCGAGCACAGTGAGGATCCTGGGACCACTCAGTAGCCTATGCAGATAGACAATCCATATGGAGTCCCTATATCCTTTTTCCTTTCTCTTTTGATGCTTTATTTAGTTTAGTTGGCAATAAGGACAATGACAGCTTTCATTTGAAGGGGTAGGCCCTACTTTCGATGATTGTATATATTTGATAATTTTTTTATGCTTTCTTGATTTTTCATCTTTGGGTTGTATATAATTTTAATTTTCATTTATCGCACTTTTGTTTTCTTTGGGTTTGTATATAAAGTTATGTTACATTGTACATATTCATCCCATCTATTGTATAATCATATTCCCTCTTGTATATATCATTCTACTTTCCGCAAATGTTTTTGTTCTTAGTTTCTTATTTGTGATTCGTAGCTTCTTGTTTTTAAATTTCCAATAAGCCGTTGGTTTTATTAATGTCATGGTTTTTTCCAAAGGTGGAGTATTGTGTGAACCGCGTGGCTCTTCCTAATGATGGATGGCGTGACAACCTTCTTAAGGGTTTGAGTCCGTTTTTATTTTTATTTTTAGTAGTTAGTAGTTAAGGGTTCCTCAAGCAAAGCTTCACTTGGTCCTAGCACATTTGCCTTTGATCTTATGGTAAAAAATAATTTGTTGTGTTTAGGATGGTTAAAGTTATGACCATGAGACTCTTTTGTTAACCGATAATCATCAAGTGATTTTTCGGGACCATTGTGTGCTCAAATATTATCTAAGGTCATTGTGGACCCCAACTCTTTGTCATTAGCAGTCTCATTGCTTGTGTGGTGAGTAATCGCATTGCAAGTCCATGTCCCGAGTCATTCTTCTAGAACATACCCTGAATGTTTATTGAGGCGAAATCCTAAATGAATTTTGACTTGAGACATGATTATAGGCTCTCCGAGGTTCAAATGATATTTGAACACATCCATAACCTACCAATGATAAGATACCTAGTCAACCATTTTGAGCCTTAGACTTTTTGCTTCAAGAACCATGATACAAGCCTATACTTATTCTGAAAGATACCCTCTCTTGGCACTCGATCTTTCCTTTACCACATGGAAAAATTATATGTATTGGGGAGATAAGAGGATTGAAACAAAGTGGTAGAAAGTCACAAAAATGAAGAAATGGAAAGGCAATGAAAAAGAAAAGTAAAATGACAAAAAGAATTTCCAAAGGGAAAAAGACTACAAAGGGATTCAAGAAAAGCAAATAACGAAAGGTGTGGAAAGTTGAAAAAGGAGAAAAGGTTTGAAATGCAAAAGAAAGAGTGACGTTATGTCTCTCTCACCCTTTAGAAAGAATTGAAATGGCTCAAAGAGCCAAGTGAATGTGTGCAAAATGAATCAAAGGAAGTTATTAAGGGAAGATAGAAACTATTTAGACTAGTACATTTCCTACCCGGAACCAAAAGCCTTCACAATGTCTCCACAAAAGTCCTATATGATCTGGAGTTGGATGAAACTTACTTTAGTGGATACTCCTATAAGGGGAAAGCATATGGTTCTTAGAGTCGGACTTATGACTTTTTCTTGAGAGAGATGAGTGAACTTCCATTTACCTCGTTCTGAGTGCAACTATCTAAAGGTGAGTGTTGGTCAAGGTTCAGTTGAAGTTTTGAAGGATGACAAATGAACTCAAGGAAGGACATGGTCCATCTTGAGATACACAGTTAGTCATAACCATTGCACATGGAAGGCATGTGAGAAAGATATGCATTGAAGATTACACATCAAATATCTTCTGAACGGAATTGAAAAGGTTGCATTGAGTTCGAAGGAGGACAGTCTCCTTATGATAAAAGAACACAATCCTAAGCTAGGATTAGGATGGGAGTTTGTATTGGTTAAAGACTCGACTAAGGATAAGCATTGGAGTCTCGATCAAACTCTAACTATTATTATATTAAATAACCAAGTTGTTCTCTTTTACAAGTAATGGACATACGGAAAATTTAAGCGTATTTGAGAGAAAAAAGAGCAAGTCTGATTTGCAAGTAACATATGCGAGATACAAGTGTGCACATCTGAAGCTACATGAACTAAGATAGAAGAATAAGTTTCATCATTGTGTTTATTCTAAGTCTAGTTCAATTGTAGTAGGTTTTCATATTGTACCTTTCAGCTTTCTTAGAAGCAATTGTATTAGGTACTTTGAGTATTCAAGTTAGAGTTAACTTGAAAGTGTCGCAACAGTTGAGGTTGTGTGCCACACTGGGATTAGAGTTAATCCTTAGGTTTACAAAGAGTTTTGTAAATGCAGTTTTTGGCTCAGTGATTTTAGTGGAGTTTGAAAAATCCTATTGAGTAGTAGGTCGTCGTGGTTTTTTCACCTTTTGAGTCAAGTGTTTTTCACGTAAAAATCTCTGTGCACTTTAATTTCAGTATTTATTGTTCCGCAAATTGTTGTAGTTAGAACACATAGAAGAACCAGGTCCTTCTAACGTGAAAATTAGGTACCACACAAACCACCCCCCCCCTCTTGTGTGGTATTGATGTTTATTACATCAATTGGTATCAGAGCAGGTTATCCTTGAAGAGGTTAACACCTTAGGAGAAGATCAACATGAGTGCACCACCTACGAGTTGGGAAGGGCAATCGACTGTCAGGCCTCCTCTCTTCAATGGCCTCTACTATTCCTGGTGGAAAAACAGACTTAAGGACCATATCATGGGCGAGACTATGAGCTTTGGGATATCATCACTAATATTTCTTTAGTCACAACCAAGAAGAATGTTGAAGGACTGGATAGTCCAAAGACAAGAGTAGACTGTACTTCTGAAAATCTAAGGAAATTGGAGAAAAGTGCAAAAGCCAAAAAATAGCTAGTGTATGGACCTGGTCCTGATGAGTACAGCAGGAATCAAGGTTGTACTACTTCCAAGTAGATTTGGGACACTCTACAAGTGGCTCATGAAGGAACACCTCAGGTGAAGAGGTCAAGAGGAACACTGGTGTATTCTCAATATGAGAATTTTACAATGAAGGATGGAGAAACAATTCAAGAGATGTATACTAGGTTCAGTACACTAACAAACAAGCTTGAGTCTCTTGGAAGGATTATCCTGGAAGAAGACAAGGTAGAGAAGATTCTAACTAGAGTTCTGCCAATCTCCTGCGAAAGCAAAATCATTGCTATTCAGGAATCCAAAAAAATTGCTACTTTAAAGTTGGATGAACTGATTGGAAATCTTACTGCCTATGAATTGATAAGGCAAACAATGAAGATGGATGCTCCAAATAAAGAAAGAAGTCTAGTTCTTAGAATCTCAGATGGATTTGATCTTGAAGATGATGAAACGGCTATGATAACTACAGATTTTAAGAAATATCTTAAGAGAGGAAAGGGTCCTTCAAAAGGAACAACATTCAACAAACCTAGGGCTCCTGAGTAACAAACCAACGAGGGGTGCTACAAATGTGGGAAAACTTATCACCACATCAGAAACTGCCCTCAATGGGAGGTTGAATGGAAGAAAGAAAGAGCAGATAGAAGAAATAGGAAGAAGGAACAGGTTCAACCAAGAAGGAACAAAGGATCAACTAAAGTTATGGTTGATGCATGGGGAGAAACATCGTATGAGGACTCAGAAAATGAAGCTGAAGATGAGCAAGCTCTCATGGCCATTGGAGAATCAGAAGATGATCAGGAGGTAAGTATTCTACACCTTAAAGAAAAGATTAAATTCATGTCTAAATAAAAATTTGTTCATCTACTGATGGACTTCATAGATGAGTCTAAAATAATAAATAATGAGAAGGATTTTCTGTCTAGGGAATGTGTTATCCTAGAAGAAAAATGCAAGAGGATAGAGTCTAGGGCTGATGAGAGTGACAACACAAATACGGAGTTGCAGAATCAGGTTAATCAACTTGAAAATAAGATCCTAGAACTTAGATCTGAAAATATTAAATTGAAATAAGAGACAGGAAAGAAAAAGGCTGACCAATCATTTCTCACTCTAGAAGAAAATCTATAAAAAATAAAAGATGAACTGTACAAGAAAGATGAATTGATTAAAGCCCTTAAAGAAGATTTAGGAAAGGTAAATCATGAACTAGAAAGAACATGCAAATGGAGCAAGGCTTCCGATGCACTCTCCTAGCCGCAAGAACATCATAGTAGCAATAAGAGAGGACTTAGATTTGGACACAAGCTCCAAAATGGGATCGCAAATACAAGTACCTCACACTCCCTAAGAATAATATACGCACACACTGTGGTAAGACTAGCCATTACAAAGATGAATGTAATGCAAAAGAAAAGGCCAGTCAAAAAAACAAAGCTTATGTTCAATAAAAGCACATACTACCTGGTTGGGAAAAGAAAAATCTAATTCATCCTTTTGCCCATAGAAAGAGACCCAAACTATTTTGGGTTTCTAAGACTAATTCATGATTTCTTTTTGCAGGTCCAAGTGAAGGGGAGTAGCCAAATATGGTACATGGATAGTGGCTGCTCAAAACATATGACTGGTAACAAGGACCAGTTCCTTTCACTTGAGAACCTAAAAGGAGGTAATGTCTCCTTTTGAAATGGAAAGAAAGGTGAGATCATAGGAGTTGGAAAGGTAGGAAATACATACTCTCATTCCATTGAGAATGTCTATTTGATAGACGACTTGAAATATAGCATGATAAGTGTGTCACTACTGTGTGACAGATGTAACCTTGTGGATTTCACTTCCACAAAATGTTTTCTTATTAGCCTTACTCCTAACAAGATTGTTTTGCAGGGAAGGAGAGTTAACAATATTTACATTGTAGATTCGTCAACTCTCTCTGAAAATGAACTCAGTTGTTTGAGTGTGTTAATTAATGATCTCCTTCTTTGGCACAAAAGACTTGGTCATGCTAGTCTAAATCAATTGAACGAATTAGTCTCCAAGGACTTTGTGATAGGGTTACCTAATATCAATTTCAAGGAAGAAAAAGTTTGTTAGGTATGTGCAAGGGTGAAGCAGGTAAGGTCATCCTTCAAACCTAAGAAAATGGTAAGTATGTCTAAGATGTTGGAACTGGTTCATATGGATTTATGTGGTCCAATGAGAGCCATGAGCAGAGGTGGTGAAAGATATGTATGGTGCTTGTTGATAATTATTCTAGATTTACGTGGGTGTTGTTTCTCACTTCTAAAGATGAAGCATTTGAAATGTTCACTTCTTTTGCTAGAAATACCTAGAAACAATTAGGAAATCAACTTGCATCCATTAGGTCTTATCATGGAACTGAATTTGAAAATGCAAAGTTTGTTGAATTTTATGATGAAAATGGAATAGATCATAATTTCTCTGCCCCTAGGACTCCTCATCAAAATGAAGCAGTTGAGAGGAAGAACAAGACCCTTGAGGATATGGCAAGGACCATGCTACTTTCCAGTAAACTACCACATAGCTTCTGGGCAGAGGCCATAAACAGTGCTTGTTATATAATAAATAGATGCATGAATAGAGCTCTAGTAGAGAAAACTCCCTATGAGTTACTTAAAGGGAGAAAACCAAACATATCACATCTTAGGGCTTTTGGTTGTAAGTGCCATGTGCACAATAATGGCAAAGACTCATTAGGTAAGTTTGATCCCAGAAGGGATGAGGGAGTATTCTTGGGATATTCTTCACATAGAAAAACGTATAATGTTTAACAAAAGAACTCTATGTGTTGAAGAAAGTGTACATGTTATGTTTAATGAATCTAACACTCTTTCTGAGAGACAGGAACATAAAGATGAACCATTGGACTGGTGAGAAAATTGACTGAAGCCACAGCACAAGTCAAGGTGGCATCAGAGGAAGGAGCAGGTGATGGAACAGGTCCTTTCACCCAGGGCAACCTGACAAGGGTAACCAATCTGAGAGAAACTAGTACCTGAATTTGTACTTGTTTACCTGAACCTGTACCTCTGCAGCATAACAATGAAGGAGAAACTAGCAGAAACCAGCTGGTGGAGAAATCTTACTAGTACCTAAGTCCTTACCCCATTGAGAACATAACCAATGATCCAACATCTAGAGTCAAGACTAGATCACAGCTGAAGAAACTGTGTGCATTTGATGCCTTTTTGTCCCGCATTGAACCTAAAAATGTGAGTGAAGTTCTACAAGATGCAGATTGGGTCAATGCTTTGCAAGATGAGCTCAATATGTTTGAAGGAATCCAAGTATGACACTTGGTTCCAAGACCTATGGACAGGTCAGTCATTGGGACAAAATGGGTCTTCAGGAACAAGCTAGATGAAGATGGAACAGCTACAAGAAACAAGGCAAGGTTGGTGGTTCAAGGCTATAGTCAAGAGGACGGCATTGATTATGATGAGACTTTTGCTTCAATTGCTAGACTTTAAGCAATTAGACTCCTCATAGCCTTTGCAGAACATATGGAATTCACTCTTCATCAAATGGATACCAAAAGTGCCTTCCTAAATGGCTATCTCAAAGAAGAAGTGTTTGTGAAACAACCTCCAGGATTCGAAAGCAAAGAATGTCCCGATCATGTATACAAGCTAGATAAAGCTCTCTATGGTCTCAAGCAGGCCCCAAGAGCTTTATATGAAAGATTGTCAAAATTCCTTCTGGAGCATGGGTACAAAAGATTGACAACACTTTGTTCCTAAGGGAAAAAGGTAAAGATCTTATTGTTATACGAATATATGTTGATGATATAATATTTGGTGCCACTACAGATAGGTTAAGTAAGGACTTTGCTAAGCTAATGGGAAGTGATTTTGAAATGAGCATAATGGGTGAACTAAATTTCTTGTTGGGGCTACAGATTAAACAAAGTCCGGATGGAACTATGATCCATCATCAGAAGTATACAAAGGAACTAATAAAGAAGTTTAAAATGGAAGAATCCAGGGAAATAGATACACCTATAGCAACTTCCACATAGATAGATGTTGATGAACCTGGTTCATCAGTTGATCAAAAGTTGCATAGGGTATGATTGGTTCACTTTTATATCATACTGCCAGCAGACCTGACATTTTTTTCAGTGTAGGACTTTGTGCTCATTTCCAAGAAAATCAAAAAGAGTCACACTTGACAACTGTCAAAAGAATATTGAGATACTTGAAAGGATAACTGATATGTGTATGTAGTATCCCAAAGGTGGTAATTTTGACTTAATTTGATATGTTGATGCTGACTATGCAGGTTTTATAGTGGATAGGAAGAGCACTTTAGGTATGGCACACTTCCTAGGGTCTTGTCTTGTATCACGGTCTACCAAAAAGTAAAATTAAGTGGCCCTCTCTACTGCTGAAGCTGAATATGTTGCTGCTACTTCATGTTATGCTCAATTACTATGGATTAAGCAACAACTGGTGGACTTGGGAATTGAAGAAGGGTGCATACTACTATTTTGTGATAACAAAAGTGCAATTAGTATGACAAAGAACCATGTTCATCACAAAAGGACTAAGCAAAATAGATGTTAGACACCACTTCTTAAGAGACAACTATGAGAAAGGGCTAATCTCCATATAATTCTATGTTATTGATAAACAAATATCTGACATCTTCACTAAGGCACTGAGTAGAGAAACTTTTGAAAGGAACAGGTTGGAGTTAGGGATGATTAAAATCACCTATAAGGTCCAGTTAATAATGCACAATGAAAAAAAGAAAAAAAAATTATATATATTGAAAAACCAATTTGGCTAGGAGTTCTAAATTTTTGTGAATATTAGACTAATTCCTACTCAGTCTCATACTGTAAAGAGTATACTCTTGTGACATGTGTCTATGCGAGTCACTAATCTCTTACAAAGTTTCTATTTTGACATTTGAGGCATAATCAAGAGAAGTTTCACTTGAAGAACCTGGTTCATCAAATTACTCTCATGAGAAAGCCCAGGCATGTTTCTATTTTTTGCACAATTAGAAAAGTTTAATTATCAACCGTGAGCAAGAGTCCTAGATGTACCAAACGTCCTAACAATTCTATATGTTGGGCAAATTGAACCAAATTCATTGAAACTAGAAGTCTAAGTATAACGGAACCTTCTCCTAAATTTTAGCAATTCTAATTAATCTCTAAGGAGACCGGAACTCTAAATTGATTAGACCTCTATGTGACATCTGAAAAAGCGGTCGTTTCTGAGTAATCATTACCCTCTTTAAAAACCCCAAAACACTCAATAACTGTCAATTCTTCACAAAACCTGTGATCATCCTCTATCGTCTCTAAAACTCTCCAATGTTCTTCACACCGCCAAAATTCCCTTAGGGTTTCAGAAATTATTCACCATGACAAATCCCCAAGACAATCCTAGCACTCCACTACATGTTTCACCCAACACCTCATCTTCCTCACCACCAGTCAAAACCCCAAAACCTAGAATCCGTCGCCAAAATATGCTATCAAGAAAAAATGTAGCTACTGGTTCTCTGAGGAAAGCTTTGAATGAAAAACTTCAATCAAGTCAAAAGAAAGCAGTTCCAGTAGCTGAGACCAACTCTAGCTCTGAATCTGATGATTACATCTCCGCTAGTGAAGGAGATGAACCTGGGTCTTCTGAAAAGCCCAAAACTCAAGAAACATGAGGAGAGGTAAAATCTTGCTTTATTTTTCTGATGTAGTTCAAATGGAGGAAAATCGATTTGTTCTGATAGTGGCTACTAAAGATGTTGGTGCATTGATTCTGAGAAAATGAGGAAGAAAAAGAAGAAGGAGTTTTTAGCCATATGTGGGGGTGGAGAAGAGGGAGTATCGAAGTCAGGGGGAAGTTGATAAAGTGAGGCTGCTTAGGGGTTGGTTAATCTGAGCAAGCTACAAGATGAACCTGGTTTATCTGGGGAGGAGAACTTGGCTAACTTGTTGAAGAAAGTGGGGGCAAGCTATGACCCTAAGAAATGCAAGGCTTTCTCACAAAGGACCTTTGCTGCATCCAATCCAACCAACAAAAGCAAACCTTCATCACTCAAGTCTGCTCCTAAGATTAGACCTACCAGAAGTAGGATTAGGGAAAGTGAAGTAGAGTTGAAGAAGGCTTTAGAAGAAAGTAAGAAAAAGAGGAAAGAGAAAGGGAAAGCAAAGATAGGTGAAAGCTCGGAGGCTGTGGTTGAAGAGGAAGAAGAAGAGATGGAGCAGGTCCATCTAGAAAAGGGCACTACTATGGATGTTCCCACTACCAAATCAAAGGGAACCAAGACTTCTGCCAAGAAGCCCTCCAAGCCTGTACCTACTGAACCTAGTCTTGCCAAGAGAACAAGGTCAGCTGCAAAAGGAAAACAAGTGAAAATTACTGAAGAAGATGATGAATGGAGTAAGGATGAATAAGATGAGTTAGAGAAGGAACAGGACAGATATGCCATGTTTGAAAAGAGAAAAATTTTGAAAGGGAGACTACTCAAGGACCTGAAGGAGCCAGATATGATAAGGATTCTGACTGCACTAGAAGCACGGGGCAGTAAGGACATGGTCCTTCATATGGATGGAAAATTGGACAGGAAAGAACTTGTAGAGTTTATGGCAAATGGGACAGTGAAGAATGGCATGGTGACTAACACAGTCAAAGGTGTTAAAGTGAAGTTCAATGCTACAAAGTTGGGAAAGATTCTAGACATTCTTACTGAGGGATATAATGACTACACAAGGCAGAGGTGGCCTTTCCTGGATGGGTTGCCTACTAATCTTCAGATCACAAGGAACTTTTGTAACACCACAACAAATGAAGAGGTACCTGAGGCCAGTGCAGTTCAGAAGCGTGAAATGAGGCCAGACCACAAAGTGCTTTCTGAGTTTGTCAACAAATGCCTTCTTCCCAGACAGGAAAGAAGACATGCAGCAAATTATATGGATCTGGTTCTTATGTAATTCCTGAATGAAGGGAAGTACATCAACTGGCCTACCTTAATTATGAAGCTGCTTGAAAGGGTGATCAATGGCTCAAAAGCTCATGACATTCCCTACGGATTTATTTTGACAACTATGCTTGAAAGATTGAATGTTCCCCTGAAAAGGTGGGAAATGGCTTCGAGCAAATAGCATTTTGGTAGTAAAACCTTTCAATCTTGTGATTATATGCTCAGTACAGTTCCAGTTGAACCTGGTTCTTCTACAAAGACTCCTATGAATAGCAAGGTCAGAGCATTAGTTCAGGAGGTTGGGACACGCTTCAGGCTGGAGTTGCTGAATTGGAGGGAGAAAGTAATGGATTGAGAGAAGAAATTGCTAAAGAGAAGGAGAAAAATGAAGGAATGTTTCAACAGATGCTCAATCTGCTACAAACTAAACCCTCCATCTCTTCTAAGCCTTAGGTGTCTTGTCCTATTGTGAACCAGTCTAGAACCCCCTCAGTGACCCAGTTTGGGATTTTATATGTTTATCTCTTTTTTTGTCATGGTTTGTTACTTTTGTTTTTCTTCTTGTGGACTGCTATGTAGAAACACCCCATAATCAATAAATGCAGCTTTTCTTGCTTTCTCAATAGCTATCTTTGATGAGGTTATTTCTAATTAACTAAAGCATGTGTTCACTTGAAGTTGCCCCAGTGGCCATGAGTACTAATTAAATTACTAGGATTCACATCAGTTATGCAACTTTTCAATGATACCAAAGGGGGAAGATATTGTGCTTAAATTAATTATATAAACAAGTGATGTTTATGACCTAAATTAAATCTGGCCCTTTACGAGAAATCGAAAAGTTTCTAAGTGTTGATATTTCAGCTGAGTTTATTAGGTTCTCTGATCTCTAAAAGCATAGAGTTTGCCATCATCAAAAAGGGGGAATTCGATGGCCGAAGTTCAGTTGAAGTTTTGAAGATTGACAAATGAACTCAAGGAAGGACCTAGTCCATCTTGAGAGACACAGTTTTTCATAACCATTGCACATGGAAAGCACGCGAGAAAGATACATATTGAAGATTACGCAGCAAATATCTTCTGAATGGAATCGAAAAGGTTGCATTGAGTTCTAAGGAGGACAGTCTCCTTATGATAAGAGAACACAATCCTAAGCTAGGATAAGGATGGGAGTTTGTATCGGTTAAGGACTCAAATCGACTAAGGATAAGCATTGGAGTCTCGATCAAACTCTAACTGTTAATCTATTAATAACCAAGTTATTCTATTTTACAGGTAATGCACAAATGCAGAAGTTAAGCATATTTGAGAGCAAAAAGAGCAAGTCTGATTTGCAAGCAACATATGTGAGATACAAGTGCGCACATCTGAAGCTACATTAACTAGGATAGAAGAACAAGTTTCATCATTGTGTTTATTCTAATTCTAGTTCAATTGTAGTAGGTTTTCAAATTGTACCTTTCATCTTTCTTAGAAGAAAGTGTATTAGGTACTTTGAGTATTCAAGTTAGAGTTAACTTGAAAGTGTCGCAACAGTTGAGGCTGCGTGCCACACTGGGATTAAAGTTAATCCTTAGGTTTACAAAGAGTTTTGTAAATGCAGTTTTTGGCTTAGTGATTCTAGTGGAGTTTGGGAAAATCCTACTGAGTAGTAGGTCATGGTTTTTTCACCTTTTGAGCCAAGTGTTTCCACGTAAAAAATCTTTGTGCACTTTACTTTAAGTATTTACTAATCCCCAAATTGCTTTAGTTAGAACACTTAGAAGAGCCAGGTTCTTCTAACACAAAAATTAGGTACCACACAAATCACCCCTCCCCCTTCTTGTGTGGTATTGACGTTTATAGCATCATTGCGGTTTGCTTTGGAAGAGTTGACAATGTGTGAGTTAGGGTTCCACAATTACCGAAGTAATAGAAAAGAGTTCTTTGATGTGTTGAGTCAATTCTTAATACTCTTGTGTCACACTTAATCCATGGAGTTTCAAAGAGAAAACGTTGTTCATGATTCATTTGTATTGAGGGCAATTGTTAGTCCCAATTGATTTTAGATGAGGTTACTTTAAGACAACTAAAAATTTCTTGGATTTTCCCTTAAGGGGTGGGTCTTATTTTGTTTGCCAGAGGAAAAACAAAAGCTTAAGTTTGGGGGAGTTGATAACTAGGGATTTTAACGCATTTTATACTCTTTCTTGCTTATGCTATGATTAGAAATTCATACAAAATAGTCCCAAAAGGCTCACAAGTTGTGATTGATTGCAGGTTTGGTCAACAAAGTGCCAAGATGTCAAAGATCAGCTCAAAAGTAGAAAAACGTGCACAAGTGCCAAGACAAGACAAAGCTCATGCAAAACATGGCCAGTGCGAGCGCACTACATTCGATGCGGTCCGCACTGTGAGGCTGAGAGAGCATGACTTTCAAGGCACAAAAGCAATGCGGCTGCCCTAGGATATGTGTGGCCTGTACTGAAGGCAATGCGGCCGCACTCGAATTTTGTTCGGTCCGTAGTGAGGAGGATCAGAGAGCTAAAAATTTTGAGTGCTAAGTCAATGCGGTACACGCTCCATATTATGCAGAGCACACTAGAAGCCTCCGCAGTCGTAGTCCATTTTCTCTGCGGTCCGCAGTGCCCAAGTCCAAAGAGTCAAATTTTCAAGTTCAGAGCCCTAGTATGGCCGCACACCATTTTGTGCAGTTCACGCTAACCCCGCAGGGATATTTTTGTCCAAATTTTTTAGCTAAGTATAAATAGCTTCTTTTCCCATTTTTAGGGTGTCAAATAATTTTGTAACGTAGTTGCGCTCATGGGTTCGAAGCTTTTAGCCATTTTAGAAACTTTATCTACTTTACATCATTGAATCTTGCTATTTACCTTAGTAATTAATTAATATGAGTTGTTCTTCATCTATTTCTCATTTTTCTTCTATGTAGCTAGATCTATAAGATAGGGTCGTGGCTCAATCCTAGTGTGGGTAATTGATGGGTCTTGTATTTTAGGGCTAAATTGACTATCGGTGTTTGATATTTGGGCAAATTTCATGGTTAATTGTTGAATTACTGGTTGCAAACACTAGTTTGTGTTTAGTTGACTTAAGCTCTTATTGACAAAGAGAATCTAAGTCTCCGAAATTGGTCCAACAAGAAATTGGGATGTACTCAAGAGATTGATAGCCCCAATTAAAGGGTTAAACCTCAAGAGAGTAATACCTGACTTGAACCCTAGTTGCTTATACAAATTTGCATACCGAATTGGTCTTGAGAAAGTCAACTCGGGCAAAATCACTCAAACCACCGAGAGATGTAGAGTGGTTAAAGTTGTGCAACGGTTATATCATACTCCCCACCTAGGCAGAAGTCACTACCCTAGTGCCTTTTAAAATATTTGAACAACCCGTAGCTTTTAAGTCTTAGCTTAATCTAGTCGCATTTACCATTTGTAATTTGATAATAGTATAAGTAAATCGAAAACCCCAAAAATGATTAGAAGTTTAATTTGGAACAGATACGTAATCCTAAACAAGATAGATATTCGATTCCAATTCTAGCTCTTTGTGAATATCAATCTCGACCCTAAATTGTGTAAAAGCTGCTCCGGCCCTCTCTCGCTACTTAATTAGTAGTGCGGAGTAGTCCATGATTAATAATCAATTCCTTTCTCCTTATTTTAACCTTGAACCACTAGCCTAGACTTGTTACTTGTAGTGTTTCCATGTTCATCAAGCTTATTCCTGAATACCCACCTGGTTCCTATGATGGTTCTATATGAGGGTCTAGGTACCAGGTGTTATACATTGTTCCTTTCGAACTGATGCAACTCATCTTGCATGGCGATAATTCAATCGGCATCCTTTAAGGATTCCTTGATGTTTTTGCATTCTATTTGAGAAAGAATGGCTGAGAAGGCTTGTGACGACTCAAAGGGTCATCACCAAAATTCTCCCTTTCCTTGCACTTCTAAGGCTTTGAAAACCTTTTATTTGGTTGCCTTGATTTGCGTGCGTAGTCTGGGCGCGAAGCCAAAAGATTTTTATGTGAAAATATTTGAACTCTGTGTTAAAAACTATAAATTTTGATACTAATATTGCTATGGTTGACTTTGGTCAATATTTTGGGTAAACGGACCCAGAGCCGTGATGTGACAGTCCCGGAGGGTCCGTAATGCAATTTGAGACCCAGGCGTATTCCCGGAATCAAAATCCTAGGTCCCAGGCACGTATACGGAGCTTTTTTATGAAATTGCCTTTGAAAATGCTTAAGGAAATTTGGAAATGAAAATGTGATCAAAAGTTATGGTATCGGGCTAGTATTTTGGTTTCGATGCCCGGTACAGGTATTAAATGGGTGTTAAGCGCTATCTGTAAAATTTGGTTGAAAAATGACGTCGTTTGATGTGTTTTGGACTAAAAGTGGAAAAGTTTGAAAGTTTTGAACTTGAAATGAAAATTATGGGTTTTGGAGGTTGATTCTTTGATTTAGATGTTATTTTGGCAATTTAATCGCACGAGTAAGTCTATATGATGTTTTTGAGGTTGGGTTCATGTTTGGGTTGGAGCGCCGAGGGCTCGGGTGAGTTTTGGATAGTTGTTAGGCTCATTTGCTGCATTTTCTATCATCTGGTGCTGCAGGTTTCGCAATTGTGAAGCCCGCCTCGCAGTTGCGAGTACTCCCCTGTTTGGTCTTCCCTCGCAAATGTGAGATTCTTCATCGCAAATGCAACATCCCCCTCTTGCAGCCGGACTGCGCAAATGCGAAGTCTATCTGGCAAATGCGAGTTTTCCCAACCCAAGCCTGTTCGCATTTGCAAACCTTTTCTCGCAAAAATGCGAGTTCCCCTTTCCCTTGCCCAGTTCGCAATTGCGATATTTATTCTCGCAATTGTGAGGCCATTTTTTTCAGCCCAGTTCGTGAATGCAAAGTTAAATATCGCATTTGCGACATCTGCACCCCTGCAACTGTTACTTAAACGAACTTAAACCTCACTTTTCATATCTTTCAAAACCCAAAACCATCATAGATGATTCCTCTCGAACCCTTTCGTCCCCAAACCAAATGTAAGTCAATTTTTACTAGTTTTCTTTAATCCTTATCATATTCTAACATAATTTCATCCGTAAATCAAAGCTTTCATGGTTAAAATGGGGGATTTGGGGTAGAACCTAGGTTTTCATAAAATTGGGGATTTGGACCTCAATTTGGGGTCCGATTTTCAAAACAAATTGCATATATGAACTCGTGGGGGAATGGGTAGCCAGTTTTGGTTCGAACCACGGGTTTTGACCACGTGGGCCCGGGGGCATTTTGGCAATTTTTGAGTAAAACTTTGTGAAATTCATTCTTATGCATTCAAATCGTTTGAACTAGCATTTGTTGAAACGTTTGAGTAAACTGTGGTTAGATTCAACCGGTTTTGAAGAGAATTCGAGGGGTAAAGCTATTCTAGAACCGTGAGTTGAGTTGGAAGCTTTCGAGGTAAGTGTTTTATCTAACATTGGCTTGAGGGAATTGGACTAGGTTATTAATTTCTATGAGCTATGTGGAGTCGGTGTATAGGTATGGTGACGGTTACGTATGCGCCCGAGTCAAGCATGACTGTGTTGTCCTTTTTGATATTAAAGTTGCGAAAGAAGTGAACAATTCGGATAAATTCTTGTTATAAGAGCTATGAAGTGAAAGATGAGAAGTAAATAAACTAAAGATGAGATGTTGGTATTTTTCCCTTTTCGATACTTGTTGTTAAATTGTTTCCCTTGCAGGGACTTGTTGTTAAATTGTTTCCCTTGCCGGGACTTGTTGTTGCATTGAACTCCCTTGACGGGATGGTTAATCTTGTTGTTTACTCCTTTTCCCATTAATTGTGATCATTGTTTTGGTGAGGAGGAGCGATAAAGCACAATGGGTGATGCCGTGTACTTATTGATTTCCTCCACAAGATGGAGTGGTATTTATTAATTTCCTCCACAAGATGGAGTGGTACTTATTGATTTCCTCCACAAGATGGAGTGGTATTTATTGATTTCCTCCACAAGATAGAGTGGTAGTTATTGATTTCCTCCACAAGATGGAGTGGTATTTATTAATTTCCTCCACAAGATGGAGTGGTATTTATTGATTTCCTCCACGAGATGGAGTGGTGCTATTGATTGGGTGAGGACGAGAGTAAAAGCACGATGGGTGGTGCCGTACAACGTTGTTTAAATGGCTTTATCTTTTTGGTGTTCCTTCTTCCGCGTTCCTTTCTTAGTTGTTGACTCATTGGCTTCTCTTATTTAAATGTTAGCTATTCAGTTCCATCTCTTAGTTGTAGAAGTTATAATTGAACTGCTAATTCCCCCAGCATGTCCCTTTCCCTTTTATTGATTAAGTTCTTGTTCTCTTTCTGTTATTGCATATATCCGTACAGGTTGTTTATGGTAGGTCCGGTTAGCCTCGTCACTATCTCGCCGAGGTTAGGCCTGACACCTACAAGCATATGGGGTCGGTTGTGCCGATACTACACTTCTATGCCTTTTTGTACGCAGGTCAGGATCCAGCCTACAGAGCGCAACTATAGTTTGGGAGTGACCTATTCAATCCAGAGACTTAGAGGTAGTTCGCTGGCGTTCGCCGACCCTGAGTCTCTTTTATCTATTTCTTTCAGTTTGTTTAATTGTATCAGATAGACATGCTATGTATTCCCTTCAGACTGTTGTTTTTAGCAATCTTTAGTTGTCTGTGAGCAGTGACACCAGATACTAGGTAGAGATTGGTTGTTAGTTTCCGCATATTGTTTTCGTTATTGTTATTAGACATCATCCGCATGTTTTAATTAATTATTATAGCATTTAACTTGTTTTAGATTTAAATTTTCTGGAAATGATTATAAGGGTTGGCTTGCGTAGCTTCGACAGTAGGCGCCATCACGACTCCCGATGGTGGGTAAATCCGGGTCGTGACAAGTTGGTATCAGAGCACTAGGTTACTTGGGTCTCACAACTCACAGACAAGCTCGGTAGAGTCTGAGGGATCAGTACGGAGACGTCTGTATTTACTCCCCGGAGGCTACTAAGTTAGGAAAGTTTCACTTTGTTCATTCCTGTCGTCCGATTCTGTCGTCTAGTCTGTTCTTTCACAGATGGCGAGAACACGTGCATCTTCTTCTTCCGCGCAGCAGTCCGAAACCACAGCAGCAGCTCCCGCGAGGGGCAGGGGCCGAGGCCGTGCTAGAGGTCATGGCAGGGGCAGAGCTCAGCCCCTGGAAGTAGTTCAAGGGGTGGAGCCTCATGTTGACTTTGATGAGGAGGTTCCATCTCCCCCAGCTCCAGTGGGCCCAGCTCAGGTCCTAGGTGGGTGATGTTTTCCCCGGATCTTCAGGATGTTCTTGTCCGCATAGCAGGCTTTATGGGCAGTGTCGCCAGAGCGGGTTTTTTTCCGGTAGCACCAGCCACTTCTTAGGCTGGAGGAGGGGTTCAGACTCCTGCTACCCGTACTCCGGAGCAGGTAGCTCCCCCGACTCAGGTTCCCTTGGTTCAGCCCGTAGTGGCATCTCAGACAGGTATTACAGCTCAGGCCGGAGATGGGTCGGCCATGTTTTCGGATGCTTTGTGGATACTTGATCGGTTCTCCTAGCTTTTCACTACCACTTTCAACGGTGCTTCATCGGAGGATCCCCAGGATTTTCTGTTCAGTTGTTATGAGATCCTCAGGACAATAGGGATAGTGGAGACCAACGGGGGCGAATTTTGAACTTTCAGGCTTGTGGGTTCCACCAAGACTTGGTGGAGAGATTATTGTCTGTCTAGATTAGCAGGGTCCCAAGCATTCACATGGGATCAATTTGCAGACTTATTTTTGGAGAAGTTTCTCCCCGTCATTCAGTGGCAGGCACTTCGCAGACAGTTTGAGCATCTTCATCAGGGCTCTATGACAGTTACACAGTATGAGACCAGATTTGTTGACTTGGCACTCCATGTAGTAGTGATACTTCCTACTGATCGGGAGAGGGTCCGGAGGTTCATTGGCGGATTGATTCAGTCCATTCGCCTACAGATGACTGTGGGGGTTGGCGTGATATTACTTTTCAGGAGGCGGCCAATGCGAACCGTCGAATGGAGATGGCACTAGCTCGAGGAGGTAGTCAGGGTTCTGATAAGAGGCCTAGACATTGTGGTAGGTTTAGTGGTACCTCATCTGGAGGTAGAGGTTTTTATGACAGAGGCCATCCCCCGAGACCTTTCCAGTCAGCACTCCAAGCTTCACATAGTGTTCCAAGTGATCGTAGCTCTCAGCCACAGTATTCTGACCAGCAGCTCTGCAGCTCACCATCATCCCCCATCAGTGTGCCGCCAATTTAGAGAGTCGGCAACCGAGGGCATGTTATGGTTGTGGTGACCTAGGTCATATTGTAAGGTATTTCCCTCGAGCCTCGAGTAGTTCTCATCAGCAGGCTCCTCGCCCTACCATTCAGACAACAGGTGATCACCGATATTGATTTTGCCCACGGGATTTGGGCCTTATACTGTATATTGTGACGCTTCCCGCATCGGGATTGGCGTAGTGTTTATGTATAACGGTAAGGTCATAGCATATGCTTCAAGGCAATTGAAGATCCACGAGAAGAATTATACAGTTCATGACCTAGAGTTGGCATCCATTGTTCATGGCTTAAAGATTTGGAGGCATTACTTGTATGGTGTGACATGTGAGGTGTACACGGATCACAAGAGCCTTCAATACTTGTTCAAGCAGAAAGAATTGAATTTGCGACAGCGGAGGTGGTTGGAGTTATTGAAAGACTATGATGTGCCTATTTTATACCACCCAGGAAAGGCCAATGTGGCGGCCGATGCATTGGGTAGGAAGTCCACCAGCATGGGTAGTCTTGCACATATTCCGGTCAGCCAGAAACCGCTTGCCTTGGATGTTCAGAACTTGGCCAACAGATTTGTGAGGTTGGATATTTCTGAGCCCAGCAGGGTGTTAGCTTGCACGGTTGCTTGCTCGTTCGTCATTGATGGAGCGTATCCGGGAGCGGCAGTTTGATGATCCCTATTTGCGTGTCCTGAGAGACACAGTGCAGCGGGGAGGTGCCAGGGAGATGAATTTGGGAGATGATGGCATATTGAGATTGCAGGGGTGAGTTTGTGTGCCCAATGTTGATGGTATTTGAGAGTCAATCTTAGTGGAGGCCCACAGTTCTCGGTACTCTATTCACCCGGGCGACGCGAAGATGTATCGGGATTTGAGACAACATTATTGGTGGCGAAGGATGAAGACAGAGATTGTTGCATATGTGGCTCATTGTCTAAATTGTCAGCAGGTTAAGTGCGAGCATCAGAGACCTTGTGGATTGCTTCAGAGGATTGAGCTTCCCTAGTGGAAGTGGGAGAGAATCACCATGGATTTTGTCATTGGCCTTCCGATGACTCAGAAGAAGTTTGATGCTATATGGTTATTGTTGATAGGCTGACCACGTCAGTGCATTTCATACCAGCTGCCACCACCTATTCATCTGAGAGATATGCTGAGATTTACATCGAGAGAATGTTCACCTTCATGGGGTGCCCATATCTATCATCTTGGACCAAGGTTTGCAGTTTACCTCACATTTTTGGAGAGCGTTGCATCGTGAGTTGGCCACCCAAGTCCAGTTGAGTACAGCATTTCACCCCAGACGGACAGTCAGTCGGAGAGGACCATTCAGATTCTTGAGGATATGCTCCGAGCCCGCGTTATTGATTTTGGAGGCTCGTGGGACCAGTTCTTGCCATTAGCGGAGTTTGCCTACAACACCAGCTACCAGTCCAGTATTCAGATGGCTCCAGGCGTTGTATGGTAGGCAGTGTCGGTCCCCAGTCGGATGGTTTGAGCCAGGAGAGGCTCGGTTATTGGGGACAGACTTAGTATAGGAGGCCTTGGATAAGGTCAAGATCATTCGGGATAGTCTTCGGTCAGCTCAGTCTAGGCAGAAGAGTTATGCAGATCGTAAGGTCAGGGATGTTGCCTTCATGGTTGGTGAGCGTGTATTTCTCTGTGTATCGCCTATGAAAGGCGTGATGATATTCGGGAAGAAGGGCAAGCTTAGCCCTAGGTATATTGGCCCGTTTGAGATTCTTGACCGTGTGGGAGAGGAGGCCCATAGACTTGCCTTGCCGCCTAGCTTAAAAGTTGTGCATCCGGTTTTCCATGTATCCATGCTTCGGAGATATCACGGTTATCCCACCCACGTGTTATATTTCAGTATTTTCCAATTGGACAAGGATCTGTCATATGAGAAGGAGCCGGTGGCTATTTTAGACTGGCAGGTTAAACAGTTGAGGTCGCGGAAATTTCCTTCAGTGCGTGTTCAGGGAGAGGTCAGCCTCATGAGGCATCGACCTGGGAGTCTGAGTCTGATATGTGGAGCCGTTATCCCAATCTATTCCCCGACTCAGGTAGTTATTTCTTTTGTCCGTTCGAGGACGAACGGTTGTTTTAGAGGTGGAGGATGTGACGACCCAAAGGGTCATCACCCTAATTCTTCTTTTCCTTGCACTTCCGAGACCTTGAAAACCTCTTATTTGGTTGCCTCAATTTATGTGCATAGTCCGGGTGCGAAGCCGGAAGATTTTCATTTGAAAATATTTGAACTCTGTGTTAAAAACTATAAATGTTGATACTAATATTGCTATGGTTGACTTTGGTCAACGTTTTGGGTAAAAGGACCCGGACCCGTGATGTGACGGACCGCGAGGGTCCGTAATGAAATTTGGGACCCGAGCGATTCCCAGAATCGAAATCCAAGGTCCCAGGCCCGAGTACGGAGCTTTTTTGTGAAATTTCCTTTGAAAATTATTAAGGAAAATTGGAAATGAAAATGTGATCAAAAGTGATAGTATCGGGCTCATATTTTGGTTCCGATGCCTGGTACAAGTCTGAAATGAGCGTTAAGCGCTATCTGTAAAGTTTTGTTGAAAACGGACGTCATTTGACGAGTTTGGACTAAAAGTGGAAACGTTTGAAAGTTTTGAACTTGAAATGAAAATCATGTGTTTTGGAGGTTGATTCTTTTATTTAGATGTTATGCGATTTGATCGCACTAGTAAGTCTCTCGGATGTTTTTGAGGTTGGGTGCATGTTTGGGTTGGATCCCCGAGGGTTCGGGTGAGTTTCGGATATGTGTTAGGCTCATTTGCTGCATTTTCTATCATCTGGTGCTGCAGGTTTCGCAACTGCGAATCCTGCTTTGCAATTGCGAGTACTCCCCTGTTTGGCCTTCCCTCGCAAATGCGAGATTCTTCATCGCAAATGCGATATCCCCCTCTGGCAGCCGAATTTCGCAAATGCAAGTTTTTCTAGCCCAAGCTTGTGTTCACATTTGCGAACCTTTTCTCGCAAATGCAAGTTCCCCCTTTCCCTTGCCCAGTTCGCAGTTGCGATATTTATTCTCACAATTGTGAGGCCCCTTTTTTTCCAGCCCAGTTCGCAAATGCAAAGTTAAATATCGTATTTGCGACATCTGCACCCCTGCAACTGTTACTTAAACGAATTTAAACCTCACTTTTCATATCTTTCAAAACCCAAAACCACCATAGACGATTCCTCTCGAACCCTTTCGTCCCCAAACCAAATGGAAGTCAACTTTTACTAGTTTTCTTTAATCCTTATCATATTTTATCATGATTTCATCCTTAAATCAAAGCTTTTATGGTTAAAAATGGGGGATTTGGGGTAGAACCTATGTTTTCATAAAATTGGGAATTTGGACCTCAATTTGAGGTCCGATTTCAAAACAAATTGCATATATGAACTCGTGGGGGAATGGGTAGCCTGGTTTCTGCTCAAACCTCGGATTTTGAGCACGTGGGCCAGGGGGCATTTTTGGAATTTTTGGGTAAAACTTTTGGAATTTCATTCTTATGCATTCAAATAGTTTTAACTAGCATTTGTTGATACATTTGAGTAAATTGTGGTTGGATTCGGCCGGTTTTAAAGAGAATTCGAGGGTTAAAGCTATTCTAGAACCATGATTTGAGTTGGAAGCTTTCGAGGTAAGTGTTTGATCTAACTTTGGCTTGAGGGAATAGAATTAGGTTGTTAATTTCTATGTGCTATGTGGAGTCGGTGTATAGGTATAGTGACGGTTACCTATGCGCCCGAGTCAAGCATGACCGCGCTGTCCTTTTGATATTAAAATTGCGAAAGAAGTGAATGTTCACTTGAGATAAATTCTTGGTATAAGAGCTATGAAGTGAAAGATGAGAAGTAAATGAACTAAAGATGAGTTATTGGCATTTTTCCCTTACCGGGACTTGTTGTTAAATTGTTTCCCTTGCCAGGACTTCTTGTTGCATTGTTCTCCCTTGCCGGGATGGTTAATCTTGTTGTTTACTCCTTTTCCCATTAATTGTGATCATTGTTTGGGTGAGGAGGAGCGATAAGCACGTTGGTTGATGCCGTGTACTTATTGATTGCCTCCACAAGATGGAGTGGTATTTATTGATTTCCTCCATAAGATGGAGTGGTACTTATTGATTTCCTCCACAAGATGGAGTGGTATTTATTGATATCCTCCACAAGATGGAGTGGTACTTATTGATTTCCTCCACAAGATCGAGTGGTATTTATTGATTTCCTCCACAATATGGAGTGGTATTTATTGATTTACTCCACGAGATGGAGTGGTGCTATTGATTGGGTGAGGACGAGAGTAAAAGAACGATAGGTGGTGCCGTGCAACGTTGTTTAAATGGCTTTATCTTTTTGGTGTTCCTTATTCCGTGTTCCTTTCTTAGTTGTTGATTCATTGGCTTCTCTTATTTAAATGTTATCTATTCAGTTCCATCTCTTAATTGTAGAAGTTATAATTGAACTACTATTTCCCCGGCATGTCCCTTTCCCTTTTATTGTTTAAATTCTTGTTCTCTTTCTATTATTGCATATATCCGTACAGGTTGTTTATGGTAGGTCTGGTTAGCCTCGTCACTACCTCGCCGAGGTTAGGCTGGACACTTACCAGCACATGGGGCCGGTTGTGCTGATACTACACTTCTGTGCCTTTTTGTGCACAGATCAGGACCCAGCCTACGGACCGCAACTATAGTTCAGGAATGACCCATTCAGTCCAGAGACATAAATGTAGTTCGCTAGCGTTTGTGGGCCCCGAGTCTCTTCTATCTATTTCTTTCAGTTTGTTTAATTTTATCAGACAGACATGCTATGCATTCCTTCCAGACTGTTGTTTTTAGCACTCTTTAGTTGTCCGTGAGCAGTGACACCAGATACTGGGTAGAGATTGGTTGTTAGTTTTCCGCATATTATTTTTGTTATTGTTATAGACGTCTTCAGCATGTTTTAATTAATTATTTTAGTATTTAACCTGTTTTAGATTTAAATTTTCTGGAAATGATTATAAGGGTTGCCTTGCCTAGCTTCGACAGTAGGCGCCATCACGACTCCCGATGCTAGGTAAATCCGGGTCGTGACAAGGCTAGTGAATTTCTGGCTTTTAATCTTGTTGCACTCCGAATCTATAGGGGTAATTATGTTGTCGAGAGGATGAGAGCTTTTGTATTTCCAGTTAGGCATTTGAGGCTCATTTGTAGAGGAGCTGAGTAGATCTAACTGGTTCCCTTGTATTCTTCTTTCAGCCACCTGTGGAGTACCTTGTACTACATCGACCATTCTCTATTCAGCATCAGTGGTATTTGGTTTCCTTGAGGAAGAAGTTGCATTGTCTACGTCTGAATCTTTCACTTGACGCATCATGTCCGCCTTTCCGTTTGTCATGTCAACGACTTTACTTGAAACCAGTAGAGGCTCTCCATCTTTATCATCCTTAGTGATTTTCTCACACGAGGGATAGGACTCGTCAAAAATTATGTGAACACTTTCCTCAACACACCGAATCTGCTTGTTGTATATCATGTAAGCTTTGCTTTGAGAAGAGTATCACAAAAAGATTCCTTCATCACTTTTTGCATCAAATTTTCCAAGACGATCCTTTCCATTGTTGAGAACATGACATTTGCACCCAAATATTGTTTGGTGAGTCAGCTTGGGCTTCCTTCCATTCAGCAACTCATAGGGATGTTTGTTCAAGAGAGATTTAATCATTCACATGTTCACCAAGTAACATGCAGTGTTGACAGCTTCAACCCAGAAGTTCTTTGCAATGCCCTTGTCGATCAGCATTGTTCTAGCCATTTCCTCAAGAGTTATATTTTTCCTTTCCACAACTCCATTTTGCTGGGGAGTTCTTGGGGCTGAGAAGCTATGAATAATGCCATTGTCATTGCAAAATTCATCAAATTTGGCATTGTCAAATTATATTCCATGATCTGATCTAATGCATGATACTCTAGACTCCATCTTCACCTGGATTTTCTTCACAAAAGCCACAAATACCTCAGAGGTTTCGTCTTTTGTTCTGAGAAATAGAGTCTAGGTGAATCTGGAGTAGTCATCCATTATCACAATGATGTATCTTTTTCCTCCCCTTTTTTGCACTCTCATAGGGCGACATAAATCCATATGAAGGAGATCAAGTGATTTTGAGGTGCTAACATTTTTATTTGACTTGAATGAGGACTTCACATGCTTCCTTCTAGCACAAGCATCACAAACTTTGTGTTCTTTGAACTTTGGCATGGGCAGACCACGAACCAGGTTCTTTTGAATTAGGTTGTTCAGAAGAGAAAAGCTTGCGTGTCCAGTCTTATGTGCCAGAGTTCAACATCATTATCAAAAGCTTTCAGGCAACTCAGATCACCACTTTGTACACACTCGAAATCAGCGACATAGATGTTCTTATATTGTTTGGCTACAAGTACCACTTCACCAGTTACAAAATTTGTAGCTGTGCATATCTTTCACAAGAATTCCACCATGTTTACTTTATCACAAATCTGAGAGACACTCAAGAGACTGTACTTAAGACCATTGACAAAGTACACATTCAAAATTAAGTGAGTGAGTGATTTTCCGACCTTTCCAACTCCACTCCCTCCTTGCAAGGCTTTTCGTGAAAGAAAGTCTATGGTGTTCCCAGTCATGTGCTTTGAATATCCACTATCCATGAACCATTATTGATTGCTTCCTTTCACTGCTCCCTGCACAAGGAAATCAAGAGCTAGTTTTAGGAACTCAAAGAAGTTTGGGTCCCTTGTAGCAGGCAAGAGGATTAATAAAAGTTCTCTTAGTCCATGCAGGTAACATTCATTTTTTATTGGTGGCACTTGGTCCCTTTTTAGTAGTTACCTTTTCAGGAAACACTTTGTTTTTCTTAATAGACTGGACCCTGGCTTGGTAATTTCCTTGAAATGCCCATTGATCACATAGTGGTACACAACTAGTTATCCGGTACAGTAACATACTTGTTGCGGGGGTTGTAAGGAGTTCTCTCCCTTTGGAACAATATTTCCTGCCTGTTTCCACCATTATTAACATGCATGGCAATAATAGCTTCCGAGGACCAAGTCCCCATAAGGGACTTTTCAAGATCATTTTTTACTCTTTCCAGTTCAGTTTGGAGATGATTATTTTTCTCAATTTCAACACACATGCTAGTTTTCACAACATTCAACTCGTTTTCAAGCCTAATGTATGCCTCAATGGCTACCTCTTTTCCTTTCTTAGAATTTCCAGGTCTAGACTTAGTTCCTAGTCCATTTATAGCTTCCCTTAGATCTAAAATAACTATTAAGAGATCATCTCTCTCCTCCTCAATTTCAGTCACTCTGTTCACTAAGGTCCCCTTTTCTTTACTGAAATTTTAATAGTTTCCTTATAGTCAACAGCTACGACCACCAAGTCATTTCTTTCATGTTCTATACTAGCATTTTGTTTTGGTTAAACTTTTTTTTTTCATTTTCTAAATCGCTTATGGTTTCCTTTAGGTCAAGTACACACACTACCAGATCATTTCTAGTTTGTTTAGCTTCTCCTAATTCTAAGGTCAAAGCATCTTTATCCTCCACAAGACTATTATAGGCATCAATTAATACACTATCCAATGACATGAGTTTCTTAGGGGAGTAGGTCTTTAGATTTCTCCTAACATCCCTGAAGTTTACCTCACTCTAGTCATTATCTTCATCATCATCTAATTGAGCCACTAAAGAAAATATTGAATCGTATTCATTTTCTTCATTTTCAATTGCCATCATGGACTGTTGCCTGCATGAGTTTCTTCTTTAGACTCACTTGAGGAATCTCCCCATGCTGCCTATTTCACCACACTGTCAGCAGATCTCTTTCTTTTGAAGTGCTTTCCAGGAACCGAGTTCCGATTTGCCGCTTTATCAGAGTTGTATTTGGAGTGTTCTTGCTTCATCAGAGGACAAGCTTTGATGAATTGCTCTGGATTTCCATATTTGTGGCAGAGGTTATAGCTCTTTGTTCTGGTGGAGTTGCCCTTTTTTAGTATTCCTCCATTTCTTCTGACTATCTTTTGAAATCTTTTGGTTAAGTAAGCCATGTCACTGTCCTCCTCACTTGAATCATTACTTTTAGCTTTGAGTACCAGGTATATTTACTTCTTTGGTTATCTTAGTTCTATCTTCCTCTTTATCTTGTAGGTTTTCATATTTCCAACCAGCTCGTCTATGGTCAGATCCTGGAGGTCCTTTGCTTTATTAATAGCATTCACTTTACTCTCCCATTAGCTAGGCAGAATACTAAGGATCTTCCTCACGATCTTGTTCCTGGGAATGACTTCACCAAGTGAGTGTAGCTCATTTATGATGGAAGTGAATCTTGTGTCCATATCTTGAATAGATTCATCGTCTTTCATCCTAAAGAGTTCATACTTGGTGGTGAGCATATCAATCTTGGATTCCTTTACTTGAGGGATTCCCTCATGTGCTGTTTGCAAAGCTTCTCGTATTTCCTTAGCAGTTTCACAAGCAGAGATCGTATTGTATTCATGAAGTCCTATTCTACATACCAACTTGGCACAAAATTCTTTTCTCCACAGCTTTCTTGTCTGTGTCAGTGTATTCTTTTATGGTCTTTGGCATCATCAATGGAATATCTACGATGTTCTTCATGGTATAAGTACAATCACATATGACATCCCAGAACTCAAAATCTCCAGCCATGATAAGATCATGCATTCTTATCTTCCACCACCCATAGTATCGCTCATTGAACTTGGGTGTCTATACGTAGATTGACCTTCTTCAAAATTTGGTGGAGGAGCCATAAGGATCCTTCCTATGTGTTAGCCTGATAGGAGGAATCCACTCTTATATCAATGGATAGTTTATATGAGTCCACCAAACAATATAATGCCAGGTCCTCTATGAGTTTCCACTGAGAACGTTAATAAAACAGTAAGTAAATAAGACATGGAGTTTTACAAGGAAAAATCCCTTCTCAAGGGGATAAAAAACCACGGCCTACACTAGTAGAATTTCAACTTCACTATGAGCAACTCTTAGATTACAACATATGCAATCTAGGAATAATCTCTTAATCCCTCACTAACTCATCATACATCTATTACAAGCCACTTTGCAATACCCCTATTAAAAAAACTTCTACTCATGACTAACTCTAGTCACGACACAAATACAAAGGGTTTATGGTTTTACAAAGGAGTTCCTAATAAACACTTATTGCTAAGAAAATTAGTAATTACAATGAAGAACAATTACAAAGTTACAACTCAACTAAGGACAACAAATCACTAGATTTAGGAACGAGTCCGTAGTAGCAGTAAACTTTGTTTTTGATGCACTTGAGAATTGAATGCACGAATCTCCGAAGTCTTGAATGCTTGAAGTGAATTCTCAATTGTTCAAGTGATGTTTTGTTGAAATGATCTTATTAATACACCTTTGATGACATCACTTGAATGATGTAAGAACTTGGTTACTCAAAGGACAAGTGACTGCAGAACTGTGCTACCCTGCGTGCACTATTTTTGTGGCAGTCACTTTCCAGCGGTACACAGTTGACTTTCATACTACTGCAAGGGAAACACAAGGGATCAGGTCATGTGTTGGTTCTCTATCTTCTACAGTTGTAGCAGTTCATATTAGCTGGAGTCTGTTGATTGGTAATGTATACCAAGTGTGCTAGGTTCCCTATCTGATTCTTGACATTAAGTTTGTTAGATTATCAAAATATAAAGCTAAGACATTTAAAGCCCATCAAAAGAGAAATATTGCTAAACTCGAGGATTTCCTAGAGAATCTGGACTCTCTTTAAGGATGGTGCCTCGAATGCGACGAGGTCCGAACATGGCATCGTATTGAAGCCACCATCAGGTAACGTAGTTAGACAATCTATTAGGACTCTAAATTTAACTAACAATGAGGCCGAGTATAAGGCCACGATTGCAGGTCTTGAACTAGACAAAAGCTTGGGGGCGCAGGTGATCGAAGCTAAGTTCGACTCCCTTCTTGTGGTGAACCAAGTTAATGGGATATTCAAGGACAGAGAGGAACAATTGCAAAGATACCTAGATAAACTATCGGTAATATTACAATAGTTTAAGGAGAGGACTCTACAACATGTACCTCTGGATCAATACTGCGAGGCTGGCACTATCGCTAACATGGTATTGTCGGTTGATAATGATGAGTTTAACTCAAGGGCGATAGTGTGGAGGAAGGACACACCGAGATAAACTTAACGAACCTAACTTTAGAGTGGAAAAATAAATATATAAAGTATCTGAAGACCGGAGAATTACCTTTATATCCTAAGGAATAGAGAACTTTGCGCACGAAGGCAGCCTAGTTCAGCTTGTCCGAGGACGGACCGTATTTCAAAGAATGTTTGATAGCACACTCTCAATGTCTAGGACAAGGAGACACCGAGTATGTTCTGAAGGAAGTCCACAAAGGCACATACGGATATCATTTGGGCGCCGAGTCATTAGTTTGAAAATAATTAGAGCCGGCTACTATAGGGTCGATATGGAAAAGGCGCGACTGATCGTATGAAAATGTCATAAGCATACTGTGATGATTCACCAGCCTGGGAGGCTGCTAAATTCGGTCTTGTTCCCCTATCCGTTCATGAAAAGAGGGATGAACATCATTGCCCCCATCCATGGGCACCAGCTAAGGCTCAATTTATATTGTTTATGACTGAATATTTTTCTAAATGGGTGGAAGACTAGGCGTTCGAGAATGTCTGGGAGAAGGAAGTCATCAATTTCATCTGGGACCACATAATATGCATGTTCGGGATGGCGGCTGAGATCGTGGGTGATAATGGAAAGTAGTTCATCGGCAGCAAAGTAAGCAAGTTTTTCAAAGAACATAAGATAAAAATGATCCTCTCAACACCTTATCACCCTAGTGGGAATGGGCAACCAGATTCCACGAACAAACCATACTCCAAAACCCCAAGAATAGATTGACCGACGTCAAAGGAAAGTGAAAAGAAATCTTGCTCGAAGTCTTGTGGGCGTACCGTAAAACTTCAAAGTCTAGTACTGAGGCCACCACATTCTCACTGGTTTACAGTGTCGCCTCTCTAATACCAGTTGAAGTGGGAGAACTGAGTCTTAGGTCCCGATATGCAATCGAAGAGTCAAATAATGAGGCCATAAATACGAGTTTGGAACTGTTAGATGAAAGGCAAAAAGTCCCCATTGTCCGGTTAGCTGCCCAAAAGTAAAGGAACAAGAGGTATTACAATCGAAGAACTAACCTTCGACACTTCAAAATTGGGGACTTGGTATTAAGGAAAATTATTCTAAACATCTGGAACCCGAACGAAGGGAAGCTAGGGCCAAATTGGGAAGGTCTGTATCAAATTTTTGAGATCACCAGAAAATGGTCCTACAAACTCGGAGCAATGAATGGCGAACAACTACTGAACAACTAGAATATAACTCACTTGAAGCGATATATTAGTGCTAAGATACGACATCATTCATTTCTTTTATTTACATGTTGGACTAACAGTTGAAGGCAACTGACAATGAACGATATAATTTTTAAGACTGAAATCACGCGTTGAACTCTTTTCTCCCTTGAACCAATTTAGTCACAAATGGGTTTTCCGGCAAGCTTTTTAATGAGACAACAGTGGATTGTGCTAACTTGGAATCCAAGACCGGTTATTAACCGGTATCAAAGATCATATCAATAGAATCTACTTCTTTGTCGTTTCTACTGCGATATATTGAGATAGAATTCGGAGGCTCGTGTCGTTTCTCATCATTTACCCTTCGAGAAATGGGGGGACTATCTTTATGTTGGTAAAATTGAGCTCATGATGCACCTCGACTTCCGTTAAGATAGATCAAGCTCAAGATGTGATGACAAGGGACTACAAATTTGGCCTAAGGCCACACAAATTATTTACAACGCTTGAAGGCGTGGCCAAATATATGTAATGTGGTCTTTGGAAAAAACTTTTGGCTACAATTTATTAGGTGATGACTATAAAGTGTTCCTAGTAATACTATAGACTACAGTTTTAAAATATTTTCATATCATAAAGTTATTGGCAATATTTATTCATATTTTACACAACGCTTTCTGAGCGTGCCTGTTAGTATTTTTAAAGGCAACTATGTCTAAGCGTGCTCTAAAAAAATCTCTAAAAGTTCGCGCTACAATTTCCCCCTAAAAATTTGCTGAAACCCTATGCCCTAAAATATTTCCCTAAAATTCATCTTTCAGATTTTACCCACATTAGAAGAAAATCTCCTCGTTCTTCTTCCCTAAAATTCCATAAGTAAAGTTGAGGGAACTTCTTATATCTTTTAGCAAATTGAGTAAAGAAGAGTAGAGTGGGTTGAAATATTTCCATTGAATTATGTGCACATCAGCCGCTTCAAAAATCTTGTGTAAGATGACTGTCAATTTTAAGGCTAAGCTCTATTAGTTTGTAATGGAGGTTTATTATTCTTGATAGGAGAGTGCTTTTTATTTTCTACTGTCCCACTGTTCCCTCCATCTCCTCTCTGCTTATCAAAAGTTTATTTTTGTTCTTGCCACTTAGTCGATTGGCTACATCTCCAATTTTTTTGCTGTGAATTTCATTAAGTGTGGTTTCAATTGCTATTTTCTTGAATTATACAGGTATTATACTGCAGCTTTCATTACTTTCGACTTTTTTATCAAAAGTAGCTTTAATTATGCTTTGTTCGATTCTTGTTTGCTCTTTTTCGTAACTATTTGTCTAATTTTCAAAAGAAATGGATAAATCCAAGATAGGAGCACCAAAGGAAATCTATTTGAAGGATTACAAATAACCTGACTATTATTTTGACATGATACATAGGTAAAGGTCTGGATTTGTTTCCTTGTTTTAAGAGACGAAATCAAATAACTATTTGGTGGACCTGAAATTCTCACTAGGTGAGGAAAGTATGTTCGTCGCTTCCAAAATTGCTATCTGCCCCAGAGTTGAGAGTAAATCTTGTTACTCCTTTGGATTTGTTTATATTTCATCCAGAATGCATTTTTTCATGTTTTGTTGTGTTGGCTGATGGAAGCTTCTCAAGTTTTTCAATTGTTGAATTTATTCCATTACTCACAATTTATTGCTAATTTATCTTGAACGGGTCAGTCTTTCCCACTTATCCTAAATGGGCAAGATCTGAAGTTGCAAGCGATAAAGATCAATGGCAATCCACTGGAGGAACTTATATCAAAGTTGTGCTCCTACAATGTTGGAAGATTTACATTAAATTTTATACATATTGCACCTGATGTTACTTTTTTCTCATAAACATTACACTTAATGTTCTTCAGGAAGAAGATTTCCACTTGGACTCGCGCCACCTGACTCTTAAATCACCTCCGAGCAAAAAATTCACATTGGAGATTGTGACTGAAATATATCCTCAGAATAAACACATCCTTAGAGGTGAAATATGATGGTTATATTTTGTCTTATTTTCAATCCTTTCTTGAATTTCAAATTTCAGTTACACTATCAATGCTTTTTATGTTTAAAGTACTGACGTAATCTGTATTTAGTTCAAGGGATTTACAAGTCATCAGGTAATTTCTGTACACAATGTGAGGTTGAGGGTTTTTGTAAAATTACGTTATATCAGGTATGCCCTTTTGCAGCTGATGTGAGACTGACATTCAACAATGCCATGACTTATAACCCTAATGGCTAGGATGTGCATACTATGGCTGAAAAGTTCCTTGTTGAATTTGAAGAGATGTTTAAACCAGCTTACAAAAGTATGAAGTTGAGCATCAGAAGATTGCCACTATCATGCAGGTGAATCGCCGGAAGAATCTATCTCAGCCTGCACTAAATCTGCCACCAAATGTGCTACGTGAACAGCTGCAGGTTACAAAAAAATCAGACCCTGTGTACTTGCACTCCACATTGTTGAATTACCAATTTCATGTTCAGAATTTGAGTGCACCCCCTGCACCTTTTTTTGTACCCCCTGCAGTGAAATCTCCTCCACAACAGCCTGTTATTATGCCTCGCTCAGCTAAATTGCCCAAGCCTAAGGCTAAAGATCCAAACAAAAGGCAGATGACCTTTGAGGAGAATTCAAAGTTAGGGGTTAACTTGCAGAATATTCCACAAGAGAAGATGGGTCATGTGGTGAAAATTGTGAAGAGGAGGAACCCTAATGTGGCATAGGAAGATGACTAGATTGAGCTTGACTTCGGGGTCCTTGACAATGAAACACTATGGGAACTGGATAGATTTGTAAGTTACCATAAGAAGGCTCTGAGCACAATGCAGAGACATGGAATCACTGAAGATGTTGCGGCCACACAGCTCAACAAGTCGCCTGAGAAGGCACCAACACCAGAGCATGCAATGCTGAAAAACAAGAAGGGGGACATTGGGGAAGAGGATGTTGATATCGGTGAGGAATTACCAGTTGAAAAGTTTCCTCCTGTGCAGATCGAGAAGGATGCCCCTTGTGCAAGTAGTGGGTCAAGCAGTTCTAGTAGCTCAAGTTCTGGCAGTGATTCTTCTTCCAATGATTCAGATTCAGGAAGTTCGTCTGAGAGTGAGTATGATGAGGATAGTGTACAGTCACCTTATGTTGAAGCAAAAAAGGTATGCTCTTTTTTCTTCTATTGGCTGTTATAGTCTTTCCTTGAATACTTGCTAATAAAGTTTGTTTTTCCGATCACCCTGACATTATGCCATTATGGCTAAATATACCTGTTGCGTAGAGGCAGACAAATCCTTGTACCCTGTATTGTTGTCAAACGGAAACCTTATAGAGCAAGGAGATCTGTATTGGAGTATGACCTGGATCTTTTTAATATTGTTTTTGTTCCTTATTTTAGCATGTTAGTATTTATGTTCCTTATGTTTACATAACCATTTACGTTATTTCTGCAGGATTACTTATGCTTTGTTTTGTTATTTTGTTTTGTCTTGCCTTGGTTACTAATTTTGTCTTTGTTTTCCAATGCAGCTTTTCATTCTGTCCTATGCGCCGAGGGTCGCATGGAAGCAGCCTCTCTGCCCTTTTGGGTAGGGGTAAGACTGCCTACATATTACCCTCCCCAGACCCCACCTGGTGGGAGTATACTGGGTAGTTGTTGTTGTTGTTGTTGTATTTTAGCATGTTAGTTCTCTGTTTTCTTCACATTATCATTTTTCTTCTCGTTTTTCCACCCCCTAAATTTTTTACTTGTATGCTCATAGTCTGGTTTTTATCTCATTTCTAGGGGAGCGATGGAAAACAAGAGCTTGAATGTATGATATTTGAGATGTTATTGCATTGCATTGTTCTATTTATATCTTTTTCTTAACTAAGCCCCATTGCTTGACTTTGTTTTCAACAGATATTCAATTGTAAGCTTGTCCTGGCATCCCAAAAACTGCTACTGATGCCGATTATGCAGCAATATTGGGTGTGATTGGCCATAAGGTGTGTGATATGTTTTCATTAGCTACTGAAATTCATAAACTATATCTTATATATAGATTCTTAAAATAATGAGTAAATCCCCATTTTTCGATGTTGCAGTACTTCCACGATTGGACAGGCAACAGGTTTATCATTTACCCAATCCCCTTTTCTCACAAAAAATAAATGGTTGGTTAATATATTAGTAAAATTTTACGTTATATTACTGTTCGTATCTTCTACACTTTTGGTGTAAAATGGATGATATGACACGGAGGGAGTATTAACTATTGAGCTCAATGCAGGGTTACATGTCGTAATTGGTTCTAGGATTCTTGTCCAATGGCTCATCCTGTCCGGCCATATTCTTATATAAAGGTACCAATAATCTCTTTGAGTATGGATTATTCTTGTCTAGAAAATGTTGTCCCCACCTTTTTTATGCCACTTGCTTGAAAATTAGCTCGTTCTTCTGTTCCACCTTTTTATGTCGATATATGTATAACTTTTACACAGGCAAGTTTCAAATTATTGTCTACATTGGTGGTTGTTTGGAGTTGTATTTGCAACTCTTTCATTCTTGGGTTTTTGTTGGTGAGAATCAAAGAGGAAGAAAATAAATTTTTCTTGATTGTGTTGAGCCAAAGCTTGCAACTATTCTATCTTCTAACTCTTATGTTCCCCAAAGCCGAGGTAAAGCAGTGTAATGCTTAATCCACCATGTTTCTCCGTGAATTCACTTTTATTTTAAAGTTATTATTCTATTTTTCATTGCTTGGTGGAGTTTAAAAAAAGATCTTTTTGGATCCATACGTGCTGAATTTAACAATCAGATGCTATTGCAGTGTAAAATTGACAGTAAATTTCTCTTTTTTAATATGGGAAAGATTGATTGAAATTTTCAAGCTTTGTTAGATTGAATTCCGGTAAGTTTCAGTGGTCTGGCTGCCTTAAAAAATGTAGGGCTAAATTTTTTCTGCGAATTGGCATTAGCCTTCTGATGGATTCTGACTGCTGTCCATTGGCAACGTAGTATTTCCAGCCGCATCAATTATGTCAGAACTTACGCCGTCGTAAATTAAAGAAACTCGAGTAGTCTATATTTTGATAGCAATTCAGCATTTGAACTTATAAAATATTCAAATGAGTATATACTTGATTATATACGTGAAAGCTACAAGGAAAATATTTTATGCACTATAGGTGAGAAGGACTTGGCCGAGCATCTCAGGGTGGGTTTCTACTCAGTACTGTTGATTTGCTTTTCATTCTATCTTTTATCAACCTCAACTTTCAGATAACACTGAAGAAAGAGCAAGAAGAAATAACAAAAGAGAAAGGAGAAAGTAGAAGATTGTCTCTATACAATCATCAATGTTTCTTTAAACTTTTAGTCTCTATGCGTTACTTCTTATATCTTTATATTTAGGAAATATTTTAACTGAAAATTTCTTTTCATGTTCAGCTAGCTAGTGATGAAGACCTCGCTGAACAAATTGGAAAGGAGATGTATTTTGATACTGTGGATCATGATAAAGTGCATGCTTTTCATATTCAAAAACAGATGCCATTTACTCAATTCAAGGTACAATTATCACTCCGTTGCATTTCGCTCATAGATTTTATAAGTTATAGCCATACTGTTCTTACCAAACATGATGAACAACTGTATGTACTGCGTGGAATGAATTCAGTTTGACCTTGTTTAATAAAGACACATCATGTGAAATATGCTGCTTCTACAACTTGAAATATGGAATATAAACTTGTTAAATTCGGGCTGCTAATGTAGGTAAAATTGAAGAGAATACAAGTAATCTAAAAAATTGAGAATTCTACTGGTTAGGGTATGAGGGTTGACAAAATTATTTCTTATGAATATCATTGGTCAATCACTGATTCACCGTAAGTCTTAAGTATGGCATATGTCTCATGGTACATCTGCTTCCAGGATGTAGTAGCTAAGGTATTTCGTATACCGATACAATTTCAATGTTACTGGCTATGTGCAAAACGTTAGAACCATACTTATCGGCCTGATCGTGCATTGACAGTTCAAGAGGAAGTTCAATCTATAAGTTCTATCTGAAAATCTTATATTTCTGTCGTGTGCTCTTCGTCTAATTTATGACTGCACTCTTACTAATAATGTTCTTTGTACAATTCATGATTCATATGTAGTCTCCCACAAAATTTGTTCTCTTGCCTTATCCCATCACATGAAAGTAAAGAGGAATGATCTTAGCATGATATTCTTGGCTTATCCCATCACATGAAATTTGTTCTTTTGATTCATTAATTTCTCGTTCTTGATGTCTTCTACCGAAAAAGGAGGCAATATGTATGGTTAATCAAATTTATATGTTATCATGGTCTTTATTTTTCGTGACGAACGATCAAATTTTAGTTTCTATCTAATTATTAATTTTTTTATGTGTGGGAGAAAGTGGGTGATGTGGTTGGAAATGGTGGCGGAAAGCCAATTTGATCGTAATGTGAATTCGATTTTTTTGGATAATTAAGACGTCTTATATTCATGATAATACATGAATATACTCACTTTTGGAAAGTTTATTGTTAATGGACATTTTGACACATTATTTTATTAGTATATGTGTATTCTTTTAAATTATTATTTTTTGTATTTTTTAGCTAATTTAATTCTTTATATTATCAAAATATATGATAATAATGCATGTTCTTGAAATTATTGTAATTACATAATATGTAATTGTAAATTTTTAAATTTTATAGCCTAGCCAAAATTGTCATGTTTTAAAAGTGTGGCCATTTATCTGTACGTCTAGCGTGTATAATCAAAGAACATGCTTTCTAGGTGTTTCTTTAAAAGCCACAGTTAATAAGTGTGGCCTAAAAGGTAACAAAGGCCACACCTTTTGTGTGTATGGGATGTAACAAGCGTTGTTTTTGTTGACTAATAGGCCACATTTTTAAGCATGGCTTGTAAGGTAACATTTGAAAAGCGTGCCCTAAGGTCAAAGGTTACGCTTCTTTTGGTCACCCCCAGAAAAGTATTGCCTAAAGTCGAAAAATGTGGCCTTTGAGCAAAGGCCATACTTTTTACTACTTTAGGCCACACTTTTTACTACTTTAGGCCACACTTTTACAGGATAGTCAAAGGCCTAAAATGTTGTAGTGAGCCTGGGGACATGACGCCTGCCCTAAGGACTATCGAGGACATAGTTCCAGAATCGGTCATAGCCTTGAATAACTTCGAAGGAGATTGTCGACAATCAAGCATAACCAACGGAAGGCTGAAATATTCGTGACGGCGAACATCACAGCGAAAATCTCGGCACTAGTAGAACTACTGGGACTTTTCGTGGATGAATAGACCCCTCTCCAGAGGAAGAAGGTCAAGGATCCCCTCCCAGGTCAGTTCTACTCTTGCATCTTCTCCACACTTTGATGTTGAGCCCTTGAAAATTCTGGTTCCTGAGACGAGGTCTAGTGATGAGGAAGATCAAGACAACATTGCTCTTGACGCATTTATTGTCAAGAAAAAGGACAGTAACCACTCTTGGGTCTTCTACTAAGCAAACTACTACTAGGTTGCTAGCAAACGCAGATTATGAGTCTACCCTCCAAAAAAGCAAAAGGAGCAGTAAGAACAAAAAGAAGAGTTGGGTTAAAAATGATGAAGTAGTTTGTGATAAGAGTGTCCATCTTGTGGAAGTGGATGAGGAAGCAACAGGGGAACCCTGTTCCTTGGTGAAAAAGTCTCGAAAGAAGAAGCAATCTACTTTAGTGGAGAATGTTCCAACCCCTAGTTCAAAGTTAAAAAATGTTGTGAGTGACCCATCCGTTTCTGATGACGATGTTTTGGTCAAGACTAGTGGAAAAGCAAAATAAAGTGTTGTGAAGTCTAGCAAGAGAAAGTTGGAACATGTAAAGGAACTTGGTTTGGCAAAGAAAGTGAGAAATGAGAGAAGGTCTGCTACAAAATGATTGAGGTACCAAAAGGTCTTGTTGGGTCACACTTTTGACCAAACAATTTCTGATATGACTGGTATGAGACAAGTAATTGAGATGGATGAGTTTGAACGTTCGGGGCATTTATTCAAAATGGACGCACCCAAGGTGTATAAGGATGAGGTTAAAAGATTCTATGCCGACCTATTTCATATTAAAAACGACCATATTTGTGCATTGGTTAATGAGGTGGATATCGTGTTTGATGTGGGTTTGCTAGAGGATATTCTGAAAGTCCTTACGGTTGGTGTGTCTATAGTGAATGATGTTTGTCGGTCAAACTTTAGAAATGTTATCATAAAGGATAATGCAAACCCGAAAAAAGGGAACGGGTTCACAAGAAGGCCTTGCTCCATGTTTATGAGCTGCTCTTCGAGCTAGTGAACAAGGTTCTTCTACCTCATGCTGAGAGGAGGTCCATGGCTTACAGGTTTGACTTCTATCTAATGGAGGCACTGGATTTATTTACGCCTGTGAGCTTGACCACCATCATGATTGAACATATACAGAAGGTGGCAACTTTCAAGGATGGAAATCAAGGTCTTCCGTATGTGTTCCTTCATACACGTGTTCAAGTTCTTCAAAGTGCCACTAGGACAGTGCAATGCAGGGACCAAGAAGCATACCTTCTCTTAAACAACTTAGAGGAATGTGAGAGCATCGAGAAGAATTGGAGGGTGTAGGCAGTACATCAACCATCTCTCAGCTCATCAATGCTCAAAATTGTGCAACTGAGGAGATTCGAAGGTTGAGGGAGAGGAACGTTATTCTGGAAGGTCAGTAGGCCTACGGGACCCCATGGTCAAATTAAGAGATACCTCGTTTGACAAAAGAAAATACTGATCTCAAGGCACAAGTTGAGAATCTAAATGAGAAACTGCTCACAAACAAAAACATCGGTGAATGCCCGAATAGATCTAGTTCTCCCAACCCTTCCTGCAACTTCCAAGCCCTTTACTCCTAGTGCCCCCTAAGCAACCCCTATTAATGACCAGTTTTTGGATTTTCTGTTCTTGTTTTAATGACTTGGCAGTTGTTTTTGTTTCTTTTTGTTTTGATATGGATGTGATGTACCTGTACTGCTTCCAATGACAACAGTCCAATCTTTGCCTTTGTTGTATAGAAAAGGCATATGTTTTATATATAAAACTATCCTATTTTGCTATCTAAATGCTTATATTCTCTGTTTCTCTTTTTTATCATGTTGTGTGCACATATGTGGCATGAGTTAGCAAGGCTATACTTCTTTATGCTGATTGCCTGCTTTTATATTTTTAATTATGACAAAAGGGGGGAAGTATAATTGAAACAGGGATCTGATTAAGGGGGAGGCATAAAATCAGGGGGAACTTGTGAAGTTCCTATTGCTTCATCTGGTTATTTTTCTTCTACTAATATGTTATCAATATCTAAGTTTTCCATCATCAAGAGGGGGAAAATTGATGGGTTTGCAATGTCTTAGCTTTATGTTTTAATGATCTAAAAAATTTACTTTCAAGAACCATATAGGGAACCTGACACACTTGGTATACATTGCTAATCGACGGACTCCAGCTAATGTGAACTGCTGCAACTGTGGAAGATAGAGAACCAACAGAGGAACCTGATCCCTTATTTTTCTTGACAGTAGTACGAAAGCCAATTGTGTACAGGTGGAAAGTGACTGCCACAGAAACAGTTCACACAGTGCAGTACATGTTGGAAACACGTTCTCAAGGCATTATACTTAACGTGTGTTCATATTTGTAGGTTTTGATGAATGACAAACTATGCGCAAATTGACATATGACGAGGTCCAAGAACAAGCGCAAAATTGATATATAACGAGATTCAAGCACAAGACAAAGATCGAGATTAAGTTTTATATGAGTCGGTATTTAATTGTGATCTTGATCCGACAACTTAAATTCAAGACTTGGCTTCTCTCGTAAAAATATTTTTAACAAATCATGCATATTTAATTTAGAGCAAAATGATTTTAAATAATGCATATTTACTTTAGTCAAAATGATTTTTAAATATGCCTCTAAAATCTGGACTAAGATAATTGATTATGTACTTATGATAATCGATTATGTTTAAGTCAGCTGCTTGACAATCGATTGTGAACTTATGACAACCGATTGTGTTAAGGCAGTAAGCATCAGATTTTTCAAATCTGCATGACAATCGATTGTGATGAGGCAGTTTCCATCAAAGTTTTTCAAAACTCAAAATAATCGATTGTGAAGCTAACGACAATCGATTGTGAAGAGACAGTGTCCATCAGATTTTTCAAAGTCACAAAATAATCGATTGTGAACTTATGACAATCGATTGTGTTGAGGCAGTGTCTTCCAGACTTTTTCAAAGTTATTAAATAATCGATTGTGAACTTATGACAATCGATTGTCAAGAGGCAGTGTCTAAATTGATTTTTCAAGACTGATATATAATCGATTGTTAACTTAATATAATCGATTGTATAACTGACCGTTGCTAAATGTTTTCAAATACCGTCAGGTAATCGATTATTGATTTCTTATAATCGATTGTTTTAATTAAAATCTGGAAAGGATATTTGAACGTTGCTGAGTAATCGATTATTGATTTGCTATAATTGATTGTTTTACGTAAAATCTGGAAATGATTTTTTGAACGTTGCCAGTAATCGATTATTGATCTTAGATAATCGATTGTTAAGCGTAAAATCTGGGATTGATTTTTCGAAGAACTGGCAAACAATCGATTGTGGTAATTTGACAATCGATTGTCACTGAGTAGAATCAGCAATTCTTAATTGGCAATTAGGCAACGGTAATACAAAGTTTTTCAACTATAAATACAGCTTCAATTCAGTCTTTTTAGTATAACAACACACGACAACTGATCATACAATTGCTAAAGCTTGCATACTTTATTGCGTATCATTTTATATTCATTACATAAGCTTTTGACAGCCAAATTCTTGTCGAAAGTTGTTGCGATCTTGAGCGTATTCTTTTTACTCATATCTACTCTTAAAGGAGTGTCTTGTTTGAGTGCTAAGTGTTTTTGTACACTTGAAGGGAAGTGTTAGTCCCTTGTGTTGTAAGAAGGAACTTGTGTTTCCTTGGTTGAAGTCTTGGAGTGTTGTATCTCCGAGCAAAGGTTGTTGAGGCTTGTGTCCTCAAGTTGTAACGGTTTGTTGAGCACCTGTAAGCTTAACAAGTTAGTGAAAATCTCGAGAGAGTCTCTCGGGGACTGGACTAGCCACGGGTTGTGGTGAACCAGGATACATCGGTGCGTTTGTTCTAATTTATTTACTTATCGCACTTATTTATTTCCTGCAATTTTTAAATTCCGCAAGTTTACGCTAATTTTTATTATAACGCTATTCACCCCCCCTCTAGCGTTAAGCGTATTATCCAACAATTGGTATCAAAGCCAACTCTCTGAAGACTTAACCGTTTGAGAGAAACATCCATGGCTTCTACTCGTGATTCTTTTGCAGGAATAGGTGAAGGACAATGCTCCACCCGACCACCGCTATTCGATGGTACAAATTATACATACTGGAAGGAGAGGATGAGAATACTTGTACAATCAAATAGTTTTCATCTTTGGAAGGTCATAATGAATGGAGAACAAATTCCAACCAAGAAGGTTGAAAATGAATGGGTCCCAAAGTCCGAAGATGAATACGATGCGGATGATATCCGAAAGGTGCAAAATAATGCTATAGCTATTAATTTATTATATTGTGCTGTAAATGCTGATGATTACAGGAAGATATCTTGTTGCACAACCGCGAAGCAAATGTGGGACAAGCTAGAAATTACGTACGAAGGTACGGACCAGGTAAGGGAAGCCAAAATTGATTTCCTAACCCATGCATATGAATTGTTTCACATGAAGGAAGGCGAAAAGGTCGATGAGATGTTTGAACGATTTTCAAAAATCGTAAATGATTTACATGCTCTTAAGAAGACCTTCACGAATAAGGAACTTGTCCGAAAAATTCTTTGAAGTCTCACTCCGGAATGGCGATCCAAGGCCGACGCGATTCAAGAATCCATTGGCATTTCAAATGTCACCATTGACGCATTAAGAGGTAATCTTAAAACCTATGAATCTACTATACTTAACCCTCTTGTTGATGATCAAAGGAAGCAAAGAATCGCTCTCAAGGTAAGTACAAGCCAACCTCAAAATGATGAGGACGGAGACAACGAGTTCGGACTTGTTATCAAGAGATTTCAAAAGTTCATGCGAAAAGAGTATGAACGAAAGGGCAAAAAGCAAGGAGATCAAATAAAGTGCTATGAGTGCGGAGAAACCGGGCACATTAAATCAAATTGCCCAAATGCTAAAAAGGAGAAGAAACCCTTCAAGAAGCAACGAGCATACATATCTTGGGGAGGCGACTCCGGTGACGAGTCAAGTGAGGAAGAAGAAGACGAAACCGCAAATCTTTGTCTTATGGCACAAGAAGACAACAAAGAAGAGGTATGTCAAATTTCTTCCAAAAATTTCTTTTCCCTTGAAGAAATGCAAAATGCTTTTGATGAGTTGTATAGCGAATTTATTAAAGTTTCAAAAACTGTTAAGAGTATAAAAGAAAATGCTTCTTTAAAAGAAAAAGATTTTCAAAAACAACTCTCCCTTAAAGAAAAGGAATTGGAAAAACTGATTTTAGAAAATGAGAAGTTGAAAGAGGAAAACAAATTTTTTGGCAAGAGAAGCGCCGACAAGCCCGAGAGTTCTAGAAATTGTACTTTTTGCATGCATCTCAAAAATGAAGTAGAAAGGCTTAAGGGCACCTTAGATAAGTTTAACTCTTCCTATACAAAATTGAATGAAGTGCTTGTTAATTTGAAGTCGACCAAGCATGGCATAAGTTTTAGAAACGAGCCTAAAGAGAAAGTTGAAGCCAACCCCCAACCACCTAAGGCTCAACCTAGGATAAATAAAACAAATGTTCATCCTAGATACAACAAACCTAGAAATGGTTTTCATCAATCGCAACCTAGAAATAATCATGCTAGAAATAATGCACATTCTAGGCCAAACACTAGAAGGAATTTTGAACCTTTTAGAACACCTAGAAATGACTTCCAACCTAGAAACAACTATTCTAGAAATGATGCATATCCTAGAACAAATGGTAGGAGAAATGATTTTCATGATTTGCGCAATAGTTGTATTGTCAAGAATAGAGTAAATGAATTTCGTCCGTCCAATTACTATCAACCTAGAAGGATGCATAATCCTAACGTGACTTGTCATTATTGTAGAAGAATTGGACATATTGCTCTTGCTTGTTTTACACGACATAGACATTACACTCAATCACATCACTATGATTTGCCTAACCCCCAAGGACCCAAACTGGCATGGGTACCTAAAACTCATTAATCTGTTTTGTAGGTATGTTTGAAGGGATCAAGTGTACTATGGTACCTTGATAGTGGATGCTCCAAGCACATGACGGGAGACGAATCCAAATTCCTTCAACTAGAACACAAGGAAGGGGAAAGTGTTATTTTTGGTGATAACAACAAAGGAAAGATTATCGGCATCGGATCGGTCGGTAAGGATGAAATTTCTTCCATTAAGCATATATTACTTGTGAAAGGTTTAAAACATAATCTCTTGAGCATAAGTCAATTATGTGACAAGGGAAATCTTGTTTTATTTGATTCGGATGAATGCTTAGTTTTTAGACGTAGCGATTTTAAAATTATCCTTCGTGGTTTTAGAATGGATAATATTTATATGGTTGATCTTGCAAATTCTTCACCCGAATATGTGAATTGTTTAATGAGCAAAGAGGATGATTCTTGGTTATGGCATCGTAGAGTAGCTCACATCAACATGCATCTTTTGAACAAATTGGTTTCACAAAATTTAGTTGTTGGTCTTCCAAATTTGAAATTTGAAAATGACTCTATTTGTGATTCTTGTCAAAAAGGGAAGCAAACAAAAGCATCTTTTAAATCGAAAAATATTGTTTCAACTGCTAGACCATTGCAACTGCTTCACATGGATTTGTTTGGACCATCTCGCATTGAAAGTCTTGGTAGAAATCGTTATGCTGTTGTTATTGTTGATGATTATTCCAGATTTACTTGGACTT
This sequence comes from Nicotiana benthamiana, assembly GCA_034376525.1. Taxonomy (NCBI): domain Eukaryota; kingdom Viridiplantae; phylum Streptophyta; class Magnoliopsida; order Solanales; family Solanaceae; genus Nicotiana; species Nicotiana benthamiana. The sequence goes on along the minus strand of CM067323.1, from coordinate 71,802,871 downwards.
TATTTCTTGCCCATAAAAGTGATGCTTTTCAGAATTTTAAATATTTTCTTAAACGTGTTCAAAACGAAAAGGAAACAACCGTCACTTCAATTAGAAGTGATCATGGGGGAGAGTTTGATCACAATCTCTTTGCGGACTTTTGTGACGAACTCGGTATTGAGCATACCTTTTCCGCTCCACGAACACCACAACAAAATGGGGTGGTGGAAAGGAAAAATAGGTGTCTCGAAGAGATGGCTAGAACCATGCTCGAAGAGGCTAAGATTCCCAAACATTTTTGGGCGGATGCCGTGAGTACCGCATGCTACGTTTTAAATAGAGTAGTCATAAGGCCAATACTCATGAAAACCCCTTATGAACTCTACAAGGGAAGGAAACCAAATATCGCCCATTTTAGAGTATTCGGTTGTAATGTTTTTATTCATAACAATGGAAAAGATCAATTGGGAAAATTTGATGCCAAATCCGATGAATGAATTTTTATTGGGTATTCTTCACGTAGCAAAGCATATAGGGTATTTAATAATAGAACCCAAACTGTGGAGCAATCCCCTCATTTTGTGTTTTCCGAAAATAATGCTCGCTTGGCGAGAAAGGATTCTTGTTCTGATCTTGTAGGTATTCTAAATAGTTTAAAAGACAAAGTACAAGAGGAAACTCCTAAGGAAATTCAAGATGAAATCTTGGAACAATCAACGGAGGAAACGCCACAATTGGAGAAAGAAACGAAAATGACTAACGAGTGGAGGACAATCAAAGATCACCATCTGGAACAGGTAATTGGCGACATCGGAGAAAAGGCAAGTACCCGAAACTCTCTTAAGAACACCTTAGGACACACTTCTTAAGAGATCACGTTCTCATTGCATTATTTCGTTACAAATTACTAACTTGAGCGTTGGAGACGTCTAATTCTCTTTTGCAGGTATCGCCCTAAAGGCAGGGGGAATTATAAAGAAATGGCATAGAACAATCGATTGTTACAGCAAATAATCGATTATTGTACTGTGTGGACACTCGATTAGCAGGTATCACTAATCGATTATTTATGTTTGATGCTTATTATGCATTTGTGTTTAATAATCAATTTTTTAACTGTATAATCGATTACCGTCTCAGCCATTCAGTACTGCTTTCCTAAAACAATCGATTGTTTCATAAATATAATCGATTATTTTCCGAGTCTGAAAATCACCGTGCTCACTGTATCACAACAATCGATTATCATAATTCAAAAATCGATTATTTTTTGTCAGAATTCAAATATTTGTTACCGTTTGGGCCCTGCAATCGATTTTGTGTCAGTTTCGAGTTCAAGTCAAAATTTGCTCAACAATCGATTATTTCGTTTCAACAATCGATTGTCTAACGGTCAGTGCAATTTATTTTTACCGTTTCTGACTGTTTTGGCTCATAAATTTCTGCAGATTTCATCATAAATGAAATGCCATTCTTCCTATTATAAATAGGCATCACAAGTCTTCAATTTTATTCACTCAAGCATCAATCTTTGCTCCCAAACCTTCAAAAATCTTCCAAGTTTCTTACAAAGTTCATTACTACTTTTTGAAAATGTCGGGCAGACACTCTAAACGTTCCCGTTCAGGTAGACAAGGTGCATCTTCTTCTGCTCCTCCACCTCAAAATTTCCCTTATCAAGATGGGTCTATTTTACAATTCAATACTGAAACCGAGCTTACTAGATTTTTGACCAAATTCGAAAAGCGTGACATTCTTCCTCCTCGCTTTTCAACAAGCAAGTATCTTGAATCACATGCCCCCGTTGCAAACATTCTTAAGGAATGTCAACTTCTTGACTTTTATATCTTACCTATCCTTATATTAATCCTCCATTGATTCAAGCGTTTTACTCAAACCTTCATGAGGATGACGATGGTGAACTTGTGTCAAATATTAATGGTGTTCAAATTCTTGTGTCCAATGAAAACTTGCATTCCATTGCCCATCTTCCTCGAAGTGGCGAAAACATTACTCGCTACATTAGAGAGGCCGGCGCCTTATTTGATGAGAAAATTCTCCTAAACCAAATAGGTCTTACATCTTATGATCCTAATCTATCTACTCGGCGCCCTACTATTTCGGGAATGCTCCCCGAGTATCGTTTGATTTTCTATTTCATCACCCGAGTCCTCAAGCCTCGGAAACATAATCATACCACTCTTTCCCAAGAGGACGCTAAGCTCATGCATGCCATTATAACCGGAGCTCACATCAATTGGTGTAAGTTCGTCAAGATTCACATGCTTGATTCCATCGGAGATGATAGACCTCTTCCCTATGCCCTCCTTATTATGAATTTTCTTGAAGCTTCCGGGTTCAACACTTCCATCGGTCCTCTCAAAAAGAGAACCAAGAAGTGGGAAATTTCAGAATCCTCCTTTCCCCATGACGGTGATCATGAAGCTCCTGCTCCTCCTCCAACCCGTCAATCACGTCAGCCTCAAGAACCTACTCTTCAATCCATTTCCGACCAAATTGCTTCATTGACCACCTCTGTCAGTCAATTGACACATGAGATCCATGGATATTTTGACCATGTTCATTATCCATATGCTGGTCTTGTTCCCTATGAAGCAGTGCCGGATGATGAGGCGGGAAATGATGATGAATAATTTCTTTATTTGTTTTTCTATTTTATTGTTCTATGTTTTTATTGTCCCCGTTATGTAACTGTTTTTTTAAATAAACAAGTTTTTAATTATTCTATATATATTTTTTGCTAATGGCAAAAGGGGGAAGATAACGGGTATGCACTCTCAATACTTATCGGCAAAAATTTAGGGGGAATTCATATATTGAGGGGGAACAAATTTCATATCTATATACTTGTTGCATATCTTTACTTGTCTTGAATCGTCATTATGAATTGCCTAATATGCATATCCCGCTTAAAGTTTGCCATTATCAAAAAGGGGGAAATTGTTGGAAACACGTTCTCAAGGCATTATACTAAACGTGTGTTCATATTTGTAGGTTTTGATGAATGACAAACTATGCGCAAATTGACATATGACGAGGTCCAAGCACAAGCGCAAAATTGATATATAACGAGATTCAAGCACAAGACAAAGATCGAGATTAAGTTTTATATGAGTCGGTATTTAATTGTGATCTTGATCCGACAACTTAAATTCAAGACTTGTCTTCTCTCATAAAAATATTTTTAACAAATCATGCATATTTAATTTAGAGCAAAATGATTTTAAATAATGCATATTTACTTTAGTCAAAATGATTTTTAAACATGCCTCTAAAATCTGGACTAAGATAATCGATTATGTACTTATGATAATCGATTATGTTTAAGTCAGCTGCTTGACAATCGATTGTGAACTTATGACAACCGATTGTGTTAAGGCAGTAAGCATTAGATTTTTCAAATCTGCATGACAATCGATTGTGATGAGGCAGTTTCCATCAAAGTTTTTCAAAACTCAAAATAATCGATTGTGAAGCTAACGACAATCGATTGTGAAGAGACAGTGTCCATCAGATTTTTCAAAGTCACAAAATAATCGATTGTGAACTTATGACAATCGATTGTGTTGAGGCAGTGTCTTCCAGACTTTTTCAAAGTTATTAAATAATCGATTGTGAACTTATGACAATCGATTGTCAAGAGGCAGTGACTAAATTGATTTTTCAAGACTGATATATAATCGATTGTTAACTTAATATAATCGACTGTATAACTGACCGTTGCCAAAATGTTTTCAAATACCGTCAGGTAATCGATTATTGATTTCTTATAATCGATTGTTTTAATTAAAATCTGGAAAGGATTTTTTGAACGTTGCTGAGTAATCGATTATTGATTTGCCATAATCGATTGTTTTACGTAAAATCTGGAAATGATTTTTTGAACGTTGCCAGTAATCGATTATTGATCTTAGATAATCGATTGTTAAGCGTAAAATCTGGGATTGATTTTTGGAAGAACTGGCAAACTATCGATTGTGGTAATTTGACAATCGATTGTCACTGAGTAAAATCAGCAATTCTTAATTGGCAATTAGGCAACGGTAATACAAAGTTTTTCAACTATAAATACAGCTTCAATTCAGTCTTTTAAGTATAACAACACACAACAACTGATCATACAATTGCTAAAGCTTGCATACTTTATTGCTTATCATTTTATATTCATTACATAAGCTTTTGAGAGCCAAATTCTTGTCGAAAGTTGTTGCGATCTTGAGCGTATTCTTTTTACTCATATCTACTCTTAAAGGAGTGTCTTGTTTGAGTGCTAAGTGTTTTTGTACACTTGAAGGGAAGTGTTAGTCCCTTGTGTTGTAAGAAGGAACTTGTGTTTCCTTGGTTGAAGTCTTGGAGTGTTGTATCTCCGAGCAAAGGTTGTTGAGGCTTGTGTCCTCAAGTTGTAACGGTTTGTTGAGCACCCGTAAGCTTAACAAGTTAGTGGAAATCTCGAGAGAGTCTCTCGGGGACTGGACTAGCCACGGGTTGTGGTGAACCAGGATACATCGGTGGGTTTGTTCTAATTTATTTACTTATCGCACTTATTTATTTCCTGCAATTTTTAAATTCCGCAAGTTTACGCTAATTTTTATTATCACGCTATTCACCCCCTCTCTAGCGTTAAGCGTATTATCCAACAGTACCGCTATGCAATTACTTGTCCTTTCACCAAGCAAGTGCTTACATAATTCAAACGATGTAATTAAAGGTGTATTTACAAGATCATTTCAATAAAATATCACTCGAACACTTGAGAATTCACTTCAAGAATTCAATCCTTCAGAGATTCGTGCATTCAATTCTCAAGTGCATCAAGAACGAAGTTTAACGCTACTACGGACAAGTTCCTAAATCTAGTATTTTATTATGCTTAATTGATTTGTAACTTTGTAGTTGTTCTTCATTATAATTCCTAATTATCTTAGCTAGAAGCGTTGCTTAGGAACACCTTCGTAAAACCATTAATCCTTTATGTTTGTGTCGTGAATAGAGTTAGCCATGAGTTGATGTCTTTGTAATAGGTGTATTGCAAAGTGTCTTGTAATAGTTGTGTTACGAGTTAGTGAGGGATTAAGAGTTTAATTCCTAGATTTCATAAGTTGTAATCTAAAGTTTCTCAATAGTGAAGTTGAAATCCTACCAGTGTAGGTCGTGGTTTTCTATCCCCTCGAGCAGGGATTTTTCTATGTAAAACTCCTTGTCTTATTTACTTACTATTTCATTAACGTTCTCAGTGGAAACTCATAGATGACCTGGTACTTTATAGTTTGGTGGACTCATATAAATTGTCATATTTGGACCTCGGGTATTAGGATCAACGTAAAGTCAGCCACGAAGTCTGCAAAATTGAGATTTGATGGCGATCCGGGGGCGATATCCATGGCCCATTTTGCAAGTCATCTTGAGAGTTCGAGTTTATGCATTATGTTCTTCAATGGGTATGTAGTTACGACATATATGTGGTGCCATTGAAGGTATGGTTCTAGTTTCCTAACATAATATATTGGAAATTGCGTAAAAACTTCCTTATTCTGGACTAGGATTTCACTTATCGCCACCTTGGATACTGGCAAGCATAGGTACAATTGTTTGTCTACCTTCGAAGTGTGAAGAAAAGGTGAGCTTGATAGGTACTGTATGAGTTCCTCCAATGATTATTGGCATTTCAGAGTCCACGAGAAGTTAGACTTCTTCTTCAATAATGAGAAGAACCAATGGCTTTTGTCAAAAGATCTCAAGCTGAATTGACTCAAGGCGGCTCTGAGACTGAATTGCTATTTGGTTTCTTCCTTGGCGACCAAACCCGGATTTTTCTCATTGAAAGTACGGATATCGCAATTTGTCCGAGAACATTTCCTTTGCGCCCAGTTGTTCTCCATACATTGTTTTAATTCCTACTAGCATTGTGAATTTTAACATGTGGTACAATGTCGAGGGTATTGTCGTCATGTCGAACAAAGTGTTGTACCTCATATCACCTTCAATTACATAGAACATTGCTTCTTGGGTGGTCCTTGCAGTGTTAACCAGAAATGTTATCTCCCCTTTGGTTGTTTCACATGCTGTCTTAATTATGTTTAGAACTCGGCTACAAGAATGATTTGATCTTGTAGACTAATCTTTTCCACGACTATCGATCTGATGATGTTGGCTGAGCTACCTGGATCAATTAAAACACACTTAACCCGAGATTTATATATGAGTACATATATTACCAGTGCATTGTTGTGGGTCTGCGTGATGCCTTTTGCATCTTCTTTATTGAAGGACAGAGTTCCTTTGGGCACATAATCTTGAGTCTGGTTATCCGTTGTGATGGATACGTTGGTGTGCTTTAACATCATCACCGGGGGAATATCGACCCCACTAACGATCATGTTAATGACGTGCTGTGGTCTTCCGGACACAAATTGATTTTTTCGCTTAGGCATGAGCCTGAAGAAGAAAATATTTTTTTGGCCCACAGGTCGATCTCTCTCGAGGAAAAGGCAGCAACTGGGGGGATATGTTGGAGGTCGATCTACCTCTGACTCGGGAGATTTATGTGGAGATGGGGGCTCAGACCCCCTCGAATATCGGCTCTACTCTGAAGGAAGCTTCTGGTATGATGGAGATTTCAGGGTTGCCCTTCTACACTAAGTCCATGCTCGATGAGGCTCGAACAGGGAAGGAGAGGTCCTACGAAAGGGTTCACAATGTAGACGAAGCTCTTAGTTCCTTTATCGATAGCATGGACTCGTCTGTTCTCGAAGATATTTCTGGTTTGGGTGTCCTAAAACTTCTGAGGAAAGATCCATCTTCCGAAGTTGGTGGTGAAGTTTGAGCCCGATGTTGGTCAATCAGTTCCCCGCCCCGAGAGTGGATCGTAGTTGCAAGAGATCGATAATTCTTCCCATCTCGGAGGATGTCCGAGTTATTTTTTCTCCCATGGGAGTATCATCCTACCTTCGATGCTTGGTGACTAAGGAGGATCAAGCAAACATAAATGAAGTGGACGTGTCCGTTCCTTTTCAACAAGGCGGAGCAAGTGCTGAACCACGTAAGCCATCATTATGTTCCTTTCAACTTCACTTAGGTTTATGTATTTCTCACATATTTCACCTTTTTTGCAGGCCATGTTGTACGGGCCTAGGGGAGAGTTATCAGCCCTAAAGCAGGAGCCTGACAATTTGGTCGAAAAGGTAAAATGTCTTCGAAGTTAGAAATGAGGAACTAGTCAAAGTGGCTAATAACCAAACCCCGCAGGTCCAACAAAAGATTGACCAAATTGACCAGCTTCGAAAGGGGATGGATGATGTCCAAGCCATGGCCGACGGGTGGAAGAACAGTATGGAATCGCTGGCCTCGCAGAAGGAAATTAGCCAAGCAAAGCTTTTTTTTTTATAGAAGTTGACCTCTGAGTGGCAACGGAGAAGGCTGATACACGAGCTCAGCAAAATGAGGACCTCCAAGCACGAGTGGGCTCAGCCATCACTGAACGGGATGCCCTTGGCAAGGAGCTTGAAATAATAAGGTCCAGGTTGGAAGACTCCTTGGTGATGATGACGAGATTGTGGCTTAATACAAGGCCGATGCTAAAGCGACGTTTGCCTGAAGAGTTTTGCTAAGTACGTGATGTATCCATCTTGAAAGAAAACCCTGAAAAAAATCCATGCCCGAGGCTTCGACCTATCTGCCGAGATCAAGGAGGTAAAAGGCTTGAGATCGAGGACAAGAACCTAGCTGAACCCAGAAGTGAAGAGGGCTCCGAGGGCTCTAAGGAATTCGAAGGCCTCGATGCTTCTGGTGACAAGTTGGGTTCCGGGAAAGATCGTGCTTAGATGGCTTAGGATTTCTTTAGTTTTCATATCATGTACATATATTTTATCGAGGCCATATTTGTTGGGCCTTTCAAAAGATATTCTGGAATATATAGAATTTTTCCCATTTGGAAAATTTAAAGTCTATTAGCTCAACATCTTTTACAATTGCAAATATTTCTAATGCCTTAGAACATAATCAAAGATAGTAATAAGTCATTTTTTGGAGGTTGAAAAAAAGTTGTCCTCGATGCAATTTTGCTCGAAAGTTGTGAAATCTCGGAGTGACTGGAAATTTCCTCAAAATCCTTGCTTATATTTTTTTAAACTATGCCTTTGCCGAGGGTAACCATTGAATATGTTAAAATTTTTTTTGAAGGCCTTATGTATTGATTACAAGCTTTGGACGTCGCCAAACCGTTTTTAGGATGATCGTAGCCATTGAGGTTCAGGCATTGGCTAATAGGTTCTGTGCCTCCGAATTTTGATAACCCAAGCCACTTGGCCTTATTTTGTACGACAATCCCCGGGTGAGGGTAGCCCTTTGAGCTCGGATAAGGTTGTCCCTTGGGCTCGGTAGTCCCCGGGTAGTAATAGCCCTTGGGCTCGATACTTTTAAGAAGAAAAAGTGCTTATTTAGCATGGCATAAACTTTCTTTCATTTATGTGTTTAACGTACAAGATTGTCGGTGTGTAAGAACTCGTATTATGGCTAAAATGTCCAATGAAGCTAGAGTTCACTTGACTGTTTGGCCCTTAAAATAAATTCTAGATACCGAGCTTGGACTATTCTAGCATAAAGCTTCCTTCCTTACTAAAAATCTTGACCCGGGGGTAATGGACCCTAGTATTCGAGTTCAATCTCAAGAAGGATCAGATACTATTGATGTGATATTTAAATCCAACATAAAACTATTCATTGATTCTAGGATAGCACGATTTATTGTTGCCTTGTTAAAAACTATAGCAGAAAACCCATTTGAGAAAAAAAAAAGTACAAAGGAAAAAGAGAGCAATGCGTTCTTTCAGACCTAATAACCACATTCTCTTTCAGTTATTGCCTGCAAGTGTTAGACAGATATGTGATATATATATTTGAATGAGACCATACCTAAGTAGTAGTACCATTTTAAGTGTGCCACGTTCTAGTTGTTCAGTAGTTGTTTACCATTTCCTGCTTCTAGTTTGCTTGAACCTTTACTAGTAATTTGACGACTTGGTTTGGTCGATCCAAATTCGATCTTAAATTCCCTTCATTTTGGTTCTGGGTGCTCAGCGTTACTTTCCTTTACACAAAATATCTGATATTGAAATGTCGAAGGTTGGCTATTCGGTTGCAACATATTTCTATACGCTCATTATGGGCGGCCAACCGGACTAGGTGAGTGTTTCTAGACTAGGCGGCCAATCGGACTAGGCGGCTGTTTCCGGACTATGCGGCCAATCGGATTAGTTCCAAGCTCGTACTAATGGCCTCATTGTTTGATTCTTCGATCACATATCAAAACCTAAGGCTCGGTTCTCCCATCTTGACAAGTATTAGTGCTTCGACACCGTAGACTAACCAAAATGGAGTGGCCCCGGTACTAGATTTTGAGGTCATATTGTATGCCCACAATACTTCGAGCTAAATTTTCTTCCATTTTCCTTTTGTATATGCTAACCTTTTCTTAAGGTTTGAAGTATGGTTTTGTTCATAGACTCGGCATGTCTTTTTCCATAAGGTGATAGGGTGTGCGATAGGGTGTTGACAAGATATTTTTAATCTTACGGTCCTCGAAAAAATTGCTTACGTTGCTGCTGGAAAACTGCTTCCTATTGTCACACTCTATCTGTATTGGAATAGAAAATCGGCATATTGTGTAGTCCCAAATGAAGTAGATAACTTCTTTTTCCTGGACCTTCTCGAACGCCTGAGCTTTTATCCAATTAAAAAAATATTCAGTCATAAACAGTATGAATTCCTTCCCTGGTGCCTACGGCAGGGGACCGGCAATGTCCATTCCCCATTTCATGAATTTCCATGGTGACAAGATCGAGTGTAGTAGCTCTTCGGGCGGATGAATCATCGATGCATGACTCCAACAGCCGTTGCATCTTCGTACTAATTCCCTTTCTTCTTTCTTTATGCCGAGCTAGTAATAGTCGACCCTGATTATCTTTTGAACCAAATACTTTGCCCCTGAATGGTTTTCTTAGGTTCCCTCGTGAACTTTTGTCAAGAGTATTCGGTGTCTCCCGACTCCAAGCATATTGCTAGTGGGCCATCAAATGTTCTTCTATACAAAGTACTTTTTGATAAGCTAAATTTGGCCACATTTGTGCGCAGATCTCTCGATTCTTTTGGATCCAAGGGCAACTTCCCAGTCTTTAAGTAGTCTATATATTTATTTCTCAAGACCCAAGTCAAACTTGTTGAGTTTATTTTGGTGTGTCCTTCATCCACTATTGATTTCATGAGTTGTACGACTGATCCTAAGCTAAATTCATTATCATCAACCGATGATCCCAAAGTTAGCCAGAGCATCGGTTTCATTATTCATATCTCGGGGTACGTGTTGTAGGGTCTATTCCATGAATCGATGTAGTGTTACCTGTAATTTGTCCAAGTACCATCACATTCTTTCCTCTTTTACTTTGAATATCCCATTGAATTGATTTACCAGATAGTGGGAGTCACACTTATCTTTGACCACTTCGGTCCCTACAATTTTATCCATTTCGAGACTTACAATCATGGCTTCATACTCAGCCTCATTGTTAGTCAATTTTACATTTCTAATGGATTGTCTACCTACGTTACCTCGTAGGTGGCTTCAATACAATGCCGATTCTGAACCCCTTTGTATTTGAGGCACCATCCTTAAAGAGGGTCTAGATCCCTGATGAAGTTCCCAATGTTAAAAAAAATCCTTTTCGACTTCTGGCATTAAGTCCAGTGTGAAGTTGCCCACGAAGTCTGCTAAAATTTGAGATTTGATTGCAGTTCGGGATCGATCTTTGATATCGTTCTTGCTAATTTCTATTGCCCATTTGAACAATCAATTATTAATGTATCACTTTTTGATATCATTACTTTATCTTCCTGCATTAAGACTCAACTTACGGTTATCTAGGATACTGCTAAGTACAGGTACAGCTGCTCGCATGGCTTCAGAGCATAGAGCAAAGATGGACTCGAAAAGAACCATTTGAGTTCTTCCAAAGCTTGCTGACACTCCAGGGTACACGAAAAATTATTCTTTTTCTTCAATAACGAGAAGAACCTATGGCTCTTATCGGAGGACCTCAATATGAACTGGCCTAGGGCGGCTATTCGCCCGGTTAGCCTCTGAATGACCTTGACACTATCCACCATGCTGATATCTTCTATTGTTTTGATTTTGTCAGGATTGGTCTTGATCCCTCTGTTGGATACAATGATTCCAAGGAACTTTCCGGAACTGACCCCGAATGCGAATTTCTTAGGGTTCAGCTTTGTATTGTATTTCTTCAGTATGTTGAAAGTTTCTGCAAATGTATCAAACGGTGCTATGTGCACATGGACTTCTCTAGCATGTTGTCAATGTAAAATTCCATTGATTTTCCTATTATTCTTTGAACATCCATTTTACTAGCCGCTGATAAGTAGCACGGATGTTTTTCTAGTTCAAACGACATTATGTTATAACAATAGGTGCCAAATTTAGAGATAAAGAAAGTTTTTTCTTGATTGCCCTGGTCCATCTGGATTTGTTATACTAGAATAGGATTGAGAAAGCTGAGTATCTCATTGCCTTGCCGTTGCATCGATCATGCCATCGATGTTAGGCAAAGGAAGGGAATCCTTGGGGCACACGTTGTTCAACTATTTGTAAGTTATGCACATTCCTAATTTATTTCCCTTTTTGGGCACTTACTACGTTAGCCAACCAATCTGGTGATTTAACTTCCCAGATGGGACCTATTCTAACGTGTTTGGATACCTCGTCTTTGATAAATACATGCTTGACTTCAGATTGAGACCTTCTCTTCTGTTTAACTGGGTGGAACTTCGGATCCAAACTTAGCTTATAAGTGGTTATTTATGGCGGATTGTTGTCATGTCTGGATGGGACAAATAGAAATAATCTACGTTAGCTATAAGTAAATAAATGAGTATTTTCTTGACCTCGAGAGTTGACCATGTGCCCAAGTGTACCTTCCAATTAAGCAAATGTTCGATCAGTATGATTTGTTCTAGCTCCTTTACCATGGATTCCCCTTTCCAATTTTTCTATGCCTTTCAGATTCGGTGGCATCGGAATCACCTGGGGTGACGATCGACCGCGAACATTTCTTTTGCGATCGGCTGCTCTCCGTAAACCATCTTGATCCCTCCTGATGTGGGAAACTTCAGTTCCTGGTGTAGTGTCGAGAGTATTGACCTCATGTTGTGAATCCATGGTCTTCCGAATAAAGCATTATATCTCATATCCCTTCAATCACATTGAACTTTGTTTCCTAAATGGTCACAACGGTGTTCACCGGTTGGATTATCTCCCTTTTAGTGGTTTCACATACCGCGTTGAATCTGTTTAAAACTCAGACTACATGCCCTATTTTTTTTGCATACCCAGATATTTCAGGCCCTCGATCTGATGATATTGGCCGAGCTACCTTTATCAATTAACACACGCTTAACTCAAGATTTATTTATGAGTAAGGATATTAATAGTGCATCATTATTTGGTTGCATAATGCCTTTATCATCCTCAAAGTTGAAAGATACAGCCCCTCCTGTATGTAATCTTGAGTACTCTTTCCCTTGTAGTGGGCACCTTAATGAATTTTAGCATTGGCCCCTAGGGGATGTCGACTCCACCAATGATCATGTTAATGACGCCTGAGGATCCTATTGCCCGTCTGCTTGTTGGAGTCCCTATTCCTAATGTGTTTTTGGCTCAATCACTCTGAAATTCTTGGAGGTGTCTGTTATTAAATAACCGATCCACTTCTTCCCTTAATTGTTTGAAGTATCCGATCCGATGGTCATAAGTGACATGATACTATACATCACGCTAGGGTCCCTTTAGGCAATGGCTGAGGCTACTTGGTATCTTTATTTCGTCTGATGGAAGATACGATGTCGGTGGCATCGACATTAATATTGTATTTCAATAATATCGGTGCCTCTGTTGCCCCGAGCGGCCTATCAAAACCGCGTTTAGTCATGAGTCCCCGACTATTGTGGCCTTGATCGCTCCTTTTTTCACTTCTCGCAGGGTTCTGTCCTGATCCATTACCCTTTATTTTATGGAATACGGTTGATACTGATTTTCATTTGGTCTTGAGTCATGATCAACGACCCTTTTAGATCTATCACTTGTTCTGACGTGATACACGGACCCGGAGGGGGCCTGAGATTATTGCCTTCGACTCTAATTTTTTATTTGTACCTGTTATGGACATCGACCCAAGTTACTATCGGGTATTCTACCAAATATTGTTTCAATTGTTGTGAAGCCAATGAGCTTTGGGGGTTAAGTCCTTGGGTGAGTGCCTAAACAGCCCAATCATCCATGACTAGAGGCTGATCCATTCGTTCCATTTGAAACCTCGATAAAAATTTTCTAAGCATCTCGTTATCTTTTTACTTTACTTTGAAAAGGTCTGACTTCCTGGCCTCGACCGTGAATGCCGCGGCGTGAACCTTTATGAAGGCATCTTCAATGATAACAGACCAATCAATAGAATTAAGGGGTAAGTTGTGATACCATATCATAGCTCCTTTTGACAAGTTTTCTCTGAAATTTTTCAACAGGACAGACTCGATCCCGTCATCTTCTAAGTCGTTCCCTTTGATGCCATATGTGTAGGAGTTCATATGTTCATTTGTATCTACTATTACATTACACTTTCAAAATATTGGGCATACAAAACTTCTTCGGGATTGGCTTCGGTGCCACGTTCAGAGGGAAGGTCTTTTGGATAAATTTCTTGGAATCCATGCCTTTCAATATGGGGGGTGCTCGTGGGATCTGAGCAACACTGGAGTTATAGATCTACACTTTTTTGTTGTTGGATTCGATCTTTTTTCCCCTGATTGATCTACATCTAATACATGATTGACATGATTGGGGAATAATTTATAACTGTTGCTCGATACCTAAACTTCTCGGTAGAAAGAGTGGTTTTGCCCAATTAACATTCTCAAGACCAATTGGGTATACATAATTGCCCAAACATCTAGGGTTCAAGTAGGGTAATTACACTCTCGAGGGTTAACCCTTTAATTAGAACTATGAAATCTCTTGAGTCGATCCCAATTCCTTGTTGAGTCAACTTTGGAGACTTAGGCTCTCTTTCTCAAGAAGAGCCCAAGTCAACTTAGCACAAACAAGTGTTTACAACCACTACTTCATAAATTAAGGCATAAAATTGACCCAAATAACAAACACCCATAGTCAATCTAACCTTAAATCACAACATCTATCAATTACCCCCACTAGCGTTAAGCCATGGCCGTAGCTAATGGGTCTAGCCACTCATGCTTGAAGATAAAATCAGAGAAATAGATGAAGAGAAAGACATATTAAACAATTACTAAAGAACATATAAAAATTCAATAATTAAACAACGTAAAAATGCCCAAATGGTTACAAAAGGTCTTCTCACGAGTGCAACAAAAGTCTGATGATTATCTAATGCCCTAAAAATAGAAAAAGATTCTATTTATACTAGGGTGTAAAATTTTGATAAAAATACCCTTGCGGGGTCAGTGCAGACCGCACAAAACGGTGTGCGGCCGCACTAGGCGCTTGACTCCTACAAACACCACACAATGGATTGCGGCAGCGGAGGCTTCTAATGTGGTCCGCACAGAATAGGCTGCGGACCGCACAATCTTCATCTTTTGAACTTGCATCTCTCTAAAATTTGGTTCTGCGGACCAAACATAATGGTAGTGAGGCCACGACGCATTCTGTGAGGGCCGCACAATATCTACTTCGGTCGTACTGCCTTGATGCCTGAAAATCCAAGTCTCTGAATCTCCCTAGTGCGGACCGCACAAAATGTAGTGCGACCGTACAAGGCTTGTTTCTCCTGGGTTTTGTCTTGCCTTTAGTACTTGTGCTAGTTTTACTCCTTTTGAGTTGATCTTATACATCTTCTCACTTTTTTATCAAACCTGCAATCAAGCACAACATATGAGCCTTTTGGAACTGTTTAGGAGGAATTTATAATCACAGCCTAAGCATAAATGGGTATTAAATGTGTCAATATCCCTAGTTATCAACTCCCCCAAACTTAAACTTTTGGTTGTCCTCAAGCAAACAAAATAAGACCCACCCGTTAAAGGAATATCCAAAAAATTTTCAGCTATCCTAAAGCAACCTCAACTAGCATCAATTAAGACTATAAATTTCCCTTGACACACATGAGTCATTAACGATATTTAACCTTTGAAAAACCATGGATCAGGTGCGACACAAGAGCATCAAGAGTTGACTCAGTACATCAAAAAACTCTTTCAATTACTTTGGTCATTATGGAACCCAAACTCACACATCCTCATCTCTCCCTAAGCAAAACTCACCTTTAGAATATTGGCACACAATACAAGGTTATTGAAACTTCAATCATCTCTCTCAAGGAAAGGTCACAAGTCCGGCTCTAACTATCATATCTTTTCCCCTTATGTTAAGTATCCACAAATGTAAGCTTCATTAAACTCAAGATCATATAGGGCTTTTGTTGAGTCATTGTGAAGTCTTTTGGTTTAGGGTAGGACATGTTATTGTTCAAGTGGGTCCATCTTTCCTTAAGTACTTCTTTTGATTCATTTAGCACAATTCACTAGACTCTTTGAGTCACTTCACTTCTTTCTAAGGGGTTAGAGAGACACACTTTCACTTTTTCTTATGCATTTCAAACCTTTTCTCCTATTTTTATCAACTTTCCACACCTTTCTTTCTTTCCTTGTCTTTAAATCCTTTTGTAGTCTTTTTTTCACATTGAGCATTCATTTTGCCTTTTTTCCTTTTCTTCAATTTTGTGCCTTGTTACCACTTTTTTTCACTCCTCATCTCCCCACCCACCCCCCTCAAAACGTATACTTTTTCCAAGTGCTAACGGAAATATTGAGTGCCAAGAGAGGGTATTTATTAGCACGGGTATATGTTTGTATCATAGGTTTTGAAAAGAAAAGGGTCTATGGCTCAAAAGGGTTGACTAGGGATCATGTTATTGGTAGGATATGGAATTGTTCAAGCTACCATTTGGATCAAGAAGAGCCTAGATTCATGCCTCAAGTGAAAATTCACTTACGATTTTGTCTCAACAAACATTTAGGGAAAGTTCTAGATCAGTGGCTCAGGACTTGGACTCACTATTCAATTAATCACCTCACAAACTAAGAGATTGCTAAAGACATAGAGTCAGAGGCCACAATGTCCTTAGATTTGATTTGTGCACATAATGGTCCCGAAAAACAAATTGATGATTATCGGTCAACACAAGAATCTCAAGGTCACGACTTTCACCATACTAAACATAACAAATTGCTTTTGACCATAAGATCAAAGGAAAATGTGCTAGGCCCGAGAGAAACTTTGCTTGAGATGCCCTTAACTAGTAACTACTAAAAAACAAAAAGAAAACGGATTCAAATCCTTAAGAAGGTTGTCACACCATCTATCATTGGGAAGATCCACTCGGTTCACACACCACTCCACCTTTGAAAAGAACTGTGGCATTAAGAAAATCAAAGGCTTATTGAAAACACCAAAAACAAAATAATAAGTTACGAACATAAATAAGAAGCTAAAGACGATAATTCTTTGCGGGAAATAGAATGAATATATACGATAGGGTTTGAATATACAATAGGGGATGAATATATACAATGTAATGTAACTTTCTATACACACCCAAAGTAAAATTAAAATGCGATAAATGTAATTAAATATCAAGTTATATACAGACCAAAGATGAAAAATCAATAAGGCATAAAAATGTATCAATATATACAGTCATCCAAAATGTAGGGCTCACCCTCTCAAATGAAAGCTGGCATTGTCCCCAATGTAAACTAGTCTAGATAAAACAATAAAAGGATAAGAGAAAAAGGGATATGAGAGACTCCCTAAGGCCTGTCTGTCTGCATACGATATGAGGGTACTCCATGCAAACCCTCCAACCTATGACTGTTCTGGTGGGAATCAATTGATTCTGGGAGTTTCTAATCACGGGCATACAACCTTCTTTGGTACACTTTGCACCGAAAAAGTCCATGAGCTATCGGAGTTGGGGTACACAACTCCGCCATCCGACCACTTGATCACTTCTTTCTTCACCACTTCTTGCATTGACTCGTTCAATCTTCTTTGGTGCTCCAAGGAAGGATTTGAATCATCCTCAAAGATAATTTTGTGCATACAGGATGCGGGGCTTATTCCCCAAATATCAGCCAAAGTCCATCCATTTTCCCTATTTTGCCTTTGAAGCACTGCTAAAGAAGCCTCAACCTGAAAGTTAGTAAGGCAAGAAAAAAGAATAACCGGTACAGTAGAATTTGAGCCTAATAATTCATACCTGAGGTGTGAAGGAAGTGGTTTCCATAACAACACAGCTGGCTCCTCAATTGATAGCTTTGTTGGTGGAGTTTTCTGATTTTCAAGAGCCAAAAAAAATTCCTGGGCTCATAAGAATTAGAACCAATTCCATTTAAAGCATTGACACACTCCACCATCATCATTGACATCAAGGTTTGATAGCATCGCCTCAAGGGGATCCTCCACAATGATTATAGAAATTTTGTCATCCGCAATCACCGCAGTGATAAAGTCTTCAAATAAGCACACTTCGGTGCTATTGGGTTGCTTCATAGATTTGCAAACATGAAAGACGACATTTTCATCGCCCACCCTGAAAGTGGGCTCAGCCGCTTCAACACCAACCAATGCCTTTCCCATTGCAAAGAAAGGTCTTCCCAAAATGATAGGGACTTCATAGTCAACTTCAAAATCAAAAATGACAAAATTCGCTGGAAATATATACTTGTCCACCCGGACAAGCACATTATCAATTATGCCAAAGGTCACTTCATCGATCGATCCTCCATTTGAAGTCTCATTGAGATCGGCCTAAGTTTCCAAATTCTCAAAGTCTTGAAGACCGAATATGGCATTAAATTTATGCTCTCCCCCAAATCATAAAGGGCCTTGGCAGAATCCGCACTTCCAATAGTGCAAGGATAGTAAACGCTTCGGGGTCTTCAAGTTTCAGGTCCATTGAAAGTACGATAGCACTGACTTGGTGAGTCATTTTTATTGTCTGATTGACCGCTTGTTCTTCACAAATCCTTCAGAAACTTGGCATACCCCGGAATTTTCTGAAGTTCCTCCACCAAAGGCACGTTAATAGAAAGGCTTTTCATCATGTCAATGAACTTCTTAAACTGATTCTCATTTATTTGCTTTGCTAGCCTATAAGCATAAGGCAGATGTGGCCCCGGAAAAGGTGCCTTGTCTTTGGGCACCACCGGCTCGGGCATGTCAATCATGTGTTCCCTAGACGGGTTCACAACATCTTGTATTTACACCTTGGCCTCATCAATAGCTATACTCACTTCATTGTTCACATTGTGCTCAACCACATCTTCTACTTTCAAAGGGCATACATCTTCTTGAAACCCAACATCATTTTTCACAACTTGCTTCTCTTTCGAGGCATTTAAATCTCCACATTTCCCAATTTTTGTTGTAACCGCCATCACATGATTGTTCCCACCATTCGGGTTCACTACCATATCACTTGGTAGAGCACCATTAGGGCGAGTATTCAACTAGTGAGAGATTTGGCCTAATTGCACCTGCAAGTTCAGATAGAGGTATTGTGGGAAGACAATTGAGCATCAGAATCTTTGTTCTTCTTTATCATTTGTTCGAACATTATTTTGATTCTTCCCATATCATTGCTCGAAGAACTAGAAACTTGAGATTGAAATGGAGGCGAATTGTTCGATTGTTGGTACATTGGTGTCCTTTGAAAGCCTTGCCCTGATTTCCTTGATTCCCATTATTCCATCCACTTTGATTGTTGTTGTTATCCCAATTGCTGTTACCATTCCAATTCCCTTGATTGCACTAATTGTTGTTGCCAAATTACCGCCTTGGTGTTTGTTCCAATTACCACCACCTTGTTTTTGATTTCCCCAATTTCCTTGGGGTCGCCACTGTTGGTTTGAAGAGTTGCCTCTATTGCCTTGATAGTTGTTTACATGTGCACCTCCTCACTTTCAATATCATAACAGCCACTTTGAAAGCAACCACAACCATTATCATATTGCTAAGAATTCCATTGAGATTGTTGCGCTCTTTTCCTTCTCTTATTGACAAACATATTCACACCTTCCATGGCATTGACTTGGCAAGGGTTTTGAACTTGTTGCAACTATACCTTCACCAATTGGTTCATAGTAGTAGTAAGCTCAACAATAGCTTGACCATGATCATGCAATTTCTTATGTAAATGAATAATCATAGGGTCACCTTGAGGTACATTTTCCCTACTCTTCCATGCGGAAGAAGTGCCTGCCATTTCATCAAGTATAGCACATGCCTCGTCATATGACAGTTTCATAAAATTGCCTCTGGCCAATTGGTTCATTGTGCATTATTGGTAGTATTTATGCCTCGGTATGAGGTTTGTTGAATCATGGCCTCAGTCATGTCATTATTGCGACGTTCGTTCACCATCTCCTATCCCTCTCCCAAATTTCATGCAAAGGTTCTGTTGGCTCTTGCTTACAGGCCAATATCTCATCTCGAAGTACCGACATATTCCCAGGTGAGAAGAATTTAGCAATAAACCTTTTTGCCAACTCATCCCATGTTGTGATGGAATGATTTGGGAGCCTCTCGAGCAAATATAATGTCTTCCCCCGAAGTCAGAACGGGAAAAGTCTCAATTTAATAGCATCTTCGGACACATTCGTCTGCTTGCTCCCCCAACATGTATTAATGAACCCTTTGAGATGTTTGCATGCATTTTGATCTGCAGCGCCTGTGAAATACTCACACTGCTCAAGTAAGGTCAACATCACATTGGTTATCTGAAAGTTGCGCGCCCAGATTTGGGATGGGAGAATAGCAATTGCATAGCCTTGGTTCGGTAATACTCTGGGATCCACACTTGGAGATGGCGGAGAAGGGTCTAGAATATTATCATTTGGATTAGCATTGGAATTTTGGCCTCTCCATTGTCCTTGAGGTGCAAGAGGCACCTCATCTTGCTCAAGATCATCTACCTCCTCCCCCGCTATCACATTTCCAAGAGGGTCATTGGAGTTGTTAAATTGCATATTAGTAGCTGAGTAGTGACACTAACAAGTAAGTAACAAATAAGGAAAGAAGAACAATATACAAAACTAACTAAGTAGATAGCCAAAATTGTTAGCTCCCCGACAGCGGCACAAAAAAGTGATCACCGCCTACTCCACACCACTAAATAGTAGCGAGAGATGGTCGTAATAGCTTTTACCCAATTTATGGGTCGGGATCGATTTTCACATGGAGATAGGAATGGAGTAGAGAATCTATTTAGGTTCGAATTGCGTGTTTGGTACAAATATCACATCTAACCATTTTTTGTTTTTCTTTATATTCTACTATGATCAACACTACAAGTTATAATTACAACTAAATTAAGCTAACTTTAAATTGCTACAAGTTGTATCTAATGGTAGAAAGGGCACTAGGGTAGTGACTTTCACCTAGGTGGCTAATTGACGGGTAATTTCATCTAATACGCAATTGACATGATTGGGGATATGTTATAATTGTTGCTCGATACAACACACTATACACTTCTCGATAGAAAGAATGGTTTTTCCCAATTGACTTTCTCAAGACCAATTGGGTATCATAATTGCCCAAACAACTAGGGTTCAAGTCGGGTAATTACTCTCTCGAGGTTTCACCCTTTAACTGGGACTATCAAATCTCTTCAGTCCATCCCAATTCCTTGTTGAGTCAATTTTGGAGACTTAGACTCTCTTTATCAAGAAGAGACCAAGTTAACTTAGCACAAACTAGTGTTTGCAACCACTAATTCATAAATTAATCCATAAAATTGACCCAAATAACAAACACCCATAGTCAATCTACCCTTAAATTACAACACCCATCAATTAGCGACACTAGGGTTGAGCCACAACCTTAGCTAATGGGTCTATCTACTCATGCTTGAAGATAAAATCAGAGAAATAAATGAAGAGAAAGACATATTAATTAATTACTAAAGTAAATACAATGATTCAATGATTAAAACTACGAAAAAAATGCCCAAATGGCTACAAAAGGTCTTCTGAAGAATGCAACTAAAGTCTAATAATTATCTGATGCCCTAAAATTTGAAAAAGGTTCTATTTATGCTAAGCTGGAAAAATTGAAAAAAATGTCTTTACAGGATCAGTGCGGACCATACAAAATAGTGTGCGGCCGCACTAGTGTCACACCCAAAAAATCGTAGGACTCGACCAGCGCTCAACCGAGTAAACTCCATGAGCAAGCCTGCTAGATTACTTCCTACCCAAACTACTTCATAAATAAAGAGGGGATATTATCTCATTTAATCAAACACTAAGAAATCTGCCGTTAGCAACCTTCATCTCATTTTCGCTAATTACTTCATTTGGTTTTCAAAAATATTACAAGTTTAATAAAAACATGCTTATCAAGTACCAACATTTATATCCCGGACTCCCAACATCAACCACCACCCACAATAGTCTACGAAGCCTCTAAATACAAGAGAGGAGTAATCGAGAAATGCCGGCAACAAGGCTCCGGCTAGACCTCAAAATGTATTAAGAATATGAACAAAAGATACACAACATGACCTCGAGATTGAGTAAGGCCTCTAAATACAAGAGAGGAGTAATCGAGAATTGCCGGCAACAAGGCTCCGGATATACCTCAAAATGAATTAAGAATATGAACAAAAGATACACAACATGACCTCGAGATGGAGTGGGGCTCACCAATACAGCTGAATGGAGGTAGAGTAGGTGCTAATGTAAGTGGACTAGAGTACCTGCTGTGGAATCAACTACAATCATAATACGAATGTAGCGCCCCCGGTAAAAGGGACGTTAGTGCCGTCGAATAGCACTAGTATGTAAGACTAAAAGTCCTTTTTCAAAATAGAATAACCATACAAGAAAAGAATCCGCAATCAGTAATTTAAGATCAAAAATATTCTAGCACTCAATTTTGAAACATGTAAGTCCTCTAGTTTATGAAAGTAATATATATAGTCCTTGGTTAGGAGATCACTAGCACCGATATTAGTTTTTCCACCTTCTTTGTTAGCACAGAGTCCAATCACGACCTGATCAGCTAGGTCGTTTCTTTAGAGACATGTACCACAATCACAATTTCCCGTTTTTGAATTCCCATGTCTTAAATTTCCAGATTTTTGAATACCAGCACAATACTACCATGTGTGCGGCATGGCATCCGATCACGCCCCGATCGGCTAGGTTGACTTCCTACATATGCCGTGTAGTTGGCATTATTAAATTACAATATTACAAAGATCATCCCAGTTAAGGGGAATAACCACGATCCACCCCTACACCGGCACGTGTAGTTTTAGGAGTGAGCCTTATGACCCACCCTTCCTCAGTGTTGCTAATGATACTCCCAAACACATATTTGATTTAATTTATTATTGCACACAGTTGTAGTACAAATACAAGTATACAAATATAGCACAAATGCAACCATGCTTACCTCATCATCTTTCACATTTTGTAGTTTTTATTAAAATTCGCAATCTCCTTCGATAACAGTATTTCTTTGGCCTTTGGGCTTTCACAAGATACTTCTTTTTCATGGCATGCAGGCCGTCATTGGTTTTTCATATTTTCATCCATTTATTTCCAAAGATCACCAACCAATATCAACGTACCAAATATTCTAGGAATTACGTATTTTCTAATTCAACAGATATAGAATAATCAACCATAAGGGATTCTTCCCAAAGAGGAATATGCCAACCGACAATTGTATTACACATTGATTTTATCTAAAAGGTGAAGCATTATCTAAAATAGCCACTTATGGTCATAGCTCAGGTACAAGACCTTTAGGCTATTCTACCTTTAGAAGTTAGTTCAAATGATTTGAGACTTATTTAATAACTGTTTCACATTTCCTTATTCGATTTATTTCTATATGTAATAACAGCTCATTAGCAAGTAGGCATAATCAATCAAGTCAGTTAGTACACACAAGAGCAACAAGGAGCATTAAACAGAGCAATTCTTCTCACCCAATTAGCATGCTAAACTTCTTTTAAGATGCGACTTGAGGCTATACAATTTTGGTAGGTAAACCACACTTAAACTTACAAACAATATGGAATTCAATTCCGAGAGAGAAAGATTAGCCTACATACCTCGATTAAGCTTTCATTAAGTCCGACTATACTCAGATATTCTTAGGAACGTCAATCTTTTAGGAGCATGACAAATCAAACCACAAATTAGAGAGGTGATCATAATTCTAGTTCATTTGAGCATATTTTCAAACACTAAGTGGGTATTATGCTTTTAAAATTATTTTGAGAGAGATACCACCATCCCTCATCCCATCCTTAGCTCAAGACCTAACAAAATACTCTTAAGAACTCATGCATGCAAGATATCCACTTCTATCTTCATCAATTGCTCTTCTAGTGGTCTATCCTAGTTATATCCTGAAATTAAGAGCTTGGATTATAGACCCTTACCTTCTAGGAAGATGACCTAGGTGTGACAAATCTTTAAGGTTTAAGGAATATCTTTAGGAGAAATGTGGATGAAGAACCTCATCTCCCTCTAGGACCCGCCCCCACCTCTAAATGTATAAAAAATGAGCCTAAAATAAAGGGTAGGGCGTAATATATTGACATGGGGTCGGGTTATAAAAATAGGGAAATTAACCCTCCAATGTCGGGTTTGCTATAGCAAAATAGACCGCAAAATGAGAATGTTGGCCGTATAATGCACATCAAAATCGATGCCAAAAACTAGGCTACACTAGCCTAGTTAGCGACAGAAATGCGACCGCAAAGTCAGAAATGCGACAAAATTTGCGGTCGTAGATTTGACATAGGATCTTATTTTTCAGCCTTTGGTAATTTGAGCGTAACATTGTGTAGAAATGTCCAAATAATGAATAGTTTATTTCATTTGAAACTAGACTCAAAGAGCTTAAATTTTATAGGTTTTTCATCACAAAAATCTTTATATAACTAGAGATATGATTATCCAAAGTGAGGTCTTGTGTGCACTCATTTACAACTTTCATCTATTATGAAAATTTTCAACTTGGCTTAGACTTAGGCCTCTCCTTAGACCCTAACTCACTTCTAAAATGACTCATACACTTATTAATATATGCAATTGATATCCATTATATCGTGAACCTCATTTGCACACAAAATAAAATAATTAGCCTATGTAGCACCACGAGAGCCTAGCTTACTTAGCGAAATTTTTTCTAGATCCTTACAACTAGGCTCTTGACTCTGCAAATTTAACTATCTGAACCCAGGCTGCGCGGACCGTATAGAATGGACCGCAGCCACGGAGGCTTCTATTGCAGTTTGCGCCGAATGGACTGCAGACAGCACAGGCTTCATTTTCTGAACTTGGCATCTCACTGAAGTATGGTTCTGCGGACCGCATAGAAAAGTAGTGTAGCCGCAGTGCCTTCAGTGAGGGCCACACAATATCTACTGTGGTCGCACTGCCTTGATTCCTGAAAATCCAAGTCTCTAAATCCCCCTAGTGCGGCTACACTAGGCCTGTTTCTCCTGGGTTTTGTCTTGTGTATGGTACTTGTGCCGCTTTCACTCTTTTTAAGCTGATCTTTGACATCTTGCCACTTTGTTGATCAAATATACAATCAAGCACAACTTATGAGTCTTTTGGGACTATTTTGTAGGAATTCATAACACAGCATACGCATAAAGCGGTATAAGATGCGTCAAAATCCCGAGTTATCAGTCTGCGCCAGAAATGTGCCACCGCAAAAGTCTCACCGCAGCCGCGATTGGAATTATGTGAACTGTGGTAATTGAGATTCAGAGAGTTCACATTCCAAGCCAAAATAAGGAGTGCAGTTAGCGGAAAAGTTAAGCTGCCGCAAAAATTCACTACGAGGCCGCAATGGAAATTATGAGCCCTGCGAAACAAACCTCAGCCCAAATCCAGAAGTCATAAATGCAGACCGTGGTTAGCATTACATGTCCGCTATAGCAAGAGTGCGGTCGCAGTTCGAATTACGTGGCCTGAAAACCTCCGCATGGGCATTTTTGTCCGCAAATATCAGCTTAGTCTAAATAGATCTTTTTGACATTTTTAGGTTAAGGTTTGTTCTAGCTGAGCACGTGAGACTGGGGGATATTCCATATTGGGCAATTTTCTATTAGATTCCTCTTTTAACATTAGATTTTTATCTTTTAATATAATATTATGGATTTTATCTTTATTTCATCTTTTATTTCTATTATTTCCATGAGTATCTAAACATATAGCTATGGTTGTTACCCAACCCTGGTGTAGGTATTTTATTGGTCTTGAATCTTAGGGCTTGAATGTGTATGGGTTCGTAGTATTTTGTCTAGTTCTTGCAAGAACTATTGAATTAGTGGTTGCAGACGTTGATACATGCCTTTATGACTTAGTCTCTACTTGAGAAAGAGAGACTACGTCTAGGAAAACTAGACTAACAATGAATTGGGGTTAACTCAAGAAACTAATAGCCCCAATTAAAGGGTTAAACCTAGAGATAGTAATACCAGACATGAGCTAAAATCACTTGAATTGCATGAATACCCATTTGGACTTAAGAAAGCCAAAGCCAAATTGAACCTAATCACTCAAACAACCGAGAGGCATAGAGTGTGTACCCAGGTGTGATAGATATATTACAACCCCAATTAATCACATGATTGACCTATATTCCTTCTACTCGTTAGATATCCACCTAGGTGGAAGTCACTACCCTGGTCCCTTTTAACCCTTGAAAATCTACAATAAAAACATAGTACTTAGTTTCAAACATTTCATGCTATAGAATAGAAGTATAAGTAGAAAACAAAACCAGCCATTTCTGGATGTGTAATTAAGAGGAAAACCCCCATCTAGACTTAGATATAAACATAATTCCAAGCAAATTAACTCCCTCTGGATTGGATCCCGACCTAGTTGAGTAAACCTGCATCGACCATCCTTGCTACTTATAGTAGTGTAGGCTTGGGCCCCATCAATTTTTAGATCCATTGCCGGGGAGTTAGATGGTTTAAGCTATATATTTGAGTATTTGTGTGTTTTATTTTTCTTTCCTTCCGTTTTTCTAGTTTGTGTGTGAATTGCTCTTAGGTACAAATGGCTCTTAACAATAAAGCCTTTGGAAATTTGGCATTAGGGAAGGAGGTAGATGACTATCACGTGGATGAGATTCAACCCGAACCTCAAACCCAAAGGAGAGGTCGACCTCCTCATGATAATACTCCAAACCCTCCCCCAAGCTCAATTGCAACAAGTTTAAGGGTCAAAACAACTGAATTCCATGGAAAGACTGAATATGATGAACAATAAAAGAAGGCTACAAGGTTACCATGTTCAAAACAATCAAGACCAATTTAAGCAAAGTGGTAGTGGGTCAATGGGGCAATGCTCCAAATAAACAACAGTGGTGGTCAAATCGAAATTAGGGAAATCAAGGTCAACAAGGAAATTTGAATTGTGGCAACAATAACAACAACCAAGGCAATTGGGGGAACAACAACAACAACAAAAATTAACGTAACCAAGGAAACCAAGGCAATTGGTGTGGCAACAACAACAGTAATTGGGGAGGCAATTAGAATCAAAGGGGTTGGAACAACACTAATCTAGGGAATCGGGGATTGGGCTTCCTCCATTTCTTTCATAAGGCCTTAGTTCTTCCAATATATGGGAAGTATTGAATCAATGTTCGAGCAAATGATGAAGAAAAACACCGACTCTGGTGCCCAATTGGCCTCCCACAACACTTCTATCTAAAACTTGTAAGTCCAACTTGGCCAAATTTGTTAAGCTTTGAATACTCGCCCTAAGGGAGAACTATCAAGTGATATGGTAGTAAACCCGAAGGGTGGGAACAATACGGGCCACACTATGGCGATGACTACAAGGAGTGGTAGAGGTGGAGTTGCTAGTACCTATAATCCAAGAAAGGTTATGAGTGATGAAATGTTAGTACAAGTGAGTGACGAGAATACAAATGATGAAGTGAGGATAGACAATGATGACAATGTGAAGGAGGCACAAAATGATGTGAACCCGTCTAGGGAACAAGTGATAGACATACCGAAAATATTAGTGCCCAAAGACAAGGATCCTTTGCCAAGGTCTCCTCCACCATATCCTCAAAGGCTTGAAAAATAAAACAATGAGAACCAGTTCAAGAAATTTATTGATATGATGCAAACTTTGTCCACAGATATGCATTTGGTTGAAGCTCTAGAACAAATTCTGGAATATGCCAAATTCATGAAAGACTTGGTAACAAAGAAGAGTTTAACGAACTGTGAAATGATCAAAATGACACATCAAGTGAGTGCTATTGTTCACTCTATGGTTCCAAAGTTAGAAGATCCCAGTGCCTTTACAATTCCATGCACTATTGGTAGTGTCAATTTCACCGAAGCTTTGTGTAATTTGGGGACAAGCATTAACTTGATGCCATTTTTTGTGTTAAAGACACCCAATACCCATATCCATGAAGTTACAATTGTTTGATAGGACAATGAAAAGGCATTAGGGACAATTGATGATGTGCTTCTTCGGGTCGACAAGTTCATCCTTCCTGCAAATTTTTTGATACTTGACTATAAGGTTGACTACGAAGTGCTAATCATATTGGTAGAACTTTCCTAGCTACAGGGATTCTTTAGCTGATATGGAAGCAGGGGAGCTCACCTTTCAGTGGGCGATGAAAATGTTGTACTCCATGTTTGCAAATCAATGAGGCAGCCTAAAAGCAACAAAGTATGTTCGTTTGTGGATGAAGACACTATTGTTGTGATTAATGTGGAAGACCTATTAGATGTTGTGTTGTTGAATCATGATGTATATGAGAAGGAAGTCATGGTTGAATATGTTAATGCTTTATGAGGAACGGCTTCATATCCATATGAGCCCCGAAAACTTTCCTTGGACCTTGAGAAACGGAAGACTCCACCAACAAAGGCCTCAATCGAGGAGGCTCCCATATTGGAGTTCAAACCTTTGAATTCACACCTTAGGTATGATTTCTTAGGCCCTTGTTCCACTTTACCTATTATTCTTTCCTTGTGCTTAACTAACGTGTAGGTAGATTCCACCCTAGTGGTGCTCCATAGGAGGAAAAAGACAATAAGTTGGACATTGGCGGATATTCGGGGTATAATCCCCTCCTTTTGCAAGCATAAAATCATATTGGAGGAAGATGCTAAACCCTCTGTGTAACATGAAAGATGGTTGAATGAGTCCATGCAAGAGGTTGTCAAGAAAAATGTTATCAAGTGGTTGGATGTTGGGATTGTCTACCCCATTTCTGATAGTTCATGGACTTCACTAGTACAATGTGTCCCAAGAAGGGGCATATTGTTGTTATAAATGAAAACAATCAGTTGATCCCCAAAAGAACTATCACCTGTTAGAGGGTATGCATGGATTATAGAAAGCTTAACAAAATGACTCGGAAAGACCATTTTTCCGCTTCCATTTCTTGATCAAATGTTGGATAGGTTAGCTAGACATGCTTATTATTGCTTCTTAGATGGGTATTCAGGATATAACCATATTATTATTACACCTGAAGACCAAAAGAAGACCACCTTCACTTGTCCATATGGCACTTTCGCATTCTCAAGGATGTCGTTTGGTCTATGTAATGCACCGGCTACTTTTTAGTGATGTATGATGGCAATATTCACAAATATGGGGGAGGACTTCCTCGAGGTTATCATGGATGATTTCTCTATTATGGGGGATTCTTTTGATGAGTGTTTGAATAATTTTGATAAGGTCTTGGCACGTTGTGAAGAGACTAACGTGGTGCTCAATTGGGAGAAGTGTCACTTTGTGGTTGAGGAGAGTATTGTCCTCAGCCATAAGATCTCCACAAATGGTATTGAAGTGGATAAAGGTAAAATTGAAGTGATATAAAAATTCCCTCCTCCAACTTCCGTAAAAGGAGTGAGCAGCTTTCTAGGTCATGCGGAGTTTTACCGTTGGTTCATCAAGGATTCTCAAAGGTGGTAAACCCATTGTGCAAGTTGTTAGAAAATGATAAAAGATTTATGTTCAATGATGGTTGTATGAAGGCGTTTGAGTTCCTCAAGTATAGGTTGACTACACTCCCATCATAACCGCACCAAATTGGAGCTTACCATTTGAGCTCATATGTGATGCTAGCGATGTGGGGGTAGAAGCGGTATTGGGAAAAAGAATCAACAAGATATTTCATCCAGTCTACTATGCTAGTAAGGCCATGAACGATGCCTAAGTCAATGACACGGTGACCAAGAACGAACTCTTAGCCATTATCATTGCAATGAAAAGTTCAGCACGTGTCTCATGGGTACCAAAGTGATTGTTCACAGCGATCACGCGGTGCTTCGTTATTTGATAAGTAATTAGGACTCAAAGGATAGATATATGAGGTGGGTACGTCTTCTACAAGAGTTTGATCTTGAAATCATAGACCGAAAAGGGACTGAGAATAAAGTGGCGGACTACTTGTCCCATTTGGAAGAGGAGGGGAGGCCCCACGATTTCTTTGAGAAAAATGATTCTTTTCCGGGTGAACACCTGTTTTACATATCTTTCACCGGGATTCCTTGGTTTAACGATGTGACTAACTACCTAGTGAGCGGAATTGCCCTGATTGAGTTCTCTTCAAACCAAAGGAAGAAGCACAAACGAGATTGCTTGGATTATCGTTGGGACGAGCCATATCTTTTTAAAATTTGCACCAATGTTGTTATTCGGAGATGTATTACAGAAGAAGAGATATTGGGTATTCTTGAAGCTTTCCATTCCTCACCCTATGTTGGTCACCATGGTAGGGCAAAAACCACTACAAAGGTCCTAAGTTGTGGATCCTATTAGCCCGCCTTGCACAAAGATTATAGTGGGCTTGTTAAGCGATGTGATGATTGCCAATGAGCCAGTGGGATTTCCAAGAAGAATGAGATGACTCTCAGCAGTATCCTTGAGATTGATATTTTTGATGTATGGGGCATTGGCTTTACGTATCCATTTGTGAATTCGTGTGGGAACACCTATATTCTTGTTGTTGTGGATTATGTTTCCAAATAGGTTGAAGTTGTGTCTTTTCCTAACAATGAAGCACGGATTGTGGTGGCTTTGTTAATGAAAAATGTATTCCCAAGGTTCACCACCCCAAGGGACATCATTAGTGATGGGGGTTCTCATTATTGTAACAAAAACTTTGATACTTCACTCTCTAAGTATGGTGTCACTCACAAGGTGTCAAATCCATATCACCCCCAGGAAAGTGGACAGGTTGAGGTCTCCAACAAGGAGATCAAGAGTATTCTATCCAAGACTGTCAATGCAAACCATACTGATTGGTCAATGAAACTTGATGATGCTTTATGGGCCTATATAACAGCTTACAAGACTCCAATTGGTATGTATCTGTATCGGTTGGTGTTTGGGAAAGCATTTCACCTCCCGGTTGAATTAGAGAACAAACCCATGTGGGTGTTGAAGAAGTTCAACTTAGAGTAATTTGTAGTTGCCAATCTTCGGATGGAGCAATTAAATGAACTTGATGAGTTCCGGTTTCATGTTTACTCCGGTTCATCCTTGTATAAGGACAAGATGAAGTTCCTACATATATGTATATCTGGAACAAAGAATTCAAAGAAGGTGACCTTGTTCTCTTATTCAACTCTCGGTTATGGATGTTTTCGGAAAAGCTAAAGTCAAAATGGAGTGGTCCCTTTGAAGTGGTGCATGTAACTACTTTTGGTGCTCTAGATTTGAAAACCAAGAATGGTGAGATCTTTCGAGTCAAAGGGTACTGAGTGCAACACTACCTTGGTAAGATTGATGATGGCCGCATTATGGCTTTGATCCATTTCAGGTAAATATGGTAACATACGTCATGACACGACATTAAATTAGGCGCTTCTTAGGAGGCAACCCATGTGCTTTTATTTCTTTTGATTTTCTTCTTAGATAAGGCATTATGTTAGACTAACTGGTTCGGAAGTGTTTGTAGGAAATTAGTTGTGAAGTGCAAGAAACTGATAAGGGAGAAAGTTGGCTAGGTGACAAAAGTTTGTAGACCACGCTCGAAATTTTGCGGACCGCGTGACCACTTTGCGGCCACACAAGTTTGACGCATATCACATAATTAGTTTATGGAAAATTCCAACTCTTTGTAGTTGGCCTATCAACGTCCCTTCATTTTTCGTGGCCGCGTCCATATTTTCACAGACCACGTAAATTTGGCTATCGTTGTTAATATTTTGTGGGCTGCAACACTGTATTTCAAGCATCTCTGCAAAAAGTTAACGAGTGCAGACTGCGATAAAGTTTCATGGGCACACTCAGGCGAGTCAGCGGGTCCCCTAGGTCTAAATATAAATAGTGGTTCTTGAAACATTTTATACTTTACAAACCATAACTGTTCGAACACACCTAAAGTACAATTCACTTATTCTTGCTCTCGTTCCCATCTCACTCAATTCAAGTATATATTTCCCACATTATTCAGTTGGTATGTTCAATTCAATTGTTTGATTTTATTTTTTTTTCTTTTCTATTTGTTTTAGTTTTCCTTTTGGATTGAAGGCACGCCCTAATGAAAAATTATGGATTCGTTGTTGCTTAAATACATGAGGGTAATGCTTGTTTGCCTAATGGGGGCTGGGTTAGTAACTTTGAAAGTTTAATTGCCATGATTTTGTAATCAGTGAAAACCCTAGTTATCGGTGTTCTTCAATGTTAATTTCAATTGATTTTCGCGGTCGCAGTCCGCGATAGGGTATGTGGTTGCATCCAAAACTTCATGGTCCATGACACCCTAACTTCAAGGCACTGAGGGATGTTCAGCCATCACAGCTGTGGTCGGACCTTCGCGATCGCGTCCATGTTTTTGCGGTCCGCGCTTCTAAACTTCAAAGAGTTCATCAATTGCTTCCGTGGTTGCATTTACTTTTATGTGGTCCATGATGGGTCATTTGCGGCTGCGGTCGCATTTGATCAAGTACAGAGAGTCAGTGGTCTGATTCTGACCTCTTCGTAATCGTGATCACTTTTGCGCGGTCCATGGTGGGCATTTCGTGGCGTGCTCACTTTTCTGCGGTCTGCGGTGCCCTGTTCTAAAATGTAGTGTTGCACTTCATTCGTACTATTTTAAAATATGCTTGAAGCTCTTTTCTTGATTATATTTCACTACTTGTATATTGCGAAAAACGGTCTGTTCCAGAGGTAGAGGTAATACATCTAATGAGAGGGTAGAACCCTTCCAAGGCAGGGGTAAAGGCAAGATTAAGTTACCCCTAGCAGTGCAAAAATCTATCAGCAAGTTAATATGCTCCATCAAAGTTGTGGATAGAGTTGTGGACCATTCTGACACCAGTGAATATATCTATTCCCAAGAAGTTTCGGAAGAAGGCACTGTGCCAACACATGTTCCCACATAATTCCAGGTTAGACTTCATCTGGTTGATGAACCTAACTCCTCTTCTAAGTTCTCTGATTGCTTAGAGGAAGGTAGTGAGGCTTCAGCACCATCTTCCCCACTTGCTACAACTTCAGCCTCACCAATTGCCCCTTTTACTACTAATGATGATGATGAGGTCCCGGATGATGAGAGAGGGGGTGATAAAAATGTTTGGGGGTTGGCCTGGTCCAGAAAGCCTGAGGTGCGGGCTGATAGATTCATGATCAAGATAGCATATATGAAATTTTGGGAAAGGTGTACCCAGAGGTCGCTTACCCTTGAGCGATACTTCATAGAGAGAGACCTCCTTCCCCACAATTCAAATGTAATGAGGCCGTTTCAGGAGAGAAAAGAGTGGAAATTCTTCACTAGCAAAGTTCCAGATGCAAATTAGTACTTGTCAAGAGTTTTACACCAATGTTGCCCGCATAAAAAAGGGCACCACTGTGAGAAAGGTCCGGAACTTGAAGATCCGATTTTGTGGCCACACTTCGAATGAATATGCCGGTATTGAGGATGTGGAATTCATGCAATACTTGGAGAAGCTGGCACTAGATGAAGTAGCCCGTCTATGGCTAGCAGAGATATTAGCCCCAGGGAAGACACCAATATGATTCATAGATGAAGTCCTAATATCCAGAAACACCCTAAGCTTTGAAACCAAAGGATGGTCCACATTTGTGTGCAGCCGCTTGGACCTGTGTCAACATGATAATGTCCTCCCACTCACTCAGTAAATCTTGATATCTTCCATCATGGCGAGGTATCCAATTAATGTGGGGAACCGCCTGTAATATCACATCTCCAAGGCAGTTGGGAAAGAGGAAAGGTCATATCCCTACCCCAACTTTCTCACTACGTATTTCGAGGAACAAGGAGTTGAGAATAAGCATTATGAAACAAAGACAAAGACTAAAAATCCCTTCTCCTAGTATAGCCTCCAAAGACCGGACAACCATAAAGCAAAGGGTAAAGCCACTATCTCTACTGGCATGTCTGAAGAGCCAAGGGTAGTAACCACCTGGTCAGAGATCCACAGTAGGGGGATCTTTAGCTGCCATGACTCCTCCTACATCCGGGCTATCCATCATAGTGCCGTTATCTGTACCCTCATCTTCCACTTACCCTCATACAATACCGCGGATTTCTCAGACATTATCCTATATCAATAACTGGATGCATGTAGCTACATCAAAGACGTCTGTCTTATCAAGTGCAGTAGCAACACATTCAGCCCCAACACAGCTTCAGGTACCTTTATCATTGGAAGGAGCTTCTGGACAACCAGAAGAAGCTAATGTACAACAAGAAGAAGATCCTAGACACTTTGGATACACATGGAAAGGCTATCAAGGATCTTGGCAAGCAAGTGAAGAAGACTCGGCCCTTAGAGGATTCACTGGAGCTGCTGAAGAAGGAGGTAGAGAGGTTTACTTCTGCTTGAGACATCCCACTAGACCTGCTCATGGAGGAACAAGTCCTAGCAGCATAGGCATCAAAGCATGAGGCACCAGCAGCTGGCTAGTCTGAAGAGCTGGCTGCCACTACACATAGTTCTGAGGAGATGATCCAGATGCTCTGCTCTGTGGTCCCCTAGTCCCAGGATTTGAAGATCCAGTTAGAGGACCCGTAGAGAGCTGGTGATCTTATGTAGTCCGAGGGCCCCACTCATGTGCCTGAACCAATTTAGACCACATAGGAAGCTTTTATTTTTGCTCTCTAACCCTTTCCTTGATCTTATTTTGATATTAGCATTGAGGAAAATGCTATCTTTTATTGGGGGGAGGGGGTGGCCCTTTTTGATTTGGTGATGATTTGATGACATTTGTATGTGATAACTATGATACTATTTTCTTTATCTTTACTTCTCTTTATTTTCTCTTTTGGTATATATCGTTACTTTTACATTTTGGTATGTATATATTTTTATCAGTTGA
Source organism: Nicotiana benthamiana (assembly GCA_034376525.1). Classification (NCBI taxonomy): domain Eukaryota; kingdom Viridiplantae; phylum Streptophyta; class Magnoliopsida; order Solanales; family Solanaceae; genus Nicotiana; species Nicotiana benthamiana. The sequence continues at coordinate 71,768,389 of CM067323.1, read as the reverse complement.
TGTATATATTCATTTTCATTTATGAATTTATTCGCTAGACTTTAAGTTTGTATATATTCACTTTGATTTGTGTAGTTTACTTCTTAACTTCTTCCGCAATTTACTTCATAGCTTCTTATTTCCTTTAGTAGTTTCTTTTAAAGTTGTTAGCTTCTTTTTAAGTTTATGTTGACCATAAAGTTTTGGTTTTCTTAAGGCCACGGTTCTTTCAAAAGGTGGATGTTATGTGAATCGGGTGTCTCTTTTCGATGATGGATGGCGTGACAACCTTATTAAGGGATTGAGTCCATTTTCTTTAAGTTTTGGTGTAAACACTAGTAATGAATAAAAGTGTCTTAGGACAGACTTCACTTGGGCCTAACACATTTACCTTCGACCTTATTGTTAGAAACAAGTTGGTTGGCAAAGGATAATTCTAGTTGTGAACTGTGGACTCTTGTGTTGACTAAACAATCATCGAGTGGCTTCTTGGAGCCATATATGATGCTCAATCTTAGCTAGGGTTGTTGTGGGCCCTCAACTCTGTTCTCTTTAATAATACAATGGCTTCATAGGTGAGGTATTGAATTGCAAGTCCAAGTTCCGTGCCAACAAGTCTAGAACTCGCCCTGAGTGTTTGTCTAGGAAATATTCTAAGTGTAGCTCGACATAAGAAATTATCATAGGCTCTTGTTAATCCAATTAAAAAGTTTAAGGATCCTACCAATATGATATCCCTAGTAAACCCCTTTAAGCCGAAGCGCTTTTTCTTTCAGTAACCGTGTTACAAGTCTTTATCTGTTCTATAATTACCCTCTCTTGGTACCCGATCTTTCTTTGGCATTATTGATAGACAAGTAGCAGAATCATAAGTTTGGGGGATATATGAGAAATGTGAAAGTGATAAAAGGAACAAAGAACAAAAAGAAAGGAATAAAAGGGAATGCAAAAGAAAAGAAAGAAAAGCCAAAAAGAAATATATCAAAAAGAAAGTGAATACGATAGAAAAGTGAAGGAATTCAAAGAAAGCAATGATGAAAGGCATGGAATGATTAGAAAAGGAGAAAAATGACCGTCATAAGCAAGAAAGAGTGACAGTGTGTCTCTCGAGTTCCCCTAAGGAAGGAGAAAAAAACTCAAAGAGTCAAGAAAGTATGAGCCGAAACGAGAACATAGAGTACTTAAGAAAAGATGAAACCATCATAGGCCAATTAGTCGTACCTTGATCCAAAAGCCTTCATTACATTCCCGCAAAATCCTTATATGATTTCGAGTTGAGTAAGCTTACATTAGTGGTAATGTACATAAGGGGAAAGATTACGGTACTTAAAGCCAGACTTGTGACATTCCCTTGAGAGAGATGAGCGTACTTCTCCACAATCCTTGTTTTGAGTGCTACAATCTAAAGTGAGATTTGCTTATGGAGAGTAGAGGAGGAAGAGTTTGGGTTCCACAATGACCTACGTAATAGAGAGAGTTTCTTTGGTGAATTAAATCAACTCTTGATGCTCTAGTGTCGCATTAGAACTATGGTACTCAAAAAGGTTTTGTGTTGTTGACAATCCATTTGTGTTGAGAGTAATTGTTAGCCCAAATTGATGCATGATTGATTCACACTAGGGCAACTAAAATTTCCTGCAGTTTTGTTACCTTATTTTCTTGAGGACAAGCAAACGCTTAAGTTTGGGGAGTTGATAAGTAAATATTTTAACCTATTATTTGCTCTTCTTTACTAGAATTTTGGACCTAAAATGCATGAAGGTATTCCTGAAAAACTAATGTAATATGATTGCTTGCAGGAATTGATCAAAATGAGTCAAAGGAGCCATAATTAACTCTTGAAGGAGTCAAATCTGAAAAAAAAACCAAGACTGGGCGAGGAGACCTGAAACGCGGACTGCACAAATATGGTTGCCCGCGGAAGCCACAAAGCGGACGCGATCACAAATACACGGTCTGCGAAGTGAAGAATCAGAGAGTAAATTTTTAAGGACAACCGTTGAGCGAGGTTGGCGCATCAAATGTATAGCTACGAAAGTCTCACTGCAACCGCAATTGGAATTTTGCAGACAATAATGGATGAGATTCAGAGAGTTCACATTCCACGCAAAAATAAAGAATGCGGTCCGCGATAGAATTACGTAGCTGTGAAAATTCATTGTTTGGCCGTGAAGGAAATTATGCGGCCTCTGAAACAAACCTCAGCCTAGATCAATAAGTCAAAAATGTGGACCGCAGTCAGTATTACTCATCCGCAAAAATAAGAATGTGGCCGCGGTAAGAATTATGCGGTTGCAAAACCTCCACATGGGTATATTTGTTCAAAATTTTCAACTTAGCATAAATAGATCTTTTTGACTTTTTTAGGTTATGTTTTGTTCTAGATGAGCACGCGGCACGCCTGGATATTCCATTTTGGGAAATTTTATATTACATTCATCTTTTGACAATAGATTTTCATCTTTTAATCTAGTATTATGGATTTCATCTTTATTTCATCTTTGATTTCTGGTATTTCCATGAGTAGCGAAATACATAGCTAGGGTAGTGACCCAATCTTGGTGTGAGTATTTGATTGGTCCTGAATCTTAGGTCTTGAATGTGTATGGGTTAGTAGTATTTAGTCTAGTTATTGCTAGAACTAACTAATTTCAAACACTAATTCATCCATTTATGACTTAGTCTCTACTTGAGAAAGAGGGACTAAGTCTAGGAAAACTAGACTAACAAGGAATTGGGGTAATCTCAAGAAATTGAAAACCCCAATTAAAGGGTTAAATCTAGAGATTGTAATACCCAACTTGAGCTGAAGTCACTTGAATTTCACGAATACCCATTTGGACTTGAGAAAGCCAAATTGGCAAAATTACTCAAACTACTGAGAGGTATAGAGTGAATACCCCGGGTGTGATAGCTATATTACGATCCCAATTAATCACATGATTGCGCTAGATTCTTGCTACCCATTAGATATCCACCTAGGTAGAAGTCACTACCCTAGTCCCTTTAAACCGTTGAAAATCAACAATAAAAATATATTATTTAGTTTCACATATTGCATGCTATATAATAGAAGTAGAAGTAGAAAACAAAACTAAACATTTCTAGAAGAGTAATTAAGAGAAAAACTCGCATCTAGACTTGGAAATAAACCTAATTTCAAACAAATTAACTCCTTGTTGATTCGATCACGACCTAGTTGGGTATAAATGCATCGACCATCCTTGCTATGGACCTGATCAAACTCCGCCCGCTTTGCTAGTTCCTCAAGCATCTTTATTATTTCGTGGTTAGTTCCGGGTTCAACTTATCCCCGCCTTTAAGAGGTTAATTTATTTCTTTAAGTATTTTCCTGGGATGGTTGAGGCTCAACTCTTCTAGGGGAACGAATTTGGTTCTGTAACTAGGCTATAACCATCTGTTCAGCTTGCAACATTTTGAAGATTGCCCAAAAAAAAATTTCCCATCACCTTCACTGTCGTGCGTACCCCGAGCTGCCAGTCAAACACCTCTACGGACACTGTTCTCTAGAATAGGAAAGTTTGCGTCGGTGGCCACATGTGAGTTGGCATCGATTGGTCCGCGATTTGGACTCCATTAGGGTTAATAGGGGGAACCTCTTTGCTGGGTACTATATTATTATTCTAACCACGGAATCCAAACTCAACATTAACGTTCAAGTGAGAAAATTGAGAGTTTGACATTCATAAATTTGACCTGAATTACAATATCATAGAAAAAGCATAAAACATAATGCATTATGAAAATTCGTATCAAATTATGGTGGGTGCCAAGCTATTTAACCTTGAAAAACGGATAACAAATGAATTTATATATGGTTTTAAGGATACTTGGATTATTAAATACAAGTTATTAATTATATTAGATTAAGAAAATAAAAGATATATAAAATGGTCAAACTAATGATTAAAGTGATCTCGGGTTCGATTAATGGTTCCATAAAGGACTTGCCTTCAATCCTGAGCATGCACTTATGAAAAACTGATGAACGAAGATAAAACTTTGAATAACTAAGAGAATAGAGGTAAATTTCCTTGGCTGCGTGTTTACAATATTTCTGATGAATAATAAGCCTCCCCTTTATATAGTAGGGGCATTTTACCCTAAGTACAATCCTAATAAAGGTAAAAATCTTTCATTTTGCTAATCACTCTTTTTCTGCCAATACGGGCCAAGATTCATATCGTGATATCCGGTTGGGCATGGACATCACCACCCTTTGTTAGTCGCATGCAGTTGCCTGGTAATGCTCTCCGAGGTCTTGAGGCTCGAATCGGTCATGAGGATGTGGCCCCGATTGCCCCAAAGGTGGGTGGTTTAGTTGAGCGCTGATACGAGAGGCTCTTTTTCTGACTCTGATGCCTTACGGTCACGCTCTTGATTTGTCTACCTCACTAGGAAATTGAGGTGATCTGTGGGCTTGGTTTTACCCGTATAAGCACCTAAAATAATAAGTGATCCCCTATGTCTGTTATCAGATGTATCTGATGTTTATATTGTAAATGCTTTTAGTTTTGATGCTCAAGATATCGTTATTAAAAGTCATACTTAAAAGTGAACGCGGTTTCTCCTCCATCACATGAAATTTTTTTTTTAAGCAATAGTAGACTAGGTATCACAAAATGTTCATAGGGATTCTTGTCTTGAGAATGATTTAACTTTTCAAGAAATCTCCTCGACAAAAATATCATCGGTAGAACAACTTACTATAGCAATTTATTCCAGCACAACTAGATAGAAAGTAATATAGTTATGTCAAATATTACAAAGATTATGAATAATTCTCAAAACTCCAAACAATGGATTCATTTTTGAGGTCCAACATATCTTTTTGCAGCCATGTTCTCGAATATCGTTGGAAATTTTAGGAAAAATCTTATTTTATACCCATTAAGATAAACTATTTACTCTTTAATACCTAAATCTAAACTATTTACTTTTCCTATCTATGCATCCCAAAGTATTTACCCAGCCCACCCATTAGTTATTTTCCTTCTCATTTGATATACAGAATACTAAAACACACGCTTCAGTTTTGCAAGATTACCTTGTAGTGGACTTGAATGTATCTACTTCTTCTCTACAAGATCGATCTTCATTAATAGGGTCAACCCAAGCCATTGCTCTATCTCTTTTTCTTATGATTTTTGTGTGTATATGAAGATCCACCATTATTGAGCTTGAAGCTCATGAATTTGAAATTTTATTTTTAAGATTTATTGTTTCATTCAACGTGGATGCTTTGAAATATTACTTATAGTACCTTCGAGTAAGCTTCCCAAATCTGGGTTTTTATGTGTGTTTGAATACCCACCATTGCTAACTTGAAGCTCAATTTTTTTTGGAAGATTTCTTGTTTGATTCAAAGTGGGTGTTATTAAATATTGTTTATAGTACATTCAGGATGCTCATACTGAAATTTGCACATTTGAAGCTGATTTGAGGTGATTGAAAACGAATCTTGTGGCGATGTTTCCCGTCATCTCATGAGTTACTGCCCTTCTTTCCACATATATGATTCTTCATGCTTCGATATATATATTTGGTGTGATCGAGTCGATTTGGATTTGTTTTTGTGAGAAATGAGACACTTAGTCTCTTTAAGGAAGGTTTATTTTGAAAAAGTCAACCGGATGTTGACTTATGAGTTAGAGGGATCGGATGTGATTTTCGGTGATTCGAGTAGCTTCGGGGGATAATTTGTGAGTTAGGAGCGTGATTGGAAGTGGATTTGGAGGTTCGGTGTAGAAATTAGCATATCTTGGCGAAGTTAGTATTTTAGCAATTTTTGGTTGGTATGTGAGATTTTTATCTAAGGGTCGGAATAGAATTTTGAGAGTTTCAGTAGCTTCGCTAGGTGATAGGTCATTCAGAGGTGATTTGGTCGGGTTTTTTATCGAATTCGTATTTCGGAAGATTTCGAAGAACTTAGGCTTGGATTCGATGGGAATTGATGACTTATGTGTTGTTTGATGTGTTTTTTATGATTGGAACGAGTTTGGGTGATATTTTAGGATGGGTTTGCACTATTGGTTGAGGTCCCGGGGGACTCGGGGTGATTTAGAATGCTCAAACGGACCAATTCTAGCATTTGGATGTTGCATATTTTCCAATTGAAGTGTTGCAGAAATTTGGTCATTGCGATCGCGGAGGGGTGTCGCGATCGCGTGGAGGAAAATTTGGAGGTTAGAAATTTGTTCATCGCGTTCACGACCAGTGGTGCGCGATTGCATAGTGTTGGAAGGCAAAGGTTCACGTTCATGAAGGAGGTTTTGAGGTTCCGTAACATCTGTTCTTCGTGTTCGCAGCTTAAGGCTCGTGTTTGCATAGTTGTACTATTTAGAGAATCACGTTCTTGGGTGAGTCACCGCGTTCGAGAAGGTAAATTCTAGTCTGAGGTAAGTTGTTCATCGAGAACGCGAGAGAGCCCTGGGGTTGCATAGAGTAAACATCACCTGGGCAGAATGGTTTTTAAAGACATTTCCTCCGCGAGTCTACGTTAATTTCCACCATTCTTGGGCATCTTTTGAAAGCTATTGGACAGGAATTGAAGAGGGTTTCGACTGGGATTGATTGGAGGTGAGTCGTATAATCTAAAAACATGATTTAATTGTAGAATCAACCTAGAAATTCATGAAAATTTAGAAAAAGGGGGAAGAACTAGGGCTTGAGCTCTGATATTTTAACTTGAATTTTGATGGATCATTTGAGCTCAAATTTGGGAGATCTTGATATGTATAGACTCGTGGAGAGATATGAAATCTGTTGATGTAAAAATTTCAGAGTTTCCAGAAGTGGGCCCGGGGCTCGGGTTTTGCCAATTTCAGGATTTTTGATATTTTCAATTATTTTCGATTGGGTATTGTTCCCTGAACATATTGTGACATATCCATTGTGGTTTTGCTCAGATTCGACACGCGAGGTGGCCAATTTGAGAGGCAAGGAAATAGCGAGCTAGAGTTTTGGTCGGCTTGAGGTGAGTACTGATTGTAAATTATGTCATGAGGGTTTGAAACCTCGAATTTACACAATGAAGTGCTATATTGAGGTGAAACATGCGCCTAATGATATGCTTGAGGTCATTTACTATTAGGGATTGTGACTTGGTCCGTACCGATTGATATTTTTTTACCGCGTATTTGACTGAGATTTGTTTGTTTTCACCATGATTTGGGGCTTATTTCCATATTTAGGCTCAATGCCAACTATTTGAATCTTTTGTGGACTTTTATCACTGTTTCCTGACTAGTTTGATATACTACTTGAACTCAACCCTATTGAACTTTACTGTTTTACAAACTCAGTCACTTTTAATCGAATTTGAGACTTAAGATTATTAAAAATGTTGTTTGAGCTGAGCACTATTGATTTACTGATGCCCGAGGGGCTTGTAATGATTTTTTAGACTGAGTGAGGCCGAGGGCCATATGTGAGGATATGCTGAGTGATATGAGGCTGAGGGCCTCAGTTATTTGATTTGCCACGAGATGGCTTGATATAGAGCTTGGGCTGTAAGGGGCCCCTATGGAGTCTTCACCCCACAGTGAGGGTGGGTACCCATATGATTTGGGAGTGAGCCCGAAGGGCTGATATTATACGGAGCTACTGAGAGGGAACTCGAGGGGATTATATTATGCTGAGTGACTGATACTTGGCCCGAGGGGCTGATACTGTACTGAAAGGTTGATACTGAGCTCGAGGGGCAGATTTTAGTTTATTACTGGCTTGTTGAAAATATTTGTTTTTGACTGTTGTAAAAGAAATTTTATTTGATTCTTTACTGTCTTCTTGTTTTAGTGATTTTACTGCCATAATATAGTATTATCTTGTGCCTTTATGTGATTTCGAGCTTTCAGTCAATATTTATAATTATTACTTACTGGGTCAGAGTGCTCACATTACTTTCTACACAGTGTAGTAGAGTCCGCACCTGAGCGGTGATTCCTTCCGGACCACGCGGTGACTAGTAGGGACAAGGTAGCTGTTGACGTCTGCACCCTAGTTTCTTCCTTATCTTCTATTACTTATGTTATCCTTAGACCTTTGTATTATATTCAAGACTTTGTAGACTTGTAGTAGACTCTTTAGTAGCTCATGACTTGTGACACCTCGGTTTGGGCTATGTCGGGATGGTTTCCCTATTTTATCGCTTTATTCTGCAATGATGGCTATAATAATCATGATTTAGAATTATTTAAGCTAAATGATTGCTAAAAGAGGTATTTCATCCTGTTTGGCTGGCCTTGTCTTCTCGAGAGGCGCAATCACGATCGAGTTTGGGAATTGGGTCGTGACAAGTTGGTATCAGAGCCTAGGTTACATAGGTCTCACGAGTCATGAGTTGGTTTAGTAGAGTCTCGCGTATTGGTATAGAGACGTCTGTATTTATCATCGAGAGGCTACAGAATCTTTAGGAAAACTTCATATTCTTTAAATTCTAGTTGTGCGACTTTGCTTATCCGAGTACTAAACTTCTGTATTCTATTCTCTCACAGATGGCAAGGACTCGCGCTATCGGACGAAGCAGATGACCACCAGTACCACCCACCGAGGCCACCAGAGGCCGCGAACGCGGTCGTGGTCGTGGTAGAGGCAGAGCAGCGAGGGCAGCACCTGGTGATCCACCAGCTGCCCCAGCTCAGGATCAGGCTCCACCTGTAAATACTCCAGCAGCACCTGTTCAGGCACCAGCTGTACCCATCGTGATTCTAGGCCTTCATGAGGCCTTGGCTCCAATCTTTTCTGTTTGCACTAGCCTGGCTCAGGCAGTTTCAGCCACTACTGCAGGAGCTACTTCACAGGTCTGGGGAGGCAATTAAAGCCCCGCTGCTCGCACATCTAAACAGGTAGTGCAGGGATTGCAGATACTGGGAGCACCTCCAGTTTAGCCGATTACACCAGTTCACGACTTTGTGGTTCCAGTTATGCCAGACAACAAGCATTGTCGTCTTGAGAGGTTTGGTAGGCTCCATCCTCCTTTATTCAGTGGTGCTCAAGGCAAGGTTGCCCATAGTTTTCTCGACAAGTGTCAGCGTATGCTCCAACCAGCAAGGATTCTTGAGTCTAATGGTGTGGCATTTACCACCTTTCAGTTCATTGGGGCTGCCTTCACTTGGTGGGAGGTGGATGAGAGGCGTAGGCCGGTGGGTGCAGCGCCTTTGACTTAGCAAGAGTTCTCGGCTCTCTTCTTAGAGAAGTATGTACCACAGTCCCATAGGGAGGAGCTACGTAGGCAGTTTGAGTGGATTCAACAGGGAGGTAGGAGTATGTTTCAGTTTGAGGCGAGGTTTTCTGAGTTGGCTCGTCATGCCTCCTGGATAGTTTCGACAGATCGTGAGAGGATCAAGAGGTTAGTGGATTGTCTTAGTTATTATCTCTATATTATGATGACTAGAGAGAGAGTATTGGGTATTTCATTTGATGATGCAGTTGATATCGCTCGTGACATTGAGACAGCTCACCGGCTGAATAGAGAGGAGATGGAGGCCAAGAGGCCTCGAGGTCTGGCAGTTTCAGTGGTGCTCCATCTTAGGGCCAGTTCCAGCATGGTAGAGGTTTTTCTTTCAGGCCTCCTCGGTCGGCCCATCCCGAATATCGTAGGGCATCTTTAGGCCATGGTCATCATGGGTTTCAGTATGGCCAGTCTTCACTTAGTGCCATTCCAGCTCAAAGTTCATCTCGTGCCCCGTCTATTCAAGGTTCTTCCACGCCGAGTGCATCAGCTAGTCACTTCGGTGAGAGGGGTTCACTTCAGTCCCTTTCTCCAGCACTCGGGAGTTGATATGAGTATGGAGAGTTTGAACAGATGTGGAGGCAGTGTCCTTGTCGTGATGCTACTTCATCTCAGTAGAGGAGTCAGCCCTCGTCTTCTGCTCCAATTTCTTCACCACCCACCCAGCCAGCTAGGGACAGAGGTTAGACAACCAGGGGTCTCCCTAGAGGTGGAGGTCGATTAGGCAGTGGTTCGGCTTGTTTTTATACTATTCCAGGCACGACCAATGCTATTACTTCAGATGTTGTCATTACATGTATTGCTACAGTCTGTCACATAGATGCCTGTATATTATTTGATCCTGGTTATACATATTCTTACGTGTTTCCATATTTTCTCGTTATTTGAGTATGCCCCGGGAGTCTCTTACTTTTCCTGTTCATGTATCTACCCCAATTGGCGATACTGTTGATGTGAACCGTGAGCAACAGTCATGTGTTGTGATTATTAGGGGTTTAAATACCCAAGTTGCTCTATTCTATTTGAGCATGGTTGACTTTTGAAGTGATTTTGGCTTTGGATTGGTTATCTCTATGTCATGTTATTCCAGACTGTCATGCTAAAACAGTCACTTTGGCTATGCCGGGTATACCTGTGAGCACGTGACTTTTGTCCTATATATGAGTTACTCCCAGAAAATTCAAAAATAAATTAATTTTTGTTTGTTTGCAATTGTTGCGAATTTTCTGTTATTTCTCTTGTATTATTTTCACTTTTATATGACATGTTTATTTGTTAAATTAATAAATGGAAAAAAAAAATATATATATATATATATATATATATATATATATATATATATATATATATATATATATATATATATATAAATATGTCGCATTTGCATTTATAATTTAATTCTACAACTAGGAGTAATCAAGTTCGTTGCACAAAATGAAAATCATAAAAAAATAGGCATCTTTTGGATTTTTAGCCTTTAAAGTCCAAATTACGTGATTGTGTTTTAATTGATATTTAATTTTTAGATGATAATTATTATTAGGAGTTAATTAGTATTTTACGATAATTTTGGTTGTCATAATTTAATCTTAGCATTTTAGTTTTATTAATTAGTAAAAGAAAATGAGAGAGCATGAGTGGGTTTTCTCTCGGCGCATTTTAGCACCATCAATAAAACAGTTCCCTTCCCCTTCCGGCGCATTTTAGCAACCGGAATTGCTGCCGGAAATGGCTAGGAAACGGCGTAATAATGCTCCAACCGTCAATAGCAACCCTCCAAAACTTGTCACACCTGAACATGGCATCACTACTACTCTAGAACCTCTCACATTTGGGAATTTTCTTCCTCAAAAATCTAATGAGCATGTAATACCAGCTGCAAGTGTAAAAGGAGATGGTATGGTGACTGATAATACAGCAAGGCGACTGCAATTCTCAGAGATAATGGCACAAGAGGAACATGCAAAAGCAGATGCAGTGATCGAAGAACATGCAAAGCCAAAACCAACAGTAGCAGTTATTGAAGAACATGCAAAGCCAAAACCAACAGCTGCTGAGATTGTTAGAGGTAATCGCGATGTGAATATGGGGAAATCATTATCCTTTGTTCCTCCTACTATGCGAGATGGTAGGAAAATAGTTACCATCTGTGAAGAAGATCTGAAGCCTCAATTGGAGTATTGGCAAAATTCACTGATTGGCTTTGTGATTGGTGATAGGCCTAATGAAAAAAGCATGGAAAATTTTGTAATGCATGTATGGAACTTTGTTGCTAAGCCTCAAATTTTGATTCATGCTGAAGGATATTGTATCTTTCGATTTGCTAGTACTGATGATAGGGATGCAGTTATGCAGGCTGGTCCATATACATACAGGAATAAACCTATGGTGGTGCGACCTTGGGAAATTGATTTCAGTTTTCATAATAGTGTTCTTAGCACTATTCCCATTTGGATTCGATTCCCTGGCCTACCTGTAGGATATTGGTCTGCTGAGGTGTTGAGCAAACTAGCAAGTGCTATTGGGAAGCCTCTATATACAGATAGTTTCACTGCTCACTATGATAAGATCTCCTTTGCTCGAGTGCTTGTTGAAGTTAATGCTGCTTATGAGCTACCAGATGAAATAGAGATTGACACTCCATATGGATCTAAAATTCAAAATGTTGAGTATGATTGGAAGCCAACATTTTGTAATCATTGTTTGAAATTTGGGCATGAGATAATTGAGTGTTGGTATGATAATTCAGATGAACAGAAAAAGGAGAAAGGAGAGAACAGGAGGAACAAATATCAGGGGAAACAGAATAAAAAGGAATGGATTGTTAAGAAGGCTGTTGAAAAGGATACAGAGGTGAATAAAAATGTTGTTACTGAGGTAAATGCTGGTAGTGTAGTACAGCAAATTCAGGATATTCCTGCAAAAGATGCAAGTATAATTGAGCAACAAGAGAAAGAGAAGCAAGCAGCTGAAGTGCATATTTCTGAAGTTAATGTGAACATTACTGAAGCAAATGTTACTGCTAGAAATGAGCAGTTGAGTTCTGCAGCAAATAGGGGAAAATCAGTTGTGAATGAACAAGTTAAGAGGGGTTTTGATCCTGGTCCCTCTTACAGTATACCTAATGTGGATCCATGATTGTGGTAACATGGAATATTAGGGGACTTAATCAGTCTCCTAAACAAAAGGAATTGAAACAATTCCTTGTAGATAATAAAGTAGATGTAATAGGTATACTTGAAACTAGAGTTAAAGAACACAAGGCTAAGATTATACTTGGGAAAATTGCTAAGGGATGGCAGTGGAAGTGTAATTATGAAAGAGCAACCAATGGGAGAATCTGGCTGTTGTGGAAGACTCATATTCATATCCAGATAGGTGCACTATCTGATCAGTACCTACATTGCTTGGTGGAGGATTCAAGAAGTGCAATTAGATGTCAATTTACTATCATATATGCACACAACACAGCAACACTTCGATCACAGCTTTGGAGTGACTTAAAGGCAATAGCTATACCTACACAAGATGCTTGGCTTATAAGTGGAGACTTTAATTGTGTGCTAAACTCTGATGACAGGATTGGCTCCCCTGTGACTGAAGCTGAAGTAAAGGATTTCAAAGAGACTTTGACTGAGTTGCAACTGACTGTCATTAAGGCAACATGATGGCATTTTACTTGGACTGACAAACAAGATGCTGACTCTCGAGTATACAGCAAGATTGACTGGGCAATAGGGAACTATCAATGGTTGCAACAATTTGGGCATCTGGAGGCAGATTATATGAATCCGATGGTATCTGATCACTCTCCTATCTTAGTGAAATTTGGTGATTACAAGCCTTTGCATCCCAAGCCATTCAGACTATATAACAATGTTATGGAACATCCAAAATTCCACAACATTGTGAACCAAGTCTGGAAGGAGGAATATCAAGGTACTTATATGCAACAAGCTTGGAGGAAATTAAAGAAGGTGAAGCAGGAACTACAGGCATTAAATACTCATCTAGCCAAGTACAAGCAGCAAATCATCCAGACAAGAGAGAGACTAGACATCCTACAGCATCAAATGCAAAGGACCTCCCTTTCTCAGGAGCTGATACAGGAGGAAAGGAGCTTACTAATTGAACTGGACAAATGGAACAATATAGAGGAGCAAGTACTGAGGCAGAAGTCTAAGGCTGTGTGGGTTGAATGTGGTGATGCAAATACTAGATACTTCCATGCACAATGGAAAATCAGAACAGGCCAAAGCACAATATTATCCATCTATACAGACACAGGTATTAAGCTAACTGATCCTGTTGCTGTTGAGCAGGAATTTATTAAAGTGTTTCAATCATTAATGGGGGAGACTTCTACTGAGCTTCCTTGTGTGGACATTGATATAATGAGCAATGGCCAGTGTCTTTCCACTGATCAACAAAATGAGCTCATTAGGCCAGTTACCATGAAGGAGATAAGTGAAGCTATAAATGATATGCCTAGAGACAAGGCCCCTGGAGTTGATGGTTTTCCTATTGAATTCTTTACAAAGTGCTGGGAGACAGTTCAGCAGGACATATACTATGCAACTAAAGAGTTCTTTAATACTTGTCAAATGCCTCATATGATAAATACCACTGCAGTTGCTCTTTTGCCAAAGATAAAAACCCCTATCACTGTAAAGGATTACAGGCCTATAGCATGCTGTACTACATTATATAAAATCATCTCTAAGGTGATTACCAGGAGGATGAAGATAGTAATTGGTAATCTGATTGGTCCACCACAGTCTGCATTTATTGAAGGAAGGAGTATTATGGATAATATCTTACTCAGCCATGAGATCTTTAAAGGATATTCTAGGAAAGGAGTTTCACCTAGATGTGTCCTGAAAGTGGATTTAAGGAAAGCTTATGATACTATAGAATGGAGTTTTCTTAAGCAAGTTCTTATTTCTCTGGGATTTCCTGCAAAATTCACAAATTGGATAATATCTTGTGTCTCAACTGCTTCTTACTCTCTTGTAATGAATGGTGGGCTTACTAAACCATTCAATGCTAAGAGAGGAATAAGGCAAGGAGATCCTATGTCACCTTATCTATTTGTATTGGCTATGGAGTATTTGAACAGACTTCTTCAACAACTGCATAAGAATGGAAACTTTAATTTCCATCCTAGGTGCAGAAAGCTCAATATATCCCATGTCTGTTTTGCAGATGATTTACTTATGTTTTGTAGGGCTGATCTGGGCTCAATTCAGATATTACACAGCACCTTTCTTATCTTTTCTGCTGCTTCTGGATTACAAGCAAATATAAACAAGAGTGCTATATATCTTGCTGGAGTTATTCAGGATGCAAAGAAGGAGATCATTGATGTTCTAGGGTATACTGAAGGACAGCTTCCCTTCAGATACCTTGGTGTTCCTCTTGATTCCAAGAAGTTATCCATTCAACATTACCTGCCACTTATTGAGAAGATCACAGCAAGGGTAACATGTTGGTCAGCTAAGTTTCTATCTTATGCAGGGAGAGTTCAACTCATCAAGGCTGTGATTTTTGGAATGCAAACATATTGGGCACAGGTATTCATCATCCCAAAGAAGGTACTGAAGACAATAGAAGCAACTTGTAGATCATTTCTTTGGTCAGGAAAGGCTTTATCCAAGAAGGCCCTTATTGCCTGGGATAGGATATGTCAGCCTATTTCAGCTGGAGGACTCAACATTATGAAGCTACATATCTGGAACAAAGCAGCAGTCACAAAATTGTTATGTGATTTGGCTAATAAAAAGGATTGTTTATGGGTAAGATGGGCACACTCTTACTACATAAAGAGTAATTGCATTCAAACAGTCAGTATTCCTTCCAACTCATCTTGGGTGGTAAAGAAGATTATTGGCTGCAAAGATCTGGTGATGGAGAATAGTCAGTTACAAGGTAACATGTTCAACAGACTGCAGAGTGTATGCAGGAATGGAAGGTATCAAATTCATAATATGTACATCTCTCTGTTGCCTGTGTTTCCTAAGGTCTCTTGGAGGAACATTATGTTGTGCTCAAATGCTCTCCCAAGGCATAGGTTTACTGTATGGATGGCTGCCCATAACAGGCTCCCTACTATTGAGAGACTGCAACATTTTGGTAATCACATTCCTCCCTTATGCACCTTCTGTAAATTGAAAGATGAGGAGTTCAAGCACTTATACTTTGAATGTGACATCACAAGAGGAGTATGGAGTAGAATATGTGCATGGCTGGGACATGTAAGAAGAATCAGCTGCTGGGAGGATGAACTTAGCTGGATATGCAACAAAGTGAAGAGTAAGAATTGGCTGAAGGCACTTACTGCAACAGCATTTATCACCACTGTTGCATTGATTTGGAGATATAGGAATTTACTTAGATTTGAAGATGCAAGGTTTGATGAGGAACAATGTTGCAAGGAGATAGCTTTATTGATTCATACTAGGAGTAGGAAATGTAAAAGGTGGCAAGAAGGGCTTAAACTGCTCAATTGTTATCCTTAGTTTTGTTTCTTAATAGTTGATAGAATGTTAGACATAAGTGGATATTAGTTAGATTGACATTGTCATGAGTAGTAGTGTCCATACTACTACTATAGAGGCATACTTGTACATATTTCTTATATAATACAAAGGACAGTTTGAGCTAAAAAAAAAAAATTAGTAAAAGAAAAGAGATCAAAAAATGGAGAACAAATTTTGAATTGGGCCTCTTCCTAATTTTTTAAATCTAGGCCCAAAACATTCCCTACCCAACCCAAAACTCAACGACACGGGTCGCCCCATAACCCAAACGACCTACCCTTTTGCCTCTCATTTTTTTTACTTCATTTCCTAAAACACCCAAACCCTTAAAAACAATCAGCCACTTTCACCTTCTTCATCCTTAAACCCTAGAAGCTCCCTCACCATCCATGGTTGCCCTTCTCCTCCATCGTCCAGCCCCCCCCCCCCCACCACTGCTTCACCTCGCAGCAGCCACACCAAGCAGCCAAACAGCCCCTCCCCTCCGTCGAGCTATGTCTATCTCCCCAGCGACAGCAGCACCAAAACAGACATTGCTGCTACCTCACGTCCACCTTCAACCCATCTTCAGTCCATCGTCTCCGGCCATGAACGACCATTGTGCGTTGCTCCTTCCTCAGTGATCTTCCTCACCATGAACAACACCAAACAACCCCATCATCCAGTCAGCCCCACACGCCAAATAGCAAACCCTCCAGCCCTCACGTTCATCTCCAAGCCCAAACGACCCCTCTGCCCGTCCCTCCGAGCAACCAGTCTCGTCCCCTTCACGCAAGCCCATCAAAAAAACCTGTCACCACCCCACGCAAAACGACCCCTTCACGCCAGTCAAGCTCAAGGTCGTTCGTCGTCAACTCAAGGTTTGTTCATTTATTATTAGTTTCGTTCGAGTTCAAAAATTAAGCTGATTCGAGTTTATTTTGGTTTCAAAAGTTTCCGGGTAGATTTGTTTTCATCCGAGTTCGTCGTTGTTTCGATCCGGTTAGTTGATTTAAGTTTCATTCCTGTCCGTATTTTGTTTATATTCTCGGATAAAAAATTATTATATGTTTGATTATTTTCTTATTTGTTGTTTATCATTTCTTGATTATTTCTTCAGTTTGTTTTATTCATTTGTTCTTGTTTAGTTTTAATATAGAAATGTTTTAGTTTAATTACTTGAATCCTTTATATTGATTGTAATGTTGTTACATTTAATTTGAAGTTCAATTAATTGTTGAGTTTAGAGATTTGAATTTGTGTTCGATCTGGTAAGTTTAATTTGAATTTGTTATAGCTGCTATGTTTTGGTTAATTGATTTAGGTGAATTGGTTATAGCTGACAGGGGTATAATAGTAACTTTTAGTAATTTCGGGGGTATTTTTGGAATTTAAAATTTGAACAATTATTTAATTTAAGTACTTTGTCCACTACATTAAGGTATTATTAAAATAATATAGTGGGGAACAAGACATAATTATGTAAAGTAAAAGGGGATTAATAATGAGTTCTTCTTTGACCAATGAAAAAAAGGGGGGACTGTGGGGTCCGTGTTGACTACTTTTTACTTAATTAAAATCAGAAATAGTATAGGTAATAATAAAAAAGTTAAAAGGTCACATAGTTAGAAGAACATGGGCTGGAAAGTAAGAGAGATTAAAGGGATAGTAATAATAGTATAAAAGTAAAAGAAAAGAGGTAAAAAGAAAAAAAGGATACTGCCTTTGAATTTATAATAGGACTCATTTAACACCTAGAAGCGACGAAATTTTGAGAGAAAAAAAATATTTTCAGTGCTAGAGAGAAGAAAGAAAAAGACTTTTGAATCTTATGAATTTTTTAGTGTTTGAAAGTTAGAAATTAAAGAAAAAATCTATTCTTCTTCACTGTTAACAATCATCATCAACTGTTATTGTTCATTGAAGCTTCAAGCTTATTTTTCCTGAGTGTTAAAAATAAGAAGTGACTATTTTTGGCAACAGGTTATTTCTCTGATGGTATGTGCTTGTTTTCTAATACTACAGGCATTCAAGTAGCGTTACTTGGGTTTACTGTTGGTTTTCGGTTGATTTGGAAATTCCTGGTTTTTCTATTTGTTTGCAATCTCCTGGGTTTTTGCTATTCCCGCAGTTACTGGATTACTCCCGTGTTGTGGAACTACTATTGTTGTGTGTGTGCTGTTATTGCTTCCTACTGATCTTCATCTTCTTTGTATTCCAATACCATGTACACTACTTTGAATCACTTTGATGTAAGCCTTGAAGATGAAATGAAATGGCAGAAATTTGTGTATTTATTTATAATATATTTGTATTTTAATTAAACATTAGTTATATATTTTCCTGCTATACGAATGGTAGAGGTATGCATAATTAAGACGGTTTCCTATTAGATTACGATACTAAGATCCTTGAAATGGCGTGAATATTAGTCAATTCCGTATTCTTGCTTAATTTGAGCAAGTTGTTAGATTATTGAACTATAGGACGTATGTTTGGAAGATTCGCATAACTAATAGCTTTAGCATTACTAGTTCTCATGCTTACAATAAAGTAGTTCGTGATCTCTTTCTTTTCAAATTAATTTAATTGATAGGTAAAAATTCGGATTTGAATTTGCAAAAATTGAAATAGAAACAACTTGAGGTGGGTGATCTTTAAATCTTGTTAGTAACGAAGATCCGCGAATTTTAGAGAAATATATTCTGTTAATAATAAAATCAGTAGATTTTACGTATTTGAAGTATGATTCCACGTAGCAAGGCTAAGAACATTAATCCATAGGCACGAGTTGGAGCAGTATGAGCTAATGTTTAATTTTAATAAACTTTCTAATAAGCTTTAGTAATTATTGTTAAATCTAATTTTAAATGGTTGTGAATAATTAATTACAATGGCTTTTTTAATAACAATGTGAGTTTTGATCTAGCTATAATTGATTTCTTTTGAATATTAGTTATCGAATTTCGTATTTTATACATAATTTTGAATTTTTTTATTTTTATTTATAATTTCGAACTTTTTCTTCCTTTTTTAGTAAAATTCCTTTCCATTAATCTTTGCCTTAATTTTTTTTTTTAGCAAACCGCTAGGCAAGTGCCTAGGGCTAATTTTTATTAATAACAGAAAAAATAAAAATACAACAAAAGGAAAAGTAAAATAAGGGGAACAATAGCACTGGTGTTGTTGCCTATATCCCTTGGCTATATAAATACTCCTCAGCGTCTCACACTGCCTTGTCACAACCTTATGTAGAGGATTCATAGTGTAGCTGTGGGCAACGTCTTACGAGGACATATACTCTCATAGCCATGTGGATAATTTCCAAAGGCATTGGACCAAAGCAATACAAAACGCGCTATACCTTACCTTACTAATCCTATTGAGGCATAAAATAGCCTCACAAGCAAGCATGTAAAAAGAAAGAACTAGCTAGAACTAAGTATTCTATGATCATCACAGAGTTTATAACATACTCTGTGATGATATTACATAGTGTAATACTAATGTGATGGTAAAGTAAAAATATGAAGAAACCACCATGGTTCTCTGCTTTTTCTAATCGTGTGAAATCTTGGTAATTTGTAATAAGGAGATTGGTAAAACAGTAGTAACAGCCTAAAGCAACAGTAACATCAAATTGCAGTTACATGGTAGTCTCAGCTACCAAAACTTCCCGAATTACATTGACTTCATTCCCTTTTAGCCAGGGATATGTAGTAAACCTTTGAAGCAAAGGTCCGGTCAAATTTTTTTTAAAAACAAAATGCTTCGCAAGGAGTACTCGAACGGGTAAAAATCGCTCGTATCCACTCACATTATCTTTGCACAAAAACTCTTTGTGTTTTCTGACAAAGAGGGGCAGCTGTGAGCACGTGATTTTTGCCCTATATATGAATTTCTCCCAAAAAATTCAAAAATAAAGTAATTTTTGTTTGTTTGCAATTGTTGGGAATTTTTTGTTATTTTTCTTGTATTATTTGCATTTTTGTATGACATGTTTATTTGTTATATATATATATAGATATATATATATATATATATATATATATATATATATATATATATATATATATATATATATATATATATATATATATATATATATATATATATATATATATATAAAACGCATTTGCATTTAGGATTTAATTCTACAACTAGGAGTAATCAAGTTCGTTTCACAAAATGAAAATCACAAAAAATAATCATCTTTTGCATTTTTAGCCTTTAAAGTTCAAATTACGTGATTGTGTTTTAATTGTTATTTAATTTTTAGATGATAATTATTATTAGGAGTTAATTAGTATTTTAAGATATTTTTGATTTTTATAATTTAATCTTAGCATTTTAGTTTTATTAATCACTAAAAGAAAAGAGAACAAAAAATAGAGAACAAACTCGGAATTGGGCCTCTTCCTAAATTTTAAATCTAGGCCCAAAACATTCCGTACCCAACCCAAATCTCCCCGACTCGGTCCACCCCATGACCCAAACGACCCACCCTTTCCCTCTCATTTTTTCACTTCATTTCCTAAAACACCCAAATCCTAAAAACCCATCAGCCACCTTCATCTTCTTCATCGTCAAACCCTAGAAACTCCCTCACGATCCATGACTGCCCTCCTCCTCCATCGTCCAGCGCCTCCCACCCCCCACACTGCTTCACCTCGCAGCATCCACCCCAAGTCGCCAAACAGCCCATCCCCTTCCGGCGACCCACGTCCACCTGCCTAGCGACAACAACACCAAAACAGCCATTGCTGGTGCCTCACGTCCACCTTCAACCCATCTTCAGCCCGTCGTCTCCAGCCATGAACGACCACTATGCACTGCCCTTTCCTCAGTATCTTCCTCACCATGAACAACACCAAACAGCCCCGTCGTCCAGTCAGGTCCCCACGCCAAACAGCAAACCCTTTAGCCCTCATGTTTATCTCCAAGCCCAAATGACCCCTCCGCCAGTCCCTCCGACCAAACAGTACCCTCCCCTTCACGCCAGCCCATCGAAAAAATCAGTCACCGCCTCACGTAAAATGGCCCCTTCCACTCCAGTCCAGTTCAAGGTCGTTCGTAGTCAACTCTGGGTTTGTTCGTTGATTATTGGTTCCGTTCGAGTTCATAGAGTAAGCATATTCGAGTTTATTTTGGTTTCAAAAGTTTCCGGGCAGATTTGTTTCCATTCGAGTTCGTCGTTGTTTCGATCCGGTTAGTTGGTTTCAGTTTCATTTCTGTCCGTATTTTGTTTGATATTCTCGGATCTAAAATCAGTATATGTTTGATTATTTTCTTGTTCGTTGTTTATCATTTTTTTATTATTCTTCAGTTTCTTTTATTCATTTGTTCTTGTTTAGTTTTAATGTAGAAATGTTTTAGTTTAATCACTTGAATACTTTATATTGATTGTAATATTGTTAGATTTAATTTGAAGTTCAATTAATTATTGAGTTTAGAGATTTGAATTTGTTTGTTTGATCTGTTAAGTTTAATTTGAATCTGAGTTTAGTCATTGGAGTATTCTTGTTTTTATGTTCAGTTTTGTTATTGTTGTTGAATCTGAAGGTGTGTTTGTTAAAAATATTGTTCAAAATAATTTTAGTTGGTTCTTTGTTGTTCATCATATAATTTAAATTTGTTGGTTGAATTTCACTAAGAATTGGTTATAGCTGCTATATTTTTGGTTAATTTATTTAGGTGAATTGGTTATAGCTGACCGGGGTATAATAGTAATATTCAGTAATTTCGGGGGCATTTTTGGAATCTAAAATATGAACAATTATTTAATTTAAGTTCTTCATCCACTAGATTAAAGTATATTAAAATAATATAGTGGGGGACAAGACATAATTATGTACAGTAAAAGGGGATTAATAATGGGTCTTCTTTGACCAATGAAAAAGGCGGGACTGTGGGGTCCGTGTTAAGTACTTTTTACTTAGTTAAAATCAGAAATAGTATAGGTAATAAAAAAAAGTTAAAAAGTCACATAGTTAGAAGAATATGGGCTGGAAAGTAAAAGAGATAAAAGGGTTAGTAATAATAGTTTAAAAGTAAAAGAAAAGAGGTAAAAAGAAAAGAAGGAGACTTCCTTTGAATTTATAATAGGACTCATTTAACACTTAGAAAGGGAGAAATTTTGAGAGAAAAAAATATTTTAAGTACTAGAGGGAAGAAAGAAAAAGACTTTTGAATCTTAAGAATTTTTTAGTGTTTGAAAGTTAGAAATTGAAGAAAAAATCTGTTCTTCTTCTCTGTTAACAATCAACATCAACTATTATTGTTCATTGAAGTTTCAAGCTTTTTTTTTGAGTGTTAATAATTAGAAGTGACTATTTTTGGCAACTGGTTATTTCTCTGTTGGTCTGTGCTTGTTTTCTAAATACTACTGGCATTCAAGTAGCGTTGCTTGGGTTTGCTGTTGGTTTTCGGTTGGTTTGGAAATTCCTGGTTTTTCTGTTTGTTTGCAATCTCCTGGGTTTCTGCTATTCCCGGTGTTACTAGGTTACTCCCGTGTTGTGGAACTACTATTGCTGTGTGTGTGCTGTCATTGCTTCCTACTGATCTTCAACTTCTTTGTATTCCAATGCCAGGTATACCACTTTGATGTACGCCTTGAGGATGAAATGAAATGGCAGAAATTTATGTATTAAGTTATAATATATTGTATATTAGTTAAACATTAGTTATATATTTTCCTGCTATACGAATGGTAGAGGTATGCATAATTAAGATTGTTCCTATTAGATTACAAAACTAAGATCCTTGAAATGGCGTGAATATTAGTCAATACGGTATTCTTGCTTAATTTAAGCAAGCTGTTAGATTATTGAACTATAGGACGTATGTTTGCAAGAATTGCATAACTAATAGCTTCAGCTTTACTAGTTCTCATGTTTAAAATAATGTAGTTCGTGATCTCTTTTTTTTTCAAATTAGTTTTAATTGATAGGTAAAAATCCGGATTTGAATTTGCAAAAATTGGAACAGAAACAATTTGAGGTGGGTGATGTTTGAATCTTGTTAGTAACGAAGATCCGCGAATTTTAGAGAAATATATTTTGTTAATAATAGAATCAGTAGATTTGACGTATTTGAAGTATGATTCCACGTAGCAAGGCTAAGAACAATAATCCATAGGCACGAGTTGGAGCAGTATGAGCTAACGTTTAAGTTTAATAAACTTTCTAATAAGCTCAAGTAATTATGATTAAATCTAGTTTCAAATGGTTGTGAATAATTAATTGCAGTAGTTTTTTTATAACAATGCGAGTTTTCATCTAGCTATAATTGATTTCTTTTGAATATTAGTTGTCGAATTTCGTATTTTGTTCATAATTTTGAATTTTTTATTTTTATTTATAATTTCGAATTTTATCTTCCTTTTTTAGTAAAATTTCTTTCCATTAATATTTGTCTTAATCTAGCAATTAATGTGTTATATTTTTATTTTTATTTTTTTAGCTCGTATTTAATTAGGACTTTTCTTTCTTTACTTTAGAGACGAATTTAAATAGAAATATAGTCACTTTAGGATATCCATAAAATAAAGGAGGTGTGCCTCTCCACAGTAAATTACAAATTGCGTGGCCCTAAATAAATACACTTAATAATTTGATAGACTTCGGAGTTGGCCGCTCAGCGAATTTCACGGTCTCTTCCCAAAATAACGATACGTTAGTCTCTTTAGGATGCATCTTAATTAATCTTACCTTCCTAAACTCGGGTGTGCATTTATATAACCCAAATCTAAATCTCGACAGAGTCGAAAAGTGCTGACGACCACGTGTACACTGGTTGTACTGTTTTTCGCGATACGTTTTCACGACGTTGCAATTCTCTGTAAAATAATAATAATGATAAAAGCGGCTAAAAAGTAAGAATTTACACATAAGTTACGACATGTTTACAAATTAGATTAAAAAAAGCCGAAAATAACAGTTGAGCGATCGTGCTAGAACTACGAAACTCGGGAATGCCTAACACCTTCTCCCGGTATAACAGAATTCCTTATCCGGATTTCGGGTTCACAGACTGTTAAATAGAGTCCATCTTTTCCTCGATTCGGGATTCAATCAGTGAGATGGGACACCATAAATCTCCCAAGTGGTGACTCCGAATTAAATAACCAAATCCAGTTTCGATTGTCTTTTTATTGGAAAAACTCCCTTGCTCTCTCGCGCGGGCCAAAAAGAGGTGCGACAATACTGCAAATCGATTTGCGTGGTTTGACTAACTATGTTACTAGTGTAGTGATTTCCTTCTTGAAGGCCCAGCATATGGTTGGGAAGCTTGTTTGTCATATTTGACTTTTGTCAGGAATGTTGGAGCTGAGACTCCTAGTAATTCTAATATTTTATAAACGTCAATACCACACAAGGGGGAGGGGTGATTTGTGTGGTACCTAATCTTTCCCTTAAACTGCTTATGAAGGACTTGATTCTTCTATGGGTTCCAGCTACTGTTGTTGCAGAATAATAAATATAAAAAATAAAGAACACAAATATTTTACGTAGAAAATACCAGGCTCAAAAGGTGAAAAACCACGGCCTACTACTCAGTAGGATTTTCCCCAACACTTCACTAAATCACTGAGCCCTAACAACATTTACAAAACTCTTTTTAAAACTAAGGATTACCTCTAATCCAGTTCTGGGAACCAACCTCTAACTGTTGCGACAACTTCAAGTTTAACTCTAGCTTGAATACTCAAATACCTATTATAATTGCTTCTATGAAAGCTGAAAGGTACAATATGAAAACACATACTACAATTGAACTAGAAATGAAGAAAGACACATAAAACTCTTTATGGAACTGGTTCTTCAATCTGGTTCATGTAGCTTTAGGTTTGCACTCTTGAATCACACACAAATTGCTTTCAAAAAGCCTTTACGTTTAACTTCTACGTTTTGTGCAACATATTTAATGTGAGAACATCCTGTAATTTATAGAGTTATTTGATGAAGAAAAAACTAGAGTTCTGATGCAACTCTTTCTTGGTGGAAGAGTTCTAGTTGATTTCAACTTCTAACTCCTTCCTTATCTTGGATAGTGTTCTCTTTGGTTAAGGAGTCCTTCTCCTTATAAATTATGCAAGCTTTACGATCAGAAAAAATTAAATATAGTAAGTTAAGCTTATCTCCTTCCAGTTCATCCCACATGCTTGAATCTGCCCGTTTTATGAACTTGAGTGATGGACCACTGGGATGGATTCATCCTAAGTTCCTTTGTCAATCTTCGAAACTTAACCTTTACTTGGGCCAACAAATTCTCCATTTTTGATGACGACAAACTCTGTGCTTTTCACAATCTTAGGACCTGTTTCAACTCAGCTCAACATCAACACAATGTTAGAAACATTTTTCTTTTTTATCGCTTATCATCAAGGACCAGGTATATTAGGTTATAAACATCACTGTTCAAAGTGCAAAGCACAACCTTTTTCCCCCTTTTAGCATCATTGAAAGTTGCATAAACAATGTGAGATAAACAAATTTTAAAACTTATTCATGGCCACTGGGGCTACTTCAAATGTAATCATGGATTAATCATCATAGATCAAGCTAAAAAATTATAACCATCAATGAAATATGAAGAAACAGTTAGAGAAAAAATAGTGAATTTCATTGATGATTGATAAGATTCTACCACAAAGCATAAGAAGGAATAAAAATACCGAAAGCATGATCAAAAGAAAAAAGACAACCAGAACAGGGTCACTGGTTGATCTACACTAGTCTAGGAGGCTTAAGGCTGGGAAGAACTAGGTGCTTGGTTTTTGACTTAGAGGAATTTCAGCACACCTTGAAGAATGCCATCATTCTTCTCTTTTTCTCTTGCTAGATCAGTTTTGAGCGCATTTCTCGTAGTCTCCATCTCAACCAACCTCTTCTTCAACCTTTCAATCTCAGCATCCTTAGCCTCACTTTCTTGTACCAAGGCTCTGACCTTGCTATAGTGATACCTTGTTGGGTGAACTAGGTTATTTAGGAGTGACATTGACTTCATACCACAAGCAAGCAGAGTATTAACCTAAAAATGATCCATGCTTCTACTAACCTCCCAAGGTATATTGAAATGTTCAAGCACAGTTGTGAGAATGAAGCCATAGGGAATGGTATGAGTTTTGGTGCCATTGATAACTTTATCAAGACTCTGGATTATAGCTTTCAGTCACTTTTTGCAGGTCTTGCGAGGGTTTCTTTTACATATGAACCGGGTTCATCACCCCAAACAACCATTGCACCTGCATCTTTGGTTAATCTCGCATCAGTGGGTGAAGAGCAAGCCACTCTTGTCCTCTTTCCCCTTACATTACTCCTAGCACCCTTGCTCTCATTTCGTTCTCTTTTTCATTTTTACCACTAAGTTCTCCAGATTCTATATTATCAACAACTGCTATAGATCCTACAAATCTATTCTCCAAATTTGCAACAACTTTCGAAATTGTCTCATGAGAAATTTTAGAATCAGAAGATACTTGTTCAATTTCGGAAGAACGAATTTATTCCCCCCTGAGTAGTAGACTCAAAAGAATCTGGGTAGTTTAATACTATCAGGAGTCTTGAACGTAACTGGTTAACTTGTAATGGATAAGTTCAAACGAGCATTGGTATTTTGGTAGGACACAGATCATGATCCAAATATAATTATTCCAAATTATGCAGAGTGTAGAAAACATATCATGTTATCTTGATGAACCAAGTTATTCACTGATAAGTCTCTTGTGTAAGTCTAAATTTGCGAAAATAGAGAAAATATCATTAGAGATTAATGTGACATTTTAACACATGACACAAGAGTATACTGTGGAAAGTATGAGACTGAGCAAGATTTAATCTAATTATACACAATTTATAGACTTTCTAACCAATTTTTTTTATAAATTTTTTTCATCATTTTTTTTGTTTAACATTGAACTGATCCGTTTAGGTGATTTTAATTATCCCTATTTCCAACTTGTTCCTCTCAAAGTTATCTCTACTTAAGGATTTTGTGAATATGTTAGCAATTTTCTTGTCAGACGCACAAAACTCCACATTGATCAAGTCTTTCTCATAGTTGTCCCTCAAAAATGGTGTCTAACAACTTTGTGCTTAGTCATCTTATGATGAACCAGCTTCTTTGTCATACTAATAGCACTAGTGTTATCACAGAAAATAGGGATTCAACAAACTTCAATACCAAAATCCATCAACTATTGCTTGATCCATAAAAATTGAGCACAATCATGAAGTAGCATCAACCTACTCAGCTTCAGAAGTAGATAAGGCCACTGAATTTGCCTTTTAATAGCCCATGACACAAGACATGAACCAAGAAAGTGTGCCATACCTGAAGTGCTCTTCCAATCCACTAGGAAACATGTTTAATCAGTGTCAGCACATCCCACTATGTTAATATTACTACCTTTTGGATACCAAAGGCAAAGGTCAGGGGTGCCTTTCAAGTATCTCAATATTCTTTTTACATTAGTCAAGTGGGACTTCTTTGTGTTTGCGTGAAATCGAGCACAAGGACCTATACTGAAAATAATGTCAGGTCTTCTAGAAGTAAGATACCAAATAGAACCAATCATTCCCCTATACAACTTCCGATCAACAGATGAACCAGGTTCATCTTACATATGATTTCGTGGATGTTGATATAGGAGTGTCAATTTCTTTGGATGTTCCTTCCTGGTTTTGTTACTGAGGAATATGTTCATGGACATGTTACCGTGAGGTTAGAGGATCAATTCCTCTTTAGTCAGTTACCCCTGTCATGTTGCCCTGGGTGGAAGAACTTGTTCCATCACCTATTCCTTCTTCTGGTGCAGCTTTTGTCTGAGCTATGGTTTCATTTAAATTTCTTACCATCCCAATAGCTTCATCTTCATGTTCCTGTCTCTCAAAAAGAATGTTAGTTTCATCAAAACTACATGTATACTTTCTTCTACACACATAGTTCTTTTTTTGTACATTTCATATATTTTTCTATGTGAAGAATATCCTAAGAATACTCTCTCATCACTTCTAGAATCAAACTTTACATAGGGATTCTTTGCCATTATTGTGCACAAAGTACTTGCATCTAAATGCCCTAAGATGGCATATATTTAGTTTCTCCGTTTAGGTGACTCATAGGGAATCTTCTTAACAAGAGGTGTAGTCATACAAATATTTATGTTGTAGCATGCAAGAATTCAGAAAACTTAGCATTTTCAAATTCAGTTCAATGATCATGTCTAATGGATGCAAGTTGATTGCCTAGTTGTTTTTGATTTTTTTTTATTTAACACAAGAGGCAAACATGTCAAATGCTTCAACTTTAGATGTTAAAAATAGTGTCCAAGTAAACCTAGAGTAATCATCAACAAGCACCATCACATATACTTTACAACATCTGTTTAATGTTCTCATTAGACCACAGAGATCCACATGGACCAGTTCCATCGTTTTGGTGGTGCTTACCGTTTTCTTGATATTGACAGAGGATCTTACCTGCTTTCCCCTTGCACAAGCCTCACAAATTTTTTCTTCCTTGAACTTAATGTTAGGCAGTCCTATCACCAAATTCTTGGAGACTAGTTTGTCGAGTTGACTTAGACTGGTATCTCTAAGTATCTTATGCCAAACGAGGGGAT
The DNA here is from genome assembly GCA_034376525.1 of Nicotiana benthamiana. Lineage (NCBI taxonomy): Eukaryota > Viridiplantae > Streptophyta > Magnoliopsida > Solanales > Solanaceae > Nicotiana > Nicotiana benthamiana. The sequence continues at coordinate 71,740,014 of CM067323.1, read as the reverse complement.
CATTATCCAACACACTTAAGCAAGTGAGTGTATTTTCTGAAAGTGTGGACAAATCTATAATGTATATATTTTTTATTCTTTTTCCCTGCAAAACAATCTTGTTAGTGGTAAGATTAATCACAAAACATTTTGTAGAGGTGAATGCTACCAAGTTACCTCTATCACACAATTGTGATTGTCTTATTAGGTAGTATTTTAGGTCATCTATCAGGTAGACATTCTCAATAGAGTGATAATCAGTCTTACCTACCTTTCCAACCCCAATTATCTCACCTTTATTCCCATTTCCAAAGGAGACATCACCTCCTTTGAGGTCCTCAAGTGAAGGAACAGGTTCTCACTTCCTGTCATATGCTTTGAGCAGCCTCTATCCATGTACCATATTTTTGTTCCCCTTCACTTGGACCCACAAAAGGAAATTAGGGGTTAGTCTTATGAAAACAAACTAGTTTGGGTCCCGTTCTATAGGCAAAAGGGTGAATCAGATTCTTTTTAGCCCAACCTGGCAGCCTATTTTTCCCTTGAACAAATTTCTTATTCTTTTGACTAGCCTTTTCCTTTGCAATACATTCAGATTTATAGTGATCAATTATACCACAGTGCGTGCAAATTATGTTCTCAGGAAGTGTGATGTATTTCCTTTTGGGATCCCACTTAGGTGCTGGGGTCCCGTAGCCATGTCCTCTCTTATTGCTATTGTGGTGTTCATGTAGCCATGAAAGTGCATCGGAGGACCTATTCGATTTGCAGGTTCTGTCTAGCTCGTGCTTAACCATGTTTAGATCCTCCTTAAGGACTCTTATCTTCCCATCTCTTTTGTACAACTCATCTTTCATATTTCCTACATTTTCTTCGAGAGTTGCGTGTGATCAACTTTCTTTTTAGCAATTCCAAATTTCAATATTAAATTTTAGATCTAAGCTCCAGGATAGTGGTGTCAAGTTCATGAACCTTGTTCTTTAACTCAACATTTTTACTATCTCTTTCACTAGACCTAAGTTACAGATTTTTTCACTTAGCTTTCAAAATCAGACACTCCTTAGACAGATGATCCTTTTCATTGTTTAGATTCTCATATTCATCAATGAAGTTAAGGAGTAACTCAGATAGCCTTTGTTTAGACAAAAATTTAATCTTGTCTTTAATATGATTTATACTTACCTCGGATTCCTCATCGGATTCTCAAATTGCCATAAGTGCTTCTTCGTCTCACTCTTCACCCTGTGAGTCCTCATCTGAGCTTTCTCCCATGCAGCAACCACAGCCTTTGTTGATCCTTTGTTTCTTCTTCAGTTGAACCTGGTCCTACTTCTTGTTCCCTCGTTTAGCTCTTTCCTTCTTCCATTCAATTTCCCATTAAGGGCAGTTTGTAATGTGGTGATCAGTTTTCGTACACTTGTAACACCCCTCATTGGTTTATTTTTCAGGAACCCTTGGTTTGATGTAGCTTCCACTTCTTGAAGGAAAATTTCCTCTCATTAAGTACTTCTTGAATTCCTTTGTGATCATAGTCATTTATTCCTCCTCTGGATCAGCACCTTTAGTGATTCTGAATGCCATGCTCCTTTACTTCTTGGGTGCATCCATCTTCATGGTTTACCTTCTAAGTTCATAGGCTATGAGGATTTCCAATTAGCTCATCCAACTTAGGAGCGACAATGTTCTTTGATTCCTGAATGGCAGTGATTTTGCTTTCCCAAGTGATGGCAGAACCCTTATCAAATTTTCTCAACTTTTTCCTCTTCAAGAATAACCCTTCCAAGAGACTTAAGTTCATTTATCAGTATAGTGAACCTTGTATACATCTCCTGGATGGTTTCCCCTTCCTCCAAGGTGAAATTCTCATATTGAGAATATATCAATGTTCCTCTTGATCTCTTTGCATGAGGAGTTCCTTCATGAGCCACTTGTAAAGCGTCCCATATTTCCTTAGCAGTGGTACAACTTTGAATTCTACTGTACTCGTCTAGACCAAGTCCACACACAAGCCATTTTTTGGCCTTAGCATTCTTTTCCCATTTTCTCAAGTCCTTAGCATTGTAGTCAGCTCTTGTTTTTGGCACATCTACTCCTTCAACATTCTTCTTCATGGTACCTAGGGACCATAAATGATAATGTACCATAGCTCATAATCTTCTCCGATGATGTGATCTTTTATATATTTTTTCACCAAGAGTAGTAGTAGCCATTAAAGAGTGGAGGCCTATCAGTGGATTGCCCTTCCAAGTTTCTAGGTGGCGCGCTCATCTTGATCTTTTCCTAAGGTGTTAGACTCTTCAAGGATGACCTGCTCTGATACCAATTGATGTTTTATAAATGTCAATACCACAAAAGGGGGTTTGATTTGTGTGGTATCCAATTTTTCACTTAAACTGCTTATGAAGGACTTGGTTTTTCTATGTGTTACAATTACTACTCTTTCGGAATAATAAATACAGAAAATAAAGAACACAAAGATTTCACGTGGAAAACACCTGGCTCAAAAGATGAAAAAACCACGACCTACTAATCAGTAGGATTTTTAACCCAACACTTCACTAAATCACTGAGCCAAAACAGCATTTACAAAATTCTTTGCAAACCTAAGGATTACCTCTAATCCCCTTGTGGCAACCAGCCTCTAACTATTGCGAGAGCTTCAAGTTAACTGTAACTTGAATACTTAAATACCTATTACAATTGCTTCTGTGAAAGCTGAAAGGTACAATATGAAAATACCTACTACAATCAAATTAGAAATAAAGAATGACACATAAAACTCTTTATGGAACTGATTCTTCAATCTGGTTCATGTTGCTTCCGCTTTGCACTCTTGAATCACACACGAATTGCTTGCAAAAGGCCTTGCTATTTTGCTCCCAATTCATGTTTAACTTCTGTATTTTTGTGCAACGCATTTAATGTGAGAACATCCTGCAATTTATAGAGTTATTAGATGAAGAAACAACTAGAGTTCTGATGCAACTCTTCCTTGGTGGAAGAGTTCTAGTTGATTTCAACTTCTAACTCCTTCCCTATCTTGGATAATATTCTCTTTGGTTAAGTATTCCTTCTCCTTATAAATTATACAACCTTTTCGATCAGGAGATATTAAATACAGCAAGTTAAGCTTATCTCCTTCCCGTGCATTCCACATGCTTAAATTTGCCCGTTTTATGGACCTGAGGGATGGACCACTGGGATGGACCTGGTTCATCCTGAGTTCCTTTGTGAATCTTGGAAACATAACCTTTACTTGGGCCAACAAATTCTATTTCAGTTTGTCGGGATTTCCCCGATATGTTTCCTGCAGACCTGCCAGGCATTCTACTGGACAGGGATATTGATTTTGGTATTGACCTGGTGATGGGAAATCAGTCCAACTTTGTTCTGTTGTATTGTATGTCACCAACGGAGTTGAAAGAAATGAAGGAGAAGCGCTAGGAACTCTTAGAAAAGGGGTTCATTCGGCCTAGTGTGTCACAATGGGTGCACCCGTTCTTTTTGTGAAGAAAAAAGATGGCACAATTAGAATGTGCATTGATTATAGGCAAATGAACAATGTAACAGGGAAGAACAAGTATCCCCTGCCTTGTAATGATGATTTATTCGACCAGCTTGAGGGAGCGAGGGTGTTCTCCATGATTAATCTTCGTTCGGGTTATCACCAGTTGTGTGGTATCTCAGTCTTCCTTATATGATCGCATCAGAGAGAGCCAGTATGATGATCCGCATTTGCTTGTCCTTAAGAAAAGAGTCCAGCATAATGATTCCAGAGATATGACTATAGGTGTTGATGGTATATTGAAGATGCAGGGTCGTATTTGTGTGCCCAATGTGGATGGGCTTAGGGAGTTGATTCTACGGAGGCTCGTAGCTCGCGATACTCTATTCATCCGGGTGCCGCGAAGATGAATCAAAATCTGAGGCAGCACTATTGGTGGAGAAGAATGAAGGAATATATCGTGGAATTTGTGGCTCGGTGTCTCAACTGTCAGCAGGTGAAATATGAGCATCAGAGACTGGGTGGCTTACTTCAGTAGATGGTGATTCCCAAGTGGAAGTAAGAGAGAGTCACTATGGATTTTGTGAGTGGTCTTCCTTAGACTTTGAAGAAGTTTGATTCAAGTTGGGTGGTTGTAGATCGGCTGACAAGTCTGCACACTTCATTCCGGTGTGTACTACCTATTTTTTGGAGAAGCTGGTAGGGATATTTTTTCGGGATATTGTTCGATTGCATGGCGTTCCATTGTCTATTATCTCGGATAGAGGTACTCGGTTCACTTCCCAATTTTGGAGGACTTTTCAGCAAGAGTTGGGTACTCAGGTGGAGTTTACACAACATTTCATCCTCAGGCGAATGGACATTCCGAGCGTACCATTCAAATATTAGAGGACATGTTGCATGTCTGTATTATTAATTTCAGAGGTTCGTAGGATGAGTTTTTGCTGCTTGCAGAGTTTGCCTACAACAACAGCTATCAGTCCAGCATTCAGATGGCACCGTATGAGGCCTTGCATGGGAGACAGTGTAGATCTCCAGTTGGTTGGTTCGAGCCCAGCAAGGCTAGACTATTGGGGATAGATTTGGTTTCGGATGACTTAGTGAGGATGAAGTTGATTCAGGAGAGACTTCGTACCATTCAGTTGAGTCAGAAGAGTTATGCAGACCGGAAGGTTCAAGATGTGTCTTAAATGGTTGGTGAGAATGTCTTGCTGAAGGTTTTGCCCATGAAGGGTGTTATGAGGTTTGGAAAGAAAGAGAAGTTGACTTTGCAGTTCATTGGGCCCTTCGAGGTGCTTCGGAGGATTGGGGAGGTGGCTTATCTGCTTTCTTTGCCACCCAGCTTGTTGAGTATGCATCAGGTGCTCCATGTTTTTATGCTTCGGAAGTATGTTGGGGACCCGTCCCATGTTTTGGATTTTAGCACGGTTCAGTTGGATGATGATCTCACCTATGGTGTGGACCGAGTGGCTACATTGGGTCGTCGTGTTTGAAAGTTGAGATCGAAGGATATAGATTTGGTGAAGGTGCAGTGGAGAGGTTGGCCCATGGATGAGGCTACCTGGGAGACCGAGCGAGAGATGTGGATCAGATATCCTCACCTGTTTGAGGCTTCAAGTATGTTTCTTGACTCGCTCGAGGATGAGCGTTTGTTTTGGTTAGGGAGAATGTGACGACCTGACCCATCGTCTCATGAGTTACCACCTCGTTTCCCCCATATTACGCCATGCTTCTTTATATGTATTTGGTGTGACCAAGTCGATTTGGATTGGTTTTGGTATGAAATGAGACACTTAGTCTCTTTAAGAAAAGTTTATTCTGGAAAAGTCAATTCGATGCTAACTTATAAGTTAGAGGGCTCGGAAGTAATATTCGCTGATTTGGTTAGCTTCGGGAGATGATTTGTGACTTAAGAGCATGATCAGAAAAGAGTTTGGAGGTCCATTTTAGAAATTAGCTTATTTTGGCGATTTTTGATTGGTAAGTGGGATTTTATTTCAGAATCGGAATGGAATTTCGAGTGTTTCACTAACTTCATTAGGTGATTTGGGATGTATTTGCAAAATTTTAGTTCATTCGGAGGTGATTTGGTTGGGTTATTGATCGAATGCATCTTTTGGAAGATTTTTAAGAACTTAGGCTTGGATTCATTGGTAATTGATGATTTTAGTGTTGTTTGATATGTTTTGATGATTGGAATGAGTTTGGCTGATGTTTAAGGATGGGTTGGCACTGTTGATTGAGGTTCGGGGGGTCTCGGGGTAATTTTGGATGGTCAAACGGACCAATTCTAGCATTTGGAAGTTGCAGATTTTCCAGCTGAAGTGTTGTAGAAATTTGGTCATCACGATCGCTGAGGGGTGTTGCGATCGCGTAGAGGGAAATTTGGAGGCTGGAACTTTGTTCATCGCGTTCGCGACCAGTGGTTTGTGATCGCATAGTGTTGGAAGGCAAAGCTTCGCGTTCGTGGCATAAGGCTTGCGTTCGCGCAGTTGTACTATTTACAGCATCATGCTCGCGGGGGAATCACCGTTTTCGCGAAGGGTAAATTCTGGTATGAGGCAAGCTATTCATCGCGAACGCGAGAGAGCCCTCGCATTAAAAATCACCTGGGCAGAATGGTTCTAAAAAACATTTCGTCCGCGAGCTTAAGTTAATTTCCACCATTATTGAGCATCTTTTAGAGCCTTTGGACGGAAATTGAAGAGGGTTTCAATTGCGATTGATTAGAGGTGAGTCGTATGATCTAAAAACATGATTCAATTGTAGAATCAACCTAGAAATTCATGAAAATTTTAGCAAAAACGAAAGAACTAGGGCTTGAGCTTTGATATTTCAAATTGCGTTTTGATAGGTCATTTGAGCTTGGATTTGGGAGTTCTTGATATGTATAGACTCGTGGAGAGACAAAGAATCCATTGATGTAAAAAAATTTGAATTTCGAGAAGTGTGCCGGGGGTCGGGTTTTGCCGATTTTGGGATTCTTGACGTTTTTCAATTATTTTCGATTGGGTATTGTTCCCTATTGTGACTTATTCATTGTGGTTTTGCTCAGATTTACCGTGTGAGGAGGCCAATTTGTGAGGCAAGAGCATAGCGAGCTAGAGTTTTGGCCATCTTGTGGTGAGTAATGATTGCAAATGATATCCTGATGGTTTGAAACCTCGGATTTGCACAACGTAGTGCTATCTTGAGGTGAGACACGCGCTTAAAGACGAGTGCGGGGTCGTTTACTATTGGGGATTGTGAATTTGTCCATCCGATTGATGTTTTTAGCGCGTATTTGACTGAGGTTTGTTTGTTTTAACCATGATTTGGGGCTTATTGCCATATTTGGGCTTAATGTCAACTATTTGAATCTTTCGTGGACTTTTATCACTGTTTCCTCACTAGTTTGATGTACTACTTGAACTCAGTCCTATTGAATTTTACTAGTTTACAAACTCAACCACTTTTACTCGAATTTGAGACTTAAGAATATATAAAATGTTGTTTGAGCTGAGCACTATTGAATTACTGATGCCCGAGGGGCTTGTGATGATTTTCTGGACTGAGTGAGGCCGAGGGCCATATGTGAGGATATGCTGAGTGATATGAGGCCGAGGTCCTATGTTATTTTATATGCCACGAGATGGCTTGATATAGCGCCTTGGGCTTTAAGGGGCCCCTCCCGAGTCTTCACTCCCATAGTGAGCGCGCGTACCCATATGATTTGAGAGTGAGCCCGAGGGGCTGATATTATACTGAGCTACTGAGAGAGAGCCCGAGGGGTTTATATTATGATGAATGACTGATACTAAGCACGAAAGGCTGATACTGTACTGAAAGGTTGATACTGAGCTCGAGGGGCAGATTACTATTTATTACTCATTTATTGAAAATATCTGTTTTAACTATTGTAAAAGGAATGTTATTCGATTCTTCACAGTCTTACTATTTTAGTGATTTTACTGCCTTAATATAGTATTATCTTGTGCCTTTATGTGATTTGGAGATTTCAGTCACTGTTTATAATTATTACTCACTGTGCCGGAGTACTCACATTACTTCCTACACCGTGTGTGCAGATTCAAGCATAGCAGAGTCCGCATCTGAGCGTCGATTCATTCCAGACCAGCGCTGACAAGGAGTGACGAGGTAGATGTTGACGTCTGCAACACCGTTTCTTCCTTATCTTCTATTACTTATGTTATCTTTTGACCTTTGTATTAGATTCCAGGCTTTATAGATTTGTAGTAGACTCTTTAGTAGCTCATGACTTGTGACACCCCGGTTTGGGCTGTGTCGGGATGGTTTTCCTATTTTATCGCTTTATTCCGCATTGATGGCTATAATTAATCATACTTTAGACTTATTTATGCTAAATAACTGTTAAAATATGTGTTTCATCATGTTTGGTTTTCCTTGTCTTCACGAGAAGCGCCATCACGAAGGGGTTCGGGAATTGGGTCATGACAAATCTTTCATTTGAAAATCCAAGAAGAACATAGTTAACTCATAGTATACTGCTACAGTATACAATATGTCGTAGGAATGTATAGTTGTACTGCAAAAATATACTATATAGTGTATAATATACTGCAACGGCATGCTGTTAAAATCGAAAAAGAATACAGTTACCTAATGGTATACCATTATGATATACAATATACTGTAGGAGTATATAGCTATAATGCAACTGTATACTATTGTTTTATATAATATACAGTAACGGTATATTGTAATAATGTACAATATACTTCAGCAATATGTTGTAATAGGATACAATGTACCATAATAGTATATTATTTTAATATAATAGTATAATGTTGAATGAAAAAAATAAAATATTATTTTCATATATTGTATGCCATTTTGGTATATACTAATATATAATTCAATAATGTATAGTTTACTACAATAATTCGTTGTTATAACATACAATATAATATTATAATTGGGTTATTTTTCAATTTTTCTAAATATTTAACTGGGTTCTTTTTAAATATTTTAAAAAAGTTCTCATGTTTTCTTACAATTTTTTTCTTAAAAGAGGTGTTAGATGGAATTCCATGGAGATGTTATTTATTTTATTATAAGTAGATGATGAAAATAATTATTATTTTTCACTTCTTGATATTTAACCTTTGGAAACATACGATTTCACCTCTTATTGACTTTCTTAGGTTCTTGCTTCCCTCATTATGTAATGTGTCAAGAATAAATTATGGTCACAATTTATTCTCACAGTTTAACAATAGCCTCTTATGACTTTCCATTTAACTTTATGAAAGCATAGTCACAATCACGATTCCCCTATCTCCATTCACTAATAGTATTACCCACAAAAGTCGCAATGGATAGGAAGGGTAATTAGTTTTGTGGGTAGAAAAACTAATAAGTAGGTAACAGTAATCAGTTTAGTTTTTGTGGGAAAAACTATAAAACTCCTTAAATTTTATCACATATTTCAAATTATTATATCCTATTTATTATAAACCAAAAATATTTTAAAATATAACTATCAATAGTTACCTTTTATATTTTATAGAAAGATATATATACTTATTGTATACACTGCCATTTAGGCGTAAATATGTTATTTAACATTTTTCTCTCTCTTTATTTCAGTTAACACACGTTCTCTCTCAAATCACAGCAAGATTTTCTTCTCTCTCTCTCCACGATCTCTCCATCTCTCTCACACAGCAAGATTGTAGGAACAAGTTTCTCAGAATTGATCCTCAATGTTTTGCTCCAAAATTTCATGGTAATTGGTAATCTTTTGGCCGGTTCACGCCGAATAACTCTGCCATTCTTTTTTTCTCTCTATTTACTCTTTTTTTTTTTAAAAAAAAACTTCCATTGTTACATTTTGAGAAGAATTTCAAATATCGTCTTTGTAACGACCCGGCCGGTTGTTTTATGATTTACCGATTTGTTTCCTCCATTTCTGCTTCATTGTGCCTTATTCAGTTGAATTATGTGTTATCGGGTTAGTTGGGTCGGGTTTTGGGAGATTTTGGTAAAATTTAAGACACTTAGTCTCTTTTGAGGAAGCTTAAGGTGGAAAAGTCAACCGGATGTTGACTTATATGTTAGAGGGTTCAGATGTAAATTCAGATGATTCGGATAGCTTCGGTAGATGTTTTGTCAATTAGGATCGCCATCGAAATGTATTTTGCAAGTCCGGAGTAGATTTAGACTTGAATTAACGAAATTAAAATTTTGGCATTTTCCGGTTGGTGGGTGAGATTTTGATATAGGAGTCGGAAGGGAATTTCAGGAGTTGCAATAGGTCCCTTGTATCATTTGGGATGTTTGTGCAAAATTTCAGGTCATTCAGACGTGATTTTCTAGACATTTTGATCAAAAGCGTAATTCGAAAGATTTGGAACCTTAGGTTTGAATTCGATGTGTTTTGGTTGATTCGATGTTGTTCTAGGTATTTTGAAGATTGGTATAAGTTTGGATGGTGGTATATGACTCTTTTGTGCTTTTGGTTAAGGTCTCGAGTGCCTCTGGGTGATTTCAGATCGTTGACGGAAAGATAGAAATTTTAAAATGGCAGCTAAAGTTTTAGGACTGCTGTCATAAATGCATTTGCGGTTGAAAGGCCGCAGGTGCCCCCCGCAGATGCGGAAGACAAGTCTCTAGAGCGGAAGGAGGCAAGAAAGTCAAGAACCGCAGAAGTGGTCAAGGAACCGTACCTGCGATGGGGTAGGTGCAGGTTGTGCATCGCAGATGCAAAAAGTTAAGGGTTAAGTGATGACCGCAGAAGCGGCTCTTGGGACCGAAGAACCGGTTGCGCAGGAGCGAGTACTGGACATAGGTGCAAAAAGCCTCGGCCAGAAGGTATAAAAATATTCTTTTGCGATTTTTGAGTTGTTCTTCACCATTTCAAGTCGGTTTTTCAACTTTTTGGGAGATTTAGAAAAGGGATTCATGGGAAAACGTTAGGAGGCATGATTTTCTAGCCTAATAATCAATCCTAAGGCATTATTTCACTGATTTGGCCTAAGATTAATGGAAATTAAGGGTTAATAATTTGGGGATTAGGGTTTGGTATTGGAGATGTTGACTTGAGGATTTGAGGGGCCACTTCTGGTCGAATTTTGGGGCATTTGATATGTACGAACTCATGGGGAGACAAGGAATCAAGATGTAAATTTTATCGAATTCCGAGACGTTGGTCCGGGGATCGGTTTTTGGTTAATTTCAGGATTTATGTTGTAAATTAATTATTTTCGCATGGTCTTCGTTCTCTTAGTATATTTTAAGTCGTAATTATGATTTTAGTTAGATTCAACCCGAGTTGAGGCCGATTCGAGGGGCAATAGCATCGCGAGCTAGAGTTTGGACCGGATTAAGGTGATTAGTGATTGTAAATGTTGTCCTGAGGGTTTGAAACCCTGGATTACACGTCGTAAGAGACTGCGTTGTCCCTTTTGCATATTCTTATATTGAGTGCTTTATGACTGGTGATACCCCGAATATAACGAATGTAGTTGCGTAGCAGCGAATTTTATATGTTGATTTTGTTGAGTTAAATTAGGAGTGATACATGTTAATTGATTCTCTTTTCATTATTAAACAAGTGGATTTCCCCTATTTTTTAAGCGAATTATGCTATTGTATTCATGAATATAGTATCGCGAATATAGCGAATACAGTCGCGTAACTACTAAACAATAGCTATAGGAAATAATTATATGATAGCTATAGGCAGTTAATAGCCACTAAACAATAGTGGTTTTATGAAAATTTCTCATATCGATCTGAACTAATCCCAAGGGAAATAAACATCCATCCAACGGAAATTAACTCAAAATAAACGTTTATTCTAACCACTTAAACTAAAAATAGGCGGCATAGGTATAATATAATTTATATTATATATATATATATATATATATATATATATATATATATATATATATATATATATATATATATATATATAATTAATATATAATATATGTATATCGCCCAAAAAAATAAACAATAAATATATCCGACTATTTACGTAAAGATCCCTATTTCAAACTAGACCCAGCAAGAAAATAGAGCTACGATTTGACCATTCATTGTCAAGTTTGTAGGCTTTAGTTGCTAAGTCAATTTTAGCAAAAATCTTCCTAATGGTTGTTGGGAATTGGTATGTACATGCCAATTTCTCTTATCCTTACTAGGCTCAATTTCGAGAACTGCAAAATGGGATGAAACATAAGGGAATTTAGTGAAGGCATCTCCAAAACAATAGCTGGTCGGGCTCACTCTTTAGTTAGTGATATCACAATGCAAATCCATTTGATACAACAACGTTAAGGAAAATCACGTTTAATATGTAGATTGAAATGGTAATACTGATGATTAAGAGAATCGAGAGGGTTTGAGCAAAACATCTACAATAAATGTGGAGTACAATACCCTTGTCCCAAGTGTATTTTAAGACATATTCTAGTACAATTGATAATGAGCATCATTATGTTCTTAAAAAAACGTGATTTGTAAAGTTTCTTTTCTTTATTTTTTTTTATATGTCACACCCCTTTTTAAAAAAATACCCTGTACTTAACCCTCCGAAATTAAATAAAAGGATTCCAGTAAAAGCTTGAAAAGGGTTTTTCAATTTTGAAAGTGATAAAATTATGTTTTAAAAAACTCAGACTCGCTACCTGGCATTTGATTTCGGTGTGCCAGGCCACCGGTTTTCTTTTAAAAAATATTTATTTTTCCTTTTAAAATATTTCAGACTCTAAAACCAAGTCCGCACCAGAGATTTCGATAATGGGGTTCATTTAACTCGGGGAGAAGGTGTTAGGCACTCACCAAGTCCCGTAACTAGTACGTTTGCATACATGATTAAGTTGACTATTAAAATATTCGATTGAGGTAGAAAACATAGAAAATGGAAAGTAAACACACAAGAGGCTCGAGGTCGTCCCCACCTAATGAAAGAAAAATAAAAAGTGAAAAAATAAAAATAAAATAAAAGCACTAAGAGTTCTACTTTCCGTCTCCAATTAAAAATAATTCGGGACATACCCCGGATAACAATATATACAAGTTCTTCGGGGTATTTTTCGGATAAATTTAACTATGTGAACGACCTCTCGCCTCAAATTAATAAAAATCCTAAAGTTTGCCTATTCAGTTGTGGTCGGCCTAAATATGCTCCTACTGATTAAAGCAATAAAAATAAAATCAAACAAAATATTCATGTTCTAATTTCTCTTCCAAAATGTGCGTCCAACCCCACTGCCACTTGAATGAAAAATCCAAATACACATAGTAAGATATAGTAGATAAACCCATTCATATGTTAAGTAATTAAAACACTTTCTTATAATTAAAAAAATGTGGATCTTCACATGATAGCAACTAAAATGCAATAATAAATCAACATATAATATTCAAATAAGAAGAGGAATAAAAGAAGCAGAATTAGGATTGGACCTCAAAATGAACTTGAGCTTTACAAATACTCGGGCAAAAACTGTTGAACGAAGCTGAAATCAGGAACTCGGAACCCCCACGAACAATCTTCACGCGGCTCGAACTCAAAACGGCTCCAAACTTAATTAAATTCCGTGTTTTAGAGATTTAAAATCCAACAAATCAGTAAAGAAAAGGTCCAAAATTTAAACCAAAACACTTAAGTGAAAGTGAGGAAGATTTGCAAGCTCTAATTCGGCAATTCTAAGATCTTTTTGAGCTTTGGAAATTCTAAATTGACAAGATTCCTTTTTCTTCTTGAATTCATCCATTTCATTATATTTTCCATGCACTTGAACATTCAAACAATTGTCCTTATCCAAAGCTTCGTATGCTTGTTGGCATTGTCGCCCAACAGGCCACTTATTTATATATTTTTTGTTCATTTAGCATTTCGTTCTACTTTTTTTGTCTATGTATGCGCCGGAAATGTATAGGCTGATATGGGCGACTGATTTCTTGTATAGGGAGGTGGGGATCGCTGACTTCCTTTTTGGTGGTGGCTGAAGGTTTGAAAAATGAGGTGGTGGCGGCTGATGCTTGGTTTTCTACGGTTTCTCCATTGTTGAGCTTCTTGATATGGTGTTGAGGTCTTGGTATCTATGGTTTTTGTGTGAAGAAGAGATGAAGTAGTTAGGGTTATGGGATTGGGCCTATGTCTTGTTGGATTCATTTTTGGGCTTCAAAATGTACAAAATTAGGCTGAAAAGGACTAAAAATTCAAATTAAATACCTATAAAAACTCTACATTAATTTTGATAAACTATTAGTATTAAAAATGGAACTAGAAATTAGAGTTGGAACTATTTTTGTATTTTCAAGGATTATATTAGAATTAAACTAGTTTAAAAGTAATATATCTTTCTAAAAATACCTAATACTGATTAAATAGAAAAGTCAGATTATTTTTTTTTTGTATTTTTCGATTTTATAATAGTAATAATGTAAAAGAGTCAAAATTAATTAAAATAACTATATTAAGCCTAAATTAAATATTTTATGTTAAAATGGATAAAATTTTGAAGATTGTCAAAAATCATATGTCTACAATATAAATAAATGAAAATGAATGTAAAATGCACAAGATAAATATCTTACCATTTTTTAAATAATATATAGGTGGGTTGAATGTTTTCTTTGTAATAAAGCAAGATCCAATGCCATCCTTTGCTTTATTTTGGATGGTCTCATAATCAACTCTAATCATAGCAACCATTAGAAATCTTGCAGGTCAATTCATTTACTGCCTTCAAAAGCAAGCAAGATAACTATTTTTGTTGAGATGTATAACTTGGCTATGATGATAATACTCAATTGTGGACCATTTTGGTTATTATAGGAGTCATATCTGAGCCTAATAGGCTATTTCTACAATTAGGCTATTCTTGTAATTTGTTTGTATATTTTGTATACTTTTGTAATTAGGTCAATTGTGTAAATAGGCTATTCCTGTAATTAGGCTATGTCATGTAAATAGGCCACATATGTAAAGGGGTCATTTGATATAAGGGGTCAGGGGTCATTTGTCTGGACCGAGGCATTCATTTTATCAGAGATATTTTACAGTCTCTTCTTCGAGACTCTTCGATCCTCTCCCTTCTCTCTACTTTCTCTCTCTAAAATTCCTCCGATATTCTGTATGTTTTCATGGTATCAGAGCCGGTACAATGATCCAGTGACGTTGTTTGTGAATCATTCGAACTATTTTCTGATCAAAATTTGGGTTTTTTTTGAGATCGAAAAGATCGATGATGTTTTCAACCCTATTAGGGTTCTTCGGTGCCTCTATCTTCACGATCTACGTTTGTTCCTTCTGTACTGAACGGTTCAATCGTTTATTGTGAAGGTTTCGGAGATTTTGCGGTGAGTTTCAACCTCTAGGGTTTTCTGGTGGTCAAATCGAGTGTTTGGTTGCCATCCGGTGGTTTGATACTCACTTTGCTGTGGTTTTGGTTATCATCCGTGGTGTTGTGACAACATTGCCGGCGTTTGTGGTAAAGTTTTGACGGTTATTCCTGGGGCTCACACCTAGGGTTTTGCCTATTGTTAAAGGCCGAACTTCTCCGGTTGCGAAGAAGGACGGTAACCTCGTTCCTATTCTCTGGTTGTGATTCTTTGACTGTATATGTGATTGTTTGATTCTAGCTGTGAATAGATTCTTTGAATTGTGAATACTGACCGTGTAG
Organism: Nicotiana benthamiana; assembly: GCA_034376525.1. Lineage (NCBI taxonomy): Eukaryota > Viridiplantae > Streptophyta > Magnoliopsida > Solanales > Solanaceae > Nicotiana > Nicotiana benthamiana. Next base: position 71,724,867 of record CM067323.1, on the reverse strand, counting down.
ATTGTGAATATTGTTTTGGTGATATTTTACAAAAGGTTTGATTCATTTGTTGAGCATGGCTGCTAACATGAATGCTGGTAGTTCTGGTGCTAACTCTGGTCCTATTGACCCTTCCAATCCCTTATTTGTGCATTCTTCTGATGTCCCTGGTGCATGTTTAGTCCCCACTCCTTTCTCAGGAAGTGGTTATGGAGGATGGAAGCGTAAAATGACTATGGCCTTATCTGCTAAAAATAAAATCTGTTTCATTGATGGTTCATTTTCCAGACCTAATAATAGTGTGAGTTTACAGAGGTTGTGGGATAGATGTAACATGCTCGTTATGTCATGGTTAACTTCTTCTGTGTCATCTCAAATAGCTGATAGTGTCCAATATTCTGACACTGCTCAAAGCATGTGGTCTCAACTTGAAAAGAGATATGGTACCCCCAATAAAACCAAAATCTTTGAGCTTAAACGGGAACTTTCTCAGACATCCCAAGGTTCCCTTGATGTAGCCTCATACTTCAACAAACTCAAGAGTTTGTGGGATGAATTGGGGACAATGGTCCCAAACCATGGACAGAAGTGCACTTGTGCTGCTAAGAATGGTATTATTGAGGAAGATGATGAGAACAAGATTTACCAGTTCCTCATGGGACTGAATGAGACATATTTGGGTGTAAGGAGTAATTTGTTAATGATGCAGCACTTTCCTTCCCTTGACAGTGTTTATAATATTGTGCTCAATGATGAAAAACAAAGACAAGTCAAGTTTGTTTCTCATATGAGTCCAGACTCCATGTCTTTTAACACTCACACTGACAGGCCCCCTGCTGGGTTCAGCCAGGGTAAATTGTCTGGTTCCAACTTCAGACCTAAAGTCAATTTTGAGCAAAATAGAGGAAACTTGTTTTGCAGATATTGCAAGAAGTCTGGACACTTAATTGATAAGTGTTTCAAGCTCCATGGTTTTCCTCAAAGCAATTCTTACACCAAGGGAAGGAAATCTGCTGCTCATCTTTCCACTAGTACTGATTGTATGTCTGCTGATACAGGAAATTCAAGTCTGTCTGTTCCTCTAGGGGATCCTATTGCCAGCCAACATGTGATACCAGGGTTGAGCAGACAGCAATGTGATCAGATTGTGAGCTTAATTCAACAGACTCTTTCTACTAGTGATCAAGCTCCTTCTCCCATGAGTTCTGCTAATTTTGCTAGTACTTTGATGTCTGAGAGTCTTGTTTCTGATTCCAAGTTGTGCATGCTTGCAAACATAAACTCTGCTACCTGGATCATTGATTCAGGGGCTTCCAATCACATGACTTATGATAAAAATCTACTTTTTGACATTATACCCTTAACTATCCCTTACCTTGTTTCCCTACCTAATGGCTATAAGGTGAAGGTTACTTGTACAGGATCATTTGCATTGACCTCTTCCCTTACCCTTCACAATGTGCTCTTGGTTCCTTCTTTCAAACATAATTTGATTTCTGTTCATAAATTGATGAAACAATTGAATTGTCTGGTTTTGTTTACACCAACCTCATGCCTTCTTTACCTGTTACAGGACCTTTCTCTGAAGAGGCTTCTGGATCTTGGTAAAGAGGAGGCTGGTCTGTACAAGTACTCTTGGTCACCTCCTCCCTCTTCTGCCTCTTCCAAGTCTTTTTCTACTCCTGAGCATAGTGTTTCACATGTTTGCAATGATGATGTTGTTTCTGATGGCAAACATTTTAGCTCAATTGTACAATCTTCCTGTTGTAATAATGCTGATACTGCTGATATGAACTATATTTGGCATTTGAGATTAGCACACACTTCTTTTGTTAATATGAAACATGTTTCTGGCTTACCTTTTTCTCTTGCTACTAAACAACCTTTTCCTTGCACTATTTGTCCTATGGCTAAACAAACCAGACTACCTTTTCCTGATAGTAGCATTACCACTACTAAACCCTTCCAACTTATACATGTGGATACTTGGGGTCCTTACCACACCCCTACTTCCCTTGGTAGTAAATATTTTCTCACCATAGTTGATGACTTTTCTAGGGCCACCTGGACACATTTAATGGGTTCTAAAAGTAATGCCTTTCCTCTCCTTAAATCCTTCATTTCTTATGCTCAAACTCAATTCAACTCCATTGTCCAGGTTGTGAGGAGTGATAATGCCCTGGAACTGGGTTCCAGTGCTGAAGGGATTTCCTTTTTTAATAAGCTTGGGATTGTGCATCAAACAACTTGCCCTCATTCTCCCCAACAGAATGGGGTTGTTGAGAGAAAGCACAGATCTTTACTTGAAACTTGTAGAGCTCTTCTTTTTCAGTCTGGTTTGCCTATATCCTTTTGGGGTGATTGTTTGCTAACTGCCACATACATCCTTAATAGATTGCCATCCAGAGTACTTCATTACAAAACACCTTATGAATTATTGCATGGTTCTCCCCCTTCTTATTCTCACCTAAAAGCTTTTGGTTGTTTAGCTTATGCTGCTGTCCCTATTCCTCATAGGGACAAACTGAAGCCCAGAGCTCACTCTTGTGTTTTTATTGGTTATCCTTTTGGTAAGAAAGGCTACAAACTGTACGATTTGAATTCTAAGAAATGTTTTGTGTCTAGAGATGTTGTCTTTCATGAAACTCACTTTCCCTTTAAAACTGCACCTCCCTCTTCCTCTCCTCCTCCACCTGTTCCATTTTCTGATGATATTCTTGACCCTCATTCCCTGCTACCAACTTCCACTGATTCTTCTTCTTCTCCTCCTCCTAGTCCTTCTCCTGCCTCTCCTATATCCATTCCTTCTCCCTTTTTCAATCCTGATGTTCCTCCTCCTGCTCTACCTCTATCTCAGCCTGTGTCCTTGCCCAGAAAATCCACCAGACAACATATTCCTCCTTCCTACCTCAAAGACTATGTTTGCCAGCTTCCAGCCTTCTCTGGCTCCTCTTCCTCCAATTTGGAATCTGAACCTATGTTTTACTCTCAAGCTGCCTCTGTACCAGCTTGGCAGGATGCCATGAGGAAGGAATTTGATGCATTGGATGCTAACCATACTTGGGACATTGTGCATCTTCCTCCTGGTAAGAAACCTATTGGCTGTAAGTGGGTTTACAAGATCAAATATAAATCTGATGGCTCTATTGAAAGGTATAAGGCTAGGTTGGTTATCAGAGGTGATACACAGGTTGAGGGTGTGGACTTTACAGACACATTTTCTCCTGTTGTCAAGATGACTTCAGTGAAATGCCTACTTGCAGTGGCTGTTAAGAACCATTGGCCCTTGTTTCAGCTTGATGTTAACAATGCTTTCCTCCATGGTGATTTGGATGAGGAAGTTTATATGAAACTTCCTCCAGGTTTGGTGGTTTCTGACTCTTCTTCTTCTCCCTCTTCTCCTTCTCTTCCTTTGGTTTGTAAACTAAATAAGTCTTTATATGGGCTCAGGCAGGCCTCCCGGCAGTGGTATGCTAAGCTGTCCTCTGCTCTTCACTCTAGAGGTTACAGGCACTCTTTGAATGATTATTCCTTGTTCTTAAAAGGTAATCCTGATTCCCTTGTTGTGGTGGCTGTGTATGTGGATGACATCATTGTTACTGGGGTTGACTGTGATGAGATTGCTGGCTTAAAGACCTTCTTGGATGATACTTTCAAAATCAAGGATTTGGGGTCCTTGCATTATTTTTTGGGTCTTGAGGTTAAACATGTCCCTGGTGGGATTCATCTGAATCAGCATAAGTATACTCGTGATTTGTTGCATGCTTTCGACTGTGCCTCTGTTTCTCCTGTTGTTTCCCCTCTGGACATTTCTTTTAAACTACAAGCTGATTCTGGTGATCTTTTGCCCGCTCCTGATCAGTTCAGGAGTCTTGTTGGCAAATTATTGTTTTTAACCCATACTCGACCTGATATATGCTTTGCCGTGCAACATCTGAGTCAGTACCTTAAATCCCCAAGAGTTCCCCATATGTCTGCTGCTATGCATGTTTTGAGGTATCTTAAGGGCACTTCCTCTTTGGGTCTTTTTTACTCTGATGTTGCTGATTACTCTTTGACTGGGTTCTCTGATAGTGATTGGGCAGCTTGCCCTGACACTCGACGATCTGTTACTGGCTTCTGTGTTTTGTTGGGTGGCAGTTTGGTTAGTTGGAAATCGAAAAAACAACCTGTTGTCTCTCTTTCTTCTGCTGAAGCTGAGTATAGGGCTTTGAGCAAGGTTACTGCTGAACTTACTTGGCTCTCTCGTTTGCTTGCTGATCTTGGGGTATCTGTTTCATCTCCTATTTCTGTGTTTTGTGATAGTCAGGCTGCTGTCCACATTGCTAATAATCCAGTTTTCCATGAACGCACTAAGCATATTGAGGTGGATTGTCATTATGTTCGTACTTTGATACGCAATGGTTTCCTAAAACTTTCCCATGTTTCCACTTCTCAACAACTGGCTGATCCGTTGACGAAGGCATTATCTGGGACTGCTCTTTCTCCTATTTTGTCCAAGTTGAAGGTGGTTTCCCCCCTTCAACTTGAGGGGGGGTGTTGAGATGTATAACTTGGCTATGATGATAATACTCAATTGTGGACCATTTTGGTCATTATAGGAGTCATATCTGAGCCTAATAGGCTATTTCTACAATTAGGCTATTCTTGTAATTTGTTTGTATATTTTGTATACTTTTGTAATTAGGTCAATTGTGTAAATAGGCTATTCCTGTAATTAGGCTATGTCATGTAAATAGGCCACATATGTAAAGGGGTCATTTGATATAAGGGGTCAGGGGTCATTTGTCTGGACCGAGGCATTCATTTTATCAGAGATATTTTACAGTCTCTTCTTCGAGACTCTTCGATCCTCTCCCTTCTCTCTACTTTCTCTCTCTAAAATTCCTCCGATATTCTGTATGTTTTCAATTTTTTCTATTTCTTATTGTTACTACACCTCCCCACTCTTCATAAGATCGAGAATTATAGCAAAATAAAGAAAATTAAATGTATTTTAGTTGCTAAAGTTACATTCCTTTTTAGTTTTGCTTGTCTTGGTAATTTGTACCGAATATTCGAGTCTTTTCGAGTCCCGAGTCTTTTCGAGTCCCGACTAATTCAGGGATGCACAGGCTCTCGACAAGGAATTTTCCATAAGTGCACCACGGTTAATTCAGGTTTTATCCAATCTGATAACCTCAAATAATTATTTACACCCTGTAAATTTCGAACTTGAGACCTTGAAAGGAAACAAATCTCATGGCTCAAGTCAATTCACCAATCCAACCCATGAGAAATTGCTGCACACACTTATGAGTAATAGCTCCATTTATAGATAGTCTCGTATTTTCTTGTTATTTTTCTCATTCTTTATTAGAATTAATAATAACAAAACATGTAAATAGATAATAACCTTGCATCTTAAAAGTGCTGCAAAATCTTCTCCTTTTTTATTTACACCAGAGGAACACTAGAATTAACAAAAAATAGAAAAAACAAAACAAATCTGTTGGGGCTCAATGCTAAACATGAGACATAGAAAATAAATAAATTGGAAAGGAAGCATACCGTTAGATGCTGAAAAAAGCGTGCTTAAATTGTCATCATTCCCTCGGACATAAAAAGGGTAAACAATTCGGTTTAAAGCATACAATAGTATAGTCTATTTATAGGCACTAGAGATTAATTAACTCAATTGTATTATGACAGACAGGGGCCCTTCCATAATTTCCGGCAAATGAGGCGGCTTACATTAGTTGTTCGAATTCGACTAGTTTTAATTAACATTTACGGTAAGAGTTGGTTTAAACAATATGAAAACCGAATTTGATAAGTAATTATTAAAAATAAATTTATTTTTAAAATTTGATTGAAAAGCTTCTACCAATAGTTACCACTTAGTAATTATCAAGATTTAGGGTCATTTCACTCTGGAAAAACATGAACCAAATCTTCATATTTAAGAAAATAAAAGAGGGCTATGATTTTTAAAAGAATGTTTTACTCTCCACATGTAATATGTTTTTCTTCACTATCCCGCTTATAAAAAGGGGCAGCCCATTACACAAAACATTACATATTTATAAAGGATCCCATGAAGAGCAGAACCTTTAAGAGTGTAATATAAATATCCTATCATATTACAAGCATTAGTTATTACTTTCACGTTTCGAATGCGTGACCTATATGTTCAAAAAAAAATTGGACATAACGAAAAAAATTAAAACTAAAAAGTATTTCACTTTTAGCCCGCGCCAGATATTATTTATATTTGGTAGCCATATATATATATATATATATTATATTTTTTTTTTTGACTATTATTATAAGGGTTGTTATACAATATTATTTTTTCCAAAAATGGTATTTGACAAATCAATCTTTGGGCTCATCCTTGACCGCTTCAAATCAATATTCCATTTCAGTTAATTATGAAATAATTAAAAGAATTAATCTGACCTGTCCCTTTCGAATTTCCTACTATTGTCCAAATGTACTTTTAGATAGAGATTGTTTTTTTTTCCTTTTGTTGTGAAAACATTACCTTGTAAAACTGGCCAAACTAATGCAAACGAGAAGTCTACCGTGGACCATACTACCATTTCTGGTTGCCAAAATATCCAAAGACTAACAGGACTGGTCTTTTTGTTGAGACACCAATTTTGGTTATTTTTCCACACAAAAAACTACAATATTTAAAATAAGTAAAATAGTAACTCACCCCTTCCTCATTATCACACCACTCTTTGTTATTTGGTATGTAACGTTTTCAAATTTTTTTTAAAACATAAATTTCAACAATCACTTAGGAGTAATAACATTTTTCCGGTATTACTTATATAATACACAATTATGATTACAAAATCCACTTAAATAATGCTAAAACGAAAAAGGATTAAAGTTTTAAAAAATAAATACTACTAATTGAAAAGGTTTGAGTTTCACAATGTGGTATGGTTTGCAGGCTCAGGGTAATGATGTCTCAAGCAAGCGAAGCCAACCTCAAAAGCAACGTCTTTTATTTGCTTTTCTCTTATTTTAAAATACCCTCCAAACACACTTTCACTTGTCACTGAAATCATACTTCCCTCTCCTAAATTTCTAAATTTCATCACAAAAACAATGGCTAATTACAGGATGGATTCAGAGGAGGAACCCTTGTTTCGAAATTCTCCTTATACACTTTATTTCGTGCAAAGTCCATCTACTATCTCACATGCAAATAGCGGAGAACTCAGTCGACATAGTAATAACAACAACAAAAATAATAATAATAACGAGTTTTCAGTATGTCATTCCCCAATCCCTCAACCCGAAGTTGGTCCATTGGCTCTCTCTCGATACTCGTCTCGTGGATCTAATCATTCATTCTCACATCACGAGAAGAAGATCTCGTGCGACTCGCTTCAGAGCCATGAAACAGGAATTAATGATGAGAAACGCTGTGGTGCAAAATTATTGCTACATGGGAAAAATGGTGATAGTGTTGAAGCGGGGAATGAATATGAATATGAATATTATGGGAAAGGAAATTGGAAGAGGTTTTTATCTTTGGGATATTCGGATTCGACACCGTGGATTGTTTTGCAAGTAACTTGGAGGCTTATTGTGAGTATGATAATAGCTTTGATTATTTTCTACATTGCCACAAAGCCCCCTCCATCTAAGGTTTCTCTTGAGGTAACAATCTTCTTCTTTTTTTCTTTTTATATTTGTACGAAACTCACTGATTCGATTAATTTAGATTTAAATTGAGTCAAGCGCATTCTTATTCTTTTTGTCATTTATTTTATCATTACTATATTGCTTCATTGCTAGTCAAAGGGCAGACATGATCGAAGAGATAATCTTCTAGAGTTCCAAATTATACTATGGCGTTGGATTTGGTTTTAACTTGCATTTAAAAAAACCTTTTATCAAAAAAAATTTGGAAGAAAATCGCGTGTTTCAATTTTTTTGGAGAACTTTTGTGTTCTATTCCTGATATAAACTCCACATGAGGCCCATTAAGGAAGTCCAATTCAAGGCCCACTGGGCCGGATTGTGCGGGGTTTGACCAAATAATTGCAGAAATATGACACTTTTTTGTAGTGGAATTTAATTTTTGACACATGCTTGCTCCATGGGCAAATTTCTTTATACAAATAGCCGTTTATATTTATTATTTACTTTTCTAGCCATCTGCATAGCTTATACATTGATTATACATAATTATACATTTATAACACATAAACTATGCTATATTTAGTTTAAACAATTGAATGAGTGGCTATTTGGGTTAATTTTTCAAAATTTAAAAATATTGCCTATAAGACAAGCGAGGGGCACCACTTATTAAACCTGAAGTTTTATTGTATAAAATTCAATAATTGTACTACTTATAAACGTAGTAGTACGACTTTGATCTTCATCATATTTAAAAGCGATAATAAATTTTTGCATACAAGTATTATCATCTATCCAACGGAATGTAATTGTCAAATAATCATTTCCATTAACAGCATGACCAATATCAGAAGTTAGACATACTCTAGAAGGAAGATGACTAAACGAATAACGTATGTATGTTTGATATTGTCCATGAAGTCTAAAGATATATGCTTTACAAGTACTTCTAGAGATACCTTTAAATAAAGGATTGTAAATCCTTTGAATATACATAATAAGATACGATGAAGAAGCAAAAGAAAAAGGTAGACAACCCAAAGCAATCATTTTTGCTAATTCCTCACGATCCCTCATTTTATCATATTTTACTAGACCTCCAGCATCCCCATTATTTCCCCATTCTATGGGATGGTTAGACATCATATGTCTAGTAAGTGTCCCAGTTCCCCCCTAAATTTCCTCCGGTCAAATGTTTAAAAGTTTTGTTACAAAGTTTGCTCTTAACTCTATTAGTACCTTCTATTATTTCAAAGAATTTCCATACCAGACTTCTTCATTTACGATTAGAAGTCGGAGCCACTGGTAGTCTACTACCCCTTCTAGCACTAGCAACTCCAACTCCAATACTACCAACATTTCCACTACTAGGTGTAGGTGGTATCTCATCTTCTATTCCAATTTCATTATCTTCTATTCCAAAATCTTCTTGTAATTATTCATAATCAATGTCTACATTATCATTAGGCGATGATTCAGAAACATGTGTTATTGGGTCATTACTATTACTACCGGAAGCTACATGATTACCTCTTTTTTTATTTCCACCCCTACCAGTAACTTTTCTACATGCTCTTTTGGCAGCACTAAACATATTGTAAAAATGAAAGTATAAGCTAAAATTAAATATGTAATTAAAATATTTAATAAGAGAAAGAGTTGGAGGGAGTGCATCGAATTCGACAATAAATTGAGCACTTGATTACGCAAATCCGGTGTTACCACGAACAAACGTCAAGCAAGTATTTTAATTTTGAACCTCAAGCTTCAAATTCCGAATGGCAAATTAAGATAAATTAAATCGGGAAAAGAGAGACAAATAAAATTATAAAATTAGAATATGAAATCTTGCAAATTAAAGGGAAGAGAGAGATTGATAATTTGAGAATTCAGATTGAGATAAGAATTTTGAGTGAAGGAATGAAGAAAAGGGGAGAGTATTTATAGATTTTAAGAAGGGTTAATATTGTAAATTAATAAATACAAAAAAATAACCAAAAAATGGCCATTTTTGCAAAAATATCCGTTGGCCAACGGATCTGGACCGTTGCCAACGGTCATGTGGGCCCCAAAAATTCAAATAATAATAATAAAAAAAATTACCGTTGAACGGGGTCGGTTCGGGCCGGTCCAACCGGTTCACGGTACTGTGTAGTCAAACCGGGCCGGGCCGGTCCGGTTCCAACCCCAAAATCACAAACGGACTAACCCCCTCCTCCCCTCGAACCCAGCCCACCCGGCCCTTTAGTAACCGGGCCGGTCCGGTCCTGGGTTATACCGGTCTGATCCGGTCCGACCCGGCCCGGTTGACACCCTTAATAAGACGTATGTCTTCAAAACCATTTATTATCCCTAATTAACTCGAGTTTCTTAGTTTTTTTTGGTAGTTGATATGGGATTGTAATGTAGCTCAAATTAATCCAACTTTGTGGATGGATTACTCGTCCATTATTTAGCCTTAAAATAAACACTTCAACTGCTTAATTCACTGAGAGGCGGATTCGAAATTTGAGGCTTATGAGTACCTACCGTAATTCAGATTAATATGCAATAATAACTGGGTTCGCAATTAGATATTTATAAATATTTAATGCATTTCTTAATATAAATACAAGATTTATACAAAAATTATCGGGTACCCGAGAACCCATATTCAATACTTTAGTTCCGACCCTGAATTCACTCATGTTTGAATTAATAGGTAAGACGAGTTACACATGTTATGGATCGAAATTGACAAAGGCATATATAACAGAGGTGCGATGAAATAAGTATAATTTGGTCTTCATTAGAGATTAACCAACACTTGGAGGTGGTGTAAGGTGTTTTTAATACCATTATTCATTCCAAAGTACATATGCAAGTTCTCTTATCACTTCTCAGCCATGCATTAACAAAAATCATTTTATTGAAGAATACATGAACTTATATAATATATTTGGAATACTGTATAGTAAAAGACAAACGGATTAGTGAAGTTGGTTCAAAATCAGGTTAGGCAGCCACCTGTATTTTGCACTCACTAATTTAGTTCTAATGCTCATATTATATGTACTAATTTGGTGACGAGACCAAATAGCTTTACACTAAAAACATTTTTCGTGCTCGTGTTTGACACACGCACAAAGCCTAATTTATGCCAGAAATATGCTAGCTAATTAATTAATGTCTAAGATGGACAAAGATAGTGTGAGCCAACTGTAGCTCTTCGTATATTATTTTGTTGGAAGATCAAACCATATAGCACGAATATGCAATCTGATTCAAAACTTTTTGTGTCTGGTAGCAGATTTATTAGTGCCATGACCATATCAACTTATATATATATATATATATATATATATATATATATATATATATATATATATATATATATATATATATATATATATATATATATATATATATACCCCAAAATCATGAAGCATCTTGGTCTCTTATTTTCCTTTTAAGAAAAAATCTTTTTCATTTACTGTTCGATCAGGTGGGCTTAATTCACGTTTATATTGATTCCACTCTAATATTTGAGGAGTGATGACTCCACTAGTGCCACTATAGTTTTAAAGACTTGAAATTAAAGAAAAAACGTTTGGCGGCGACCGTTAGTGGGAAAAGACGTAGAAAAATGACTGATTTCTAAACTATACATCAAATGTTGGTGGCTCATCTTTGAATATTATTAAGATGATAATAATCTTTAATTAGTAAAAAAGTGATGTATATCTAAAGCAACTCTGGAACAAATAATGGGTGGATCAAAGTCACGTCCAGAAAATGCTTACTATTCGTCTTTTTAATTAGGAAATTCTCATTATACGAGATCCCTTATGGTTTTAATTTAAACCAAATTTAAAAATAAAAACAGTTATTTAGTTAAAAATATATGATATTATGCACTATATCACGAAAATAGATCAATTCATGAAGGTGAAAGTTCACTTATCAGTCACCAATCCTTCGGCTAATCCTCCCCCCTCTATTGCTCTTTAATTTCCTTCTAATGGCTTGTATCTTTTGATTTATTAATTATACATTACGAAAATCAAAACTCACCTATAATTTTATTGGACACATGAACCTATATAAACTATTGGATATGATTTGCTGTAAAAGACAAGGAATAGTGAGGTTGGATAAAAATCAGGACAACATAAAGCATAACCTTTTTAATCAGCAAATGTCTGTTGCACTCGCTAATTCAATTCTAGTTAATCGCCACGCCCACGTTAAATGTACTTTTGAAAAGCAATTTAGTAGCTTTTCACAATATATTTCTGCTATTTCTTTATACGTGCTTGTGTATGGCACACGCACAAATGTTTTTTATGCAAGAAAATATGCTAATTTAAATCTAAAATGGACAAAGATAGTGTCACCCAACTGTATTGCTTTACATATTTACTTTTGGAAGGATTATAGTAAACACGAATAAGCAATCTGATTCCAAACTTTTTGTGAGTAGCTGAGATGGTCACGTAATTTGTGAGTAGCTGAGATGGTCACGTAATTTGTGCAATCAATTTTGTTGTTTCGTGCCATAAGCAAATAAACTTGACCAATCATGCAGCTTCAACTTATTTTTATGTGATTTCGTTTCGGAAGTGGGTTTGGTTCAAGTTTATATTTTTCTCGAACTTTTGAAGAATGATAACTTACAATAACCATTATAAGGAAATAAAAGTAATATGTTGAAGTAAATTTAGAAGCTACTTTGGAACTTAATATACCACACAACTGTTAGAGTCACCTCCAATCACCGTTAACAATCACCTTCATCGCCAGTAAGGTGTTAAATGGGCCGGGTCAACCCTTTTATGGACCGGCCCAGACTAGTTGAAACCAGACCCGGACCGGCCCAGTAAATAGGTTTCATGACCCTAAAATTGATCTAGTCGTGATGGCGCCTATCATGAAAATAGGTCAGCAGACACAATTCTTGAATTAACTATTATTTAACAAAAGTCATTTTTAAGCCTTCAATTAATCAAATATCTCGTAATGTAAGTCTAAATGGACAATGGAAAATAAATACACAAGCCCAGCATCATAGTGTCATAAGTGACGAGCATCTACTAGGGTCTGAATACAACAAAAAGTGTGAAAATATATTAAACCCATCTGAGGAAGACAAGAGGGACAAGAGTAGGGCTGTGAACATCGGGCAACTACTTGCTAACTCCGATGACTCTGCCACTGAGCAATCCACACTCGCTAGCGAGTTCAGAAATACCTGACTCTACACATAAGGTACATGGAGTAATGTGAGTATGCCAATTCAGTAAGTAACAAAAGTAAATGAAAGTTGAGCTGTAACCAAACACGTAAACCATGTCATAACGCTACAATAAATGCACTAGTTTTCCAAAACAATGCGGAAACCATTTACTTCATAAATCAAGCTCAACTTCAGTAAAACCTTTTAAAACAACTTTCAATAGTTTCAAACGATTGATAAAAACAGTGAGTAAAATGATAGAAAACGTAAACAGCCCCTCGGGCAAAACATCTACCATAAACCGCCCCTCGGGCATAATATCAACAGAACTAGCCGCTCGAGCTACCTCACAATCACTCGTAATCAACCCCTCGGGCATAACATGAATCAAGAGCCGCCCCTCAGACAATAACATGGATCAAGAACAGCCCCTCAAGCAACAATAGGAAACAACAGCAGCCCCTCCGGCTACATCATATTACTCACACTGGGTACCCGCGCTCACTAGGGGTGTGCAGACTCCAGAGGGGCTTCTACAGCCCAAGTGCTATATCAAGCCATCTCGTGGCATAATCAAGCTGGCCCTCAACCTCATAACAAGCACCTCATGGTATAACAAATCAGGCCATTGGCCTCATAATCATTAATCAGTACAACATTGTTGCGGTGCGTAGCCCGATCCCATATTATCCTCACAACACAAGCCCTCGGTCTCACTCAGTCAGAAATCTCTCAAGCTACTGGGGCATCAGTAAAACATGATGCTTAGCCCAAATATCAAAACGAAGTAAATATGGCTGAGTTTTGAAAATAGTAGAATATAACATGACGGCAAATATGAAGTCAAAACAGTGAGGAACGATAGTAAAAATCCCCTAAGGGTCATGAGGCCCAAATATGGCATTGAACCCAAAACATGATAATACTTTCCAAAACACAATGATATCAAATAAGTTTTAATCAAATACGCGACTTAACAGTCATACGGGATGGACTAAGTCACAATTTCACACGGTGTACGACCCCACACGCGTCATATAGTGTGTGTGTCACCTAAAAGTATAAAAACGATGTGAAATCTCTAGTTTCATACCCTCAGACAATATTTACAATCATTACTTACCTCTATCCGGTCCAAACTCTAGTCCCCGATGCCTTTGCCCCTTGAACCAGCCTCCGGATGGTCCAAATCTATAAAAAAAAAAAACAGATTTATACCTTCAAAATATACTAAGGGAACAAAGCCCACTCAAAAATAACCAGTTTACATCAAAATTTCCGAAACTAGCCAAACCCGACCCCCCGGCCCACATCTCGAATTCCGACAAAAATCACAAAATTATAACCCTTACACTCTCACGAGTTTATATATATATATCAAAATCCGACCAGAAATGACCGCTCAAAATCCTCAAAGCAAAGTCTCAAAATCCAAGGCCTAACTCTCTAATTTTAGGCTTTAGATTCCACAAATTTCATATTTACATAGGTGAAAATCACAATAGGATCGAGTATTAAGTCTATAAATATTACCTCCAAGTGTTTTCCTTTGATTCCCTCTTCAATGCTTCTCAAAAAGATCCAAATTAACTCAACAATGGTGAAATTTAGACCCAAAATTGTGGAAGTGGTCTTTTAATCATTCTGCCGAGCACTTGAAATCCCTTCTTCGCGAATGCAGTCAACGCCTCGCGTTTGAAAAGCACAAAATTCCGTTGACCACTTAATCTTTCATTGCGAATGCGACACCCTATATGCGAACGCGAATCTTCAGCTCCTCAACTCATCGTGAACGCAAGACCTAGCTCGCGAACGCGAAGCACAATTGGACCTAGACCCAACTCCTCACCTTTACTCTACGTGAACGCGGCAAAACCATCGCGAACGCGATGAACACTAACCCAAAACCTTTGATAACGTAGGCCGTCATCGCGAACTAACTTCCTGCATCACACCCTAACATTTCACGAACGAGAGAGCCTACTCGCGAACATGCAAGCCAAATGTCTGCAACACCAACAATAGATTTTCTGCAACTTTTCCAACATGAATTTGATCTGTTCAAACACCCAAGGCCCTCAGGACCTCAACCAAACATGCCAACATATTCCATAGCCTCATTCAAACCTCTTCCAACATTCAGAACGATCAAAACAACATCAAAATACCAAAGGGACATCGGATTCAAGCCTAAGAAGTCCAAAAACTTTCAAATTCTTCTTTCAATCAAAACGTTTAACAAACCTCATCCGTATGACCTGAAATTTTGCACACACATCACAACTGACACAACAAACCTACTCCAAAATTTCGGAATTCCATTCCGACCTCTATATAAAAATCTTACATATCAACCGAAAAATACCAAAATTCCAATTTCGCCAATTCAAGCCTAAATCTACCATGAACTTCCAAAATACATTCTGGACATGCTCCCAAGTACAAAATCACATAACGGAGCTAACCAAATCATAAAAATAAAAATCCGAGATAGAATACTAAAAGTCAAAACTCGCTCAAACCTTTCAAATCTTTAAGCTTCAAACTGAAAACTGTTATTCCAAATCCATTCCAACTACGCTGAAAATCAAAACTGATGATTTACATAAGTCATAATACATTATATAGGGCTAGTCATGCACCTGAAATTGCGAGCGAAGTGTAAAAGCTCAAAACGACCGGTCGGGTCGTTACATCCTCCCCCATTTAAATATATGTTCGTCCTCGAACGTGCCCAAACTTGTTCCGAGAACCATCAAATCACTGTCTAACCTTATCATGAACATGCCCGGGGGTGATAGAACGTCACCCTATCTCATATAGGTCTGATAACATAACTGCAATCCAACCTAGCCCATAAAACTTAGAACCACATTTCCGCTTCCGAAATCATCTACAAGATTAGAATCCGACATCTATACTCTGAATAATCCCAAACAAGTTGTAACAAACCATAGATGCGAAACTCACATGCAATTACACAATATACCACATAACTCAAACACTCGTATAAATAACTTCTAATCACGGTAGTTGCTCAAAATAACCGAATATCGGCAATAGGCCTCTCACAAATAAAGCGTCATTCCAACACTTTCGTATAATGTCAATGATAGATGAAACGCATATAAATTCATAACCATTCCTCATATCAACCATTCCTGAAGCCACTCCCTTTGGCAAGAACCATAGAAAATTTCTGATCCGAACATCGATATTATCCTTCCAACATACTGAAACCGAATTTGTTTGTATTTATTCTATATCCAACGATCTCATCTAATCCAACAAAACTACTCTGGCTACATGAAACATTAACACAATCTAAAACCACAACTCGTGCAATCCGTATACCAATAAGCAGCAACAATCCGAACGTACTCAAATCATGAAAATTGATTCAAATGAGAGAGATGTGCCGCAAGCTCACTAGTACCACCACAACAAAATGGTCCATCACATGTTGTAGAACCAGAACCCACAAATCTAATCCGAAGGATCATACTCTACATAACTTCGCTCCAATGCGGGACCTCATCCAAACACTGGTCCACATGAAACACCTCAAGTCACTATGCTCAAAATCGTCAACCACGCGTAATTTGATGTCTAGAACAAAAGTAAATCATCATAACTATGGCGAAGCAATTGATATAATATTACACAAACCCAAAGGACACAACCGATACACCATTCGCCGAGCAATACCCAATACTCTTCCCGCTCGAATTCCACTGACAGACCCTTATAAAACCGCACTATGTGCGCCTATAGACAACAAATTCTAACGCCTCACAACACGGAAAGATTACTCATAGGTCTCCCCATATCACTAATACGCTTAACAACAATCGAATCAAAACATCCATCAACAATACAACTCGGAGTCAACCAAGCCGACTCGATGTAGAACACACATCCATATTGGCCTAGCAATGAACCCCTAACCAAAGAGATACTGAAGTTGGTCCTTCAACTCCTTTAACTTTGACGGTGTCATACGATATGGTGTCTGGTACCAAATCAATATCGAAATAAACAACCCTATCAAGCGACATGCCCGGCAGCATGAAACATATCCGGAAAATTCCTCACCACCAAAACAGAATCAATGGTAGGAGTCTATGCACTGACATCCATCACGAAGACCAAATAAGAAGGACAACCCTTCCCAGCCATCCGTTGGGTCTTCAAAAATGAAACCACCCTACTGGGCACATAACCCGTCGAACCTGACCACTCAATCCATAGCATCCTTGGCATTACCAACGCCGCCATCTCAACGTAATAGTCCAAAATAACACGATACAAAAACAACCAGTCCATACCCAATATCACACCAAAATCTAGCATACTAAGCAACAAGGATCCACTCGGGCCTCCAAACCTCGAACAGTTACCACATAAGACCGATATACGCGGTCCACCACCATGACCCAACCTGTTTATGAGAATTTCCAGTCTTTAAATCCATACAGCACGCGAATCACCATATCTGATCCCAACTCCACCGTCTGAATATACAACACACCTCTAATACCCATTCATCCCACGAGAGGTACTCCTATAATTCTTCTGTGCCACCAAGAAAACTCCAATATCAACAGTTGGTCCAACAAGAGAGTGCCGCAATACTAATGAAGTATCCTTAACTCAAACACATCGCTCTTTCTACAATGTATACCCTTATCAAGCCACACCAATCATTGCTCTCATTTATCTAGTCATCTGAAATTGTCCATGCTAACTAAGAATTTGTGACCTTTCTTTAAAAACTGAACCGTGACCTTACACTTGAAAATCTCAATCCTACACAATATACCACATATACCATACTATCCTAGTATAAACATGAGAACTTCATATCCATTCCGAGCCACAAGCAACCACGTTCTCACCTAGCTAAGAACTTTCCATTGATCCCATCTAGAAAAAAATCACTATACATCCCATGATCCTTACGCTCGTAGAAAATATACTTCTCTAACCGTGGTAGAAACCATCAATAACTCTCCGAATTCCATTTGCACAAAACTAAACCGCCAGGACTGCTTCCTTTTAGCTCAACCAAGCTAAGCAAGCCATCAAAACCTAAGAGCATTGCCACGAAACACTTGTAGAAACTCATTACTTACTAAGCATGCAAAGAACTAATCATATCCTTACCATACCGATCCGGCCTACTACCAAGCTACCCCATTTATAAGAGTTTGTTCTGATTTACGTTCAACTTAATACTTTTTATCGCTATAACACCACAATTCTCGACCCAAACTTTCCATACGAGACCTAACCATAAAGCCACACCGTTCTACGGTTCATAAGCTGCTGACTACTCTCTCAAATATCCTCAAAAGAACCACATTCGAAATACTTTCCTGAAGAGACATCTTGGGAATCTAAAGCCATTACCTTCACCTTCCTGATATTGATGTGTACAATCCATAATGATATAGAAATGCCACGAGTCTTGATACCCTCCAATGCAAACCTCAGTTTCTAGCCAAATATACAACTTGAAAATCTCCAATTATTACTTGCAAATCTTGAATCATTTAGAACCATTATCGAGTCCCATCAACTCTGCTCAAACCTCAACTAGACTAATCAAATGGACCGGATGACTTGTGCTCTATTAGCACTCCAATATCGCAGAAAGTAACCCCACATTAATACAACCAATCAACTTCCTGTTACATGCACCATACACTCTTTACCAACAACAAATCAAGTCATTTCGTGATTCTCATACACCAATAAAGCATAACATAAACTTTATTGAGATTTCCTTTACTCGAACCATTCTCGATCCCAACCTCCATAAGCCATATCTAATTCACCAGTACGCCTCAAACTGGAACTAATATGGCACATAACCGTACAATCAACTAATCCATAGCAGATTCCCCACTAATCCGGCTGGCCTACTCAACTCATAGGCCTCCCACCATCTAAAGGCTACCCCCGACAACAAAAAAGTAGTAAATGAGACCCCGCTAGTCTGTAAAATACCTGTCGTGCAAAGAATCTGCTGGACCCTATCTAAGAAATCCTGAGCATCCTCTGACTCAACCTCGCTAAAAGTTTGAGGTCTGAGCCTCCAAAATCACTCTAGCCTCTTATGATCCTCATTACTCATAGGTGTAACCACCTAGGCCTAAGCAACCACAATGGACTTGGCTGATATCACCCTATTGTCTGAAGTTCTTGAACCACCTGCTCTGGAGTACGGGCGGCAGGAGTCTAAGCATTTCCCTAGGCTTGAGAAGTGGCTGGTGTGGCCATAACCGAAACCTCCTAACATTCAGTCAATATCTAGGCCAAAGCCTCCTGAAGGCGTGAAATCACAATGGGCACAGCTAGTCCCACTGGCTCAACCATATCTGGTATCTGCTCCTGTGCTGGAGCAATTGGTGGCTTCACAATAGAAGTTTAGCTTCTGGAATCAACAAGCTCGCATGATAAGAATACAATGAAGTAAAGTTTCCGAATGATTCGTTAGCCTCTCGATAAGTACAAATATCTCCGCACCGATATGCAAGACTCTACTAAACCTGATAATGACTTGTGAGACCTATGTATCCTAGGATCTGATACCAACTTGTCATGATCCAAATCTCAACATGTCGTGATAGTGTCTATGACAGTACTAGGCAAGCCGAGCATCACAAATTAACTACACATTTTAACTTGAAAACATGATGCAATAAATTCAATTAGTGAAAAAGAAATTTTATAATAATCGATGAGAATAACTGCAACTCAAATAAACAATCTCCAAAATTCGGGTGTCTCCGAGTGCATGAGCTACTAACGGCAAAACAGTCAAAATTTCTAATAACTATCTAGAAAGATAGAACAGTGCTAAATAAACCAAAAGAAACAGGAGTTGAGATATGCGGACGCCAAAGCAGCTACCTCAAAAGTCTCCAGGCAGATAATTCTCCAAGTCTAGCAACCACCAGGTGCAAATGTATTTGGATCTACACACAAAGTGCATAGTGTAGTATGCGAACAACTTACCTAATATACTTAATAAGTAACATGGCTAACCTTGGGCTGAAATCATTGACGAGCTTATAAAGGTTTAGTCCAAATCTAGATAATAACAAAACAGATATAACAGGAAAAAATGACTGTAATGGCTCCAAAAAATCACATAATCACACTATACACAATACGAAGACATACATCTCTATGCCTACATGTCAAATATGCATGTCACCAATAATGCAACATAGTAATAAACTTATATACTCATACTCTCGGAGCACTCAACACGCTCAAACACTCAGCACTCCCAATCACTCAGCACTCTCAATCACTCGGCACTCGCACTCAAAACTCAACGGTACGTATGGTCACTACTCGTATGTCAGACTCTAGAGGGAAGAATCCTACCCAGTCGCTAATGTAAGCCAATATGGCATGTTGCAGTGTGCAGGCTGATCCCATAATGAATCAAAAGCCTGTCACGACATATAACTCGATCCTATAAATATCACTCACAATCAGCCCCTCGACCTCAACTCAGTAATCAATCTCTCCAGTCTCTCGGGCTCACAAATCTCATATTAATCAATCCAAATAGTAATACAGGATGTAACAATAAATAATAATATATACGGAGATATAATATGCAAATAATGAATGTGACTGAGTACATACTTACAATTTAGGTAAATAACTCAACAACATAAATGATATTGGTGGGCTTCAACAATCTAAGCATATAGCATAATTTCTAACATGGATCACAACTCAATTTCTCTAACACATGGGAATTACATAAATAACAACAAGATTTGATAACTACACGGTACCATAAAATCAATCGAGTCACAATTACTACGGTACTCACCCACCCTCCTGTCACCTAAGATGTGTGTCACCTCAACACCAACCACATAATACGTACTTCTGGGATTCATACCCTCAGTACAAAGTTTAGAAGTATTACTTACCCTAAAATGTACAAATCACAATTCCAACAAGATCTTTCCTCATGAATCAACCTTCGAAAAACTTGAATCTAGCCACAAGCCACTTAATACAATCAATGCAAGTTATAGAAACTGATTCCATATAATAAAGCTAAGTTCTTAAAACAAAATAAAATTCAAAACTTGGCCTACGACTCAGACCCTGACAAATTCACAAAATCCGAAAAACCCATTCAGTTACGCATCCATCCATACGAAAATCATCCAATTCCGACCTCAAATTACCACTCAAATCTCCAAATCTTACTCTACAATACATGGGCCAAAATTCCCAATTTCCAACTTATATTCAAAACAAATAGGTGAAATAATCAAAAGGTATTTAAAATATATGGACAAAAGTTACCAAAATTACTTACCTCTTTAAATACAATGAAATTCCCTTAAAAAATCACCTCAATCCGAGCTCCCAAAGTACAAAAATGAAGAAAATACTCTAATCGTCGTCTTTATGTAGTTTGCACTTCTTTGGTCCACTTAACCATTTTGCGCTTACAAATCCACATATGAAAAAAAATACTTGACCCCTGGCCTGCGGCTTCTGCGGCCAAAAGCTTACACCTGCAAGACTGCTCTTACGGCCCCGCGTTGGCATCCGCGCGCCCAGGCCAAAATCCCAAACTCCGCACCCGCGATCTCCTCATTGCAAAAGCACTTTTGCTTTTCCGGAAATTCACCCTCTTCTTCGAGACTCCACGACTTCAATCTTGTCTGCTTCTGCGACCAAAGAGACTAATCTGCGATACCGCGTCTTCCCCACTCCAGCGCTGGTGCGAACGCACAAGAGCTGAACCCACCAGCATCTATGAGAGTCTAAAATTCCACCCTACTCTGATCCGAATCCAACCCGAGACCTTTGGGACCACTTCCAAACATACCAACCCATTCTAAAACATCATATGAACTTAGACGAGGTCTCAAGTCACATCAAATACCATCAAAAAAATAAATCGCATCCAATTCAAGCCTAATAAAATTAATGGATGTCCAACTTCTACAATCGATGCCGAAACTATCGAACCGACTCTGGTTGACCTCAATCATTGCACAAAATTCATAAATAAGTAAACAACCTATTTTAACTTTCATAGCCAAATATAGCCCGGTATCAACAAAATCAACTCACAGTAAAACTTTTCAACTCTTTAAACTTCAACTTTTCCAATTTCCGCCAATTCAAAGCCAAAATCACCTACATACCTCCAAATAATATTTGGACACACTCGTCCATTTTGGAGTCATTTATACATAAGTCAACATCCGATTAACTTTGTTAACTTAAGCTTCCAAACTTGAAACTAAGTGTTTCAATTCATTCTGAGATATCTCCTAAACTAAATGAACCACTCCGTCAAGTCACATAATAAAAAACGAACATAGAATAAGTAATAAATGGGGGAACTGAGCTACAATACTCAAAACGACTAACTAGATCATTACAGGTACAACATTTTTCACTTGCTTAACACAATCACTAGTCTCACACCCCCACCCCCTTCTCCCCACTCCCCTCTCCTCTCCCTCCCCCTTTCTAGTGGTGTTTACACATTTATTCTTTATCAAATATGTAACTAGTTGGTTGAGTTGTTTCAATAAAATTGATGATGCAGCCAATTTTTGCTGTCATTGGTTCAAATTGGTTCTTTAATTATATAAAGTTCAAATAAAAAATTGAAACAATAAAAAATTAATTTAGAATACTAGAAAAGAAAAAATAAAGAAAAAATTAAATAAGAAGGGACGGGGCGGGTCGGTGCGCGGCATGGCAGAGCAAAAATATGGAAAAATCCTAAATGAGACTGGGCAGGGCGGGTTAAAATGTTAGCAGGTCGACGTTTGCCCTGCCTTGCCTTGCCTCGGCCCGCCTCATTGTCATCCCTATTCTAAGAGGAAATATATATATATATATATATATATATATAAACTTCTGTTACCATAATATAAGATAATGCAAAGATAAGTTTAGTGTTAAGATGGGAATGGCAACAAATGGACTTCAAGGGCTAATTCATATTTTGTTTTATTAGCAACTTATGGAAAGATCAACTTTATAGACTCTCTGCATTCATTAATTATATATGCCATTACGTGCAATTATCACATCATGTTACTAAATGTCGACAGTTTATATGGTCCATTGGACATTATCAATTAAACAAAATATTATTTGGATTCACTATTCTGTTTGAATTTTAAAACTTTTCGTCAAGATCATCCAAAATCTAAAAATAGGTTTGTTTGGTTCTCAAAAAACTGATTTAGTTTTCTGGATACAAGCCAAAATATTCCTCCAAAAATGTTGCTACTGAACTATAGAAGTCATGAATTTTTACCACTAATATATAGTCTTAGTTAAGTCCGCCTTGTATGCTTTTCAGTGGTCATTGGTATTAAGTAGGAAAATAATTTTCTCCAAAATGTGTCGGAGAAGCCCCTTGCGCATTAACTTTAATTTGCGGGTGATCCTTTATCGGTTATTCTTGTCCGAAGTGAGTTGAATACCTCCGTAAGAACAAAGAACCAATATCTTGTAGCGGTAAGTGCCAGCTGCAAGGTATCTGTGTGCAAATTCTCGCCATGTGCGAGCACCGTGGATGCTGCTTGTGATGGGTACCGCATGGATTGTTGCAGATATGTGTCAAGGCGGAGCTAGTTCGTCGATTACGGGTTTGGCTTAGTTCAATACCTTTAGTTCAAATTGCGCACTTGCTTTCAAAAAGTTCATTTCAAATATACAAATTATTAATTTAGATTCTAGTAATTAGAATTCTGAATTCAAAAGTTTTAAATCCTAACTCCGGCTCTAATGTGCACCAAGCAGGGATGCACTTATCAATTACTGCAGTAAAATGAAAGGGTTGTTCTTGGAATTAGATGCTAGAGGCTTGCCAGGAATGCTATGGGCAGCGCGGTAACCAACTTGTCATGGCGCATAACCGAAATTGCACTCATTATATTCTATTTTATGAGTGTCAAACTAAATTGCAGGTATTTTCATGACATATGATGGCAACTAGCTACTAGTTGAGAACAAAAAAGTAAAAGACTCACTCAAAATCTATAAGAAAGAAAAGGAGACAAGTAGCTTTTTGTGCTTTGTGTCATGATATTTTAGACCAATTATCAGAGTAGTAGTGAAGTTCTTGATACCTAAATCGCGTACATCCAAGTACGGAACGATATATTGGAGTGTAGGACCACAGTAGAAGTGAAGAATCAAAAGAAAAGACCTTCTGTAAGAGTGATTCTAAGAAATAAAATAAAATTGTCGAAATATTATTTAATTAAATCCAATAAGAAATAGTCCTGGTATTATGTGCCAATTGAGAAAAGACACACCAACTTATGATTAATTGCTAACAATATGAAGTTGTAGATATGTAAACATATAACCAGAAGACCTTAAATTAACCATTTGACTGTGGTAATATCTCGATTATTATGCCTTAAATAAGGGTGAACATGGATCGGGTTGATTCGATATTTTTAAAATAAAATCAAACCAACTATTTTGATTTGGATTAGTTCGATTTTGTCAAGTTTTCGAATTTTTCGGATTTCTTGCTACATGAAGATTTTTCCAATCTTACTTCATTGAAATTATAAAATTTTTTTGATAAGTGAATATATATTTAATAAAAATTAAACATTGAAAAACATATGATATAATAAAATATTTTTATGGGAGTTATATTGGAGTGACAAATGATAGTTATTTTCTTAGTCATCCAACAATAATTTTTCGTTGATTTACGCCTTCTAGGTTAATCAAATATAAGTAATGAACATAAAAATCTATATGATACCTAAATAATATGTTCCTATTTAAATTTAAATTATGGAAATACTTTTTCAGATTCGAAAAAGATATATGAGATCTTTACATATGAATATGGAAGTAAAAAGAGATGATCGATACATTTAGGGGTGTACATAGACCGGGTTGATTCGGATATTACAATTACCAAACCAAACCAATTGTGTCGGATAATTAAATCTAAAGACCAAACTAAACCAAACCAATAAATTCGGGTTTTTTAATATCGGTTTTTCTCGGGTTTTTTTCGGGTTTTCGGGTTATTCGGGTTTTTTCGAATTTTTTTTTTGGTAAAATCTTCATAGATAAAATATATAACGTATGCTCAAAATATTCTTTAATCCTAGTAACATACAACTATATAAAGTATTTTTCAAAAAAATAATACAAAATATGAGATATGTCATGACTCATGACATTATCCTAAAATATTCAACAATAAAATATAATAAAATTATGTACTATAAATATTGCTAATTAAAAAGTCATAATAAAAATAAACATAATCTAAAAGCACTAATTCATGCTAAACTAGATAGACTAATGAGGGAGTGTTAATTAAATGCCTAAAAGCTAAAGAAAAATAAAAATAGGTTATGTATTTTTATCTAAATTATTGCAAAATAACAAATAAACATCTAATACATTCCCGTTCGTAATATTGAATTGAATGTCTTTTGTTAGCATTAGTATTGATTGCTAGCATTACTTAACTTACTAATATTAATGGCTATAAAACTTATTGGAGCATTCAAAAGTTCTAAATCAAACCTTGAAATAATACCTTAAAAGATAAAATTATGAATTTTTTTAAGAAATATTTATAAATTACATTACAATAAGTATATTTATATATTAAATATATCTAAAATTGCTATATTTGAATGTCGGGTTGGTTTGGTTTCGGTTTGACTTTCTTTAGTTAAAACCAAACCAAACCAATTATGGTCGGGTTTTTTTTTCCAACACCGAACCAAGTCAAACCAAACCATAGCCGGGTTTTTTTTCTCGGTTTGACTCGGATTATCGGATTGGTGCGGTTTATCGGTTTTTTTTGTACACCCCTAGATACATTTCAATAATACTTAATAAGAAAGTGATACAACTCATTATTTAAAGTGAATAAAATTAAATGCACTTCATAGTTATATTAAATATTTTATTTTATGAGAAAATCTTAAATATTTAGACATTTTTATTTAAAAAAGTTCTAATATATATAAAAAATATATATTTATATATCGGTTTGGTTCGAATTTTTTTACTTAATACAAAATAAATTAAATTAAACCTAAATTTTTTTAATCAAATTAATTTAACTTTTTAATTAGGTGTGATTTTTCGGTTCGATTTGAACCACCTGTTTCAAATATGTAATGAGAAACTGTAATCCCTTTTAGAAAGAATTTCCCGTTTCTTCTTTATTACTAAAGTTTAGCAATTTGATTGAATACGTGCACATTCATAACCACTGGAAAAAGTTAGGTATTCAGAGCAGGACCACCAGGCAAAAAGTCTTGGGATTCCTACGTGCGCCAATTTGCAGGAAAAATACAAAACTAGTACTCAGATAAGAGCACTCGGATCTTGGACAATCAACTGGTGGGACATCATCAGGATGTTATATTAATTAAACTTCTACAATGTAGTAAACAATTGATGCTGACGTGGAGGTTGTGGAATTCCACTTTTGGAGCATCCACTATAATCATTTGCACAGTAAGGCTGTATCCGGTTCCGGTTCTGGGTCTATTTGGGTAAACGGTTCCGATTCTGACGGTTCCCGGTTCTGGCGGTTCCGGTTCTGGCGGTTCCCGATTCTGGCGGTTCCGGTTCTGGCGGTTCCGGAGCCGGAACCGGAACCATACGGTTCCGGAACCGCGGGTCTGGCGGTTCCAGGCGGTTCCCGGCGGTTCCGACCTTTTTTTTTTTTTTTTTTTAAATTAAATATCTTGTATAGTAGTGATTAGTATATTGTAGAATATATTTTTATATGGTGTACTATGTTGTTACTATATCATATATTGTGTTTGGAAATTAGTATATATTCAAAATAAGTAGTGTATATTTTGTATATAAGTAGTATATGTTGTAGTAAAGTAGTATATATTGTATATAAATAATGTATATTGTGTAGTAGTTAGTATTAATAGTATTATGTGTTGTATGTTATATATTATATGTTATATAAATATTTTATATTCAAGGATTGATATAGAAGTAAAGACAAAGAAATATTGAGACAAATATATTCAAGTATATGATAAAAAGCATATTTATTGACCAAAATGGCATATCTTTCTTAGTCTTCTTTCCCCCAATGGAATGAGCACAACATGGTACTAATACCACCATTAAAAGGAAAAAAAACTAAAAGAAGACATGCCAATGTACAAGTTACATCATAATTTATGTATTATTTCTAACAAATCTCATAAAACCTTCAAGGTTTGGAGGTGGTTGTGTTGGCGGTGGTGGAAATGAAGCTTGTTCATCACCACTTCCGGGTGAAGATGATTCTTGAGCAATTTCTGCTAGCATTTCTTCATAGCACTCATCTATTTCGGGTTGAGATTCAGCTAGCCCAAAGTTTCTTCTTTCAGAGCGAATCCAATCTCGGAAGAGCACTGATTTTTCCAAGCTGTCCCGCATCGACGCTCTATGATCTCCTATTTGTAGTCTGGCTTGACTAAATACGCTCTCCGATGCAACAGTTGACGCTTGAATGGACAGAACATCCCGAGCCATCCTTGCAAGAACGGGAAAATGCTTTTCCCTTGTCTTCCACCAATCCAAAAGGTCGAAAGATCCGTCTGGATTATCATTCTCTAGCCCCTGCGACAAATAAACTTGAAGTTCGTTTAGATCGGAAATATCATCTAAATTCTCACCTTGAGTACCCCTGAACTCCGTCCACGATTTAAGAGCTGTTAAGCCAGCAACTCTTTTAGACGATTGTGACGTGGACAAAGTAGGAGTTGGAATATTAGGCCTAGCATGCTCTAAGGCCTGTTTATAAGCATTATAAACAGTTTGAGCATTCACTGTAATTGATGCTTTCGCATCAGATAGTGTAGCCATTTCTTCTGGTGAAAGATCTAAACATTGATAAATACTAGTATACCAAAAGTTAGGACCTCCTGCTTTCATAGTAGGGTTTAACAAAGCAGCCACACCAAAAATAGGAGGGATTGGAAAAAAATATTTTTTAAATTTCTTTTTCATTTCAAATATTGCATTTTCATAAATTTCTCCTCCCTCGTTAAAATCAGCAAATAAATTAGCAAGTGCGGCAATATATACTAAACAGTTTGAAATTGTAGGATAATATTGGCCAGATAAAGCAGTTGTAGCCACACTAAAATGTTCTAAAAAATCTAAAAGAATCTTAACGTTATTCCAATCTTGATTAGTTAGCATATCATTATCTTCATCCTCACAATCCCTAGAATTATAAGTAGCGGTTATTGGGTTTCTATATTCGTACGCTACTACTAAGCTTTCATACATGTAGTTCCACCTAGTCGGACAAGGTTTAGGAACCTTTCTTTCTCTAAGGCCACTTTCGTCACATTTTTTATAATATTCTCTAAGTCTACTTCTACGGTTTGTATAAAAAAGCCAATTAAGAGCGAATTTAACTTTTTCAATTTCTATGTTTAAAATTCTCATACCATCTCCAACAATTAAATGATAAATATGGCATATACATCTAACATGGAAAATATTTGTAAAAGCAGGATTAAGTTTTCTAGTTAAAATACCTATTGCAGTTGTGTTGCTACTAGCGTTATCCATGGAAATTGACATTATTCTATCACTAAAACAAAAATATCTACAAATATCATAAACAGTGCTAGCAATAAACTTACCTGTGTGCCGTGAATTAATTATTCTATATGCTATAATGCGTTTTTGCATGGTCCAGTCTTCGTCTATCCAATGACTGGTCACGGTTAGATAATCACAATCATTTCCACTTCTACCAATATCAGTTGTAATAGACATACGATTACTTATATGAGTAAATAAATAGCGCAAGTACTGTTCATATTCATGCTTATATTTATAAATGTCGGCCTTAACTGTGGCGCGAGGCCAACCTTTATATGTAGGATTAAATACTCGTCTAATATATTGAATCCAAGCAGGATTAGAAGCAAAAGAATAAGGTAAACACATAACAGTAATCATTTTAGCTAATTCTTCACGATCCTTATTAGGATCGTAGTACAATATACCTCCGGTGACAGTGTTTATTCCTGGTTGAACCATGTTAGAACCAGTACTTTGGTTAATTGTAGTATCAGGACTTGACTTCCCCTCTTGTTCCGCTTTCATTTGAAAATATCTAGCCTTATCGCTAGGATGTATATATATATGTTTAACTAAACTACATGTTCCGCTACGATCACCCGTATACCTATGAACAAGTTCTTTACCACAAGTTTTACATTTAGCCCTATCTTTATCTCTTAGTTGAATAAAAAAATGCCAAACTAATGAAGTTTCTGTACGTTTCCTAGGTTGTCTACTAAAAGTGGGAGTTTGTACGGGTGGGTGTTCTGGGTCATTAGGAGCAGGACTAGTAGGTGTATCATCTAAATCTACCGGAGGTTGGGTTTCGTCATCATCATCACCCTCATTTCCCTATGATATTGATGCGTTAGGATAAAGCAAATTCATAATATCATCATCTATTCTATCACCGACTGCTATATCATGTAGAAAATTAACATCGCTAAATTGGAAACACGGGTGATCACTATCAAGTATTCCTAAGTTTTCATTAGTATTTCTAGGTTGGCTACTAGTTTGAACTTGTTTATCTTTTCTAGGTCGGGGAGCGGGGGGAGGGGTAGGATTTTGGCGACTACTTTCACCGGATTTAGATGTACCTTTTCCGAACATTTTTTTCAATGAAAATGCCATACTAATTATAATTAAGGAAAATAACAACACACAACAAATATTCTTAGCACGTAAGAGTTGAAACGAGTTTACCGGATTGACGAACAATTTCTTGAAAATTGAAAATCGTTGTAATTGAACACTTGAAAACTTCAATTCAACAACTTCACAATGTTTCACGAATTTGCAACAAAAATTAAGCACTTGCACAGAAAGATTGAAAGAGAGCTTGAGAGAGATTGAGTAAGATTGATGAATTGGTGAATTAAAATGAAAGAATGAGGGGGTATTTATAGTTGAGAAATGGGAACAATTGTGTAATTATATAAAGTTTGGGGTTAAATTAAATTTGAGGGGTCAAATGGCTAAATTTTAAAAATGCCAAACGGCTATTTCTGCAATACCAACGTTCTAATTTTCAGAATTTAAAAATTTTTTTTTTTTTTTAAAAAAATGGCCGTTGGGAACCGGATAGAACCGGATAGAACCGGAACCGGTCCGGTTCCGGCGGTTCTAAACGGTTCCAAACGGTTCCGCCAACGGTCCGAATTTAAAATTTTTTTTTTTTTAATATCGAAACCGTTTGAAACCGTTTAGAACCGCCTGAACCGGTCCGGTTCCGGTTCCTGTTCCGGTTCTGGCGGTTCCGGTTCCACGGTTCTAAAGGGTGGAACCGGCCTGGAACCGCGGAACCGGAACCGCGGAACCGGAACCGTATAACCGGAACCGTTTAGAACCGCGGAACCGCCAGAACCGCGGTTCCGGTCACGGTTGCGGTTCAGAACCGTTATTCGTACAGCCTTATTGCACAGCATGCTCTGAAGTTTTCTGCAATTTAATCCTAGTTGTAACATTCGGATACAAGCTCTGTAGGAATACAATATAATATCTGCATACAATACAAGACGATTTAAAAATTTATGAAGTAAATTAGAGGCGGACCTAAGATTTGAAAATGATGGGAATACTATTTGTGAAGAACTTTACCAATAGTTATTGGATCCTACCAGATACTGACAAACTTTCGATGATAAGTGACATATATAAGTGAGTTAATCAAAACAAAAAACAGTTGGAAAAATAAATTAAAAAAAAGGAGGTTTGGAGGGGGGTGTTGAATCCTAAGCTAAAAAGGCAAGATAAAAGTCTAGGCTACAGTTACAATTTAAGCTAAAGTATATAGCACACTCAACCAGCGCCCCCAACATGCTTTTGTGGTTTAAGATGCACAATTAAATATAAAGTCATTTCTCTGCGACTTTCATTCTCATCGTATATGAGCAGGGTGATTGAAGTGGAGGCTTGCATCTGGAGTGTTGTGTGACAAGAAAGTCCCACAGAAATTTAAGGGGAAGTTTTATACAGCGGTGGTTAGACCTGCCATATTTTATGGGGCGGAGTGCTGGCCTGTAAAGAACTCTCATGTTCAGAGAATGAAAGTTGCGGAGATAAGGATGCTCAGGTGGACGTGCGGGTTCACCAGGTTAGATAAGATTAAGAATGAAGTTATCTGGGAGAAGGTGTGGGTGACCCCAGTGGATGAGAAGATGCGAGAAGCGAGACTCAGGTGGTTTGGGCATGTGCGGAGGAGAAGCCCTGATGCTCCGGTGAGGAGTTGTGAGCGACTGGCGGTAGTTGGCGCGAGTCAAGGCAGAGGGAGGCCTAAGAGGTATTGGGGTGAGGTGATTAGGCATGATATGACTAGAATGAGGATTGCCGAGGACATGGCCCTTGATAGGAAAGCCTGAAGGTCTAGTATTAGGGTCGTAGGATAGGGGCTTCTAGAAATTTTAGTACTTCTACCTCAGGTTGGGTGGTTTTATGTATTGTATTGAGCCTCTTATGGTAGTGACTGATTGATATTATTGCATGTCATTTTGTTCTTGGTTTTATGTTTAGATAATTATTAATGTAATTTATGCCGGATTTATTAATGTTGTTTGGTTTTATTTGATTTTCTCTCCCTTTCTCTGAACCGAGGGTCGGTCGAAAACAGTTTCTCTACCATTTCGGGTAGGGGTAAGGCTTGTGTACGTATTACCCTCCCCAGAGCCACTTTATGAAAATATACTGGATGATTGTTGTTGTTGTTGTTGTTGTTGTTGAGACTAAAATAGACATAAAAAATTAAATGACTATTTCCATTTATCCAAACGTTATTTCAAAAACCTTTTTTGTACAAAGGTGTAAATGCAAATACCATTTAGAAATACAAAAATAAAATTATTAGTAAAGAGATTTTGGAGAATTTATTATGGTACATGAATTTAAAACTATACATTTTTTAAATTAGTCTCCTGACATTCTCGTACATGTACCTCAGGTGATAATACTATATTAATATATAAAAGTAGTTAGTAAATCAGTTTAACATGAAGAAGACAAAAAGGCAGCAGTTATTGGCATGCCAAATTTAGACATCAAGTAATTAGCATTATGATTTTGAGTACTTCGATGGGGGTCGTCAACTAAGTCGAGCTCACTCTAGTATTGTTTTATTAGAAACTGTTATTATGAGTACATGTCCCCGAGTTTTGTTGATTTATTTTTGGTGAATTTGTTACTTTAATTTCTTATTTCATCCCCCCCCCCCCCCCCCCCTCCCTCCCCCTTTATTTTTTATTTTCTTTGCTTGATAGTACAATAGATTTAATGTGGGGAAGGCAAAGATGAAATGAGAAATTGATATGAAGCAAAGATATAGAAAATATAAAATAAAATGTTACTAAGATAGATGCAGAGAGAGAGAAAGATTATAACAATGCAAAAGCAAGAATGTGAGAACGGAAAATATATTTTATTTTAGTAGTGAGAAGATATGGTCCGAATTTTTTCTATTATGTAAATAATCTTTCAATTAAAAGATGAGTTTACGAAGGATTTGCTTTTAATTTTGATATCAATATCCCAATGACCCAATTAATCATTTGTAAATATAGATTTGAAAGTAAACATATTAAGCATTTTATGTTTTTCTATATATAGGATAGTTGAAGAAATTTGAGATTCTATGATTGCCTCCAACTTCTTAAAACAACGATATGATCTTAGTAGTAGATGATTGGACAAGATGAATTTATTTTGAGCGCTTAGAAAATATTATTTAGTTAATTATTATTTTTATAATTCATGTATTAGAGGAGGAGTGTGAAGAGGAAGAGAAAGAGTTGCGTTTTCTACTTAATTGATATTTAAAATGGTTTCAGATTTTATGATTTTGCAACTCATTTTTTTGGAATTATTTTTACTAAGAAAAACTTGTAATTTCTTCATAACTATTAATCTTTGAATTTCCCACGATGAAAATATTTTTCTATCTTCATTCCTACATATGAACAATATTTACTTCACATGTTCTAAGTATCAAGTTTTGTATAGGGAAGAGTCTTGCTTCATGTATTACTGTGAAGTATGTTTCAATTGAATTTTTTATTAAATTGTAAAAATGACCACATTGAGACTGGCAAATGTAATGTGTTGTCTATGCAACCGAATTTATCGTCCTAGCATATAATATTATCATATCTTCTTCGTTGGTTGAGTTTGCTTCACAAATTATTTTTTAGGAATTTACTTGTTATTCATTACTTAGTATTTCATAAATCAAAACATAGTTTTAAATTACTAGTGCGAGTTTGAAATTTTTATGCCTACTGATAAGGGATTTATGCGTAATGCGCATATCTAGAATATAATATAATAGAATATATATAGAAATTTTGCCGATGTTGATAGGGTCCCGTGACCCCTCTATCATACACATGTTTTTCTTTTTCCAATTATTGTAACACATTAGTACGAATTAGCTTTTAAGATTGAATTAGATTGAAAATTTATTTCTTATAAAAAATATCGAAGTCAAGTCTAGTCATATTCATGATTGAGTCAATGTTGGGCCCATTTTATATTAGTATCGGGGTGATTGATTATTTGATCTTTTTATATGGTTTTAGCCAATTTTTACCCGATAAGCAAATTTTTGGATTGTGTTAGACCAAATATTTATTTTCTTGTGGCACACAATTCTTTTTTAAGATCTGAAAATCAAACTGATTTACGTAGCACTATATTTTTATTAATTCATTCTAAAATGAATTACATATTTCGATATCTAGAAATAGTTAATCTTTAAACTTCTTACTTTAACTTTAATGACATTTGCTTATAATGACAGAAATCTTATATCATATGTAATAGATTACAAGTTAAAAAAAAAAAAACTTAAATTCACCGGAAAATATTATTTTCTTCGGTCCATAATAAGTGATCAATTTGCTTTAGATACTTGAAAATACTAAATGCTAGACGAAAAAAGTTAATGTGACTAAACTACCCTTCATTAAATATTGCACCATAGTAATAATAGCACTTATTTCTCTTTTTAAATGTGAGGAGTAAATGACTTTTTAAAGTTACATGGGTAATTTTGAAAAAATAAATTGAATTTTTTTATTATTATATAAATAAATACTTATTTGTGTTCAAAATAAAAAAAAAATTGTTCACTTATTATGGACTGAAGTAAATAATAAAACACACAAAAGAATTGGTGAAATGAGAGTTTCCTAATTTCTAAAAACTTCTTGCGGGGTAATCATGTCGTGTTATGCACCACGAATATAATGCTTTGATCAGTTGAGAGTATGTCTTCAATTTGTAATAGAAAATGATAGTTCGTTAGTAATATGTGTTCTAACCTTTTTATAACTGCAAAAACTATTTTTTTATTTTTAATTTATTATTTAAAAATATATATTTATAGTTACATAAATCTTATAGTATAGGGGTGAAACGGAGCCCGTTGGACACTTCGGTTCTCGGTGAAGCAAATGTATCAAAGACGTGATAGTAAGGAATTATGATTAGGGCAAGGAGCCCCTTGTGTCGAGGTTCAGGCAAAACATCTGCCTTCGGAAGAATCGGGGTCACCTCCCACAAGTCCGATTTGAATTCTAAAACTTCACAGAGCATTATCAGACGATCGTACACGACTAATAAAGGGTCGTGATATCCGTGCCCGATCGGATGTTACGGCGTAAATCTTGGCTCGTATCAGCAAT
Source organism: Nicotiana benthamiana (assembly GCA_034376525.1). Lineage (NCBI taxonomy): Eukaryota > Viridiplantae > Streptophyta > Magnoliopsida > Solanales > Solanaceae > Nicotiana > Nicotiana benthamiana. The sequence continues at coordinate 71,690,235 of CM067323.1, read as the reverse complement.
GGATCAATGATTAGTAGGAAGAAAGATTTTTACCCTTTTTTAGAATTGCACTTAGGGTTAAACTCCCATACTATATAAAGGAGAGTCAAACTATTTATTACACATATTGTAACACGCATATCAAGGCAATATACTATTATTTTTCTCTGTTCTTACTATTGTGCATTAGTCCTCCATCACTGTGAACTTGGGATCGACGACAAACACTTCATTAAGCTATTACTGAGTCCATGATCATCCCACTATTGGTTTGACAATTTATTACGTCTTTTATCTATTTAATATAACACCATTAATTATTTGTATTGAATTAATCCGCATATCCTTAAATTCATGTAAATTCTATTGTTATCCATTAATTATATGCTATAATTATGTATTTTAGCCGCTTATTACACTCAAATTTGCTGCACTTTGATTGAGTTTGAGCTTTAATTACTAGTGTCTTGCACTAACTATGTGTTTTATGCCTTGTAGGAGTGATTCCGAGCTATATAGATGTTATCGAATGAATTCAAATGATTTGGAGCTATGAAATCTGAGTAAAAGCTCAAGGAGTTAAGTCAGGATCGTGTTTGGGGGTCAGCAGATGATAGTTAGAGCGAACGAAGAATTTAGTAGGCAGATTGTGCGCTATGTAGTAAAATAGACATATCACTTTGCTTAGAACTCCATTTTGGTTCTATAATATGTGGTTAGAAAGGTAACTCAAAGGGATACAACGTGTTTCCAAATTCCAAACGGAACAGGGTGAAATGCGCCTAGAAGCGTGATCCCGCTAGTTTTAGCGCGCCCAGGACAAAATGTCATCGAACTAGCGTGCCCAGATGCGCGACCGCGCTAGTCTGACCCGGAAAAAGTGTCCCTTTTTACATTGGAGAAGGTATAATTGTTTGGGACCAGCCCTACTTGGTATATATACATAGGAGAACTTTCATGACTGTCGCTATTCGGATTTTCATTTGATTTCTTAGTTTATCGTATTGGTTTATTTATTCAATATTGTGCTTAATTATTAGTTTGCTTGATCACCAATTGAATACTATCTACGAATCTAGAGTTGAACTTGAAAATGGGAATTCTAAATTGCATATAGGATTGAGTAGAGTAAGATATTGAACCCGGGCCTCGGGCAACAGATTCTCAATTGGGATAGACATATACCCAATTGCCTTGCTTGGTCAATTTACAGGAATTATAAATGTGTTCCTGTTGATTCTAATTCTATAGACATATAGGAGTTAGGTTAGCTTGAATAGCCGAGTAACAACTCGACAGATTCTAATGAGCAATATCAATCCTGTCAACCAATAAACTAGATAAATTAGTTAGTTAATTCAATTGAAGAATACAATAAGAATGTTAGATAGCCCATAACCCTAGATCATTTTCATTAAATGTATATCACAAAAATCTGCTATTTCTCTTTTCAAAGTTCATTATTTATATTTTATTATTTAATTAGTTCAGAATCGAATATTTCTAGGTTTAATTCTTGTATATATAAACATGATAGTCTAATTTAGCTAATAGTTAATCACAACTCCTCGTGGGTTCGACATCCGACTTTTAGTCACTTTATTACTTGACGACCGCGTATACTTGCGTGTGCATTTGGCTGCAACAAGTATTTGGCGCTGTTGCCAGGGACTTAGAAATTAACTATTTTTCTAGATTAGACTTTTACTTTTATTTTTACAAGTTTTTTCTTCTTCTCTTTTTGTAAATATTTGTAATTTTATAACTATTTGACTTTTCTCTTAGTGTGTTTCTAGTTCTCTCAACATGACATCTGGGGATGACATATTCAGAGATAAGGTAATTGATGAAGACACTTGGTTAACAGAAGACTTTTATGGCCCGTATTTTTGGTCTTGTCATGGCCTGACTTCTTGGAGATCTGAATTTGAATATGGGAGTAAAGGTTGGTATTGGGAAGAATATTCACGATTAGGTGAATATGCAAACCGACGTTGTCTTCTAACAATGTTGGTCAATGATTGGTCTAAGGAGAGAGATGAACTTGCACATAAAATTAATAATTTTGGCTTGGTTGTACATCACTTAAACGCAAAATTGAGTGCAAAGGTTGATGCGTGTAACGCCCAACAATTTAATAATGAGTTATCTGAAGCTGAAAAAAATCTTCTAGATCAAATTGAGGAACTAAAACGAGAATACCCATCACTAGACCTTGTTGTTCTTGAGGATGCCAATATTTGGAAGAGTGCTCTAGAGTCATGTGAGGGAGTAGATAACATTACTTTGAGAGACTTGACGGTGTGTAAATATGAGGATGCAAATAGTAGTAAAGTTCATGAGTTAGAGCGCATTAGACCTCACTCCAGTCATTTTTCCATATTGTGTTTAGATAGTAAGATAGTAATCGAACCATCTGAGCCAATGAAGGAGTCAAAGAGTGAGGATGAGAGTGCCTATATTCTTGAATTTGTTGTGCCAAAATACAAAAATTACATTCCTCATGTAAAGGGTGAGAGGGGAAGAGTGAAAAATTATTACTTGGCCTTGTTATCATTGCAGCCCCACCACTGGAGCATAGTCGTAGACTGGACGCCATGTCAGGGGTACAATTCATAAGTTCGAGGTGGAGGAAAAAGTGGTTCACGTCGTGCCGTGACGTTAAATTAGGCGCTTGTTGGGAGGCAATCCAGCTTTACTACTTTCTTCTTATTTTTGATTTTTTTCTTATTGTATTATGTTTGTAGTGTTGTTTTATTTTGTAGGATTTTGAGCATATGAAGTCAAAGCCAATAGGCATGTGCAAAAGCGAGCAGGTGGTTGAAACTAAGTGTGAGGTACCCACACAAGGGATCATACCAGGGAGAAGTCTAAGTATCCCATGAGCTGCTAATTGTTCATCCTGTGGCCTACCAGGGAGTCTCTTTTACCTTTTTGTTATTCTTAGTGTCAGTGAGGACATTGCATAATTTTAAGTGTGGGGTGAGGATATTATTTGGGTGATTTTCTTATGCTATCTTAGCTCAGTTGTGGTACTTAATTTTAGTGTAGTAGTTTTTGTTAAAATAAAAAAAATGAAAAAAAATTGAAAATAAGACTCTTCCTGATGACGGATCTTGTAGATGATTTTCTTGAGGGAAGTTAGTCTAAAGAAAATACCATTTTTTAAATTAGTGTAGTAACTCCCCCTTGGTTTTTCTTTGGGCCACGGTTCTTTTCCAAGGGTTTTATTTAAATCGGGTTTAATTAGTTTTTTTTTTAGTAGGAGCCATGATGTTGTGCTTTGAATAGAAGCAATATCTCTTGACTTGGTTATGCCTTGAGAATAGTGAGTACTTTGATTGTGACACTTAGCCTCAGTTTTTAACTCTTGTAGAAGTACCTTAAATTGTATTATCTTAACTTTACTTAACTGCTTTGACTAGAGTGTACGAATCCAATCCCGAGTGAGTTTTGTGCCACGTGTGTGTAAGTTTTTGTGTTATACAGTGCATTGCATTTGATGTGTAGAACTTGCCCCGTGTCTTTACAAAGTGAAATAATAGTTTTGTTAAGTCTTGGAAGTGATATAGGCATTTCTTTGTTGAGCCAGATATGTATAATTACCTGCCTAATTATTATGAATCGTAGTTAACCTCTTTGAGCCTATAATCCTTATTCTTTGGCAACCATAATACAAGCCTTAACCATTTGCTTGAATTAACCATCCGTTTGAACCTTTTCACCTCTCAGGAGCACTTGAATTGTTATCGACTTTATAAAAGTTTAAGTTTGGGGTGGTTGGTTTTGCTTTTGAGTGGAAATAATGAAATAAGAAGAAATGTGCAGTGATTTGAAAGAGCAAGAGCCACTTGAATTAAAAAAGAAAAACTAGTTGTATTGCTGTGAAAAGTATTCTTTGATTGTGGTGACTCTTGATGTAATTGTGTTTGAATAATTTGGGAGGTAATTTACATTGATGTGAAGGTGGAGTTATGGTTTGTCATAAGTGTGTGGTTTTCAATGTTAAGATGTATGTATTAAGGTGTTTAGAAAGGTGTAGTCCCTCGAATATAAAAATGTATCCTATCTGTCCCACAGCCTACATTACAACCAAATAAAGTCCTAATTGATCGTAGACTGAATGAGCTCGATTAGTAGAGTAGTACACTACGGGCAAGCGTATGGTGCATCGTTTGTGGCATATGAATGTTATTTCTGAGAGTGAAGGAATTCTTTCAATCTAGAGTTCCTAAGTGTTCTTAAATTTGATTGTGTGGAACTACTCTCTTTTTTTGTGTGAGATCACATAAATTAATAAGGAAAGGTAATGACATTGACATCTATGTTAGAGAAAGTGGGCGAGTTGCGAATAATGCGTGGTACTTGTGAGTCAAATTTTGAGGTAAAGATGTTACGCTTTTGTGCTTAATCTATTTTAAATATTTTTGGTGTGATGAGTTAGGAGACTTGTTTAAAAAAAGGGGTATGTATACATAAAATGTAGTTTGATTGCTCGAGGACGAACAATGGTTTAAGTGTGTGGTGTTGATGATAGGCTATAATTATGTATTTTAGTCGCTTATTACACTCAAATTTACTGCACTTTAATTGAGTTTCAGATTTAATTTCTAGTGTTTTGCACTAATTACGTGTTTCATGCCTTGTAGGAGTGATTCTGATCTATATAGATGTTATCGAATGAATTCAAATGATTTGGAGCTTTGAAATCTGAGTAAAAGCTCAATGAGTTAAGTCGGGATGGTTTTGGGGGTCAACAAATGATAGTTAGAGCGAACGAAGAATTCAGTAGGCAGATTGTGCTTTGTCTAGTAAAATAGACATAACTCTCCGCTCAGAACTTCATTTTGGCTCCATAATATATGGTTGGAAATCTAATTTCATGTTTTAAGTTTTTCCAAATTCCAAACGTCACAGGTTGAAATGCGCCCAGACGCGTGATCTCCCTAGTTTTAGCGCGCGCAGGACAGAATGTCATCTAACTAGCATGCCCAAATGCGCGACAGCGCTAGTCTGACCCGGGAAAAGTGTCATTTCTCACATTGGAGAAGGTATAATTATTTGGGCCCAACCCCACTTGGTATATATACATAGGCGAACATTTTTTAGAGTAATGTTTGACCAAGGAAGAGCATAAAGCTGCCATAGAGGCCGGGTTTCATCTTTTCTTCTATCAAACTTAGTAATTATATGTTTCTTTGTATGATTTGTTCTTTTGCTACCATGTCTATGTGGAGCTAAACTTCACGTTCTAGGGTAGTGGTTTTTCGATAACTGTTGTTGTTCAGATATTTATTTTGATTTCTTAGTTTATCATATAGGTTTATTTATTCAATCTTGCGCTTAATTATTTAATTGCTTGATCACCAATTGAATACTACCTACGAAACTAGAGTTGAACTCGAAAGTTGGAATTCTAGATTGGATATAAGGTTGATGTCACGACCCGGATTTTCCCACCATCGGGAGTCGTGATGGCGCCTACTGTCGGAGCTAGACTAGCCAACTTAAACATACCCTTTTCAATTAATTTCCAACAAGATAATAATAAAAATAATAAATTCGACCGGAAGTCTTAATTTGATGTCAAATGAAGAAAATGTGGAAAGATAAACAACATCCTCTACCCAAGATCTAGTATCACAATACCCACGGACTACTACAAGATACTACAAATACGGGTCTAAAAGAAAATACATAAAAAGTCTGCCTCGATATAATGAAAACAAAAAGAACTGAAATGGATGAGACTCAGGGCCTGCGAATTCCATCGAACTACCTGGGAGTTTCTGGGCTGAAGGCATGCTCCCAAACTACTGCTGCAACCCGTAAGCTGACTACTGACGTGCGTACAAAAGGAACATAAGCATAGCATCATCACAACCGAACCCATGTATTGGTAAGTATCTGTCCTAACCCCGGCAAGGTAGTGACGAGGCTAGACCGGACCTACCGCAATCAGCCTGTACAGATATACCTGCAATAACGGAAAGATATACGAAACTTAAACAGATAATAGGGAGGGGACATGCTGTGGGGTGTAATATTTCAGGTATATAACCAACAAATAATGAAATGGAAACTGTATAATTAATATCAATAAAAGAGTGCACGTAAATCAACAACTGCACGGCACCAACTTTCGTGCTTTTACTCCCAATCCTCATCCAAACTGTCAAACATAGTGCACGACGTCACCTTTCGTGCTTTCCTCACCAAAACTGTCAAGTATAGTGCACGACATCACCCTTCGTGCTTTCCTCACGTAACTCTCACATCAAGGCACGGTATGATCCTTCGTGCTCAAATAATCAAGAAACATGGCACGGAAAGACCCTTTGTGCATAATTATCAAAACACATCACGGAAAGACCCTTCGTGCATAATTATAAAAACACGACACGGAAAAACCCTTTGTGCACAATCACTCTTCCTCACCCAATCAACGGTCACAACCAATCGGGGAAAGGAGTATACAACAAGATTAATCATCCCGTCAAGGGAGAACAATTTAACAATAAGTCCCGGCAAGGGAAAATAATTCAACAACAAGTCCCGGCAAAGGAAAAGTACCACACTTACTTCTTTAACTCATTTTCTTCTCAACTATCACTTCATAATTAATTTAACAAGTAATTAACTCAATTATCTGACCTCTTTCGAATTTAAAATCAATTACGACTCACGATCATGCTAGACTCGGGTGCATAGGTAACTGTCACCATACCTATACACCAGCTCCACATAGCACATAGAAAATATTCTCCTAATCCTATTCCCTCAAGCCAAAGGTAGATCAAACACTTACCTCGAAAGCTCCAAACTCAACTAACGCCTCTAGGATAGCTTTACCCCTGGAATTCGCCTCAAAACCGGTTGAATCTAATCACAAGTTACCCAAATGTATCAACAAATGCTAGTTAAATAAATTTGAATGCATAAGAATGAATTTTCCAAAGTTTTACTCTTAAATTCCAAAAATGCCCTCGGACCCACGTGGTCAAACCCGAGGTTCGAACCAAAAACCGGTTACCCATCCCCCCGCGAATCCGAATATACAATTGGTTTTGAAATCAGACCTCCAATTGGGGTACAACTTTGCAAATTTTGAAAAACTTAAGTTCCATCCAAAACCCCAAATTCCCATTTGTGAAGACCTTTGATTGAAATTGAAATCATGTTAAAATATGTGAAGGAGTACGGAAGTTAAGTTAGAAATCACTTACCAATTAGAAAGAGAAAAATCATTTGGAAAATCGCCTCTTAGGTTTTGGGTTTTTGAAAAGTGGAAAACTAGCTGAAGTTTCAAACGTATATACCTTTCAGGGAACCTAGCGCGTACCGCACAAAAATGGGTTGCGGTTGCACCGATTGAGAGGCAAAGTTGGGCTCCTCTGAACCATCCCAACACGGACCACACTATTTTGGTGCGTGGCCACGCTGGTCACTCTTGAATCCCTGCCTCAGACATAGCCACGCAGTCCATACTGAAATGCATCACGGCCGTGCGGCTCCAGCGCGGACCGCACATAAATGATTGCGGCTGCACTGGTATCTGCAACATCTGATTGTTTTTACTTTTAGTGAAACCATCCCGGACCACCTTCGAATCACTCCCAAGCCCTCAAGGCTCCCAACGAAACACATATACACTAGCTCAATAGCATCTTACGGACTTACTCGTGCGATCAAATCACCAAAATAACACCATTTACATTAAATTAACCCTCAAAACACATGAATTTTCATTTCAAAGTTTAAAACTTCCAAATTTTCCATTTTTAGTCCGAAACACGTCAAATGACGTTCGTATTCAACCAAACTTTACAGATAGCACTTAACGCTCATTTAAGACATGTACCAGGCGTCGGAACCAAAATACGTGCCCGATACCCTTACTTTCTAAATCATTTCCATTTCAATGTTTCATAAAAATTTCAGATAAATAATTTCTTTCATAAATTCCATACTCGGGCCTGGGACCTCGGATTTCGATTCCGATAATACGACTGGGTCCCGTATTTTTATATGGACCCTTTGGGACCGTCACATCACGGGTCCGGGTCCGTTTACCCAAAATGTTGACCAAAGTCAACTATAGCAATATTATTATGAAACTTCTTAGTCTTTAACACAGATTTCATATATTTCCACATAAAATTGTTTTCCGGCTTCGTGCCCGAATTGTGCACGCAAATTGAGGCGACCAAATAAGAGATTTTCAAGGCCTCGGAAGCACAAAGAAAGGGAGAATTACGGTGATGACCCTTTGGGTTGTCACAATTGAGTAGAGTAAGATCTTGAACCTGGGCCTCAAGGAACGGATTCGCAATTGGGATAAACATATACCCAATTGCCTTGCTTGGTTAATTTACAGGAATTATAAATGCGTTCTTGTTGATTCTAATTCCATAGACATATAGGAGTTAGGTTAGCTTGAATAGGCTAGTAAGAACTCGACAGATTCTTATGAGCAATATTAATCCTGTCAACCAATAAACTAGATAAATTAGTTAGGTAATTCAATTGAAGAATACAATAGGAATGTTAGATAGCCCATAACCCTAGATCATTTTCATTAAATGTATATCACAAAAATCTGCTATTTCTCTTTTCAAAGTTCATTATTTATATTTTATTATTTAATTAGTTCAGAATCGAATATTTCTAGGTTTAATTCTTGTATATATAAACATGATAGTCTAATTTAGCTAATAGTTAATCACAACTCCTCGTGGGTTCGACATCCGACTTTTAGTCACTTTATTACTTGACGACCGTGTATACTTGCGTGTGTGTTTGGCCGCAACATCCATTTTTTAGGGTAAAACGTTTGGCGACCACCGTGGGGCTAAATATAATAGTGGCAATTTGATACAAATTTTCATACGAACTCTTCTATTCTCTTGTTCTTTGAGATTATAATTTCAAGCAAATTTAAGAATGTCAAACTCTTAATATGCTCACTTGAACGTTGATGTTCAGTCTGGCCACCATGACAAGAACAACAATATAGCCCCCAACAACGATGTTCCCCCTATTGACCCTAACGAAGCCCCGATCGCACACCTAATCGATGCCAATTCACATGTGGCCATCGATGCTAATTTTTCCACCAACCTAAAAAACAACGTTCGTGGAGGAGCCAGGGGTACACACGATGGTGTAGGCGATGGGATCAATTTTCGGGTATTTTTCAAAATGTAACAAGCTCAATAGGGGACAATAGCCCAGTTACAGAACCAAATCCACGCTCACAGTAGAGTTGAGCTTGAACCATACTGGGATAACACCCCAAAGAAATGAACGAACCTAGGAAAGGCCGGGCGAAGTTGAAGACGGGGCAGCCCCGAAATAATAAAGATGCTCGAGGAATTGACGACATGGGTGGAATTGGGGGGAAAATAAGATCAAAGCAAAAAATAGAAAAAGTTGAAACCTATAACTCTATGGTTAATCAAATCTCGAGAGCACCACTGATATTGAAAGGCCTATATTCTAAGAAATTTATCCAAAAGCCTTTCCCCCCTTAGCACAGCTCCGAAACTAATCCCAAAGAAGTTTCGTATGCTCCAAATTCGGAAGTACAATGGAACAACGAATCCAAATGGACATGTGACCTCCTATAAATGTGCCATCAAGAGGAAGAACTTAGAAAATGATGAAATCAAATCCGTTCTTCTGAAAAAAGTTTGGAGAAAACTTGTCAAATGTATCTATGATATGGTATCACAAATTACCCCCTTATTCTATTGATTCATTTGCTATGCTTGCAGATTCCTTTATGAAGGCGTACGTCGGGATCATCAATGTCAAGACCCTAAAGCCTTACTTTTTCAAAGTAAAGCAAAGAGATAACGAGATGCTCAAGGAACTCGTGTCGAGGTATTAACTAGAATAGATGGATCTTCCTCTGGTCGAGGATGATTGGTCCATTCAGGCATTTACCTAAGGACTTAAGCCCCAACATTCATTGGCTTTCCAACAGTTGAAAAAAAACTTGGTAGAATACCCTGTGGTAACTTGGGACGTCATCCATAAAAGGTACCAATCAAGAATCACAGTCAAAGATGATCAGCCCTTCCAGATTTGTGTATCCCATCAGAGCTAGTGATACATACAAAAGTGTCATCTATCATGAACCAAGATCGAACAGAGGTCGATATCAATCCTATAATAGAGATCGAAGGTGTAATGGGTCCGAACGCAACCCTTCAAATAGTGAAAAAAGGAACGACCGATACCATAATAATTAGGGACTCATGAGCAAGAACTGTTTCTATAGGCCACTCAAGGCTAGGGATGCACCGAGATTATCAGAATACTACTTTAGTGTCAATGCTGCAAGCATCGTATCCACCATTGGACGCATCAAAGATACCAAATGGCCTCGACCATAGCAGTCCGATCATGCCCAAAGGAACCCCAACCTAATGTGTAAGTATCATGGCACTCACGGGACGCAAATCCGCAAAATGCTGACAACTAAGAGAAGAAGTAGCCTGGTTATTCAATAACCGACAATCGAGCTAAAAATCACTTTCAAATTTGGGACTCCAACAAGCATACTAAGCAAGAGGAACCCCAACACATCATTAATATGATCATTGGTGGAGTCGACGTCCCCTAGGGGTCGATGCTAAAGCGTACTAAGGTGTCCATTACAGGGGAAAAATGAACTCGAGATTATACGTCGGAGGAGATCGTATCCTTCAATGATAAGGACACCAAAGGCATTGTGCATCCACATAATTCTACACTGTAATATCTGTACTCATAAATAAATCTCGAGTTAAGTGTGTGTTCATTGATCTATGTAGATCGACCAACATTATCAGATCGAGGGTCAAGGAACAACTGGGTCTACAAGACCAAATAGTGCCTACAGTCCGAGTTTTAAGCGAATTCAATATGCCGTGAGAAACTACCAACGGAGAGATAAGCCTGCTTATAAACACCATCGAGACCATCTAGGAAATAAATTTCTATGTGATTAAAAGAGATATGCGATATAATGCTCTATTTTAAAAGACCATGGATTCATAATACGAGGGCAATACCCTCGACACCACACCAAGCATTAAAATTCATCACGCTCGGAGGAATCAAGAAAGTTTATGGAGAATATCCAATTGCAAAAGAAATGTTCACGGTCGATGAGGTTTCCCGATGTCTGCACTCTTAACATCAAAGAACTCGGAGTTGGTTAGTATGGAAGAAACTAAAAAAGTAATCACCGACACCAGCCCTGATCGAACTAGAGAAGCAAGAAACACGCAAAGATTATGATTACGGAGTTACTAGATTGTTCAAAGCACCCGAGGATTCCGATTACACCAAGTCGATGGTTGAAGATTTAGAACAAGTCGTGTTGATCGAACAAATGCCCAATCGGAAGGTATACCTGGGCAAGAGATTGACTCCCGAGCTTAGGGAAAAACTCATCAAATTGTTTATAGCTAATGTGTATTGTTTTACTTGGTCCTATTTAGATATGACAAGGATCCCATTATAAGTAACCACTCATAAGCTATGATTGGACACAAAGTTCCACCCGGTTAAATAGAAAAGAAGGCCTTAGTCCGAAGTCAAGAATGCGTACATCAAAGACGAGGTATCCAAACTCCTTAAAATAGGTTATATTCGGGAAGTTAAGCACCCGGATTGATTGGATAACGTAGTAGTAACTAAGAAGGACAATAAGTTAAAAATGTGTGTAGATTATAAAGACTTGAACAAGGCGTGCCCCAAGGACTCTTTTCCTTTGCCTATTATCGATCGCATGATCGATGCAATGGTTGGGCATGAGATACTCAGTTTTCTCGATGCCTATTCCTTCTTTACTATGTTCAGCACCTATTGTTACAACGTAATGTTGTTTGAACTAAAAAATGCTTGTGGTACTTATTATTGCCTAGTAAACCGGATATTGAAGAAAAAAATAGAAAAACCAATGTAGGTTGACATTGACGACCTGTTAGTTAAATCCTTGCGAGTGGAGGACTATCTGAAATAATTTCATGAAACATTTGACATACTGCAGAAATACAATATGAAGTTGAACCCGAAGAAACGCACATTCGGGGTCAGATCCGCTATGTTCCTTGGATTCATGGTGTCCAACCGAGGGATCTAGATCAATCCTGACAAAATCAAATCAATAGAAGATATCAGCATAGTGGCTAGTGTTAAGGCCGCTCAGAGGCTAATCGGGCACATAGTCGCCCTGGGCCAATTAATATTGAGGTTCTTCGATAAGAGTCATCAGTTCTTCTTATTATTGAAAAAAAGAATAACTTTTCATGTACCCTGTAGTGTCAGCAGGATTTGGACGAACTTACACGGTACATTTCGAGTCTACCCTTGCTCCAAACTCCTAAGGCAAATGAATAATTGTACCTATACTTAGTTGTATCCGATATAGCGGTAAGTGGAGTCTTAATTCGGGAAGAGGAAGGTATGTAAATTAGTATCTAATATGTTAGTAAAATCCTAGGTCAGGCTGAAATAAGGTACTCGCACCTAGAAATATTGGTGCTAGCTTTGCTAAGCGCCTCTAGGAAGTTGAATCCATACTTTCAATTCCATCCCATAACTTCTTACCCATTAAGAAACATAATGCACAAACCCGAGCTATCAGGATAACTGGCCAAATGGGCGGGTAGAAACTAGCGGTTATGATATCTAATATCGCCCACGGACCGCTATCAGATCTCAAATTTTGACAGACTTTGTGGCTAAATTCATGCCGGCTTTAATACCCGAAGTTGAAAAGGAATTGTTGATAACCTTGGGGACTTCCTCCGGAATCTTGACCTTCTTTACAGATGGGGCCTCTAATGCAAAGGGTTCCAGACTCGGCATCATTCTTAAGACGCCTACAGGTAATGTAGTTAGGCAATCCATTAGAAATATACAATTGACTAACAATGAGGCCGAATAAGAGTCCATGATTATAGGTCTCGATTTGGATAAAAGTCTAGGGGCCGAAGTAGTGGAAGCAAAGTGCGATTCCCTTCTTGTGGTAAATCGAGTCAATGGGACATTAGAAGTAAAAGAAGAACCAATGCGAAGTTACTTGGAAAATTATTGGTACAGAATTTCGTACTTCTGGCGGATCCTCCCTATCTCCTGATCGAGCTTTTATAGGTAAATGTTGCATAGTAGGGCTGATAGTAATACACTGTGTGGGATGGAGCAAGGGACCTTCTCACCTCCTACGAGTCGTCCGACTGAAAAGACTTTCTGAATGGGGTAAAAGAACTTGGGATCATTGTTCTCTTCCTTAAAGATTAGGATGAGTCGATGTCGGTGTGTAAACACTTCCTGATGTCGAATTGCACAAACCAGCAAGAAGTTCCCCACTTTTCTTTGATCCATCTTAGGATGGAGTGGAAGCCTCGGCCCGAGCGGAAGTGCAATATATCAATTCAAGGAATGGACCCTACGGTATGTACCTCGAGATCAAAATAGTGAAGTTGATGCTCTGGGTAACTTAGGGTCATAAGTTGATGACGATGAATTCAACTCAGGAACAATAGTTCAACTTATGAAATCGGTAATGAAGGAAGGCCATGTTGAGATAAACTCAATAAGTTTGAGTTGGGATAGCAAAGACAAGTATATAAATTACTTTAGAATCGGGAAGTTGCCAATGGATCCAAAAGAAACAAGGGCTCTACGCACGAAGGCAAGTAGGTTTAGCTTGTCAGAGGGTGTTTTGTAAAGAAAAACATTTGACAGCCTACTCCTTGTACGCTTGGGGCTGGGAGACACCGAATACATTCTGAGAGAAGTTCACAAAGGCACATGCGGAAACCATTCGGGGGCAAGGTGTTTGCTTCGGAAGATAATAAGGTCGGCTATTATTGAACCGACATGGAGAAAGATCCAAGGGACTTTGTAAGATGATGCAATAATTGTTAGATACATTCACTGATAATTCATCAGCTTGGGGAGTTATTACACTCGGTCATGTCACCCTGGCCATTCATGAAATGGGGAATGGACATTGTCAGTACCCTGCCATGGCACCCGATAAGGCTTAATTTATATTATTTATGCCTGGCCATTTTCCTAAATGGGTTAAAGTTCTAGCATTCAAGAAAGTCCGAGAAAAAGAAGTTATTGATTTTATTTGGGACCACATAATATGTCGGTTAGGGATACCGACCAAGATCGTTTGTGATAATGGGAAGCGGTTTATCGATAACAAGGTAAGTAAATGTTTTAAGGACCATAAGATGAAAAGGATCTTGTCAACACTCTATCACCCTAGGGGACACGGGCTGGCGGATTCTACAAACTATACCATACTCCAAAACCATAAGAAAAGGTTGACCGATGCCAAAGAAAAATGGAAGGAAATTTTGCACGAAGTCTTGTGGGCATATTGTATGACCTCAAAATCTAGTATCGGGTTCATTCCATTTTTGTTGGTCTACGATGCCGAAGCATTAGTACTAGTCGAGGTAGGAAAACTGAGTCTCATGTTCCGATATACGACCAAAGAGACAAATGGCAAGGCCATGAGCACGAGCTTGGAACTATTAGATAAAAGGCGCGAGGCCGCCTGTGTCCAAATCGCCTCCCAGAAATAATGGATAGAAAGATATTACAACAAAAGAGCCAACCACTAACACTTCAATATCGGAGACTTAGTTAAGGAAAATAACACTAAACACTTGAAACCTAAATGAAGGGAATTTGGGACAAAATTGGGAAGGCGTATATCGAGTTATCGGGATTACAGTTAAGGGCTCGTACAAACTCGAAGCAGACAAGGGTACACATCTACCGAACAACTGGAACGTGACCCACTTACAAAATGTCTACTGTTAAGGTATGACCTCATTCACTTTATATATATATATATATATATACATATATGTATCAGAAATTGAGCTAACACTTGCAGGAAACAACCAAAGGAGAATGTAGTTGTTAGGTCTAAAAGTACACATTGTACTCTTTTTTCCATGAATCAATTTGTCCTAAATGGGTTTTCCCACAAGGTTTCCAACAAGGCAAGAGTGGATCGTGCTAACTTAGACTCAAATACCGATTTTAAATTGGAGTCGATGGTCACATCAACAGTATCCGATCCCTCTCGAGGATCGACTTTAAATACTTAGGGCGATCACCCTCAGGTCAAGATTTTTTGCAAGGGAGAAAACTTTGAGATTCAATAGCCTCGGCTTGGTGGATAGGATTTAGTGAGGAGCCAAACGGTCAAATAAACCATGCCCGCGTAGACCGCCTAAGCCATAGTACGAAGCTTTTACATGCATACAATTTTGTATTTTACACATTGAAATGAAAGAATGTTTCTACCTTACCGATACACATTTTTGTTCCAAAAAAGCTTCAAGCCCAAGGGCCACCCTTATCCGAACCCAAAATATTACCCCCACTTGAGTACTATCACCCTAGACGAACTTGAACGGCTCAAGTTGTCAAAACCCAGAGACACAAAGACTATTATCTAGTGCCTAAACTTAAAAGGCTATGACTACCCTAAAAATGGCCCAAGCCTAAAAGGCTACCCCCACTTGAGGACTATCGTCCAAGACAAACTCGGACGACTCGGGTTATCGAAACCCAGAGGAATGAAGCCTATTAGGCAGTGCCTAAACTTAAAAGGCTACGGTCACCCTAAAAACAATGTGGAGACATTTGAAGCCCATTATCAATGTTAGAAAATACGCTTAACGCTAGAGGGGGGGGGGGTGAATAGCGTTATAATAAAAATTAGCGTAAACTTGCGGAATTTATAAATTGCAGGAAAGAAATAAGTGCGATAAGTAAATAAATAAGAACGAACGCACCGATGTATCCTGGTTCACCACAACCCGTGGCTAGTCCAGTCCCCGAGAGACTCTCTCGAGATTTCCACTAACACTGTTAAGCTTACGGGTGCTCAACAAACCTTTACAAACTGAGGACACAAGCCTCAACAACCTTTGCTCGAAGATACAACACTCCAAGACTTCAACCAAAGGAAACACAAGTTCCTTCTTACAATACAAGGGACTAACACTTCCCTTCAAGTGTATAAAACACTTAGCACTCACTTAAACAAGACTCTCTTAATAGAGTAGATATGAGTAAACAGATACGCTCAAGAACGCAACAACTTTCGTCAAGAATTTTGGCTCTCAAAACTTATGTAATGAATAGAAAGTGATGAACAATAGAGTATGCAAGCTATAGCAATAATATGATCAGTTGTTGTGTTTAGAAGACTGATTTGAAGCTGTATTTATAGTTGCAAAACCATGCATTACCGTTGCCTAATTGCCAATTAAGAGTTGCTGATTTTACTCGTTGACAATCGATTGTCAAAATGCCACAATCGATTGTTTGCCAATCGTTCCAAAAATTATTCCCAGATTTTACGCTTAACAATCGATTATCTAAGATCAATAATCGATTACTGGCAACGTTCAAAAAATCATTTCCAGATTTTACTTAAAACAATCGATTGTCAGAAATCTACAATCAATTACTTGGCAACGTTCAAAAAATCTTTTTCAGATTTTATTTAAAACAATCGATTATTAGAAATCTATAATCGATTACCTGACGGTTTTTGAAAATATTTTGGCAACGGTCAATTACACAATCGATTATGCTATGAGAACAATCGATTATATATCAGTCTTTGAAAAAACAATTAGACACTGCCTTAATGAACTCGATTGTCAAAGGTACACAATCGATTATTTTATGACTTTGAAAATGTCTGATAGACACTGCCTCAACACAATCGATTGTCATAAGTTCATAATCGATTATTTTGTAGCTTTGAAAAACTTTGATGTACACTGCCTCAACACAATCGATTGTCATAAGTTCACAATCGATTATTTTGGAGCTTTGTAAAACTTTGATGTACACTGCCTCAACACAATCGATTGTCATAAGGTTCACAATCGATTGTCATGCAGATTTGAAAAATCTGATGCACACTGCCTTAACACAATCGATTGTCATAAGTTCACAATCGATTGTCATGCAACTGACTTAACATAATCGATTATCATAAGTACATAATCGATTATCTTAGTCCAGATTTTAGAGGCATGTTTAAAAATCATTTGACTAAAGTAAATATGCATGATTTAAAATCATTTTGCTTTAAATTAAATATGCATGATTTGATAAAAATTGTTTTTACGAGAGAAGCCAAGTCTTGAGTCAAGTTATCGGATCAAGATCACAATTAAAGAACGACTCATGTATGACTTTATATCTTTGC
Organism: Nicotiana benthamiana; assembly: GCA_034376525.1. NCBI lineage: Eukaryota > Viridiplantae > Streptophyta > Magnoliopsida > Solanales > Solanaceae > Nicotiana > Nicotiana benthamiana. The sequence goes on along the minus strand of CM067323.1, from coordinate 71,672,996 downwards.
TTGATCTTGGTCTTGTGCTTGAATCTCGTTATATATCAATTGCGCGCTTGTGCTTGGACCTCGTCATACGGCCATTGCGCATAGTTTTTCATTCATCAAAACCTACAAATATGAACACACGTTTTAGTATAGTGCCTTGAGAACGTGTTTCAACAATTTCCCCCTTTTTGATAATGGCAAACTTTAGTCGGGATATGCATATTTGATAATTCATAATGACGATTCAAGACAAGTAAAGATATGCAACAATATGCAACAAGTCTCTAGATGTGCAATTTGTTCCCCCTCAACATATGAATTCCCCCTCAATTTATGCCAATAAAAAATTAGTGCATATCCCCTTATTCTTCCCCCTTTTTCCATTAGCAAAAAAATAGAATGAATAAGTAAATAACTTGTTTATTTATTAAACAAAAATATGAGTACAACAAAAGAAGACAATAATAAATAGAACAATAAACTAAAGAAATTATTCATTATCATCATTTCCCGCCTCGTCATCCGGCACTGCTTCATAAGGGACAAGTCCAGCATATGGATAATGAACATGGTCAAAATATCCATGGACCTCAATGTCAATTGATTGACATAGGAGGAGCAGCTGAAGAAGATGCACCATGTCTATCTGAACGGGAACGTTTAGTGTGTCTGCCCGACATTTTGAATAAGTAGAAATGGCCTTTGTAAGAAGCTTGAAAGATTTTTGAAATTTTGGGAGCTAAGATTGATGCTTGAGTGAAGAAATTGAAGGCATATGGTACCTATTTATAATGAGGAAGATGGAATTTCATTTATGATGAGAATCTGCAGAAATTTATGAGCTAAAACGGTCAGAAACGGTAAGAAAAGTTTTCACAGACCGTTACACAATTGATTGTGGAATTGAAACAATCGATTGTTATGGAGTTTTGACTTGAACTCGGAACTGACAAAAATCGATTGTGGGAATCTGGCAGGACCCAAACGGTAACAACTATTTGAATTACTGATAAAAAATAATCGATTGTTGAATTATGGTAATCGATTGTTGTGACACAGTGTGCACAGTGATTTTCTGACTTGGAAAATAATCGATTATATTTTTGAAACAATCGATTGTTTTAGGAAAGAAGTACTGAATGGCCTAGACGGTAATCGATTATACAGTAAAAAAATCGATTATATAAAAAAAACTGCATAATAAACATAAAATGTAAATAGTCGATTAGTGATACTTGCTAATCGATTGTCCGCACAGTAAACATGAGACATAAGAAAAAATGATCGATTATTTGCTGTAACAATCGATTGTTCTATGCCATTGCTTTATAATTCCCCCTACCTTTAGGGCGATACCTGCAAAAGAGAATTAGACGTCTCCGACGCTCAAGTTAGTAATTTGTAAAGAAATAATGACTTAGATCAATGTGGCCAAGTGAGAACGTGATCTCTTAAGAAGTGTGTCCTAAGGTGTTCTTAAGAGTTTTTCGGGTACTTACCTTTTCTCCAACATCGCCAATTACCTGTTCGAGAGGGTGATCTTTGATTGTCCTCCATTCGTTAGGCATTTTCGTTTCTTTCTCCAATTGTGGCGCTTCCTCCGATAATTGTTCCAAGATTTCATCTTGAATTTTCTTAGGAGTTTCCTCTTATACTTTTTCTTGAGGACTTATTGAGTTTAAGATACCTGCAGGATCAGAACCAGAATCCTTTCTTGCCAAGCGAGCATTATTTTCGGAAAACACAATATGAGGGGATTCCTCCACAGTTCCGGTTCTATTATTGAATACCCTATATGCTTTGCTACGTGAGGAATAACCAATAAAAATTCCTTCATCGGATTTGGCATCAAATTTTCCCAATTTATCTTTTCCATTGTTATGAATAAAGCATTTACAACCGAATACTTTAAAATGGGAGATATTTGGTTTCCTTCCCTTGTAGAGTTCATAAGGGGTTTTCATGAGTATTGGCCTTATGACTACTCTATTCAAAACGTAGCATGCGGTACTCACGGCATCCGCCCAAAAATGTTTGGGAATCTTAGCCTCATCGAGCATGGTTCTAGCCATCTCTTCGAGACACCTATTTTTCCTTTCCACCACCCCATTTTGTTGTGGTGTTCGTGGAGCGGAGAAGGTGTGCTCGATACCGAGTTCGTCATAAAAGTCCGCAAAGAGATTGTGATCAAACTCTCCCCCATGATCATTTCTTATTGAAGTGACGGTTGTGTCCTTTTCGTTTTGAACACGTTTAAGAAAATATTTGAAATTATGAAAAGCTTCACTTTTATGAGCAAGAAATAGAGTCCATGTAAATCTAGAATAATCATCAACAATAACAAAAGCATAACGATTTCTACCAAGACTTTCAATGCGAGATGGTCCAAATAAGTCCATGTGAAGTAATTTCAAAGGTCTAGTAGTTGAAACAATATTTTTCGATTTAAAAGATGCTTTTGTTTACTTCCCTTTTTGACAAGAATCACAAATAGAGTCTTTTTCAAATTTCAAGTTTGGAAGACCAATAACTAAATTTTGTGAAACCAATTTGTTCAAAAGATGCATGTTGATGTGAGCTACTCTACGGTGTCATAACCACGTATCATCTTCTTTGCTCATAAGACAATCTACATATTCAGATGAAGAATTTTCGAGATCAACCATATAGATATTATCCATTCTAAATCCACGAAGAATAATTTTAAAATCGCTACGGTGAAAAATTAAGCATTCATTTGAATAAAATAAAACAAGATTTCCCTTGTCACATAATTGACTTATGCTCAAGAGATTATGTTTTAGACCCTAAACTAGCAATATATGCTTAATGGAAGAGGAGTCATCCTTACCGACCGATCCAATGCCGATAATTTTTCCTTTGTTGTTATCACCAAAAATAACGCTTCCTCCTTCCTTGTGTTCTAGTTGAAGGAACTTGGATTCGTCTCCAGTCATGTGCTTGGAGCATCCACTATCAAGGTACCAAAGTACACTTGACCCCTTCAAACACACCTACAAAACAGATTAATGAGTTTTAGGTACCCATGCCATTTTGGGTCCTTGGGGGTTAGGCAAATCATAGTGATGTGATTGAATGTTATGTCTATGTCATGTAAAACAAACAGGAGCAATATGTCCAATTCGTCAACAATAATGACAAACAACATTAGGATTATGCATACGTCTAGGTTGATAGTAATTGGACGGACGAAATTCATTTACTCTATTCTTGACAATATGACTATTGCGCAATTCATGAAAATCATTTCTCCTACTATTAGTTCTAGGATATACAACATTTCTAGGATAGTTGTTTCAAGGTTGAAAGCCATTTCTAGGTGTTCTACAAGGTTCAAAATTCCTTCTAGTGTTTGGCCTAGAGTATGCATTATTTCTAGAATGATTATTTCTAGGTTGCGATTGTTGAAAGCCATTTCTAGGTTTGTTATATCTAGGATGAGCGTTAGTTTTATTAATCCTACGTTGAGCCTTAGGTTGTTGGGGGTTGGCTTCAACCTTTTCTTTAGGCTCATTCTCAAAGCCTATGCCATGCTTGGTCTACTTCAAATTAACAAGAACTTCATTCAAATTTTTATGAGAAGAATTAAACTTATCTAGGGTGCCCTTAAGTCTTTCTACCTCATTTTTGAGATGCATGCATGAAGTACAATCTTTACTAGAGCTCTCGGGTTTGTCGGCGCTTCTCTTGCCGAAAAATTTGTTTTCTTCTTTCAACTTCTCATTTTCCAAAATCAGTTTTTCCAAATCCTTTTCTTTCCAAGAGAGTTGTTTTTCAAAATCTTTTTCTTTTAAAGAAGCATTTTCTTTTATGCTTTTAACAGTTTTGGAAGCTTTAATAAATTCACTATACAACTCATCAAAAGCATTTTGCATTTCCTCAAGAGAATAGAAGTTTTTGGAAGAAATTTGACATACCTCTTCTTGATTGTTTTCGTGAGCCATGAGACAAAGATTTGCGGCTTCGTCTTCTTCTTCCTCACTCGACTCGTCACTGGAGTCGCCTCCCCAAGATATGTATGCTCGTTGTTTCTTGAAGGGTTTCTTCTCTTTTTTGGCATTTGGGCAATTTGATTTAATGTGCCCGGTTTCTCCGCACTCATAGCACTTTATTTGATCTCCTTGCTTTTTGCCCTTTCGTTCATACTCTTTTCGCATGAACTTTTGAAATCTCTTAATAACGAGTCCGAACTCGTTGTCTCCGTCCTCATCATTTTGAGGTTGGCTTGTGCTTGCCTTGAGAGCGATCTTTTGTTTCCTTTGATCATCAACAAGAGGGTTAAGTATAGTAGATTCATAAGTTTTAGGATTACCTCTTACTCCGTCGATGGTGACATTTGAAACGCCAATAGATTCTTGAATCGCGTCGGCCTTGGGTCGCCTTGCCGGAGTGAGACTTCGGAGAATTTTTCTCGGACAAGTTCCTTATCCGTGAAGGTCTTCTTAAGAGCATGTAAATCATTAACGATTTTTGAAAATCGTTCGAACATCTCATCGACCTTTTCGCCTTCCTTCATGTGAAACAATTCATATGCATGGGTTAGAAAATCAATTTTAGCTTCCCTTACCTGGTCCTTACCTTCGTACGTAATTTCCAGCTTGTCCCACCTTTGCTTCGCCATTGTGCAACATGATATTTTCCTGTAATCATCAGCATTTACAGCATAATATAATAAATTAATGGCTTTAGCGTTGTTTTGCACCTTTCGGATATCATCCGCATCGTATTCATCTTCGGACTTTGGAACATCTTTATTTTCAACCTTTTTGGCTGGAATTTGTTCTCCCTTCATTATGACCTTCCAAAGATGAAAACTATTTGATTGAACAAATATTCTCATCCTCTCCTTCCAGTACGTATAGTTTGTACCGTGGAATAGTGGTGGTCGGGTGGAGCATTGTCCTTCACCTATTCCTGCAAAAGAATCACGAGTAGAAGCCATGGATTGTTTCTCTCAAACGGTTAAGTCTTCAGAGAGTTGGGCTGTGACACCAATTGTTAGAAAATACGCTTAACGCTAGAGGGGGGGGGGGTGAATAGCGTTATAATAAAAATTAGCGTAAACTTGCGGAATTTAAAAATTGCAGGAAAGAAATAAGTGCGATAAGTAAATAAATAAGAACGAACGCACCGATGTATCCTGGTTCACCACAACCCGTGGCTAGTCCAATCCCCGAGAGACTCTCTCGAGATTTCCACTAACACTGTTAAGCTTACGGGTGCTCAACAAACCTTTACAAACTGAGGACACACGCCTCAACAACCTTTGCTCGAAGATACAACACTCCAAGACTTTAACCAAAGGAAACACAAGTTCCTTCTTACAATACAAGGGACTAACACTTCCCTTCAAGTGTATAAAACACTTAGCACTCACTTAAACAAGACTCTCTTAATAGAGTAGATATGAGTAAACAGATACGTTCAAGAACGCAACAACTTTCGTCAAGAATTTTGGCTCTCAAAACTTATGTAATGAATAGAAAGTGATGAACAATAGAGTATGCAAGCTATAGCAATAATATGATCAGTTGTTGTGTTTAGAAGACCGATTTGAAGCTGTATTTATAGTTGCAAAACCATGCATTACCGTTGCCTAATTGCCAATTAAGAGTTGCTGATTTTACTCAGTGACAATTGATTGTCAAAATGCCACAATCGATTGTTTGCCAGTCGTTCCAAAAATTATTCCCAGATTTTACGCTTAACAATCGATTATCTAAGATCAATAATCGATTACTGGAAACGTTCAAAAAGTCATTTCCAGATTTTACTTAAAACAATCGATTGTCAGAAATCTACAATCGATTACTTGGCAACATTCAAAATCTTTTTCAGATTTTATTTAAAACAATCGATTATTAGAAATCTATAATCGATTACCTGACGGTTTTTGAAAATATTTTGGCAACGGTCAATTACACAATCGATTATGCTATGAGAACAATCGATTATATATCAGTCTTTGAAAAAACAATTAGACACTGCCTTAATGCACTCGATTGTCAAAGCTACAGAATCGATTATTTTATGACTTTGAAAATTTCTAATAGACACTGCCTCAACACAATCGATTGTCATAAGTTCATAATCGATTATTTTGTAGCTTTGAAAAACTTTGATGTACACTGCCTCAAAATAATCGATAGTCATAAGTTCACAATCGATTATTTTGCAGCTTTGAAAAAATTTGATGTACACTGCCTCAACACAATCGATTGTCATAAGGTTCACAATCGATTGTCATGCAGATTTGAAAATCTGATGCACACTGCCTTAACACAATCGATTGTCATAAGTTCACAATCGATTGTCATGCAGCTGACTTAACATAATCGATTATCATAAGTACATAATCGATTATCTTAGTCCAGATTTTAGAGGTATGTTTAAAAATCATTTTGACTAAAGTAAATATGCATGATTTAAAATCATTTTGCTTTAAATTAAATATGCATGATTTGATAAAAATGCTTTTACGAGAGAAGCCAAGTCTTGAGTCAAGTTATCGGATCAAGATCACAATTAAAGAACGACTCATGTATAACTTTATATCTTTGCTTGATCTTGGCCTTGTGCTTGAATCTCGTTATATATCAATTGCGCGCTTGTGCTTGGACCTCGTCATACGTCCATTGCGCATAGTTTGTCATTCATCAAAACCTACAAATATGAACACATGTTTTATTATAGGGCCTTGAGAACGTGTTTCAACAATCAAAATATAAGACATTCAAAAAAAATTCAATATCTCCAAAAGTGTTGCCCTCAGCAAAATTGTTGTCTAAGAATACCTAAGTATTTATGGAAATTTCCCAATCATTCAAGTCACTTTGAATCTCAAAATGTCAAAAAACAAATGAATTGTTGATATAATATATACTATACTAAGGCATTAGAAATTCTTGCAAGCTTAGAAGTCTTAAAAAGATGCTAAAACATTCGAATATTTCCGGAAAGGAAATTTTTTATATATTCCATAATATCTTTACAAAGGCCCAACAAAAACAGCCTCAACAAAACACATGTGTAGGATAAAAAATTAAAAATCAAAATAAACCTAAGGCATCTATGTCTGATATTCACCAGAACCGTTGCATCACATATATTGTCGAGGCCTTCAGATTCTTCAGATCCCTTGAAGCCCTCTTCACCTTCGGGATCAGCTATCGTCTTGGGCTCAGCCCAAGGTCTTTTGCCTCCACGATCTTGGTAAATAGCTTGATGCCTCAGGCATAGATCTCTTTGAGGACCTCCCTTCCAGATAACCGCCTCACGTACTCGATAGTGGTTTTCAGCGGGCCTTGACTGCTTCAACATCTGCCCTATACTACACCACCATCTCTTCAACATCGATGGAGGTTTTGCGCATTTGAGCCTTTATGGATTCACGTTCATTACCGGGGGCACCCGCTCTGCTAAAGCCAAGCTTAATAGTGCTTAGAGTTCATCGCCCAGCTGGTGCTACTTATTGTCTTTCCCTTTCGCCACCCAAATTTGTAGCTCTAGTGATTCCAGTTGTGTCTAGTGGTTTCCTTCTCAAAGGCCAACCGGTCCATTTTTCTCTTCCAAACATTGGCCATGTCCTGGACCACATTCATTTAAGCTTGGAACTGGTTTATCAAATCGAGCTTCAACTGAACTTGTGAGGTTTGGTCATTAGTCACCATGACTAAGTCTTTATTGCTAAATTGAAAAACCTTTACCTTTTCAATAAGATAAACATGTTCGTACCTCAGGGACGAGGCCTCTTTCTAAGCCTCATCCATCTTGGCCTTAAGGTACTTGATATCCCCCTCATGCTTCTCACTATGAAGCTTGTAAAATTCCTTTTTCTGGGCAAGCTATGTAACATCAAGCTCGAGATAGTTGACCTCGGCCCAGTACCTAAGAAATCTCACGTGATGAGGACTACAAAAGCATGAAAAAACATGAGACATATAAATACCTAAGTAAAGGCTCGGAGGGTTATAGTGATGACATACCCGATTCAAGTCCTATTGTGCCTCATTAAGTAGGTACAGTACGTCCACCTCATTCATCTTTGCTTTGTCTTCTTCACTCACCAGGCATCGAAGATGATCTTTCTACTACTACAGGTGCAAAAGAAACCCGCGCATTCTCTAGGATAATGATGACTATGGACCTTTTGCAACTGAGATCCACACTCAGGGAAGAGTATTGGTTGATTAAATTTGGGCTCGAGTTCAGCCCGCTGACTTTAGATGATGATTCTTTTCTCGACACTTCCAGGTCCCCCAGCCCAAAAACGTACTCTAAGATGGATGAGTCCATGCCATCGAAAAAGGAAAAAATGGGATCATCCGCACCATGTGTTCTTTCGTTACACCTTTCCTTTCCTGCTCGTGCATCCTCGAGCATGGACTCAGTATTGGAAGGCAACCCCAATATCTCTATAACAACGGACACCTCCTTAAGAGGAACTGGTATCCGAGGAAGTCTTGGCCTTGTACTACTTATCAACCTCCTGAGTCTGAGTAAGATTAGCCTCATGGATCTCTTCCTCTATAGCTGCCTACTCTTTGTAAGGAGTTGGCCCGTATGCCATGAAACAAATCCTCTGAGCTGAAGAAGCGACTTTGAATCAGAAGCTAGGGAGCTAGAACTTTCCTTTGGCTTATGAGCCAATCTCTTCTTTAGCTTTTCCTTCAATAAGCTCGGGGACCTCAAAGCTTTCCTTTTCTTTTTTCCCCCTGCAACCGCAAGTTTTCCCAAAGTGGAAGGATCAACAAATGAGAGCATGACCTTGTTTCCTCCTAAGGGCCTAAGTTCAGTGGTCGTACGCAAACATTAAAAAGAAAAGAAAGAAAATGAGAATATGATGCAAAAAAAGAGCCTAATGTTACTTATTCGGGAGGGAGTTCTCACCATGATAACAGGCTTCCCATTGGCCCTTCAAAAGATAGTGCCGTGTGTGCTCGGAATAAGGCATCTGCTAACAAATTCCCTTGATCCACTCCTTGAACCAAGGGATGGCATTAAACTTGAGAAACGACTGCACCACCAGCAGTACTAATTAGGAAAAAGGAGATAAACATAAAATTATCATTTAAAGGAGCATTATTAATGAGATGCATTCCACTTCTCGGGAAATGGCATGAACTCGGGGGAAATCAAGTCTTCGATCTTCACTCGACTGAAACATCCCTACAGCCTTGGTCCCTGTCCTTATCGATACTTGAGAATGAGGATTTACTATCGATGTAGTGACTGATGGTGAACCGATGGGATTTGGTCTTTTGCATGAAATATCGTAGGAGGATCACGATCCTCCATAATGATGGATAGATCTGACCAAGTCATACATAACCGAGTCCACGGGGCCCAGGGTGAATGGATTAGCGTAAACACTTATATAACCCTCCACATGGGTTGTAATGGCATCAATGGGCGCGGAGACTACAACGTCCTTACCTACCCAGTTGTAGTTCTTTTGGACCACTGAAATGACGTCTTCGGTGATGGAGCAAATATACCTTGAGTCAACCTCAGTCGACCCTACACAGTTGAGGGTTTTTCAATATTATATTCATCGACACCCAAAAAACCCCCGAGGACAATTAGTTTCAAGGGAGGCTCAGGAGTTAGTTCATCGATAGCTGTGCCAGGAGGATCTCTCGAGAATGACTACATTGGGAGTGACCTTCTCATATTCAGCTGTCGGTTGGGAAGAAGAAGTGACTTGTTGAGGAACGTATTCAGAAGTTTTAGCCATTGTTAACTTAAAAAGTCTTGAAAAATATGAAAAAGGTTGAAAGATGAATAGTCATTTGCATTTATTTGGGTAAAAACTAGTTTAAAACTTGTAACTTACTGAGAAATCCTAAAAAACGGAGGTAAAAATATGTGAGTATGAAGAAGGGTTGTGATAGAGTGAAGATTCGAAGGTAGAAGCTTGGTCAAAAGGTAAAAATTAACGAATGAGGAAAGTATTTATAGAGATTTTGCATCATTTTGCATTCAGGTATGACTTCTCGATGGATCACACGTGTTCGAAGTTAGAATGACACGATTGACGGGATGTTTTTGATCTTTTGTCATTTTTGTCAGGGTGTATTGAAGAAGGAATCAGAGTGCATATGTCGTTTCTCATCATTTGAGTGAACTTACTATGAGAAATAAGGGGACTATCCGTATACAGTGAAATCGAGTCCGTTGGAAACTATGGTTCTCGGTGAAGTAAACATAGTAGAGACGTGACAGTAAGGAATCGGGACTAATGCAAGAAGCCCCACGTGTTGAGGTTCGAGCAAAACATATGCCCTTGGAAGAATTGTGGCCAGGTCCCTCAAACCTTATTTGAATTTCAAAACTTTGTAGAGCATTACAAGACGATCCTACACGACTAACAAATGTATGTGATATCCGTGCAGAACTGTACATCAGGGCGTAAATCTCAGCTCGTATCAGTAATGGATAAGTGATTAGCAAGAATAAAGATTTTTACCCTTTATATAATTGTACTTCGGGTGAAACTTCCCTACTATCTAAAAGGGAGTTTAACTATTTATTACACATATTGTAACACACCTATCTAGGCAATATACTGTTATTTTTCTCTGTTCTTAATTTTGTTCATTAGCCCATTTATCCCACCGTATCGTATGGCCCCGTCTAAGTTAAAAGAGTTGATTGAGCAGTTGCAAGACTTGGTTGAGAAGGGTTTCATTAGATCCATTATTTCGCCTTGGGGTGCGCCGATTTTTTTGCTAAGAAGAAGGATGGATCGATGATAATGTGTATTTATTGCCAGCAGTTAAGCAAGGTTACTATCAAGAATAAGTATCCATTGCAGATGATTGATGATTTGCTTGATCAGCATTAGGGTGCCAAGGTATTTTCGAAGATTGACTTGAGATTTGGCTACCATCTTTTGAGGATTAGGGCATCCAATATCCCTAAGATAGATTTCCACACTCGGTACGGGCAATATGAGTTCTTGGTGATGTTATTCGGGTTGATAAATTCTCCAACAGCTTTTATGGATCTGATGAACCAAGTGTTCAGGCCTTATTTTGATTCGTTTGCGATAGTCTTCATTGATGGTATTTTGATTTATTCCCACAGTTAGGAAGAGCACGAGCAACATCTTAGAGTGATTCTTCATACCTTGAGGGATAGTCAGTTATATGCTAAGTTCTCGAAGTGCGAGTTTCGGTTGAGTTCATTTCTTGGTTATGTTGTATCACTAGAGGGTATTCAGGTTGATCCAAAGAAGATTGAGGCAGTCATGAACTAGCCTAGACCTGCATCAGCTACATATATTTTGAGTTTCTAAGGGTTGATAGGTTACTATCGTCGGTTCGTGGAGGAGTTTTCATCTATTGCAGCCCCAATGCCTAGGTTGACCCAGAAGGGTGCCCAGTTCAGATGGTCGGACGAGTGTGAGGTGTGCTTTCAGAAGCTCAAGACAGCTCTGACTACGACATTGGTGTTGGTTTTTCCTACAGGTTCAGGGCCTAATATATTTTATTGTGATGCATCTCGTATTTGGACTTGGTGGTGCGTTGATGCATGATGGAAAAATTATTGCTTATATTTCATGGAAGTTGAAGATGCATGAGAAGAACTATCCGGTTCATGATTTGGAGTTTGCAGTCATTGTTCACACGTTGAAAATTTGGAGGCATTATCTGTATGGCGTGGCATGTGATGTGTTTACGGATCACAAGAGTCTGCAGTATTTGTTCAAGCAAAATGAGTTGCATTTGAGGAAGTGGAGGTGGTTGGAGTTGTTGAAGGATTATGATATCACTATATTATATCATCCGAGAAAGGCCAATATGGTGGATGATGCTTTGAGTAGGAAGTCAACCAGTATGGGCAGTCTTGCTCACATTCTGATTGGATAGAGACCGCTTGCTTTGGATGTTCAGACTTTGGCCAATAAGTTAGCGAGGTTGGATGTTTCTGAGCCTAGTCATGTGTAAGCTTGCACGGTCGCCCGCTCTTCTTTATTGGAGCGTATCCGAGATCGGCAGCATGATGATCCCCATTTATGTGTCCTTAGAGACACGGTGCAACATAGAGGTGCGAACAAAGTTATCTTAGATGGTGATAGAGTTTTGAGATTGCAGGCTCGAGTTTGTGTGTCGAATGTGGATGGGCTTCGAGAGTTTATTATAAAGGAGGCCCATAGTTCCCGGTACTCTATTCATCCGGGCTCCGCTAAGATGAATCAGGATTTGCGGTAACATTATTGGTGTAGGAGAATAAAGAAGGATATCATTGTGTATGTGGCTCGGCGTTTGAATTGTCAGCATGTTAAGTACGAAAATCAGAGCCCTGGTAGATTGTTTCAGAGGATTGAGCTTCTCTAGTGGAAGTGAGAGCCAATCACTATGGATTTCGTTTTTGGACTCTCGCAAGCTTGGAGGAAGTTCGGCACAGTATGTATCATTTTTTATAGGCTAACCAAGTCAGTGCATTCCATTTTTATGGCAGTCTCCTATTCTTCTGAGAGGTTAGCTTAGATCTATATCCGGGAGATTGTTTGCCTTCATGGTGTGACCGTGTCTATCATTTCGGACCAATGCATGCAAGTTACTTCACGCTTTTGGAGGGCAGTTCAATGAGAGTTGGGCACACGGGTTGAGTTGAGCACAACGTTTCATCCTCTGAGAGACGTGCGGTCCGAGAGGACCATTTAGGTTTTGGAGGATATGCTCCGAGCTTGTGCCATTGACTTTGGAGGATCTTGGGATCAGTTTTTGCCTTTAGCAGAGTTTTCCTACAACAACAACTACAAGTCAATTATTCAGATGGCTCCATATGAGGCGATGTTGGTCTCTGGTTTGATTGTTTAAGCCAGGAGAGTCTCAGTTGTTGGGTACGGATCTGGTTCAGGAGGCCTTGGACAAGGTCATGATCATTCAAGATAGGCTTTGTACAACTCAGTCGCGGAAAAAGAGTTTTGCCGACTGCAAGGTTCGTGATTTACCATTCATGGTTGGTGAGCAGGTATTGCTTCGAGTGTCGCCTACGAATGGCGTGATGAGATTTGGGAAGAAGGGCAAGCTTAGCCCTAGGTTCACTGGCATGTTTGAGATTCTTGATCGAGTGGGAGAGGTGGCTTTTGGACTTGCATTGTCGCCGAGCTTATCAGTCGTGCATGCAGTGTTTCATGTGTCCATGCTGAAGAAATATCACGATGCTCCATCCCACGCATTAGATTTTAGCACTATCCAGTTGGCTAAGGACTTATTTATTGAGGAGGAATTGGTAGCTATTCTAGACCGGCAGGTTCATCAGTTGAGATCGAAGAGTGTTTCTTCTGTTCGTGTTCAGTGGAGAGGTCAGCCAAATGAGGCGTCAACCTGGGAGTCCGAGTCCAATATGTAGAGCCGATAACCTCAGTGACTACCAGACCAGTTGTCTCATGAGTTACTTCTCTGTTTCCTCTATTTCAGCTTCTTTGTCGTTTGTTATATGTCTTTTGTAGTATCAGATTGGTCAGATCGAGTCCAGAATGAGTTTGGTGATGTTTGAGACACCTAGTCTCTTATGTGAAAGCTTAAGTTAGAAAAAGTTAAACGAATGCCTACTTATGTGTTAAAGGGCTTGGATGTGAGTTCTGTTGTTTGGTTAGCTTTGGGAGGTAATTTATCTCTTTTGAGTGTGATCGGAATGGGTTTTGGAGGTTCGGAGTAGAATTCAGCTTGAATTGGTGAAGCTGATATTTTGGCGATTTCCAATTAATATGCAAGGTTTTAATATAAGGGCCAGAATGGGATTTCGAGAGTTTCAGTAGCTTCGTTGTGTCATTTGGAATGTGTGTGCGTGTGTGTGTTAAATTTTAGGTGATACAGACGTGGTTTGGTTGGGTTTATTATCAAAAGTGTATTTTTGGAAGATTTTGGAAACTTAGGCTTGAATCTGATGTGTTTTGGGTGATTTGATGTTGTTTGAGGTGCTTCGATGATTCGAACAAGTTTGAATAAGGTTTTATGATATGTTGGTACCTTTGGTTGAGGTCCCGGGGGCCTCAAGTGAATTTCGGAGTGTCATTCGGACCATTTTGGAGTTGAGAAGACTGCAGAAATTGCATGTTTAGGTGTTGCAAAAATTTATGTTTAGCAATCGCAAGGGGAGTCCCGCTATGGCGTAGAAGGATTTGAGGAAGCTGATCCGTTATTCGTCGCATTCCCGAAGAGAGGCATGCAATCGTATAGTATGGGAATGCTCATCTCAAACGTTGAGGGGTGTCCGCTATCGCGTAGAGTAAAGTCGCTCTGCATCGCGTTCGCATTGAGTAAAATTTAGAAAGCTGAGTTTTGTGCTTCACGATTGCGAAGGTTCTCCCGTGATCGCGATGAAGGAAATATATGCTTGGGCAAAAATATTTTATGCTCGTCTTGTCCGCGAATGTGGGTCTATTTTCCTCCATAGTTGGTCGTTTTGAGAGACATTTAAAGGAGATTGAAGAGGGATTTTAGAGGGATTTTAGAGGGAACATTTAGAGGTAAGAATTTTGGACTTAAAACTTGATTCTATTGTGAAATCTACGTGGTAAAACGTGGAATCTAAGCCTAAAATTGAGGAATTAGGGCTTGAGATTAAGAGACTTTACATGAGGATTTGAGGGGTCATTTGGACCCCGCTTTTTATGTTCTTGATATTTATAGACTCGTGGGGAGAAAAAGATTCCATTGTTGTAAATATTTATGAATTTCGAGATGCGGGTCCGGGGGTCGGGTTTGGCCAATTTGGGATTTTAGGTATTTTTCGATTGTTTTAGTTTGGGATTCATTCCTTTAGAATATCTTGAGGCCAGGATTTTGATTTTAAATAGATTCGACGTGAGTGGAGGCCAATTCTATGGTCAAAGGCGTCGTGGAGTAATATTTTCACCGGTTTGAGGTAAGTAACCATTGTAAATCCGTAACAGAGGGTACAAAACCCCAGCATTTGACTTGATTTGATAAAAGCGGTGCCACACACGCTAGGTGACGAGCGTGTAGGCATGCACTGGTAGGAATTGTGACTCGGTCCAACCCGTAGCGACTATTAAGTTGTGTATTCTATTTGACAATGTTATATTATTTCGTATTTTGGATTCTTATACCGTATTATGGGTTGTATGCCATATTTGGGGCCTTGTGGCGACATGTAGACACCTGCAGGGGTATTTTGACTGTTTTCCTCTGTTTATTTGCTAGAAGAATATGCTGAGTCAAGCTTTACCAGCTCAAATGGTTAAAACATGTTTTACTTTTCTACCCCTAATTGTCAGAACTGTTTAGGCTGAGTTCCCTAATTTTCATTACTATGCCCGAGAGGTTGTGAGGTTAAAGGCTAATAGAGGGGTTGAGAATATATATATATATTGGATCGGGCTACACGCCGCAACAATATGATGCTTAGGATGTTGGAGCCCCTCCGCAGTCTGCACACCCTTAGTGTGCGTAGTTGACTATAAATATACAGATTGGGTTTCACGCTGTAGTGGTTACTATGATTTATATTATTATAAGATAATACCGGCGAGTACTAAGAGTGAGTAGTGTGTGACGAGAGTTGAGTCACGAGTGACTGAGAGGCTTCTCAAGGGGCCATATTCTGAGTGATTCTTTGCCCGTGGGGCCCTATTGTGGTGTTTCCACTGTTTTCGCTCTTCTTTTAAATAAGTCTCTATTTGATGTATTGCTAAATACTCCCTCTGTTTCATATTTTTTGAGTTAGTTTAGCTCGGCATAGAGTTTATGAATAAAGAAGAAGACTTTTTAAACTTGTGGTCTTAAAAGATGAAGGGGTAAAAGGTTTGTGGGACCATACTATTTGTTGGCTATAAACCCTTCTCACTACGTGAAAAAGGTAAAATGAAGAGTTTAAAGTTGAATTATTTCCAGATTTAGAAATGTGTCATTTATATTGGAACAGACTAAAAAGGAAAGTACATCAAACAATATGAAATGGAGGGAGTAAGTAATTTCAATGTTTAAATTGAAAAGATGAATTATGACAAAACTGATTTTAAAGTTATATATTTTTGAACTGCTCGTCACTGGTTTCAGTCCATTATTTACTTTAGTTACTGAGTTGGCATACTCACGTTAGCTCCTTAACCTTGTGTGCAGATCCAGGTGCCCAAACGGCTTGAGAATCTTAAGCTGATACAATTTCTGTCGAGGATTTTGAGGTAGCTGCATGGCATTCTTAGCCCTGTTTTCTCCCTTCTATAATGTTATTTTTCCACATTTTCTAGACGTTTGATATAGTAGGTATGCAGACTTGCATTAGAGGCTCTAGACTCGTGACACCAGATTGTTAGGCTGTGTAGTTTTTTATCATTTTTGACTTCCGCATATTTTCTGCTGCTTTAAACATTTATGATGAAATTGGTATTTAAAACTTGTGCTAGAAATGGGTTCTTTGTAATAGAAAATAGGGTGTGATTAGTTGACTGGTTGGCTTGCCTAGTAATCTGATAGGTGCCATCACGACCAATATTTGGGGTCGCGACAAGTTGGTATCATAGCCTAGGTTACATAGGTCTTACGAGTCATGAGCCGATTTAATAGAGTCTCGCAGATCAGTACGGAGACATCGTATTTTTCATCGAGAGGCTGTAGGACCTTTAGGAAAAACATCATATTCTTGAAATTCTTGTCGTGCGAATTTGTTAATCTCAGTACAAAACTTCTGTTATTTCATTCTCTCACAGATGGTGATGATAGTTCTACCGGGCAGAGCAGACGACCGCTAGTACCACCAGCTGGGGCCACAGAAAGGCTGAGGTCGCAATCGAGTTCGTGGAAGGCGCAGAGCAACACCGACAGATTTACTAGCTGCCTCAGTTCCAGATCAGGTCACAGTAGACGATACAACAGCACCAGTTCACGCACAAGTTGTGCCTATTGTGATCCCATTTCTCCAAGAGGCTTTTGCTATGATCTTATAAGTGTGTACCCGTTTGGCTCAGGAGGTCTATGCTACTACAACCGCAGCTACTTCCCAGGCCGGGTAAGGCACCCAGACTCCCGTTACTTGATAACTTGAGAAGTTAGTATAGGGTCTGCAAACACAGGGGGCACCTCAATCCCAAGCGGTTACACCAGCTCAGGAGTTTGTAGTACCAGTTATGCCGGATGATGAGCAGCATAACCTTGAGAAGTTTGGTAGGCTCCAGCCTTTGTCATTCAGTGGTGTAGAGGGCGAGGATGCCCAGGGTTTCTTGGATAAGTTCCAGCGAATGCTTCTTACAGTAGGGATTCATTAGACTATTTGTGTGGCATTTACTACCTTTCAGTTTTTTGTGGTTGCCTTCACTTGGTGGGAGGCGTATGAGAAGCGTAGGCCATTTGATGCAGCACCCCTTACTTGGCAGTAGTTCTCTGTTCTCTTTCTGGAGAAGTATGTACCACAGTCGCGTTGAGAGGAGCTGTACAGGCAGTTTGAGTAGGAGCGTCAGGGATGACAGTGACGCAGTATGAGATGCAGTTCTCTGAGTTAGCCCGTCATGCAATTTGGTTGGTTCCCACAAATTGGGAAAGTATCAGGAGGTTTGTTGATGACCTCACGTACCAGATTTGGATTATCATAACTAGGTAGAGGGTGATAGGTGCTACTTTCAAGGAGGTTGTTGATATCGCCCGTGAGATTGAGTCGGTTCACCGGCAGGAGCGAGACGATAGAGAGGCCAAGAAGCATCGGTGCCAGCGGTTCCCTTTAATCCCCATCTCCAGCACCGAGGAGTTTTTATGAGTGAAGAGAGTTTGTACATATGAGGAGGCAGTGTCATCTTCTTCATGATAGTCAGTCTTAGCAGAGGGGTTAACCCTTGACTTCTACTCCTGTTACTTCACGACCCGCCCAGCTAGCTAGGGGTAAAGGTCAGGCAGCTAGGGGTCGCCCTCGAAGGTGAGGTTGATAAAGCGTTGGTCAAGATCGTTTCTATGCCATCCCAGGTAAACCTGATGTTGCTGCTTCAGATACCATGATGTCAGGTATTGTTTAAGTCAGCCACAGAGATGCATCTGTATTATTTGATCCTGGTTCAACCTTTTCTTATGTGTCATCATAGTTTGCTCGTTATCTTAATATGCCCCGTGAGTCTCTTGTTTAACATGTTCATATATCTACTCCTGTGGGTAATACTGTTGTTGTAGACCATATGTATCGGTCATATGTGGTTACTATTAGGGGTCTGGAGACCCAAGTAGATCTTTTACTATTACATATGGTAAATTTCGATATCATCTTGTACATGGATTGGCTATCACTGTGTCGTGCTATTCTGGACTGTCATGCTAAGAGAGTCACATTAGCTATTCCGGGTGTGCCATAGATAGAGTGGAGAGGCTTGATTGGTGATTTTTCTAGTAGAGTGATCTCATTTTTGAAGGCCCAGCGTATGGTTTGGAAGGGATGTATTTCGTATCTAGCCCTCGTGAGAGATGTTGGAGCTGAGGCTCCCAGTATTAATTTTGTCACAGTTGTAAGGGACTATCCAGATGTGTTTCATGCAGACCTGCCGGGCGTGCCACAAAATAAGGATATTGATTTTGGTATTGATCTGGTGCCAAGCACTCAGTGCATTTCTATTTCGCCATATCGTATGGCACCGGTAAAGTTGAAAGAAGAGCAGTTTTAGGAACTCACTCATCCTAGTTTGTCACCTTGGGGTACGGCGGTTCTGTTTGTGAAGAAGAAGGATGACACAATGAGAATGTGCATTGATTATAGGCAATTGAACAAGCTAACAATTAAGAACAAGTATCATTTGCCTCGCATTGGTGATTCATTCGACCAGCTTCCAGGATCGAGAGTGTTCTTCAAGATTGATCTTCATTAGGGCTATCACCAGTTAAAGATAAGGAATTCAGATATTCTTAAGATGGCATTCAGGACTCGATATGGTCGTTATGTGTTCTTGGTGATGTCTTTTAGGCTGACCAATTCCCCAGCAACATTTATGCATTTGATGAACAACATGTTCTGGACTTATCTCGATTCGTTTGTCATAGTTTTCATTGACGATATTCTTGTGTATTCTCATAGTCAATAGGAACATCTAGAGCATTTGGGAGTTGCGTTGTAGGGGTTAAGGGAGGAGAAGATTTTCGCAAAATTCTCCAAGTGTGAGTTTTGGCTCAGTTCAGTGGTTTTCTTGGGGCACATAGTGTGCAACGAGGGTATTCAAGTTGATCCAAAGAAGATAGAGGTAGTTCAGAGTTTGCCTAGACTGTCCTCAGCCCCAAAGATTCACAACTTTCTTTATTTAGCTGGCTATTATCGCCGATTTGTTCAGTGATTCTCGTCTATCGCATCGAACTATGCCAAGTTCACTCAGAAGGGTGCTCTATTTGTATGTTCAGACGAGTGAGAGGAGTGCTTTCAGAAGCTCATGATAGCTTTGACCACAACTCCAGTGTTGGTTTTGTCATAAGCTTTAGGTTCATATACCATGTGTTGGGATGCTTCGAGAGTTGGATTGGTTGTATGTTGATACAGGAGGGTAGTGTTATTGCTTATGCTTCTCGTCAATCGAATCCCCATGAGAAGAACAACCCCGTTCGTGATTTGGAGTTGGCTTCCATAGTTCACACATTGAAGATTTTAAGGTAGTACTTGTATTGTGTATCTTGTGGGGTGTTCACCGACCATCGCAGTCTTCAGCATTTGTGCAAGCGAAAAGATCTTAATTTGATGCAGCGGAGATGGTTGGAGTATCTTAAGGATTATGATATCACTATACTGTACCTTCCGGGAAAGGCCAATGTGGTGGCCAATGCCTTGAGCCGAAAGACAGTGAGTATAGGGAATTTGGCATGTATTCTAGTTGGGGACAGACCTCTTTCAGTTGATCTTCAGGCCTTGGCCAATCGATTTGTGAGGTTAGATATTTTGGAGCACGGTCGGGTGTTGGCTTGTGTGGTTTCTCGGTCTTCCTTATATGATCGTATCAGAGAGCGCCAGTATGATGATCCACATTTGCTTGTCCTTAGGGATATGGTTCATCATGATGATGCTAGAGATGTAACCATCGGTGATGATGGGGTGTTAAGGATGCAGGGTCGGATTTTTGTGCACAGTATGGATGGCCTTCGGGAATTGATCCTGGACGAGGCCCATAGCTCGTGGTATTCCATTCATCTAGATGATTGCAAAGATGTATCAGGATTTGAGGCAACACTATTGGTAGAGGAGAATGAAGAAAGATATTGTGGGATTTGTAGCTAGGTTTATCAATTGTCAGCAGGTGAAATGTGAACATTAGAGACTGCGTGGTTTGCTTCAGCAGATGTTTATTCTTGGGTAGAGATGTGAGAGGATCACTATGGACTTTGTTATCGGACTTCCATGGACTTTGAAGAAGTTTGATGCTATTTGGGTGATTGTAGATCGGCTGACGAAGTCAACACACATCATTCCTGTATGTACTACATATTGTTCAGAGTGGTTGGCAGGGATCTATATCAGGAAGATTCTTTGTTTTCATAGTGTTCTGATTTCCATCATTTCAGATAGAGGTACTCAGATTACTTTGCAGTTTTTGAGAGCTATGCAAAGAGAGTTGGGTACTCAGGTTGAGTTGAGCACAACGTTTCATCCTCAGACGCACGGGCAGTCCGAGTGTACAATTTTTGTATTGGAGGACATGTTGCGTGCTTGTGTCATTGATTTCGGAGGATCATGGGATGAGTTTATGCTGCTGTCAGAGTTTTCTTATAATAACAGCTACCGGCCGAGTATTCAGATGGCTCCATATGAGGCTTTATATGGGAGGCAGTGAAGATCTCTAGTTGGTTGGTTCAATCCCAGTGAGGCTAGACTATAGGGGACTGAATTGGTACAGGTTGCTTTGGAAAACGTGAAGGTGATTCAGGAGAGGCTTCGTACAGTGCAGTCGAGGAAAGAGAGTGATGCTGATAGGAAGGTTCAAGATGTGTCCTACATGGTTGGCAAGCGGGCTATGTTGAAGGTTTTACCCATGAAGTGTGTCATGAGATTTGGGAAGAAAGGGAAATTGAGTCTGCGATTCATTGGTTCTTTTGAGGTGCTTCGAGGATTGGGGAGGTAGCATATCTTTCTTTTCCACCCAGATTATTGAGTGTGCATCCGGTATTTCATGTTTCTATACTCCAATAGTATATTGGGGATCTGTCTCATGTTCAGTATTTCTCCACGATTCTTTTGGATGAAGATTTGACCTATGATGTGGAGTATGGGCTATTTAGGGTCGTCAGGATTGAAAGTTGAGATCAAAGGATATAGCTTCAGTGAAAGTGTAGTGGAGAGGTCGGCCCATGAAGGAGGCTACCTGGGAGACCGAGCAAGAGATGCAAAGCATATATCCTCACTATTTGAGGTTTCAGGTATGTTTCTTGACTCGTTCGAGGAGGAACATTTGTTTATGTTGGGGAGGATGTGACCACCCGGCCAATTGTCTCATGACTTACCACTCTGTTTCCCTATTTTTTTCTTCTTTATGCTTCATTATCCGTGTTTTGTGGTATTCGAGTTAGTCGGATCGAGTCTGGAATGAGTTTGGTAATGTTTGAGACACTTAGTCTATTTTAAGATGGCTTAAGTTGGAAAAAGATACCAGATGTTTACTTATGTATTAGAGGGTTCGGATGTGAGTTCTAATCATTTGGTTAGCTCCGGGAGGTGATTTATAACATAGGAGTGTGATCGGAATGGGTTTTGGAGGTTCAAAATAAAATTATCCTTGAATTGGCAAAGTTGATATTTTGGCAATTTTCGGTTGACAGGTGAGGTTTTGATATAAGGTTCGGAATGGGATTCCAAGAGTTGCAATAACTTCTTTGTGTCATTTGGGATGAGTGTGTAAAATATCAGATCATTCGAATGTGGTTTGGTTGGGTTTTTAATAAAAAGCGTATTTCGGAAGATTTTACAACTGTAGTCTTGAATTTGATGTGTTCTTGATGATTTGATGTTGTTTGAGGTGTTTTCGTGATTGGAAAAAGTTTTAAGATATGTCGGTGCCCTTGGTTGAGGTCTCGGGGGCCTCGGCAAAGTTTTGGATGGTCATTCGGACCATTCTAGAGTTGAGAAAACAGAAGAAATTGCAGGTTCAGGTGTTGCAAAAATTTGCCTTTCCCGATCGCAAGGGGAGTCCCGCGATCGTGTAGAAGGATTTGAGGAAGCTGCCCAGTTGTCTTTGCATTCGACAATAGAGGCACACGATTGCATAGTATGGGAAGTAGTTCATCACGAACGCGGAGGGGTGTCTGCGATCGCATAAAGTTTAGTCGTCGGGCATCACATTCGCATAAGATTTATCGTGTTCATATATGAGTTATCGTGTTCGCAGAAGAGTTATCGCATTCACATAGAGTAATATTTAGGAAGCTGAGCTTTGTGCTTCGCGATTGCAAAGGTCTCCCGCTATCGCGAGGAAGGAAATATATGCGAGAAGAAATGTATTAAGCTAGTCTTCTCCGTGAATGTGGGTCTATTTTCCTCCATATGGTCGTTTTGAGAGGTTTTTGAAGGAGATTGAAGAGGTATTCTACGGTAAAAGTTTGGAGGCAAGCATTTTTCACTTAAAACTTGATTCTATTGTGAAATCTACCTTGTAAATCATGGACTCTAACACTAATTGAGGAATTATGGCTTGAGATTAAGAGACTTTAAATGAGGATTTGAGGGGTCATTTTACTTCGATTTTTGTGTTCTTGGTTTGTATAGACTTGTGGGGAGATAAGGATTCTTTTGTTATGAAAATTTGTGAATTGCTAGATGAGGACCCGGGGGTCGGGATTTTTTGTATTTTTCAATTATTTCTTCTTGGGATTCGTTCCCTTAGCATATTTTAACGCCGTGATTCAGATTTTGAATAGATTCGATGCGAGTGGAGGCTGATTCGAGGGGAAAAGGCATTGTGGAGTAGTATATTTACCTGTTTGAGGTAAGTAACCATTGCAAATCTAGAACCGAGGGTACAAAACCCTGACATTTTACTTGATTTGATAAAAGCGGTGACGCACATGCTAGGTGATGAGCGTGTGGGCGTGCACTGGCAAGGATTGTGACTCGGCCACTCCCGTAGCAACTATGAAGCTGCAGTTTTATATGGAAGAGTTATATTATTCCGTATTTGGATTCTTATACTATATTATGGTAGCATGCCGTGTTTGGGACCTTATGCTGACCTGTAGACACCCATAGGGGCATTTTGATTGTTTTTCCTCACTTTATTTGTTAAAATCATATCCTCAATCATGTTTTACCTGCACAAATGTTTAAAATTGCTTTTGCTACACTACCGCTAATTGTGAGAACTGTTTTGGCTGAGTTCCCTAATTTCAATTGCTATGCTCGAGAGGCTGTGAGGTTAAAGACTAAGAGAGATTCAGAACCCTGTTGTGATGACATATATATATATATATATATATATATATATATATATATATATATCTGTGTGTGTGTGTGTGTGTGTGTGTGTGTGTGTGTGTGTGTGTGTGTGTATGTATGTGTGTGTGTGTGTATGTATGTGTGTGTTTTTTTTGGATCAGGCTTCACTCCGCAACGATACTTCTATGGATGGGGTTGTACGTCACAATGATGTACATATTAGATTGGGTTGCACGTCGCAGCGATATTACACTTGGGCTGTAGGAGCCCCTCCGGAGTTTGCACGCCCCAAGTGAGCGTATTCGACAATAAATATACGGATTGGGCTGCATGCCGCATCGGTTAGTATGATTTCTTTTATCATGAAATAATACTGATCCAAGTGCTGAGAGTGAGTATTATGTGATGACAGTTGAGTCACGAGTGACTGAGAGGCTGCCCTAGGGGCTATATTCTGAGTGATTCTTCGGCCGAGAAGTCCTATTATTATGTTTCCACTGTTTTCACTCTTCTTTTCAGTAAGCCTCTGTTGGATATATTGCTAATTAACTAATTTTAATGTCTTTAACTGAAAAAGATAAATTTATAAAGAACTAATTTTAAAGTTATAGGTTTTTGAATTGCTCGTCACTGTTTTCAGTCTATTATTTACTTTAGTTATATTCTAAGTTGGCGTACTCACGTTACTCCACGCACCTTGTGTGCAGATCCAGGTTCCCGAGCGGCCAAGTGAGCATTTTCAGCTGATACAGTTTTTGTCGAGGATTTCAAGGTAGCTGCATGGCATTCGTAACCTTGTTTTCTCCCATATATCATGTTATTTTTCCGTATTTTTTAGACATTTGATGTAGTAGGTATTCAGACTTGTATTAGAGGCTCTAGATTCGTGACACCATATTGTTGAGGTTGTGTAGTTTTTTTATCGTTTTTGACTTTCGCATGTTTTCTGTCGTTTTAAACATTTAATATGAAATTGGTATTTAAAACTTGAGCTGGAAATGGTTTCTTAGTAAGGGAGAATGGGTTGTGGTTAGTTGAGTGGTTGGCTTGCCTATAAATATGATAGGTGCCATCACGACCGGTATTTGGGATCGTAACAAGTTGGTATCAGAGCCTAGGTTACATGGGATCGTGACATCCTCATCTTTTCCCCAACTCAGGTACTTCTTTCTTTTGTCCATTTGAGGACGAACGATTATTTTAGAGGTGTAGAATTTGGGCCATTACTCGTTTTAAAATGATATTATGCTATTCAAGGCCTTAAAACCTCTTTTAGCATCACCTCAATTTGCATGCGCAGTCCGCGTGCATAGCCGGAAAGCCTAAATGTGTCTGTGATAAATGATAAATTTTGACTATAAAATAAATTAAAGTGACTTCTATCAATGTTTTTGGTAAATGGACACAAATTCGCGATTGGAATGTCCTAGAGGATCCGTAGGAAAATATGGGAATTGGACGTATGCCCGGAATCGAATTTTGAGGTCCCAAATTCAAGAAATAAATTTTTAACGAAAATTATTTTCTAAAAGTTTTTAAAGAATTTGGAAGTGATTATTGATTAGAAAATGTTGGTATCAGGCCCATATGTTTTTTCTAGCGCCCGATACAAGTCTTTTATGTGATTTAATACAATTCTATGAAGTTTGGTAAGAAACGGAATCCATTTGACGTGATTCTTACCTTAAATTCAAATTTGATGTTTAAAGTAGTTTTGAGAAATTTCATTTATCTCAAGGTCTAATTCAATGTTCATGATGTTATTTTGGTGATTTGAGCACACGAATATGTCCGTAGGATTATTTTGAGGCTGTGTGTATATTTGGTTTGGAGCCCCGAGGGCTCGGGTAAATTTTGGATAGGCCACGAGGTGCATTTTAAACTTAGAAAATTGCAGGTTTTATGTTGATATGTTTCAGACCTGCAGGCTTCACATTTACGAAGCCTATCTCGCAAATGCGAGCTTGCAAATTCGAGCCATTCATCGCAAATGAGAGAGGTGGTCTGAGCAGCTTTTTTCACAAATGTGACACTCGCCTAAATCCCCTACAACCGCAAATGCGAGACCCCTAGTCGCAAATGCGACTTCGCAATTGAGATTCACCCTTCGCATTTCCCAACCCAGCAGAGGCCGGGATTCGCAATTGTGAATCCATGTTCGCAATTCCACATCTAAGACCTACAACTTTTATACTTTGAGTAATTTTAAACCCATTGTCAAATCTTTTCAAAATACAAACTCCCTAGGGAAATTTTTCAAGAGAAAATCTTCTTCCAAATCGATTGTAAGTTAATTTTAACTAATTTACTTCAATCATTAACATCTTTTAACATGATTTCAACTCAAAATCAATGATTTTGTTGAAGGAAATTAGGTGTTTTGGGTAGAACCTAGATTTTTTGAAAATTGGGAATTTGGATCTCGATTTGAGGTCCGATTTCAAAACAAATTATGTATTTCGGTTTGTGGGGGAATGGGTAATTGATTTTTGGTTCGAACCTCGGGTTTTGACGATGTGGGTCGGGGGGGGGGGGGGGAATTTTTGACTTTTTGAGAAAAACTTTGGAAAACTCATTTTCATGCATTGGGGTTGATTCATTTAGCATTTACTGATGTAGTTAAGTAACTTGTGATTAGATACGACCGAATTGGCGGTGGAATCAAGGGGTAAGCTATAATTGAAACGTGAATTGTCTTTGAGACATTGAGGTAAGTATTTGTCACGACTCCAACCCTGGTCGTGATGGCACCCAACATCTGCTAGGCAAGCCTGACCAATTTTAAACCTTAACCCATTTCCCATACAGCTCATTATTAGCTAGAACAATTAATTTACCGAAACATCATATTGAAAGTCTGATTTAAGAGTTAGACATGCAGAATTTCAAATAATAATCCTACTACATAGCCCATAAAGATCCGGTGTCACAAGTTTGAGCCTCTAATAACCTAATACATATCAAACTAGGGAATGCAAATAAAATAAGGGGATAGATGGGGGAGATCAGGGCTGCAAACACCATGCAACTACCTCAATGCTCCCGGATATGCGCTGCTCAACTGGAAATCCTCACTCAGCCTCAGATACACCTGGATCTGCACGCAAGGTGCATGGAGTAATGGGAGTACTCCAACCCAGTGAGCAATAAACATAAAAAATTAATGAGAATAAGAAATCATGGAAAAACACAGAGTAATCTATAAAGCGAAAATTTAAAACAAGTAACATGATAGAGATAAACCAATGAGATCGAAAATACGGAAATGCTACCACAGATAGGAAGCTAAGTGAAAAACATAAAAAGAAAATCAACAAATAGAATGGTACCCAATAGTACCCGCTGCGGCGTGCATCCCGATCTATTTATTTATCATCGATGACACTAAGTAGGGGTGTGCAGACTTCGGGAGGGGCCCGTTACGGCAAAAGCGCAATAATAAACCATCTCGTGGCATCAACCTAGGCCCTCTGCCTCATACCAATACCAGCATAACACTGTTGTGATGCGCAACCCAATCCCATAGTATCCTCACAACTGGCCCTTGGCCATACACAAACAAGAAATCATATAAGCCCCTCAGGCATTTAGGAAAATAGTTTTTTCTCAGCTCAAAACATCATTAGAAATATCATTTAAGTTTCAAAAATTGAATAAAAATGGTTGAGTTATAAGACAGTAGATAACGGTATGACTGAGTTAAAGTAGTAAGTCAAGACAGTGAGGAAATAGTGACAAAAATTCCTCGAAGGGTCCAAATAGTTGGCACGAAGCCCAAATATGGCTATAAATCCAAATAATGATGATAACAAATAAACTTCAATCAAATACACAGTAAAAGCATCACTCGCGACGAACCAAGTCATAATCCCCAATATCAAACGACCCCGCACTAATCACTAAGTGCGTGTCTCACCTCAATATAGCACTACAATGTGCAAATCTGGGGTTTCAAACCATCAGGACATCATTTACATTCATTACTCACCGCAAACCAGCCAAAGATCTAGCTCTATGCCATTGCCTCTCAGATAAGCCTTTTCACGACTCGAATCTTACCAAAACTAGAAGGAAAACGTTACAACAGGCTAAGGGAACAAAGCCCAAGTGAAAACAATCGAAAACATCAAAAATCCCAAAATTAGCAAAACTTGAGCCCCATGCCTACTTCTTGAAACATAGAATTTTTCACATCAACGGGTTCCTTATCCTTCCACGAGTCCATACATATAAAAACTCACAATTCCGACCTCAAGTGGCCCTTTAGATACCAATTTAAAATCTCAACATCCCAAGCCCTAGCTCTTTCCTTTTTAGCTAAATTTTCATACATTTCTAGTTTATTTTCACAATATAATCACGTTTTTTTGTTCATACAAAATTGCCTCCAATCAATCCTCCTCGAATCCCTCTTCAATTTCTTCCAAAGAGCTCCTAAAATACTCAATAATGGTGGAAAAATGGCTAAGACTCACGGATGAAATGTTTAAAAACCTTCTGCCTAGCTCATACTATTCTTCTTCGCGAATGCGGTCAAACTTACGCGTTCGCGATGCACAATTTTATTTTGACCAAAATTGACCCTTCATGAATGCGGCACCTAACCCGTGAACCGCAATGCCTTGGACCTCTAAACCTACGCGAATGCGGCCCCACTCCCATGAATGCGAAGCACAAACTCGGGGCCACCCAAACTCCTTCTACGCGATCGCGAGGGACCTCACGCGACAGCGAAGGCCAATATCTGCTTGCACCTGCTGCTGCATTTTCTGCGATTCTCCCAAGTTCAAAACTTCCCCTTATCCATTTGAAATCACCCCGAGACTTACGGGACCTTAACTAAAAGCACCAACACATCGTAAAACATCATCCAAACTTGTCCTAATCATCAAAACATCTCAAACAACAACAAAACAATAAATTCACATCGAATTCAAGCCTAAGTTTTCCAAAAACTTCTGAAAGACTCATTTGATAAAAAACCCAACCAAACCACCTGAATGACCTGAAATTTTACACACACATCCCAAATCACATAACAAAGCTAAAGAAATTCTCGAAATTCCATTGATGCCCTCAAATCTAAATCTCACCTATCAACCGGAAATCGGCAAAATACTAACTACGTCAATTCAAATCTAATTCTACACCGGACCTCTAAAACCACTTACGATTACAATCCTAAGCCATATATCACCTCCCAAATCTAAGCGAACCATCGAAACTCACATCCGAGCCCTCTAGCTCAAAAGGAAACATTCAACTGACTTTTCAAACTTAAGCCTTCTTAAAAGAGGCTAAGTGTCTCATTTCTTATCAATTCCACTCTAAACACAAAACAACCAACTCAACCACATAAGAAACAGATAATGAAACATAAATAAGCAAAAAAGGGGGAAATGGAGCGGTAACTTATGAGACGACTGGTTGGATCGTCACACCCTTCCTAACTTAAACAAACACTCATCATCGAGCGAGTCACGAAACATACAACAAGCCTCAAACATATGAGGATATTTGTTCCGCATCTCCCAGTCGGTCTCCCAGGTAGCCTTTTCCACGTGACGACCTCTTCACTGCACCTTCATTGAATCTATATCCTTCGACCTCAACTTTCGAACCTAATGATCCAAAATAGCCACTGGCTCCACATCCAATCATCATCCAACTAAACCATGCTGAAGTCCAAAAGATGTGGCAGGTCCCTAACATACTTCCAAGGCATAGAAACATGAAATACTGGATGCACACTCGACAACATGGGTGGCAAAACAAGTATATAAGCCACCTCCCCAATTCTCCTTAGTACCTCAAAAGGCCCAATGAACCGCGACTCAACTTCCCTTTATTTCTATATCTCATAAAACCCTTCATGGGAAAAGCCTTCAACAAGACCTTCTCGACAACCATGTAGGACACATCTCAAACCTTTCGGTCTGCATACCTCTTTTGGCGCGCTATACGAAGCCTTTCCTGAATCACCTTCACCTTTTCTAAGGCACCCTGAACAAAATCCATCCCCAATAGCCTAGACTCTCAAACCAACCAATTGGTGATCTGCACCGTCTCCTATATAAAGCCTCATACGGTGCAATATGAGTGCTTGACTGATAGTTGTTGTTGTAGGCAAACTCTGCAAGTGACAAAAACCCATCCTATGAACCTCAAAAATCAAAGACACAAGCACAAAACATGTCCTCCAATATCTGAATAGTACGCTCGGACTGTCCGTTCATCTGAGGATGAAATGTTGTGCTTAACTCCACCTGAGTACTAAACTCTCTCTACGCGGCTCTCCAAGACTTCAAAGTAAACTGAGTACCTCTATCTGAGATGATGGATATCGGTACATCATGCAATCGAACAATCTCCCGGATATAAATACCTGCGAGCCACACTGAAAAATAGGTAGTACACAGTGGAATGAAGTGCACAGATTTGGTCAGCCGATCCACAATCACCCAAATAACATCAATTTCTTCAAAGTTAGAGCAAGTCCAACAACAAAGTCCATTGTGATCCTCTCCCACTTCCACTCGGGAATATCTCTCTGCTGAAGCAAGCCACCCGGTTTCTGATACTCATATTTTACATGCTAACATTTGAGACACCGAGCCACAAATCCTACAATATCTTTCTTCATTATTCTCCCCCAATACTGCTGCCTCAAATCCTGATACATCTTCATAGCACCCGGATTAATAGAATACCGCGAGCTATGGGCCTCCTCAAGAATCAACTACCTAAGCCCATCGGCATTTGGCACATAGATCCAGCCCTGCATCCTGAGCAAACCATCATCACCAATGGTCACATATCTGACATCATCATGCTGAACTCTGTCCTTAAGGACAAGCAAATGCGAATTATCATACTGGCATTCTTTGATGTGATCATATAAGGAAGATCGAGAAACCATACAAGATAACACCCGGTGGGCTCTAAAATATCTAAAGTTACAAGCCGATTGGCCAAGTTTGAAACATCAATTGTATACCCAATTGGAGTGTACGCCCAACTCCCATACTCACTGCCCTCTAGCTCAACCCGAATGATACAAAATAGTAATATCCGAATCCTTAAGCAACTCTAGACATCTCCGCTGCCTCAAATTAAGATACTTTTGCTTGAAAAAATACTGAAGACTACGATGATCAGTGAATACCTCACAAGATAAGCCATACAAGTAGTGCCTCCAAATCTTCAATGCACAAACTATAGCAGCCATCTCCAAATCAAGAACAAAGTTGTTCTTCTCATGGGGCTTCAACCGAAGAGGAGCATAAGCAATAACTCTACACTCCTACATTAATACACAACCAATCCTAACTTTCAAAGCATCACAATATACGATATATGAACCTAAAAATGATGGCAAAACCAATACTTGAGCTGTGCTCAAAGCTTTCTTGAGCTTCTGAAAGCTCTCCTCACACTCGTCCGACCATACAAATGGAGCACCTTTCTGAGTCAACTTGGTCAACGATGATGTGATGGATAAAAATCCCTGAATAAATCGGTGATAATAGCCTGCCAGCCCAAGAAAGCTACGAATCTCTGTGGCTGAGGACGGTCTAGGCCAACTCTGAACTGCCTCTATCTTCTTTAGATCAACCTGAATACCCTCATTGGACACCATGCGTCCCAAGAAGACTAGTTTAACCGAGCAAAAACTCACACTTGGAGAAATTTGCATAAAACTTCTCCTCCCTCAATCTCTGCAATACCACTCACAAATGCTTCGCGTGCTCATCCTGATAGCGCGAGTACACCGGAATATCATCAATGAATACGGTAAGAATCAAATCTAGATAAGGCCGAAATACACTGTTCACCAAATGAAATTTGCCGGGGCATTGGTCAGCCCGAAAGACATATCAAGAAACTCATAATGACCATATCTAGTCTTCAAAAAATTCTTAGGAATATATGAATCCCTGATCTCAACTGGTGATAGCCCAAACAAAGATCAACCTTGGAGAACACCCTTGCTCCCTGAAGCTAGTCGAATAAATCATCAATATGAGGCAGGGGATACTTGTTCTTAACTATTACATTGTTCAATTGCCTGTAATCAATGAACATTCTTATTGTGCCATCCTTCTTCTTCATAAACAGAAATGGCGCACCCCATGATGACAGACTAGGCCGAATGAACCCCTTATCTAGGAGTTCCTGAAGCTGCTCCTTCAATTCTTTCAACTCTGGTAGTACCATGCGATACAGTGAAATAGAAATTGACTGAGTGCCCGACACCAGATCAATACCAAAAAAGATATCCCTATCTGGTGGAATACCCGGTTGGTTTGCCGAAAATACATCGGGATAATGGTGTATTCTGGCCCGGGCCAGGGCCTGAACAGGCCTGACGGGCCAGGCTTCACGGTCCTGGGCTTGGTGTGTCGGGCCTGGTGGTCCTCACGGTAGAGACCAGCCCATTACAGGCCTAAGCCTACTACGGTCCTGAGCTTGGCGGGCTGAGCCTGGCGGGCCTAACGGTCTTGGGGGGGGGGTTTAAGTCAATATCTTGCATAGTAGTCATTAGTATAGTGTAGAATATATTTTATATGGTGTACTAAGTTATTAGTATAGTATATATTGTGTTGTAGTAATTAGTATATATTGTATATTATGTATATATTGTGTTTTAGTAATTAGTTTATATTGTATGTTATGTATATATGGATATATGTTATGTATATATTGTGTTGTAGTAATTAGTCTATGTTGTATGTTATGTATATATGGATATATTTTATGTATGCAATGTGTTGTAGTAATTAGTATATATTGTATGTTATGTATATATGGATATATGTTATGAATATAATCTGTTGTAGTAATTAGTATATATTGTATATTATGTATATAGTGTGTTGTAGTAAGTAGTATATATTGTATATTATGTATATATGGATATATATTATGTATATATTGTGTTCTAATAATTAGTATATATTGTATATAATGTATATATTGTGTTGTTGTAATTAGTATATTGTGTTGTATGTTATATATTATATGTTATACAAATTTTCAAGGATTTATATCGAAGTAAAGACAAATAAATATTGAGAAAAAAGATATTCAAGGATATGATAAAGACCATATTTATTGACCAAAATGGCATATCTTTCTTAGTCTTCCTTCCCCCAATGGAATGAGCACAACAAGGTACTAATACCACCATTAAAAGGGAAAAAAACTAAAAGAATACGTGCCAGTGTACAAGTTACATCATAATATATGTTGTATATCTAACAAATCTCATAAATCCGTCAAGGTTGGGAGGAAATTATGTTGGCGGTGGTGGAAATGAAGCTTGTTCATCACCACTTCCGGGCGAAGCCGATTCCTCAGAAAGTTCTGCTATCATTTCTTCATATGCTTCATCTATTGCCGGTTGTGATTCTGCAATGCCAAAGTTTCTTCTTTCCGCGCAGATCCAATCTCTAAAAAGCACTGATTTTTCCAAGCTCTCCCGCATCGACGCTCTATGATCACCGATTTGTAGTCTTGCTTGACTGAAAGCTCTCCGATGCAACAATTGAAGCTTGAATTGACAAAACATCCCGAGCCGTCCTCGGTGCATTACCTGAGTGTGTCGGTGCATTACCTGAGTTATGAGCAGGACTAGTAGGTGTATCATTTAAATCTGGTGCTTGGGTTTCATCGTCATCATTATCATCCTCATTTTCCTCTAAGATAGGTTCATTAGAATAAAGAGCATTCATAATTTCATCATCTAATCTATTACCTGTTGCAGCATCATGTAGAAATTCACTATCGGTAAATTGAAAACAAGGGTGATCACTATCAAGCATTACGCGAGGCAGATTAGGACGTCTAGGTTGGCTACTACTTTCAACTTTCTTATATTTTGTAGGTCGGGGAGTCGGGGGAAGGGTAGTATTATGGCCACTACTTTCATCGATTTTACCTTTTCCTTTACCCAATATTTTTTTCAAAGAAAATGCCATACTAATTAGAATATTCAAACTAAACAACACAAAAAAATATTATTAGCACGTAAGAGTTGAAACGAGTTTACCGGATTTCCGAACAACTTCTTGAAAATTGAAAATCGTTGAACACTTGAAAACTTCAATTCAACAACTTCACAATTTTTCACGAATTTTCAACAATAAATTGAGCACTTGTACTAGAAAGTTTGAAAGAGAGCTTGTGAGAGATTGAGAGATATTGATGAATTGGTGAATAAAAATGAAAGAATGATGGGGTATTTATAGTTGAGAAATGGGAAAAAGTGTAATTATGTAAAGTTAGGGGTTAAATTAAAGTTTGGGGGTCAAATGGATATTTTTCAAAGTTCCAAACGACTACTTTTTGCAAAGAGCCGTTACTGATTTTTCAAAAAAGAAAAATTATTTTTAAAAAAAATAGCCGTGGGCCTGCCAGGACCGGCCCAGGCCCGCCTGGCGGTCCCGGGCCTCGCGGTCTTGGGCTTGACGGTTCAACGAAGAAGACCAGCCCGTCACAGTTTATTAGGACCGGTAAAGACCGGACTGCCATGACCGGCCCAGCAGTACCGGTACGCCCGCCAGGACCGCGGTCCCGGTCCGGTCCTGGGTCTGAACCGGGCCACAATACAGCATTACATCGGGAAAATCCCTCACAATTTGAACAGAATCAATGCTAGGAGTCTCAGCTGCAACATCCTACATTAACTGTGACAGACAACCCTTCCAACCCATATGCTGGGCATTCAAGAAAGGTATCACTCTACTCCGAACATAGTCAGTTACACCATGCCACTCAATCCGCGATACACACGGCATAGCCAAAGTGACCGTATTAGCATGAAAGTGTAGAATAGCATGACATACAGATAACCAATTTATGCCCAAAATAATATCAAAGTCCACCATGCTCAATAGCAATAGATCAACTCAGGTCTCCAGACCCCCAATAGTCACTACACATAATCGGGACACACGCTCCACAACAACAGTATCGCCCACCTGGGTAGACACATGAATAAGTAAATAAGGAAACTACCGGTGCATTCCCAAATAATGAGTAAAATATGAAGACACATATGAATAGGTGGAATCGGGATCAAATAATACAGAGGCATCTCTATGGTAGACTTAAATAATACCTGTATTGATAGCATTTGAAGCAATGGCATCTTTCCTACCTGGAATAGCATAGAAACGTGCCTGCCCACTTCCTGATCGACCTCCCTCTCTGGGGAGACCCTTGGCTACCTGACCTCCACCCCTGGCTGGCTGGGCGGGAGGTGAAGTAACTGGAGCAGAAGTCGAGGGCTGACACAACGGATGAAGCTGAGTATCTTGAACTTGAGGGAACTGCCTCTTCATATGACCCAACTCTCCACACTCAAAACAACTACTTGGTGCCGAAGATGGAGACTGAAGGGAACCCCTCGCACCAGAGTGACTAGCAGATGCACTCAGCACTGAACAACCTTGTGCTAATGGGACACGAGATGAACTCTGAGTTTTGAGGGCGCTGAGTAAAGACTGGCCATGCTGTGACCATGATGACCACGACCTGAAGATGCCTTACAATACTCTCGACGCACCAACTTAGTAGGCCTGAAGGAACGACCTCTACCATGCTGAAACTGGCCCCTCGACGAACCACAACTGAAACTGCCTGATCCTCGAGGCCTCTTGTCCTTCCTCTCCTCTCGCTACCTACGACGAACAATCTCAATCTCACGACTGATATCAAACACCTCCTTGAATGTAGCACCCAATACTCTCTCTCTAGTTATCATAATACGGAGATAGTAGTTATGTCCATCAACAAATCTCCTAACCTTCTCACGATCAGTCAGAATCATCCAAATGACATGACGAGTCAACATAGAAAACCTTATCTCACACTGGGTAACAGTCATATCCCCCATATGTCCTCAACTCAAACTTTCTACACAGCTCCTCTCTGCGGGACTGCAGTACATACTTCTTCAATAAGAGAGCTGAGAACTGCTGCCAAGAAAGGGGTGCTGCACCGACAGGCCCACGCCTCTCAAAATCTTCCCACCAAGTAAAAGCAGCCCCGGAGAACTGAAAGGTGGTAAATGCCACTCTACTTGACTCAAGAATCCTGCTATAGGGAGCATGCGCTGACACTTGTCACGAAAAGCCTCGGCATCCTCGCCCTTAGCACCAGTGAATGACAGAGGCTGGAGCCTAACAAGCCTCTCAAGACAGCGGCGCTCATCCTCCATCATAGCTGGAACAATGAACTCCTAAGCTGGTGCAACCGGCTAAGATGGAGGTGCTCCCGGCATCTGTAATCCCTTCACTACCTGCTCAGGTGTGTGAGAAGCAGGGGTGTGACTGCTTCCCCTGACTTGCAAAGTAGTTGCTGCGGTAGTGGTTGAAACTGCATGAGCCAAACAGTGCAAACCGATAAGATCTATTCGAAGGCCTCCTGAAGATCGGGGTTCACGATGGGCACAACTACTTCCTGAACTGGTGCTGCTTGAGACTAATCTAGAGATGGGGTAGATGGTGGATCAACAGGTGTTTCCCTCGCTACTCTGCCTCTACCACATCCACGACTATATCCACGACCTCTAGTGGCCTCACTGGGTAGCACTAGTGTTTCCCCCTCATCCGGTAGCTCACGTCCTCACCATCTGTGAGAGAATAGAATAATAGAGATCAACAAAGTCGCACGACAAAAACATTCAAGAATATGATGTTTTTCCTAAAGGTTTTGCAGCTTCTCGAGGATAAATAAAAACGTCTCTGTACCCATCCGCAAGACTCTACTAAACTGGCTCATGGCTTACGAAACCTATGTAACCTAGGCTCTGATACTAACTTGTCACGACTCCAACCCCGGTTGTGATAGCACCCAACACATTACTAGGAAAGCCTGACCAATTAACAACGTTAACCCATTACCCGTAAAGTTCATTATTAGCTCACACAGGTAATTTACCAAATCACCATATTAAAAGACTGAAATAAGGGATAGGCATGCGAAATTTGAAATAATAAACCTACTACATAGACAATAAAAATCTGGTGTCATAAGTCTGAGCCTCCAATACAAGTGTAATAGCCTAATACATATCAAACTAGGGAATGCAAATAAAATAACATGCTAGAATATAAAAAAATAAAAGAGAATTCACATAGGTAAATATTAAGGAACTAGAAGTTTCTTTACGAATTCTCTTACATTGCATCTTCTCATTAATTATACAAACAAATATTGGGATTGAACTCCATGAATGCTGGATATCAAAAGTGAATATGGGCTCATTCACCTGCGATGTATACCTCATAAGATGTATATATAAGTTGGTTATATGTGCGATTATTATTAACCCGCAACTTAATGTTTGCGAGGTAACTTGCTCAATAATTTAATATAGAGCATAATATTCATATTTTCTATCCAAGACAGTTCATCTTGATAAGTTGGTTTATGTCACGATTCAGCAAAATTATTTATTAAGTGCCTCCACTTAATAGCTAAACTATTCGCTTATGACGACAAACTTATCTATATCAGTTTGATATACATTATATACAAAATTATATTACATTCTCCACTTATTAGTGGTTCAGGGTAAGGAACCAAATAATTTCATCTTAATATTATTGATGTGCAGTGTATATTTTTATTAGCACCATAACGCACAAAGTTAGGTTTCCAAAGTTGAGGAAGCAAGTCAGTTTTTCTAACATGAGGGGGAAACATGATACCACGGTTGAAAAAAAGTTACATAGAATGAATTTATTATCTATATAGCTAGATACTATAATAAAATAATATGAACTTGAAGTTCATAAAAAGATAATTCATCTCCAATATATTGTAAAGCATACCATATGCCTTTGTTGAAAAAAGAAAGTAATTATATTCTCATTGCAAATGCTCATATTAAGTCATAGAAGGACAATGTCTATGATATGCTTAAAGCATATAAACAGATTGGTTTCAAATAAATTTCTTGATAAAGAAGATAAGAAAATGACCATAATAAATGAGGCAAGTTGTCACGACCCATTTCCATAATAGCTGATGGTGGTGCCCAACGCCATTGACGGGCATGTCAGTGCGGAAAAATACTAAATAACTTCCATTTACCTTTACTCAAAATAGTTGAATAATTCATTAAGTTGAAATAAAAATTAGAAATGCTCAATAATGTCAATATAATCATACAATCCCAAGATACTACAGTCCACTAATGTGTGTGCCAACACCTGATGCCACAAGATGTAGGCAACTAGTAGAATATACAAAAGAATCACACTATTCTACTAACCGAAAAAATTTAGACAACAAATATTCATAAGAAAGACTTCGTTAGGCTACTGATATGCATGGAAGAGAAGTAGCTCACAGTAGATGTCTCGGGTCCGCTCAGGGATGCGGACCAGATAGATAGCAAGATACACCTACCATTGATCCCATAAAATTAAGTACAGAAGTGTTTTATGACTACATAAACAATATGTACGCAGTAAGTATCCCATCTAATATCGAAGAAGTAGAGACGAGAGGTCGACTTGATACTTACTAGGGTAAAATAATATGAGAAGAATTTATAATAAGAAGGGATATCACAATTTATTAGCATTACAAATCATGGAATAATAGTTCTTTTCCAAATATTATCATGGGTATCCATATATAATTCTAGGCAGATATGAAGTTCAGTCCACCGAAAATTTCTAAGCAAAAACATGCGCAAGTAACACCGAGGGACGTACGGTTTGATCTGACATAAAAGTAAATTGTGCACTACGAGGGTCGAACAACTCAAACCATAGATGCATCTATTACCCTGCTCGTGAATCACACGTGCTACGCGGTCAAACAATAATAAACCCATCAACAAGGAGACAATAATATGTATATGAGGAAAGTTATTCACATGAATATCTAAATTCTCTTTTAAAAGACCAAATAGGATAAGGTTCCTCCACTAGTTTCATTTACCTTAATCAACATAATTTATAAGAATTCGAATTTATCATTATGTTACAAGAGTATCACGTATATCGTGCTTTTGGGTCCTAGACAACCCGGACTTAATATAATAGTCTCTGTGCACGGACTCTCATCACCTACTACGTACGTAACCCCTGCATATAATAGCAATTAATTCAATTATTACATCTATGGTGATAATTTCCTCTTACAAGGTTAGAAAGGAGACTCACCTTGCTCCAAAGTGCACTTCCAATACCAAGAACGAGTCCAAGCCTTCGATTCAAAGCCGAACGATCCCAAACTAGTTAAATGAGGTAGGAACAGGTTAATATAGACTCACAAGATCGAATTCTAGATTTTAAAGAAATTTGCCAACCTTTAACACAAGTTTTCGAAAATCCAACCCCGGGCCCACGTGCCCGTATTCCGAAATTTTTTGAAAAAAGTTTTTCCTAACAATATAAGGATCAATAATATATGATTTCTAAATTATTCCATAACACATTACATAGTTAAATCTAAATTTTATTAAACCCTAGGTTTTTTGTTGTAACCCCATGATTTCACCTAACTTCTAGTGTTTAATCTACATAATACACAAGTATTAAGCTAAGGATGGGTGTGATAAACTTACCTCACGATGCTAAGTGGATTTTTTCTCTCCAAAGCTCCCAAAATCGCCAATGGAAGAGTGAATAAGTGATAAAAGTGACTTAGAACCCGGAATAAATGAACTCACTGCCTCAGCGATTTCCGCATTTGCGGTAAGGTGCGGTCCCGCAACTACGAGAAAAGGACCACACCTGCAAACCGGGCAAAAGGGGTTGGGACCGCTTCTGCAGTTTGAGTGCCACTTCTGCGATTTTGGCTTGGCCCTCCCAGGGCCGCATCTGCGATCTTGCACCTGCGGTCCACCAATCGAAGGCGCGATAATGATAGAAGCAGCAGCTTCAGCACTTCTCAAAAAATTTTACTTCACTCGAGCCTCGCTTGATTGACACTCGGGTATCCCGATCCCCGCCCGAATATAGTGACATGTTTGAATCACAAGACACTCCTACCCAAGCCTTCGTAACACCCGAAACAATGCTAAATATAAGAATCACACCCGAAAACCAAATGAATCAATCTTTTGAACTTCAAGTTCTTAATTTTCCGCAAACGGGCCAAAACTCCCTTAAACTACTAGGATTAATACCAAATTTTACAGGCAGGTCTCAAATGATATTTTGGACCTGCACTGCGCTTCAGAACCACCATACAAGCCCGATACCCATGAAAGCAATCGTTAATTAATTTCTTTAGATCATAAAACTTAAAATGAACAATTTAATAAAAATCCATTACTCGGGCTAGAAACCTTGGAATTCAATTTCGAGTATACGCCCAGGTCCTATATTTTCCTACGGAACCCTCTGGAACTACTAAATCATGAATCCGAGTTCGTATGGTCAAAATGTTGACCAAAGTAAACTTACCTTTTTAGAAAATCCCAAGGAATCAAATAGGTATATTTCACTCCAGACTCTTCCATATCCCGACCAACCATCGCCGCAAGTAGTAAATTAGCTAAAGTAAGCACGAAAATTTATTTAACGGTACAGGGTTCAAAAAGGCAAAATGACCGGGAGGATCATCACATTCTCCACCTCTTAAACAAATGTTCGTCCTCGAACAAACATAAGTACCTGAGCTGCCAAATAAATGTGGATATCATCTCTGCATGTCCTCCTCGGACTCCCATGTCACCTCTTTTGCTGGTTGACCCCTCCACTGGACCTTTACCGCATAAATCCCCTTGGACCTCAACTGGCGATCCTTCTCGTCAATAATGGAAATTGGCTCCTCCTCATAACCTAAATTATAATCTAGCGAATAATACTGAAGTCCAAGACACGGGATAAGTCGGGATGATACTTTCAAAGCATTGATACATGAAAAACTGGATGAACTCCCAATAAGCTAGGGGTGAAATCCAGCTTGTAAGAAACCTCCTTAGCTCACCTCAGCACCTCAAATGTGTCAATAAACCTTGGGCTCAACTTTCCCTTCTTTCGGAATCTCACAACACCCTTCATTGGAACCATAAAAGATACATCACGCGCCATCTGATCTCCGTAACTCTTCTATCTGCACTGAGCTATGCGAAGCCTCTCCTTGATCAACTTTACCTTATAAAAGGCATCCTGTAACAGATCTGTACCGTATAACTTAGCCTTGCCAGGCTCGAACCGCCCAATAGGATAACGGAAATGGAGACCATATAAAGCCCTATATGGGGCCATCTTAATGCTGGACTGATTATTGTTGTTGTATGCAAACTCCACCAAGGGCAAGAACCGATCTAGCTGCCTTCGAAAGTCAATCACACATGCTCTAAGCATGTCATCCAAAATCTGAACAGTTCGCTCCGACTGCCCATCAATCTGAGGGTCGAATGTTGTAATGAGCTCCACACGGGTCCCCATCTCACTCAGAACGGATCTTTAGAAATAGGAGGTTAACTAAGGGCCCTTATCTTATAAGATGGAAATAGGCACACCGTGCAAACATACTATCTCTCAAATGTGAATATGAGCATACCTCTCAGCTGTATATGTAGTTGCCACTCGAATAAACTTAGCCGACTTGGTCAATCTATCAACAATGACCCATATTGAATCAAACTTCCGCGAAGTCCGCGGCAACCTAACTACGAAATCTATAGTGGAGCATTCCCACTTCCACTTTGGTGTATGCATCTGCTGAAGTAGGCCTCCCGACCTCTAGTGTTAATATTTGACCTGCTGCCAATTCAAACACATGGCTACATACTCCACTATGTCTTCTTTATCCTCTGCCATTAATAATACTACCTCAAGTCACGGTACATATTCATGGCACCAGGATGAATGGAATACCGCAATTTGTGTGCATCCTCTAGAATCCTCTCCCGCAGACCATCAACATTGGGAACACATAGAGGACCCTGAAGCCGCAAAGCACCATCCTCGCCAATTGAAACCTCCTTCGCAACTCTTGAAGTACCATCTCTATAAGAACTGCCAAACATGTATCATTGAACTGCCGGGCCTTGATCTACCCCAAAAATAAAGACTGAGCAACCATACACGCAAGAACTCGACTGGGCTTCGAAATGTCTTACCTCACATGTCTGTTAGCCAAGGACAGAATGAACAAATCCAGTGGCCTTTTCACTACTGGAATGAATGCCAAAATACCCGTACTCTTCACCTTTCTGCTCTAAGGAATCCGCGACCACATTTGCCTTGCCCAGATGATAAAGAATGGTGATGTGATAATCCTTCAGTAACTCAAGCAACATGGCTGCATCAAATTTAGATCCCTCTGCTTGAACAAATGCTGCAAGCTGAGATGATCAGTATAAACCTCACATGAACCCTATGCAAACGATGCCTCCATATCTTAAGGGCATGAATAATCACGGCCAACTCTAGGTCGTGCATAGGATGATTTTTCACATGAACCTTCAGCTGATGTGAAGCATAACTCTCCCCTCCTGCAGTAGTACACATGCGAAGCCAATGCGGTAAGCATCACAATATACCATATACATCCCAAAACCAAAAGGCAACACAAGAGCATGCACTGAAGCCAAAGTTGTCTTGAGCTTCTAAATGCTCTCCTCACAATCATCGGACCAAAACAAAAAGGGTCAACCTTCTAGGTCATTCTAATCAAAGGTGATGCAATAGATGAAAAGTAGTGCACAAATCGTCGATAATAACCTGCAAATCCAAGGAAACTCCTAATATTGGTCACTGAGGTAGGACGTGGCCAACTATGAACTGCCTCAATCATCTTGGGATCAACCTTAACGCCCTCTCTTGACACAACATGCACTAAGAATGCCACTGCCTCCAGCCAAAACTCACATTTGAGGAACTTAGCATATAGCTTCTGCTCGCGCAAGGTCTGAAGCACTACTCTAAAATTCTGCTCGTGTTCCCCTAGTCTACGGGAGTATATTAAGATGTCGCCAATGAAGATGATGACAAATAAATAAATATGTGGCCTGAAAAGCCTATTCATCAACTCCATAAATGTTATTGGGGCGTTAGTCAAGCCAAATGACATTACCAGAAACTCATAATGGCCGTATCTAGTCCCTAATGCAGTCTTCGGAATATCCATCAACCACTGATGGTACTCTGACCTCAAGTCTATCATAGAGGAAACCTTAGCACCTTTCAAATTGTCGAACAAATCATCGATACGAGGCAACATATACTTGTTCTTGATGGTGACTTTGTTGATTTGGACGGTAATCAATGCATATTTGCATAGTCCCATCGTTCTTCTTAACAAATAAAACTAGTGCACCCTAAGGCGAGACACTGGGTCTAACAAACCTCTTTGTTAACAACTACTCAAGTTGCTCCATCAACTCCTTAGAAGCCAAGTGATACGGTGGAATAGATATAGGCTGGGTTCCTAGGGCCAAATCAATACTGAAATGAATATCAAAATCTTGTGGAATGCCAGGAAGATTAGAAGAAAACACATTAGCGAACCCTCCAACTAGTGGAAATAAATCAATCGTCGGAGTCTCCAGGGTGGTGTCCCGAATAAAAGATAGACAAGCCAAGCACCCCTTCCCGACCATATGCCGAGCCTTCAGGAAGGAAATAACCCAACTAGATTATTAATTGTGGAACCCTTCTACTCCAACCTTGATAACCCTGACATCGCTAATCAAATGGTCCTGGCATGGCAGTCTAGGATGGTGTGATAATGAGACAACCAATCCATGCCCAAGATGACCTTAAAATCGATCTTATCAAACAATACGACATCTTCTCTGGTCTCAAAGCCTTAAACTGTGTCCACACAGGACCGGTAGATTCGATCCACAACAACAAAATCACCCACATGAGCGGACACATGGACGAAAATGTCCAAAGGCTCGGGAGAAATAATCAAGAAACGAGCAAACAAAGATGATACATATAAATAAGTAGACACTGGATAAAACAATACCAAAGCATCTCTGCAATAAACGGATCTCCTCAATCGTAGTATACTATCGGTACCATATCCTGCTGCCCTGAAGTCCGCACCTGCCGACCCGAATACCCATTGGAAGAGCCCTTGATGGTTGGTGGGCGATATGAACTCTATTGCACAACACTGAAAAGAGTATTGGAAGAATCCTAATGACCAT
Organism: Nicotiana benthamiana; assembly: GCA_034376525.1. Taxonomy (NCBI): domain Eukaryota; kingdom Viridiplantae; phylum Streptophyta; class Magnoliopsida; order Solanales; family Solanaceae; genus Nicotiana; species Nicotiana benthamiana. Next base: position 71,629,510 of record CM067323.1, on the reverse strand, counting down.
AATACCCGCTGGAGGAACCCTGAATAGCTGACGGGCAGTAAGAACTATCCGTCATCGCACTGAAATAAGGCCTCACTAGAGCACCTCGGGGAGGGGTGATGGTGCTAATTACGGGGGTCTGCTCGGCTGACCCCTCCCGAAGTGACCTCTACCCTTTGCTGGGGTACCTCTGAACTCTTCTGAAAATTGGGCCATCTTGTCCTTCTGAATATGCTCTCTACCCCTCTGGTGATACCCCTCAATCGTGCGATCTATCTATACCACTAGCTGATACTCAATACCCATATCCACCTCTCGGGCCATGCTAGTGTTGATACCCAATTTTTCCTATATATTTCTATACTCAAAATACCCCGAAAATAGCTTGTAGATGCATATATAAGAATCCTCAAAAGGTTTTGGCATTTTCTACATTTTTTATGATTTTTAAGATCAATTTATGACCTGCTTTTGCACTATAAAATCCAATATTTATTCCTAAAGCTTGTTATTTTGGTGAGTAATTCATTTTATTCTCTCATTTACATAAAAATATAATTTACATAATTTTAACATAGTTTTACAAGTTCATTAGATATTTCTAAATTAAAATTGCATGAAATTGCAATTTTAGCCTATTTCTCGATTTAATAAGTATTTTAACTACAAAATCGTTCCTATATTTTTTAATTGATACATATACATTATTTATTAATTAGTATTTTAATTGTTCATTACAATATCATTTACTATTTCATAAAATTCAAATTGGGGAAAATTAGCTATTTAAATCATAGTATTTTGTTATTTCAATTCTAGCGTAAATCCACATCCAATTTAACCCCCAATACACTACAAAATTTTTAAATTTACCCAACCCAGACCTGTTCAAACTAACCCGCCCGCCCCCTCTCTAAAATTGTGGTCGTTGATCATTTAGATCAATGGTCCACATTAATCCTTCCATAATTAAACCAAACACCCCCTAACCCTAATCACTTCACATTTTCAGCCGCCTTTGTATCCCCTCATCCCCAAAATTATCTCAATCCCCTTGTGAACCCTATCCATTCTCCGGCTCCGTTTCACCGGCGACCATAGCTTTTCAAGCTCTAAGGCACCTGTACTCACCTCTCCCTATCTTCTATGGCTGTATTGTTTAAAGATTGGAGTCCTATCTAAGATATTATCGACTCAAAGGTCCTTCCACTTGAGTTTTAAGGCCGTTTCTGGTCACTCTCCAGTAAGCCTTGATGTTGTGAGTCCATTGTCGACTCAGAATCAGTCCATTCCACGCTTTCTCGTTTCTCTATGGTTCTTTTTCTGAAACCCTAATTTTCAAGGTTTTCTCTGTGTTATCTCTATGATCTTCTATAGATCCTTGTTATTTTATAATGTTTCTATGTAATTCTCACATTTCTCCGCCGACTTTGTTTTAAAACTGTTCGTCTTCCTAAAATTTAATGTTTCTACGATTTTTTTGCTTTATTTGCTCTATTGTGATTTCTTCTATTTTTTACTGTGATTTCTGAGTATTTTCTATTATGGCTCCTATGTATTTTCCTTTCCATGGTGTTTCTAGGGTTTCTGAGTTAAATGTTTTACCATGTTCTCTATTTTTCCTTATGTTGTTCTTCCTAAGCTTATCTTCACATGTGTTTCTTCTTTACACTCGAGAGGTGCTGGAAACCATAGGTTTTAGAGGTTTTCCATTTCTTTCTATGTAATTGCTTGCTACATGTTTAATGTCTAAACCCTAGCATGCTTCAGATTTCTTGCTTATGTGCTTCTGCTCTTTAAGTACACGACTATTCTACTAATTTCATCCTTGCATGTTCGAATTTCTACACCGCTTTATACAGTCATATTTCCCCCTTTTGAATAACCTTAATTTTGGGAAATTAATTTGTTACAAACTTATTTGATTCTTTAATTTGGACCTGCTCTCCGACTAAGTTCAGTAGCAATTCGTATCTCAAATTCCTTGATTTTATATGTGATTCACATACCTTATTTGTTTAAACCGTGTGAATTTCATAACTTTCTATGTACTTACCATGTATCTTATAACTCATTCTTGATTGTCTTCCCCAAAATAAACTTGGGTTTATTTACCTCGAGTCCGGTTCCTTTATTAGAGGAAATTATTTCCCTAATTGATTATGATTGGTGCTAAGTTATTTTCTTACATTATTAGCTGTTGACTTTCAAACTATGAAAATCTCCACCTCTTTTTTCACTTCAACACACGAACAATCCTAAGTTCACTCACATAAAACTCTATCTTCTTTTCTCTGTTACTTGCTCTAATGCTTGAGTTTAGCCGGCTGAAATCCAAGGCTAAACTATAAGGTCTCACCTGCCTTATTTGCTCTACTGTTCGAGTTTACAACTGGTAGGTCTATGATTTTCATATTAACTCCAAACTACATGTTTACTTACCCCTTACTCCATGTCTGTTTATGTTAAGTATGCAGTTAAATTTCAGCATGTTCATCCCTACCCTATATCCCTATGCTTTTGATGCTATATGTTCGTATGAGTACATTCTTATACATCCCTTTCCCAAATCCCTTTATTTTAATTCTGTTTGTTACAAATGTTTTTATGTGACCCTATTCCCTTAACACCCACTTTGTGTGTGAGTTTTGTTTTAGACTAGCGTGGCACTCCATTGCTATTCGTAGTTGGAACCAGGTTGCTCACAACCTATACTCAAAGTAATCCTATCCCTTAAACCCAATTATGTGTGAGCTTGACATAGGTCTGTTGGTGTCCTAGTCACTCTATAGGCCCTAGTCTGACTTGTCTCAAGTATGCTCTTATTCGCTAAACCATGTAAAGGGTCAGGGGTGTTCCAATCCCTTTCATGGCTAGGTATGATCACCTTTTGCATTGGTCTTCCTCTAATCCTTCACTTTTACACTCTCTCCTAGTTCTTTAAGTCCTTCCCCCCTCTGGTAAGCCATGCATAGAGACGCTCGAGTCTCCTCTGAACATGGATGCCCGAGGGCAGGTAATTCCACACTTTGCACTACTCTAATCATTTAGGGTGTAAGCATTGCCAGGGTTTCCCCTTAAAGCCCTTGGAACTTTGAAACACTCTAAGAGAAAGCCTTGGAATTTGGAGCCTGCATTTGGTAAAATGAATATGTTGGACATTAAGGTTTCTTTGTGCTTCATCGGGTCTGTTTAGATTTGATGTATTTATTTCTTTAATATTTTCTTTTTATTTACGTAAACAAGCATTGTACAAAGAACTTGGAGATATGGTGTAAAGGGTATGGGAGGGGTTTACATTATTGCATCAATCAATGGGTAGAAATCATGCCTGTAGGTCACGTTGCTTCTCATATAGAAATCATGCCTATATCTTATCAATATTGCATCTTATTTAGAAATTATGCCTATAAGATTTCAATGTTGCATCTCATATAGAAATCATGCCCATAGGTTTTCAATATTGCATCTCATGTAGAAATCATGGCTATAGGTTTTCAATATTGCATCTAACTTAGATATTATTCCTATAAGTTTTCAATATTGCATCACACCTAAATACCATGCTTATAGGAATTGCATAAAGACGCTAGGCAAATAGTAGGCCCCTTTTAACGTACTAAAAGTAATAAAGTCAATATATTGATATCCTGCCTTTAGGGTTCAAGCATCGCCTAATTTGTTAAGAGTTTTCAATATAGTTTATCCCAAAGCTGTCTATTCTGAAATCGGGCCAAGTCTGCCCTATTACGTTATTATGAAAATGTAGAGTCATTTTTTAAATCCCAAATCTGCAGAACTAAATTTAGCCTGCCTAAGTTTACTGTCTAAGGCTCTCTTTTTGAAAACTTTCTTTAAGCATTGTAAGCCATTTCTGAACTTTTTGCAGACTCGAAATCCCTCTTTACAGATATATGCCTGAAACTAACGTTTTTCTCTGAAATTACTGGTTTTAAATCATGTCAAGTTCTAATAACCGGACCCGAGGGGCCCAATACAGATTTATTATCCAGCTTCACGTGTTAAACTAATCTATTCGCGATCAACTTTAATATTAAGACCAAATCAGTATTTGTATGTCATGCTATACTAATTGCTGTTATGGTTTACGGGGTTTTGTATGAGCCTTGGAATGTTTGATTTGTATACCCTTATATGCTATTTGTTTTGGATTTACGCTTTAGTATTTTTTCCTTTGAAACTCCATATATGTCCTATCTTTCTCTTCCCCTTTTAGGATTAGAAGTCCTAATACCCTAGGACTAATAGATTGGGACAGGTACTAGTATGCAATAAGTAAACGAGACCAGACGTGTTTCAGTACCTTAACGTGGTGGGAAGGGTAGAATATGGAGATGATGACCAGTGCGATAATACCATAGGCGACCCCTCTTTTAGGAGTGTGTGAGGGGTATTGTACCGATGTGATCCATATAATAGTCAAACCTAGGACCTCTTTCTTATTTTCTTGCTTTATTTAAACGTTTTCCTAAAGTAATGCTTTTCAAATTAATTCTCTTATTCTTTTATTTAACTTATACCCTTCCTCTTTTCAAAAATTCTCAAGTTGTTTAAATGCTTTATATGTGAGCCATATTTGTTTATTTGCCTTGTTTCCTATTAAAGTCACAATTAACACGGCCGGGAACCACACTAGTGGATCTTGAGTGGTGCCTAACACCTTCCTCTCGAGATAAATCTCAAGCCCTTACGCAAACTTTGGTTTTCTTTCAAATATGCTCTCTTCTTATTAAAAGTGTCCTAATGCATTATTATCATTAGGTTGAGATTCTTCAAATTCCATATCCCGATTCCCAAACGGGAATAAGAGTTGTTTTGTTCATAATGTCGTAAACTCGATTTTCTTCTTTTAGTTGAAAAAGGGGGCGTCGACAGAATGCCGACTCTGCTGGGGAGTTCTTTAAGACTTTTACCATTACCTGCTTTATGACTTTATTGCTTTGTTTACTACCTTTATTACCTCTTTAATAATTTTTTGTTATTCATAATTACTACTTTATTCTTTGTATTTTTTCTTTTTCCTTAACTGCTTTACTGCTTTTACTTCATTTCAATTCCGTCTTAAATTTCGAGCATCTATTGTAATCATTTATCTTATGAACGTGAAAATACATGCAACTTGTTTCATTATTGTAATTGTATTTCTCAACATCATACTCCACTCATGCCAAAACAAATCCTATAGCAACACTTATAATGAGTGGTTGCGCCCTTCCAATATAATAAACCCCCTAAGTGTGGCAAAGGCATACTTGCGGTAAAACCAGTCGATCAATGGTGTAATCGACGGTTCCGCGCCTTTCCCTCTTGAGTTCTCCGCTCAAGGGCACCTTGTGTAGCACTTCAAAAGTAGAAACCTCATTCCGTTATACTTTTCATGCATCATGGTCAACCCTAGCTGAGTCAGTTATGTTGTCTGCATAATGAATCATTAAGATAGCCTAAACCAAAGTCCATCGGGTTTCCTGAAACCCAAACGGACGCCTTCACGTTATGTGCATTTATATGGAGAACTAAGTACCTTACTGCTAATTATAATTTTAAATAGTTGAGTCCGGTGGGGTTAGGGACGAACTCTCTATTTTGCATAAAATGAGGCACTAGGTCCCCAAATTCTGTATGGTATCAATCATTCACCCGAAGTTACTAAGCTTGTGGGAGGATGTGCATGGTAGTGATCGGGTTCTTGTCCGCAAGCACTTAGGGAATCTTCCTTCACTCCTGGAAATTAGGTGAGATAACAAGATTGTGGAAGCTGCTACTCTGCGTTTGGAAAGTGAATTGTCTGTCTTCTGCTTTGGGGATATTGAAATGACTCCGTTGTTGGAAGAAATTGGGGGTGTAGCAAAAATTCCCTGGGATAGCCCGGGTCTGCTTATGCCAGAAAACTCCAAAGGTATAGGATTCCTGAAAATGATGGGGCTCAAGAAGAATTCTAATCTGAACAGTCTGAAGGACTCCTAAATATCCTTCAACTTCATGTATGAAAGGTTCGTACATAGAAAATCCTACTGCACTCACTTGGACGAGTTCGCCCTCACCTATTTGGGCACATACATAGGAGAGCCTTTGTATTCATGTTTTGTTTCCTTGGCATAATAGTCTTTCCAATGAAGAAGGCTAGGATCCATACAAGACTAGCCATGGTGACCAAAGTCATAATGGAAGATATCGACGGGCAGACATTCAGCATAGCGCCCATGATCCTCGCCGAGCTGTACCAAGCCTTAGAGAAATGTCAACAAGGGCACCACACTTTGAAGGGTGCAATTTTCTACTACAACTCTGGCTAATTGAACATCTTCAGAAGGGAGATTATAGACAGGAGATCATATGCCGTGACTGGGATGACCATATCGCTTTCCATCATCCAAAGCGAATGCACATCATGCCAGATATGTTCGCTCAACCGGAAGACGCTAGTGGATGGGTTGAACTATTGGAGAATTTGAAAGAGGAGCATGTACAATGGATGTACAAGTGGTTTCCAACTGGGGATTTTATCATTCGGTCTAGGGATGTGCCATTCCTTGTAGTCATCGGTTTAAGAGGAACTGACCCTTATGTCCCTCTCCGAGTCATGAGGCAAGCGGGAAGAAAGCAAATTATACCAAGAGTAGAAAAGATGAGTCACTATAGGGATGACTTCCAAGATGATGATAGCCCACACAGGTGTCAGGCTCAACATATGTGGCACTCCAAACTAATCTTGGGAAAGGAATCTATGGAACCAGATAGGTATCAGGCTTGGTGTACGCCGCTTTATCTAGGATGGTTAGAAGATTGTCACATCGGCTTGGGAAAGCCAGGTTTCGTCCATGGTCACAGGCTTATTGATGAGAAGACTACAGCAAAGGTCAATTACAATCAGCTATGCAAATGGATGCAAGAGTGCGAAAGTGAGCAATGGGAAATACAAGAGGCCCAAAAGAAGCTAATCAATGAATGGAAGGGCATGTCTATCCACGCAAACAACCGCTTAGGGTACTTGGAGCGAGGTCTAGTGGAGCTGGAAGGAAAATTTCTAAAAAGAATCGATGACTGTCAGGAAGTTGAAGGTAACGAAGGTGGGCACTTGGCTCTGGCTTACTTGTTGCTGGGAGTGCGTGAGTTGATGCAGCTGTACGAGGGAGGCAAAGATTCTGAATCTGGGGAAGGTCCTTTTGGGAACAAGTAGTTAGGATTTTTACTGTTTCCTGATGTAATAAGGCCACTGGCCATTAGTTACAATTTCTCTTTATTTCAGATTGTTTTGACTTGTTCTATTTCCTATCAATAAAATGAGGCACTTGGTGTTATAAGTTCTCCAAATACTATCTATCGCTGGGCCTACCTCGGGCACAATGAGGCACCCAAATGGGAAATGACTTATATTCTTGCAACAATGTGTTTAAATACCGCAATATTTTCTTTCTCCGAATCTGCACTAACTTCTTACCTTTTATTACTTTTGTTATTCCCCTCCCCAAAGTTTATTTTTGTTCGCTCTGGCACCATCAACATATTCAATAATATATAAGGGTCCTCATCGTGCTCATCCTCCGAGTCGTCCCAAAAACAGGAACAAAGGAAAGATGGGAGATAACAAGGCAAAAAAGGAAATTGAAAAACTTCTCAGGGTACCCAAATCACCAAGGAAGCTGCTGCTCATCTGGAGGAAACTTTGTTGAGGTTTCTAGAGGAACTAGACCAGGTCCGGAGTTTGGCAAGTTTATCCATCTCCCCTGCTACCGTAGATGTCAATAATCAGGTCCCTGCACCTCCACAAAAGACTCCACAAACCCAGGCTCGCAACAATGCTCCAACGCCCACCCCTGAGCCCCAAAACACTCCGAATAATCAAGACACCCCTATATTTGTGGACACTATACCCTACTACACTCAGCCCATCTTAGATGTGTCAGAATCAGATTCACTCATTCAGAACTTGGCTGCTGAACTCAAGAAACTTACTAGCAAGGTTTAGGGCGCGGAAGGTAACAAAGGCGCGGAAGGTCTGAACTATGAGGATTTTTGTGTTAAACATGATATCGAACTCCCGAAGGGGTAAAACCTCCTAAGTTCGAAATGTTTGACGGTAATGGTGATCCCAGGGTTCACCTCAGAATGTACTGTGACAAGTTAGTGGGAGTTGGAAGCGATGAAAAGATCCTCATGAAGTTCATGAGGAGCTTGAAAGGTGATGCTTTATCTTGGTATATCATCCACGATGCGAAGAAATGGACGAGTTGGGTGAACATGGCGTCTGATTTCATGGACCGTTTAAGGTTCAACACTGAGAATGCGACATATGTGTTATATATCCAGAACTTGAAGAAGAAGCCCACTGAAACCTTTCGCGAGTATGCTACTCGTTGGAGGTCGGAAGCTGCCAGGGTCAGACCGGCATTGGAAGAAGAACAAATGAATAGGTTTTTCGACCGTGCTCAGGATCCTTAGTACTACGAGAGACTGATGTTGATAGAGGGGCAAATGTTCTATGACATCATCAAACTGGGAGAAAGGATCGAATAGGGTATAAAAGGTGGTATGATTAGTAATCTAGAGGCACTGCAAGCCACCAACAAAGCATTGCAATATGGTGGTACGTCGAAGAAAAAGGACGTAAACTCCGTAATGGCTGTGTAGAGAAATCACTCTCCCATGAAATATCAACTATACCCTCCAACTCCACTAACATACCAACCCTCTCTAAGTTATAAAGCACCTTCGCCTACCTACCAAAATCTACCACCCGTCTGCCAGTCATTTCCACAAATTACATATCAACCCACCTCGCCAGGATATTCCCAACCTGCACTTGTATACCAAACTTACAACTCCCAACCTCCTCACTGTCCATCACCACCTACCCGCCAAAACTTCCCATGACCAAGATAGAACTTTGACCGCAAACCTCCCAGACAATATACCGCTATTGTCGAACCAATTGACAAACTTTACGAGAAGCTCAAATCCACTGGATATTTTACACCCATCCCAACTATAACCCCAGAAAACCCTTCATAATGGATCCACCCAAACAAAACATGCGCATACCATTCGGGGATGAAGGGCCATACCATCGACGAGTGCCGCTCGTTGAAATACAAAATTCAGACCTTAATTGAAACAAGGTCATTGTAGCTAAGGAGCCTGCACCCAATGTTCGCAACAACCCTCAACCAGACCATAAGGGTGGAGGCATCCACATGATTGAGGTTGAGGACGACTAGGACCCCAAAGGGTCAATTGGTTTAATAACTGAAGGAGATGAGCCCATGAAGCCGGCGGTTACTCTCAATCCTATTGTTTTACAAATCCGGCCATCTGAGGGCGATGTGGAGAATGTGTCTGTACCATTTGAGTTTGAAGCACCTCATGTAGAGGTGTCGAAAACAATTGAACTTGAGTTTGGGACTCCAAAGGTGCCAGCACCGATTGAAGTTACTATGTTGCCTCCGAGTGTGCCCATTCCGGTCACCGTGTCGGGCATAACCCCATTTCAGTCAATTGCCATACCCTGGGACTACTCAACCGAGGAAAGAAGGAAAGGAAAGGAGAGCACGAGAGAAGTAATTGCCACACAAGGCATGACTAGAACAGGCCGGGTATACACGCCAGAACACCTAGCTGAGTCCGGCAAGCAGGCCTCTGGACTTCCCGTTGAAACTGGACTTGATGATCTTTGGAGAAAGATACAAGCTAAGGAATATTCAAGACTATGACACATATCACCATCGTGGCACTTCTACAGAGTTTTGAGGCACATAAAAATGCCTTGATGAAGATATTGAGCGAAGCTTATGTCCCGAGCAACATAACAGGAGGAGAAATGGCGAACATAGTAGGGCAGGTACTGGAGAGCCACAAAATCGCTTTCCACGAGGATGAATTACCGTCGGAAGGGCTCAGCCATAACAAAGAATTTCACATCACTATGCAATGTAAAGATCATTTTATCAACAGGATCTTGGTCGACGGAGGTTCTAGCCTCAATATTTGTCCATTGATCACCTTCAGGATGTTGGGCAAAGGATTGCACGAGATAAAAGATGGGGCTATTAACATTAAGGATTTTGATGGTTCTCAAAGGTCTACCTTCGGGGAGATTAGCCTGTGTGTGCAAATGGGGACTACTTAGTTTTGATGTTTATTTTCAAGTCATTGATGTACCAGCATCATACAATCTATTGCTGGGACGACCCTGGATACACGCCGCTGGGGCTGCGGAATCAACCTTGCATCAGGCCGTGAAATATGAGTGGAACGACCAGGAGGTGATCATCCATGGCGACAATAGCAACACCATATACAGTCGCCAGACCATTCCGATGATTAAAGGTAGAAGAAGAATACTCGAAAAAACATACCATCACATTGAGCGAGTCAATGCAAAGGATAAAAACAAATGGCGGAGTAACAAGGTCGAGAGGATTCTGAATTGGAGTGGGTATGAACCAGGAAAAGAGCTTGGTAAGAATCTTCAAGGCATCACCAAACCTAATCCAATTGAAGAAACATGGTACTACCTTCAGACTAGGGTAGGAGTACACATTGGATGGAATCAAGGACTAGTCGCCACCATGGCGGGGCCTGTACTATCCATTGGAATACCCCATACCTTAGTCGGAGCAAACATTTCAGCCAGCCGACACTCTCTACTGGTCAGCAGAAGACGGGGCTCTTGCGGCAATGAAGAACATGTTTCTAGAGGAGGACATGGACTGTTGTGTGATTTTCTAAGGAGAAGGGGAGGAAGGCCTTTCCATTCAGGCTGTGAACCAATGGGAGCGCCTCACCAATTGGTCAATCAGGACCACCATCGCCTTGGGATCTTCGGGGTAGCAAGGTTGAACAAACATCATGCATTCTTAATTTAGTTGTTGTTTTTTACTTTCTGCATTGTCTTTACTTTCCAAAAGAGCTCTGATGTTTCAAACATTTATGTATTTAATCAAAAGCATTTTTCCAGTTCATCAAATATATCGCTACTCATTACTTTTCTCTATTATTTAATTTATTTTTCACACAACATTACTATTAGGTATCTTGATGATGAACCGACAACTGTGACTTGCAACTAGGTTGTGAAACAAATGGACATAGACTCAGAGGAAGATGATATACAAGAAGAGGTTATAGGAGAGGTCGAGAATTTTGAAAATAGGCCTAAGTCCAATTTGGATGAAACTGAGGTCGTCAATTTGGGAGATACAGAGATTGTCAAAGAAACGCGCATCAGTGTGCACTTATCACAGACAGAAAATAAAGAATATACGGAGTTTTTAACAGAATATAAGGATATCTTTGCATGGTATTATGATTATATGACGGGCCTCAGCACATCCATCGTCGCTCACAAGTTTCCAACATATCCTACATGTCTGTCGGTAAAGCAGAAGCTCAGAAAATACAAGCCAGATATGAGTTTAAAAATCAAAGAAGAGGTCACCAAGAAGGTCAAAGCAAGAGTTCTTTAAGCGGTAGAGTATCCAACTTGGTTAGCTAACATTGTGCCAGTAACGAAGAAGGACGGAAAGCTAGAGTATGTGTCGACTACCGGGATCTCAACCGGTCTAGTCACAAAGATGATTTCCCCTTGCCAAACATATACATTTTGATCGACAACTGCGCCAAGCATGAGTTGCAGTCATACGTTGATTGTTTTGCAGGATACCATCATATATGGATGGATGAAGAAGATGCAGAGAAAATGGTGTTTATCACGCCATGGGGGATGTATTGCTATAGAATGATGTAATTTGGGTTAATGAATGTAGGAGCTACTTACATGAGGGCCATGACTACCATCGTTCACGACATGATACATAAGGAAATTGAGGTATATGTGGATGACATCATCATCAAGGCTAGGAAAGCTGACAATCACATGGAAGACTTGCGAAAGTTTTTCAACTGATTAAGGAGGTATAACTTGAAACTGAATCTCGCCAAGTGTGCATTCAGGGTTCCTTCCGGAAAGTTATTGGGTTTCATTGTGAGTCGTCGGGGAATAGAGACGGATCCCTCGAAGGTCAAATCTATCCACGAGTTGGCACCGTAGAAGAACAAGAAGGATGTGATGAGTTTTCTGGGAAGACTCAATTATAGCCGGTTCATAGCTCAGTCCACCGTTATCTGCAAACCTATCTTCAAGATGCTGAAGAAGGATGCTGCCACCAAATGGATCGATGAATGTCAAAAGGCTTTTGATATGATCAAGGAACACTTATCTACGCCTCCTGTCCTGGTTCCGCCGGAGTCGGGGAGGCCCTTATTGCTTTATCTAACTGTTTTAGATGGGGCATTCGATTGCGTTTTAGGGAAACATAATGAAACGGGGAGAAAGGAGCAAGTTGTTTACTACCTCAGCAAGAAATTTACCCCGTACAAGGCTCTGTATTCCATACTAGAATACTCTTGTTGTGCTTTGACCTGGGTAGCTCAGAAATTGAGGCCTTATTTTTGTGCTTACACTAGTTACCTCATATCGAAGATGGATCCACTGAAGTATATTTTCTAGAAGCCCATGCCCACTGGAAATCTCGCCAAGTGGCAAATATTGTTGAGTGAATTCAACATTGTTTGTGTCACCAAGAAGGCAGATAAAGGACAGGCTTTGGCCGATCATCTCGCCGAAAATCTTGTAGGAGGGGAACACGAACCACTAAAAATGTATTTTCCTGACGAGGAGGTTGCTTTCATAGGAGAAGACATTGTAGAATCCTATGACGGTTGGAGGATGTTTTTGCGATGGAACCGAAAATATCAAAGGAGTTGGCATAGGAGTAGTAATGGTATCATAAACTAGCCAACATTACCCGACAACCGCAAAACTCAAGTTCCCGTGCACCAACAATATGGCCGAGTATGAAGCCTGCATCTTGGGGCTTAAACTGGCCATTGACATGAACATTCAGGAAGTGCTAGTGATCAGAGATTTTCACCTACTCATACATCAGGTTCGAGGATAATGGGCGACCAATAATTCTAAGATACTCCCTTATCTGCATCGCATACAAGATTTGAGAAACAGGTTCAGAAAAATTGAGTTCCAGCATGTTCCGAGAATACAGAATGAGTTCGTTGATGCTCTGGCAACTTTATCATCCATGATTGAGCATCCAGATAGGAACTTCATTTACCCCATCCAAGACAACATTCATGATTAGCCAGCATATTGCACGCCATTAAGAGGAAACCGATGGAAAACCCTGCTTCCACGACATAAAGAAGTACCTGACAATAGGAGAATATTTGGAGCTTGCTAATGATACCTAGAAGTGCATGCTTCGAAGGCTATCCAACAATTTCTTCCACAGCGGAGGAATCCTGTATAGGAGGACTCCTTATTTGGGATTATTGAGATGAGTCGACGCAATAAAAGCAACCAAACTATTGGAGGAAGTCCACTCAGGGACCTGTGGACCGCACATTAACGGTTTTGTTCTAGAAAAGAAGATACTCCGAGTAGGGTGTTTTTGGATGACTATGGAGACGGACTACAGCCACTATGTCCGAAAGTGTCACGCTGTCAGATACATGCAAATATGATAAAGGTGCCTCCAAACGAGCTCACTGCAACGAGCTTACCATGGCCATTCACCACCTGGGGAATGGATCTTATTGGACAAATCAAGCGTACCGCATCAAACAGACACATGTTCATATTAGTGGCAATTGATTTCTTCTCTAAATGGGTTGAAGCAGCATCATACAAAGTAGTAACCAAGAAAGTCGTGGCAGACTTTGTCCGCATCTGTATTTTTTTTCTGTTCGGGTTCCCAGAATCAATCATCACTGATAATTGTTCAAATATCAACACCGACTTGATGAAAGCAATGTGTGAAACTTTCAAGATCAGGCACAAGAACTCTACAACTTATAGACCTCATATGAATGGCGTTGTAGAAGCGGCCAACAAGAACATCAAGAATATACTAAGGAAAATGATCAAAAGGCATAAGCAGTGGCATGAGAAGTTGTCGTTCACCTTATTGGGTTATCATACTACAGTTCGCACATAAACCAGGACAACTCCATACATGTTAGTTTACGGCATAGAGGCGGTCATTCCTGTTGAGGTAGAATTTCCATCCTTGAGAAGCAGAGATAGATGACGCATAATGGGTCATAGCTCACTATGAGCAGTTAGCCCTTATAGAGGAAAAGAGGATGAATACAGTTTGCCATGGTCAGCTATATCAGAACAAAATGTCCAGAGCCTTTAACAAGAGAGTTAGACTGAGGAAGTTCCCACCGGGATAGCTGGTGTTAAAGAAGATATTTCTGCATCAAGATGAAGCAAAAGGGAAATTCTCTCCTAAATGGAAAGGTCCATACATGGCTCACCGGGTTCTAACTAGAGGAGCCATTATCCTTGCAGAAATGGACGAAGAAGTTTGGCAAAAACAAATCAACTCAGATGCCGTGAAAAGATGCTGCATTTAATCATTACGCTTCTCCCTTATGTAATTTGAACTACGTCTGACCTGATTCCCATTTAAGAGGGGATACGTAGGTAGCCCTATGGGTTCAGTCACATTTTTAATAAAATTCCATTTCCTCCCGTATTTGGAACTGGGGCAGAACTTTGAGGAGGACCCTCAAAATTCGGAAGTCAGTTTACCAAGCCTTCACATCAGCATCGAACCAGTAAACTGGGGCAGTATTTTGAGGGTCCTCCTCAAAATTCAAAGGATTCCGTTTTCAGTCATTCAGCACCACTATCAACAGTGCCAGCCCGGTAAACTAGGGAAGAAGTGTGAGGAGGACCCTCAAAATTCCGGAGCAAGCAAGGTTGCCGTTTCTTGAACCACGTTGCAGTTGTTGGTTCATAATAAAACAAAAAATATTCTTTTCTTTACTTATATATACATTTTCCTCATGTTGTCCAAATCTTTTGCATAAACTCATTCGGATCAATATCCTTCAGAAACGCTACCCCAAACGGCACGGGACGACACGAGCCGAGGGATATGAACTAACCTCCCCCTTTACAGAAATCACAATTTTTCTTTACATGCAGGAATTTAGGATACAAATGGTCGACACGTGTGCTTTATAGGATCGAAACTCCCGAAACACCTACTTACTTCACAAAAGTGTACTACCTACCTCCAATATTTCCCCAGCAGTCATGATATCGCAATCATCTACCAGCTAAGAAAATCATTACTATCTTCTCCTTTACATTTTTGCATTGCATAAGGCTATCCTATGCCTTCGGAGGTTAAGCTCTACCTCCATCCTGCATAACGATATTCTCTGCCTTTCGAGACTAAGCTCTATCTCCATCTTGCATTTTGCATAAGGCTATTCTCTTCCTTCCGAGGATAAGCTCTACCTCCATCCTGCATTAGGCTATTCTCTGCTTTTCGAGACTAAGCTCTATCTCCATCTTGCATTTTGCATAAGGCTATTCTCTTAGTGTCTGATTTTTATACCCTTATATGTTATTTGTTTTGGATTGACACTTTAGTATTTTTACCTTTGAAACTACATATATGTAATTCTCTTCTCCTTTTAGGATTAGAAGTCTGAATACCCCAGGACTAATACGTTGGGACGGGTACTAGCATGCAATAAGTAAATGAGACCAGACGCATGTAAGTACCTCTACGGGGTGGGAAGGGTAGAATATGGATATGATGACCGGTTCGCTAATACCATAGGCGACCTCTCTTTGAGGAGTGTGTGCAGGGTATTGTACCGATGTGATCCATATTATAGTCAAACCTAGGACCTCTTTCTCTTTTTCTTGCTTTATTTAAATGTTTTCCTAAAGTAATGCTTTTAAAATTAATTATCTCTTCTACTTTTATTAAACTTATACCCTTTCATTTTAAAAAATTCTCAAGTTGTTTGAATGCTTTATATGTGAGCCTTATTTGTTTATTTGTCTTATTTCCTATTAAAGTCACAATTAACACGGCCAGGAACCATACTAGTGGATCTTGAGGGTTGTCTAACACCTTCCCCTTGAGATAATCTCAAGCCCTTACCCGTACTGTGGTTTTCTTTAAAAAATGCTCTCTTCTTCTTAAAAGTGTCTTAATGCACTATAATTATTAGATGGAGGCTCTTCAAATCCCATGACCCAATTCCCCTATGGGAATAAGAGTTATTTTGTCCATAATGTCATAAACCCGATTTTGCTACTTTTAGTTGAAAAAGGGGCCGTCACAGCTAGCTAGAATCCCGGGGTGCAACCCCACAACAAATATTTGCACTCTTTATGCATCAGTCGGAAGTATCATAAGTGCACAGTGAGATAACTAAGAGAATCCCGCCTCATAATCAGTCGCAAACATCTGACCCTACTCAAGATGGTCAAACTGGTACGTAACTCTTCCCTCTCAGAGGGTGAAATATACCTATCCAATAATAACTGGGTGAACTAACCTCAGGTGAGGGCAGGAGAACCTGCTTGCATGCCAAGAACATAGAACTATCACCATCTACGAGCCCTGCCCTCCAGATGAATAGTATGGAAGTCAACTCCATGCGACTCCAATATCCTCATGTTTTATATTCTATCCCTGAACTTGTCAATGAAGTCTTGTGCGTCCTGATGTTGCTCTCTCCTAAATATGGAGGGTGAAGCCTAGTGCGTCTATCCAATAACTTATGTGGGTCACCCTTTACTGCTGGTTTGACATGGGGTGCTATTGCAGTAACTGGTTGGGCCCCATATGCGTATTGTGCACCCAGAGTCTAATACTCTATAGCTGCACATCCAGGAGCCTAAGCGGTAGGGGTCTGTGCTCCCCCTCCTGCCTGTGAGGTATCTGGATCTGTTGGAAATAAATCAGCCTGAGTCATTGAATCCATAAACTACTGCATACGGCCCATGACCTCCTAAAATACCTGTGGTGTCATAAAGTTTTTCGGGGTAGGCTCAACTTCGGCACCTCACCCTACTCCTCGGTAATAGGATCTCCTATAGTATTGCTGGTGGTACTACTGGAATATCTCTAGGACGCCCTAGTCCCCTACCACGGGCCGGTGCCCTCCCCTGGCCTTTGCCTCGGCCTCTAGCAACGGGGGGAGTAGCTTTGCCCAGGTCTAGAACATTATCCGTGCATGTCCTCACCATCAGTTATAGAATAAAAGAGGCAAATTAAGTATACCAACCATAGTACGATAGGAAATGAATAAAGTGTAATTTTCATAACACCTTATAGCCTCTCGAAGATAAATACAGCCGTCTCCGTACCGATCTACAAAACTCTATTAGGTTTGCTCATGACTTATGAGACCCATGTGAACCTAGTGTTCTGATACCATGTGTCACGACTCATTTCCATAATAAGTCATGATGGCACCCAACACCATTGACGGGTATGCTAACACGGAAAAAATCTAAATAACATCCATTTACCAATACCCAAAATAGTTGAAATAATTCTTTAAGTTGAAATAAAAATCAGTAACGATCAGTAAAGTCAATATAATCATACAATCCCAAAATAATGCAGTCTACTAATATGCGTGCCAAGACCTAGCGTCACAAGTTGTGGACAACAAGTAGAATATACAAAAGAATCAGACTATCCTAGTATCTGAAACATAATAGACAACAAAAATACATAAGAAAGACTTCTTCGGGCTTCTGAACGGCATAGAAGGGAAGTAGCTCACCGTAGAAGTCTCGAGTCCGCTCAGGGATGCGTACCAGACTAATTGCCAGTTACACCTGCCTCGGATCCTTTACAATTAAGTGCAGAAGTGTAGTATGAGTACATAAACAATATGTACACAGAAAGTATCATGTCTAATCTCGAAGAAGTAGAGAAGAGAGATTGACTTGATACTTACTAGGGTCAATGACATGATAAGAATTTATAATGAGCAGGGATAGCACAAGTTATTAGTATTATAAAGCATTGAATAACAGTTCTTTTCCAAATATTATCGTGGTTATCCATCAATAATTCAAGGCAGATATGAAGTTTTGTCTACAGAGAATTTCTAAGTAAAAACATGTGCAAGTAGCACCGAGGGATATACGGTCCGATCCGACATAAAAGTAAATTGTGCTATGCCGATGGTCGAATAACTTGAACCATAGATCCGTCTATTACCCCGCTCGCGAATCACACTTTTGATGCAGTCAAACATAAATAAAATCATCAACAAGTAAACTATAATTTATATCTGCGGAGTAGTTATTCACACTAAATTCCAAATTCTATTTTAAAAGAAAAAACATGATAAGGTTCCCCTACTAGTCTCATATACCTTAATCAACATAATTTATACGAATCTGAATTTATCATCAAGTTACAAGAATATCACATAGAGCATGTTTTGGGTCGTAGACTACACGGACTTAACATAGTAGTCGCTATGCACGGACTCTTGTCACCACTGTGTATGCAGCACTAGCATATAATAGTAATTAATTCAATTATTACACCTATGGGCACACTTCCCTTTACAAGGATAGAAAGGAGACTCACATCGTTCCAAAGTGCACTTCCAATACCAAGAACAAGTCTAAGCCCTCAATTTGGAGCCGGACGATTGCAAACTAGGTAAATGAGGTAGTAACGGGTCAATATAGACTCACAAAATCGAATTCTAGCTATTTAAGCAATTTTCCAACCTTTAACACACGTTTCATAAAATCCGACCTCAGGCCCACGTGCAGTGATTCTGAAATTTTCGAAGTAAGATGTTCTCAACAACCAAAGGATCAATAATATATAATTTCTAATTTATTCCGTAATAAATTTCGTGGTTAAATCTCACTTTTATTAAAACCCTAGGTTTTTTTCTCTAACCCTATGATTTCATCTAAATTCTAGTATTTGATCTACCTAATGCACAAGTATTAAACTAAGGACGGGTGTGATAAACTTACCTCACGATGCTAAGTGGAAGTCTTCTCTCCAAAACTCCCAAAATCGCCAATGGAAGAGTGAATAAGTGATCAAAATGACTTAGAACCCATAATAATTGAACTCACTGCCTCTAATATTTTCACATATGTGGTCAAGGGACCGCATCTGTGCTCCTACATCTGCGAGAAAAGGACGGCACCTGCGAGTTGGGCAAAAAGGGCCCATACTGCTTCTATGATCTTAAAGCCCATTCTGCGGCCTTGCTTTTAAGGGTCAAGTGTCGCTTCTACTGTTAGTCACTGGCCCTCCTTGGGACTCATCTTCGGTCTCACACCTAGGTCCACCATATGTGCGGTTATGACAGAAATAGCAGCTTCATCACTTCCGAAAAATTTCAACTTCAGTCGAACCTCGTTCTATTGACGCTCGGGCCTCCCGAGCCCTGCTCGAACATACCGAAAAATCTGAAATCATTATCCGAACCTACTTGAACCTTCAGAACACCCAAAACAACGCTATATATAAGAATCACCCTTAAAACCAAATGAATCAAACTTATGAACTTCTAGTTCTTAATTTTCCTCTAACGGGCCAAAACACCCTTAAACTACTCGGATTGATACCAAATTTACGTTCAAGTATTACTTGATATTTCAGACATGTACCAGTTTTGAAATAAATATACGAGCCTGATACCCATTATATCAATCATTAATTAGATTCTTTAAATCCTTAAAACTTCAAATTAATAATTTCTAATAAGAACTCATTACTCGGGCTAGGGACCATGAAATTTTATTTCGGGTATACGCCCATGTCCCATATTTTTTAAAGATCCTCCGAAACCGTCAAATTGTAAATCTGGGTCCATTTGCTCAAATATTGACCAAAATCAACTTAGCATGTTAGGAAAATCCTAAGGAATCAAATAGGCATATTTCACTCCAAACTCTTCCAAATCCCGAACCAACTGTCCCCGCAAATTGTAAATTAGCTAAAGCAAGCACAACAAGTATTATTTAAGGGAACGAGGTTCAAAAAGGATAAACAACCGGGTGGATCATTACACAAGTGATGTAGAAGATCACATGACATAACATTTGATAAAATTTTATGAGAGATTCAGATACTAAATATATCAATGAACAGATCCCTATGTTATATTTCTGAAAAATAAGAAAGTTGGAATCGATATAAAATATTTTTTTTGACATTTATAATATCGCTAAATATATATATGAGGATCTTATGTCTAGAGAAATAATTCAAATTGAATTAGTTTCATATGAAAAACAAGTATTTGGGCCTGCAGTTCAAATACTTGAAAGTATAAAGTCAATAGTATGTGTGCAATCAATTTTCGATATATTATTTGTCTAGCAAGACATGAAAATTTGATATGAATCTAAATAAAGTCTATTGTATGGATTAACTTATATGACAACCCTTAATGGATTTAAATCGTTTGAAGTATATATAGTTCTTAGTCCTGAAGTACCATATGATAAGTCCAATTTATGCACAAATATATCTTGTTATGACTATAAGCATGTTAATACGCTAGCAAGAATTTTTACCCCTATGAAGATATTGAAAAGGCCATTCCACGGCAGTTTATGAAGACATAACTTCTCTATCAAGAATAGTGGTTTCAAGGTGCAACATATTCATTTAAGTAAATATGGATGATTTGTTTATCAAATATGTACCAACGATGATTTGAAGATGGTGCACAAGATTGGAATGTGAAGGCTCAAGGATATGATTTGGTGCTCTCATCAGAGGGAGTTAATACGCGTTGTACTCTTTTTTCCTTACAAGGTTTTGTCCCACTGAATTTTCCTTGCAAGGTTTTTAATGCGGCAACAAAAAATCGTATTGTTAGATATGTATACCCTTTTTTCTTCACTTGAATATTTTTCCCATTGGGTTTTATTTTGTTAAGGTTTTAACGAGGCACATTATCTGTTACATAAAGATTCAAGGGGTGGGGGATATTATAAATATAATTTTATTTAAGGTGAATATCTATATTTTAGAGAGATTTTAAGGTTTGTTACTTGGTGACTAAGTTAATTTTCCCCTATAAATAGAATGATTCTATTTCTTTGTAATTGATCCCAAGTCAATAAAAATCATCTCTCTACTTTATTCTTTTCTTATTTTATTGATTTGTAACAATAAGTACTTTGTCAACTGTTTGTTAAGGTAATTCTCTGAAGCGCATTAATTAGTCCGAGTTTGGATAATATTTGGTTAAATTAATAGGGGGAAAAAGAGTACTACTTAATTTGTTGTTGAAGTTAAAAGAAAAAAATAGTAATATAATATTACATTTGGACATTAAAATTCACTTGAATAGTAATTCACTGAGTAGGAATAACTTTCACTTAAAAATACTCCTAGAACCAATAGTTTAATATTATAATATAATATTTTAAATATTAAAAGTTTATGTTTACCCTTAAAATTGGATATAAATTAAATTTGTAAGTGATTACAAGGATGCGTGAATTATTTGACGCAAAGTGAAAAATCAAACTGATATTGAACTAAACAATGATAAAGTAGAGCCAAACCCTACGGATTAATCAGTTACAACCTTGGGGGAGGGTGTGATCCACCCTTGAACGGAACGAACTCCAATCATTGTCAAGACACAGTTGAATAAGAGCTTAAAGAGAAAATAACAATATATTGCTTTTGATTGCATTGTTACAATGTGTTTTACAAGTAATCCGATCCGCTTATATAGTAGGGGAATCCTATATTAGGAACAATTCTATAAAAGGTAAAAGTCCATGATTAACTAGTTTCTGATCTCACGTTGATATATATCGAGATCTCCGCCGTGATATTCGGTCAGTCACGGATATCACGACCTTCTGTTTCCCGAGCTTGGCTACCTAAGAATGATATTTGATGTTGAACAACGCCAAGACCGATCCCTAATAACGACCCTGATATCCTCGAGGGCGGGCGTTATTGTGTGAACTCAAAATTGATAAGATCCCCACCACGGTTTAGGCCCTCTGTTACCATCACTCGAGCTTGGCTTATCATGTCAGAGACCAGGATGTATTTCGAGACTGGTTTTACTTGTATATAGATAGTTCCCTCATTTTTCGGAGGATGTTGGCCGAGAAACGATATGAACTTCCGATTCTCACTTTGATATCTCGCGTCAGAAATGAAAAAATTAATGAAACGTCTCGTCAGTAACGTCTTAATAACATTTAATGCTTGTCAATTTCCGATCGTCCACTCCTGAATCTGAACCTTTTTTTGAAAAGTATAAATACCCAATTCTTCATTCTTTCAAACTTTACATCCAAACCTTCTACCCTTGCTCCTTACAAATCTGTATATTTTCTAGCACTTGTATCCCCATTTTATTACATCTCTGTGAGAACTATAAAATGTACTCCTTCAACTTAGGGTTGTGCACAGATTGGAACGGAGCGAATTTATCATAGTTCAAATTCAGATTTTGGATTTTGGATTCTAGAAAATGTAATCCAAAATGGATTGGATCAAATTTTATACTTTGGATCAGATCATATTATTATGCCTTAAAGTTGCAAACTAATATGTATATTTGCTTTGTAAAAGAGGTAATACATTAAGAAAAATTCATATTTATGGAATTGTGAGAATACTATGGTGCTAATATAGCTAAATCTAGTAATTGTAAAGGCAATAACTTGGAGTAAGTTGTAAAAGAAGTATTGACTATCCAAAACTAAAGTGTAGTATTTATACATTGCCTAATAATTTTAGATTTTTGATCTAATCAGATTAAAATATGTCAATCCGAATCCTATCCAAAATCCAAAATTTTAATAAACACAATTCAAAATCCGATCCAGTCGTAAGTCCAAAATCCAAAATTTAATGGATCGGTTCGGATTTCGGATATCCGATCCAAATGAACAGCCCTACTTCAACTTCCTCTTTTTTCCTCTTCTCCCCTCCATTGTAAAAGAAAATGGCGAAGTGTTCAAAAATAGTTCCCCAAAAAGAAACCACTTCTATGTCGCAACTGGTTGTCAAGGAGACCGTGGCTCCATGTACTGCTATCGAGGAATTGGTAGTGAAACCCTCGCTGAACATGTTCATTCCTGATGGATGCTCGTTAACTACAGATTTCAAGGTTGAAAAACCTCCCTATGTACCGGGACGGTCAGAAAAAGTCTCGAGATATGTATGCTCGATCACCGAAAAAATTCTCCCCACGAACAAAAAAGATTGCAACTGGGGTTAAAAATCACGTGGTGGTTCCTTGACCCGGCGAAGCTATCACCACCCACATTGAGGTACACATAAGTGTTTACACTTGTCCCTTTAAGTTGGGCTCATTGGTTCCAGTTATTATCCACTTTGGCAAAATATACAAGGTATCTCTTGGTCAAAATCACCCCTTATTCTAGAGGATCCTAATCCTTTTTCAGTTCTTCATGGGAAGTATTGAGGGATGCTTGTTCACCGCCAACCACCTCATGCGCCTTTACAGTCCCCGACTCATTAAGGGAGGACTGATAAATCTTGCGCACTAGGCTAGTAAAGCTCCATTCTCAAGCATCGATGAAGATCAAGATGAAGGTTGGCTAGGCTGTTTTGTTCAAGTAAGGACCTCGAACGTGATCCCAGCTGAGTGCAAGTCATTCACCTAGAATTCAAACGTAAAATGTAAGTAAAATTTCATTTTTAAAGTTAATTCTACTCTTTTTTCTTCTTCTTTCTTATCGGCGTAATGGTGGAGCAGCTGTCGCTCAGTCCCGAATGAAGTCCCTCAACTCAAGGAGTGGGTCAAGGGCATCATCTTATAGAGGTTGTATTCTGAGCGCGCATGGAGCGAACATTCAAAGGGCCGGTGGGAGGTATGTTCTCATGGTGATAATCCTGTCTTTAGTGAGTAAAATATGGTTTGTTTTGTGTCGCCGTGTTCTTACTTGTTTTCTTTCCCTTTGCAATTTTATCCAAGGATGTCATACTGAAGCCTCTATATGGTGACGAGAATTTCCCGCCGAGTCCCCAACTTTGCGACACCGTGATGAGAATAAAAGGAAAAGGGTTGCGACTTCTCCAAACTCTAAAAAGAAAAAAACTAAGGAGAAGGCTGGTGCGCAAATCAAAAGAAAGCACTAGTGCCCGAGCGCCATCATCGGACTCTCTCCACCAGTTGAGGGATGAATCCAAAGAAGAAAAAGAAGAAGAAGACTCTGATCTGGTGGCCCGCGTACGGTCGCAGTTCAAGGGATAAGAAGCCTCTAAACCAGAGAGAGGCAAAACTGAATTACCTCAATATCAGGAGGCCGTCGGCGAGGTCCTACTCGAACAATCGAGATGCGAGGCCATTTTCCCTCAAGTTTTGGTGGGCGATGAGAAATCCATGGTCGAGGCTTCCCAGGCAGTGGGAAATTCCCTGAAGGATGCACTTAGTGTGATAGACATCTCTGAGTTGCCTTCATTTACCAAGTCCATGATTAACGAAACTCAGATGGTGAAAGAGCACTCCAACAAGGGGGCCTAAGGAGAGGAAGACCCACTCTGCAGCTTTTTTGATGTTGTTGATTTTACCACCACGGAGGATGTCACCGGAATGGGTGACATTGAGGTTCCCAGCTCCTAGCATGGATCCCAACCGGAAGCGATTGATCATAATCTCCATTCCGAAGGATGACCGGGTCCTCTCTACCCCCGTAGGGATGGACAGTAACCTTCGGTGCTTGGAAACCGAGGAAGACCAAGCCAAGATAGATGAGGTAAGCGTCTGTCTGTTTAACTTTGGGCAGATATGGACGTGAGAAAGGCCGAGGCCAAAGAGTGGAAAAGCAAAATAGATCGTTTGGCCTCGATAACGGAAATTGCCCGGGAGCAATTGGCTTTGGTTGAGTTTCAACTTCAGGATTCAAAGGAAAAGGTCGTGGTATAGTCCAAAAAGATTGAGGAGCTCGAGTCTCAGCTCAGTTCAACCGTCTTCGATCAAGAAAATCTAGCCAAGTAGCTTGAAACGGCCAAATCAGTGGCCGAGGAGGTTAAAACTGATGCCTACGAGATGGTCGCCCAATACAAGGCCGATTTCGAGGCATCCTAGATTCAAGCAAAGGATATCATGGAGCACGCCAAGAAAAAATCTCGAAGGAAGGCCCTCGAGGAAATTAATGCTCGGGGTTTTGACTTATCGGTTGAGATTGAGAGTGCCAAGGAGTGTGAAACTGAGGCAAGAAGTTGGCTTATCAATAGGATGATGAAGACTCTAAGGTTTGGAGCGTATCTGAGGGTGGAGGAGACCCCGAAGGTGATGAGGTGGTCCCCGGTGAATACTAGGCAACTTAGGCACTTTATAGATATTTTTGACTTTTTTTTTTACCTTTTGTATTATTATTTTGTTAAGGCATTCCCTTCAGCAACTTCACAATTTTTCCTTTGCTTTATTATATTTTCAAATATTAAAATGCCTTAGCAAGAAATAGTTAGGGTATGTTTAAAGGTTTGAACAAGCCTTGCCTTTAACATTATTTTGTTTTAAGAAATCGTGGCAGTTTAGTGCGAAAGGAACTTTTTCCCCAAAATGCATAAAAGTTTTCATATTATAGTGTTGCGAGGGTATCCTTTAGAAATGGTTAAGAAATTTTAAGGCCTTATTGTTTTGGTTACAAATCTCGAACGTCTCTGAGCCATTTTAATATATCGTACTATTTTTAGTTCAGGTGTTACCTAGTGGACTCGTTATCCCAAGTTACCTCGCGTACCAAAGATAACAGTCCCCGAGTGAAGATGGCTATACCGTTTAAAGTTTGGGTGTTCCCTAATAGGTCTTATGCCCCCGGGCTTTGATAGCCCAGACCGTCCAAGTTTCTCTTTTGACGGTAGTCCCCCAATGTGAGTGATTATTTGAATTCATATTAAGGCGGCTCTTGGGATCGATACCTTTAGGGGATTGGATGTAGTAAATTCCTTAAGAAATGTAAAAAGAAAACGTTTAAGGGACAATATTATTATCTATAAAGTAGATACTTATTCTTATTTTTATGCATAATAGTTACATATATGTACAACCTTTGTCTTAGGTCTTGGGCAGTCTATGTGGGCACGATTCATTTGGATGTTTGATCCTTGCAGTAAATCCTATCGATCTAGCTGAGACCACTCAATCACAAAGTTTGTTATCCTTTCTAAAGTTGTTATCCGAGGGTAATGCCCCAGTGTTCGAGGTTTATCGTAGAGAAGCCTTGGATATTGTTGATGTGATCTTTTATACTGACTTATGAAAAGCTTCCGATTATAAGTTAGCACAATCCAGTGTTCCCTTGTTAAAAACCTTGCCATAAGATCCACTCGGGATAACATCGGTTCAAGAGAAAAAAGTTCAATGCATGCTTTTAGGCCTAAAATTTAAATTGTTCCTTGTTGGTTACCTTCATGTGTCAATTCAAAAATAAATAAAAAGGACTGAATGGGGTCGTACCTTAGCAGTATTATCGCTTCAAGTAAGTTACGTTCCAGTTATTTGATAGTCATTCACCATTCATTGCCCTCGAGTTTGTAGGATCCTTTTCTGGTGATCCCAATAATCTGATACGGATCTTCCCAGTTTGGACCCAGCTTCCACTTGTTCGAATTTCAGGTGCTAAGTGTGACCTTCCGTAACACCAAGTCCCATACATTATAATGTTGAAGGTTGGATCTTCGACTGTAATACCTCTCCATTCGCTGCTTTTGGGCGGCCAATCGAATAAGGGCAACTTCATGCCTAGCATCTAGCTTCAAGCTGGCACTCATGGCATCATCATTCAATTCCTTAGTTTCATATTAGAATGTAACACTTGGTTCAAGTACTTTGATCAATATTAGAGATTTAGTGCCATAAACAAGTTAGAAAGGGTGGCCCATGTACTGGACTTCGAGGTCATGCGGTACGCCTACATGACTTTCGGATTTCCTACTATTTTCATTTAGCATCGGCCAACATCTTTTTGAGGTTTTAGAGTACGATTTTGTTAGTTGATTTTGCTTATCCGTTCCCACTAGGGTGATAGGGTGTTGATAGGATCCTTTTGATCTCATAGTCATTTAGAAACTTGATCAATTTGTTGTCGATGAATTGTTTTCCGTTGTCACACACAGTCTCTGATGGAATTTCAAACAAGCATATGATATGGTCCCACATGAAATTGATGAATTCCTTTTCAATAACTTTCTCGTATGTCTGGGCTTGCACCCACAAAGAAAAAATAGGCAGTCATAAATAATATCAATCGATCCTTAGCGGGTGCCCATGAAAGGGGGCCAACGATGTCCATTCCCCAATTCATGAACAGACATGGTGGAAAAACTGATTGCAGCAGCTCTCCAGGTTTATGTATCATCAGATCATGTCTTTGACATTAATCACATTTTCGTACAAACTCCTTCACATCCTTTTCCATATCGATTTCTGCAGGTGCCCTCGTGAATTTCCCTTAAAACGTATTCGGTATCTCCTCGTCATAGATATATTGCTAGTGGAGCATCTAACGTTCTTCTAAATATGGTTCAATCTTTGAACAAGCTGAATCGGGCTGCCTTCATACGCAGGGCCCTCGATTCCTTTAGATCCGAAGGTAGTTTTCCCTTCTCCAGATATTCTATATATATTTGTTTCTCTAGTCCCAATTCAGCCTTGTGGAGTTTATCCTGGTTTCTCCCTCTTCCACTACCTATCTCATAAGTTGTACAATTTCTCCTGAGTTAAGATCGTCATCCTCGACCAACAACCCTAAGTTAGAAAGGGCATCGGCCTCACTATTTTGATCCCAGGGTACGTGTTTCAAAGTCAACTATTTGAACCGATGTAATGTCTCCTGCAACTTAGCAAGGTACCTTTGCATCTATTCTTCTCTAACTTCGAATGTCCCATTAACTTGGTTCACCATGAGGAGGGAATCACACTTAGCTTCGATCACCTCCACCCCAAGCTTTTGGCTAGTTTGAGACCTACCATCATGTCCTCATATTCGGCCTCGTTGTTAGTCTGTTTCACAGTCCTAACAGATTGTCTAACTATATTGCCTTTTGTTGGTTTCAATATAATGCCAAGTATGGACCCTTTTGCATTCGAGGCACCATCCGTAAAGAGGGTCTGAATCCCCAAAGTCATCGTTGAGTTTACCAACAACTCTCACTACTATAAAAGGGACCTTTAGTGGCAATAAAAAATAGCATTGTCGGAAATAACAATTGGCGCTATAGCATTTACCGGCAATTGATCTTTATCCGGTAATGTCGGGGTCGATAAAGCCTTTTGCGGCCTTTCTACCAAAAGCTGGTAAAGGGTATGATTTATTACCGCTAAAACTCATCTGCTTTAACAGAAATTTTTTGTGAAAAT
Organism: Nicotiana benthamiana; assembly: GCA_034376525.1. Lineage (NCBI taxonomy): Eukaryota > Viridiplantae > Streptophyta > Magnoliopsida > Solanales > Solanaceae > Nicotiana > Nicotiana benthamiana. The sequence continues at coordinate 71,601,307 of CM067323.1, read as the reverse complement.
TATTATGGCTGCTAAATCCATTCTACAAATAACTAATAATGTTCCTTTAACTTCCATTTTTATATTCGCTAAACTCAAAATATCTATCTCTAATAGTACATACCTTTAGCTATAATTGTTTTGTGCAAATTAAATTGGCAACAATTTATATCTTCTAAGAACGTATTAGTATGCCCCTTCAGCGTCCATTTTAACGGATAGAAAATCAATTAAATTGTCGCTAAAAATCATCTTGATAGTAATATAATTGTTTCAATATCCCTATATAAACGTCTTAATCATGTTAAATTAGCACTAAAATTTACAATCTATAACGATACGTTTTTCCACCATTAATAATAGCTACTACTATCGACCAAACAATGATGCAACTAACAAAACATACTGATATTAATTCATAAAGCTATAATATATCTTGCTAAATCTGACCGAACAAAAGGAAGCACTAATAATCCAAAATATTAATATCACAACACCTCAAAAAATAACTCATATTGTTTGAAGTAAATAGCTAATGTAACTATATAACTAATCTTAACAAAATAACAATCTTCAAATAATCTCTGAAACTCTTCGTCATATTGCAACTTCCACCCGCTAAATTATCGAACGTCAGAATGTATGACCTGAAATAATGGAGTAACAATGTCAATGGGAAGTAAATGTTGCAAAACAACAAAGCTGATAATAGTTTGCGAGGTTATTAAACTAAAAATCAATAACCACAAAGGGATATAAGAAAAATTGCTAGAATCAGCTTCATTAATGTCCTAAAAGTATGTATAGTCTCAACTATGAAGTATTTTAGTATATCTCTAAATGCATATCATACAAGCAAAAATATCAAATCAGCCTTTTGAGCATTCTTCATGCTATCTTGTATCGGAAGAAAAAGAAGATTATTCTATTATAGTGAGAATGATATAAAGACTACAGAGGTTCTTGTTTTTCTTATACTTCCGGTGCAGGGAAAGAATTCCTTTTTGTATAGAGAATTGGACTATCTGATGCATGAGTGTTTTAAGCACACATCATATGTGTGCATTCGTACCACCCTATCTTGGTAAGTAATTAATTATACGCATTTTGACTTGTACAGAAAAGGAAATGGAAAAGTGTATGGTATAAAGGCCATGTATTCCCAAAATCTCTTTCTCCCGTGTTTTATTTAGCACAGACTCCTATTGGTAAGAGACCTCAAAGCGGGGGCTTATATAGCTGCAAGGAACTGAAACCGGAGTACAACATTTCACTAAATATTTCAAAAGAATAACCAAAAGTAAGTGGACCAGAAGAAACTTCTGCCTAGAATACTAGCTCAATACCTAGATTTGTGTGTGGGGGGGAGGAGGGGGGCCTCAATTATAACCAGCACAAATCGAAAGAAGATAGCTCAACAAATCTGCATGAAAAGCACTAATAGTTCCTCAATCCAATGGCACTTAGTAGCTGATGCAATACACAAATATCATATTTAAGGACCACATAGATTTTGAGTATTTACGAAATTAAGATCTCGAAAGCTAGCAAAGATCCCAATTATTTTGGATACATAAAATTGTAGTCAATCCAACTTTCTCTTTGTGTTTTTCATTAGTTTGGCTCTGCTCCCAGTGACTTACCATTTTCAAGCTTCTTGCAGAACTCCCTAGGCATCTCAATTCTTTTAATCATACAGGGCAAAGAATACAATTTAATCTATACGAGAAGAATGTTCCAAATTATACTCTATAAAGACACTTTGTAAAAGAGATTTTAAGCTGATCTTGAGATTTTCTAAAGGGGTTTTTCACAATATTTCAGTTTTTCCTCAAAGGGTTGTTTTGTCTTTTATAGCAGTTTGGTGTGCCCATAGGTGTTTTCTTATCGCTCAAATATTATTCTCTCTTATTACCATTGAGTTGGAACTCACTTTACTCCCCGTACCTCACGTGTTGTTGCAGGTATTGATCACCCGGTAACGGGTTAGTAGCAGATTGAAGGAATTGCTATCGTAGTTAAGCAGGGTGGCCGGCGGCGTTCGCGACACCGAGATTCGTCTTCTTCTTGATTCCCAGATTTTACTCTATATATTATAGACTTTTAAATTATAATAAAAACACTCCTAGATGCGTGTGACTTGCGACACCCCGATGGGGATGTATTGGGTTGTATTCATATTGATTCATATTATTAATTCAGATTCGAACTGTTATATAACAGACTAATTGTGTTCTGAAACGGTCTGACTGATCTTGTCTTCACGAGAGGCGCTATTACGACCGGGTTAGGGAATTTGGTCGTGACAAGTTGGTATCAGAGCCTAGGTTACCAAGTCTCACGAGTCATGAGCAGGTTTAGTAGAGTCTCGTGGATCGGTACGAAGACGTCTGTGTTAATCCTCGAGAGGCTGCAGAACTTTTAGGAAAAACTTCACTTTCTTGTAATTCTTATCGTGCATACTTGATTCAGCTTGAGATATAATTCTTGAAATTCCTTCCACACGTCTGTATGCGCATGCGAGCGCTCAGCAATATATATGCCTAGATGGCTTGTGATTCCCTGATCGAGGGGCAAGATGTAATCTCTGTGAGTTCATGTTGGGCCAGTCAGGAGGACTTGATGCTGAATCTTTGCCTATGGCTTGAGCACCAAGGTGCAGATAGTGTGAGCAAGTGTTTTGAACATATATGTTCAGTAATGTTCTTATTCGTCGGGTTGGCGGAGGGATATTCATGTGATGAGTATGTCAGTACTGTGAGGGGTATCTATGTGATTATTGCAGTGACGAAGAAGTCTGGTGGATAATAGATGAGCGGTTAAGTGTTTGTTTTCTATTGCGATCTGATGTGTAGCCCCAATTTATGGGCGCATGAAGAATATTTTTCATGTCTCTTAGTGGGAAAATGTACATTTCATGTGGCTCTATGAGCTCAGACTCAGGAAGACTATATGGCGGTGTAATACATATATGATGGTGGAAGGCATATTGAAATATTAAAATGAGGTGAAGCATGTGGGTTATCTCATGCGGAGTGTTTGTTTGAGTGGTATGATACTTATGTGTATGTTAAAATATCTCATGTGTAATTGAAGGGTATATGTTGAAATTTGAGAATTTGGGGACGCCTAAGGAATGGACTCAGCTGATGTGGAAATGAATGCGAAATTTGCAGAGCATGTCACTGCTAGATAATCTGTGTATTCACAACTTGTAAATGACTTGAGTTTAATATCACTATAACATTGTGTGGGTAAAAGTTCTTTGAATTATAAGAGTGCCTTGATATATGACTTCGAGCCAAGTTGAGGAGGTAGTTGATCGTCAGCTGATTGCGCAGTTATGTGCAATGTTGGTTCCATTTCGAGGGATTATGGAAGATTAGTTATGGTCGTATAAATGGAGCCGAGGATGGCGCGGGTGAAGCAAAAATTTTACAAAGGTTATATGGTGCTTCGTAGGTGTGAGAAAATACTGGAATGTTTTGAGCTATTGATGAAAGAGAATGCTTATAGAGAAGAAAGATGGTTTTTTATATCTGTATGAAATCATGTTCTGTGATGTCAGGGTGCTAATGAGTCACGAGTGGTTCCGTTTATTCAGGGCAGGTGAATTACAGTTGAATAAGAGTGAATGACTCTCAAGAATGGTTTTACTGTTTTCTAGATTTTTCATGTAACAATCATGTATCTTATGTTTGTGTATGTGATTAGAGACTGTGTTTTCATTAGAAAGATCAAGACCTGTGGTACTTTGTATTAATCGTGGGATTCTACATATCCGCATTTGGATGGTTATGGTAAACGAATTCAGGACTGCAGGAAGTTCTTCAAAGTAAAGCATTCTGGAACGTGGTACATCTGGGAAACGTTTGAGAGGGTATTCAGTGACCTATGGGTCTTAGACAATGTGGTTTTATATGCGAGTTTTCTGTGGTAACCTGGGTCAAGGTATTGTGGTTCTACAGTGAGGGAGGATATCAAATCAAAGATGAATCGGGAAGGAAATTGGATAAATGGAATTGCCTGATACTGAACCAAATCGGTATTATAAGGATATGATTAATTATTGTATGTATTCGAGGTAAGGAGCCTTACAAGGATTGTGCAGCAAAGCTTTTAAGTGTTGGTAGTGTGCTTAACTTGGTTTGGGTATAAGGATTCAGTCATGGCAGTTTAGCTTGTACAATGGAATTGGGAGAAAGAATTCTTGATGTGTTTTACCGAGGTTTGAAAATGAGTATATTCCTGTGAGTATGCGAAGCATGGAGTGTGTACTAATTTTTATCCTATATGGGACCATGAAAGTTCTTGACTAGTTGAGTGCGTCAATGTCGGCAGCGTAGAAGAGAGATAGGAGTCCTTATGTTATCCTAGTGTGGTATGGTCTGTGTGTTATGATATGGGGAATTGGGATTTGCGTGTTTAAGGTTTTGGTTCAGTTCATGACGCTAAGTCTTTAAATTCTTCAAGCACGGGTAGTTGCAGGTGAATGAAGAATTGACCTTCAGATGATTAAAGAGATGATATTGCTATTATAGTTGTTTGACAAGGGTATATGTTCAGTCAAAAAGGGTAAGGTGATGAAAACTGATGATACTTCAGTAGTATTGCAAATTTTCTTGTGGGATCGACTGTTTATAATTGGGTTGTTGATGGCACAAAGAAATTCTTGAATATCTTTCGTGGTATGAATGTATACTTGATGTTTGTTATGTATTCGTACGGTGGAGTGTGGGATCAGGCATAGTGATTCATGTGTTATATGTGTTGGAGACTAGAAGTTCTAATGATCCAACTGTGCAGTGGTTGTAGATCATATGTATCGACATCATCTAGCGGTTATTGGAAATTAGAGGTCCGAGTGGATCTTTCTTGCGTGATATGTTAAATTTGGGTTATGATATTGGATGGCAGACTTGTTGCTTCAGTGTCAGATTGTCTAGACTAATGTGTTATGGGCTATGTCGGAAAATTCCACAGGCTGCGTGGCAGGCTGCATCGTATTACGTTCCAGTAGGATAGCTTGTATTTTAGACACCAGGGAACGGCTGTCAAGCATTGCTTTATTGGTTGGGCCTTCGTGGCGGATGTCGGTGCAGAGGTTTCTACCATTGATTCAGTTCCGATATTGAGGTTTCAGATGCGTTTCTTGTGGTCGGACATGAGACTATATGTGTTCATTGTAATGAGCAGATTTGGCTCGATGTGTATCTCCTTTCGTGAAATGTATATGTGGATCGGGTGGCACGCTGCCACGGGTATGTTATCTAGACCGGGTTGCTCGCCGCAACAGTGTGATGCAGAGAATAGTTTTCTATATGTTACTTTGTATCCCTTGCTTCCTGGTTTCTGAGGAAAATCAGTGTTGGGTGTTGCTCGACAAATAGCGCATCGGTTGCGTCCTTTCTGGATTCAATAGTGTATATTAATTTCTTTCCGTGGGTGTGATGGATAGCGAGGTTTTAGACCTCAATCTGTGCGTGTCTTATCATGTTGAGCATGGTGACTTGAGGTGCTTCATGGGTAATAGTGTTGGATAGGATCGCGCGTTGTGGCTGGGCCACGTAAAGTTATGACCTTTCGGCGGGAATTCAGGTAATCTATTTCTATGATGTAAGACGGGATCTCAGTTTTGTGTTGTAATAGTGCTGTTGATCTTGAGGTACAACTCTTTCGTTGAGTCATTGTCATGATATGAGTATGTTCAGACTGCTTCTCATTGGTGTGTGTATTACGCAAGTTGTGGCTTAGGCCTTTGTCGAGGTGTCATATCACCAGAAGGGTGGTTAGAGTCGAATTGATCATTAGAGTCATTAATGAGCATGGACCAATTTCATTTCAGCTTGTTAGAAAGGTAATATCGAGGTTTGGATCGGAAGTCTGTTGTAGTATCAATCGAGAGGGAAATGGATTCATGAATGGTTGATCTGAGAGATGGGTTTGGTATATCGTGTGTTTCACTTACCGTTTAGCAGTATATGAAAGTCTGGGATTAAGTCCTTAGCTAACAAAAATGTTTTCTATCGGTATCCGGTTATTATGGCAATTGCCGTGAATGGAAGTTATCGCTGCATGTGTTTGAGTTCTTTGGGATATCATATGATTGCAGCCGAGGTTGCAGGTATGGATTATTATAGTTGGTTCGGGTTTATTCTAATTGGAGACATGAGATTCTGATATGGTGCATGATTTCAGGAAGTGCAACGTGGTTTATGGTTTAGATGGACTGTGAAATTTCGGCTATTATGTTATCATACCTATATGAAATAAGATGACGAGGGTCACCCCGGTTTATATGCATGGTAAAGTTATTCACCTAGTGGTGTACTTCTAGGACAACTCTAGGTAACCTCGAGAACGAGCGATTGTTTAAGTTGGGGAGGATGTGACGACGTGACCCCCCGTCACGTGAGTTACTGCCCCGTTTCCCCCTTATTGTATGGATTCATGTTTAAATATCAGTATTAGATTCGATCGGGTGTAATTGAATTGGTTTTGGTTGGAAATAAGGCACATAGCCTCTTTGAAGAAAGCTTGTATTAGAGAAGTAAACCGGATCTTGACTATGTGGTTAGAGGGCTTACATGTGAATTCTGGTGGTTCGATTAGCTTCAGGGGATGATTTTTGACTTAGGAGTGCGATCGGAATTGGATTTGGAGGTCCTGTGTAGAATTAGGCTTGAATTGGCAAAGTTTGAATTTTGGCGGATTCCGACTGATTAGTGAGATTTTTATCCGGGGGTCAGAATGGAATTCCGATAGTTGCTGCAGCTTTGTTAGGTGTTTTTGGATATGTCTGCAAATTTTCAGGTCAACCGGATGTCGTTTTGTCGGGATTTTGATCGAATATGAGATTCGGAAGTTTTAGTTTAACTTACGCTTGAATCCGTTGCGAAATGATGATTTTTTGTTGTTGGGCATGTTTTTACGATTGGAACTAGTTCGTATGATGTTATGGGGTATGTTGGTGCCTTTGGTTGAGGTCCCGGGGGCCTTGGGATTGTTTCGAGTGGTTATCGGAGAGTGTTTGAACGTTTGAAAGTTGCAGAAGTTTAGCAGAAATGTTGCAGAAGGTTTCCTCTATGCGATCGCATAGGAGGCTGCTAGAGGGGTTTTTTTGTGCAATGCGTTCGCACTAGGTTGTATGCGATCGAATTGGTCTGGGAGATTGAGTTGTGCGTTCGCATAGGATTGTTGGGCCTGGGGTCCATTGCAGTGGTGTGTTCTATGCGATCGCATAGTGTTATTTGGGGAAGGAGGAAGTTTGTGCTATGCGATCGCAATGGATGTGATGCGATCGCATAGGGTAATATCTAGGTAGAAAGACCTGTTTTAGTGACATTTCATCCGCGACTTGGGTTCATTTTTCCACCATTTTTTCACCACCTTGAGAGCTTGGTGGTAGATTTTTAAGAGGGTTTCGACGGGAAGTGATTTGAGGTATGTCTCGTTGTCGAGAAACATCATTTAATCAAAGAATCATCCATTAATTCTCTGAATTTGAGTATAAAAATTGAAGAAACTAGGGCTTGAGTTTTTGACATTCCAAATTGGGATTTAATAGGTCATTTGAGCTCCGATTTGGGAGTTCTTGGTATGTATGAACTCATGGCGAGACGAGGTTTCCGGAAATGTAAGTTTTGTAATTTTTCAAGAAGCGGATCCAGGGCTCGGGTTTTGCTAGTTTTGAAATTTTTGTTATATTCCGATTGTTTCGATTGGGTGTTGACCCATTAGCATATTATGATATATTTATACTGATTTTTTGTTTCATTTGACGAGCGTGGATGCCAATTTGAAGGGCAAAGGCGTCGCAAGCGAGGAATTTCATAGGTTCGAGGTGAGTAACTTGGGAATGGTATCCTAAGGGTTTGAAACCCCGGATTTGCACATCCTAGTGTTATATTGTGGTGACTCGCACGCTGGACCTGAGCGTGTGGTTGAGTACCGTTGGGGATTGTGACATGGTCCGTCCCAGTTGTTGTTTTTACCGTGAAATTATAAGTGATCTGTTATTATCATTATGACTTGGACTCATTGCCATACATGGGCCTTATTGCCGATTATTTGAACTCTTATTGAACTATCATCACTATATTCCTCACTATTTGAAATTTCATTGAAATCAGTCAATGTGATTTACACTGTTTCATGAACCCAGCTAGATTTTTCTCAAACTTGGAGTTTTAACTAAAATTTGAACTATTTTTTGAGCTTAGTATTATTGTTTTACAGATGCCCGAAGGACTTTTGACTGTTTTGGACTGATTGAGGCTGAGGGCCATATGTGAGGGCATGAAGAGTGATGTAAGGAGGCTTCAGGGCCTCGAGTGTTATGTGTGCATATGCATATTCATGCATGGATTAGACTGCACGCCGCAGGAGCATATTGCATGGATCGAGCTACACGCCCCAACATTATATATATTATATTGGATCGGGTTGCACGCTGCAGCATTATATATATTATACTGGATCGGGCTGCACGCCGCAACATTTTATATATTATATTGAATCGGGCAGCACGCCACAACATTATTGCTCTTGGGCCGTAGGAGCCCCTCCGGAGTCTGTACACACCCCTAGTGAGCGTTAGGTACCCATGGATCGGGCTACGCGCCGTAGAGGTCATCTGCATTGCATTGAATTCATGCATTCTCTCCTATTTGTACTACGTGGCACGCCATTTAGCACTCATATATCATTGGCATACATATTGTTACTTGCCTTGTTGATCAAATACCCTGGTGCTATATGTTGAGGAGTGTTGTGCCCAAGAGGCAGACTTATGAGTTGACTTGTTCTATCTGATATGGCATTCATATGCTGGGCTGTTGAAAATAAAATAGATACTTGTAAAAGTAACTTTGTAAAAGAGATTTAGAAGTGATCTTGAGATTTTCTAATGGGATTTTTCACAGTATTTCTGTTTTTCTTCAAAAGTTTGTTCTGTCTTTTATAGAAGTTTGGTGTGCCCATACATGTTTTCTTATCGCTCAGATATTATTCCCTCTTATTACTACTGAATTAGAAATACTCACTTTACTCTTTACACCTCGTGTGCAGTTGCAGATACTGATTACTTGGTAGAGTTAGTGGCAGATTGAAGGTATTGCTATCGTAGCTAAGCAGGGTGACCGCCGGTTTTCGCAACACCGAGATTCTTCTACTTCTTGATTCCCAGATTTTACTCTATGTATTATAGACTTTTATATTTTAATAAAGTCATTCCTAGATGATCGTGACTTGTGACACTCTGGTCGGACTGTATTATGTTATATTCATATTGATTAATATCATCAATTCAGATTCGAACTATTATATAACTGACTAACTTCTTTAAGTGGTGTTCTGAAACGGTCTGGATGGACTTGTCTTCACGAGATGTGCCATCACGACCGGATTAGGAATCTCGGTAGTGACACCTTCCATCCAAGAACTTAATCCAGATGAACCAAGAAAATATAAAAGGTTAAGCATTGTAATATAAAATGCCCCATGACGCGATGTGAGGGATGTAACTTCTGAAATGTCCACTATATCAGGAAATTTAAGGATATTATCATAGATAAAGTTATGACTAAAATTTCAAGAATGCTAAAACATCAAAGAACATCGACTTGAGCACTGGTTGATTTGTCCTATCATTTGGCTCTTTCTTCAGTATTTTAATAATTATTGATAAACACTTCAATCACCACATGTTTGCAGATTGCCAATCCTAGGCATGTCCTACTATACTTCCGAGCAGTATTTGCTCCAACTTGCATATATTTCTTGCATATAGTGGTATTGCATTTTCTATTAATCAAGGTAAAATTGTCTTAGCAACACTCGAATCATAATCTTTAAAAATGAAATAAAAAAAAAAGAACCAAGTTATGGCATCATGAATACGCCAACGAACTTAACCAAGAAATTCAGAGTTTGTAAGTACCTGGTATTTCAGTAACAGTTTCGTAAACATCACAACGTATCCACAAAGTTGCTTCCTGCTGGTTAGAATCAACCACTTCATCTTCAGTTGAAGATCCATTTTGTTCTAAATAATATTCCCCCCCCCCCCCCCCCCCCAATTGGTCCGCATCCGTATCTTTGCATCCACTAGAGCCTTTTTGAACATGGGCGTTGTGAGATAGAGATGTACAGTTATCCCCCTTCTATATCTTTGCTGAAACCTTTGAATTATCAGAAGCCATCCTCTTGTGGGATCCTTGTTTCGCAAGAAGAGACGGCTAGACAACCGCATATAGCTTTATGCCAACCTTTCCTTCATGAGTTAACTTTATAGCATCGGTGCATAACATAAAAGCTACTTTAGTGCACCTAAGATAACAAAATTCAATAGTTGTGTCTCGGTTCGAGAAAAGGAGTTCCAAGATGACGAATCAGATTGATATAGCAAATGTTTATTAGATTGCCAATATTTTTATCCAAGTTGATATTTCATGTCATGAGGAACTCCAAACAGTTCAGATGTCACACAATTCCGATATAGACAAGCAGCGGCAACACTAGAAGCTGGGTAGAACCAAATTGTTCCAACCACTCAACTTTCTCATCAGAGGAAAGAATGCTACTAGATGCAATGGTAAGTGCAAGTCATGTGAGTTCTGGCTTAGGCCTTAATCACATATTCTTAGATTCATTCAATTAATGTTGATAAAATAACGAAGATGCAATTGACTATATAACCACAAAAATACAAAATAACAGTCAATCTAGTAATCACAAACAAATCCCATCAGTTACAACATAATTTTCCTATAATCTAAATTTCTGAAATACAAAACTTTAACATTATTACTTACAGTGAAGCAAACGCTTTGCAAGGGTTTCATTAGGCATGAATTCAACAACCAACAATTTTTCTTCCCCTTCAAAGCAACATCCAATTAGATTTGAAAATCTCTCACTCCTCAGATTCCCCGCTTCCTTTGCCCCATCCTTTACAACAACACAAACATTATCCAAAATACAATAAAATCAATTGCTACATGAAAAACAAAAGATACAAAAATGGGAAAATGGGGCAAGAAAATGTAATTAACAATACTAACCAAGACTTGGAGAGAATCGAGGCCAAGCAGACCTATCATTTAACAACAACCCAACGACCACTTTCAAGCAAGCCTTTATAAATCTACTGTAATTGATTGGTAAGAAGAGAAGTTAACACTTCCATTCATGCACTGTCTTATGCAAATCAATTTAACTGATCTTCTGTACATCAATTGTAAAATCAAAGAGAAGAGAATTTACATGGGAAGAAGTTGTACACAATTGTTGACGCACTGTAAATGGCATTGGCATTCCGCGTACTGGCATTGATGCAACAGTGAATTAGCTAGGGCTCACTAGCGTGATGCAGCATCAAATTACTAGGGTTTTTTTAGAGAAGTCGATTCAACTAGTAAGGGAAATGAATGTTTTCAATCAGTTATTTTCTAATTCTAATTGGGGAGAGAAACAAAAAAAATATCAAAAAAATTGGAGGGAAATATTCTGTTTTTTAGTATGGAGGAAAGTTAAAATAATAAAAGATTAATTATAATTAGTAATTCTTAGTGGCTGTTATTTTTTATTTCCAATAAAAGAAATCTTTTACTGGCTAATGGTCTTATGCTGCTAATATTTAAACTTAAAAGTTCATTACCTATCATTGCCTAATCGCCGCTAAATAACTGCCGCCAAAGGTCCGTTTTTACTAGTGTTTCAGCATCGGGTATTAGGGCCGACATAAAATCGGCCACGAAATCTGCCAAAATATGAGATTTAATGGGTGTCCGAGGTCGATATTCAATATTTACCCCCCTGATTTCCACAGCACATTTGGCCAAACGGTATAAGCGCTCGGGTTTTTGCATGATATTTCACAATGGGTAAGTAGTCACAACACATATAGGATGACAACAAAAATATGATTTCGGGTTCCTAGAGGCACATAGCAAGGCCAATTCCAATTTTTCTAGGTGAAGGTATCTAGTTTTGGCCTCACCTAGAGTCATGCTAGCATAGTAAATTAGAAATTTTGTACCTTGCTTTTCCCGAACCAGGACTCCACTTACCGCTATCTTTGATACTGCCAAGTATATGTATAGTTGATCGTCTGTCTTCGGCATGTGAAGCAGCAGTGCTCACAACAAATCATGTTTGAGCTCCTTCAAGAATCGGTGCTTTTATCAGAGGACCTCGAGATGAATCGTCCCAGTGCGACTATGCGTCCGGTTAATAATTTAATGGCCTTCACATTTTCCACAACCGTGATATCTTTGATGGCTTTAATTTTATTGGGGTTGATCTCGATTCTCTGTTGGATACCATGAATTCGACGAACTTACCTGATCCGAATCCAAACGTACATTTCTCTGGGTTCAACTTCATATTATACTTCTTCAATATGTTGAAGGTTTCTTGTAAAGATTTTAAATGGTCCTCTGCTCGTTAGGACTTAACCAATATATCGTCAATATAAACTTCAATTGATTTTCCTATTTGTTCCTCAAACATCTTGTTAAGTAGGCATTGATTAGTAGCACTAGCATTTTATAGTCCGAATGGCATAATGTTATAACAATATGTGACGTATTTAGTAAGGAAGGAAGTTTTCTCTTAATCATGCAGGTTCATCCGTATTTGGTTGTACTCGAAGTAGGCATCGAGAAAACTAAGGATTTCGTGCCGGCCATGGCATGACTCATTTGATCGATGTTGGTCAATGGGAAGGAGTCCTAGGGACGTGCCTTATTCAAATCTTTATAGTTTACACACATTCTTAATTTATTCCCTTTTTAGGGACTACCACTACATTTTCTAACCAATCCGTGTATTTAACCTCGTGAATGAGCCCTATTTTATGCAGTTTAGATACCTCGTCCTTGATGAAAACATGTTTCTCCTTGGACTGGGATCTCCTCTTCTGCTTGACCAGGTAAAATTTAGGGTCCACTCTCATCTTGTTAATGGTTTTCTCCGGCCGGATCCCCGTCAAATCAAGGTAGGAGAAAGCAAAACAATGTATGTCAGATATAAGTAATTGAATGATTTTTTCCTGAGCTCGGGACTTAACCTCGTGCCTAGGTATATCTTTCAATCGGGTATATGCTCGATCAATATGACCTTTCTAACTTCTCGATAATCGATTTTGTGGCATCAGAATCATCAGGGGATATAAAAGACCCGAGAACCTCGTAGTCATCGTCTTAAGCAGTCCTCTATTTCTCTGAAGGGGCTGTTGTCTGTAATTTCTATTTACCTTCTTGCTTTGTGGATGAACTTGCCATTTGTCGTTGCAAGTGTGGATATCGGAATCGTCACTTCAACTGCAAACATTTCTTTTGCGGCTAGTTGCTCTCTGTAGCTCATTATAACCCTTCTTGCTGTTGGGATTTTATCACTTGGTGCAAAGTCAAGGCCACTGCCCTCATATTGTGGATCCATGCTCTCCTGAAGAGAGCGTTGTACCTCACGTCTCCTTCAATTACCTAAAACTTGGTTTCTTGGATGGTCCCAGGAGCATTCACTGAAAATGTTATCTCCTCCTTAGTGGTTTTACATGCCATGTTGAATTCGTTTAGAACTTGGACTGCAACCACTATTTGATTCAATAAATCGAGTTTTTCTACAACCCTTGATCGGATGATGTTAGCTGAGCAAACTGGATCAATAAACATACGCTTAACTAGAGATTTATTTATAAGTAAAGATATTACCAGTGCATCATTGAGGGGGGGGTTTCATTATCCCATATGCCTCCTCGTAATTGTAGACAAGTTCCCTTTCAGTAAGTAATCTCGACTATGTTTTTCCCTTGTGATGGATACCCTGCTGCATTTCCACACGGCTCTTGAGGGACATCGACCCCATCGATGATCATGTTAATGATGTGGTGAGTTTACTTCTTGTTCGAACTATTTATTAGAATATTTATTGTTTAAATGGTTCTTGGCTCGGTCACTTAGGAATCTTCAAAGGTGCCTGTTGTTGAATAGCCGAGCTACTTCCTCTCTCACCTGTCAACAATCTTCTATTTTGTGGCTGTGAGTGCCATGGTATTTGCACATCTAGTTAGGATCCCTTTGGGCTGGATTAGATTGTAAGGTCGAGGCCATTTGGAGTCTTTGATGTGTCCGATAGCTAATATAATGGTGGCGGCATCGGCATTAATGTTATACTCCGATAACCTTGGTGCTTCCTTAGGTATGTCAAAATTCTTGCTCATGAGTCTCTGGTTGTTCTGACCTCTATCACTTTTCCTTTCACTTCGTATAGAATTTCGCACGGATCTACTACTTCTTCGATCTCCGTTATTAGATTGATACAGATCTATTTTGACCTAGGTTCACAGTTGATATCTCTCTTAACTTTGTCGAGGGTTCTGACGGGATAAATGGGCCCCGAAGTGGCCCCAAGTTGGTCATCTTCTGTCATGATACTAGTTCACTAATTTTGAGCATGTCATGATGGCATCCAGTCTTCACGACTAGGTAAGCCTTCACACTGCAGAATTTAATAACTTTGTGAGAAATAGTAACTTAAAACAAAATAATTAAATGAAAGGCATAAATTTTCCACCTATCACGTACACTGTAACACTTACGATTCTGTAACCATCCCAAAGTCCTAGAAACCTACGGGCAACATAGGCTAAATGAGTATCATTATATGCTTTACACCAGAGTATCCAAACAAATATAGATAGAAGGAGAAAGGCCATCTACTACAGCTAGAATAGAATAGAGACTTCGGATCTGCGGACATAGCAGATATACCTCAAGTCTCCATAAGATCCCTGAAGCTACAATAGTGCGCCTCCATATACGTACCTGGATCTACACATGAAAAAACATGCGCAGAAGAGGCGTAAGTACACCACAGCGGTACTTAGTAAGTGTCAAGCCTAACCTCGGTCGGGTAGTGATGAGGAAGGTCGGGCCCTACTGAGAATAACATAATAATTTAAAGCTACAATATATGAATAGGTAAGCTAATAGACGCAACAACAATTTAATGACAGAAAACTACAAGTCAACTACAATTAAGTGAAGTAAGGAATTAACAAAGTAAAATACAACTCAATGTCAATAGTGCCATGAGCATCCCAGGATACCGTCCTGTAGTCCCTTTCTCAACAATCTCAGTGGATCTTCTGGGATGCCGTCTCATATTCCATCCTATCTGTTTATCAAAAGGATCTCTCGTGATACCATCCCGTATTCCAACTTTCATGTGCAGGGGGATTTACCGGGAATCCAACCCCGTAGTCCCAAAAATAAACAAACAAGGGGGAGCTACTCGAATCCCACATCCGTAGTCCCAATTTATATGCGCAACCACAACCAAGGATGCATAAGAATTCAAATATGAAGCAACAACAATTTGATAAAACTACCATAGCATGCTTCAAGTAGCACAATTTAGGCAAAATAGACAATTAAGTAGCTAATTCTGACTAATCATGCTTTTCTAACTAACACATGTTAACTTGCATTTATATCAGTCCGGTAAGGGAGAAAACATAGTCTAAATAGTTCAAGTAAAGTGGATTTTCAACAATTAGCACAAGTACACGCTCGTCACCTCGCGCACAAGGCTTTTAAATCAACAATTAAGAAGTCCTAAGGGGAGAGGTCCCCCACACAAGGTTAAACAACTCACTTACCTTGAACCGGTGCAGAACCAATTACGAAACAATGCCCTTGCCACTAGTATCCGACTTAGAATGTCCCAAATCTATTCAATCCAAATACGTAACATAAATAACATCGCAAACAACTTATTTAATAATTAAAATATAAGCTAAGGCGAGAAGATAGGTAAAATAACCAAAACACCCCTCAAGCCAGCGGCTCAGAATAGAATAATTTTAACAATTTTAGAATCCTCATACTCTCACAAGTCTATCCATATAGAAATCTCTTAAATCATAGGTCATATTCCCACTCAAAATCAAACAATTAAGTCTAAGAAGTTTATCCCATTTTTCCAAATTTTAGACATTGAATTCAAATTTTAATGGTGTAATTAAAAATATAATGGTGAAATATAACTAGGACGTATCAAAGCAACACTACCCAATGATCTTCTCTTCAAAACCCACTCAAAATCGCCTTCTCCCGAGATCACAATTGATTTTCCAACTTTTGAAGCTTAACCCTCAATTTTTCTATATCAGAACAGCGACTTCCGCTTTTGCGGTTCCGCTTTTGCGAAAAACCAACCGCTTCTGCGGTTCTCTTAATTAGCCGACCAACAACTTCTACGGTCCTCCCATCACAGAAGCCAGTTCGCTTTTGCGGAACTAACACCGCTTCTGCGGTTCCCAAGACAACGCCACCTTCCACTTTTGCGGCTGCCAAGCCGCTTCTGCGGCGCACTTCTGTGGTTCCCAAGATACAGAAGCGGAAATACCATAACAGTGAAATACCAGCTATTGCACACTTTAGAAATTCACCCCGTCAACCATCTGAAATCATCCCAGGGCTCCCGTGACCCAAACCAAAAGAACCAATACCACCAAATACCTTATTCAAACTTGCACCAATCCTTAAAATATCTAAAACAACGCCAGAAACACGATTAAATCAAAGATTTAAGCCTAAAAACATAACATCCAAAACACGCTTTCAATCTAATACATAACTAACACTCATCCGATTGATCTCAAATCAAAAATTTGAGATCAATATACAGCAACTTCCGAAATCTCTTTCCAATATTCAGATCAAAAATTCACTATAGAACCGGAAACATCCAAATTCTAACTTTCGGCATTTCTAGCCTAACTGAGCTACGGACATCCAAAATACATTGCGAACACGCTGCCAACACTAAAATCACCTAATGGAGCGAACGGTACCTTCGAATTTCAATTTTGAGGTAGTCTTCAATTTGCCAGCTGTGTGAAAGGAATAGCCTTGATTCTTGAGAATATGAATGTAGGGATTGTTGTCTTTGGTAGTGATACTGCTATTAAAGAAGGAGATCTTGTCAAGCGCACTGGATCTATTGTGGATGTTCCTGCGGGAAAGGCTATGCTAGGGCATGTGGTCGATGGCTTGGGAGTACCTATTAATGGAAGGGGGCTTGGTACACACACTTGAGGATCAATACTACAATCTCCATAGATGGACTCTGACTCTAAACGAAGGAATCTGAGCTTTATCAGCATTGATAACCTTTCTAGCTTGTGGAGGCAGCTGGTGGAACTCCTCAAAAGTGCCAAAAATCTCCTCGTCAATGACATAATTAGCTAGGATATCTGCCACAGCAAATGTTCCTACTATGGACTACTTTCCAGCACTTAATTTCTCATTTAGGGACTATGTGCCCCAAAACACTCCGAATCCTAAAAACATCTCGGCAAGCCAAAATAGCAGAAATGAACTTATGGGAAGCAGTTAATAGGGTAACGGGGGCATATATTTCAAAAACGATTAGTCGGGTCATCACATTCTCCTACACATAAACATTTGTTCGACCACAAACGAGCAAAGAGAACATACCTGAGGTAGTGAAAAGATTAGGGTATCGGCTGCGCATATCCTGTTCGGTCTCCCAAGTCGCCTCATTGGCCGGCTGACCCCGCCATTAAACCTTTAGTGAAGTTATATCTTTGACCTGAGCTTTCAGACCAGCCTGTCCAATATTTCCACTGGTTCCTCAACATAGGACAAATCCTTGTCCAACTGGACAGAAGTGAACTCTAACACATGAGAAGGATCACCGTGGTACCTCGGAAGCATCGAGACGTGAAATACCAGATGAACCCTGCCCAATCTGGTAGGTAAGTCAAGCTCATAGGCAACCTCCCCAACTTGCCTCAAAATCTCAAAAGGTCCAATAAACCTCAGACTCAACATACCTTTCTTCCCAAAGCTCATGATGCCTTTCATAGGCGAGACGTGAAGTAGAACCCACTCACCTACCATAAATAAACATCAAAAACCTTCCGGTGTGTGTAACACTTCTATCTGGACTGGACTGTACGGAGTCTATCCTGAATCACCTTAACCTTCTCTAGCGCATCCAGACAATCTCTCTGATATAAATCCATGCTAACCGCTCCGCTGAGTAAGTAGTGCATACTAGAATAAACTAAGACTTTGTGAGCCGATCCATAACAACCCAAACAGAATGAAAATTCTTCGCGGTCAGAGGGAGACCAACTACAAAATCCATAGTGATCTTCTCCCATTTCCACTCTGAAATCTCCATCTACTGGAGCACCCTCCCGGTCTCTGGTGATCAACCTTCACCTGCTAACAATTGAGGCATCTAACTACAAACCCTGTTATGTCCTTATTCATCCGCCTCTACCAGTAATGCTACCTCAAATCCTGATACATCGTTGCAGCACCCGGATGGATGGAGTACCACAAGCTATGAGCCTCTGTCAATATCAACCCCTAAATATCATCAACATGGGGTACACAAATCCGACCCTGCATCCTCAATACCCCGTCATCTCCAATAATCACATCCCTAGCACCACCATGATGATATGTGTCCTTAAGGACAAGTAAGTGAGGGTCATCATACTGCCACTCCCTGATAAGGTCGAACAATGAGCCAATAAACCACATAGTCTAGAACCCGATAGGGCTCCGAAAGGTCCAATCTCACGAACAGATTGGCTAAGGTCTGAACTTCCATCGCCATGGGTCTCTCACAAGCTGGTAAATATGCCAAACTCCCCAAACTCTCTGCCCGGCGACTAGAGGCATCGGCTACCACATTGGCCTTTCCCGGGTGATAAAAATAGTAATATCATAATCCTTCAGTAGCTCCAACCATCTCCTCTCCCGCAAGTTCATATCTTTCTACTTAATAAGTGTTATAAACTCCCATGATCCATGTAAATCTCACAGGGCGTGCCGTACAAATAATGACGCCAGATCTTCAAGCCATGCACAATAGCAACTAACTCAAGGTATTGGACATGGTAGTTTTTTTCATGTATCTTCTGTTGTCTAGATGCGTAGTCAATCACCCTACCATCTTGCATCAGTATCGCTCCAATTCTGACTCATGAGGCATCACAATAAATTGTATAGGACCCCTAGTAGTTGGAAATATCAAAATAGGGGGTGAAGTCAAAGCCGTCTTGATCTTATTAAAGCTCGCCTCACACTCATATGTCCACTGAAAGGGTGCACCCTTCAAGGTCAATCTAGTCACAAGGGCTGCAATCGATGAGAACCCCTCTACAAAGCGGCAGTAACTTGCCAGGCCAAGGAAACTGTGGATTGTTGTAGCTTCGGAGGTCCTGGTCCAACTCTGCACGGCCTCCACCTTCTTTGGATCCACTAGAATCCCCTCACTCGATACGATGTGGCCTAGGAATACCACAGAACTTAACCAAAACGCACATTTGAAAGCTTTACATATAATTTCTTCTCTCTCGGGGTCTGAACCATTATCCTAAAGAACTCCTCATGATCTTCCCGACTCCGGGAGCATACAAGAATATCATCTATGAAAACAATGATGAACGAGTTGAGATAAGGCCTAAATACATAGTGCATCAAATGAATAAAAGCTGTTTGGGCGTTGGTCAGCCTAAATGACATAACAAGGAACTCGTAATGACCATACAGAGTCCTGAAAGCAGTCTTCGGGATATCCGGCTCCCTAATCTTCAGCTGGTGATAACCGGAGCGCAAATCAATCTTAGAAAACACACGTGCACCTTGAAGCTAGTCAAATAGATCATCGATACGGGAAAAAGGATGTCGGTTCTTCACTGTAACCTTGTTCAACTGATAATCTATAAACATACATATAGAACCATCCTTTTTCTTCACGAACAAGACAGGAGCACCCCACGTTGAAACATTGGGTCAAATAAAACCCTAATCATGCAATTCCTGTAACTGATCTTTCAACTCCTTCAACTCAAGAGGCGCCATATGGTAAGGACGAATGGATATGGGCTAAGTCCCCAACAACAAATCAATACCAAAATCAATGTCCCGATCGGGCAACATGCCTGGAAGATCAGTTGGAAACACATCGGGATAATCTCGTACTACTGGGACAGAATCAACAGAAGGGGTATCAGCACTGACGTCTCTCACATAAGTTAAATACGCGGTGCACCCCTTCTCAACCATACGCTGAGCTTTAAGAGAAGATATAACTCTGCTGGGAGTGTAATCAAAAGTACCAATCCACCAAATACGCAGAACACCTGGCATAGACAGTGTAACGGTCTTAGCATGACAATCAAGAATAGCATACTGGGGAGACAACCAGTCCATACCAAAGATAATGTTGAAATCAACCATATCATGTATTTAAAGGTCTACCCTGGTCTCAAAACCACGAATAGTAACCAAACATGACCAATAAACGCGGTCTAGAACAAGAGAATATCTCACAGGAGTAGAAACATAAATAAGAGAGCTCAATAACTCTCGGACTATACCCAAATACCGAGCAAAATAAGATGACACGTAAAAATAGGTAGAGCCTGGATCAAATAGAACCGATGACTCTTTGTTACTAACCAATATAATATTTGTGATAAAAGAATTGGATGCAGTAGCCTCGGCACGAGCAGGAAGAGCATAATATCTAGCCCGCCCCCTCTCACGAGGGCAACCTTTATCTCCCTAATCTTCACCACTGGCTGGCTGATCAGGTGGGGTGGTAGTTGGAGCTGGAACGACAGCCTGTGAACCCTGTGGAGCACGATGAGGATGCAGAGTCTGAGAAGGCGCACCCCTCCCAAGGCTGGGGCAATAAAGGCACTCCGCATAGGAGGCGTGCTTGTGCATAGTAAGGCTCGTGAGATCTGGGAGGAGCTCGAGTATAACTGGATAAAGGAAGAGGAGAATAAACTGGGTGACCCATATAGCTTCTACCATGATGCCCTGCTGCTGTGGTACAGGTGCCAGAGTAGTGACCTGACTCTCGAGACCTCTTGGCCTCTCTCTCCTCTCGCTCTATAGTGTTCAAATCCTCGATCCTCCTAGCAATGCTCATTACCTAGTAATAAGGAATGTCCATCTCCAACTCTCGAGCCACGATGGATCTGATAGAGAGAATAAGACACTCAATAAACCGGCAAAACCCTCTCGCAGACACTAACAACCAAGGCTGGTGCATGTCTGGACAACCTAGTATAACGGATGGCATACTCAGAAACGGTCATAGTGCCGCTGCAAATGCATAAAATTCGTGCACCATGCATCGCTGAGGCTCTGGGGAACAAACTACCTAAAAAATATCCAAATAATAAGTCCAACTCAGGGAGGCAGCCTCGTCCGAACTGTCCAACTCAAATGTGCGTCACTTATCATAGGTGGTTCCCCGAAGCTGGAAAGCTGCGAAAAAAAACTCCGCTCGAGGCAGTAATACCCATAGTACGAAAAATGTGGTGAAAATGCTCTAGAAACCACAAAGCATCATCCGTAGCTAATCCGCTGAAATCCGAAGGGTCATACTTCTTGAACCTCTTCAGTATCCGCTGCTCATCCTCAGAAGTAGGTTCCCCATCCTCGGGCTTATCCTGTACTGCACGCTGGATGTGGATGATATTTGGGACCTGCTCCATATGCACTATCTGCTCAGGGTGCGGGCTGCGGGAGCCTGAGCTCCTCCTTCAGCCTGGGATGTGGCTGCAGGACTGGGAAGCAACCCTACCTGTGACAGCATAGTATACATGCTCATAAATTGCGCCAATACCTCTGAAACAGCTAGAGTACTAGTGGTTGTGGGCGTGTCAGGTGCGTGAGCCCAAACTGGATCTGCTGGAGGTACCTTAGTGGCAGCTCGCGCAGGTGCTCTGGATGCACCACCTGTGCATCCACGACCTTTTCCCCAGCTCCTGCTTATAGCGGCTGCAGCAAGGGGTGCGCTTGCCTGGTCATCCTGGGTAGTACGTGCCCTCACCATCTGTGAGAGAATAGAAGACACAAGTTTAGAGTCGATGTCAAATATCGCACGACAAGGAATTCAAAGAAGTGAGGATGTTTCCTAAACAGTTACATAGCTTCTTGTAGATAAGTACAGATATCACTTTACCGATCAGCGACACTCTAATAAATCGGCCTGTGTTCCATGAATCCTATGAACCTAGAGCTCTGATATAAACTTGTCACAACCCTAGTTCACCAATTGTGAGCAGGACATGATGGCACCCAGTCTGCACGACTAGGTAAGCCTTCACACTGCGGAATTTAATAAATTTGCGAGAAATAGTAACTCAAAACTAAATAACATAATGAAATGGATAAAGTTGCCGCCTGGCACATATACTTTAACACTTATAATTCAGAAACCATCCCAAAGACCCGGAAACCCACAGGCAACACAGGCTAAACGAGTGTCATAATACACTGTACACCAGAGTATCTAAACAAATATAGAAGGAAGGAGAAGGGCTATCATAATAAGCTTTGGATGTTAGAGCAGTGTATTATGTTTTTACTCTTAGCCTGTGTTGCCCGTGGGTTTCCGGTTATTTGAGGTTGTTGCATTGTTTTGAGTTGAAGTGTTTGTGCCAGACGGCACCCTATACATTTTCTTGTGCTATTTAGTATTGTTTATCGTTTTTGTAAAGGTTGTTGAATTTCCACAATGTGTCAAGCTTACCTAGTCGAGAATACTGTGTGACATCAAGGCATGTTCACGATTGGTGAACTAGGGTCGTGACAAATTGGTATAAGAGCTCTAGGTTCATAAGAGTCACTGGACACATACCAATTATTTAGAGTCTCGCTGATCGGTACGGAGACATCTGTACCTATCTAAACTTTTTCTTCCTATTCTCTCGTAGATGGTGAGGACATGTGCTACTCGAGACGATCAGGCACCCGCACCCCCTCCTACAGCAGCTAGAGGTCGAGGACGCGCACGTGGTTCAGCAAGGACACCTGTGCAGGCTGCCGCCGAGGTACCACTAGCGGATACAACTAGGACTTAGGCACCTGACACGCCCATAGCCACCACTGCTCTAGCTGTTCAGGAGGAACAGGCACAGTTCTTGAGCATGTTTGTTATATTGATCCAAGAGGGATTGATTCAAATTGTGCCAACTACTTCACAAATCAAGGGAGGGATCCATACCCCCGACGCCCCCACTCGAGAGCAGCGAGTTCCCAATAGTCAGGGTTCAAGTCTTATGCCAGCATAGTCTGTGGTTCGAGTGCAGCGGATGGTGAGGACCTCTCGCCGAGTAGAGGACAAATGAGGTCAAGAGGGAGAGTATATAAGAGTGAGTAGATCTCGTGGGCTAGGGAGATATACTGGTCCTTATTTTGGAGGCAGGGTGTGTCATGGTCGAGGTTTTGTGGGTCAGCCAGTTTAATTTGCGTCTCAGAGTTTCCATAGAGTTTTGGGTGTTCAAGGGACTTGGAGTACCTGTACCACATAGTTCCCACTGCCATGTCAGTCACAAGGTTTCTTTGAGCATTGTGACATACGCCACATGGTTAGGAGATGTCCCAGACTTTGGATGGGTAAGACTTCTCAGACTTCTCAGCTACAACGTGCCTCACAAGGTTCTCAGGCCATAGGTACAGCCCCAGATGCTACCCCACCTAACCATAATGAGGGAGTTGTCTCTAATCATGTCATCCCAATATTTTCATGGTTTTATATATAGGCGTGCCGATTCTATTCGACCTACTTTTCACTCACTCGTATGTTTCTTCTTATTTTACTTTGCATTTGGGTACAACCTGGGAGACCTTGAGCTCTCGTGTTCATGTTTCTGCTCCTGTGGGAGATTC
This sequence comes from Nicotiana benthamiana, assembly GCA_034376525.1. NCBI lineage: Eukaryota > Viridiplantae > Streptophyta > Magnoliopsida > Solanales > Solanaceae > Nicotiana > Nicotiana benthamiana. The sequence continues at coordinate 71,577,587 of CM067323.1, read as the reverse complement.
TTTGTTGTGGACCACATATATCGGTCATGTTTGGTTACTATTCATGGTTTTGAGACCAGGGCATATCTTTTATTGCTTGACATGGTTGATTTCGATGTTATCTTGGGCATGGACTGGTTGTCGCCCCAGTGTGCTATTCGTGATTGTCACACTAAGAGTGTGACGCTGGCTATCCAGGTATTCCACATATTGAGTGGAGTGGTACTTTTGATCACACTTCCAGTAGAGTTATATACTTTCATTAAGCTCAACGTATGGTCGGGAAGGGGTGCACCGCGTATTTAGCCTATGTGAGAGATGTTAGTGCTGATACCCCTTCTGTTAACTCTGTTCCAGTGGTACACGATTTTTTCGACATGTTCTAAGCTGATCATCCGTGCATGCCACCCGATCGGGACATTGATTTCGGTATTAATTTGTTGCGGGGGACTCAGCCCATGTCTATTCCTCCTTAACGTATGGCTCCTTCTGAGTTGAAGGAGTTGAAGGATCAGTTACAGGAATTGCTTGATAAGGGTTTTATTCGACCTAGTGTTTCACCATGGGGTGCTTCTACTTTGTTTGTGAAGAAAAAGGATGGTTCTATGGGCATCTGTATCGATTATCGTCAGTTGAAAAAAGTTACGGTGAAGAACAGATACCCTTTGCCTCGTATTGATTATTTATTTGACTAGCTTCAGGGCGCACGGGTGTTTTCAAAGATTGATTTGCACTCATGATATCACCAGCTAAGGATCCAAGAGACGGATATCCTGAAGACTGCTTTTAGGACTCAGAATGGACATTACGAGTTCCTTGTCATGTCATTTGGGCTGACCAACACCCCAACAGCTTTTATGAATTTGATGCATAATGTATCCAGGCCTTATCTCGACTCATTTGTCATTGTTTTCATAGATGATATTCTTGTATACTCCGGAGCTGGGAAGTTCATGAGCAGCACCTAAGGAAAGTGCTTCAAACCTTGAGAGAAGAAATTATATGTGAAGTTCTCAAAATGTGAGTTTTGGTTGAGTTCTATGGCATTCCTAGGCCACGTGGTATCGAGTGAGGGCATTCAGGTAGATCCGAAGAAGGTAGAGGCCGTGCAAAGTTGGCCCAGGCCCTCCTCATCTTTAGAGATCCGCAATTTCCTTGTCCTGGCGGGGTATTACCGTCGTTTTGTAGAGGGGTTCTCGTCGATTGCAGCCTCTATGACGAGATTGACCCAGAAGGGTGCTCCTTTTCAGTGGTCAGATGAGTGTGAGGCGAGCTTCCAAAGGCAGAAGACGGCTTCGACTTCAGCCCCTATTCTTATTTTTCCTACTAGTTTAGGGTCCTATACAGTTTATTATGATCCCTCACGAGTTGGACTTGGAACGATATTGATGCAGGACGGTAGGGTGATTGCCTAAACGTCCTGACAGTTGGAGGTAAATGAAAAGAACTATCCTGTCCATGACCTTGAGTTAGCTGCTATTGTTCACGCCTTAAAGATCTGGCGTCATTATTTGTACGGCGTGCCTTGTGAGATTTATACGAATCATCGGACTTTTCAGCAGTTGCTCAAGCAGAAGGACCTGAACTTGCGCCAGAGGAGATGGTTGGAGCTACTGAAGTATTATGATATTAGTATTCTTTGTCACCCGAGAAAGGCCAATGTGGTAGCCGATGCCTTGAGTCGCTGGGCGAAGAGTTTGTGGAGTTTGGCATATATACCAGCTTCAGAGAGACCTATGGCGATGGATGTTCAGGCTCTAGCCAGTCAGTTCGTGGGATTGTACCTTTCGGAGCCTAGTCGGGTTCTAGCCTGTGTGGTTTCTCGGTCATCATTGTTTGATCGTATCAGGGAGCGGTAGTATGATGACCCGTTATTTGGTTGTCCTCAGGGACACAGTTCAGCATGGCGATGCTAAGGATGTGACTATTGGAGATGACGGGGTGTTGAGGATGTAGGGTCATATTTGTGTACCCGATGTTGATGATATTTTGAAGCTGATATTGACTGAGGCCTATAGCTCGCGATACTTCATCCATCTGGGAGCCGCGATGATGTATCAAGATCTGAGGCAACATTACTGGTGGAGGCAGATGAAGAAGGACATAGTAGAGTTTGTAGTTGAATGCCTCAACTGCCAGCAGGTAAAGGCTGAGCACTAGACACCGGGGGGTTGCTCTAGTACATGGAGATTCCAAAGTGGAAATGGGAGAATATCACTATGGATTCCTCTAACAGCGAGGAAGTTTGATTCTATTTGGGTTATTGTGGATCAGCTGACCAAGTCCGCTCATTTCATTTCAGTGGGTACTTCTTAGTTAGCGGAGTGGTTAGTAGGGATTTATATTAGGGAGATTGTCCTCGGCATGGCATTCCAGTTTCTATCATCTCAGACAGGGATTTCGTGTTTACAAAACGGTTCTGGAGAGCCGTCTAGCACGAGTTAGGTACCCCAGTGACCATGAGCACAACGTTTCACACTCAGACGGATGGGCAGTCCGAGCGCACTTTTAATATTCTTGAGGATATGCTCCGTGCATACGCGATTGAGTTTACAGGGTCGTGGGATCAAGTCTTGCCAATGGCTGAGTTTGCATACAACAACAGTTATCAGTCCAGTATTCAGATGTTGCCTTATGAGGCCTTATATGGCAGGAGGTGCAGATCCCTGGTGGGTTGGTTCGAGCCGGGTGAGGCCAGGCTATTGGGCACTAATTTGGTTGAGGATGCGGTTGAGAAGGTGAAGGTGATTCAAGACAGAATCCGTGCAGCACAGTCCAGGCAGAAGAGTTATGCGGACCAGAAGGTTCGTGATGTTTCCTTTATGGTTGGTGAGTGGGTTTTGCTTCGGGTCTCGCCTATGAAGGTCGTCATGAGGTATGGAAAGAAAGGGAAGTTGAGCCCGAGGTTCATTGGGTCATTTGAGATTTTGAGACAGATTGGGAAGGTTAATTATGAGCTTGCTTGACCTCCAAGTTTGGCTGGGGTTCATCCGGTATTTCATCTTTCGAAGCTTCGGAGGTATCACGGTGACTCGTCTCACGTGTTGGACTTCACTTCAGTCCAGTTGGACAATGACATGTCCCATGTTGAGGAGCTAGTGGTAATATTGTATAGTAGGTTCGAAAGCTCATGTTAAAGAATGTAGCTTCAAAAATGGTTCAGTGGCGGGTTCAACCGGCAAAAGAGGCGGCTTAGGAGACCGAGCAGGATATGCACAGCCGGTAACCTCATCTTTTTGCTACTTCAAGTATTTTCTCTATGCTTGTTTGAGGATAAAAGAATGTTTAAGTGTAGGAGGATGTGACGACCCAGCAGGTCGTTTTTAGAATTTATGCCCCGTTCCCCTATTAGCTGCTTCCCTAAAGTTCATTTCTACTATTTTGGTTTGCCGGGATGTTCGGTAATAGAATCCAGACTGTTTTGGGACACTTAGTCCCTAAATGAGAGCTTAAGTATTGGAAAATGGTTAGTAACCAGAACAATGTGAGGACAACCTCAGAATGGAAATCTGATAGTTCCATTAGCTTTGTTAGGTGATTTCAGGGATGGGAGCGTGTTCTAAATGTATTTTGGATGTTCGTAGCTCATAGGATAGAAATTCCAAAAGATAGAATTTTGAAGTTTCTAGTAAGATAGTGAAATTCTGGTCCGAGGGTCGGAACATGATTCTGAAAGTTTATGTAGCATCGTTATGTCATTTGGGATGTGCACGCAAAATTTCAGGTCAATCGGATGTGTTTTGGTTAGATTTTGAATCAAACGCGTGTTGCTGCTTCTTTTGTTTTCGCTTCTGCGGCTTGGGGACCGTAGAAGCAGCGCCATAAAAGCAGATTGGCAATCGCAAGAGCGGAAGGGGGCCATGAGGCCAGGAACCGCAGAAGCGGTCGTGTTTCCGCAGAGACGGACTCGCTTCTGCGAGTGGGGGACCACAGAAGCGGAATCTGAGGGATTAGTGAGGATCGCTAAAGCGATGGATTCTCCACGAAAGCGAGACTAAAAAAGAGGCCAAAGGTCTGCAAAAGCTGAAATAGTTGTTCAACTAAGAGAAAATCAAAGGTTTTAATTTCATAAGTTGAATAATCAATTGAGAGCTCGAGAGAGGGAGATTACGAGTGAGTTTTGAAGAAAAGATTATTGGGTAACGTTTCTATGATCCTTCTAGCTATATTCCATCAATTAGTACTTAAATCCATCTTTTAAATTCGAAATTTGGATTAAAAATTGGATAATTTGGGTAAAATTCTTTAGCTAATCTGTTGAGTTTTGAAGGGGCATTTGACCTCCGATTTGGGAGATTTCTATATGGTTAGACTCGTGAGGATACGAGGTTCCTAAAAATGTTAAAATTATTCGATGCCGCGATATTGGTCTGATGGGCATTTTGGTCATTTTACCGATTTTCGCGCCTTAGCCTTAATTTCAACAGTGTAATTAGTTACTTGCGATGTTATGTACAATATTTAAATGGTTTGAATAGGTTTGGGCCACTCCGAATACTCGTGGCAAAGGCATAGTTTCGTAGCTGTTTTATACCGGTTCGAGGTAAGTGACTTGTCTAACTTTGTGTGGGGGACCTCTCCCCTTAGGATTTCTTGAATGTTGTTTAAATGCCTTGTGCGCGCGGTGACTAGGGTGTAATTGTGTTAATTGTTGAAAATTCACCTTACTTGACTTATTTAGACTGTGTTTCTTCACGTATTTAACTGTTATAAATGCAATTTCACTTGTTTTAGCTTAGAAAAAGCATGTTAGCAACTTATTTATTCTAATTGACTAAATTGCAATATCTGTCTTTTTGCAAGCATGTTGGCTCTAGATCCTTACCGGTTTCTTGTACGTGGTTTCTCTATGTTAAATATTGAATTATGGTGATGTGTTTATGATTGGGACTGCGGGTTCATTTCCCGGAGATCCTCTGTTATTGGTATGATAGACTACGGGTTCAATTCCCAGCAATTCTCTGTTATTGGTATGATGGACTGCGGGTTCAATTCCCGGAGATCCTCTGTTATTGGTATGATGGACTGGAGATTTAATTCGGATATCCTCTGTTATTGGAATGATTGATTGTTGGTTCAATTCCCGGAGATCCTCTATTATTGGTATGATGGACTGTGGGTTCAATTCTCGAAGATCCTCTGTTATTGGTATGATGGACTGCGGTTCAAGTACCGGAGATCCTCTGTTATTGGTATGATGGACTGCAGGTTCAATACGCGGAAATCCTCTGTTATTGATATGATGGACTGCAGGTTCGATTCCCGGAAGATCCTCAGATAATTGTAAAAATGGACTGCAAGTTAAATTCCTGGAGCTCCATGTGGCATCCTGACTTTTGAGTGATTTTTCTTATGTTCGTAGATTGTATTTGCAGCATGTTCCGTTTTAGTTATTGTGTTGCTAGATATTCGGGATTTACTTCATTATCTACTGTATGTTTATCTTATATTATTTCTTATGTTCATCTTAGTAGATTCTCGACCTTCCTCGCCACTACTCCACCAAGGTTAGGCTATGCACTTAGTACCGTTGTGGTGTGCTAATGCTACTCTTTTGCATACTTTTGTTGTGCAGATCCAGGTACGTCTGGTCGAGCGCGCTATCAGTGAGTTCGAAGCTTCACTTGGAGACTTGAGGTATGCATCTGCTGCATCCGCAGATTCAAAGAGTCTCCTTCTACTCTACCTTTTAGTTAGCAGTTCCCCTTAAGGTATTCAGTTGTTATAGACACTTCCAGATGTTTGAGGCATATACAATGTTTTTACTCTTTGCCTGTGTTGCCCGTGGGTTTCCGGGTCATGGAGGTTGTTGCACTGTTTTGAGTTGAAATGTATGTGCCAGGCGGCACCCAATATATTTTCTTGTGCTATTCAGTATTGCTTATCATTTTCGTAAAGGTTGTTGAATTTTCGCAATGTGTCAGGCTTAACTAGTCGCGAAGACTGGGTTCCGTCATGACAGGTTCACGATTGGTAAACTAGGTTTGTGACAAACAAATCCAATAGAAAAATCAAAAAATATAGCAGAAAACCACAAAATATTGTTACAATGATCATCTGAGATCAGAAACAGTTCAAATTTCTTTGTTTCTCTGTACTCTGTTCAAGTATTATAACATCTGGATCGTTTGAGGTTTGATCAAGCTATAGCTAAGTGATTCTTACTATTTGAAGTGATCTATTACATCCTGGGTTGATTTCAAGTGTGTTGGAGACGTATTTGGTTGATTTTCCTTATTAGGGCTACATTATGGTCTTTGCTCGTTAATGCTGATTGTTACTGCTGCTGATCTCGTTTCCTCTCCTCTTTCATTGTATTCCAGTTACTTTTCCAGCTTCATTTGATGTTGAAGGGCTGAATCAGTGTGTGTATTGATCGATTAAGGAAATGAAATCTAGATCATGTTGATCTGATGTCAAATTTGTTCAATGTCGTATAAATTGGAAGTTTAGTTCCATAGTCGTAATATTAGAGAACTGGATGATTGGAACATTTTTTATAATTGGTACTAACTGAATTGTAATGGACTAATTAATTTTTAATATGTGTTCATTTGTTCTAAAATAGTATTCTAATATATGGTAGCTTGATCTCCTGCGATAATTGCCTCTTAAGTTGAAAACTCGGTGTAAACGTTAATATAGTTAATAGTTATTTTGTAGTAAATCCTTGGAAATCAACAAGCATTAGGCTGCATCGAATGGCTAGTCACTAAGTAGAATTGGTAGATTTTTAATTAACTGAAAGTTTAGTTTAATTGAATAGCGTGAATATTGTGGTTGTGACAGACGATTGGGTTAAAATTAGAATAAACTAGGGACGTAATTTTAATGTAGATGTCCAAAGCCTCATTTGAAAATTACTGATTACATCCTGGCATGGTTTAGTTTATTTGGAATAACACAGGTCCTTGAACTTACTTTATTCATAAAGAACTGCATTTAAAGGGTGTGTTACATTAGGTAAATTGCTAAATTTGGAGTCCCACGAGTTTGGCTCAAATAATGCTTGAAATCTGGTCGTAGGCGCAGGGGCTCGACATGGGGTCCTCTGTGACGTTTGGCTTGGGCATTCTCCCTGAAGGTTGGCTGTTTGGGCCTGGGCCATAGCAAACAATTGGCCTTTGTAGAACAGACCTAGATGTAACATCCTTAACTAGGCTTTCTTGTTTTTAGAGACAAAAGTAAGTATAAAAATCGTAGTCGCTTTAGGACTGGCCATTAATTAAAATTGATGAGACGAGCCTCGCCAAATAAATTGCAGGGCCCTCAATAATTGTTTTCTTACTAAAATACTTAGTAATTTGGGATGGGCCATATAGCGAATTTTACGGCCCTCCCAAAAGATAATAATGCGTTAGCCACATTAGGCACAATTTTAATAAATTATGTTCCTAAACTCGGGTGTACATTTTATGTGAACAAAATCTAATCCCAAAATTTTGAATAAAGTGTGTTTAAGATTGCGGGTGCATTTCATGTGACGCGATCCAAAGGCATATTTTAAACGACGTTCAACTTCTTAAAAAATTTAAATAATAAGAGGTTAAAAGTAAAATTGGCACATAGGTTGTTCATCTAATAAAATGAAATAAATAAGATAAACACGACAGTTGAACGATTGTGCTAGAACCACAGAACTCGAGAATGTCTAACACCTTCTCCCGGGTTAACAGAATTCCTTACTCGGACTTTTGGTTCGCGGACTGTTAACAGAGTCATATTTTCCTTGGTTCGGGATTCAACCAGTGAATTAGGACACCATTAATCTCCCAAGTGGATTCTCTAGAATCTTTATAGTAAATCATGTTCTGATTGTCCTTTCAGTGGAAAAACCCATTTATGCCCCTGCGGGAGTAGTAAAAAAAAGGTGTGACAACACTGGTGACTCTGCTGGGGAAAAGAACCAAGAATGTTTTGTTCATGGTTCAGATTCGAGCTTAGAATAATTGTTATGTTTACCGTTACCTAAGTTTTTTACATGATCTGTGCCTAATGTGCTAATTGACTACTTTTACCGTTTTGATATTTTGTGAACTGTATATAATTTGTGCCGAAACACATCTCCTCTCTAATTCTTCTAAATCATTGTGACGACCCTACCCATCGTCTCATAGGTTACTACTCTTTTTTCCTCATTTTATTGATTCTTCATGGGTTATTATGTGTGGTGGGTGAGTTTGAGTTGATTCGGATTGGATTTGGTAGGAAATGGGACCATTAGCTTCTTTCTGGGTTGGTTTTTGGAAAAAGTCAACCGGACATTGACTTATGAGTTAGGAGGTTTGGATGTGATTTCCGGTAAATGAGTTAGCTTCGGGAAGTGATTTGTGACTTAGGAGTGTGATCGGAAATGATTTTGGAGGTCCGGTGTCGAATTAGGCTTGAATTGGCGAAGTTAGTATTTTGGTAAATTTCGGTTAATAGGTGTGGATATATTACGATCATAGAGCATATGATGTGATTGCATAGAGTGTTTTTGAGAGATGGAAAGTTTGTGCTATGCGATTGGAGAGGTTGTGATGCGATCGCATAGGGTTAGGTACAGTGACCTGGGCAGAATATTTTATAACATATCATCCGCGATTTTAGGGCTTATTTACTCCATTGTTGATCTTTTTGGGAGCTTTTGAGGGAAATTGAAAAGGGATTCAAGGAGAGTCGATTGGAGGTATGATTTTTGAACTTAAAACTCGTTCTTATTGTGAAATACACCTAGAAATTTATGGAATTAAGCCAAAAGGGGAAGAAATAGGGCTTGAGCTTTTTGTATTCCAAAATTGGGATTTGATAGGTCGTTTATGCTCGGATTTTGAAGTTCTTGGTATGTATGGAATCGTGGAAAGATGAGGAATCCGTTAATGTGAGCTTTGTAATTTTTTTAGAAGAGGGCCCAGGTCTCGGTTTAGATTGTTTCAATATTTTTGCTATTTCTCGATTGTTTTTGACTGGGTATTGTTCCCTTAGAATATTGTGATGCATTCGCTCTGATTTTGGTTAGATTTGACTCGTGTGGAGGCCGATTGAGGGGCAAAGGCGTCGCGGGCTAAAATTTTGCCAGTTCGAGGTGAGTAATACTTGTAAACTATATCCTGAGGGTTTGAAACCCCGGATTTGCACATCGTAGTGCTGTGTTGAGGTGATTTGCATGCCAGATATGGGCGTGGGGAAGAGCACCGTTGGGGACTGTGACTTGGTCCGTCCCGGTTGTTGATTTTTATCGCGTATTTGACTGAAATTATTTGTTATCATCATAATTTTGGATGATTGCCATGTTTGGGGCTTCGTACCAACTATGTGAATCCTTCGGGGATCTATATCCTTGTTTTTGCATTACTTGCATATTATTTAATCAAGGTCCATGGTTTTAATACTACTTTGCAAACTCAGACATTTTTCTAAGACTTGAAAACTTAAAAAACATTTTATTGACGTGTTGAATGGAGTATTTTCATGTCAAAATTGCCCAATTAGCATATGTGAATTTATAGACAGAGTATTGGTCGCGCTGCGCACTGCAACATTGTTATAGTTATTTCTGAATATATAGATGGCTCGTGTTGCACGCCACATTGTTGTTATATTGATATTGAGGCCGAGAGCATGTTCGATGCCAAGACATGGCTAATATTGCGCTTGGGCTGTAGGAGCCCCTCCGAAGTCTTCACACCCACAGTGAGTGCGGGTATCAACTTGTCAAGGTAGCAATGACTAACTAGTAACAAATTCATGCCATGAGGTGGCTTGCCATTGCGATTGGGCCATAAGGGTCCCTCCCGAAGTCTCTATACACCCCTAGTGAGCGCCGTCAACGTTAAATAAGTGGAGCGATGTGACGCCGCAGCGGGTGCTAGAGTGTACCGTCATATGCATTGCATTGCATTTGTACATTTGTGCACTATTTGTTGATTGTGACATTTCTTGAGATATTTATTTATTGTTCTGATATTGTCTATTCACTTTCTAAGTGGATAGATTTGAGACATGGTTAACAGTGACACTGTATGTTGTAAATAGGCCAGGTAACAGTGGCTGACACAAGATAAGAATATTGCCTGAAGGGCAAGTTGTGAGCTCAATTATGCATTCTTGCTTGTGCTAGAGAGGTTGACTTTTGTGCTGACTTACACTACCTGTCCTGCATTTACTATCCTAAATTGTTGGAAAATGATATTTACAAAAGAGGTTTTAAATTGAGTCAAATATTTTCTAGAGGATTTTTCCGGACTTACTATTTTTCTCAAAGGGTTGTGCTGTCCCATATTGCATGGCGGAGTGCTCTTACGTGATTTCTTGCCTTTCAATTTTTAATTAATCTTATTACTCATTGAGTTGGAGTACTCACTTTACTCCATTCACCTCGCGTGCAGTTGCAGGTATTGTTAGCCCGGTAGCAGGTTATTAGCTGATTGAAAATTTATTATCGTAGCTTAGCCAGTTGAACGCTAGCGTCCTCGGCACCGGATCTTCTACCTTATTTTATATTTTTCATTTTACTTTAAGACTTTGTTCCCATTTCCATACTTATAGTTCTTTTGTGAACTTTGTAGTAGCTCATGACTAGTGACACCCCGATGTCGTGCTATGACGGGATGGTTTCTTGTCTTTATCGTTGTTTTTTGCACTTTTGTTTATGCTAATCATATTTTAGCATTATAAATGTTAAATAAAATGAAGCATTTGATTTATTTGCATGCCTCGTCTTCATGAGAGGCGCCATCACGACCGGGATTTGGGATTTTGGTCGTGACAAGTTGGTATTAGAGCCTAGGTTACTAGGTCTCGCGAGTCATGAGCAGGTTTAGTAGAGTCTCACGGACCCGTGCGGTGACGTCTATATTTATCCTCGAGAGGCTGCAGAACCTTTAGAAAAACTTCACATTCTTGAGTTCTTATCCTGCGTTCTTGATTCAGCTTAAAAAGTAACTCTTGAAATTCCTTCCATGCGTTCGCATGAGGCTCAGTATCATATGTGCCTTGATGGCTTGTGATTCCCCGATCGAGGGGTGAGATGTGACTTCTATGAGTTGATGTCAGGCTAGTCTGGATGACTTGAGCGCGGATCTTTGCTTATGACATGAGCACCAAGTTGCTGATGGTGCGAGCTAGTGTTCCGAACTTAAATTTTAGTATTGCTCCTATTAGTGGGAATGATGGGTGGATAGCTTTGTGATGAGTATGTTGGTGTTGTGTGATATGTCTTTATGACTTGGAAGTGTCAAAGAAGGTCTGCTAGGTGATATATGAATCATTAAGTTTTTGATATCCATTGTGATTGGATGTGTCGCCTCGATTTATGGGTACGTGAAGAACCTTTTCAGATCTCCTAGCTGGGAGTGAAGTAAATGGCATATTATGGTATGAGTTCTCACTCAGGAAGACTAAATTGACTATGTAGCATATATGATGGGAGAAGGTGTGTTGATATACTAAACTGAGGCGAAGCATGTGGGTTATCTCCTGCGGAGTGTTCTTAAGGGGTACGATTCTTATGTATATTGTTAGAAGATCTCATGTGTAATTGAAAGGTATGTTTTGTAATTTGCAAATTTGGGTCGCTTCAGAGAATGGACTCAGCTGTTGTGGGGATGAACGCGATGTTTGTTCGGGATTTCAGTATCCGAGAATCTGTGTTTTCATAGACTAATAGATTATTTGATTTTAATATCACTATAAATATTGTGGGATAATTATAGTAAAAGTACTATGGGTGATTAAATGTGTCATGATAGATGGCTTCGCGCCAAGTTGAGGAGGTTGTTGTTGATTAGCTGATAGCACGGTTATGTGCTATGTTGTTTCCTTTTTGAGTTATGCTGGCGGATCGGTCTTAGTTGCAGAAAATGAGCAAAGGATGTCACGAGTGAAGCAAAATTTTGATAAAGGTTATATGGTGCTTCGTAGATATGAGGAAATAATAGGATGTCTTGACCTGATGTTGATCAAGAATGCTCAGTGCATAGAGAAGGAAGATCTTCGTTTGTATTATAATGAGATCATATACTACGGTGTCTGAGCGCTAATAAGGCACAAGTAGTTTTGTTCGTTAAGTTAGATAATTTGTAGTTGTATAAGAATGAATGACTCTCGAGAATGGTTTTATTGCGTACAGGATTTGGCATGTAATAATAAGGTGTCTTAAGGTTGGTTATGTGGCTGGGGACTTTGTTATCATTAGAAGATGTCAAGACTTATGGTATACTATATTATTATGGTAATCTATGTATCCGCATCAGGAAAGTAAAGGATACAGAGTTAGATTCACAAAGCATTCTTCTAAGTAAGGTACTCAGGAAGGTGGTGTTTCTGGAAATAGTTGAGAGAGTAGTCAGCGGGTTGTAGTTCCTAACAGTGTAGTCTAATGTTTGGGTCTCGTGCGGTATGCCTAGATTGAGGAATTGTGGTACTACGGAAAGGGGAATATCAAGTTGAAGACGGATCAGGAGAATTGTAAATAGATGGAGTTGCTTCATAACGGACCGGATCGGCATGGTAAGGGTATGATGAATTCTTGGTGTGTATCCGAGGTAATGAGGTAGCACATGTAATTCTGCAGCAATGCTTCTGGGTTTTGATGACTCGCTTAGCGTGATTTGGTTGGAGAGATTCAGTCATGGCAGTTTATTTTGTGGAAATGAAATTAGGAGAATATACATTTTAGAGAAACGGCTATGTGATTAAGTGATGGTGCGTTGGTGGTGTTACGACACTTTCTTGTTAGATCAACTAGTGATATTTGGGTTTTCTCGGCGGATCAGGGCGTTTTTGAGTATTTATCATGGAATTATTAGATATTTAATTGTGGCACGTGTTCGTCAGCGAAATTGGGATTAAGTATGATGATTTGTATGCTATTGGGATTTGTAGGCTCGAGTGAATTGTATTTTGGATGTGATGTTGGAGTTCAGACTATTTGTCTGAGTGTTAGATTAATCCTGGACTATTGTGTTATAGGCTAAGCCGGAAACGTCATTTTTTGAGTTGTGAGGTGCATTGGGTTATGTTCTTGTGGAGTGGTTTATATTTCTCGAACCCAGGGGATGGCTGGGAAGGATTGTTTTTCCTAATTAAGCCTGCCTTCATTATGGATGTCAATGCAGAGGTTGATATCATTGATCCAGTTCCAGTATCAAGGGACTTTTGGAATGCACGTTCCAATTTGAGTCGACTCGGTTGGCTCAGAATTGTATTGTCAAGGGATAGGTTGACTCGACCATTGTTGAGCTTATCAGCAATCTGGAGATATCTATGAGTTATTTTCTGCATTGCGAGACGTTATGATTTATGGACTATGGGCATGTATAGTGCGATGTTATCGGGATTCATAGTGGAGGTTGAGAGGTAAACCTTACTTGCGCTTGAGTTTTGTAGCTTATAATGTTATATGTAGAGATTGGATGCACTCAGTATGGTTACGACGGGTACTCAGTATTTCGTTGTAATGAGCAAACTTGGCTCGATGTGTATCTCGTTATCTGATATATATATATATATATATATATATATATATATATATATATATATATATATATATATATATATATATATATATATATATATATATATATATATATATATATATATATATATATATATATATATATATATATATATATATAGATCGGGTGGCACGCTGCCACGAATATGTGTGGGTCGGATGAAACACCACCATGAGTATGTGTGGACCGGGTGGCACGGTGCCATGGGTATGTTATCTGGATCGGGTTGCCCACCGCAACAGTGTGATGTTAAGAATACTTTTCTATATTCTATATTCTATTTATATGCCTTTCAGGATCGTATTGTGTATATTACTTGCTTTACCAGGATATAACGATTTGTTTGGGTTCTAGATGTCAACCGTGCGTGGTTGTCAACATTGAGTATATCGAGTTGAGGTGCTTCATGTGTAACAATGTTTGTATAAGATCGGGCATTATAGCGGGGCTACATGGACATCAGATCCTTCGGGGTAGATTCAGGTATTCTATTTCTATGATGTGGGACAAGGTCCCAACCTTGTGTTGGAATGTTATTGATGAGCTTAAGCTATAGCTCTTTCGTTTGGATCATTTTCTTCTATGATTTATGTATGCTCAGATCGTCTTTGATTGGTGTGTGTGTGTTATACAAGTTGTAGCTTAGGCCGATGTTTAGGTGTCATGTCACCAGAGTGATGTGTTGGACCCGCACTGATTGTTAGGGGTCATTAATGAATACAAACGGATTTGGTGTCAGCTTGTTGGAAGGTTAATATCGAGTTTCGACTTGGAGATCTATTGTGGTATTAGCCAAAAAGGAAAAAATGCCTTCATGAATGATTGATCTGAGAAATGGTTATGGCCTACTACGTATTTCATTATCTTTGGTACGATTTGAACGTGTTGGGATGAGACTCCGGCTAATAAGAGGTATCTATCAGTATATGGTTGTGGTGGACAGCTGCCGCAAATGGGAGTTATCGCTACGTGTGTCTAAGCTATGTGGGATATCATAGAATTTCACCCAATGTTGCAGGTATGGGTTATTACAGTTGGTTTGGACTTAGCCTGAGCATAGATGTGAGGTTCTTGTCTTGCGTATAAATTTCGAAAAGTGCAATGTGATTCTAAGGGTCATGCTTTAGATGGGTCATGAGATTTCAGATATGTTTTGTTGTCGGACCTATGCAAGATAGGGTGACATGGGATCACCCCAGTATATGCGCGGTAAGGTTATTCAGCTATTTGTTGGCTTCTAGGACAATTTTGGGTACGATTGAGTACGAGTGTTGGTTTAAGTTGGGGTAGATGTGATGACCCGACCCATCGTCTCATGCGTTACTACTTTATTTTCCTCGTGTTATTGCTTCTTCAAGGGTTATTATGTGCGGTGGGTGAGTTTGAGTTGATTCGGATTGGATTTGGTAGGAAATGGGACCACTAGCTTCTTTTAGGGAAGGTTGGTTTTTGGAAAAATTCAACCGGACATTAACTTATGAGTTAGAAGGTTCGGATGTGATTTCCGGTAAATGAGTTAGCTTCGGGAAGTGATTTGTGAATTAGGAGTGTGATCGGAAATGATTTTGGAGGTCCGGTGTAGAATTAGGCTTGAATTGGCGAAGTTAGTATTGTGGCAAATTCCGGTTGATGGGTGAGATTTTGATCCGAGGGTCGGAATAGATTTCCAAGAGTTGTTCTAGATTTTTTTTTTTGGTGATTTTGGATATTTGTGTAAATTTTCAGGTCATTCGGACATCGTTTGGTCGGGTTAATGATCGAAAGTGCATTTTGGAAGTCCTTGAAGAACTTAGGCTTTGATTTGGTGAAATTTGACGATTTTGGTGTTAACGATAGTGATTTGATGATTCGAGCAAGTTTGAATAAAGTAATGGAGCATGTCTGTGCTTTAGGTTGAGGTCTCGGGGGCCTCGGGGTGATTTCGGATGGTTATCGGGAAGTTTGGAGTTGTAAAAATGCGGCAGAAATTGCAGAGAACTTTTGTTCTATGTGATCGCAGAGGGATTCATGCGATCACATAGAAGGATGTAAGGGGATGTTGAATTTGTTCAATACGATCGCGTATAGTGGGTTGCGGTCATGCAGTGATAGGTGTTGATGCATTGCGATCGTAGAGCATATGCTGCGATCGCACAAAGTATTTTTGAGGGTTGGAAATTTTGTGATATGCGATCGCAGAGGTAGTGATGCGATCGCATATGGTTAGCTACAGTGACTTAGGCAGAATATTTTATAACATTTGATGTGCGATTTTGGGGCTCATTTACTCCATTGTTGATCTTTTTGGGAGCTTTTGAGGGAAATTGAAAAGGGATTCAAGGAGAATCGATTAAAGGAAAGATTTTTGAACTTAAAACTCGTTCTATTGTGAAATCCACCTAGAATTTATGGAACTAAGCCAAAAGGGGAAGAACTAGGGCTTGAGTTTTTTATATTCCAAATTTGGGATTTGATAGGTCATTTGAGCTCGGATTTGGGAGTTCTTGGCATGTATGTACTCGTGGCGAGATGAGGATGTGAGTTTTGTAATTTTTCGAGAAGCGGGCCGGGGCTCGGGTTTTTCTAATTTCGAGATTTTTGCTATTTCTCAATCGTTTTCGATTAGGTATTGTTCCCTTAGCATATTGTGATGCATTCACTCTGATTTTGGTTTGTTTTGACGCGCGTGGATGCCAATTGAGTGGCAAAGGCATCGCGGGCCAGAGATTTCGCCGGTTTGAGATGAGTAATACTTGTAAATGATATGTTGAGGGGTTTGAAACCCCGGATTTTCACATCATTGTGCTGTGCTGAGGTTACTTTCACGCCGGATATGGGCGTAGGGTAGAGCACCATTGTGGACTGTGACTTGGTCCGTCTCTGTTGTTGATTTTTACTACGTCTTTGACTGAAGTTATTTGTTATCATCATAATTTGGGTTGATTGCCATGTTTGGGGCTTCGTGCAAACTATGTGAACCCTTCGAGGATCTATATCACTGGTTTTGCATTACTTGCATATTATATGATCTCGGTCCAAGGTTTTAATACTATTTTGCAAACTCAACCATTTTTCTAAGAGTTGAAAACTTTAACAACATTTTATTGACGTGTTGAGTTGAGGATTTTCCTGTCAATATTACCCAAGTGACTTATGTGCATTTCTGGACTGAGTATGGATCGGGATGCGCACCGCAGCATTGATATAATTATTTCTGAATATATGGATTGCTCGGGCTGCACGCTGCAGCGATGTTATATTGATATTCTGGACGAGAGCCAGTTTGATTCCAAGACATGGCTGATATTGCGGTTGGGCTATAGGAGCCCCTCCGGAGTCTACATACCCACAGTGGGTGTGGGTATCCACTTGGCCAGGTAACAATGACTGACCAATAACAAATTCTTGCCACAAGGTAGCTTGACATTGTGAGCCCTCTCGAAGTCTGTATACACCCCTAGTGAGCGCCATCGACGTTAAATAAGTGGAGCAGGCTGCACGCCGTAGCGGGTACTAGAGTGTACCATCAAATACCTTGCATTCCATTCATACATTTGTGCACTATTTGTTGTTTGTGTCACTTCTTGAGATATTTATTTGTTGTTTTGATTTTGTCTGATGACTTTCAAAGTGGATAAATTTGAGACAGTGGTAACAGTGACACTATATGATGTAAATAGGTCAGGTTACAGTGGCTAACCATAGATAAGAATATTGCCTGAAGGGCGAGTTGTGAGCTCAATTATGCATACTTGCTTGTGCTGAGAGGCTGATTTTTCTGCTGACTTACACTACCTGTCCTACATTTACTTGCTTAAATTGTTGGAAATTGATATTTTCTAAAGAGGTTTTCAACTGAGTCAGATATTTTCAAATGAATTTTTCGCGGATTTACTGTTTTTCTAAAAGGGTTGTGCTATCCCTAATTGCATGGATGGAGTGCTCTTACGTGATTTCTTGTATTTCAGTTATTAATTACCCTTATTACTCATTGAGTTGGACTACTTAGTTTACTCCCTGCACCTCGCATGCAGTTGCATGTATTGTTCATCTGGTAGCGGGTTATTAGCATATTGAAGATTTGTTATCGTAGCTGAGCCAGGTGACCGCTAGCGTCCGCGGCATCGGATCTTCTCCCTTATTTTATGTTGTTCATGTTACTTTCAGACATTGTTCCCATTGCCGGACTTGTACTTCTTTAGTGAACTCTGTAGTAGCTCATGGTTAGTGACATCCCGATGCCGGGCTGTGACGCGATGGTTCCCTGTCGTTATAATTGTTTTTCGCACTTTTCTACATGTAATCATGTTTTAGCTTTATAAATGTTAAATGACTGTTAAAAAGGAAGCATTTTTTTCTATGCTGGCCTCGTCTTCACGAGATGCGCCATCATGATTGGGTTTGGGATTTGGGTCGTGACAATCATGAAGAAGGGTGCCCTTCATGTGACTTTTATCTATATAGTGTCTAATTCCCAATTTAGAACGAGGTTTGGATAAGTCGCAAAGCCAGCTAAGCTTATGTATTCCCAGTATGCTGCATCCCCCTCGACTCGAACTATCCACTCGTTGAAGCTTGGTCTAGAACAAACACAGAGGTTCTAAACCTAGAATAACTCAACCTCATGTCGGATCCCTAGTATGAACGATTATTTGCATCATGTGCATTTGACTTGAGGGACTCAACACGGGGGTTGGGTAGGTCTAGGACAAGCAAACTGAAATGAAAAAGACCATCCTGATGCATCCTACTTGTTTTATGTGCATTTATTTGTTCGGACTTGCATGCTAACCGAATTCTGAATCTCGGGAATATCATAAAATTGAGAAAAAAAAATAGCAGTATAGAGAGTTGATTACCTATTTTTAGAAAAAACCCCAATGCCCAAGTGCTGTCAAAACTCTGCCGAGATTTTGAGAAAATAAAAAGAAACTATTTTATGTTTTTAAAATTGTTTGTTTTACTCAAAAAGCAAAAAATGCGTGAAAAAAAATATTTTATTTTAGTTTGTCTTGTTTTCAAAAATAGAAAAGGAAAAATAGTTTGTTTTTCCATGAAAAATGAAAGAGAAAAAGAGTCTTGATTTTTGATTTTCTTGTTTTCAAAATAGTTTATTTGCCAACGTATAAGAAAAATAGTTTGTTTGTTTGCAATAAAAAGAAAAAAAGGGAAAAAGTCTTGATTTAAAAAATAATTAGTTTTATTTGCCCGTACTACGCAGGTTTGATACTCGCCGGATGTGAGATACGTGGGCAACCCTGACCGGGTACAACCTCCCCTTTGCAAAAATATCTAATAAATGTCAAAGTTTTAAATATTGGCATGAATAAGTCAGGTGAAGCCATTCCTGTTAGAAATAGCCGAATGTCCCTAAAAGGGCACCGGAAGGCTATTTTTGCAAGAACAATCACCTTTTGGTTAGTTTTCAAGGTTTGGACCGGTTAGCCAACGTGGCCTTAATAATCTTCGTTCCCAAGGTGCTGAAAGGCTGTGTTTGCAAACTAGGGTCTTCCATTTTAATTTTAAAACAAGAAAAAGAGTCAGTGATAAAGTGAATACCGCTTGGATTTTTGGTCAAAATAAGTCGAGCCATCTTCGGCAGTGTTTTAAACTGTTCATGCCAAGATAGACATAGAGTATCTTTTAGTTGTCGAAAGGCTATTTTTGTAAAAGAACGAATAAGCTTGTGAAATGTCATAATTCTCCTGGCCTCAAAATGCATGTGAAATTAAGAAGGGGTCACGTTTGCAAACACACCCATTTAATTAAAATTGGCATATAATGGAAGGAATCAGTCAGTTTGTTTTTGAATTTGTATTTCTTTTTATTGAAGTATATGGGTTGTTTAATTTTCAAGTCCATAGGTCGTCTTTTTGTCAAAGTCTGTTAGTACGCTCAGTTTTAAA
Source organism: Nicotiana benthamiana (assembly GCA_034376525.1). NCBI lineage: Eukaryota > Viridiplantae > Streptophyta > Magnoliopsida > Solanales > Solanaceae > Nicotiana > Nicotiana benthamiana. The sequence continues at coordinate 71,558,224 of CM067323.1, read as the reverse complement.
AATTTTGTAATCAAGTTTGTTTTATTATGAAAATGGAAAATTCCAAAAAAATATTTTATTGTTGTTTACCTTTTATCTGCACGAGCTACGCTTATTTTGATTCATGCGGGGTCATGATACGTAGGAAATCCACATAGGATTCGACCATAACCAAATAAAAAAAAAAGAAAAAAAAAGAAAAGAGAGGAAAAAAAGAAAGAGAAGAAAGAAAAAAAGAAAAGGGCGGAAAAACAAGAGGGGAAAATAAGAAATCGATGGAATGAGAGAATCGAAACAAACAGAAAACAAAGGTAGGAATTGAAAAGGAAACAGAAACAAAAAAAACAAGAAAGGAAAAGAATAAAGGAAATGAGAAACAAAAAGAAAGAAAGTTGACATTAGAAATAGAAGTCAGGATGACGCAAGCAGTCGAGCAAATGTATAATAGAACCCGTTAACTGCTAAGGTGCATTCATTCCCCAACGTGCGGTTATAAAATCTGCTCATTCCCTAACCATTAACCAAGTTGTTGTTGATGTTGAGACTAGACAGGTGGTTAGTTGTTTGGCATTCTAGCAACCCATTCCTACAACACCCGATCAAAAAACAAGCTAAAAATGACAAGCCATGAATCGATACTAGTATTATGGACCCAGCAATAGAGGTAGAGGTGATGGATGTTAATGCGATGAGGGAAGAAATGCATAACTTGAGGCAACAAATTGCTGAAATGCATCAGGCTTGGTCAAGGGGTCAGCCGGGGCCAGTTTATCCCGCCAATCTATCCTATATCCTGTCTTTAGTTTAGGCTCAGGAGCTTCCCACTGCCAATTCATCTCTAGCCTTCCCCTACTACACACATGGTTATGGCACTACTTCATATGCTCCCCAACCTCCACCACCCAAACAGAACCCTACTCCACCAATTGCTCCTGTCTCTGTAGCACCTCCACCCTCCATGTTGCAGAGATCGTCCAATGAGCCTTTGTTTCAAACTCACGATAACCAATACTATCCTCCCAAACTTACCTTCGAAGCTCTTGAACCATACTATTATACCTTTCACTTTGAGCTCCCGGTAGAGACTGAAAAGCCGGCTAAGAGCCTAGAGTAGGATGAAGTGCTTCAAAAAATGAAAATCCTAGAGCAGTCCTTCAGGAATATGCATGGGTTGGGAAATCAGGTCAGTGTGGCGTATAAACACCTGTGTCCTTTCCTCAATGTGCAACTGCCAGCGGGGTTCAAATGTCAAAGTTTGATCTATATGAGGGTCACGTCGATCCAGTAGCACATTTGCAAGGTTTCTGTACTAAGATGATAGGAGCCAGTGGGAAAGATGAACTGTTGATGGCATACTTTGGGCAAAGTTTGAATGGGTTTGCACTAGAATGGTATACGTGCCAAGATCCTAGCAGGTGGTATACTTGGGATGATCTAGCACAGGCATTCGCATGCCATTTCCAATACAATCTAGAAATTGTTTCGGACCACCTGTCATTGATAAAACTTGAGAAGTAGCCAGGGGAAAGTTTTAGGGAATATGGGTTCCGCTGGAGAGAACGGGCTACGAGGTTTGATCCTCCGATGAGGGAAAGTGAAATGGTAGACTACTTTTTGCAGGCTTTGGAGCCAACTTACTTTGGTCACCTGGTAAAAGCAATTGGCACATCCTTTAACGAAGTGGTGAAGATGGGAGCTATGGTCGAGCAAGGATTGAAATCTGATAAAATCATGAGCTATTCAGCGACTAAAGCAACTACCCAGGCCATCCAAAGAGGCACTGGGGTGTGTTGGGAAAGAAGACGAAAGAAGAGGTTGCAACAGTCGAAGCCGGAGCTTGGTCCAGATCTAGAGGCCCTTCACCCTACTACCAACCCATACCACACTATCCAAATTACCCATAAACCCCATATGTCCCTCCACAACCCTATTACTCACCACCGGAGCCACAACATAATCACCTCCATAAAACACATATCCACCCTCGAGGGCCTACAGATATCCTCCAGGGTCCGGTTTCTGTTGGAATAAAGCTTTCAAGAATGAAAGGGTGCTGAAGTAGAGAATATTCACTCTTCTGGGGAGTCATTCACTAGTCTTTTCCACAAATTGAGGCAGTTGGGCCTGTTGACCCCGATTGAGCCCAAAGTGCCAAATCCCCTTCCTAGAAATCTGGACCAGTCAGTGAGTTGTGAATATTGTTCGGGGTATCCCGGGAATTATACTAAAAAATGGTGGAAACTTAAAATGGTTGTTCAAGAGCTCATTGACACTCGTCGGATTGAGGTTCATGCCCTTGAGGTACCAAATATCAATCAAACTCCGATGCCGGCTCACCATGAGGCTCATGTTATCGAATTGATGCATCAGGGAGGAAAGCCTAAGAAACCTTCGGAGACGGTAATTATGATCCGTTCTAGCAAAACCAATTTGAATGAAAAGCCAACTAGTGAAAAAGTGGTGGTTCAGTTGAAAGAGGTAGATAACAAGCCGCTATCGTAAAAGGTTCTTGGGTCATTGAGTGGTGCGGACGGAGATGTGGGACAGGGGTTTGAAAGATTATTCACGAGGTAAACATGGTTGAAGCAAAGGAAGGGTCAAGCAAGGAAAATGCCAGTTCGCCTGACCACGGGCAAAAGTCAATGACTGGAAGTTTTGGTAGTGGTTCTTGTTTTTTTAAACTGTCTGGATTATTCCAGGGTCTGTAGTCAAGATACTATGTTCCGTCCGTTTAAATGTGTTAAAACCCTGTTATCTTTTCCTTCAATGAAATGCAATTGTCTTTCTTTCTTCATTCATAATTTTGTTCCTGTTTGTTTTTCTTCTCTGTATAGTTATTTTTATGCTGATATCAATAACATGACATGCATGAGGAATCCTCGGCCCAGTCTTGAAAGCGATCCTAAAGTAAAAATACAAGAAGTTTACTGTGATAATGGGTTGGAACATGATGATGATTTTACCCACCTTGAACAGATGAGTTTTGATTAATAAAAAGAGATTAGTATCAGTGCGGTATGGCCAATTGTACCAACAAAAATGGCAAGAGTGTGCAACAGGAAAGTACATCCGAGGAAGTTTGAAGTCGGACAGCTAGTGTTGAGACGTATCTTGCCTCAACAAGCTAAAGCAAAAGGAAAATTTGCCCCAAACTAGCAGGGGCCATTTGCTGTAACCAGAGTGTTTTCTAGTGGGGCATTATATCTAACAAATGTGGAAGGAAAATATGTAGAAATGGCCATCAACTCCGATGTGGCAAAGAGGTACTCTGTATGATTTCTATGTTTTGATTGTACTTGTTTTGTATCTGGCATATTTTGAAGATTGAAATGACGAAAGCGTTTTGTTCTGCTATATGAAACACTTTATCCTTCGTCGCCCATATTGAGCCCTGTTTATTTTCTTTCATACCCATCTTTCAGAATCAATGGCAAAACTAAGAAACACAAGTGCTGAAAATAAGTAAATGAAAAGAAAGAATAAAAGGACGAAAAGGAAAGGGAAAAGAAGAAGAAAGAAAAGGGAAGGAAAACGAAGAAAGGAAAGGAAGAAAATAGAAAACAAAAAAAGGAAAGAAGAATAAAGAAATGCCTAACACCTTCTCCCGGGTTAACAAAATTTCTAACTCAGATTTCTTATTCGTGCACTGTTAATAGAGTCATATTTTCCTCGGTTCGGGATTCAGCTAGTGACTTGGGACACCATTAATCTCCCAAGTGGCGACTCGGAAATATTCATAATAAATTCCGTCCTGATAGTCCTTTAGGTGGAAAAACTCCTTTATTCCCTCGCGGGTGTAGTAAAAAAGGAGGTGTGACACTCACAACAATAAATATACTATTCATCCTAGATCCACAAAGATGTACCATGGCCTAAAATAATTTTATTGGTGGGAAGGTATGAAGAAAGATGTTGCTAACTTTGTTTCTAGTTGTTTGACTTGTCAGCAGGTCAAGGCTGAGTATCAGCGACTCGCAGGACTACTACAACAAATTGATATTTTAGAGTGGAAATGGGATATTATGAATTTTGTCACCGGCCTACCATGAACCCTTAGAGGCTATGACTCGGTGTGGGTGATTGTAGATCGACTGACGAAATCAGCACACTTTTTGCCGGAGAAGACTACATATGGTGGAGTCAGGTATGCACAGATATTTATGAATGGAATTGTTTGACATCACAAAGTTCCAGTATCTATCATCTCTGATAGAGGATCACAGTTCACTTTACGCTTTTGGAAATCTTTCCAAGAAGCATTGGGTACACAAGTAGATCTTAGTACTGTATTTCATCCACAGACAGATGGCAATTTGAACTTCATATTAAGATCTTGGAAGATATGTTGAGAGCTTGCATTCTTGAGTTAGGAGGTAGTAGGGACACTTATCTACCGTTAGCTGATTTTGCTTACAACAATAGCTTTCAGTTCAATATTCAAATGGCACCGTACAAAGCAATGTATGGTAGAAGATGTCGTTCTTCTATCGGATGGTTTGAAGCTGGTGAACTAACTTATTGGGACCCGACCTAGTACAAGAAGTTATGGACAAGGTCGAGTTGATCAAACAGAGATTGCTTGCTGCTTAAAGCAGACAAAAGTCTTATGCTGATAAGAGAAGAAGAGATTTAGTATTTACAATTGGAGACAAAGTATTCCTACGAGTCTCCCCTATGAAAGGTGTAATGCGGCTTGGGGAAAGATGCAAGTTGAGCCCTAGGTTTATAGGACTGTATGAGATACTAGACCGAGTGGGAGTGGTGGCTTATCGTTTGGCACTTCCTCCTGAGTTGTCCTTTATTCATATAGTGTTTCACCTCTCAATGCCAAGAAACTGTATATCAGACTTATCTTAGGTGATTGAAGCACCTGCTATACTGCTTGATGAGAAGTTGTATTACGAATAGGAACTGATGACTATTGTTGATAAACAAGTAAGAAGGATACGATCAAAAGATATTAAGTTTGTTAAAGTTTTATGGAGGAATCATAGTGTTGAAGAAGCTACTTGGAATTAAAAAAAGATATGAAAACGAAGTATCCCAATTTATTTCAGTCTACAGGGACATACTTGAATTAAATTTGGGGAATGAATTTCATAAAATTGGGAGAATGTAATACCCTATATTTTTATTAGAAAATATTGGTCATTAGCATAATAATAAAAATAATAAGGAACTAACTACAAAAAAAGAATAACAATGAAATTAAATAAACAAAAAAAAAAAGGAAAGAATGCAAGTGGACTTAGCCCATTAACGTAACTAAGTCACAAATGTTAGGATAAAAGGAAAAAAAAGAGAGAAAGAGAACAAAAATCTGTCACACAAAAGAAAGGGGGAAGGGAAGGGGGGGGGGGGGGGGGGGGGTTACTGCTACTCGAAGCAGAACTACAACTACGCTTAAAAAAATAATTCAAAGGAGAAGAAGAAAGAATAAAAAGGAGGCCGGTACCAAATTTTAATAAGCATTGGTTTCTACGGGTAATACTTGAATTCCTCATTTGGATTTTTTTTTGGTAATTCTTTTCATCACAGTTTATATATTTGAATGGTTTCACAAGGTATAAGATATTAAATACCAAAAAAATTATTCTGGACAATTTAAGATTCAAACATAAAACCTCGAGGGTTGGGTATTCTAAAATAACTATGAATTAGCCTAAATAAGAAAATAAACATGAGATTGATATTATGTAATTATAGATTGATTGGAGGAATTTGTACGATTTGCTTAAGGTGAAGCAGTTGGTATTTCAGCACGAGTACTGCGAGTAGTAATCTTACCGCAATTTATGTTTTCATAACTAGCATGACTTACACATGATTTTTAATATGAATATGTTACCTGTTATTTTGAGTTGCATGTGGGACAAATATTTTACTCGAAATTAAACCGAAATAGTTATTTGAGATGAGTACCGTGATTTTAAATATTTTCGTTGTCACTAGATCTGTTTGATCGTTGCTTGAATTTACTGTTATCGAAAGTAACTTATATGATTTGATAAGAACCAATATGCCATGTATCGTTTTAAATATTTTCTAAAAGTATATATACAGATTACAGAGACAAGTGTAAACGGGAGTAGACATGGAGGATCCCGTAGCTAACGGCAGATTAGTTATACCTGGTGCACCATGTATTTACCAATTACAGAGTATAATAATAGCTCTCGCTAGTGGAAAGGTAGAACTAGCTTACCGTTACTGATTTCCCTCGAGTAGGGACTACCGTTATATTTGACTTGTTGCGAAGAAGTACATATTTATACCGTTTACATGATTCGTTCATTGAAACCTCCCAAAATGTGAATATTGATATTATACAATGGTTACCGAGCTTATTACTGAATTGCTAATTATATTTTACTACAAGAAAAGTGTGATGAGACCGAAAATTATTTATTGTTTCTGAAACGGAATTTTATGTATTTTTTTTATTGAGAGACTAGCATGTTTCTAACTTGTCCCCAAATAAAAATGGTTGCGATTAAGTGTTATTACTCACTGATCTAGCGACTCATTTCCCGCTAAATTTTTTTATAAAGACAGCAGCTAACGCATGCGAGGATTTCAATAATTCTTGGTGAACCTTGCACTTATTCGTGTGGGAGGAGATTTTTATCAATTGTTATGGTCTTTTCATTGAACTCTTAGAGTCGCTCCATAGTCATTATTCTAGTGTCATGAGTATTCTTTCGTTATTATAGTCTTATGTTGAGTTTCGTTCTCATTTATCAAAGTTGGAGATAAATTATTATTTTCTAGTGGTTAGTTGGTGGTTTAATTATGGTGTAGACTTGTATTGATTAATTGATAAGTTGTTAATTATTTGGTATGATATTAGGATTTTTGGTTGTTGATTATGACAAGAAAATTTTTAGGTTGGTCCAAAAATAGGGGAAACTTTATCCGATTTTCTGTAAAATTACCGATGAGGCTTACTTGGGAGCACTTGCTCCTAAGCGCCGGTCACAATCCTAAATTGGGTCGTGGCAATTGATCTCATACCCTTCCTTATTTTGAGTGTTTTGAGCTTCTGATCAAGCTCCACCATGGATGCTATTCTCGGGGTCAGTAGGTAAATTTATGTCGATAGCCACATGCAAATTAGCTTCTGATGGGTGCGCGACTTGAATTCCAACGGGATCAAAGGGCGGCACCTCGGTACTAGGTGCTATGTTGTTATTTCAACCATGGTGGCCAGACTCATTGTCAACAAGTAGGGGTGCTAATTGTGAGTTTGTCATTTTGAGTGTTAACCTGAAATTAGAGGCACTTCAAAGAATAACTATAAAGTCGTGTGTGCTATAAAAATTTGTATCAAATAACCATTATTATCCTTAGCCCCACGGTGGGCACTAAAGTGTTTACCCTTAAAATAAGATAACAATTGAATTTGTAAGTGGTTTTAAGGATATATGGATTTAATTGACAAAGTGATAAATTAAATTGCAATTGAAATAAACAATGATAAAGTAGAGTCAAACCACAAGAATTGATCAGTTATAGGCTTGGAGGATGAGCCGCCCTTGAACAGAATGCACATCTATGAGTGTCGAGACGCATTTGAATAAGAGCTTAAAGAGAAAATAACAGCATGTTGCTTCTGAATACGTGCTATAATGTGATTTACAAGTAATCCCCACTATATAGTAGGGTTGTCATATGTTAGGTACAATTCTATATAAGGTAAAAATCCCATAATAAACTGATTGCTTATCTCACGTCGATACATGTCGAGATCTCCGCCATAATATTCAGTCGGTCACGAATATCATAGACTTCTGTTGGTTGACCTTTCCCGCTAACAACGTTCTTCAAAATTGACTAGACCAAGACTGATCCCTAATCACGACCCTGATATCCTCGAGGGCGAGCGTTATGGTCCGAACTCAGAATTGAGAAGATTCCTACCTTAGTCTAGGCTCTCTATTACCATCTCATGAGTTTGGCTTATCATGTCGAAGACCAGGATGTACTTCGAGACCTATTTTATCCGTATACAATTTAGTTTTTGAAATATTGAGATAGCCCCCGATTTCCTAGTTTATATCCTGATCTGTTATCACAAAAATAGTTTCAAATTCCACTTGATTATAAATCATGTGAATGAAATAATATCAAGCAAAAAACCTAGCTTTTGTAACTACTACGGGTTCGGCCAAATTTGCTTGTATTCTCTTGTAGTAATATTAAAGATATATCTAAATTTCAATTATGAATAAGAAACTAAAACGAATTATGAGTTAAATAATAAATTCAGGATATATAAGCTTCAAATTCTGATACCGTCCAAAGCTAAAAGTTAAAAACCATTAAACAACCTTCGCTTCGAATAAACACTTATTTAAAAATGACTAAATCGTATCGTACAGTATCGAATCGATTTTTAGGTTCTTTTAATAAAACCATAGGTTTTTATATAAATCTATAATTGTACCGATAATTATGGTATATTTTTTATTTTATGAAAATAAATAAAAAAATCGAACCGTCCCGAATAAATTTATAATATGAAAAATATATTTATACATTATGTTTAAAAATAGTAAATTATCAATTTTTTTCCTAGGCCTTGGAATTATGAAACGGTTACGAGCCAACAAGTAATTAAACACAAAATTCTAATTTTCAAACCTAATATACTACTCCTATTAAAATTAAATTATTTGAAGCTAGCATTTCACTAGCAAGACATAGAGTATTGTAGCGATTATGAATAGTAAACTATAATATATTGAATATGTTTCTTTTCGTATGATTTAGATTTATATTTTTTGAATGTTTAATTTTCTATAGACTTTATTCTTAGTTCCAGCTTGGTTTATATCTTTCCACTCATGTAATTTATATTTTTATTATATTTGCTTAGTTTCTTTTACGTTGTTGTAGAATAGTTGATGGATATATACTCTAGTTATCTTTAATATTTATTAATTCATCACCTTTTCAAGTGTAAAAATATCTAGAGAGTTTTGTTAAGTTCTATTAAAGCACGTATGTTATTGCATTTTACTTCTACAAGTAATTTTTACATGACATTTTAAAAAATTACTAAATTATACTGATACCGATAAAAAACCGACATGATTGAGACGTTTTTTAAAAACCAAATTTTAATTATATATAATAAAATAACTCAAAAATTAATATAATATAAATTTTATAAAATAACTAACTGAACCTAATCACGGTGACACTTATGATGCATTATCATGTAATCCATATATATCCTCTATATGGTGCCACTTTCCCTCTCCCTCTATATATATCTCTATAAATAGAAAACCACATGAAAATAAAGTGTCAGCAAAACAGAGAAGCCGGTGGAGTAGAACAGAGCCAGCTCGCGAGCTTGTGTGACAATTGCAATCATTTGTACTTTCACTTCCAAAGAAAGGTATGTCCAAAATTCTTACTCCATCAACTTCTATTTCTCTTTGTTATACTTTAATTAGTTGATATTTTCTAGGAGTATTGAGCTACTGTTAATATGACCTTTCTATCTCTATTTCTTGCCTTCTTCTTTCTTCCCCAACTCTTCATTCTTTTGAAGAATTTGTAGGTATTTCCAGTTTTGCTGCCATTTTCTTTTCTTTTCTATTTGTCTTGTGTTTCGTGGTATATTTGGTTATATCCTCATGCATTAACTTGTGGTAGTTACACCCTCATGAAGCATTATCATAATTCATGCATTTACACCATAGATTCTTGTTCGGAATTCAAAAGGTGTAATCGCATTCATGCAAGGTTCGGGAAAGAATTGCAATCCAAGGAGCATCATGTAGGCAACCTAGCCTAATGCAAATATTAATGGTTGATTTCACGGTTCGAACTCGTGATCATAAATCACACGGATATAACTTTATTATTGCTCAAAGGTTCCGTTACGGTTAGGAATTCAACATTTACGAACTTAAATGTTTCAATGGGGACATTAATTAGGCAATTTGAAGCTTAAAGGCAGAGGAGAAAGAAGATTCAAATTCACTTCTAAAATCCTACAAATAATATAGTCCCAAGGAAGGTGATGAGTTATTTTCTGTGGCTTTGTTACTCGAGAAAAAAGAAGTGGCTATAAACAAAAAGATAGAAGTGACTAGTGCATGTTGATGAGGAAAGTTATGGCAGCATTAATATTAATATAGACTAAGTTCAAACAACGTACTGCATTATCATTTTTAGCCGCACTTTGGAAAGTTGGGTCTTTCTTACTTTCTTTGTTTCTTCCTTTTCCTTTTCTTTTAGTTAGTTGATTGTATACTTTGAACAATATTAGAATGCCACTACTTCTTTCGTGTCCGCCATGCACTTTTGCAGTTTTATTTTTTGGTTAACAATAGCGTGACTACAAGTAGCATTCTTTTCGAGATATCAATTCTAGTGTACGACACTCTATTGTCTCCACCAAATGATATGACACAAAGTTCAAACTTCAAACAATGATGGAAACAATGTAAATGTTGAGTTGTCCCGTATCGGAGAGATTTGAGATCCTTGGTCTCCTTATATGGTTTGGGCAATCCTCACCTCATAAGCTAGCTTTTGGGCTTGAGTTAGGCCCAAGGTCCATTCTTTTCATGGTATCAGGGCCAGGCATCCTAATTATTGTTATCGATGTTGGGCCCCCATTTATGTTGTCCACGCTCCAGAGATCTGGGCGTGATAGGGGGTGTTGAGTTGTCCCACATCGGAGGGATTTGAGGTCCTTGGTCTCCTTATATGGCTTGGGCAATCCTCACCTCATAAACTAGCTTTTGGGGTTGAGTTAGGCCCAAGGTCCATTCTTTTCGGTAAATCCTACACTTTAATGGTGTAAAAGCAATTACTCCTATTGGTTAACAATTGGACATATTTCTTAGTATTTCGAATTGGTTCTCTCTTTATTCTTTCTTTTCTGGTTTTACATCCGATTTTCAGTACATATATTAGGATTCAAACTAATTCATATCGTGCTATGTAAAGTTATATTAAATAAAAATATTCCCTAAATATTACTAGTACCTTACTTTTGCTGGTTCTTCTTCAAAAGCAACAGAGGTAGTTAATATAAAGAACCATTGATGAACCCGCCCACAATCTAATAGTTATTGCTAATATTGTTCTTATTTTACATATTTAAGTTATATGTAAATTTAACTTAGAATATTAACTACTATTAGATTACCGGTTGATATTTATTTTTAATTACCTAATAAATAAGCTGATTATGTAAATTTTTGCTATACTGTTATGCTTATAACTTAAACTCTACTTACTAGCAATTTCTGTCTCATGGTTGATTTTTTTTTTATGGTGAAAAAAAAAAGTTATACATAAATTATTAATGCTAGATTAGTAGTAATATAAATTAATAATACATGGATTTTTTTTCTTTTGTGTTTGGTTCATTGTACTAGATGAATGTACAAGATATTATTTAAAATATTTATTTATTTTTGAAACTAAAAGACTATGAGTTTACAATCCTTGGATACTTTACTTTCATAGGCTTGTAGGGGAAAAAATGAGGATACTTCTATCCTTTTGTTGTTCTGTTCATGTATATAAGTTATTTATGAATTAGTTATTCCATAGTAATAGTGGTATAAATTCTACCAAAATTGGTTTACATGAACATGAGTATGAAAATATAAACCAAATATGGAAAATGACTATACGAACTCCCTTACACCATGATTATATCTTCCTATATATAAACCATACCAAACGACCCCTTACTGTTTTTGGATTATCAAAAGTTAGTGGCTTGCTGTTTTGGACATTTAACTTGTGTGTATGATATATAAGTGAAGTTAAAGGTACATGTATAAGTGATTAGTCACATGATATATCAGTGAAGTTATAGGTACATATATCAGTGCATTATATTACTAAATATTTAGTCGGTGGAGCTAATTATAGTTAATAATTAATGATATCTGTGTTGCATTGATTAGAGAAGCTTCCTCTGTTCCACCAAAGCACTCTATATGCAGTAAATATTCACAAGTCCCAGAACAGAGTAAAAAGGATTCTCTCAAAGTACTGTCACGCCAAAAACTGCTGTGTTAATTATGATTGTGTCATTTTCAAAAATATCAAAACTAAATACTCATATTTATCTAATTAATATGTAACTGAAACTGCTTCCAAACAACTTTTTTGGTATTTGTTTTGTTTTTCCTAAATAGTTTTGTAACACAACTCAAGCAGCAGTAATATATAGAGAGAATACTTATACTTGCCGGACGTCGAATGAGTACAATTTTAAAGATAAATATCTCTTGCCTTTTTATATAGAAACCAACAAAAACCTAACTGCACTACTTCTGTTATGACACAAAGAAACAAAATATGATTCAGTAACATGTCATCAGATATGAGATTCAAATTCAGAAAAACCAAACACTTCTGTCTCCTGACAGAAATCGGGACCTCGTGCTTCATTTTTGGCCTCAATGGTAATTACTTTTTCGATTGGTTACTCGCACGGAATGTCTACACGAACCAAATCTTTCTTACTAAATAATCACCCTTTGGTACTAACTACTAACCTTGTCGCGATTCAACTCCATAACACATATTGCCTGCTTTGGCACAACAGAACTCGGGTTTGTTCCTTGAGCAACATCAGTTCGAGCCCAAAAAACACGCGTATTATGTGAACTTATGTTATGATGCCTTATAAAACTTTCATTTTACTCTCTCATTCTAATGTGTAATTTGCCTAAGATGATATGTGCACTACTTCTCAAAAACTTCCAACCTAAAAGCATATCAGTCTTGTTCGACCCGTCCTAGTCGATCGGCCCTCTGTCATGGGGGTCATATTTTGGGTTTTATGAGTAACTAAAACTTTAAGCATGTGTTTATTCAGTTGAAGTCAGCTTCTTCCTTTTTCTTTTTCTCGCGTATTGGCCTATAAAAGTGCTACTTTCGGAAAACAAGAGATTCATGCATTTCTCTAAATTTAAGGTTGATTAATAGAATAAGTTGACGGGAACCTGAAGCAAAGGTTAAAGGAAATTCAAGAAAACTTTCGAGATCCTCAAGTGAATTGTTGTAGCACTTTTTTTATCGTAAAGAGAGAAAAAGAAATCAGTTCTACGTACACATATCAAGATAGCACCAGTTTTTGAACTTAAGTTGCACAAACATTTACATATCCTAGGACAAATAGTACATCTTACCTAAGGGAGCCTTTAACTAGACAAGAAATATTAGAAAATATTGTAAATATCTTTTGTGTATCTTTTTATTATTGGTAGAATATTCTTTCATTAATTGTACAATCCTATAGTTGGTAGGTTTTGATTTTCCTTTATTATTGTACAATCCTATAGTTGGTAGGTTTTGATTTCTCTGTACTCTATATATACTTTGGTGAGCAATACAAGAAACTCAATTCTCCAAAACTCTCTATATGGTATCATCCGCCAGTGGCTTATCGCCAAACAAACCCTAAATACATACTACCCGCCGCCGCCGTAGCTCCTCTCGTCGGAGCCCGTCGCCGCCGCTGCACTAATCGGCAGCCCTCTTTTTCTCGACGTCGTTCAGCGCCTCCTCTCCTTGCCTCGCGCTCATGGCCGCCACGACGTCAACCGCGCCTCTCCAGCCAATTGCCATAAATGCATCGGCTCAAATCCCACTCAAATTGGACTCCACTAATTACCTGGCGTGAAATTTCAATTTCGAACCCTCTTTACGGGTTACGATCTCCTCGGCTTCTTGGACGGATCGAAGCCATGCCCACCGGCCACTATCGTCGACATCGACGTGACTTCCCCTAATCCAGCATATCCTTACTGGATTCGCCAGGACAACCTTATTCTCAGTGTCATCATCTCGTCTATCACATCGACGATCATCTCCTTCATTACCGCTGCGGAAACCTCTAAAGAGGCCTGGGACATCCTCGCGCGCACATACGGAACCGCTTCTCGTGGTCGTATCATGGCTCTCAAACAGCAGCTCCACAATCCGGTAAAAGGTTCTAAATCTATTACTGACTTTATGCACGGTATTCGCGTGATTGTGGATGAATTATCTCTCCTGGGTGTTACCGTTGATTCTGAGGATCTTGTCATAAAGGTTCTAAATGGTCTTGATGACCCGTATATGGAACTCTCTCATGCCATCCAAGCCCGTGAGTCTCCCATCTCTTTTGCTGAATTACATGACAAGCTGTTAAGCATGGAGGCTCAGATTACTGCTCGTGTGCCGGCCACCTCCGTCACATCCGACTCGACTCCGTCGGCTGCCTTCGTCGCCGGACAGCAGCCAGTCCGTCACCGATTCGGTAGCCGCGGGCATGGCTGCATCAGTCGCGGGTCAGTCTCCGGTCGCGGTGGTTACTCCAGCAATGGTCAATCTCGCAGGTACAATGGGAAGTGCCAACTCTGCAGTGAATTTGGCCACTCCGCGCGCTGCTGCCCATTCTATCCCGTCTCCGGCGCCAACCAGCCCTCTTACGGTGGACCATTGCCGCGGCCAGCTTATGCTTCGCCTCCCTATCCAGCTGCTCACACAGCCCATCACTCTCCGATGATTCCCTCTGCATCCGATTGGATCCTGGACTCTGGTGCCTCTCATCACATAACCTCTGATCTTGCCAACATGTCTCTTCACAGTCCTTACACTGGCTTCGACAATGTGGTTATTGGTAACGGTGAAGGTTTGACAATTACTCATACTGGACAACTTAACAGTCATTCCTCTCGTTTATTACCTGGGGCTCTCTGTATTCCACATATGCGTAAAAATTTGATCTCTGTTGCCCAATTATGTCATCACAATAATGTTAACGTTGTTCTTTCTGATACTAATTTTCAGGTGAAGGATCGTCGCACGTGGGCAACGCTCGTTCGTGGCCCACTTAGGGGCAACACCTACTACTGGCCGGCGGCTCCCAGTCTCCCATCTGCCCTCACGGCACAAAAGCTCTCTGCGTCATTGTGGCATTCTCGGTTTAGTCACCCGTCAGCTAAAACCCTGCGTCATTTAGTATCGTCTAGCAGTATAGCATCCAGTAATGTGTCTGATCTTGCTGTGTATCTTGCAAACTTCATAAGTGTCATAAGTTACCTTTTTCTAAGTCAAGTCTGTCTTCTACTGCTCCCCTGGAGCTTATTTTCTCCGATGTATGGACCTCTCCGATTATTTCTAATGAAGGGTTTAAATATTATTTCATCTTTGTTGATCATTTCTCTATGTATGTTTGGTTTTTTCCTTTACACCGTAAATTTGATGTCTCACAAACCTTCCCCATTTTTAAATCCATTGTAGAGAAATATTTCTCTGCTAAAATCATTACTCTGTATACTGACAATGGGGGTGAATTTCTCGCTTTACACTCTTTTCTTGCCTCTCATGGCATCTCTCATCTTACGTCACCTCCTCATACTCCTCAGCACAATGGCTATGCTGAACGCCATCACCGTCATATTGTTGATACTGGTCTCACTCTCCTTCATCATGCCTCTATACCTCTCATTTACTGGCCTTATGCCTTTGCTACAGCAGTCTACCTCATTAATCCTCTTCCCAAGACAAATCTCTCGATGTACTCCTCCTTTGAGTCTCTCTTCCAGAAACGCCCCAACCTTGCTAAATTATGTGTCTTCGGCTGTCAATGCTTCCCTTGGCTTCGGCCCTACACCTCACACAAAATGGAACCCAGATCTCGTGCCTGTGTCCTCTTCGGCTACTCAACTATTCAAAGCGCCTATCTCTGCTTTGATCCTCAACGTCTAAAATCTTCGTCTCGCGTCATGTCACCTTCGATGATGATGTCTTCCCGTTCTCCACAATGTCTAACCCCGAGTCTCCCCCTGTACCCATTCCGGTCTCCCTAGAAGTACTTCCGCTGCCGCCACCAGTACCTGTCGTTGCTCCCACCAGCGATCCTTCACCGGACGCACTCCCGGCGCCACTGCCCGCGCCACCAGCGCCCCTTCCGGTACCGCCAGCGGCCCTTGCCGCCGCTACACCCATTATGCCGCCACCTGCATCCTCTCAGGGTGGTCATCATATGCAGACACGCAGCATAAATAACATCTTTATGCCCAACAAGAAGTTTGGTATGTCTGCTGTCACCTCTCCTGCTGTTACTGAACCTCAGACCCTGCCCAGTGCTATGTTTGATGACCGCTGGCGCGCTGCTATGTCATCAGATTTTGATGCTCTGCTATGGAATGGCACTTGGGATCTTGTCCAGCCTGATTCCTCGCAGAATGTTGTGGGTTGCAAGTGGGTTTATCGCATCAAACGCAAGCCTGACGGCACTGTGGATAAGTTCAAAGCCCGGCTTGTTGCAAAGGGCTTTCATCAGCGTCCAGGTGTGGATTTCCAAGAGACTTTCAGTCCGGTTGTTAAGCCAGCAACTGTGCGTTTGGTTCTCAGTATAGCTGTATCCAAGGGCTGGCCTCTTCGTCAAATGGATGTGAACAATGCCTTTTTCCACGGGAGGCTTACAGAGGATGTTTATATGGCACAACCACCGGGCTTTGTTGACAAAGTCAATCCATCTTATGTCTGTAAGTTACAGAAAGCTATTTATGGTCTCAAATAGGCACCCCGGGCATGGTACAGTGCGCTCCGCAAAATCCTTCTAACCATGGGTTTCGTCAACACTACCTCTGACATTTCGCTTTTCGTCTTTCAGCATTCTGGTATTACGGCCTATTTTTTGGTGTATGTTGATGATCTCATATTGACTAGTAATGATTCTGCTTTCTTGAACCGTGTGATTGGCTCTCTTGGGTCTCAGTTTTCTCTTAAAGACATGGGTGATCTAAGCTACTTTCTTGGTGTTGAAGTTCTGCGCAGCTCCAAGGGGTGTTTTCTTTCTCAGCGTAAATATGTTGTTGATCTTTTGACTCGTCATAAAATTTTGGAGTCAAATCCTGTTCAGACGCCAACAGCGGCATCAACTCGCCTTCATCTGGCCGACGGCTCGGCCCCTGCCGACGCATCCGCCTATCGACAGGCCCTTGGGGGCCTCCAGTATCTCTCCTTCACTCGTCCTGATATCTCCTTTGCTGTGATTAAACTCTCACAGTTCATGCATGCTCCTACTGTCACTCATTAGGGTGCAGTTAAGCGCCTATTCCGATATCTGAATAGGACGCGTGACTTTGGCGTCTGGCTGCGTCCTTCATCTGCTATACCTCTGCATTGTTTCTCTGATGCTGATTGGGGTGGAAACAGTGATGACGGCTCCTCAACTGGTGCCTATGTTGTTTTTCTAGGGCCAAATCCTATTTCACGGAGCTCCAAAAAGCAGCGTTCCGTTGCACGATCATCTACTGAGGCTGAGTATCGTGCCATTGCTTCTGCTGCCGCTGAAGTACGTTGGCTTCATTCCCTGCTGCGCGAGCTTCATGTCCCTCTTCCAGCTGCTCCTGTCATTTACAGTGACAACATTGGCGCCACTTATCTCTGTGCCAACCTTGTGTTTCATTCTCGCATGAAACACATCTCCATTGATTATCACTTTGTTCGTCAATTGGTCCAGAATGGGTCCCTTCGTGTTGCTCACGTATCCTCTGCTGATCAGCTTGCTGATGCTCTCACCATGCACTTATCTCGTCCTCGGCTTCTTCTGCTGATGTCCAAGATTGGCGTGTCCTCCGGCCCTCCATCTTGAGGGGGCGTATTAGGAAATATTGTAAATATGTTTTGTGGATCTTTTTATTATTGGTGGAATAATCTCTCATTAATTGTACAATCCTATAGTTGGTAGGTTTTAATTTCTCCGTACTCTATATATACTTTGATGAGCAATACAAGAAACTCACTTCTCCAAAACTCTCTACAAGAAACACCACGTACTTTTTGGTACATATGAACAGAGACGAATACAGTATTTTTATTTAAAGGTTGAACTCATAAAGCAAAAATTATACCATATAAATTGCCTAAAACTAGAGATTAAACCAGCATGCATGGAACTTAATATTAAATAAATAGTATTCTTGCTTTTCGAATGGAAAATCATGACAACATGTCTTCATAAACAATTTTGCATCTGTGTGATGCTATATTTTTCTTCAGTCAAAATGCTTTTGGACTCCAACATTGGATACAGGGACATGGATTAAAAAACGACATTCATAATATAGTTTGTAATTTCCATGATCTTTCCTTTCGAATTATTTCCTTTTGAATGAAAATCATTAGCGTTTATACTATCAATAATTTGTAGTTAGAGTTAGAGGCGGAGATAGGATTTTAAGCTTATGAGTTTAGAATTTTAATTGTTTTAAGTTAGTGAATTATAAATTAATAATTTATACATATTCAATAAATTTTTTAAAATAAATACAAAGATTGAATTAATATATTAGATTCGGATAAACCTGCTTCCGGCACTCTAGCTCCGCCACCGGTCGGAGTTGTCACCAGTTATCATGAATCAAAAAGGCTTATTCAGAGTCGGCACACATGGACAGACACGCGTGAATCTCTAATCTCTATGTTGGTTTTCTTCTTTGTATTCTTTTAATAATAAAGAATATGAATAAAAAAGTACAATACTTCAAAAGATTGATATGGTTGGGTTTGACTATAGGTCTATGATGACCCTATTCTCTTGCAATTTTTGTAATGCTATTAATGCTGTTACCAGGGGAATTTGAACTGGGGCAGGTTCATTCCTGCGGCCTACCTTCTTCTTTGTTCATTTTGTACTATTTTGTTCATTATTTCTGCTTTTAACAAAATAAAAAGTTAAAATAATCTTACTATGAGTATTTAGTATTACAATGATAGGGATGCAAATGGAGCGTAATGGTTGTAATCTTATTAAGCTTTGTGATTCACATTCTAAGACGTTATATCCACACACAAAAATTACTCATCCTAACTTTGATAATTTGAAAATATACCCAAATTTTAGTAAAGTATAGATTTTAGATTACTCTCATATTATATTTGCTTGGTGAACATAACAACATAACCTTTTATGGCCAAATTTAGAGAAAATGCGGTTTACCAAACATTCTTATTATGTAGTTTTATGAAGAAACCTAAAAACATTTTACTAGTTGAAATTATCTGCTTCTTCAGTAAGAAAGGCTACAAACTTTAGCCTGTGTTTTCTTTTCTTTTTGTCTCTTCACGCAAACTCTTTTGGCTTTTTATAGCAAAAAGATGCTCAGTTTTCCGAACTTTGATAAATAAATGAATAAGTAAACTCAGCGAGCAATAAAACAAAAAACAAAAAACAAAACAAAAAAAATTAAGTTATTTTAATTTTAACAGCTTGGCAAAAAAAAAAAATGAATAAGGAGAAACAACGTGTATTCATGAACTAAGCAGGCTAGCTTCCTGCATGCCTTTTTCTTTAAATTAACTTCATTTTCCCATTTCGTAGTTCGTACTCACTTCCAGTTTCATTCAATTCATTTTCCTCTTTTTTAAACTTCGAAAGATCAGTCTGTAAATTCATTGGTTTCACCCCTCAGGTTCTTGTTATTCATTTTATGTTTTCATTTCTATCCTCGTGAAGAAGTAGCATGCATACGATACATACTTGAAATTTTTATGCTTGCACCAGTTTTGCTGTGCAATCGTATTCTCGGTTCTCATTTTTTTTAAACGTGAAATCTTTCTATTTTTTTATTATTTTTAGGCGCATTAGCTAACGAGTTTTGCTCGAAAAGTGATCAAAATCTGGGAGTCATGGCTGAAGGTGGCAATGTAGCTTGTACTGAGAGGAAATGGAAGATACCACTCTTTGTTTTCTTTGAAGATATTAGGTACGTACCTTTTTAGAAATGTTTATTTATTTATTTATTTATTTTGGTTACTTTGCTAGATATTCAATTTGCTCAAGGATATCGGATAATGGAGTATCGCTCTTATCACTTATATAATTTTTTTGGTGTCCAGGCATGTGTTTAAATTCGACGATCTTGGCATGGAAATCCTAAGTATTGCGTTCCCTGCAGCGCTAGCATTAGCTGCTGATCCCATTGCTTCTCTCATTGATACTGCATTCATTGGTCATTTAGGTATATACGTAATCTTAATCAATATCTCCCATATTTTTGCTGGATTCTTGTAAAAATATATGTGAATGCAAGCAAATAGGATTTTGGCATTCAAAAGCTTTACTTGAAAAAAAAAAACGTGTTAAATACAAGTAGTTCAAGCCGAGGAAGACTCTATTTTGTCCATCATTGCAGAAAAATTACGTCTTTTACATCAAATACAAATGCATAATATATCTGCAATGCTTTTTGTTATTGATTAGTTTTCCACTTAGCATCAAAGGTGGTTTGCTTTTTTCTATTTTATCTTTTTGCTTCCTTATAACAAAATTTTCTTTTATAACACAACTCTTTGAATGCTGCTGGTATCTCATTAAAAAAAAAAAAATTGCTCCAACTAAATCTTGGCTTTTCATCTCAGGTTCGGTGGAAATCGCCGCAGTAGGTGTATCAATAGCCATATTCAATCAAGCCTCTAAAGTCACAATATTCCCTTTAGTTAACATAACAACTTCTTTTGTTGCTGAGGAAGACACTGTTAGAAGAATTAACGAAAAAGCAGCAATCGCTGACTTAGAGAAAGGTTCAGAAGAGAAGAATGATACAAAACTGCCAATAACTGATGATACCGACCATGAGAAGCTGGAAAAATGTGCATCCACAAATGTTGAAACTAAAGAGTCCGCACCATCACCAGCACCAGCAGCAGGTATACCTTATGTGTTTAACTTTTGCCCTATCAGCTCACCGAAAAGATAACTAATGAAAAGGTCATGTCAGATATATATATATAAGCTCAGAGATTTTAATTTACCGGCCTGAACTGATTGTTTACCTATACAGAATTCAAGACAACAGCATGCAAGTCTTCTGATAATCAAAGTAAAGGCAAAGTCAAACGTGTGAAGCGACATATTCCATCTGCTTCAACTGCAATTCTTATGGGCTGTATTCTTGGCCTTTTGCAAACAATCTTCCTTATATTTCTCGCAAAACCAATTCTAAGCTTAATGGGTGTGAAATCTGTAAGTATTAACAATCAATCATCATCACTTTACATTATAGCATAGAAGTTGTGACCCATATCAGCAAGAAAAGAATTGTGTGACCATCTCATCTGAACGCTTTAGATGTCAGAGAGAACACAATTTATTTACTTAATTATATTATGTCTCAATATTGTGCACGTTGGTTTCTAGCTCCTTGATCAAATCCAGTATCATATCTCTAGAAAGAGTAACTTGTTCTTATCTCACCAAATTATACAGGGATCTGCTATGCTTTCCCCAGCAAAGAAGTATTTAACACTGAGAGCACTTGGTGCTCCTGCAGTCCTCCTTTCTCTGGCTATGCAAGGAGTTTTCCGTGGTTTTAAGGATACAAGAACTCCTTTATATGCTACTGGTAATTAGTTGCAGTTATTTCGTTGCCTCTTTTTATGTATTACAATATTTTTTTTGCCATTGAACCGATAGCTACCTGAACTACACCAAAGGAAAGATAAGATAATCGATCCAACTCTTATTGTTATTTTTTTTGTGGTCTATCAGTTGCTGGAGATTTGACAAATATAGTTTTGGACCCGATCTTTATTTTTGTTTTCCGTTGGGGTGTTAGTGGTGCTGCGATTGCTCATGTTCTTTCTCAGTAAGTCCTTTTATCAGAAACTATTTAATAGACATTGTCATTTACACAGCTTCTAATATCAAATTGTTATGGTTCATTTAGGTACTTGATATCAATTATTCTGCTATGCAAACTGATGACAGAAGTCGAGTTATTACCTCCTAGCGCGAAAGATCTGCAGTTCAGCAAATTTCTTAAGAATGGTAAGTAAATTAGTGTGTACACTAATTAAAGCAAGTCCTAGCTGCTCATTTGTTCGCTTATAGATACTCTATACGAGACAGGATATATAGGGCTATCAATTACTAATTCTCAAATGTAGATACATATGTATCCCTTAAGATACTGAAAAGACCACCATTATTAGTATCAAATCAATAATAACCCACACAATCCTTTAAAGCTGCACGAGCATCGCATACATTAAGCTGCTGAACTTTTCTTTTGTTTGCAATTGCAGGATTTTGGTTACTAGCAAGGGTGATAGCTGTCACATTTTGTGTGACTTTGGCTGCGTCATTGGCTGCACGACTAGGCGCAACACGGATGGCTGCATTTCAAGTGTGCTTACAGATTTGGTTAACATCATCCCTACTTGCTGATGGATTGGCTGTTGCAGGACAGGTAAAACACCACCCATGCAAATTTTTTCCAACAACGTCACTATTAGCAATGAAACAAGTATGTTTACAAGATATGGTAACATCAATAAATAATAAAACATCCTTTCTGATTATATTATCGCGATATCTTCTTTTTTAGGCAATCCTTGCTAGTTCTTTTGCTGAGAAAGACTACCAGAAAGCGAAGGCTGCAGGAGTTCGAGTCCTACAGGTTATATTTAATAAGTAGTAATCTCGAATCAACTTTCAAACTGTATTCCTGCCAATACTGATAGAGTTTTCAATATGCAGATGGGATTTGTGTTGGGATTGGGACTTGCTTTGGTTGTTGGTATTGGTCTATATTTTGGTTCAGGAGTCTTTTCAAAGGACAAAAATGTTATCCGTCTCATAATCATTTCCATCCCGGTATACATTCAATAAATAGTAGTACTATATGTTTGTTTCAATTTGTTCTTTTGTTTCACAATCTTTAACTGTTCTTTTTACCTTGTGCTCCTTCGCCAGTTTGTCGCTGGTACACAACCAATCAACTCATTGGCGTTTGTTTTAGACGGTGTCAACTTTGGAGCAAATGATTTTGCATACTCTGCATATTCCATGGTTAGCTTATACAGCTACTAGTAATATCTATTAATCTATATTGGAGCAAAAAGAGTCGAATGACTTTGAAATTATTCAGCAAACCAGTAATATATCTTCTTTTTTGTAGGTTTTGGTTGGTGCACTAACAGTAACATGTGAGTTTGTCCTTTCCAAAAGCAATGGCTACATTGGAATATGGATTGCTTTAACCATATTCATGGCCCTGCGTACCATTGCCGGTTTATGGAGGTATTTTATCATCTCTCTGCTACATAAGAATTTTTTTCTTGATTAAGTGACGACGTAACCACAACAACTACTACTACGACGATGCCTTAATTCCAAGCAAATTGAGATCGTCTATATGAAATCGTTGCATAATGTGCACCTTTCATTAACATTTTTTGCTTCTATTTGGTCAACTTTTACAGGATGGGGACAGGAACAGGACCCTGGCGTTTCCTGCGGATTCCATCATCGTCACCAGAAGCCAAGTCATAGAGTTCCTAGCACTTCTGTGGCTATTTATATCATACATTTTCCATCTTTCATTTCCTTTGTTCTTCTCCCTTTTTTCTGTTGCTTTTGGTTTTCTTGGTGATGCGTATAGGGTGGAAATTGTACACACTTTCTACTCATATGTTTGTATAATAGTCTGACTTCAATGTCATTATCATAAGATTTTGTAGCTATATGCAGATATATACATCTTTGCATACGTAAAAATTAATTGCTTTTATATTACCTAGTGCCATGTCTTCATGACATAATGTTGTACGATTAGGCCACAGATTTTGGATTTTTATGACTTTCTAATTCGTGGCTGGATCTAATAAATTATAGAATTCTCCTGGTGCTATTGTTGGATAAATTTGAGTTTATTCTAAAACTTCTTTTGTACTTGTTTGTCTAGAAGGATAATTTTAGCTAGAAAGGACTCTAGAATTATTTTTTGTTATCTTTTGACGAGAGGTCTATTTTTGTGCGTGCTATATTTATGCTGTCATATAGCAGGGCAATTTGGAGCTGAGGCAGGCTCATTCGGCTAGGATTGAGATCTCTCCGGTAGGGGTGTGCATTCGAATCGGTTTATCGATAAATCGAATTGATAATTTGTTATTGAAATCGAAAAAATCAAAATCGAAAAACTCGAAACCTTATTGAAACGACAACGATAAGCATATGTAAAAATCGATAATCGATAAGTAGTTATCGATAAGGGTTAAAATTGAATCGATAAATCGAATGCACACCCCTAGACTGTAGACATTTGTAAAATAAGTAATTACCTGTTTGTGTAGATTAATATAACATACAAAATGTATATATATTCCGCTTACTATTTTGAAAGCGGCTATACAATATCATTTTCCCTAATCTATAGCCTTTCCTTTACCCTAAGTCCCTTACCCTACTATTATCTCTACCACATTTAAGGAATGATAAAGATCAAGGGAATGAAGTTCAAATTAATGGAACACAAAATTAGCCGTGATGATGTATTTTGTTTTGTTTTATTTTTTTATACTGTTGGAGTGTTGGTGGCATACATTTGGTCCCTTACTATAGTTTTGTTGCATGTACTTGTTGATACAATTTTTATGTTATAAATGGTATTCGTCCTATTTTAGTTTCTTATTGTCCATAAAAATTAGGCGCGTTTATAGAGATATACTTTCCGTGGAATCCCGCAATTTTTTTTTAGTCGATAACCGAATCGATAAGCTCCCAAAATCGATAAATCGAAATCGAAAAAATCGTAACCTTATTGAAACGATAACGATAAGCATATGTACAAATCGATAATCGATAAATAATTAACGATAAGGATCAAAATCGAATCGATAAATCGAATGCACACCCCTACTCTACGTAAACTTTTGTCTAGCTTTTCTCGATAGGGCTTTAGATTGTTGCCACGTGTACTGACAAATTTTAATATGGTTTTGATTTATTTAACTCACTGAAGGACTAACTAGCGTATAAACACCTACCATCCCTTGCATCATTACCATTGTGTGTCCCCCAGCATCTTCTTTTCATTCTGTTACAGGTACGCATCAAAATTTCGCTATCGCATAAAAATGTAGTAGTATACTAATAAGATAAGAAATGGGTTTATACAACTATGCTTATAACCTAATCTCTAAGTGTCATATATCAACTTGTATCATCACGTAGTCAACAAAGAATCAATTTATTGCGTTTCAATGGCTTTTACTCACCATATGCACTCCCAAGTAAGTTCACAATAGAGTACAGACCATGCTTACCAAATGATCATCGCTGAATAAGTTATTTAGTTGCGAAATTTTGATTTGCAACTTGAACTTGTGAATTTATATTATATGTAGACAGATATTGCTTACAATTTAGTAATAAATTTCCCTATGTTCTGGAAAGAGGTAGATTTATTGGGTGTGTCATTTTAGTTTTAGTAACTTTACTAGAATATGATACTCCCTCCGTTTCAGTTTATATAAACATATTTTTTTTATTTATTCCAAGAAGAATGAACTATTTCTAAATTTGAAAGTTTTTATTTTTTCTTAAACATCATGTCTATTCAAACGTGTTCACATAATTAGAATGGAGGGAGTACTAGCTTCTTAATAACGAAATACAATAATGTTTCTTCTGGAATGAAAGGACGAAGTTGGGGGACATGCAATGGCACTGATGACGTGGATGCTGTCTAGTTAACCCACGTTTTATACTCTAGTTAATCCTCGAGTAAGTTAAATAAATCAACACCATTAAGTTTTTTAGTACACTTGACAATCATCTAAAGCCCTATCGAGAAAAACTGGACAAAATTTTACTGGAGGGATCTCAAACCGGCTAATTCGGCGCTGGGATTATACCTAGACAAATCTAATTTGCTAATCGTGCTGGCATGTAATGGTAGCACAAAATTTAGTCCCCCCTCCCAACATCCCCCCAAAATCACGCTCAAGCATTTTGGGAGTGTTGCTAACACAACTTCAAAAACCAGGCAACACTGAAATGTATTTAGCACTACCTTGTCCTGTAATCCTAGGTCATCTACCAACCACAAACCGTATTGTCTCACTCTAGAGGCTTGTTCAGGTTTTGAAAGTTGTGGGTGCACTTTTGAATTTAGTCAAAATCTGCTCTATATATACATGGTGCTATTATTATTATATTTCAGCTTTGTTAGTTATCACCATCTCATCTCCTTGTGCCGAGAGTTCAGAAATAGTCTTTCTACCCCCAGGGTAGGGATATTGTCTGCGTATATACTATTTTACTTAGACCCCACATCTGAAATTATTTGTTGTTGCTGATGTTGTTAGTTATCAATGTAGCAGAAAACATAAGTTGCTCATAGTGATATTTATCTTATAAGCGAGCCGTAATTGCCATGACATCTTTGTTTACCCGTGAAATGATACCATTGACTTTGCTACGTGGTTTATAGACAAGCGAACTGATTCGATAAAAAATAATAAATAAAGAAGATTAAGAATAAGACTTAGCAATTAAAATCGAAGAAATTAACGAGCCTGATTCCGGGAGCAATGCCTCAGAGTAAAGAAATCAAACAGTGCAAAGAGCATATAAAGTTAGTTTATTTAGCTTCACAATGGAATATAGCATAAGTTTTGCCAAAGATTTCACATCGTACAATGGTTGTTAAGTCTATTATTTATAGTTATACCTAGGAAAACAAGATCCTAGGATTAACCCATTATTAAATAACAAATAAAAAGTCGTTGATAAATATGGAACGGCCGGCCATCAATGAAAAGTTTCTCTACAACGGCTGTCTATTTAATGCTAGGGAATATTCTTCATCAAATGTCATCCGATGACAAACGCCGGATCCGTTCACGACGATTGTGCTCCCTTCGGGGTTTATCCGATACCAATTGCAGTTTTTGTTCCCGATATTGGTTCCCACTTTGTTTCTCTTATGCCTTTTTCTAGTTCCACGTGTCGCACTACTATTCGATCATTTAATATAAACCAATTTTATCCTATACGGACAGTCCCCTGCTTTTTGGTAGCACATCCTAGTGTCACCGGGAAGTTGGTGAAGATTCCTTTCATGGCGGAAAGTCTTCTGAATTGTCTTTGAAGCTTGAAGGACCCACACCTTCTCGTATTTAATACCCTGAACAACTGTTTTCCCACGATTTAGCAATAATTTTGTCGATTCTTGATGCAATAATAACCACAATTTTCGCCGTCTTTACCTATACTTATGCTTACCATCTTACCTCTTTCACTAACAAAATTTTCATAACATTCTTACCTTCTTTGCACTTAACCTTCCACTGCTTTCACCTCTCTCCGATTTGTTTCAAAAAACTCCATCATCTTCTTACTTTTATGGCTTCTTTTACCAAGTATTTTGAGAGTTCTGGTCTTTTCTTAGATGGGGGCCATAGAGAAGCAAATATAAATAAGTTGTTGTCAATGTTGATCCTCCCACGATAGGTGCCATCATACCCAAACACTTGAGAGGACTTTCAAGAGAAGTTTCCCTCTGTGCATCCATATACTTAAGTTGTTAGCAGGCACCCTTCCTTTATTCACCCCTTCCAGTATTCCTACTGTGAATGTCATGACCCTAGTTCACCAATCTGAACCTGTCATGACAGCACCCAGTCTTCGCGACCAGGTAAGCCTGACACTTTGCGGAAATTCAACAGTCCTTACAAAAAACGATAAATAAAACGTGAATAGCATAAGAAAGTGCATAGGGTGCCTCCTAGCACATACACTTTGACTCAAAATAATGTAAAACCTCCAAAACCCGAAAACCCACGGGCAACATAGGCTAAGAGTAAAATATAACATACGGCTCCAACATCCAGGAGTGTCTACAACAAGTGAGTACATGAATGAAACTACTAGCTAAAGGTAGAATAGAAGGAGACTCTTCGGCTCTGCGGACGCGGCAGATGCATGCCTAAAATCTCCAAATGTAGCTCCGAGATCACTAATAGCGCGCCGACCAGTAGTACCTTGATTTGCACAACAAATGTGTGCAAAAGAGTAGCATGAGTACACCACAGCAGTACTTAGTAAGTGCCAAGCCTAACCTTGGTGGAGTATTGACGAGGAAGGTTGAGGCCCTACTGAGACGAACATAAGAAATAATGTAAGCATAAATAAATAGTTGATAATGAAGTAAATCCCGAATATCTAGCAAGATAGTAATTAAAACACAAGAAAATCACTCAAAAGTCAGGATTCCACATGTAGCTCCGGCAATTGAACCCGCAGTACATTTGTACCAATATCGGAGGATCTCCTGGGAATCGAACCCATAGTCTATCTTATCAATAACAAAGGATCTCCGAGAATTGAACCCGCAGTCGTTCATACCAATAACAGAGGATCTCCGGGAATTGGACCCACAGTCCATCGTATCAACATCAGAGGATCTCTCGGGAATCGAACTCGTAGTCCATCATGTCAATATCAGAGGATCTCCCAAGAATTGAACATGTAGTCCATGATGTCAATATCAGAGGATCTCCCGGGAATTGAACCCATAACCCATCATGTCAATATCAATGGATCTCCCGGGAATTGAACCTGTAGTCCGACAATAACAACAACAACAACAACTACCCAGTATATTCCCACCAGGTGGGGTCTGGGGAGGGTAATATGTAGACGAGCCTTACCCCTACCCGAAAGGGTAGAAAGGCTGTTTCCATTCGACCCTCGGCGCATAGGATAAAATGAAAAGCTGCATTAAAACAAAAACAAAAACAAAAACAAAAACAAAAACAAAGACAAAATTAGAAACAAAAAAAAGACAAAACAAAACAATAGAGCATTATTAAATCCCGCAGAAATAACGTAAATAATTATGTAAACATAAGAAACATAAATACAGTCGCATGCAATAATAACAAACCGTAACTACCATACTAACAACCATAAAGGGGACATAAGCTAAAACACTAATCATCTATGGGTGACCCTGCTATCCCACACCCAACCCCGGGTGAGGCGTACGAAGAACTCTATGAGCCCCTAGCCTACAACCCTGATTCTAGACCTCCAGACTCCCCTATCAAGGGTCATGTCCTCGGAAACCTGCATTCTAGTCATGTCCTGTAGTCCAGCATACCAATAATGGAGGATCTCCCAGGAATTGAACCCGTAGTCCCAAAAGTAAATACACCACCCCAAATCAATATCTAACGGAAAGGAAGCCAAATCCGAACAACAAGTAAAGTCGAGAATCTAACATGCTTCATAAGAAAGACAAATATGGCAATTTAGTCAAATAGAGAAAATAAATTACTAACATGCTTTCTAAGTCAATACAAGTGAAGTTTCATTTTTAACAATTAAATATGGGAAGAAAACACAATCTAAATAAGCTAAGTAAGGTAAATTTCCAACAACTAGCACAAGTACACGCCCGTCACCTCGCGCACAAGGCTTTTAAACAATGACAAATATATCCTAAGGGGAGAGTCCCCCACACAAGTTTAGACAAGCCACTTACCTCGAATTGGTACAAAATCGCTAAGAAACAATGCCCTTCCCATGAGTATCCAACTCCGAGTGGCCCAAATCTATTCAAACCAATTACATATTGTAAATAACATCGCAAGTAACTAACTACACTGTTAAAATTAAAGCTAAGGCACGAACATAGGCAAAATAACCAAAATGCCTCTCAGGCCAACATCTTGGAATCGAATAATTTTTACATTTTCAGAAACCTCATACTTTCACGTGTCTAACCATATAAAAATCTCCCAAATCGAAGGTCAAATACCCCTTAAAATCATCAAAGTTAGGTTTAAGAACTTTACCCCAATTTTCATTTAAAATCCGAAATTAAAGCTTGAATTCGAAATTAGATTAGCGGGTAATAATCATAAAGGAGTAAGAATTTTCCTCTGAAAATCCCTCGAAAAATCTCCCAAAAGTGAGCTCTCTAGCTTGAGTTTGATAAAAAATGGAAGAACTCTCTTTTTTGAAAAGTTTATAACTGCCCAGGCATTTGTTCAATGCGATCACATAAGGAGTGATGCGATCGCGTAGAGTAAAAATTGAAGGCCTGGAAAATGACTTATGCGAACGCATATGAGGTCATGCGATCGCAGAGAAGGGGGAGGTGAAGCTATGCGATCGCGGACTGGGCTATGTGATCGCATAGAAGGATTTTGGCCCTGAGGTCCAGCTCCTAATTTCTACTATGCGAACACATGAAGAGCAGTGCGATCGCGGAGAAGGAGAAAGGTGAACTATGCAATCGCATACAATGACCTGCAATCGCATTGAAGGAAAAAAGGCCCCTCACCAACTGCACTATGCAATCGCATGGGTGGGTTGCGATCACATAGAAGAAAGGTCTGCAACAGATATAGCAGCAAATATGCAATTGTTCTTCAACACAAAATGCCCCGTTGGGCATCCGAAACACACCCAAGGCCCCCGAAACCTCATCCAAACCTACGAACACATCCCACAACATCAACAAAACTTGTACCAATCCTGAAACCACCTAATAAAACGCCGGAAACTCGAATTAATCAATGATTTGCACTTAAAAACTTCAAAACTTAACCAAACTCGCTTTCGATTAAAAACCTAACCAAAACACGTCCGATTGACCTAAAATTTTGCACGCACGTCCCAAATGACATGATGGTGCTACCACAACTTTTGGAATCCCGTTCCGACCCTCGAAATCAAAAATTTACTATCGGGCCGGAAACTTCAAAATTCTAACTTTCGGCATTTCTAGCCTAAATGAGCTAAAGACATCCAAAATACATTCCGAACACGCTCCCAGCCCCGGAATCATCTAACAGAGATAACGGAACCATCGGAATGGACCAAAATACATTCCGAACACGCTCCCAGCCCCGGAATCATCTAACAGAGATAACGGAACCATCGGATTTCCATTCCGAGGTTGTCTTGACCTTGTTATGATTTCCGACAATTTTCCAACACTTAAGCTCTCATTTAGGGACTAACTGTCCCAAACCACTCCGAATTCTATTACCGAACATCTGGCAAAACAAAATAGCATAAATGAACTTAGGGGAAGTAGTTAATGGGGGAACGGGGCATAAATTCTAAAGACGACCGGCTGGGTCATCACATCGTCCTACACTTAAACATTCGTTCGTCCTCGAACAAGCATAGAGAACATGACTGAAGTAGCCAAAAGATCAGGGTATCGTCTGCGCATATCTCACTCGGTATCCCAAGTCGCCTCCTTGGACGGCTGATCCTGCCACTGAACCTTTACTGAAGCTATATCCTTTGACCTAAGCCTTCGGACCTGCCTGTCTAATATTTCCACCGTCAATATAGGACAAGTCATTGTCCAATTGGACTAAGGTGAACTCCAACACGTGAGACAGGTCACCATGATACCTCCAAAGCATCAAAACACGAAATACTGGATGAACCCCAGCCAAACTGGGAGGTAAGGCAAGCTCATAAGCAATCTTTCCAATCTGCCTCAAAATCTCAAATGGGCCAATGAACCTCGGGCTCAAATTCCGTTTCTTATCAAACCTCATGACGCCTTTCATAAGCAAGATGCAAAGCAAAACCTGTTCACCAACCATAAAGGATACATCACGAACATTCCGGTCCGCATAACTCTTCTGTCTGGACTGGGCTGCACGGAGTCTATCCTAAATCACTTTAACCTTCTCAACCGCATGCTGAACCAAATCAGTGCCCAATAACCTGGCCTCGCCCGGCTTGAACCAACCCACCGGGGATCTGCATCTCCTACCACAGAAGTCCTCATAAGGTGCCATCTGAATACTGGACTGATAACTGTTGTTGTACGCAAACTCAGCCAGCGGCATGAATTGATCCCAAGACCCTCTAAACTAAATCGTGAACGCACAGAGCATATCCTCAAGAATCTCAATAGTGCGCTTGGACTGTCCATCCATCTGATGGTGAAAAGTTGTACTCATGGTCACCCGAATACCTAACTCATGCTGAACGGCTCTCTAGAACCGTGATGTAAACACTGAACCCCTGTCTGAGATGATAGAAACTGGAATGCCATGTAGACGGACAATCTCCCTGATATAAATCCCTGCTAACTGCTCTGCTGAGTAAGAAGTGCACACTGGAATGAAATGAGTGGACTTGGTCAGCCGATCCAGAACAACCCAAATAGAATCAAACTTCCTCGCTGTTAGAGGGAGACCAGTCACCAAGTCCATAGTGATATTCTCCCATTTCCACTCCGGAATCTCTATCTGCTGGAGTAACCCTCCCGGTGTCTGATGCTCATCCTTCACGTGCTGATAGTTGAGACATCTAGCTACAAACTCTACTATGTCCTTCTTCATCCGCCTCCACCAGTAATGCTGCCTCAGATCCTGATACATCTTCGCTGCACCCAGGTAGATGGAGTACCGCGATCTATGGGCTTAAGTTAATATCTACTCTAGAATATCATCAACATCAGGCATACAGATCCGCCCATGCATCCTCAACACCCCATCATCTCCAATAGTCACATCCTTAGCGTCGCCCTATAGAACTGTGTCCCTGAGGACAAGCAAATAAGTGTCATACTGCCACTCCCTGATATGATCAAACAATGAAGACCGAGAAACCACATAGGCTATATCTCGACTGGGCTCCGAAAGGTCCAATCTCACGAATTGACTGGCTAAGGCTTGGACATCCATCGCCATAGGTCTCTCTGAAGTTGGTAAATATGCCAAACTCTCTGCTCGACGACTCAAGGCATCAGCTACCACATTGGCCTTGTCTGGGTGATAAAGTATAGTAATATCATAGTCCTTCAGTAGCTCCAATCATCTTCTCTGGCGCAAGTTCATGTCCTTTTGCTTGAACAAGTGCTGCAAACTCCAATGATCCGTGTAAATCTTACAAGGCACGCCGTACAAATAATTACGCCAGATCTTCAAGGCGTGAATAATAACAACTAACTCAAGGTCATGGACACGGTAGTTCTTGACATGAACCTTCAACTATATGGACACGTAGGCAATCACCCTACCATCCTGCATCAATACCGCTCCAAGTCCAACTCGTGAGGCATCACAATATACTGTATAGGACCGTGAACCATTAGGCAAAATAATAATAGGGGCTGAAGTCAAAGCCGCCTTGAGATTTTGGAAGCTCGCCCTTACACTCGTCCAACCACTGAAAAGGAGCACTCTTCTAGGTCAATCTAGTCATAGGGGCTACAATCGACGAGAACCCCTCAATAAAACGATGGTAATACCCCGCCAGGAAAAGGAAACTGCGGATCTCTGTAGCTGAGGAGGGCCTGGGCCAACTCTTCACGGCCTCCACCTTCTTCAAATCCACCCCAATGCCCTTACTCAATACCAAATGGCCTAGGAATGCCACAGAACTCAACCAAAACTCACATTTTGAGAACCTTGCACATAATGTTTTTTCCCTCAGAGTCTGAAGCACTGTCCTCAGGTGCTGCTCATGATCTTCCCAGATCCGGGTGTATACAAGAATATCATCTATGAAAACACTGACAAATGAGTCGAGATAGGGCCTGCATACATTGCGCATCAAATGCATAAAATTTGCTGGGGCGTTGGTCAGCCCAAATGACATGACAAGAAACTCGTAATGACCATACCGAGTCCTGAAAGCAGTCTTCGGGATATCTTGCTCCCGAATCTTTAGTTGGTGATAACCTGAGCGCAAATCGATCTTACAAAACATATGTGCGTCTTGAAGCTGGTCGAATAGATCATCAATACGAGGCAAAAGATATCAGTTCTTCACTGTAACTTTGTTCAACTAAAGATAATCGATACACATGCGCGTAGAACCATACTTTTTCTTTACAAACAAGATAGGAGCACCCCATGGTGAAAAACTGGGTTGAATAAAACCCTTATCAAGCAATTCCTGTAACTGATCCTTCAACTCCTTAAACTCAGGAGGAGCCATACGGCAAGGAGGAATAGATATGGGCTGAGTGCCTGGCAACAAATCAATACCAAAATCAATGTCGCGATCGGATGGAATGCCCGAAAGATCATCTGGAAACACATCGGGGAAATCTCGTACTACTAGAACATAGGCAACAAAAGGGATATCAGCACTGACATCTCGCACATGGGCTAAATACGCGGCGCACCCCCTTTCAACCATACATTGAGCTTTAAGAAAGGATATAATTCTATTGGGAGTGTGATCAAAAGTACCACTCCACTCAATATGAGGAATACCTGGCATAGCCAGCATCACGGTGTTAGCGTGACAATCAAGAATAGCATAATGGGGCGACAACGAGTCCATGCCCAAGATAATATCAAAATCAACTATATCAAGTAATAAAATATATGCCCTAGTCTCAAAACCACGAATAGTAACAAAACATGACCGATATACGCGGTCCACGACAATGGAATGTCCCACAGCAGTCGAAACATAAACATGAGAGCTCAAGGTCTCTCGCCCAAATGCGGAGCAAAATAAGATGACACATAAGAATAAGTAGAGCCTGGATCGAATAAAACTGATACCTCTCTTTGACTAACAAAAATAATAAATATGATAACAGAATCAGAGGCGACAACCTCGGCACGATCAAGAATGGCATAAAATATAGCTCGGACCCTACCCCGAGGGCGACCTCTATCTCCACGATCACGCCCCTGGCTGGCTGGGCAGGTCGGGTGGCAGCTGGAGCTGGAATAATGGCCTGCTAACTCTGTGGAGCATACTACGGTTATGGAGTCTGAGAAGGCAAACCCCTCCCACGTCTGGGGCACTCGCTAACCAAGTGGAGGGTATCCCTGCACTCAAAACAAGCTTTGGGAGGGCGTTGTGGCTGTGACTGACTCGCCCCACCCTTGTTAGACTGACCTCTGGAGGTACCCTGCGTAGGAGATGCATTAGAAACCGGAGGTGCATAATAAGGTTCCTAAAACCTGGGATGAGCTTGAGTACTACTGGATGAAGGAAGAGCTGAGTGAACTGGGCGACCCGTATAGCCCCTACCATGATGTCCCGCTCCTGAAGTACCGGTACCAGAGAAATGACATGAATTCGAGACCTCTTGGCCTCATTCTCCTCCCGCTGTCTGGCATGCATACCCTCTATCCTCCTGGCTATACTCACCACCTGCTGATAGGGTATATCCATCTCCAACTCTCGCGTCATGCCAGACCTGATGGAAGGAATAACACCCTCTATAAACCTGTGAACCCGCTCACGAATAGTACTCACAAAAGAAGGCGCATGGCTGGCCAACCTAGTGTAACAGATGGCATATTCATAGACAGTAATAGGGCCCTGGCTCAAGCGCTTAAACTCCACGCACCATGCATCACAGAGGCTCTGGGGAAGAAACTTCCTCTGAAACATATCTAAATATTGAGTCCAAGTTAGGGAGGCAGCCTCGTCCGGACTGCCTAGATCAAAGCTGCGCCACCAGTCATAGGTAGCTCCCGGAAGTTGGAAAGCTACAAAGGAAACCCCAATCGAAGAACTAAATCCTATGGTGCAAAAAATGCGGTGACAATCCTCAAAAAACCCCAAAGCATCGTCTGTAGCTAGTCCGCTAATAATAGGAGGGTCATACTTCTTGAACAACTCCAATCTGCATTGCTCATCATCCGAAGAAGGTGCCACATCCCCGGGCTGAACCGGCAACGTAGGCTGGACAGGAATAATATCTGGAATCGTCCTCATGTGCACCCTCTGCTCTAGATTGCGGTCTGCGGGAGTCAGGGCTCCTCCCTTGGCCTGGGAGATATCTGTAGGAGGTGGAAGCAACCCTACATGTGACAACGTGGTATACATGCTCATAAACTGTCAATGCCTCTTGAACAACTGCAATAGTGGTGGCTATGAGCGTCTATGGTGCCTGAGTCCTGACTGGGTCCACTGGTTGCACCTCGGCGGCTGCTCGCGCAGGTGCTCTGGCTGCACCCCGTGCACGTCCACGACCCCTGCTTCGGCCCCTAGGGGGTGCGGGTGTCTGATAGACCCGGTGTTAGGATTTATGCCCATCACTAGAGGGGGGGTGAATAGTGAGGCACGAGAATGTCGATAAATTTTGCGGAATTAAAATTGCAGGAGTAAAGTAAGTGCAGTAATTAAAATAGTAAGGAGAGGACACACCGAATTTATACTGGTCCACCACAACGTGTGGTTAGTCCAGTCTCACGAGAGACTCTCTCGAGTTTACACTAACTCCGTTAAGCTTACGGGTGCCTAACAAACCGTTACACTTGCTCATAGACGTACGCTCTACAAGACTTCAACTTGCTCGAGGATACCTCACCTCAAGACTTCACCTTGCTGGTGGATACCACACCACAAGACTTCACACACTAAGATTGAAGGTACTTAGCAAACCCAACGCTCAATGAGAATGTATGGTCTCCTCAAGAACCTTTCTCTTTTACAACAAGAACTCTCTATGAAGAGTAGATAAAGAGATACAATATAAGCTCTATGAACAACACAAAGTTGTCTCTCAAATGGCTCAACAAAAGCTCTAAATATGATGTAGAAATGTTATCAAATATGTGCAAGAATAATGAGAGATCTTGTTCATGTGAAATGAGTCCCAAAGACCTCTATTTATAGGTGGTAGAGGTTGTATGTCCGTTGCTTAATAGGCAATCAATAATGCTGATTTTATGCCAAGATAATCGATTATATACTTTACATAATCGATTATCTTCTCAACGTTCATAAAACTGAACGTTGGAAGGCAACGGTCAGTGAATAATCGATTATTCTCTAGAGGATAATCGATTATTTACCTTCTCTGGAATTTCCAGCTTAAGCTGGAAAAAACAGATAATCGATTATCCTCATAGTGATAATCGATTATGCAGCCATGCTGGAATTTCCAATTTTGGCTGGAAACACAACATAATCGATTATCACATAAGGGATAATCGATTATCTGGCTGTTCTGTCCAGAATTGAAAACATACTTCAAAAACGATTTTAGTTAAAATGAAAACGTTAAAAATCATTTTGTTTGAAGTATATGAAAATGTTTATGATATTTATGATTTGATAAAATGATTTTATGCATATTTATGATGACCTATGTTGAGCCAAAAGACGAGATAACTTAAACGTTGCTCTTACATTGGTTCTACCTAACGACCTACGCCTTGGGTCTTCGGTCTTGAACTTTTGAGCTCGTCTTGGCTTTTCTGTGCAATCCCATCAATATGCTTCTTGGCATTCAATCTTGATTGTTTGTCACATAATAACATTGTTTGACAGTTGACTTCATTGTTTGTCATTCATCAAAACCTATACCTGGAAATCATGCTAATACAACCAAAGCACACATATCGTGGATAGAATGATTTCCTACAATTTTCCCCTTTTTGATAATGACAAACAATAAGAGATATGCATATCATATTCCCCCTAAGTTCATGCTATATCTTAACATACAAGTTATGCAAAACATTCCCCCTTAATTGAGTATTCCCTCTCAATTAAAGCATACTAGAAGGTGGAGACAATTCCCCCTTATTAGATGCATATCGCCTAATTTCTTCCCCCTTTTGGCATTAGCAAAAAGAGAGTATACATAGGCTACTTTCCCCTTTTGACACTTCCCCTTTTGGGAATACCAACTGTTAGTGTCAAACATAAGATAGGAAATACAATGAGGAATATACATGATGACGATTTTAAAAAAAGTCATACCAACATAAAATGATACCAAATGTTAGCAAAAGCATAACAACCATAATAACGGTTATTTTTAGCAAATCATATTACTTAACAACATATCAACTGTTAATTTTTGACAAACCAATAGTTGTATTAAGAACATGAATCATTTATTTTTCAAGTATATACCAACTGTTATTCAAACCAAAAATAATATTCATCAAAACCTGAATCAATTATTATTTTTAACAAAAATAATTGATACCAATTGTTATTCAAAATAAAAGTTATCAAAACATGAATCAACAAAAATAATTGATACCAATTGTTAACAAAGACATATCAATCGTTACCACATGTCAACTATTACGTTTTTGTCAAAAATATGATAACTAACCGAAATTCCCCCTCGATGCAATAAGGTTTCGTGCTTGGTGCATCTACTACGATATTGTAGTCTTCAAGCACACCTGCAAACGTACCTAAAAATAGGTTTTAGGTACCCAAACACTTTTGGGTTCTTGGGGGTTAGGCAAATAATAATCATAGCTAAAAGATAAATCCCTATATTTTGCAAAACATACGGGTGCTATGTGACCTACCTGGTTGCAATAATGACATATAACATTCGGGTTGTGCATATGTCTTGGTTGAGCCAAAAACGTTCTAGCTGATCTAATGTAGTTATTCCTAGAAGCATTGAAATTCCTAGAGTCATTTCTAGGCGGTCTAAAATGATTAATTCTAGACTCATTAATAAAATTCCTAGAATCATTTCTAGGTGGTCTAAAATGATTAATTCTAGACTGATTAACAAAATTCCTAGAATTATTTCTAGGTTGTGCATCGCAATTTCTAACATGATTCTTATTCTTTTTACGCCTTTTATTTTTCCTGGGCCTTTTCTTTTTAATTTCTTCAACTATTTTAGGATTGTCTACACTACGTTTTTCTGGTGTGTTCCTAAGTTCTATGTTTTCTAATTTCAAAGAATCACAAGATGAACAATTATAATTTTGATCAATTGAAGAATCTTCATGCATCTCCTTAATTTTATTTCTAAGATTAATATTGTCATTTTCCAAAAATTTATTTTTCTCTTCTAAAACTTTAATTTTAGCCTTGGCCTCTTTGGAGATTTTTGAAGACT
Source organism: Nicotiana benthamiana (assembly GCA_034376525.1). Lineage (NCBI taxonomy): Eukaryota > Viridiplantae > Streptophyta > Magnoliopsida > Solanales > Solanaceae > Nicotiana > Nicotiana benthamiana. The sequence continues at coordinate 71,519,627 of CM067323.1, read as the reverse complement.
TTTTCAATTCATAATATAATCTTGAAAAGCTTGTAATTCTTCAAAAGAGTAAGAGTTAGAAGTACTTACCTCTTCTTCCTCGTTGGCCATAAGGCATAGGGCGGCAGTTTCATCACCCGAGCTGTCCGAATCCCATGTGACGCGCCTTTGGTGTTTCTTCTTCTTCTTGTCCTTGGGTTTTGGACAATTTTCCACAATTATTGCATGAAGGACTTGGTTCTTCCTTTTTCATTTCCTTCTTCATAAACTTATAAAACTTTTCAATTAAATCATTGGAAATAGTATCATCATCGCTTTTCGAATCACTTACCTCTTCTCTTTTAGACGATGAGGCTTTGAAGGCAATACCTGGACTTTTCTTATTTCCAAACAAAGGATTAAGAATAGTGCTTTCATATGTTTTGAGGTTACCTCTTAGTCCATCAATTGTGATGTCCGTGATTCCTATCGACTCTTGGATGGCATTGGCTTTGGAACGCCATTCGGGAGTGAGACTCCGCAGGATTTTTCGAACAAGATCTTTGTTCGAATATACTTTCCCAAGAGCATGGAGATCGTTGATGATCAATGAGAATCAATCAAACATATCATCGATGCTTTCAGGCTCCTTCATTCTAAAAAGTTCATATTCATGTGTTAGAAAATCAACTCTAGCTTCTCGGACTTGAGGCGTACCTTCATAAGTGATTTCAAGCTTATCCCACATCTCTTTGGCGGTTGTGCAGCAAGAGATTTTCCGATAGTCATCCGGATTCACGGCACGATACAACATATTGATGGCCTTTGCGTTATTTTCAACCTTCTTGATGTCTTCGTCATTATATTCATCTTCCTCCTTTGGAACCATGATTTCCCCAACTCTCTTTGTCGGCATTTGTTCACCGTTCTTGATGATGTGCCATAATCGAAAGTTATTTGATTGGATGAATATTCTCATCCTCTCTTTACAATATGTATTATTGGTTCCATCAAATAGTGGAGGCCTAATGGTAGAGTGTCCTTCGCTCATCATACCTGCGTTCGACATTCTCAACAAAAAAATATATATCGTTCTCTCAACCGGTTAAGGCTTTCAGAGAGTTAGGCTCTGATACCAACTGTTAGGATTTATGCCCGTCACTAGAGGGGGGGGGGGGTGAATAGTGAGGCACGAGAATGTCGATAAATTTTGCAGAATTAATATTGCAGGAGTAAAGTAAGTGCAGTAATTAAAAGAGTAAGGAGAGGACACGCCGAATTTATACTGGTTCACCACAACGTGTGGTTAGTCCAGTCTCCCGAGAGACTCTCTCGAGTTTACACTAACTCCGTTAAGCTTACGGGTGCCTAACAAATCATTACACTTGCTCGTAGATGTACGCTCTACAAGACTTCAACTTGCTCGAGGATACCTCACCTCAAGACTTCACCTTTCTCGTAGATACCGCACCACAAGACTTCACACACTAAGATTGAAGGTACTTAGCAAACCCAGTGCTCAATGAGAAGGTATGGTCTTCTCAAGAACCTTTCTCTTTTACAACAAGAACTCTCTAAGAAGAGTAGATAAAGAGATACAATATAAGCTCTATGAACAACACAAAGTTGTCTCTCAAATGGCTCAACAAAAGCTCTAAATATGATGTAGAAATGTTATCAATATGTTCAAGAATAATGAGAGATCTTGTTCATGTGAAATGAGTCCCAAAGACCTCTATTTATAGGTGGTAGAGGTTGTATGTCCGTTGCTTAATAGGCAATCAATAATGCTGATTTTATGCCAAGATAATCGATTATCTACTTTACATAATCGATTATCTTCTCAACGTTCATAAAACTGAACGTTGGAAGGCAACGGTCAGTGAATAATCGATTATTCTCTAGAGGATAATCGATTATTTACCTTCTCTGGAATTTCCAGTTTAAGCTGGAAAAAACATATAATCGATTATCCTCATTGTGATAATCGATTATGCAGCCATGCTGGAATTTCCAGTTTTGGCTGGAAACCCAACATAATCGACTATCACATAAGAGATAATCGATTATCTGGCTGTTCTGTCCAGAATTGAAAACTTACTTCAAAAACCATTTTGGTTAAAATGAAAACGTTAAAAATCATTTTGTTTGAAGTATATGAAAATGTTTATGATATTTATGATTTGATAAAATGATTTTATGCATATTTATGATGACCTATGTTGAGCCAAAAGACGAGATAACTTAAACGTTGCTCTTACATTGGTTCTACCTAACGACCTATGTCTTGGGTCTTCGGTCTTGAACTTTTGAGCTCGTCTTGGATTTTCTGTGCAATCCCTTCATCAATATGCTTCTTGGCATTCAATCTTGATTGTTTGTCACATAATAACATTGTTTGACAGTTGACTTCATTGTTTGTCATTCATCAAAACCTATACTTGGAAATCATGCTAATACAACCAAAGCACACATATCGTGGATAGAATGATTTCCTACTGTTGGAAACACGTTTCAAATGCAATATACTAAACGTGTGTTCTTTTGTAGGTTTTGATGAATGTCAAACAAAGCAAAAAGCGATATATAGCAGTGCTCAAGGACAAGCACAAAATGGATGCATTACAAGAAGCTCAAGACAAAGTTTAGAAATGTTATAATTGAGTCAATATTAATTGTGATCTTGATTCCTCAACTTGGCTCATAACATGGCTTCTCTACTAAAATTATTTTTCCAAAATCATGCATATTTAAATTAAGTGTCAAATGATTTTAAACTATGCATATTTACATTTGTTAAAATGTTTTCCAAGCATGCCTCAAAAATCTGGGCTAAGATAATCGATTATGTACTTATGATAATCGAGTATCTCTAAGCCAAGACTGCATGACAATCGATTGTGAATTAATGATAATCGATTGTGAGTAAGTCAGTTAACATCAGGTTTATGCAAACTGCATAACAATCGATTGTGTACTTATGATAATCGATTGTTAACTGAGGCAAAGTTTTCAAAACTCATAAAAATCGATTATGAACTAATGGTAATCGATTAGAATGAGAAAAATGTCTCCCAGTGATTTTAAATAAAATGATAATCGATTGTGGCTTTTGATAATCGATTATATATGAGACAGAGAGTTTTGAAATTAATTAATAATCGATTATTCCATTTGATAATCGATTATATATGAGACAGAGAGTTTTGAAATTAATTAATAATCGATTATTCCATTTGATAATCGATTGTTGAAGCTGACCGTTGTCATATATTTTCAATTACCTTCAGGTAATCGATTGTTGATATTTAACAATCGATGTTTTGCGTAAAATCTGGAAAAGATTTTCTGAACGTTGTTAAAATAATCGATTGTTGATTTCCGGACAATCGATGTTTTATGCCAAAAATTGGAAAGGATTTCTTAACGTTATAAATAATCGATTAGTGATTTGAAGTAATCGATTGTTGACGTAAAATCTAGGATTGAATTTTTGATCCGATAGGCAAACAATCGATTGTTTAGTCTTGACAATCGATTGTCACTGAGTAATTTCAGCAATCCTTAATTGGCAATTAGACAACGGTAAGACTGAGTTTTTCACCTATAAATACAGCTTCAACTCAGTGTTTTCACAACAACAACATATACAATTTGAGTATTTTCATTGCTAAAAGCTTTCTTACATTGATCATCATTTTCCACTCATCCATAAAGCTTTTTGAAGAGCCATTCTATTGAGCTAAGTTGTTGTGATCTTGAGCGTACTATTTCTACTCATATCTACTCATTAAGGAGTGCTTTGTAAAGTGAGTGTGTTTTGTGTTTGTAAGAGAATTGCGATTCTCGTTTGTTGAGGAACTTGTGATTCCTCGGTTGAAGTCTTTGGGATTGTTATCCCCGAGCAGTTGAAGTCTTTGGGATTGGTATCCCCGAGCAATTGAAGTCTTTGGGATTGTTATCCCCGAGCAATTGAAGTCTTTGGGATTGTTATCCCCGAGCAGTTGAAGTCTTTGGGATTGGTATCCCCGAGCAATTGAAGTCTTTGGGATTGGTATCCCCGAGCAATTGAAGTCTTTGGGATTGGTATCCCCGAGCAATTGAAGTCTTTGGGATTGTGATCCCCGAGCACCTAGGTGAGGCTTGTGTCCTCAACTGTAACGGTTTGTTAAGCACCCGTAAGCTTGACAAGTTTAGTGGAAATCTCGAGAGAGTCTCTCGGGGACTGGACTAACCACGTTTGTGGCCAACCAGGATACATCATTAATTGTGTAAGTTCTTTTTACTGCACTTGTTTTAATTTCTGCAAAGTTTTTAAATTCCGCACTAAAACGCTTAATAATTTTAAAACGCTATTCACCCCCCCCTCTAGCGTAAAGCGTATTGTCCAACAATTGGTATCAGAGCCATACTCTCTGAAAAGCTTAACCGTTTGAGAGAACCATCCATGGCTTCTACTCTAAATTTCTTTGCAGGAATAGGTGAAGGAGAATGCAGCATGTCACCTCCAATATTAGACGAAAACGACTACTCAGTCTGGAAATATCGGATGCAAGTTTTTACAATGGCAAACGATTTATATCTATGGCAAGCTATTAAACACAGTGATCAACTGACGACAAAAGTCGGGAAAGATAAGGTAAGTGAATACAACACTAAAGCTATGAATATATTACATAACGCCTTGAACCAGGAACTTTGGCGAAAAATCTCCCACTATAAAACTGCTAAGGAAATGTGGGACAAACTTGAGGAATTGCACGAAAACACGCCTCAAAAAGCGGTCAGCACAAACGATGAATCAACTGGTCAGTGCCTCATGGCAGACGAAAAAGACGAGGTAAGTACATCTAACGATATGCAAATTGCTTATAACAAACTGCATGATGAGTTGGTAACTGCTTCTAAGACTATTAAAGATTTACAAAGAACTCTTTCTTTACAAGAAGAGGATTTTCAAAAACAACTCTTTTTAAAAGACAAGAACTTTGAAGAATGTCTTTCTTTAGCTCAAAAAGGTGTTGAAAATCTGTCTCGTGATAACGAGAATCTTGCAAATGAAAATCAATTTTTGTTAAATGATAGTATAGAACTTAGACAAGTCATCAAGACTATGCATGAAGCCTCTTGTGTTGATAAATGCTCTACTTGTACTGCTTGTGAGTCCTTAAAACTAGAAAACACAGAACTTAGGAAAACATTAGAAACACGTAGTAAAGAAGTTCCTAAAGTTGTTGAAAAAGAAACGCCTAAGAAATATCAACGGCATAAAAACAAAAACTTCACTACTCCACCTAGAAATAACTCTAAGGTATTAAACAAGCCTAGAACAAATTCTTTTAGACCACCTAGACATTATGCTAGAATGTATGAAAATAAGGGTAGAACTAATATCTTTAGACAACCTAGATCCGAATCTAGGATTCTTGCAAACAAGCCTACAAATAGTAATTTTCGGCAACCAAGAAATAACTCTAGGAACGAGCTTAGACCACCTAGACATGACACTAGGTCCTTCAACAAGTCTAGCACTAATAACTTTAGACCATCTAGATATTATACTAGAAATGGGAACAATATGTCTAGTGTTAATCTTTTTCATTCGCCTAGAACTTTGTTGGCTCAACCTAGGCATCAACACAACCCGAACGTAGTATGTCATTACTGCAATCGTATAGGTCATATTGCACCTATGTGTTTTACAAATCATAGAGATTCTTCATATTATTATGGTCGTTATTTGCCTAACCCCCAAGGACCCAAAATGGTATGGGTACCTAAAGAATATTAATTTGCTTTGTAGGTGTGCTTGAAGGGATCAAGTGTACTATGGTACCTTGACAGTGGATGCTCCAGACACATGACAGGAGACGAATCCAAATTCCTTCAACTAGAGCACAAAGAAGGAGGAAGCGTTGTATTCGGTGACAACAATAAAGGACAAATTATTGGCATCGGATCGGTCGGTAAGAATGAAAAATCCTCTATAAAGCATATATTACTTGTCAAAGGTTTAAAGCATAATCTCTTGAGCATAAGTCAATTATGTGACAAGGGAAATCTTGCGTTGTTTGATTCGGATGAGTGTTTAGTGTTTAGACGTAGTGACTTCAAGATTATTCTACGTGGTTTTAGAGTTGACAATATTTACATGGTTGATCTTGAAAACTCCTCATCCGAGTATGTTGATTGTTTGTTGAGCAAAGATGATAATGTGTGGTTGTGGCATCGTAGAGTAGCTCATATGAACATGCATTTTTTAAATAAATTGATTTCTCAAAATCTAGTGATTGGTCTTCCCAACTTAAAATTTGAAAGTGATACTATTTGTGATTCATGTCAAAAGGGGAAGCAAACAAGAGCATCTTTTAAATCCAAAAATGTTGTTTCAACCTCTAGACCTTTACAACTATTGCATATGGATTTATTCGGACCATCCCGTATCGAAAGTCTAGGAAGAAATAGTTATGCTTTTGTAATTGTTGATGATTTCTCTAGATTTACATGGACATTATTTCTTGCACATAAAAGTGATGCATTTCTTAGCTTCAAGCTTTTTCTTAAAAGAGTTCAAAATGAAAAGGAATCAACTGTCACTTCCATTAGAAGTGATCATGGGGGAGAGTTTGATCACAATCTCTTTGCGGATTTTTGTGATGAACTCGGAATCGAGCATACCTTTTCCGCTCCACGTACACCACAACAAAACGGGGTGGTGGAAAGGAAAAATAGGAGTCTCGAAGAGATGGCTAGAACCATGCTCGACGAAGCTAAGATTCCCAAACACTTTTGGGCAGACGCCGTGAGTACCGTATGCTATGTTTTGAATAGAGTAGCAATTCGGCCGATACTCTTAAAAACCCCATATGAACTCTACAAACGTAGAAAACCTAACATTTCACATTTACGTGTTTTTGGTTGTAAATGTTTTGTGCACAACAATGGAAAGGACCAACTAGGAAAATTTGATGCAAAGTCGGATGAAGGTATCTTCATTGGCTATTCTTCTCGTAGTAAAGCTTATAGGGTTTTTAATAAAAGAACCCAAGTTGTAGAGGAATCTCCTCATATTGTATTTTCCGAAGATAATACTCGCTTGGCGAGAAAGGATTGTGGTCTTGATCTTTCAGGTATTCTAGAAAGCCTAAAGGACAAAATTCAAGAAGAACCACCAAGGAAAGAAATTGACAAAACGGTGGAACAACAAATTGAAGAAGCTCCTCAACCGGAAAATGAACCAAAAGAGCAAATAGAATGGAGGACAGTCAAAGACCATCCTCTCGATCAGGTAATAGGCGACGTTGGAGGGAAGGTAAGTACCCGGAGCTCCCTTAGAAATACCTTAGATCTTACTGCTTTTGTTTCTCAAATTGAACCCAAAACCATCTCTGAAGCAATTGGGGATGAATTTTGGACCTTGGCAATGCAAGAGGAGCTTAACCAAATCAAACGTAACAACGTTTGGGATTTGGTGCCAAGACCCGAAGGTCATACCATAATTGGTACGAAATGGGTTTTTCGAAATAAATTAGATGAAAATGGCATAATCACTAGAAACAAAGCTAGGCTTGTGGCTCAAGGTTATAATCAAGAAGAAGGGATTGATTATGATGAGACATATGCTCCGGTAGCTAGATTAGAGGCCATCCGTTTGTTGCTTGCGTTTGCATCTTCTATGAACTTCATTTTATATCAAATGGATGTGAAAAGTGCCTTTTTAAATGGTTTTATCCAAGAAGAAGTTTATGTAAAGCAACCCCCCGGTTTTGAAGACTTTAATTTTCCCAATCATGTTTTCAAACTCAAAAAGGCCCTTTATGGTTTAAAACAAGCTCCTCGAGCTTGGTATGAAAGGTTGAGTAAATTTATTTTAGAAAATAATTTTATTCGTGGAAAAGTTGACACAACTTTATTTGTCAAGCATGAAAATAATGATATCTTGCTAGTTCAAATATATGTAGATGATATCATTTTTGGTGCTACTAACAATGCTCTATGCAAGGAATTTTCAAACTTAATGACTAGCGAATTTGAGATGTCCATGATGGGTGAGTTACAATTCTTTTTGGGATTACAAGTAAAACAAATGAAGGAAGGTACATTCATTTGTCAAAGCAAGTATTGCAAAGAACTGCTTAAACGCTTTGATATGAACAATGCAAAGGAAATGGCAGCTCCCATGAGCACATCCGATCATCTCGACAAAGATGAAAAGGGTAAGGAAGTCGACATCAAAAAGTACCGAGGTATGATTGGCTCTCTTCTTTATCTTACTGCTAGTCGTCCGGACATCATGTTTAGCGTGTGCGTCTGTGCCCGTTATCAATCATGTCCGAAAGAGTCTCACCTTACTGCGGTAAAGCGGATTCTAAGGTATCTTGTTGGTACTACCAATGTGGGTCTATGGTACCCCAAAGGTTCTTCATGCCAACTTATTGGCTATTCCGACTCCGATTTTGCTGGATGCAAATTGGACCGCAAGAGCACTAGCGGCACTTGCCACTTGCTCGGTAGCGCTTTAGTTTCTTGGTTTAGTAAGAAGCAAGTTAGTGTTGCGTTGTCCACAACCGAGGCTGAATATGTAGCCGCGGGGAGTTGTTGCGCTCAAATCCTATGGATGAAACAACAACTCTTGGACTATGGCCTACGTCTTGACCACATTCCTCTTAGATGTGACAACACTAGTGCCATATGCTTGTCGAAGAACCCCATTCTTCACTCGCGAACAAAACACATTGAAATTAGACATCATTTTATTAGAGATCACGTTCTAAAAGGCGATGTCGAAATTGAATTTGTTGAAACAAAAAGCCAATTGGCAGACATCTTTACAAAGCCCTTAGATAAAGAGTCCTTCTTCCGAATTCGTAGTGAACTCGGGATCCTTGACTCCACGTTGATCTAAGTCATGCATTGCATCTTATTTCTTACATAATTTCTAACTTGAGCGTCGGAGGCGTCTAACATTTTTTTGCAGGTATATATTTCATAAAACCATAAAAGCATGACGCAAAATACTCAAGTATTCTACAGGAAAATTGCCGTCAAACAATCGATTACTGTATCAATAATCGATTACTCTTGTTCTCTCTATTTTCCAATAAATAAACCTGTGTTTATTTCATATTTTTTTTCTTCCCTTGTATATATTTTTTTTGCTAATGGCAAAAGGGGGAAGAAACGGGATATCAAGAAGTATGCTATATCACTCTCAACTTCATTCATGCTTAAAGTGAGGGGGAACATGAATTGAGGGGGAACATCAAATTGCATACTTTACACTTGCATACTTTACACTTGTCTTGGATTATCAAAATAATTATTGCATATATCCCGCTTATGTTTGCCATTATCAAAAAGGGGGAAATTGTTGGAAACACGTTTCAAATGCAATATACTAAACGTGTGTTCTTTTGTAGGTTTTGATGAATGTCAAACAAAGCAAAAAGCGATATATAGCAGTGCTCAAGGACAAGCACAAAATGGATGCATTACAAGAAGCTCAAGACAAAGTTTAGAAATGTTATAATTGAGTCAATATTAATTGTGATCTTGATTCCTCAACTTGGCTCATAACATGGCTTCTCTACTAAAATTATTTTTCCAAAATCATGCATATTTAAATTAAGTGTCAAATGATTTTAAACTATGCATATTTACATTTGTTAAAATGTTTTCCAAGCATGCCTCAAAAATCTGGGCTAAGATAATCGATTATGTACTTATGATAATCGAGTATCTCTATGCCAAGACTGCATGACAATCGATTGTGAATTAATGATAATCGATTGTGAGTAAGTCAGTTAACATCAGGTTTATGCAAACTGCATAACAATCGATTGTGTACTTATGATAATCGATTGTTAACTGAGGCAAAGTTTTCAAAACTCATAAAAATCGATTATGAACTAATGGTAATCGATTAGAATGAGAAAAATGTCTCCCAGTGATTTTAAATAAAATGATAATCGATTGTGGCTTTTGATAATCGATTATATATGAGACAGAGAGTTTTGAAATTAATTAATAATCGATTATTCCATTTGATAATCGATTATATATGAGACAGAGAGTTTTGAAATTAATTAATAATCGATTATTCCATTTGATAATCGATTGTTGAAGCTGACCGTTGTCATATATTTTCAATTACCTTCAGGTAATCGATTGTTGATATTTAACAATCGATGTTTTGCGTAAAATCTGGAAAAGATTTTCTGAACGTTGTTAAAATAATCGATTGTTGATTTCCGGACAATCGATGTTTTATGCCAAAAATTGGAAAGGATTTCTTAACATTATAAATAATCGATTAGTGATTTGAAGTAATCGATTGTTGACGTAAAATCTGGGATTGAATTTTTGATCCGACAGGCAAACAATCGATTGTTTAGTCTTGACAATCGATTGTCACTGAGTAATTTCAGCAATCCTTAATTGGCAATTAGACAACGGTAAGACTGAGTTTTTCACCTATAAATACAGCTTCAACTCAGTGTTTTCACAACAACAACATATACAATTTGAGTATTTTCATTGCTAAAAGCTTTCTTACATTGATCATCATTTTCCACTCATCCATAAAGCTTTTTGAAGAGCCATTCTATTGAGCTAAGTTGTTGTGATCTTGAGCGTACTATTTCTACTCATATCTACTCATTAAGGAGTGCTTTGTAAAGTGAGTGTGTTTTGTGTTTGTAAGAGAATTGCGATTCTCGTTTGTTGAGGAACTTGTGATTCCTCGGTTGAAGTCTTTGGGATTGTTATCCCCGAGCAGTTGAAGTCTTTGGGATTGGTATCCCCGAGCAATTGAAGTCTTTGGGATTGTTATCCCCGAGCAATTGAAGTCTTTGGGATTGTTATCCCCGAGCAGTTGAAGTCTTTGGGATTGGTATCCCCGAGCAATTGAAGTCTTTGGGATTGGTATCCCCGAGCAATTGAAGTCTTTGGGATTGGTATCCCTGAGCAATTGAAGTCTTTGGGATTGTGATCCCCGAGCACCTAGGTGAGGCTTGTGTCCTCAACTGTAACGGTTTGTTAAGCACCCGTAAGCTTGACAAGTTTAGTGGAAATCTCGAGAGAGTCTCTCGGGGACTGGACTAACCACGTTTGTGGCCAACCAGGATACATCATTGTGTAAGTTCTTTTTACTGCACTTGTTTTAATTTCTGCAAAGTTTTTAAATTCCGCACTAAAATGCTTAATAATTTTAAAACGCTATTCACCCCCCCTCTAGCGTAAAGCGTATTGTCCAACACCTACAACCCGGGTCGTGCGTGTCCTCACCATCTGTAGAGAATAGAAGACAGAAGTTTAGAATCGAGGTAAAAAACTTAGCACAACAAGAATTAAAATGAAGTGAAGATTTATCCTAAACAGTTACATTTCCTCCGGTAGATAGGTACAGACGTCTCCGTACCGATCATGAGACTCTAAATAACCGGCCTGTGTCCCGTGATTCCAATGAACCTAGAGCAATGATACCAACTTGTCACGACCCTAGTTCACCAATCCTGAACCTTTCATGAGTACACCCAATCTTTGCGACCAGGTAAGCCTGAAACTTTGCGGAAATTCAACAATCCTTGCGAATGACGATAAATAAAACATGAATAGCACAAGAAAATGTATAGGGTGCCGCCTGGCACATACAGTTCGATTCAAAATAATATAAACCTCCAAGACCCGGTAACCCACGAGCAACACAGGATAAGAGTAAAATATATCATACGGCTTTAACATCTAGGAGTGTCTACAACAAGTGAGTACATAAATGAAACTACTAGCAAAATGTAGAACAGAAGGAGGCTCTTCGGCTCTGCGGACGCGGGATATGCATACTGAAGATCTCCAAATGTAGCTCCGAGATCACTAATAGCGCGCCCAAATAGTAGTACTTGGATCTGCAAAACAAAAGTGTGCAGAAGAGTAGCATGAGTACACAACAGCGGTACTCAGTAAGTGCCAAGCCTGGCCTCGGTGGAGTAGTGATGAGGAAGGTCGAGGCCCTACTGAGACGAACATAAGAAATAATGTGAGAATAAATAAACGATAGGTAATGAAGTAAATCCCGAATATTTAGCAAGACAGTAATTAAAACAGAACGGCTACAAGTACAGACTACGAACACAAGAAAATAACTCAAAAGTTAGGATTACACATGGAGCTCCGGGAATTGAACCCGCAGTCCATTTATACCAATATCGGAGGATCTCACGGGAATCGAACCCGTAGTCCATCATATCAATAACAGAGGATCTCCAGGAATTGAACTCGCAGTCCTTCATACCACTAACAGAGGATCTTCGGGAATTGAACCCGCAATCCGTTTATATCAATATCAGAGGATCTCCTGGGAATCAAACCCGTAGTCCATCAAGTCAATATAAGAGAATCTTCCGGGAATTGAACCCGTAGTCCATCATGTCAATATCAGAGGATCTCCCCGGAATTGAACCCGTAGTCAATCATGTCAATATCAGAGGATCTCCCGGGAATTGAGCCTGTAGTCCGTCATGTCAATATCAGTGGATCTTCTGAGAATTGAACTCGTAGTCCCGCATACCAATAACGGAGGATCTCCCGGGAATTGAACCCGTAGTCCCAAAAGTAAATACACCGCAACAAATCAATATCTAACGGAAAGGAAGCAAAATGCGAACAACAAGTAAAGTCGAGAGTCTAACATGCTTCACAAGAAGAAAAATATGGAAATTTAGTCAAATAGAGCAAATAAATTACTAACATGCTTCTCCTAAGTCAAAACAAGTGAAGTTTCATTTTTAACAATTAAATATGGGAAGAAAACACAGTCTAAATAAGCCAAGTAAGGTGAATTTCCAACAACTAGCACAAGTATATGCCCTTCACCTCGCGCACAAGGCTTTTAAACGATGACAAAGATATCCTAAGGGGAGAGGTCACTCATACAAGGTTAGACAAGCCACTTACTTCGAATTGGTACAAAATCACCAAGAAACAATGCCATTGCCACGAGTATCCGACTCTGAGTGGCCCAAATCTATTCAAACCAATTACATATTATAAATAACATCGCATGTAACTAATTTCACTGTTTAAATTAAAGCTAAGGCGCGAAATAGATGAAATGACCAAAATGCCCCTCAAGCCAATATCTCAGAATCAAATAATTTTTATATTTTTCAGAAACCTCGTACTCTCACGAGTCTAACCATATAAATATCTACCAAATCGTAGGTCAAATACCCCTTCAAATCATCAAAGTTAGGTCTAAGAACTTTACTCCAATTTTCATTCAAAATTCGATAATTAAACTTTAATTCAAGATTTGATTAGCGGGTATTAATCATAATGGAGTAAGGAATAGTTACCCAATGTTTGCCTCTTAAAATCCCTCAAAAATCTCCCAAAACCGAGCTCAATAGCTTGAGTTTGATAAACAATGTAAGAACACTCGTTTTTGAAACGTTTATAACTGCCCACGCATTTGTTCAATGGGATCGCATAAGGAGTGACGCGATCGTGAAGAGTAAAAATTGAAGGCCTGGAAAATGAATTATGCGATCGTGGACTAGGCTATGCGATCGCATAAAAGGATTTTGGCCCTGAGGTCCAGCTCGTAATTTCTACTATGCGAACACATGAAGAGTAGTGCGATCGCGGAGAAGGAGAAAGGAGAACTATGCGATCGTATACAATGACCTGCTATCGCATAGAAGGAAAACATGCCCCTCACCAACTGCACTACGCAATCGTATGGGTGGGCTGCGATCGCATAGAAGAAAGGTCTGCAACTGATATAGCCGTAAATCTACAACTGTTCTTTAACACAAAATGCCCTGTTGGGCATCCGAAAGACACCCGAGGCCCTCGGGACCTCAACAAAACCTAAGAAATATCCCATAATATCATTCAAACTTGTACCAATCCTTAAACCACCTAAAAAACATCGGAAACTCAAATTAATCAATGATTTGAACTTAAAAACTTCAAAACTTTACCAATCTCGCTTTCAATTAAAAACCTAACCAAAACACGTCCGATTGACCTGAAATTTTGCACGCACGTACCAAATGACATGAAGTTTCTACAACAACTTCCGAAATGCCATTCCGACCCTCGGATCAAAAATTTACTATCGGACCGGAAACTTCAAAATTCTAACTTTCGGCATTTCTAGCCTAAATGAGCTACAGACATCCAAAATACAGTCCGAACACACTCCTAAGCATGAAATAACCTAACGAAGCTAACGAAATCACTAGTGTTACATTCTAAGATCGTCTTGATACTGTTCTTATCATGAAGCATTTTCCAACATTTAAGCTCTCATTTGGGGACTAAGTATCCCAAAATACTCCGAAGTTTATTACCGAACATCTCGACAAACAAAAATAGTAGACATGAACTTAGGGAAAGTAGTTAATCGGGGAACGAGGCATAAATACTAAAGACCGGCCGGGTCGTCACAGTGAAGGAGGACATTAGTTGACCATATCATAACATCATTGCTCCTGAGCTTATACAGCGAGTTACCTTCACTAATGAAAGTTTTACGTGGGTCTGTACGTACCCCTTTGCTTTGAGCCTATTTAATTTAAGCGGGGACTTGACCCTGCGATTTTGGAGTTATGCCATCGGTACTTGGTCTGTTTGGCACAGGTAGGCCTCTTTGTGTGGCGAATGGTGGCCTGTTTATGCCGGTTGTGTGCGGAAACTACAAAACCCTAACCATGGCACACATGATGAATCTCTTCTCCCTTAAAATATTTTGTTGGGAGCAATAAATTTTAGTAAAAGTTGTTACCGTGCCCTACTTACCAATGTGAATGATGGCAATGACCATGGATGGATGGAGCGATTTGTTATCACTACTACTAGGAATATCATCCTAGACAAAATTCCATGTTTTATTGAATCATGGAATCGTTCACATAAGTTTGTAATTTATTAATCTCTCTCCCTTGTAAAAAGATTGCCTCCCGTAATTGTTGACCTTTTTATTTCTTTTTGCTTTAGCTGTTCAATGGACACTACTAAAGTTTGAAGGCCTAGACCATGGGTTCATAAGATTCTAGATATTACAACACCAGTGTTACTCCCCCAATAATATGATAATGTTACTCTTTGCAGCATTAAATTACTACGATATTCAACCTTGTAGTATTGTACGTTTAATTTGTCATAAGGTAGTTATCATCAGTTCAAGAAAAAGATTATCTGGAGATTATAAGGATTATGTTATCTCACAAGTAATGAATAATTTCGTGAAGGTGAGATCGGAAGCAAGTCAAAGAAAATAAATTTTCGTCCAAGTTTGGCATGTTGGAATAAAATTTAGGCAAAGCATTAATACCATATATTTTTGGACTAGTACCATACAAGGCAACATATGACCATGATAGTATGATGTATAAAAGGGTTATAAATCAGTAGAATTTTAAGTAACTTGAGACAATTCTTAATTATACGGGTGATTGGTTCATTACCGGATAACGAAATATTATCTAATTAATTAATTGGTTATGGGATACGATTAAAAATACTCACCAACCCCCCACGTGGTAGCAAGGCATTAACCCACTAAATGACTCTTGATCAATTTTGACTAGGTCGCAACATAGAGTATTAATCTTAAGACAACTCAATTTTGATTAGGTGAACATACTTAAGTGGACTACCGTGACTGGAATAATTCTTTGAATCTTCATGCAAAAGCTGGCGACTTTTGCTAAAATCTTATAATTATTATGCTCCTACTTCTAATATTCAGTAACAAAGAATGTAATTCCTTTGCCTCTCTTGGATTCCTGGTAAGTAAAGGAAGTACTTGTTTCACTATATGTATCAATTGAATAAAAAAAAATAAAGAGTATTCGACACTTTGCAAAGTTGATATTTGTGTTATTGGGTAGTTTTTATATTGCCTCAGCTCATAGTGGGGTGTAATCTTTTCTATGAACACCATACGAATTTTTTCCTATTCCATGTACATTAAGGTTATTCTTTTTTTGGCATGATCTATACAGCACAAATGAAAAGAGAAAATGCACATTTCCATAAATAATGTATATTCATAGAAATGTTAGAGATGCATAAGTTCTTGATTCTTCGTGTGTCATATTATTCAATCATCTATTCATGGGTCTCAGAAAAATATGTAAGTTACAAAAATTTACTTCATGATATTATTCAAAAGAATAATGGTCTTATGACACTCCAAGAGATTTTATTGATGTATTTCTCATGTATTGTATTCATGTACATTGACCCATGATCAGATGACATTATATACCCATATATATGTATATGATATACAGGAAAAGGTTATATTATATACGCACCACCACCTGATCAGCTTGTATATGTTGATGAATTGCCCGTAGTGACCGATATGATATGATGAGATGCCCTCAAAGGCTTGATGATGTTATGAACACATGTACCTATGTACGACATGATATTTATTGCATATGCATGGAATTCTACATATTAGTGATTCACAGAGTCATTCAGATTTACATTTCGTGTCTTTTACCCCATGTTTCTCTTATGTCCATTATTTATTAATTTTCATTTCTTATATACTCGGTACATTATTTTAATGACATCCTTTTCCAGGGAAAGTTGCATTTCTTGCCTTCAGGTCCCGATAAATAGGTCGTTAGCCCTCTTAGTAGGCTATCAGCTCAGCGAAACATCTTGGTGTGCTCTATTTGCTTCGAAATAACTTGTTTTGTTAGCTTGATTTAGATATATATTGGTTGGTATGGTGGGATTCTGTCCCGAACTTTATGAAAATTATGTATTTTTAGATGCTTGCAGATAGATTCCATTGACGTAAAAGATTTTATGGCCATGACGGCTAATGTTCGAATGGTTATTTTGGCCTTATAGGCATGTATACCTTATTTATAGGTTGGTACCACATGTTGTATTTTACTTATCCCGCGATAGACTTCTGGCTCGGTTATCTATGATAGTATGATATAAAAGGATACATTATGTTGGTACTCGGTTGAGTAACGTACCAGGTGCCTGTCGCGGCCCGTCCACGCTCGGGGCGTGACAAATGTTGTACCAGAGCAGTTCTGTCCTAGGGAGTCTACTAGTCGTGTCTAGTAGAGTCTTGTTTACGGGTGTGTCATGCACCACACTAAAAACCAAGAAGCTACAAGGCATTTAGGACTATCACCATTTCTTTTTACTGTAGATAATATGTTAGATCTCAGTTGTAAGAACACAACTTCCTAAACTCAATCTTATTCATAATACGACGATGCTTACATTTAGAAAGATGGTTGGTATATGATTGAATGCGGTGGTGAAAGTGCCGAGTCAGAAGAACTCGATGAGCTTCTGGAAAGGAGCCTTAAGGCAATAATATCTATCTACCTTTATGGTGAAAGACAATGAGAGATTCAGAAGTTAAATACAAGTTTCAAACAGTAAAGGAAGCTAGGTGAAAGAGAGTACGAGGTACCCGGCTAACGAAGATTATCCTTACCATTCAATAAGAAAGATATCAGCACTTTGAGTTTCCTTCAACAGTAATAGGGGTACGTATAATTGGCCACACTGATCTAATTTATGTTCTATGGGGGCTAACAAATATAGTTTATGAGAAGGATATAATATCAGGATCTGACTAGGGTTAAAGTGAGCCAGAATGATGGATGAATTATTTGCGTTAGTTGACATTTTTGAAGGATATTGCAAATGAGCTAATAGTTTCTCCTCGTGAAACACACAGATGGTGCAAACTAAAATAGTACAGCTAAATATGAGTACTACAAAGATAGGAACTGGAAACCTTGAAGGGATAAATTTTACCTTTAGTATGGCTCCCGTCCCTAGTAGAGGGAGAATGTTAGACCGCCCAAAGAGCCAACAGATGGAGCAAGGGAATGAAAGAATGTCTTGTTAATTTTTTAGGATAAAGTGATAGATAGAAATATTAGTAGGGAAGTGCAAATAGGGATAATGAAGCATTACAAGTGAGATGTGATATATGGTGTAACGACCTGACCCGTCGTCTCAAGTATCACCGCCATGTTTTATCCATTTTATGCTTCTATATATTTCATTATACGTGTTTGGAGAAATTGAAGCAATTAGGATAAAGTTTGGTTAGAAATGAGACAATTAGTCTCTTTATCAGAAGGTTAGTTTGGAAAAGCCAACCAAGTTGACTTATGAGTTAGAAGACTCGGAATGGATTTTTGATGATTCGACTAGTTTGAGGTGATGTTTGTGACTTAGGAGAGCAACCAGAATTTAAATTGGAGGTCAGGTGTAGAATTAGTCTTGAATTGGCTAAGTTTGAATTTTTGCGAATTTCGGTTGATAGGTTTGATTTTGATCCGGGCGGTCGAAATGAAATTCCAAAAGTTGCAGTAGCTCCGTTAGGTTATTTTGGAAATGTGTGCAAATTTTCAGGTCATTCGGAGGTGTTTAGGTCGGGCTTTGGATCAAATGCAAGTTTCAGAAGATTTAGTTTAACTTAGGCTTGAAACCGTGGGAATTTTATGATTTTGAAGTTTATGCTATTGTTTTATGGTATGAGAAAGTTTGAATGAAGTAATAGACCATATCTATGTATTTGGTTGAGGTCCCGAGAACCTCGGAGTGGTTTCGGATGGCTTAACGGAAGTTTTAAACCTAGAAAAAGTTGTAGATTTTCAGTAGATGTTGCTGCGATCGCATAGCATTGCGAATTCAAGCTTCGCGATCGCATGGTCCTCCCCGCATTTGCATAAGAGGTTTTTTGCGGTAGCGTGTTTTACCCTACGCAATCGCATGAAATTGGACGCGTTCGCGTATGTTTGGGAAGTTGTTCACCGTAGCTGCATGGCCCCTGTCGCGTTCACGTAGAACATTTGGAAGGTCTGAGAAATTTTTTCAACGCGATCGCATAGAAGGGTTGTGCTGGCAGAAGGGTTTTAAAACATTTGTTTTGTCTGCGAGCTCAAGTTATTTTCTCCATTGTTGAACGTTTTGGGAGCTCTTGGAGGGGAATTTAAGATGGATTCGAAGAGGAATGATTGGAGGTAAGATCATTGAACTTAAAACTCATTGTTATTTAGAAATCTACCTAGAAATTCATGCGATTAATCCTAAAATTAAAGAACTAGGGCTTGAGATTGTGGTATTTCAAAATCGAATTTGATAGGTCATTTGAGATCAGATTTGGGATTCTTGGTATGCATGACTCGTGGCGAAGCGAGGAATTCGATAATGTAAGTTTCATAATTTTTTGAGAAGCGGGCCCGGGGCTCGGGTTTTGCTAGTTTCGAGGTTGTTGCTATAATTCGATTGTTTTCAATTGGGTATTGTCCCATTTGAATATTGTGATTTATTCGCTCTGTTTTTGGCTAGACTCGACTTGGGTTGATGCCTATTTGAGGGGCAAAGGCGTTGCAGGCTTGAGATTTCTCCAGTTCGAGGTGAGTAATACTTGTGAATGATATCCTGAAGGTTTGAAACCCCGGATTTGCACATCATAGTGCTGTATTGTGGTGACTTGCACGCCAGGTATGAGCGTAGGGTAGAGCGCCATTGGAGATTTCGACTTGGTCCATCCTGGTTGTTGATTTTACTGCGTGATTGATTGAAAGTTACTTGATGCTATCATGATTTGGGCTGATTGTGATGCTTTGGGATTCGCGCCAATTATTTGAATCCTTCAAGGATTGATGTCATTGTTTTTGCATTACATTGCATATTATTTGATCTCAGTCCAAGGTTCTAAGTATTGTTTTGCAAGCTCAGCCATTTTTCTAATATTTGAAAAACTTAAATGATATTTTTCTGACATTTAGAGTTGAGATCTGCTATTTTACTATTGCCCAAGGGGCTTATGTGCATTTTGGACTGAGATATGGATCGGGCTCCATGCCGTAGTAGTATATACATATACACGCATGGATCAGATTTCACGCCAGTGTAGTATATTATATGGATCTAACTTCACGCCGCAATGATATATTATGTGGATCAGACTGCTCGCCACAGTATTACTGCGCGCTGTAAGAGCCCCTCCGCAATCTATACACACCCCCAGTAAACGCAGGGTACCCAAATGGATCGGGCTGTGCGCCGCAACAGTCATGCGCATTGCATTGCATTCAGTCCTGTTTGCACAGTGTGGCATGATTTGAGCACTCACACATCATTGGCACACATGCTACTACTTGCCTTGTTGACCATATACCTTGGTGTTACATGTTAAGGAGTGCTGAGCCCGAGAGGCTCATGTTCTACCTTGTGAGTTTGGAGTGAGCCGAGAGGCTGATGTTGTACCTTATGAGTTGGGAGTGAGCTCGTGGGGTTGATACTGTACTGAGAGGTTGATACTGAGACCAAGGGGCAGATTTCTGATTATTTCCTACTCGTTGAAAAATATTTTTTGCAATTGTTGAAAAGGCATATTTTCAAAAGAGATTTTTAAATGAGCTTGAGATTTTCTAAAGGATTTTTTTGGTGTTATGGTTTTATTATTTTTTAAAAAAGTGTTGCATGGTATTTTATAGCATTTTGGAGTGCTCATATGTGTTTTCTTGTCGCTTAGGTATTATTCGTCCTTGTTACCACTGAGTTGGAAGTACTCACTTTACTCCCTGCACATCGCGTGCAATTGCAGGTACTTTTCACCCGGTAGAGGGTTAATAGCGGATTGAAGGTATTGCTATCGTAGCTAAGCAAGGTGACTGCTGGGTTCGCAGCACCGAGTTTTTTTCTTCTTCCTGACTTTCTAGATTATACTCTATGTATTATAGACTTTGAAATTGTAATCAAGATCCTGCTAGATGCTTGTGACTTGTGACACCCCAGTCCTGCTGAGTTAGGCTGTAATGTTGATAATTAATGTTCTTTAAGTTGCATTTTTCCATCTATTTAAGTTTAGTAAGTGTAAAAGAAACAAATTGGGTTAGTTGGCTGGTCTTGTCTTCACGAAAGGCGCCATCACGACCGGGTATAGAGGTTGGATCTTGACAAGTTGGTATCAGAGCCTAGGTTAATAGGTCTCACGAGTCATGAGCAGGTTTAATAGAGTCTCGCGAATCGGTACAGAGATGTTTGTATTTATCTTCGAGAGGCTGCAAAACCTTTAGGAAAACTTCACTTTCTTGGAATTCTTATCATGCATACTTGATTCAGCTTGAGATATAACTCTTGAAATTCCTTCCACACGTCTGCATGTGCACATGAGTGCTCGGTATTATAAGTGCCCCAATGGCTTGTGATTCCCCGATTGAGGGGTGAGATGTGATCCCATGAGTTTGATGTTTGGCTAGTTGGGAGTACTTGAGGCCGGATCTTGCCTATGGCTGGAGCACTGAGGTGCTGATCGTGTGAGCAAGTATTTTGAACTTATATGTTAGATATTGTTGCTATTACCCGGGATGGCGGATTGGTATTCAAGAAATGAGATGTTATTATATGACTTGGTAGTGACGAAGAAGTGTGTGGGATAATAGATGAACTGTTAAGTGTTCGATTACTGTAGTAATCTATTGTGTAGCCCCGAGCTATGGGTGCGTGAAGAATATTTTGTGTTTCCTAGTTGGGGAGTGAAGTACATTAGGTGTGGCAATACGAGTTTAGACTCAGGAAGAGTAGATGATTTGTGTTTTCATAAACTAGTAAAGGATTTAAGTTTAATCTTAATATAATATTGTGGCATCTTTAGAGTAAAAGTATTATGGATTGTAAATGTGTCCTGATAGGTGTCTTTGATACAAGTTGGAGAGGTTGTGGTTGATTATCTGATTGCATGGTTACATTCTACGTTGGTTCCTTTTTTATGTATGCTGGCAAATAAGTCCGGGTTGTAGAAAATGAGCATAGGATGGCATAAGTGAAGCAAAACTTTGATAAAGTTTATATCGTACTTCGTAGATGTGTGAAGACAATAGGATTTCTTGACATGTTGTCGATAAAGAATGCTCAGTGTGTAGAAAAAAGAAGATGTTCGTTGAATCGGAATGAGATCATATCCTACAGTGTCAGAGTTCCAATAAGGCACGGGTGGTTATGTTCGTTAAGTAAGAATTTGCATTTTGAATAAGAGTGAATGACACTCGTGAATGGTTTTAATGTGTTCAAGATTGTACATGTATCAATCAGTTGTTTCAAGGTTGTGTATGTGGCCAGACATTGTTTATTCATCGGGAAAAGTCGAGGCTTGTGGTATTTTGTATTGGTTATGGGATTCTATATATCGACATCTCAAAAGTAATGGCAGCAAATTCGGGTTCACGAGAAGTTCTTCAAGTAAAGTATTCTGGAACGTGGTATTTCTGGGAAGCATTTAGAGAGTATTCGTTAACCTATGAGTCTTAAACAGTGTGGTCTTATGTTCGAATCTCCTGTGGTAGGCCTGGATTGAGGTGTGACGACCCAAAGGGTTATCACCGTAGTTCTCCCTTTCCTTGCGCTTCTGAGGCCTTGAAAACCTCTTAATGGGTTTCCTCGATTTGTGTGCACAATCCAGGCACGAAACTGGAAATCTTTTTTACGTGAAAATATTTGAATTCTGTGTTATTAACAATGAATTTTGATACTAATATTGCTAAAGTTTACTTTCGCCATTGTTTTGGGTAAACAGACCTTGACACGTGATGTGAAAGTCCCGAACGGTCCGTAAGGAAATTTGGAACCCGGGCGTATTCCCGAAATCGAAATCTGAGGTCCCAGGCCCGAGTTTAGAGCTTTCTTATGAAATTGTTTTATGAATATGCTTAAGGAAAAATAATAACAGAAATTTATCAAACATAATGGTACCGAGCTTGTATTTTGGTTCTGAAGCGCGGTACAAGTCTGAAATGGGCTTCAAGCGCAATCTGTAAAGTTTGGTTGAAAACGAACGTTGTTTGACGTCTTTCGGACTGAAAATGGAAATTTTTAAAGTTTTGAACTTTGAAATGAAGATCATGAGTTTTGGGGGTTGATTCTTTGATTTTTATGTTATTTTGGAGATTTGATCGCTCGAGCAAGTTCGATATTGAGTTAGTGTGTGTGGTTGGTTGGGAGCCCCGAGGGCTCGGGAATGTTTCGGGGGTGGTTCGGGACGTTTTGCACTAACAACAACTGCAAAATATTTTGCACCAGGTTTCTCTTCATCGCTTTCGCGTCCCTATGGTCGCGTTCGCGATTCCCATCTTTTTCCCTCCTTCGCGTTCACGATTTACCCATCGCGTTCGAATATAACAAAATTGAACCTTTGTCTTTTCCTCTACGCGTCCACGTGAAGGCGTTCGCGTTGGCGGAGCCTGGCCTGCTCATTCTACTCGTTCGCATATGGACCACGCGTTCGCGTATGGCCCATGTGTTTGCGTATGGCCCACGCGTTCGCGTAGGCCAACTGTGAAGCCCCAACTTCAATTCTACGCATTCGCGATTCTTCCCACGCGAACACGATGCTTAACCTGCCCAACCCTTCGCCAACGCTATCCTGTTCACGCGAATGCGAAGGGTAATTGCCCTGCGAAATATTCAAACTCCAGAACTGTGTTCACTCCGGATTTCTTCCATTTTTTTCACTCGAACTCTCTCCAAAAAATCCTACATTGACGAAATTCATGCTCTACCTTCTTCCTAACTCTTTGGGTGAGTATTCTTAACTTCATTTCCTCACTATTTATTCATCAAACAAATAAATTCCTAGCTCTAATATATGAAATTAAAGTAGAATTTAGGGGTTTTGGGTTTAGTTAGGGTTTATGGGATTTTGGGTATTTCAACCTCAATTTGATGTCGAATATAAAATCTAATTATATATTTGAATTCGTGGATTAATGGGGATTGGGTTTTTGTTCGGGCTTTGAGTTTGGACCACGAGGGTCATGTGTCGGATTTTAGTATTTTTGAAAGTAAGCTTGGAAATGCATTTATAGGCTATGGGATTGTATTTTTCGATTCTTATTGATAATATTCAACCTGATTATGTTAGATATTGTTGGTTCGGGGTCGAATTATAGAGGAAAGGTGATTGTTGAGCTTTGAGTTGCTATTTTCGGATCTGATGTAAGTGTTCGATCTAACTTTGGCTTCAGGGAATAGGATTAGGTTGTTATTTGCTATGTGCTATGTGGGGTCGGTGTATAGGTATGGTGATAGTTACCTATGCGCCCGAGTCAAGCATGACTGTGATGTCATATTTGCTATTAAATTGTGAAGTAAGTGAACAATTGTGACAATTACTTGTTACAAGAACTATGAAGTGAAAGTTGAGACTTAAATGAACTAAAGAGGAATTTTTTGTACTTTTCCCTTGTCGGGACCATTTGTCGAGTTGTGTTCCCTTGCCGGGACCTATTGTTGAGTGTATTCCCTTGTCGGGACTTATTGTTGAATTATTCTCCCTTGCCGGGATATTTTGTCTATATATATATATATATATTCCTTTTCCCTGTTTGGTTGTGACCATTGATTGGGAGAGGAAGAGAGAGTAAAAGCACGAAGGGTGATGCCGTACATTATATTTTACTATTTTGGTGAGGAATGAGAGTAAAAGCACGAAGGGTGATGCTGTGCAGTTTTTGATTCATTGACTTTCTTATTTAATTGTTATTTGTTCAGTCCATCTCTTGATTATAGAAGTTATAATTGAACTATTACTCCCCCAGCATGCCCCCTTTCTCTTTACTCATTTAAATTCTTGTTCTCTTTCTGTTATTGCATATATCTGTACAGGTTGGTTGTGGTAGGTCAAGTTTAGCCTCATCACTATCTCGCCGAGGTTAGGCGGGGAACTTACCAGCACATGGGGTCAATTGTGCTGATACTACGCTTCTGTGGGTTTTTTGTGCACACGTCAGTATACAACCTACGAACCGCAGCTATAGTTCGGGAGTGATCCTTCATTCAAGAGACTCTGAGGTAGCTCGCTGGCGTTCGCGGGCCTCGAGTCTCCCTTATCTTACCTTTTCAGTTTGTTGAACTGTATCAAAGAGACATATTATGTATTTCTTTCAGACTGTGCTTGTAGTACTCCTTTCACCGTCCGTGAGTAGTGAAACCAGATAATGGGTAGAGACATGTTGTTAGTTTCCGCGTCTTTACTTTTTCTATTGTTGATAAAAGACTTCCGCATGTTTTAATTAATTATTTTTGTATTTAAATTGTTTTAGATTTAAGTTAGTGAAAATGATTATAAAGGTTTGCTTGCCTATCTTCGATAGTTGGTGCCATCACGACTTCCGATGGTGGGTAAATTCGGGTCGTGACAATTTGGTATCAGAGCACTAGGTTACTTGGCTCTCACAACTCATGGACAAGCTCGGTAGAGTCTGAGGGATTGGTACGGAGACGTCAGTATTTATCCCCCAAAGGCTACGGAGTTAGGAAAAGTTTCACTTTGTTCATTCTTGTCGTGCGATTCTGTTTCTCAAATATTGGTTATCGTTCTACTCTGTTCTTTCACAGATAACACGTGCGTCTTCTTCTTCCGTGCAGCAACTCGAGCCCCGAGTAGCAGCTCCCGCGAGGGGCAAGGGACGAGGCCGTGCCAGAAGTCGTGGCAGGGGCAGAGTTCAGCACCAGGCAGCAGTTCCGGAGGTGGAGCCTCATATTGACTTTAATGAGGCGGTTCCAGCTCCACAAGCTCCAGTTGGCCCAACTCAGGTCCCTGCAGGAGTGGTGTTTTCTTCGGACCTTCAGGATGCTCTTGTCCGCATAGCAGGCTTTATGGACAGTGTTGCTAGAGCGGGATTGCTGCCAGTAGCAGCAGCAACTTCTCAGGCTGGAGGAGGGGTTCAGACTCCTGCTACACGTGCACCAGAGAGGTAGCTCCCCAGACTCAGGTTCCCTTGGTTCAGCCCGCAGTGGCAGCTCTGACAGGCATTACTGCCCAGGCCGGAGATGGGACGACCATGTCTTCGGATGCTTTGTGGAGACCTGATCGGTTCTCCAAGCATTTTTATACTTTTTTTTGCGTTGCTTCGTCAGAGGATCCCCAGGACTTTCTGTACAGTTGTCGTACGATCCTCAGGATCATGGGTATAGTAGAGACCAATAGGGTCGATTTTTGCACTTTCAGACTTGTGGGGTCTGCCAAGACTTGGTGGAGAGATTGTTGTCTATCTAGACCAACTGGGTGGAGAAATTATTGTCTATCTAGACCAACAGGGTCACCGGCTTTAACATGGGATCAGTTCGCGAAGTTATTTTTGTAGAAGTTTCTCCCCGTCACTCAGAGGGAGGCACTTCGCAGACAGTTTGAGGATCTTCAGCAGGGCTCCATGGCAGTTACATAGTGTCAGAACAGATTTGTTGACTTGGCACACCATGCAGTAGTGATACTCCCTACAGATCGGGAGAGGGTCCGGAGGTTCATTAATGGAAAGATTCAGCCTATTTGCCTATAGATAGCTGTGGGAGTTGGCAATGATTTTACTTTTCCGGAGGCGCCAATGGGCCCGCCGAGTAGAGATGACATTTGCTCGATGAGGTAGTCAGGGTTCAGACAAGAGGCCTCGACAATCTGGCAGATTTAGTGGTACCTCATCTGGAGGTAGGGATTTTAATGATAGAGGCCATCCTCCGAGACCTTTCCACTCGGCACTTTAGGTTTCTCATGGTACGCCAGGCAGTGGTGGCCATCAGAACTATTATTCAGATAAGCAGTCTTTCAGCGCACCACCAACCCCCATCAGTGCACCGCCACTTCAGAGCTTCAGGGGAGGACATACCAGCCCACCAGGCCAGCAGTCTCAGCCGTCGAGGGCATATTATGGTTGTGGTGACATAGGTCATGTTGTCATATTTTGCCCTCGAGCCTCGAGTAGTTCTCAGTAGCAGGGTCCTCGCCCTATGATTCATGCAGCACGTGATCCACAGGCCGCCCAACCGGCTAGAGGCGGGGGTAGGGATCATAGATGTGGAGGCAGAGGCAGTCGAGGTGGAGCCCGAACAGCCAGATGTAGGGGTCAGCCCATAGCAGATCATCCCAGAGATGCAGTTCAGGAAGGTGGGGGACAACCCCGTAGTTATGCATTACTAACCAGGCCGGAGGCCGAGTCATCTAATGCTGTGATTACAGGTACTGTACTGATCTGTGATAGGGGTGCTTCAGTATTATTTGATCCGGAATCTACTTATTCTTATGTGTCATCCTATTTTCCACCCTATTTGATCATGCCTAGTGAGGCTTTGGGAATTACGATATATGTGTCCACACCGGTTGGTGATTCTATAGTGGTCGAGCGATTCATCGTTCTTGTGTAGTGGTATTTGAGGGTCTTGAGACTCGTGTTGATTTATTTCTTCTAGACATGGTGGACTTCAATGTTATATTGGTATGGATTGGTTCTCTCCGTATCATGCTATTTTGGATTGTCACTCCAAGACCGTGACTTTAGCGTTGCCTGACTTTCCCCGACTTGAGTGGAGAGGGACCCTAGGTCATGCAACCTGTAGTGTTATTTCGTATGTCAAGGCTCGACGTGTGGTCGAGAAGGGGTGTTTAGCATATTTGGTGTATGTTTGCGACTCCAGCGCAGAGGTTCCATCTATCGACTCAGTTCCTATTGTTCGGGAGTTCCCCGAGATTTTTCCTTCAGAACTGCCTGGCATGCCGCCCGATAGGGATATTGATTTTCGTATTGATATGGCTCATGGCACTCAGCCTATTTCTATTCTGCTGTATCGCATGGCCCCGCTAGAGTTGAAAGAGCAGCTTCAAGACTTGCTTGATAAGGGTTTCATTAGACCCAGAGTATCACCCTGGGGTGCGCCAATGCTGTTTGTAAAGAAAAAGCACGGGTCGGTAAGGATGTGCATTGATTACCGACAGTTGAATAAGGTGATGATAAAGAACAAGTATCCACTGCCAAGGATTGATGATTTTTTTGACCAGCTCCAGGGTGCCATGGTGTTTTCGAAGATAGATTTGAGGTCTGGTTATCATCAGCTCAGAATTAGGGTGTCTGATGTTCCTAAGAAGGAATTTCGTACCCGGTATGTGCATTATGAGGTATTGGTCATGTTGTTTTGGTTGACCAATGCCTCGACGACATTCATGGAGTTGACGAACCTAGTGTTCCGGCCTTACTTTGATTTATTTGTGATTGTGTTCATTAATGATATCTTGGAATACTCCCGCAGTCACGAGGAGCATGAGCAGCACCTCAGAAAGGTTCTTCAAACTCTGAAGGATAGTCAGTTGTACGCCAAGTTCTCAAAGTGCAAATTTTGGTTGAGTTAAGTCGCATTCCTGGGTCACGTCGTATCAGCAGAAGGTATTCAAGTGGACCCGAAGAAGATAGAAGCGGTCAAGAACTGCCCTCGAATGGCTTCAGCTACAGAGATTCGGAGCTTCCTGGGGTTGGCTGGTTACTACAGGTGTTTTGTGGAGGGGTTTTCATCCATCGCAACCCCGATGACTAGATTGACTCAGAAGGGTGCCCAGTTTAGGTGGTCAGATGAGTGCGAGGCCAGCTTCCAGAAGCTTAAGACAGCTCTGACTACGGCACCGATATTGGTTTTGCCCATCGGATCCGGGCCTTATACTGTATATTGTAAGGCTTACAGCATCGTACTTGGCACCGTGTTGATGCAGAACAACAATGCCATAGAATATGCTTCGAGGTAGTTGAAGATCCACCTGAAGAATTATGCAGTTCATGACTTAGAGTTGGGAGCCATTGTTCATGCCTTGAAGATCTGGAGGCATTATTTGTATGGTGTGACGTGTGTGGTGTACATGGATCACAAGAGCTTTCACTACTTGTTCAAGCAGAAAAAAGTTGAGTTTGAGACAGCGAGGTGGTTGGAGTTGTTAAAAGAATATGATGTTTCTATTTTGTACCACCCAGGGAAGGCCAATGTGGTGGCCGATGCATTGAGTAGAAAGTCTGCCAGCATGGGTAGTTTTGCATATATTCCGGTCAGCAAGAGACCGCTTGCCTTGGATGTGCAGGCATTGGCCAATAGATTTTTGAAATTGGATATTTCTGAGCCCAGCACGGTGTTATCTTTCACGGTTGCTCGCTCGTCATAGATGGAGCGTATCCAGGAGAGGCGGTTTGATGATCCCCATTTGTGTGTCCTGAGAGACACGGTGCAGAGGGGAGGTTCCAAGGAGATGACTTCGGGATATGATGGCATATTGAGGTTGCAGGGGCGAGTTTGTTACCAAATGTTGATGGTATTTGAGAGTCGATCTTCGCGGAGGCCCACAATTCTCGTATACTATTCACCCGGGCGCCGCAAAGATGTACCAGGATTTGAGTAATCATTATTGGTGGCTTAGAATGAATAAAGACATTGTTGCATATGTGGCTCGTTTTCTAAATTGTCAGCAGGTTAAGTCGAGCATCAGAGGTCTGGTGGGTTATTTCAGAGGATTGAGCTTCCCGAGTGGAAGTGGGAGAGGATCACTATGGATTTTGTTACTGCCCTTCAGATGACTCGGAAGAAGTTTGATGCTGTATGGGTTATTGTTGATAGGCTAACTAAGTCAGCGCATTTCATACCAGTTGCCACCACCTATTCATCCGAGAGGTATGCTGAGATTTATATCAGGGAGATCGTTCACCTTCATGGGGTGCCCATATCTATTATTTCGAATCGGGGTCCACAGTTTACCTTGCATTTTTAGAGGGCGGTGCAACATTAGTTAGGTACCCAGGTCCAGTTGAGTACAACATTTCACCCCCAGACGGACGGTCAGTCCGAGAGGACCATTCAAATTCTTGAGAATATGCTGCGGGCCTGCGTTATTGATTTTTGAGGCTCGTGGGACCAGTTCTTGCCTTTAGTAGAGTTTTCCTACAACAACAACTACCAGTCCAATATTCAAATGGCCCCATATGAGGCATTGTATGGTTGGCGGTTTCGGTCCCCAGTCTGATGGTTTGAGCCGGGAGAGGCTCGGTTATTAGGTACAGATTTAGTGCAGGAGGCCTTGGATAAGGTCAAGATCATTCAGGACACACTTCGATTGGCTCAGTCTAGGCAGAAGAGTCTTGCAGATCGTAAGGTCAGGGAGGTTGCTTTCATGGTTGGTGAGTGAGTATTGCTCCGTGTATCGCCTATGAACGGGGTGATGAGGTTTGGTAAGAAGGGCAAGCTTAGCCCTAATTATATTGGCCCATTTGAGATTCAGGACCGTGTGGGGAATGTTGCTTATAGACTTGCATTGCCGCCTAGCTTGTCAGTCGTGCATCCGTTTTTTCATGTATCCATGCTTTGAAAGTATCACGGTGATCCCACATTCGTGTTAGATTTTAGTACTGTCTAACTGGACAAGGATCTGTCATAAGAGGAGGAGCCGGTGGCTATTTTAGACAGGTAGGTTCGATAGTTGAGGCCGCGCAGTTTTCCTTCATTGTGTGTCAGTGGAGAGGTCAGCCTCCTGAGGCATCAACCTGAGAGTCCGAGCCTGATATGCGGAGCCGTTATACCCATCTATTCCCTGACTCAGGTACTTCTTTCTTTTGTCCATTCGAGGACGAACGGTTGTTTTAGAGGTGGAGGATGTGACGACCCAAAGGGTCAAAACTGTAATTATCCCTTTTCTTGCGCTTCTGAGGCCTTGAATACCTCTAATTGGGTTGCCTCAATTTACGTGCGCAGTCTGGGCGTGAAGCCGAAAATTGTTTATGTGAAAATATTTGATTCTATGTTAAAAACTATGAATTTTGATACTAATATTTCTATAGTTGACTTTGGTCAACGTTTTGGGTAAACGAACCCGGACCTATGATGTGACGGTCTCGGAGGGTCCGTATGTAAATTTGGGACTCGGACGTATTCCCAGAATCAAAATCCGAGGTCCTAGGCCCGAGTTCAGAGCTTTTCTGTGAAATAGTTTTATGAATATGCTTAAGGAAAAATTAAAACAGAATTTATCAAAAATAATGGTATCGGGCTCGTATTTTGGTTTCGACATCCGCTACAAGTATTAAATGGGCGTTAAGTGCTATCTGTAAAATTTTGTTGAAAACAGACATTTTTTTACGTGCTTTGGACTAAAAATGGAAAATTTGAAAGTTTTGAACTTTGAAACGAAAGTCATGAGTTTTGGGGGTTGATTCTTTGATTTTGATGTTATTTGGATATTTTATCGCTTGAGCAAGTTTGTAGGATGATATTTAGTCAGTTTGTGTGGTTGGTTGGGAACCACGAGGGCTCGAGAGTGTTTTCGCGGGTGCTTCGGGATGTATTGCACTTAGAACATTTGTACAAAAATTTTTAACATGTTTCTCTTCATCGCATTCGCGTCCCTCTGATCGCGTTCGCGATGCCCTCCTTTTTCTCTCCTTTTTCCCTCCTTCGCGTTCGCGATTAACCCATCCCGTTCGCATATTACAAAAATAGGACCTTTGTCTTTTCCTCTACGCGTCCGCGTGAAGACTCTCGTGTTGCGGAGCCTGGCCTGCTCATTCTACGCGTTGGTATGGCCCATTCGTTCGCATAGGCAAACTGTGAAGCCCCAACTTCTATTCTACACCTTCAATGTTCTTCCCACGTTAACGGGATGCTCAACCTGCCCAAACCTTTGCAAACACGATCCTGTTTACGCGAACGCGAAGGGTAATTGCACAGCGAAATATTTAAACTCCAAAACAATGTTCACTCCGGATTTCTTCCATTTTTCACTCGAACTCTCTCCAAATAATCCTCCATTGACGAAATTAGAGCTCTACCTACTTCCTAACTTTTTGGATGAGTATTCTTAACATCATTTCCTCACTATTTCTTCATCAAACCATTAAATTCCTAGCTCTAGAACATGAAATCAAAGTAGAATTTAGGGGTTTTGGGTTTAGTTAGGGTTTATGGGTTTTTGGGTATTTCAACCTCAATTTAAGGTCGAATTTAAAATCTAATTATATATTTGAACTCGTGACGTTATGGGGTATTGGGTTTTGGTCCGAGCCTCGAGTTTGGACCACGTGGGTTCGGTGTCGGATTTTAGTATTTTTGAAAGTAAGCTAGGAAATGCATTTCTAGGCTATGGGATTGTGTTTTTGGATTTTATATATATATATATATATATATATATATATATATATATATATATATATATATATATATATACTGATAATATTGAACCTGATTATGTTAGATATCGTTGGTTCGGGGTCGAATTCTAGAGGAAAGACGATTGTTGAGCTTTGAGTTGCTATTTTTGGATCCGAGGTAAAATTTCGATCTAACTTTGGCTTGAGGGAATAGGATTAGGTTTTATTTGTTATGTGCTATGTGGGGTCGGTGTATAGGTGTGGTGACGGTTACCTATGCGCTCGAGTCAAGCATGACCGTGATGTCATATTTGCTATTAAATTGTGAAGTAAGTGAACAATTGTGACAATTACTTATTACAAGAACTATGAAGTGAAAGATTAGAATTAAATGAACTAAAGAGGAATTTTTGGTACTTTCCCCTTGCCGGGACCATTTGTCGAGTTGTATTCCCTTTATCGGGACCTGTTGTTGAGTTGTATTCCCTAGCCGGGACTTGTTGTTGAATTATTCTCCCTTGTCGGGATATTTTGTCTTGATATATATATATATATATATATATATATATATATATATTCCTTTTCCCCGTTTGGTTGTGACCATTGATTGGTAGAGGAAGAGAGAGTAAAAGCACGAAGGGTGATGCCGTGCACTGTTTATCGAGAGTAAAAGCACGAAGAGTGATGTCGTCCCTTGTATTTGATATTATTGTTGAGAAATGAGAGTAAACGCACGAAGGGGGATGTCGTGCATTATATTTGACCATTTTGGTGAGGAATGAGACTAAAAGCACGAAGGGTGATGCCATGCAATTGTTAATTCATTGGATTTATTATTTAGTTATTATTTGTTCAGTTCCATCTCCTGATAGTAGAAGTTATAATTGAATTGTTACTCACCCAGCATGTCCCCCTTCTCTTTACTCGTTTAAATTCTTGTTCTCTTTCTGCTATTGCATATATATGTACAGGTTTGTTGTGGTATGTCCGGTTTAGCCTCGTCACTACCTCACCGAGGTTAGGCCGGGCACTTACCAGCACATGGGGTCGGCTGTGCTGATACTGCGCTTCTGTGCCCTTTTTGTGCATACCTCAGGATACAGCCTACGGACCACAACAATAGTTCTAGGGTTATCCTTCAGTCTAGAGACTCTGAGGTAGTTCGCTAGCGTTCGCGGGCCTTGAGTCTCCCTAATCTTATCTTTTCAGTTTGTTTAACCGTATCAAACAGACATATTCAGTATTTCTTTCAGACTGTGCTTGCAGTACTCCTTTAGCCGTCCATGAGTAGTGACACCAGATACTGGGTAGAGACAAGTTGTTAATTTCCACATCTTTACTTTCGCTATTGTTGATAAAAGACTTCCGCATGTTTTACTTAATTATTTTAGTATTTAACTTGTTTTAATTTAAGTTAGTGAAAATGATTATGAAGGTTTGCTTGCCTAGCTTCGACAGTAGGCGCCATCACGACTCCCGATGGTGGGTAAATCTGGGTCTTGACATGAGGCATTGTGATACTACAGCGAGAGAGAAATATCAAGTTGAGGATGAACTAGAAAGGTAATTGAATAGATGGAATTGGGGAGAAGTTCTTGTTGGGTTTTACCGTGGTTTGAAGATGAGTATATTTCTTATGGGTGTGTGAAGATTGGAGCATGTAATGATTTTTCTTCTAAATTGGATCAATGAAAGCTCTTGACTAGTTGAGTGCGTCACGTCTCAGGGGCGGAAGGGAGATAAAAGTTATCATGTTATCCTAGAGTGGCATACGCGATATGTTGTTGAGGATTATGATGTGTGAGTGTAAGGTTCGATTAAGTTCAGAAAGGGAAGTCATTAAATTCTCAAGTAGCACGGGCAGCTGCAGGTGATTTAAGAATCGATCTTCAGAGGAATTGGGGTGAATGATCCTCATATGACTAAGTAAATAATGTTGCTAATCAATATGATTTGACAAGGGGATATGTTTCAGAAAAAGGGCAATGTGATTAAGTTGATGGCACTTCGGTAGTATTGCAGCATTTTTCTTGATAGATCGACTGATGATATATATCTGAGTGTGTTTGATGGAACATGAGAATTTTAGAATATCTTCGAAGAATGATTAGGTACTCGAGGTGTAATATGTATTTATAATGCAGAATTAGGGATCAGGTACATCGATTTGTGTTTTATGTGAAGCTTGAGACTGGTAGTTCTCATGTTCAGGCTATATAGTGGTTCTGGATAGTGTGTATCGGTATTGTTAGAGGCTATTAAATTTGGAGGGACGAGTGGATCTTTCCTTGTTGGTATGTTAGATTTTGTATATGATGTTGAGTTGTAAACTGATTGTCTCAATGAGGGTTATTCTAGACAATTTAGCTATGGGCTATGTTGGAAAATGTTGTAGGCGGCGTAGCGAGGGGTATCAGATCATGTTAATAGCGGAGTGGTTAGCACTCCAAGGACCAGCGGACGGTTTTGAGAGATTGCTTTCCTTAATTGGGCCCTGGTGACGAACGTCAATATAGAGGTTTCTACCTTTGATTTAGTTCCGGTATTGAAGGACTTTTTTTTTCGGATGCGTTCCTTATGGCCGGGCATGCCGACGGGCGAGATTGTGGGTTTCAGTATTTATTGGACGTCGGGCACCGTATCGTACGGCTCCAGCAAGAGATATAAAAGTGGAAGGAGCAATTACAAGCTTCTTGGCATTGAGTTCGTTGGCAGGCCGATGTGGCTACGTATTCAGATTGAGATGGCTTGGTTGGCCCTAATATATATTGTTGAGGGATAGATTTAATCTCTCGTTATTGTGCTTGATAATGATCTGGGGAGATCTATGAGATTATTTTTTTCCAGTGTTGTGAGGCGTTATGATTTTCGTAATGTGCTTGAGTTCTATATTTTATAACCCTATGAGTAGATATGATTATGCACTAAGTGTGCCTATGACCGATACTTGGAATTCCATGATTATATGCAAAATCGGCTCGAGGTGCATCTCCCTACGTGAGATATTTGAGTGGATCGAGTGGCACATCGCCACATGGTATGTTATCTGGATCAGGTTGCGCGCCGCAACAGTATGATGTTGAGAATATTTCTTCATATGTTACTTGGTATGTCTTGCTTCCTGGTTTCTGAAGAAAGTTTGTATTGGGTGTTGCTCGGCGATTGGCGCATCGGTTGTGTCCTCTCAGGATTGAACGGTGTATATTATTTGCCTTACCGTGGGTGTAATGGATTGTTTGGTTTCAGATACCAATCTGTGTGTGGTTGTCTACTTTTGAGCACAGTGACTTGAGGTTCTTCTTGTGTAACAACGTTCGGATAAGATCGCGCATTTTAGCAAGGCTACATGGAGATTAGACCCTTCGGGGTAGATTCAGGTATTCTAATTCTATGATGTGGGACCCCAGCCTTGTGTTTTGATTGTATTGATTCATAAGGTACAACTCTTTCGTTTGAGTCATTTTCATGACTTGAGTATGGTCAGACCGTCTTTTATTGGTGTGTGTGCGTTATGTAAGTGTTGGCTTAGGCCGTATTGATGTGTCATGTCAGCAGGATGGTGTGTTTGGCTAGTAGAGACCTTTGGGGTCATTAATGGATTCGAACGGATTTGGTTTCAGCTTGTTGGAAGGTTAATATTTAGTTTCGGCTCGGAGATCTGTTGTGGTATTAGTTAAAGTGGAAGAAATATCTTCGTGAATGGTTGATATGAGAAATGGTTATGGTTTACTGAGTGTTTATTATCATTGATAGAGTATAGCATTATAGGAATAAGACTCTAGCTAGTAAGGGGTTTCTATCGGTACATGGTTGTTGTGGATAGCTACTATTGATATAAAGTATTGCTTTGAGGGTTAGGATTATGCGGTATATCATGTGAGTGCACCTGAGGTTGCAAGTATGGATTATTACGGCCAGTTCAAACTCATTCTAAGTATAAATGTGAGATTCTGATCCTGTGTATTGTTTCAGGGGTGCAATGTGGTTCTACGGTTATGGGCTAGATGGCCTGTGAAATATTTTTAGCTGTGTTGTATTATCGGGTATACGTGAGTTAGGGTGACGTGGGATCACCCCGGTTATATGACTAGTAAGGCCATTCAAAGATTTGTTGGCTCCTAGTGCAAATCTGGGCACGCTCGAGGACAAGCATTTGTTTAAGTTGGGGATGATGTAACGACCTGACCCGCGTCTCAGGTATCTCCACCCCGTTTTCCCCATTTTATTCTTCTATATGTTTCATTATTTGTGTTTGGAGAAATTGATGCAATTCGGACAGAGTTCGGTTAGAAATGAGAGAATTAGTCTCTCTATGAGAAGGTTAGTTTGGAAAAGTCAACCGAATATTGACTTATGAGTTAGAGGGCTCGGAATGGATTTTCCATGATTCGACTAGATTCGGGGTGATGATTTGTCACTTAAGAGTGCAATCGGAATTGAAATTGGAGGTCCGGTGTAGAATTAGGCTTGAATTGGCTAAGTTTGAATATTGGCGAATTCCGGTTGATAGGTAAGATTTTGATCCGGGGGTCGGATTAGAATTCTGATAGTTGAAGTAGCTCCGTTAGGTGATTTTGGATATGCGTGCAATGTTTCAGGTCATTCAGAGGTGTTTAGGTCAGGCTTTGGATCAAATGCAAGTTTCGGAAGTTTTAGTTTAACTTAGTCTTGAATCCGTGGTAATTTGATGATTTTGAAGTTTATGATAGTGTGTTTATGCTAAGAGCAAGTTTGAATGAAGTAATAGATCATATATGTGCTCTTGGTTGAGGTCACAAGGGCCTCGGGGTTGTTTCGGATGGCTAAACTAAAGTTTTAAACTTAGAAAATGTTGCAGATTTTCAGTAGATGTTGTAGAAGAAAAATGGCCTATGCGATTGCATTATCAGGGCCGCAATCTCATAGCACTAGGTGGTCAAGCTTCGCAATTGTGTGGTCCTCCCCGCGTTCGTATAAGAGGAGTTTTTGGGCAGCATGTTTTACCCTACGCGATCGCATGAAATTGGACGTCTTTGCTTAGGTTTGGGAAGTTGTTCACCGCGGCCGCATGGACCCTGTTGCATTCGCGAAGAACATTTGGAAGGTCTGAGAAATTTGTTCAACGCGATCGCAGGGCTAAGGACGCGATCGCATAGAAGGGTCGTGCTGGGAAGAAGGGCTTTAAAACATTTGTTTTGTCCACGAGCTCAAGTTATGTTCTCCATTGTTGAACATTTTGGGAGCTCTTGGAGGGGAATTGAAGAGGGATTCGAAGAGGAATGATTGGAGGTAAGATCTTTGAACATAAAACTCGTTGTTATTGAGAAATCTACGTAGAAATTCATGGGATTAAGCCTAAAATTGAAGAACTAGGGCTTGAGTTTGTGGTATTTCAAAATCAGATTTGATAGGTCATTTGAGCTCACACTTAGGAGTTTTTTGTATGCACGGACTCGTGGCGATGCGAGTAATTCGATAATGTAAGTTTCGTAATTTTTTGAGATTGGGTAATCCGATAGTTTTTAATTGGGTATTGTCCTATTTGAATATTGCGATTTATTCGCTCTGTTTTTGGCTAGACTCCACGTGGGTGGAGGCCTATTTGAGGGGCAAAGGTGTCGCAGGTTTGAGATTTTGCCAGTTCGAGGTGAGTAATACTTGTGAATGATATCCTGAAGGTTTGGAACCCCGGATTTGCACATCATTGTGCTGTATTGTGGTGACTTGCACGCCAGGTATGAGCGTAGGGTAGAGCACCATTGGAGATTTCGACTTGGTTCGTCCCGGTTGTTGATTTTACTGCGTGATTGATTGAAATTTACTTGATGCAATCATGATTTGGGCTGATTGTCATGCTTTAGGCTTCACGCCAATTATTTGAATCCTTCAGGGATTGGTGTCACTATTTTTGCATGACATTGCATATTATTTGATCTCAGTCCAAGGTTCTAAGTATTGTTTTGCAAGCTCAGCCACTTTTCTAATATTTGAAAAACTTAAATGATACTTTTCTGACGTTTAGAGCTGAGAACTGCTATTTTACTATTGCCCAAGGGGCTTATGTGAATTTTTGGACTGAGATATGGATTAGGCTGCATGCCGTAGTAATATATACATATACATGCATGGATCGGACTTCACGCCACTGTAGTATATTATATGGATCGAACTGCACGCCGTAGTGATTATTATGTGGATCAGACTACACGCCGCACTATTATAGTGCTAGGGATGTAGGAGCTCCTCCGGAATCTGTACACACCCCCAGTGAGCGTAGAGTACCTAAATAGATCGGGCTGCGCGCTGCAGCGGTCATGTGCATTGCATTCAATTCATGCATTCATTCTTGTTTGCACTACGTGACATGATTGTTAGCACTCAAACATAACTAGCACACATGCTACTACTTGCCTTGTTGACCAGATACCCTAGTGTTACATGTTAAGGAGTGTTGAGCCCGAGAGGCTGATTTTGTACCTTATGAGTTTGGAATGAGCCGAAAGGCTGATGTTGTACCTTGTGAGTTAGGAGTGAGCCCGCGGGGCTGATACTGTACTGAGAGGTTGATACTGAGCCCGAGGGGCAGATTTCTGGTTATTTCCTACTCGTTGAAAAATATTTTTCGCAGCTGTTAAAATGGCATATTTTCAAAAGAGATTTTCAAATGATCTTGAGATTTTCTTAAGGAATTTCTCGGTGTTACGGTTTTACTATTTTTTAAAAAGGGTTGCATAGTCTTTTTATAGCATTTTTGAGTGCTCATATGTGTTTTCTTATCGATCATGTATTATTCGCCCTTATAACCAATGAGTTGGAAGTACTTACTTTACTCCCTGCACTCGCGTGCAGTTGCAAGTATTGTTCACCCGGTAGTGGGTTAATAGCAGTTTAAGGTATTGCTATCGTAGCTAAGCTAGATTACTGCTGGCATTCGCGGCACCGAGTTGTCTTCTTCTTCTTGATTTTCCAGATTATACTCTATGTATTATAGACTATGAAATTGTAATCAAGATCCTCCTAGATACTCGTGACTTGTGACACCCTGGTCGGGCAGAGTTAGGCAGTAATGTTGATAATTAATGTTCTTTAAGTTGCATTTTCCATCTATTTATGTTTAGTAAGTGTTAAAGAAACGAATTGGGTTAGGTTGCTAGCCTTATCTTCACGAAAAACGCCATCATGACCGGGTATAAAGGTTGGATCGTGACACATGGATAGTAATAATAGAATGTTACATAATCTATAGTCAAACAAAGAAATACACAAGAGGTGATGGGCCTTAAGACAACAAAAGAGTATAGGCCAATAGTCACATCCTCATTTCGAGAAATAAGTTCGCGACTCTAACGTGATTAACAGAAGGAAAAGCTATATCCTAGAGTAATAGAAATCAGTATGGGCTGGTGAACAAGGTAAATTAAACATGAATTAGGAAATGAGTGATTTAATAATCGTTAGCATCATGAGAATTTCATAATGCATTCCGCCAACAATAGAATGGACAATAGAAGAAGATCCATGATGAATTTAGAGAATGGCCAGCTACACAAAAGTAAGCAATATGAGTGGAGTTAAGCTTAAGGGATTGTATGTGCTATTTACACGAAGTGTCACCATCACGAGTGAGGAATTTTTTAATCCTTGGTACACAAGTATTACCGCAAGGCGAGTAAGGTTCATTGATAATGTGAAAGGACGCCAAAGATGAAAGAGGAAAAAACATCTATTGGTAGGTCGTCAAATATCCAAGTCCTAGTACTCCCCTAAAGAGGGGAATATGGAATGATAAAGGAAGAATGCGATACAAATGAGCAAGGGATAAGATTTCACTTATCCAAATGTTACAGATATGCTACGATTCCAGAACGTCATGTAAGCACGATATCAGAAAAAGGAAGTAAGGATTCCTACCCGAAGTGGTATTAATAGATAAGGAGCTAGTATGTGAGGTAAGTTAAGAGAAGGATAATGAACGGTAAGTAAACTTAAAAGTAATATTCGAGATCATATGAGTTGTACAAAAACTCTAGCATGTGTGGTACCAATATAAGCTAAGTATGAACTCAACAAGGGGGCAGAAAAACCATGAAAAGTAATAGCTTACGCTGAAAGAAAGCTAAGAAAGAACGGAAGAAATTATTCGATCAATGATCCAGAGTGGGTTACATTATGGTTGAACTTAAGGGTTAGGAGTTTTATACATGCAGCACATACAACTGTAGAAGATTTTGGTATTAGTTAAAAGAAAGAATTGAGCCTTGGTCTTAGACGAGAGATTAAATTGTTAAAGGATTGTATTATACATATCTGTTAGCGCCCATGAAAGGCTAAACGAAATAACTAATACCATGAACCACGAATCGGAAGATAACTTAAGCCGACATAAAGGCTGATAAGAAGAAGGAGGAAACTAAAGAGTTACATCAATGAAGTAAATCAAGAATCCGATTATTGGACCTAGAAGTTATAGAAATGATGATTGAGAACATAGTAGAATCACCCTTAATATTAAAAGTGCAAGAGATATAGCACAATGACTATATTCTATAACGGCTCTACCATAAAGACAGATAAAAGAAGTGCCAGCTTCATAAGAAGTCAGTATAGAGCTCCCACTATATTGTATAGGAACTAAAGGTTGAAGTATTATAATATATATTCAAATAGTAGATGCGATTTATACCTATCTGAAAGGGAGGTTATGAAACGAACATAAAAGAATGTAAGGTAATATTTTAATGCAAGAAAGGTAAAGGGGAACAACATACTAAATACTCAAGTATAGAAGGATGGGAGTGGTCCATACTTCAGGTAAAAGACTATAACGGTGGGATTCAGTATATAGGGATGATAGCAGCGTCATTAGTAGCATACCTTCGAGTGTATGATTTCTAAGTAACGAAAGATCTAATCAGAGAGTAAAAAAAGAGTTACAGACGATGTGATATCTTGCTTGATGTTCCAGTAAAGCATAAGGGAATCAATTGCAAACTAAAGTATGATAGAACAACAAGGTTTTAGAAAGAAAAGCTTAAGGATAAGAAGAAGGCAAGGGAAAAGGTGACGAAAATGGATATGTCCTCCGGATTAAGCCAGTGAAAACAAAGGAGCTGATGGCTCCTCTATGTCATAGAAAGCTCAATATAGCCTAAATGAACTCAAAGAGGTCTTAAACTAGTAGCATTTTGAAGAGATGGAGTGTTGCCCTGGTAGCAGAATCAGGGTGTAATTGGAATAAATAAAGGATGACGTCTGGGCCTTCGCTTGAGTAATAATTTGAAGAAGGGGGGGAGAGTATTTCATGAATTGTAAGGGACTAAAAACCCATATAAGGTGAGTCATATTGGATGATATAAAGTATGGTTATGGAAGTATAGTGTTCCACCTACGTGGATCAATCTAATTACTCCAGATATCCCCGATGAGACGCGAGACTGTCACGACCCGGATTTCCCACCATTAGGAGTCGTGAAGGCGCCTACTAATAGGAACTAGGCAAGCCAATTAGTTTAATACTTCTATTAACAAAATCAACAATTTAAATAATGATGAGATAATTAATATAAAGGAAGAAGACTTAAAACATAAATAACTGAAAACAAGTGTGGAAGTTCAAATACAACTTTACCAACATCTGGCGTCACTAACATACGAACATCTAAAGAGTGTTAAATACAAATTCTGAAAATAAAGTACAACGATGTTTGTTCCGGTACAAAGATAACAAATGAAGATAAACTAAAAGAGACCCCGGCCATGCGGACGCCAGCAAGACTTTCTCGGGAATCTCTGGACTGAAGTCAGCTCCCAATGCTCCTGTTGTGGTCCAAAAGCTGCTCCGGCTCTGTAATCTACGCAAAAAGATGCACAAAGTATAGAATCAGCAAAACCTACCCCATGTGCTGGTAAGTGCCTAGCCTAACCCCGGCGAAGTAGTGACAAGGCTAGACAAGACTACCAATCAAACCTGTGCAGATATATATATACAAGTACGTCAAAAATAATAGCGGAAATATTATGTAAGACTGGGAGGGGAACATGATTTTAGGGGTAAAAGATAAAACCAAACGGAAGAAATAAATAAGTAAACTACAACCGATTCCTTCTAACACATAATACGTGGTCGGCGTGCCACACGATCCCATTTCATAATATGTATATGTGGTCAGCGTGCCACACGATCCCATTTCATAATACATAAGTGGTCGGCATGCCACATGATCCTATTCCATAATATATAAGTGGTCGGCGTACATATGCTTCCATTTCACAATATATAAGTGGTCGGCGTGCCACACGATCCTATTTCATGATGCATAAGAGGTCGGTGTGCCACACGATCCCATTTCATAATGTATAATGTTTTTTCCGAGAAGGGAACAAGTATCATTTCGACTATCTCGACAATGGAGAATACAAGTAAAAAGTTAATTCCCAGCAAGAGAGCAACAACAATAACGTAGACGTCCCGGCAAGGGAGATAATCATCATACGAGAACAGCCAAGCAAGGAAATAATTACATCTCTTTCTCTTTTGTTTATTTCTTACTTCGTAATCATGTCATTATTCGAGCCAACACTCAAGGAGTTTACAAATAATATTTCTTTTTATACTCTTTACATTATGTAGAAACCATCAAATAAACAAGGAAGAGTCACTACAAAATCCCAAATAAGCTCAAATAAGCACTCACGGTCATGCTAGACACCGGTGTATAGATACTTGTTACTATGCCTATACACCATACTGAACATTTACAATTAGCAAATAATACTCTAATCATATTCCCTCAAGACAAAGTTAGATCAAACACTTACCTCGAGTGCTCCAAACTCAACTCAAGCCTCTAGTATAGCTTTACCACTCGAATCAGGCTCCAACTCAGTCAAATCTATGAAATAATGATTTTATAATATCAATAATAGCTAAACATACTAAATCAAAATGCGTAG
Source organism: Nicotiana benthamiana (assembly GCA_034376525.1). Taxonomy (NCBI): domain Eukaryota; kingdom Viridiplantae; phylum Streptophyta; class Magnoliopsida; order Solanales; family Solanaceae; genus Nicotiana; species Nicotiana benthamiana. The sequence continues at coordinate 71,476,785 of CM067323.1, read as the reverse complement.
ATATGAATTTCTAATATTTCTTCCCAAATTCAAAAATCAACCCCGGGCCCGCTTGGTCAAAATACGAGGTTCAAACCAATTCCATATTACCCATTCCCCCACGATCCCTGATATACAATTTGTTTTCAAATTCAACCCCAAAGGGAGGTCAAAATCAAAGAAAAATCGAAAAGCCCTAACTATACCCTTTTCCCCCAATTTCAACCCTAAATTACACGATTTAGGCTTAGAACTCAATAATTAATGAAGGAAAAGTGAAAGGAAAAAGTAGGAATTTACTTACCTAAGTGGTCTTGAAGAGTGGGGACTTCAATGGAGTCATAGAGCTTGGGAGAGTAGAGAGCTCATGAGAAAAATTGCTAAATCCCGTATGTTCTGATTCTGTAATTTTAAAAATATAACTGGGCCTTTTTGTTCTATGCGATCACAGAAGAAGGGATGTGATCGCATAGGGAAGAGGAAGTTGACCATTGAAATAGTATTGCAAATGCATTGAAGAAATTGGGTTGTTATTTCCATGTTTGGTTTAAATGTTGTACGATCGCGAGAGAATGGGTGCGCTCCCACTAAATAAGCTGGCCAAGCTATGCGATCGCGAGGAAGTCTATGTGATCGCGTAGAAGGAACAACTGGACAGCTGGCTGCAGAAATTTTGATGCATTTCCTAAGTGAAAAACCATCCAGAACCACCTTCGGATTACTCCCGAGGCATCGGGGCTCCTAACCAAACACATACGGTAACAGAACAATATCCTACGAGCTTAACCGTGCAATCAAATCTCCAAAATAACATCATAAACAAGGAAGCAGACCTCAAAATCATCATTTTTCATCAAACTTAATAATTTTCGTTTTTTAGATATTTAGGTCCGAAACACGTGACGTCCGATTTCGAGCTAATTTGTCATGAAGCGATTAAACCACGCGTAAGACTTGTACCGAATGCCGGAACCAAAATAGGGGCCCGATACCAATGCTTTCTATCCTATTTTCATTTCAAATTATCATATTAATTTCAGAAAAACAATTTCTCTTAAAAATTCCTTTCTCGGGTTCGGGATCTCAGATTTCGATTCCGAGCATACGCTCGAGTCCAATATTTTTTTACGGACCCTCCGGGATTGTTGAATCACGGGTCCGAGTCTGTTTACCCAAAATATTAAACAAAGTCAACTTTAATCATGTTAGTATCAAAATTTATTAATTTTTACAAAGAATTCATATTCAAGCTTTCCTACTAAAGTGAGATTTTCAAGGCCTCAGAAGTGCGAAAAAGAGAGAAAACAGGTGATGATCCTTAGGATCGTCACATTCTCTACCTCTAAAACAATCGTTTGTCCTCGAACAGACAAAAGAAAGAAGTACCTGAGTCGGGAAACAGACGAGGATAATGGATCCGCATATCAGACTCGGACTCCCAGATCGATGCATTAGGAGGCTGGTCTCTCCACTGAACACAAACCGAAGGAAAACTCTTCGACCTCAACTGTCGAACTTGCTAGTCTAGAATAGCTACCGGCTCCTCCTTATAAGATAAATCCTTGTCCAACTGGAAAATGCTGAAATCTAACACATGGGATGGATCGTTGTGATAACTCCAAAGCATGGATACGTGAAAAACTTTATACACTGCTAACAAGCTAGGCAGCAAGGCTAGTCTATAAACCACCTCTCCCACATGATCGAAAATCTCAAATGGGCTAATGAACCTAGGGTTAAGCTTGCCCTTCCTCCAAAATGTCATCACGCCTTTCATAGGCGACACGCGGAGCAATACTCGCTCACCAACGATGAAAGCCACATCTCGAACCTTGCGATATGTATAACTCTTCTGCCTAGACTGAGTTGTCCAAAGTTTGTCCTGAATGATCTTGACCTTATCCAAGGCCTCCTGAACTAAATACGTACCCAATAACCAAGACTCTCCCGGCTCAAACAACCCAACTAAAGTTCGACAATGCTTACTATACAACGTCTTATATGGATCCATCTGATATCGAACTGGTAGCTGTTAATGTAGGCAAACCCTGCTAAAGGCAAAAACTGGCCCATGAGCATCCAAAATCAATGACAAAGGCTCGGAGCATATCCTCCAATATTTGAATAGTCCGCTTCGACTGTCCGTCCGTCTGAGTATGAAATGCCGTGCTCAACTCAGCTCAGGTGCAGAACATCTGCTGGACTCCTCTCTAGAAGCTGAAGGTAAATTGTGTACCCCGGTCCGAAATGATTGATACCGGCACTCCATTTAGGCGAAAAATCTCTCTGATGTAGATCTCAGCTAACCTTTCTGATGAATAAGTGGCAGCAACAAGAACAAAATGCCCTGACTTGGTCAGCATATCAACAATGACCCAAATAGCATCAAAATTCTTCCGATTCATCAGAAGTCCAGTAACAAAATCCTTAGTAATCATGTCCCACTTCCACTTGGGAAGCTCAATCCTCTGAAATACACCACCGGGCGTCTGATGCTCATACTTAACCTGCTGACAGTTCAAACATCGAGCCACATAAGCAACAATATTTATCTTCATCCTGCGCCACCAATAGTGCTACCTCAGATCCTGATATATCTTCGCGGCACCTGGGTGAATAAAATGCCAATAACTATGGGCCTCCGCTAAGATCAACTCTCAAATCCCATCAACATTGGGCACAAACACTCGCCCCTGCAATCTCAATACACCAAAACCATCCAAGGTCACCTTCACGGAACCTCCACACTGCATCGTGTCTCTCAGGACACACAAATAGGGATTATCAAACTGTCATTCACTAGAACGAGCGACAGTGCAATCTAACACCCTGCTAGGCTCAGAAATATCCAACCTCACAAATCGATTGGCCAAGGCCTGAACATTCAAAGCAAACGACCTCTGACTAAACGAAATATAAGCAAGACTACCCATGCTGGCGGACTTCCTACTCAATGCATCGGCCACCACATTGGCCTTTCCCGGGTGATACAAGGTAGTAACATCATAATCCTTTAGCAACTCCAACCACCTCCTCTACCTCACATATAACTCCTTCTGCTTGAATGGATACTGAGGACTCTTGTGATCAGTAGACACCTCACATGTTACACCATATAGATAATGCCTCCGAATTTACAAAGAATGAACAATGGATGCCAACTCTAAATCATGAACCGGATAAATCTTTTTGTGGATCTTCAACTGCCTCAAAGATAGACAATGACTCTGCCATCCTGCATCAATACTGCACTAAACCCAATATCGGAAACATCAAAATAGACTGTATAAGGCCCTGAACCTATGGGTAAAACAAATACCCGTGCCATAGTCAGAGCTATCTAGAGCCTTTGCAAGCTCAACTCACACTCATCTGACCATCCGAACTGGGCACCTTTCTGGGTCAATCTGTTCATCGGGGCGCAATACATGAAAACCTATCCACGAACCGACAGTAGTAACCTGCTAATCCCAAGAAACTCTCAATATCTGTAGCTGATGCTGGTCGAGGCCAATTTTGGACTGCCTCAACATTCTTCGGGTCTATTTGAATACCCTATGCTGATACAACATGACCAAAAAATGCAACCAAAATCAACCAGAACTCGCACTTCAAAAATTTTGCACATAACTAACTATCCTTCAGAGTCTGAAGAACCACTCTGAGGTGCTGCTCGTGCTCCTCATGACTGCGGGAGTATATCAGAATATCATCAATAAAACTATCAGAAACAAGTCCAAATAAGGCATGAACACTCGGTTCATCAACTCCATAAATGTTGCTGGGGAATTGGTCAACGCAAATGACATGACCAGGAACATATAATGCCCATACCGAGTGAACGCTGTCTTAGGGACATCAGACGCCCTAATCCTCAACTGATGGTAGCTAAATATCAAAGCTATCTCTGAAAACACCTTTGCACCCAGAAGCTGGTCGAACAGATCGTCAATCCTTAGTAATGGATACTTGTTCTTTATTGTCACTTTCTTCAATTGCCAGTAATCAATGCACATCCTCATCGAACCATCCTTTTTCTTCATGAATAACACTGGTGCACCCCAAGGCGATATGTTGGGTTTAATGAAACCCTTCTCAAGCAAAACATGAAACTGATCTTTTAACTCCTTCAACTCTAGCGGGACATGCGATACAGAGGAATCGAAATGGGCTGCGTGCTCGGAGCTAGATCAACTAAAAATTCAATATCCCTATCGGGCGACATGCTTGGCATGTTTGTAGGGAAAACCTCCAGGAACTCCCGAACAATAGGAATCGAACCAATAGAAGGGACACTAGCGCTGGAGTAGCGAACATATGCCAAGTAAGTTAAATCTGGCAAAGCAAATGTCATAGTCTTGGCATGGCAATCCAAAATGCAATGATACGAGGACAACCAATCCATCCCTAATATAACGTCAAAATCCACCATTTCTAAGAGCAATAAATCAATACAGGTCTCAAGACCCTCAAATACTACCATGCAGGAACGATGCACCCGGTCGACCACTATAGAATCACCCACCGTTGTAGATACATAAATAGCAACACTCAAAGCATCAGTAGGCATAACCAGGTAGGGTGTAAAATAGGATGACGCATATGAATATGTAAACCCAGTGTCAAATAGCACTGAAGCATCACACCAGAATAGTACCTGTGATAACTGTATCGGAGGACTCAACCTCTAGCCTGGCTATAATAGCATAACACCGGGGCTGGGCCCTACCTCCCTGAACTATATCTCTAGGATGGTCGGATGCAGGCTGGCCCCTACCCATGGCGGTCCGAGCTCTACCTCTATGATATCTTCCTCTACCTCAATGTCTTCTACCTCTCATCTACCTGGCTGGGCGGCCTGTGGATCACCTGATGCCTGAATCAAAGGACAAAAACCCTGCTGTAGAGAGCTGTCAGATGCTCGTGGATTATATCAGGCAATATGTCTCTTGTCGCCACACGTGTAACAAGCCCTCGGCTGCTGATAATAACTGAGTAGTGGTGCGCTGATAAGTGTTGATGGTGCACTGAAAGACTATTGATCAGAAGGGCACTACTGAGAACCACCTCCAATTAAAGTAGCATGGGAGACCTGAGTGCTAACTGAAAGGGCCTCGGTAGATGGCCTCTACCATAACAATCCCTACCTTATTATGAGGTACCAGTGAACCTACCAGAATGACGGGGCCTCTTCTATGACCCTTGGCCAACTCCCTGTGCAAGAGTCATCTCAACTCTATGGGTCACGTTGGCCGCCTCCTTAAAAGAAATCTCACCCCCGGCTCCTATAGACATCTAGAGACGGATCGGCTGAATCAATCCATCAATAAACCTCTACACCGTTTCTCTCTCTCGGTGAGGAAAATAACAATAGCATGATGTGATAGATCAATGAACCAGGTCTCAGACTGCATGACTATCATAGAGCCTTAATGGTGGCACTTGAACTACCTACGAAGATCATCTCGCTGAGTAACTAGGAGAAACTTCTCCAAAACTAACTCTGCAGACTGGTCCCAAGTCAATGATGGTGACCCTGATGGTCTGGATAAACAATAGTCCCTCCACAAAGTCTTGTCGGATCCTACTATTCGAAGTTGGAAAAGTCGACCCCATTGGTTTCCGCAAGACCCATAGTCCGAAGAACCTTATGCCAGCTGAATTAGAAATCCTGGAGGTCGTCTGTAGAAGAACCGCTGAATGTGGTGGTAAAGAGCTTGGTAAACCTATTAAGTCTCCACAAAGCATCTGCAGACATCGTCGCACCATTGATGTCTAAGCCACAATACCCAACTGAACTGCCACAGCTGGCTGAACCTCATAGAACCTAAGCTTGAGGAGCTACTTGCTAAGGAATGCGTGTTGCGAGAGTCTAAACTCATCTTCGAGCCTGAGAAGTGGCTGGTGCTACTGGAAGCAAACCCGCTCTAATGATGCTCTCCACAAAGCCTACAAATATGACTAACGTGTCCTAAAGAACTGGGATAGCTATGAACCCCTCTGGGACCTGAGCTGGGCCCACTGGAGCTACTGGGCTAGAACCTTATTATCAGAATCAACATGAGGTTCCACCTTTGGGACTGCTACTCGGGGATGAGTTCTGCCCCTGCCTCGACCTCTGGCATGACCTCAGCCTCGCCCTCTGCCCCTCGTAGGAGCTATTGTTGGGGGCTCGGGTTGCTGCGCATTAGAATAGGAAGCACGTGTTATCGTCATCTGCGAAAGAAGAGTGTAGAAAGACAATCAGTATTTGAGAAACAGAATCGCACAACAAGAAATAATAAAAGTGAAATTTTCCTAACTCTGTAGCCTCTGTGGATAAATACAGACGTCTCCATACCAATCCATCACACTCTACTAAGTTTGTCTGTGAGCTGTAAGACCTATGTAACCTAGTGTCTTTACCAACTTATCACTACCTGGATTTCCCACCATCCGGAGTCGTGACGGCGCCTACTAATAGGCGCTAGGCAAGACAATTAGTTTAATACTTCTCTTAAAAACATCAACGATTTAAAGAAAGACGAGACAATTAATATAAAGGCGGAAGACATAAAACATAAATAAAGAAAACAAGTGTGGAAGTTCAAATAAAGCTCTACCTAGATTTGGTGTCTCTAACTCACGAATATATAAAGAGTGCTAAATACAAAGTCTGAAATAAAGTACAACACTGTTTTTTCCCGTACAAAGATAACAAATGAAGATAAACTAGAAGAGACCCCGGCCATGAGGACTCCAACAAGACTACCTCGGGAATCTCTGGACTCAAGTCAGCTCCCAACGCTCCTTCTGTGTTCCACAAGCTGTTTCGGCTCTAAAATCTGTGAAAAAAGATGCACAGAGTGTAGCATCAGCATAACTTACCACATGTGCTAGTAGGTGCCTGGCCAAACCCCGAAAATGTAGTGACGAGGATAGACATGACTACCGATCAAACATGTGTATATATACTAGTACGACAAAAATAACAGCGAAAAATAATAATTAAGACTGAGAGAGGAACCTGCTTTTGGGGGTTACAAATAAAACCAAACGGTAGAAATAAATAAGAAAACTACAACTGATTCCTTCTAACACAGAATACGTGGTTAGCGTGCAACATTATCCTATTTCATAATATGTATAAGTTGTCGGCATGCCACACAATCCCATTTCATAATATATAAGTGGTTGGCATGCCACACAGCCCCATTTTATAATATATAAGTGGTTGGCATGTCGTATGATCCCATTTAACAATAACTGGTCGGCATGCCACACGATCCTATTTCATAATATATAATGGTTTCCCGGCAAGGGAACAAGTATCATTTCGACTATCGTGACAAGGAAGAATACAAGTAAACAGTTAATTCCTGGGAAGGGAGCAACAAAAATAACATACACGTCCCGGCATGGGAGATAATCAACATACGAGAACAGCATGGCAAGTGAATAATTACATCTCTTTCTCTTTTGTTCATTTCTTACTTCCTAATCATGTCATCATTCCGGCCAACGCTCCAAGGAGTTTTCAAATCATATTTCCTATTCATAATCTTCACATTATATAGAAACCATCAAATAAACAAAGAAGAGTCAGTACAGAATCCCAAATAAGCATAAATAAGGACTCACGGTCAAGCTAGATACCGGTGTATAGATACGCGTCATCATGCCAATGCACCGTACTCAACAATTAGAAATTAGGAAATAATACTCTAATCATATTCCCTCAAATCAAAGTTAGATCAAACACTTACCTCGAATGCTCCAAACTCAAGTCAAGCCTCTAGTATAGTTTTACCCCTCGAATTCGGCTCCAACTCAGTCAAATCTATGAAATAATGACTTTACAATATTAATAATAGCTAAACAAAGTAAACCCAAATTCCTAGATATGAATCTCTATGCTTTCTTCCCAAAATCAAAAAATTGACCCCAAGCGCGCTTGGTCAAAATACGAGGTTTGAACCAATTCCATGTTACCCATTCCCCCGCGAGCATGGATATACAATTTGTTTTCAAATTCGACCCCAAAATGAGGTCCAAATCAAAGAAAAATAAAAAATTCCAAAATCTACCCTTTTCCCCAATTTCAACCTCAGATTACAAGATTTAGGCTAAGAACTCACTAATTAATGAAGGAAAAGTGAAAGGAAAGAGTAGGAATTTACATACCCAAGTGGTCTTGAAGAGTGGAGGCTTTAATGGAATCCTAGAGCATGGGGGAGAAGAGAGCTCGCCGTATGTTCTAATTATGTAATTTTAAAAATATAACTAGCCATTTTTGTTCAATGCGATCACAAAAGAAGGGATGCCACCCAGAACCACCTCCAGGTCACTCTTGAGCCCTCGGGGCTCCTAAACAAACACACATGCTAACTCAACAACATCCTATCAAATCGCCAAAATAATATCATAAACGAGGAATCACATCTCAAAATCATCATTTTTCACCAAACTTCATAACTTTCATTTTTTCGATATTTAGGTTGGAAACACATCAAATGACATCTCATTTAGACCAAATTCCACAAAAAAAACCCTTAAACCACATATAAGACTTGTATCGAGCCCTGAAATAAAAACACGGGCCTGATACCAATGCTTTCTATTCCATTTTTATTTCAAATTTCTATATTAATTTCAGATAAACAATTTCTCTTAAAAATTTATTTCTCGGGCTCGGAACCTTGAATTTCAATTTCGGGCATACGCCCGAGTCCCATATTTTTGTATGGACCCTTCGGGACCATCGAATTAGGGTTCTGGTTCCATTTACCCAAAATATATACCAAAGTCAACATTAATCATATTAATATCATAATTCATCAATTGTTACATAGAATTCATATTTAAGCTTTTCGTCTATGCGCCTGGACTGCACGTGCAAATCGAGGTGACTAAAGTGAGGTTTTCATGACCTCAGAAGCGTGGAAAAGAGAGAAAATAGGTGATGACCCTTTGGGTTGTCACAGAGACCTAGCGGCGGTTTTACATAAAAGATCAAGTTATCTGTGGTAGATGATGAATCAAAATTAAGGTAAATCAATAATAAATGAATTAAAGTTCAACAGTAAGAGGCGAGATTAGACCATTCGTCTTAAGGATAAGCAATGAGAGTAAACTGGAGTTAGTTGCATACCTCAGTAATGATTAATTAAAATAAGGATTATGGTACAGTACGGCCTACATAGATGCAGTAAAGTCATACGAATGGATAACAAGGTCTGTGAAATAAGATATAACGATATTCGCAAGTTCTACAAAGTACAGACCGAATAATTTCAGTATATCTATACATGCCCATAGAGGCATCCTATTAAGTCTTGTATATGTTCAGAAAGTAAGGCCTATAGATTTGCTAAAAACTGGAGGAAAAAAGAGAGAATACTCTCATAGGCACACTTACAAGATCAGTATCATTGAGGCTACATGATAAAAGGTAGCAAAAGGCATGAGATTGGAAGGAATTTTATCACAAGTCATGGCATGGGATAGAGGCCTAAAAGGGGGAATTCCTTGGCCTTTGGATTCATTCACAGAAAAACTGCCTAAATGGAAAGGAGAGTATTAAGGTATTCACAAGAGCTATAAGTTATGAAGTAAATAATAGTATAAGTCAACATTTAGGGACGAATGTTTTGGGGGGGGGGGGGGATGATGTTACTCCCCGTAATATTATGATAATGTTACGCTTCGCAGTATTAAATTACTACGATATTGCACCTAGTAGTATTGTACGTTGACTTTGACATAAGGTAATTAAGATCAGTTCAAGGAAAAAATTATATGGAGATTATAAGGATTGTGTAATTTCACAATTAATGAGTAAATTCGAGAAGGTGAGAGGGTAAGCAAGTCAAAGAAAATGAATTTTCATCCAAGTTTGGCATGTTGGGATAAAATTTGGGCCGAGCGTTATTATGCGATATTTATGGACTAGTACCATATAAGGTAGCATATAACCATGGTAGTATGATATATAAAAGGGTTATAAAAATAAGTAAATTTTTATGTAATTTGAGACAATTCTTAATTATGTGGATAATTTGTAATTATCGGATAACGAAACATTACCTAATTAATTAATTGGTTATGGGATAAGATTAAAACCCCTCACCACCCCTCACGTTGCAGCAAGACATTGACCCTACAAATGCCTCTTGATCAATTTGGATTAGGTGGCAACATAGAGCATTAATCTCAAGACAACTCTATTTGGATTAGGTGAACATACATAAATGGACCACCATGTTTGGAAGAATTCTTTGAATCTTCGTGGAAAAGCCGGTAACTTTTGCTAAAATCTCTGAATTGAAGTCTTAAGCTCTTCTGATATTGACTGACAAATAAAGTAATTTCACTCTTTCTTTGGATTCTTGATAAGTAAAGTGAAGTATTTTTCTCACTCTACGTATCAATTGAATGAAAAAATGAAGAGTATTCTACGCTTTACAAAGTTAATATTTGTGTTATTGGGTAGTTTGTATGTTTCCTCATCTCATAGTAGGGTGCAACATTTTCCAAGAACATCATACAGATTTTTTCCAACTTTAGGTATGTTAAGGCCATCATTTTTCTTTTGGCATGATCTATACGATACAAACGAAATGAGCAAATGCACAATTTCCATAAATAAATCTATTCATAGAAATATTAGAGATGCATAAGTTCCTTATTCTCCGTGTGTCATATTATTTAATCATCTGTTCATGAGTCTCAGAATAATACGTAAGTTGAAAAAATTTACTTTATGATATTATTCAAACGAATAGTCTTATTGCACTCCAAGAGATTTTGTTGATGTACTTCGCATGCATTGCATTCATGTACACTAGCCCATGAACAGATGGTATTATATACGAGTATATATGTATGGGATATAGAAAATATTTATAATGTTATATATGCACCACCACCTGATTAACTCGTATACTTTGATGAATTGCCCACAGTGGCCGAGATGATATGATGGGATTCCCTCAGAGGCTTGATGATACTATGAACACATGTAATTATGTACAACATTATACTTATACGCATATGCATGGCATTATACATATTAGTGATTCACAGATTCATTCAGATATTTATACGCATATGCATGACATTATACATATTAGTGATTCGCAGAGTCATTCAAATTTACATATCGAGTCTTTTACACCATGTTTCTCTCATGCCCATTATTTTCTAATTTTCATTCCATATACACTCGGTACATTATTTATGATGATATCTCTTTAGTCTAGAGGCTTTGCGTTTCATGCCTTCAGGTCCCGATAAATAGGTCGAGAGCCCTCCAAGTAGGCTATCATGTCAGTGGAAGATGTTGGTGTGCACTATTTTCTTCGGAGTTACTTTTTCGGTTTGTATGATTAAGATGTGTATTGTTTGATATGGCGGGAATCTATCCCGATCTTTTTGAAAATTATGTATTGTTAGAGACTTTTAGACAGATATCATGTACGTAAAAAATTATATGGCCTTGTCGTCCTATGTTCCGTGTAGGAATGGTTATCTTGACCTTATAGGCCCATTTATCTTATGCATAAGTTGTTATCACATGTTATATTCTACTTATCCCACGGCAGCCTTCCGGCTCAGTTATCTATAATAGTATGATATAAAAATATACGTTATATTGGTTTCGGTTAAGTAAGGTAGTGGGTGCCCGTTACGGCCCATCTAGACTAGGGGCATGACAACCAGAAACCCATCGGTGGAAGGAGATAACTCCCAAATATGGGTGGAAGGCCAAGAACCATGGTAAACTGAGTCCTTCACTCTTATGCCTTTATATGAATATGAATAGTTTTGTTACCTGCAAGTTGCATCTTTTACTTGATTCAGGACCTGTCAGGGGTCTGTTACCTATCTCGAAGTGGATATTTTGGCTTACTATGCGGAGGAAACGAGATTTATGCAAAGTGCTCTCACCCAAAGTGGTGCCCTCGGAGCTGCTTCCGGTGAGGCGCTTCCTCGCGGAGTTCTCAGCTAGATAACAAGCAACCAAAAAGGTGGTATTCTTCTGGTTAGAGACAAAAATAAGAAAATAAATAATGCCACAACTGAGCCAGCTGTAGACGCTTTGGTAATTGATGATGATGGGGAAGTTAGTGAAGAAAAGGATTCCCTTCAAAGGAGACAAAGATCTACATCAACTCAACCGAATGTTCAACAGGAAGAACTTTTAGAATCGATCGATAAAAAGGTCCAAGAACTAAAGGGCGAGATTGCTCTAGTAGATAATACCAACTCCCAATATCCTATCCCCATTGCTATTTCGAGTTCAAGAAGTTTGAACCATGGGCCTCTTCTATCATTGGTTGAAGAGCAACCAGTAATCAGAGTTGTTCCCGTTGCAGTTGCTTAAACACCAACAACTTCATGCCCTTCTACACTAGTTTAACGTTTACCATCAGCATCCGTTGCATCTCCTCCATTGGTCACAGATGCCCGAGAGGAGAGTGCCTCTCCTCCCCAGTCTCCTGACCACAGGAATTCGGGGCACAATTACTCACGCCCTTCTCCGCATCCCCGATGGAGGAATAGTGTCACTATCTAGGTTTTTATTGAGTGTCATCTGTTGTCCAGGCCGGTGGAAGTTGCCACTACATATAGCCGCCGGCTTCGAAGAAGAATAAGACGAAAATACACTCCCTTTCAGTAGAGTGAATGTTCAATAATGACATGCATAATATGGTAGCGGTATCGTACTTGCCCTCTTATTGCTTGTTTTTTACTTATCTGTCGTAACCAGGCTTCTAACTTCAATATATTTTTTTGCACGTCAATTTCCTTGATTCTAAGAGCCTTCATATATTTGATTCTCAATTAAAAAGGATTTACGTTTAAACAGGATCGACTGTTAGTCAAAAAGGATCAACTTGATGTGTGCCTATCGACGCTGGAGGTAAAGGTTGCTGAAGCGGGTAAGCTTGAGGCCTCTTGTAGCAAAGTGATAAGGAAGTGATGGCCCACAACCACTAACCACTCAACTATATGCACAACTCCAAGATGCTAAGACTAAGTGGCCGGAGCTTCAATATGTTGTTCTTGCTGCTGTCGAGTGCGAGTCAACAAGTAAATAATATTGAGGCAGCCTTGGACTCCAAAATCGAGGAGGCTAATTCTGCCGAGGATAAGAGGAACCGGATGAAGGATAGATTCTAGAAAATCATGGATCAAAAGAGGCCTCACTTTTCCACAATCTATGGTCTTGATTCTAGTCTCGTTGCCACGAGATCCGAAAGGGATGGCCTGTTGGCCGAGGTTGACAAACTTAAGTCAAAGCTCCAAAGCTAAAAGGGATTCTCTTGAATTTGAAAAAATGTATGCTATGTATCATATGAGGAGAAAAACCCTGGAGGAGACCAAAGCGGGCATCGTTGATACTGATGGTGACATCGCTATTTTCGAAGTGAATTCCTTCCAATGCTGATAGAGTTTTCTATATGTAGATTGGATTTGTGTTGGGATTGGGACTTGCTTTGATTGTTGATATTGGTCTATATTTTGGTTCAGGAGTCATTTCAAAGAGAAAAAATGTTATCCGTCTCATAACCATTGCCATCCCGGTATATGTTCATTAAATAGTACTCCTTCCGTTACTGTTTAGGTGAACCTATTTTCTTTTTGGTCCGTTCCAAAAAGAATGATCTATTTTTAAATTTAGAAATAATTTATCTTTAACTTCTGATTCTACTCTTAGTGAGAATCCTTTATAACCACACGAATATTCTCAAACTCTTTTTGACTTATTTAGGATCAAAAATTCTAAAAGTCTTTATTTTTTCTTAAACTGCGTGTCCTGTCAAACAGGTTCACGTAAATTTGAACGGTTGGAGAAGTACTCTATGTTTGTTTCAAATTGGTCTTCTTTAGTTTCACTATCTTTAACTGTTCATTTTACCTTGTGCTCCTCCTCCAGTTTGTCGCTGGTACACAACCAATCAACTCATTGGCATTTGTTTTAGATGGTGTCAACATTGGAGCAAATGATTTTGCATACTCTGCATATTCCATGGTTAGCTTATATTACTGCTAGTAATATCTATTCTATATTGGAGCAAAAAGAGTTGGAATAATAACTTTGTATCTTCGTTTTTGCAGGTTATGGTTGATGCACTAACAATAACATGTGAGTTTGTCCTTTCCAAAAGCAATGGTTACATTGGAATATGGATTGCTTTAACCATATTCTTGTCCCTGCGTACCATTGCCTGTTTATGGAGGTAATTTTGTTATCTCTCTACTGCATAGTATGAGAAATTGTTTGTTTTCTTGATTAACTTAAGACGTAACTATCACACCCCTTTTTACCCCGAGAGATGATATGTTTGGTATGGATTATGGGGGTAAAGGGGTTTTTCAATTAATATGATAAATTTGAGTAGTGATTATTTTATTATTCAGAATTGTCACTTGGAATTGATTTTTAGGTATTCCAAGTCACATTTCATTTGAATCCTTACTCAAAGAAATGTTTGACCCTATTATTATTGGTCTGCGAAAAATAAAAGTTCGGGTAAGGAATTTTATTTATTGGGAAAGAGGTGTAAAGCATTCCCCGAGTGCCGTGGTTATAGCACGGTCGCTTTTATTGACTAAAATTAAATTAAATTATTTTATGGATAAACTATACTTTTAATGATTTTCGTGTTTGCCTATGTCCGCTTTTATTTTATTATTACATTATTAAAAAGAATGACTTGGATAAATTACATTGTCATAACCATTCTACGCAAGTGAATGCGTAATCGAATAACAAAATTAATCAGCTTATCATAATTGCGCCTCGCAAGCGAATCCGAAATTATGACAATCAATTATATGTAGTACTTTTGAGAAATTACTACATTTTAAAATTTTAATTCTTGAAAATTATTAGTCAACTAGCGCACTACGCAAGGGAATTCGCGATTTCAGCAAAGTATTAATTAAAAATTAACTAATAATAATGGAAATGGTATGTGATTAATGTATTGAATGTTAAATATCACGCTACACAAACGATTCAGTGATGCCTACTAATTACCTACCGTTCAAATTAATCACTAAGGTGACTCAGGTGTTTGAGTTATTAAAATAAAATATATTGAAGTGTGACGACCTGGCCGGTCATCTTAAGAATTAACGCACCGATCCCTTATTAACTGCTTTCCCTAAGTTTACTTCTGCTACTTTGAATTGCCAGGATGTTCGTTTGAGCTTCGAAGAGTTTTGGAACAATTAGTCCCTAAATGAGAGCTTAAGTATTGGAAAGTCACCCGTAAGCGAAATAGTGTGCAGACATCCTCGGAATGAAAATCTGATGGTTATGTTAGCTCTGTTAGGTGATTTCAGGGTTGGAAGCGTGTTCGGAATATGTTTTGGAGGTCCGTAGCTAATTTAGGCCTGAAATATCGAAGTTTGAATTTTTGAAGTTTCCGGTCTGATTTTGAGATTTTGATTCGAGGGTCGGAATGGAATTCCATAAGTTTGCACTAGTTCCTTCATATCATTTGGGATGTATGTGCAAAACATCAGGTCATTTGGATGTGGTTTGGTTAGGTTTATTATCGAAAGCGTATTTTGAGGAAAATTAAAGTTCTTAGTCTTAAATCATTGATTAATTTGAATTTACGGGATTTTTGTAGGTGGCTTAAGGATTGTACAAACTTTAATGATTTTATGCGATATGTCCATAGGTTTGGTTGATGTCCCGGGGACCTCGGGTATATTGTAGATACTCAACGGGGTATTTTGGAGTTGTTTAAATTAGAATTCTCTTCAGCTATTGCAGAGCATTTTCTTCTACATGATCGTGTCCCAGCTCACACGTTCACATAGAGCAATCTTGAAAGGGGTCCCAATTCCTTAAACGTGATCACATGGATTGGTTCGCGATCGCGTAGCTCTGCCACTTCTTCCTTCGGGTTCGCATCATCTCCCTCGCGTTCGCGTAGTAGAAACTGAGCCGCTGACTTAGTGGCCCATTTCCTTCTTCGCGTTCGTGTGCCTTCAGGTGCGATCGCGTAAGGCCAGCTCATCCTCTTCCTCGATCGCAAGCTTATTCTCGGGTTCGCGTAGGCCTTTTTCCTTGAGCCTTTATTTTACCCTACGTGATCACGGCCCTACCTTCGCGATTGCGATTCATATATGTTTGGGCAGATATAAACATTTCAAAACGAGGATTTAGCCATTTTTACCAAAACTCAAGCATGAGAGTTCGGATTTGAGAGAGATTTCGAGGGTTTCAGAGGCATTGATTGGGTAACGATTCTAAACTCTTATTTGCTTGTAGCCCACTAATCTAATTATGAATTCCTCTTCTTATTTCGGATTGTTGAATGGAAAATGGGTAAAATTTTATTGACCGAATTATTGAGTTTTGAGTGTGTGTTTGACCTCTGATTTGAGAGATTTTTATATGGTTAGACTCGTAAGAGTATGAGGGTTCTGGAAATGTTAATTTCATCTGATTCGGAGACGTTGGCCTGAGGGGTATTTTGGTTATTTTACCTAATTTCGCATCTTAGCTTTGAATTAAATCATTGAATCAATGGTTTGAGATGTTATTTACAAAGTAATTTAATTGAATAGATTTCGGCCATTTGAAGTCGGATACTCGTGGAAAACATGTGGTTTCAAGTTGATTTTGGAACCAATTCGAGCTTTGTGGCTTGTCTAACCTTGTATGGGATCTTTCCCCTTAGAATATGACATTTGGTAATTGAATGCCTTGTACGTGAGGTGACAAGCACTTACTTGAACTAATTTGATGTTCTAAACCTCTGGTACGAGCACGTACGTCAATACCACACAGGGGAGGAGGGGCTAATTTGTGTGGTACTCAATTTTCGATCTAGAAGAACCTGGTCCTTCTAGGTATTCTAACTACTACTGTTTGCGGAAATAAAAATACAATAATTAAAGAAAACGGATATTATTACGTGAAAAAACATCTGGCTCAAAAGGTGAAAAAATAGGGCCTACTACTCAGTAGGATTTTCCCAAACATCCACTAAAATCAATGAGCCAAAACAGAATTTAAAAAACTCTTGTAAACCTAAAGATTAACTCTAACCCTAGTGTCGCATACAACCGCAACTGCTGCGACACCTTCAAGTTAACTCTAACTTGAATACTCAAAGCACCTAATACAATTGCTTCTATGAAAGCTGGAAAGGTACAAGTTTAAACCACCTACTACAATTGAACTATAATAAGAATAAACACAATGAAACTGTTTCTTCTATCTCGTTCAAGTAGCTGCAGGAGTGCATACTTTTATCTCACATAAATTTCTTGTAAAATTACCTTGCTCTTTTGCTCTCAATCTAGTTTAACTTCTGCGTATGTGAATACTTGTAAAAGAGAACAAACTCAGTTATTTATTGAGTTAGTAATTACAGTTTGATTAAGGCTCAAGTACTGATCCTCCATCGAATTTGAGTCCTTGAAGAATACAAACTCCAACCCTTATCCTTGATCCGGATTGATTTCTCCTCTCACAAGGAGACTTCTTCTCCTTATCCCATATGCAATCTTTTCGAACAGATTAGAATATATTCAGAAGATATTGTTGCATGGACTGTACGACTTATCTTCATCATGTACATCTCATATGCATAGGTTGATAACCACTGTGTCTCATAGGATAGACCTGGTCCTTCACTAAGTTCATTTGTCATTCTTCAAACCTTCAACTGAACGTGGGCCAACAAATTTCCCTTTTTTGATGATGACAAACTCTACGCTTTTACTGATCAGAGAACCTATGGAAATCCTCTAAAGTATCAACACATTTACTTATTTTAACTCAACATTAAGGACCAGATTTAATTAGGTTATAAATATAACTTTTTCAGAATATAAAGTAAAGCACAATGTTTCTTTCCCCTTTTGTCATCATCCAAAAGTTGCATATAATGTGAATCTCATATTGTAATAGTTACTCATGGACACTGGGGAAACTATATGTGAAAGCATGGTTTAGTGAAATAATAATCAAACTTGACAAAAAACATAACTATTAAGAACAAAATCTTCAGAAAGCAAGAGAAAAGCAAATTGTCATTGATAGGAAATTCTTCTAAAAACTATTTCACAGAAAGAAAGAGAAACATCTAACCATGAGCAAAAAACAATCATAGAAAAACCCTAAAATGGTTCAAGGACAGTGCATGAGGACTTAAGACTTGGAGGAACTAGAGGGTTGGGATTTGAGAAGATTGGGCATTGTTTGAAGAACCCCTTCACCATTTTCCTTTTATTTTGCTAGCTCATCTTTCGGGTTATTAACCTATAAGGAGAGGCATAAGCCTTGGAGCCATTTATGACCCTGTCCAGCAACTTGACAATGAAGGCAGGCCAGTTAATCTGCTTTCCCTTCACAAGGCATTCCAGAAGAACCAAGTCCATGTAGTTGTTGATACCCAATTTTTTCCTATGTATTTTTGTACCCAAAGTACTTTCAAAATAGCTTGTTACTGCATATATAAGCATCCATAAAAAGTTTGGGATTTTTTTAATATTTTTCAAAGTATTTTAAAACCAATTTACAACTTATTTTGTACTGGAAAATCTACTATTTAGCATCAAATCTTGTTATTTTAATAAATACTATATTTTATTCTCTCACTACATAAAAATATAATTTATGTAATTTTTATAATTTTTTTACAAAGCCATTAGGTATTTTTTAATTTAAAATTGCATTAAATTACAATTTTAGCATGTTTCTCAATTTAATAAGCATTTGATGTACAAAATTGCTCCTAATATTTTTAATTAATTCCTAATAGTATTTTATTATCTCTGTATTTTTATTGGATTTTTATAAAATCATTTACTATTTTTGAAAAATTAAATTAGGGGAAAATTTGGCATTTAAGTTATAGCCCTTTAATATTTCAATTTTGGCCACATTTCAACCCAAATTCCCCCCACCCCCACCCCTAATTACAAAATCCCGACCCAAACCTGTTCGAACCAACCCACCCGGAGCCCCATTTTAAATTTTGGCCGTTGAACATTTTGATCAACGGTCCACGATTAACCTAACCATAATTAAACTCCTAACCCCATAACCCTAAACTCATTTTCCAAATCCGCCGCCCTTGTATCCCCTTCACTCACAAATGCTCCCTAACCCTTCATCTCTGAAGAACCATCTGGTTCTCTCATGGCCTTCATCGCCTCTCCAGCTCACTCCTCCCTCACTTCTGTCGACTTCTAGCAGCCATGGAGTCGTATCGTTGTTTCCTCTCTGACGCTTGAAGCCAACAACTTTCGCCATGAAAGACGATCACTGAAGCTTCACCTGGGTCCTTCGCCGGCTTTTCTCTGGTGGTCTTTGTACGATGATCCCTTCTATTGCATCGTATAGGAGTTTCACGACCAGGTTCTTTGTTTTCCCTAATTTGTTTGAAAATCCTAATTTTTCCTCTTTAATCTCTACTGTTTTAAAATAAATCTTAGTCTGATTTTTGTTTTCTACTCTATTTTCACTTATTCAAATTTTTCGGATGACTACAATTCTTTCAAATTAGGGTTTCTGACTCCTTCTTCAAAATCGTGTCTTCTACTCTTCCAAAGTACTATATAATCGTTTGTATTTGTTTATTTCACTTTTTTGTTTGTTTTCCTTGTTAACCTGGGTTCCATACTGTAATTTCTATTGCTAGGGTTTCCTAACCCCTTTCTAAAACACTTTACTTTTTTGATTTTGAGAACTAATCCGTAACTCTTACTACTACTTCCAAACTTTTTGTTAAAATCTGATGAAAACCTTAACCCTACATGTTTGCATCTGTATTTTTCTGTTTGCATGTTTTTCTGGTTTCTTCTAGTTTCTTCTATGAGTTTCGTACTCTTTACTTTGATTTTTGTTGCTAGTGTTTCATTCCCACACCATGCTGTGTTCTTCTCTTAAGGTTTTTCTGGTTGTTTACATAGTGATTTTATTCTGATTCTTACAAGCTCTTTTCAAGGCTTTGATTACTGGCCTTAAATTGTGATTTTGTGTATTCTCCTTACAATTTTGGAATTGATTTCACATTTTCTTCCTCAATCAGTGGGATACATTCCTCAATTAATAACTGATGTCCTAAGTTTTCAATCTCAAAAATTATTTTCCAAAATTAAAAGTGATATTTTTCCTTATATGTGTATACAAGTATGTTGATTTATTTGCTTGACATGTTTCCCTGGTTAAGTAGCATGCACCTAGTCTTTATTGTATACCTTATACTATGTTTTCTTTCCTTATGTGACCAGGCCATACTTTCTGATTCCTTTCCCTTTAAAAAATGAATGTTTATTACCGTTTGACTATGATTCCTTAATTAATGGGGAGTACCTATACTTATTTGATTATTATTGATATCAGTTCCATAAATATGGATTGATACCTTATTTGTTTACTCATTTTAGTACTATAAATACTCCCCACCTTTCTTTTGGAACACACCAACACACACTGCTCTCACAATCTCAGACTCTCTGAATTCTCTCTTTCTCTGGTGTTACTCTACTTTCTCATTCTCTCATTTTTACACTCAATCGGCTAAAAGCCAAGATTGAGTAGCCTGGGTTAATTACTTTACACTATTGGGTCCTATTGTTTGTTTACTTGGGCCTGTTGTTGCTTATATTCTCACATTGTTGATGTTATTCCCACATTGTTGCTGCTATTTTCATATTGTTGTTATTCTCTCTGCTGCTTACACTCTCTACTCACTTTGTTCCTCTGTGCATTATTGTCATTGAGGTCTATCACTTGAAACTGGTATATCACCCCTTCAAGATATAGTATCCACAACAACATGTCTCTATTGGTTTTGCATTTTATAATGTTTCTTGTATACTTTCACCTATGGTTATGTTGTTCTCTTTGTCACTAGCATGTTACTTACTAGTCTACCTAGTTTAACTTAACATGTTCTCCCCTACCCTTGTATGTTTTCCTCTTCCATGTGCAGTACTAGCATGTATTCATGCTTGTTTGGCTACTTAAACAACCCTAAAACCTCTCCTTGAGGTTGATTATATTGGGGTTTGGTGTAGTAAGAAATTAAACCCTTGTCTTGCAATCATGTCTATGTATTTTTCCTCCAATATGTTGTCTACATGTGAGTAGTTCACTTTTTTATTTGTCCCCTTTTCCCTTTGCCCCCCTGTTTGTGTTATGCCCTGTTGTTCTAAAACTGTTCAAACTTCTTCAACTCTTTCAACTGTTTTATTAAACTGTCTCAGCTTTTCCAACTCTTTCAACTATTTTCTAAAACTCTCTCGATTCTTTCAACTACTGTATTAAACTGTCTCTCAACTCTCTCAACTACAATTTCATTCTTAGAGCTTTAGGGTCTGCCCGTTTAGTGTAAGCACCGCCATGGGAGCCTTGAGCACCCATGGAACTTTGATGCACAAGGCTGGCACTTCCATGTTTGCACTTGTCTAATTGGGAAATTTTGGGTGCTTGGTATTGGCCAGGGGTTCGAACGAACCCTTAGGGAATTTTGCCGCACCCAAGCCTTGGTAATGGCTGTGAAACTCGAAAGGAGAAATGTTGGAGATGCTTGGGCCTGGATGAAGGCTCTCTATAGAGTAACTTCTTATTTTCTTTTATCACTGTTGTATTTTTAATTACTTGGTTGTAACAATTTGTAAAGAACAATGGGGTTATAGTGAAATTGGGGAGGGTTATGCATGATTATTACGGGAATGGGTAGAAAACATGTTTATAGGGCTTTACTTACCTATTTGCGTAATAGAAACCATGTATAGGACATGCATATCACAAGTAGAAATCTTATTCTTAGGCTGCTTACTTTTAGCTTGTTATTTTTAATCACAATCAATAGATAATCAAGTTACTGCCATTGCATTTAGATACCATGTTTTAGGGCCTTTATATCCATTAGAAATCATGTACCTAAGATCTTTCTTTTGCGACAATTAAATGCCTCACTAATTTCGCTAAACAAATGTAAAAACTGGTTAACCTATTCCTTTTAAAACTGGGAAACAAACATGTATGTCCACCTTTCTCTTATGGTTAAACAACGCCTAGGCAAACCTTAGGTTAGATAAAATTGATAATAGCGTTAAATCACGCTTAAGCTATTCGCCCTCTTTAAACAGTCTGACTTTTTTAGCCCCTCTAAAGTCCACTTATTTTTTTACACTAAACTTCTGCCTTATATTCAGTCACTTCTGTGCAAATATTTTACTAAGTTACTTTTCTTCCTAGTCCATGAACTGGATCACTATTTTCTAAAACTTTTCTGAATACTGTATCTTCTAAAACTTTTAAAACTATGGTTCAAAACTAATATTCTTACACGGTCTTTAATATTTCTGAATAGTTTTGCATCTGTTTTCTACCTCTCCTATCTGAAAACTGGTTTATCACATGTGTTTTGTATGTTCATGTATGTTTAAAAGGTTTTTCCCTCCAATTTCTAAACTGTCACACATCCATTTGCCTTTCTCAAGTCCCAAAAAGTTCTCATCCAACTCTTTATGAGAATTCTGTTTTTAAAACTTTTTTCCAGCTGTTGTCTTAAATATATTTGTCAACACTCCAGCTTTTAAAACTCTCTTTCCCTTAGACCTTACATGTGTTTGAGCCGTGCTAATTATGTGTTCTCTTATAGAGCATTATTTGAGCAATTTATATGTTTTATATGATTCCTTTATATGCAAGTCCTATTTGTTTTCGAATGTCGCCTAGTATTTTAACCGTTAAGCTTAAGGGGTTCCACCTAGTTCCTACCTCACAGGAATAGCGATCCTAACTGCCCTCTAGGATCTATAGGATGGGACGGGTAATAGCACGCAATAAGCATTCGTGACCGATTCACACACTCAAATAACCTCTAAGGGGTGGGAAGGGTAGAATATAGAGATGATGATGATTCGATAATATCATAACGCGACCCCTCTTTGGGAATACGTGCAGGAAATTGCATCGAGTGATCCATATTATAGTTAAACATATGACCCTTCTTTCTTTGTTCCCTTTATTTAAATATAGTAATGCTTTTCCAAATCAAGTCTCTTTTAAATTTACATTCTCCTTTCTTCTTTAAAGCTCTTCAAGTTGTGCGAATGTTATATGTGTGGACCTTACTTGTTTTAATTGTTTCATCTTTTATAATGTCACAATTAAGACGGCCGGGAACCACACTAATGGATCTGGAGGGGTGCCTAACACTTTCCCCTCGAGATAATCTCAAACCCTTACCCGAATTCTGGTATTCTTTTCAAAACAATCTCTCTTAAGTGTCCTAATGCACTCTAATCATTAGGTGGCGACTCTTCCAATTCCATAACCCAATTCCAAACGGGAAATAGAGTTGTTTTACCATAATGTAGTCAAACCCGATTTCGCTTTTTTAGGGAAAAGGGGTTATCGACAGCATGGAGACTCTAGTGGGGATTTTCTTTTTAGTATTTTACCACTACGTGTTTTGTGACTTTATTGCATTATTTATTGCTTTAATTATTTTTTCACCATTACTAACTTGTTTTTTCGTGTCTTTCTTTTTCTCTATCTGTTTTACTACTTTATTACATTATTTTGCTTCAACTTCGTCATAAGTTCCGAGTATTTATTGTAATCATTATTGTATGAACGTGAAAATACATGTATTTATTCCATGGTTGTAGTTGCATCCTTCAACATCATTTCCCCACTCGTACAAAACAAATGCTATATCAACGTTTATAATGAGTGGTTGCGCTCTTCCGTTATTACAAACCCCCTAAATTTGGCAAAGGCATATTTGCGGTAAAACCAGTTGATCAACGGTGTGTTCGACGGTTCCGTGCCTTTCCCTCTTGAGTTGTCCGCTCAAGGGTACCTAGTCTAGCAATTCAAAAATAGAAACTTTACTCTATTTTGCTGTTCATGAATCATGGTCAAACTTATACGAGTCAGTTATGTTGTCTGCATAATGACTCATTAGGACAGCCTAAACCAATGTCCATCGGGTTTTCTCGAAACCCAAATGGACAACCACGTTATGTGAATTGATTTGGAGAACTAAATACCTTTTGCTAATTATTGATTTAAATAGTCGATTCTGGTGGGGTTAAGGGCCAAACTCTCTATTTTGCAAGAAAATGAGGCATGAGGTCCCCAGATTCGGTATGGTATCAAACGTTCATCCAAAGTTGCTAAGCTGGTGGATGATTTGCATGGTAGTGATCGGGTTCTTGTCCGCAAGAACTTAGGAAATCTTCATTCATTTCTGGAAATTAGGCCAGATAACAAGATTGTGGAAGCTGCTACTATGTTTTGGGATAGTGAATGATCCATCTTCCGCTTTGGGGGTATTGAAATGACGCCGCTATTGGAAGAAATTGGGGGTCTAG
Source organism: Nicotiana benthamiana (assembly GCA_034376525.1). Taxonomy (NCBI): domain Eukaryota; kingdom Viridiplantae; phylum Streptophyta; class Magnoliopsida; order Solanales; family Solanaceae; genus Nicotiana; species Nicotiana benthamiana. Next base: position 71,452,449 of record CM067323.1, on the reverse strand, counting down.
CCGGAATTCCTTGCGATAGCCCGGGTTGCTTATGCCGGAAAACCGCAAAGGTAGAGGGTTCTTGAAAACGATGGGGCTCAAGAAGAATCCTAATCTGACCAGTCTAAAGGACTCCTACATACCCTCTGACTTCTTGTACGAAAGGTTCGAACATAGCAAATCATACCGCACTTACATGGACGAGTTCGCCCTCACCTCTTTGGGGCACATTCATAGGAGAGACTTTATATGCATGTTCTGTTTCCTGGGCATGATAGTTTATGCGATGAAGAAGGATAGAACCCATACAAGACTAGCCATGGTAACCAAAGTCGTAATGGAGGTTATCGACGGGCAGACATTTACCATAGCACCCATGATCCTCGCCGAACTGTACCGAGCCTTAGAAAAATGTCGACAAGGGGTACCGCACTTTGAAGGGTGCAATTTGCTACTACAACTCTGGCTTATTGAGCATCTTCAGAAAGGAGAGTATAGACAGGAGATCATACGACGAGATTGGGATGACCATATTTCCTTCCATCATCCAAAGAGAATGCACTTCATGTCGGATATGTTCGCCCACCCGGAAGACGCCAGAGGATGGGTGGAATTATTGGGGAATTTGAGAGAAGAGCATGTTCAATGGATGTACGAGTGGTTTCGAACTAGAGAGTTTATCAATCGGTCTAGGGATGCACCATTGTACTCATCCGCTTAAGAGGAACTTACCCTTATGTCCCTCTTCGAGTCATGAGGCAAGCAGGAAGGAAGGAGATTATACTGAGGGTGGAAAAGATGAGTCACTACAGGGCAGACTTCCAAGAAGACGATAGCTCACACAGATGTCGGCTCAGCATATGTGGCACTCCAAAATCATTTTGGAAAAGGAATCTATGGAGCCAGAAAGGAATTAGGCGGGGCATGCGCCGTTTTATCTTGGCCGGTTAGAAGATGATCATATTGGCTTGGGAAAAATAGGTTTCATCCATGGTCACAGGGTCATTGATGAGAAGGCTGCAGCAAAGGTCAAGTATAATCAGCTACGCAAGCGGATCCAAGAGTGTGAAAGTAAACATCAGGAAATGCTAGAGGCTCAAGAGAAGGTAATCAATGAATGGAAAGACATGGTCATCAACGCAAACAAATGTTTAGGGTACTTGGAACGGGGTCTAGTGGAACCGGAAGGCAAGTTTCTGAAAAGGATCAACGACTGTCAGGAAGATGAAGGTAACGAAGGTGGGCACCTGGCTCGAGCTTACTTGTTGCTGGGATTGCGCGAGCTGATGAAGCTGTACGAGGGAGGAAAAGATACTGAATCTGGGGAAGGTTCTTCTGGGACCAAGTAGTTAGGATTTTACTTCTTTCTTTATGAAATAAGGCCTTTGACCATTAGTGACAATTTTTCTTTATTTAAGTTTGTTTTAACTCGTTCTATTTTCTCTCAATAAAATGAGGCACTTGGTGTTATCAAACTCTCCAAATCGTATATGTCGCTACGCCTACCTCGGACATAACGAGGCACCCAAATAGGAAACGACTTATGTTCCTGCAACAATGTGTTTAAATACCGCAATGTTTTCTTTCTCATAATCTGCACTAACTTTTCACCTTTTTGTCTTCTTATTTTTTATTCCCCTCCCCAAAGGTTAGTTCGTGCATTTTGGCACAACCAGCATATTCAACAAGATCAAAGGGTCCTCCCCCTCCTCCTCCTAGAAACAGGAACAAAGGAAAGATGGGAGATAACGAAGCAAGGAAGGAAGTTGAAGGAACTCCCTAGGGTACCCCGATCACCAAAGAAACAGCTACTCACTTGGAGCAAACTTTGCTAAGGTTTCAAGAGGAACTAGACCAGGTCTGAAGTTTGGAAAGCTTGTCCATCTCCCTTGCTGCTGTAGATGTCAGCAATCAAGCCCCTGCACCTCCACAGAATATTCCAACCCAGGTTCGCAACAATGTTCCACCGCTCATCATAGAGCCCCAGAATGCTCCAAATTATCACAATACCATATCTTTGTGGATATTGTGCCATACTATACACAGCGCATATCAGATGTGTCAGAATCAAACTCATTTATTCAGAACTTGGCTGCTGCACTCAAGAAACTCACTAGCAGGGTTCAAGGAGTGGAAGGTAACAAAGGTGTGGAAGGTCTGAATTATGAAGACCTATGTGTTCAACCTGATGTCGAACTCCCATAGGCATACAAACATCCTAAGTTCAAACTTTTTAACGATACAGGTGATCCCAGGGTTCACCTTAGGATGTATTGTGACAAGTTAGTGGGCGTTGGTAAAGATCAAAAGATCAGCATGAAACTGTTCATGAGGAGCTTGAACGGTGATGCTTTATCTTGGTATATCAGCTAAGATGCGAAGAAGCAAACTAGTTGGGTATACATGGCGTCTGATTTCATGGACCGTTTCATGTTAAATACTGAGAATGCTCCGGACATGTTCTATATCCATAATTTGAAGAAGAAGCCTACCGAAACCTTTTGCGAGTATGCTACTCGTTGGAGGTCGGAAGTGGAAAAGGCTAGGTCGGCTTTGGAAGAAGAACAAATGAACAGATTTTTCGTTCGTGCTTAGGACCCACAATATTACGAGAGATATATTCTGATAGAGGGGCAGAAGTTCGCTGATATCATCAAATTGGGAGAAAGAATTGAAGAGGGGATAAAAAATTGTATGGTTACTAACCTTGAGGCACTACAGGCCACCAACAAAACCTTGCAATCTGCTGGTACGTCGAGGAAAAAGGATGTAAACTCCGTAATGGCTGCGCAAAGAAACCACTCTCCCATGAAATACAACCCCTACCCTCCAACTCCACTCACATACCAACCCTCTCTAAATAACCAAGCACTTTAACCTACCTTTCAAAGCCCACATCATGTCTACAAAACACCTACATCACCAACATATTAGCCCACCTCGCCAGGATATTCCCAACCCGCGCCTGTATACCAAGCATACAAATCCCAACCTCTCCACTATCCATCACCACCTACCCACCAAAACTTCCCACAACCAAGACCAAACTTTGACCGCAAACCGCCCAGACAGTACACCACTATTGCTGAACCCACTGACCAATTGAGAAACTCAGGCCGTTGGATGTGTTACACCCATCCCAGCCATAACCCCAAAAAAACCATTTACAATGGATCAACCAAAATAAAACCTGGAAATACCATTCGGGGATGAAGGGCTATACCACCGACCAATGTCGTCGTTGAAGAACAAAATTCATACCTTAATTGACAACAAGGTCATCGTGGCTAAAGAGCCTACTCCTAATGTTTGTAAGAGACCTCTACCAGACCAGAAAGGTAGAGACATCCACATGATTGAGGTTGAGGATGACTGGGACCCCGAAAGACCAATCGGTTTGATATCTGAACGAGATGAGCCCAAGAAACCGGCGGTCACTCTTAATCCTACTGTTTTGAAAATCCAACCATTTGAGGGAAACATGGTGAATATATCTGTACCATTTGAGTTCGAGGCACCTCCTGTAAAAGTACCAAAACTAATTGAGGTGGAGTTCGGAACTCCAAAGGCGCCCGCACCGATTAAAGTTACTATGTTTCCTCCAAGGGTGCCCATTCCGGTCACCATGTCAGACATAACCCCATTTGAGTTAAATGCCATTACCTGGGACTACACAACCAAAGTGAGAAGGAAAGGAAAAGCACGCACAGGTGACTAAGACAGGCAGGGTGTACACACCAAAGCACCTAGCTGAGTCCAGCAAGCAGGAGACCGGGCGTCCTATTTAAATTAGACCTGATGATCTCTGGAGAAAGATACAAACTAAGGAATATTCAGTTGTTGAATAGCTAAACAAGATTCCGGCGCAGATTTCCAACTTAGCATTGCTGCAGAGTTTCTGAGGCACACAAAAATGCCTTGATGAAGATACTGAGCGAGGCTTATGTCCCGAGCAACATAACAAGAGGAGAAATGGCAAACATGATAGGGCAGATATTGGAAAGTAACAAAATCACTTTCCATGAGGATGAGTTGCCGCCTGATGGTCTCATTCATAACAAAACACTACACATCACCGTGCAATGTGAAGATCATTTCATCGCCAGGATCTTAGTCGACTGATGTTCTAGTCTCAACATCTGTCCATTGATCAACCTCAAGAAGTAAGGCAAAGGATTACACGAGATAAAAGATGCGGCTATTAACGTTAAGGCCTTTGATAGCTCTCAGAGGTCCACCATCGGGGAGATTATCCTGTGTTTGCAAATGGGGCCAACTTAGTTTGGTGTTGATTTCCTAGTCATCGACATACCAGCATCTTACAACTTACTCCTGAGACGACCTTGGATCCACGCCGCTGGAGCTGTGGCATCCACCGTGCATCAGGCTGTGAAGTTCGAATGGAACCACCAAGAAGTAATCATCCATGGTGATGGTAGCAACCCCATATATAGTCGCGAGACAATTCTAATGATCGGAGGCAAAAAAAGAACAGGCGGAGAAACATATCATCATATTGAGCGGGTCAACGCAGTGGACAAGGAAAAATGGTGGAGCAACAAGGATGAGAGCATTCTGAATTGGAGTGGGTATGAACCAGGGAAAGGGCTTGGTAAGAATCTTCAAGGTATCACCAAACCTATCCAGTTGAAGAAACACGGTAATACCTTCGGACTGGGGTACAAGTACACTTGTTAAAAATTCAAAAACTGGTCACCACCATGGAGCGGCCCATATTACCTATTGAAAGGCCCCATACCTTAGTTGGAACAGACATTTCAACCAGCTGACACTCTCTACGGGACAGAAGAAGACGAGGCTCTTGCGACGATGAAAAACCTGTTTCTGGAGGACATGGACTGTTGTGTGATTTTTAAAGAGGAAAGGGAGGAAGGCCCTTCCATTCAGCCTCTGAACCGAGGGGAGAACCTCACCAACTAGTCAATGAGGACCACCATCGCCCAGAAACTTTCGGGGTAGCAAGGCTGAACAAGCATCATGCATCTTTATTTTAGTCGTTTTCTTTATTTTTCGCATTTGTCTTTACTTTCCAAAAGAGCTCCGACGTTTTGAACATTTATGAATTTAATCAAAAAAGCGTTTTCATTTTATTAAATATCTCGGTATTATTACTTTTTCTCTGCTATATAATTTATTTTCACACAACATTACTATTACATATCTTGATGATGAAGAACCAACTGTAACTTGCAACGAGGCTACGCAACAAATGGTCATAGACTCAGAGGAGGATGATATACCAGAAGAGGTTGTTAGAGAGGCCGAGAATTTTGAGAATAGACCTAAGTCTAACATGGATTAAAACGAAGTCGTCAATTTGGGAGATATAGAGAATGTCAAAGAAACGCGCATCAGTGTGCACTTATCACAGACAGAGAAAGAGGAATACACAGAGTTCTTGAGGGAAGATGAGGATATCTTCGCATGGTCTTACAATGATATGGCTGGCCTCAGTACATCCATCACCTCTCACAAGTTACCGACGGATCCTGCATGTCCGCGGTAAAGCAGAAGTCAAAAAATTCAAGCCAGATATGAGTTTAAAAATCAAAGAGGAGGTCACCAAGCAGGTCAATAATAGAGTTCTTTGAGTGGTAGACTATCCAACCTAGTTAGCTAACATTGTGCCCGTACCGAAGAAGGATGGAAAAGTTAGAGTCTGTGTCCACTACCGGATTCTCAACCGGGCCTGTCCCAAAGACGATTTCCCATTGCCAAAAATACACATTCTGATCGACAACTACGGCAAGCATGAGTTGCAGTCATTCGTTGATTGTTTTGTGGGATACCATCATATATGGATGGACAAAGAGGATGCAGAGAAAATGGCGTTTATCACGCCTTGGGGAATGTAGTGCTACAGAATAATGCCATTCGAATTGAAGAATGTTGTAGCTACTTACATGAGGGCCATGACTACCCTCTTTCATGAAATGATACATAAGGAGATTGAGGTATACGTGGACTACGTCATCATTAAGTCCATGAAGATTGCAGATCGCATGGAGGACTTCCAAAAGTTTTTCAACAGACTAAGGAGGTATAACTTGAAAATGAATCCCGCCAAGTGTGCATTTGTTGTCCTTGCGATAAAGTTATTCGGTTTTATTGTGAGTCGCCGAGGAATACAGTTGGATCCATCAAAGGTCAAATTTTCAAGAGTTGCCACCGCCGAAGAACAAGAAAGACATAATGTGTTTCCTGGGGAGACTCAACTATATCAGCCGGTTAATAGCTCAGTCTACCGTCATCTACGAACCTATCTTCAAGATGCTGAAAAAGGATGCTGCCACCAAATGGACCGATGAGTGTCAAAAGGCTTTTGATAGGATCAACGAATACTTATCTATGCCTCCAGTCCTGGTTTCGCCTGAGACTGGGAGCCCTTATTGCTCTATCTCACAGTTTTGGACGGAGCATTTGGTTGTGTCTTGGGACAACATGATGAGACGGGGAGAAAGGAGCAAGCTAGTTACTACCTTAGAAAGAAATTTACCCCGTACGAGGCCCAGTATTCCTTGCTAGAACGCATCTGTTGTGCTTTGACTTGGATAGCTCAAAAGTTGAGGCATTATTTATGTTCTTACACTACCTACCTTATATCAAGAATGGATCCACTAAAGTATATTTTTCAGAAGCCAATGCCCACTAGCAAGCTCGCCAAGTGGTAAATTTTGTTGAGTGAATTCCACATTGTCTGTGTCACCCTGAAGGCAGTTAAGGACATGTTTTGGCAGATCATCTCGCACAAATTATGTGGAAAGGGAATATGAACCACTGAAAATGTATTTTCCCGACGAGGAAGTATCTTTCATAGGAGAAGATATTGCAGAATCCTATGATGGTTGGAGGATGTTTTTTGACAGAGCCAAAAATTTCAAAGGAGTTGGTATTGGATCAGTCCTGGTATCAGAAATCGATCAACACTACCCGGTATCCGCCAAGCTCAGGTTCCTGTGCACCAATAACATTGCTGAGTATGAAGCTTGTATCTTGGGGATTAAATTGGCCATTGATTTGACCATTCAGGAGCTGCTAGTGATTGGAGATTCAAACATACTCATACACCATATTCAACAGGAATAGGAAACCAAGAATTCCAAGATACTCCCTTATCTGCACCATATACAGGAGTTCGCAGATGCGCTTGCCACTTTATCATCCATGATTCAGCATCCAGATACAAATTTCATCGACCCTATCCAGGTCAAGATTCATGACCAACCAGCATATTGTGCACATGTTGAGGAAGAAGGCGAAGTAAAACCCTAGTACCACGACATCAAAGAGTACCTAACAACATGAGAATATCCATATCTTTCTAATGCTACTCAAAAGCGCAAGCTCCGAAGGTTGTCCAACAATTTCTTTCACAACTGAGGAATACTGTATAGGAAGACTCCCAATCTGGCACTATTAAGGTGTGTCGATGCGACAGAAGCAACCAAGTTATTGGAAGAAGTGCACTTGGGGACTTGCAGGCCGCACATGAACGGTTTTGTTTTAGCAAAGAAGATACTCTGAGCAGGGTATTTCTGGATGACTATGGAAATAGATTTCATTCAGTATGTTCGGAAGTGTCACCTCTGTCAGATACATGTAGATATGATAGAGGTGCCTCCAAACGAGCTCACTGCAAGGAGCTCACCATGGCCGTTCGTCGCTTGGGGAATGGATGTTATTGGACCAATCAAGCCTGCCACATCAAATGAACACAAGTTCATTCTAGTGAAAATTGACTAGTTTACTAAATGGGTTGAAGAAGCATCATGCAAAGCAGTAACCAAGAAAGTCGTGGCAGTCTTCGTCCGAGATCGTGGCAGTCTTCGTCCGAGATCGTGTTGTCTGTCATTTCGGTGTTCCAGAGTCGATCATCACCAATAATTCTTCCAATCTCAACAAATACTTGATGAAAGCAATGTGCAAAACTTTCAAGATTAGGCACAGAAACTCTACATCCAATAGACCTCAGATTAGTGGAGACGTGGAAGAAGCCAACAAGAACATCAACAAAATACTAAGGAAAATAATCGAAAGGCATAAGCAGTGGCATGAGAAGTTGTCATTCGCTTTATCGGGTTATCGTACTACAGTTCACACATCAACCGGGGAAACTCCATACATGCTGGTTTACAGCACAGAAGCGGTAATTCCTACCGAGTTAGAAATTCCGTCCTTGAGAATCATACAAGAAGCAGAGCTAGAAAATGCAGAGTGGGTCAAGGTTCAATACGAGCAGTTAGCCCTTATAGACGGAAAAAGGATGAATGATGTCTGTCACGATCAGTTATATCAGAACAGAATGTCCAGAGCCTTAAACAAGAGAGTTCGACCAAGGAAATTTATACAAGGGAAAATGGTGTTTAAGAAGATATTTCCACATCAAGATGAAGGAAAAGGGAAGTTCTCTCCCAATTGGCAGGGTCTGTACATGGTTCATCGGGTTCTAACTGGAGGAGTACTTATTCTTGCAAAAATGGATGGAGAAATCTGGCCAAAACCGATCAACTTTGATGCAGTAAAGAGATATTACATTTAATCAGTATGCTTTTCTTTACGATTACTACGCCTGACCTGATTCCCGTTTAAGATGGGGATATGTAGGCATCCCAATAGGTTTGGTCACATCCTTAATAAATTCCATTTTCCCCCGCATTTGGAACTGGGGCAAAATTTTTCGGAATACACTCAAAATTCCGAAGTCAGCTTGCCAATTTTTGCATCAGCATCCACCCAGTAAACTGGGGCATAATTTTGAGGAGGATCCTTAAAATTCTGAGGTAAATCCACTTTCAGTCATTTAGCACCGCCGTCAACAATGCCAGCCCAGTAAACTGGGGCAGAATTTTGATGAGGACCCTCAAATTCTGAAGCCAGCGAGGTTGTCGTGCCTTGAACCACGTTGCAGTTGTGGTTCTTCATAAAACAAAAACTATCTTTTGCTTATATATATACATTTACATCATATTTGTCAAATATTGCATAAAATCATTTGGATCACCATCGTTCAGCAATGCTACCCTAAAGGGTACAAGACGTCGCAGGTCGAGGGATACAAACTAACCTCCCCCTTACAGAACTCACGATTTTTCTTTGGATGCAGGAATCCAGGGTGCAGATAGGCGATGCAGGAGCTTTACAAAATCGAAGTTCCTGAAGCCACTACCTACCTCACAAAGGCTTACTACCTACATTCAACGCTTCCCCAGCAGTCATCGAGAGTGCAATCATCTACCAGCTATGAAAATCACCACCATCCTCTCCTTTATATTTCTGCATTTTTCAAGACTGAGCTTTGTCTCCATCTGAATTTTTGCATTGCATAATGATATTCTCAGCCTTCCTAGGTTAAGCTCTACCTCCATCCTGCATAAGGCTATCTTCTACCTTTCGAGACTAAGCTCTGTCTCCATAAGCATTTTTGCATTGCATAAGGCTACTCTCTACCTTGCGAAGCTAAGCTCTACCTCCATCCTGCATAAGGCTATTTTCTTCCTTTCGAGACTAAGCCATGTCTTCATCTGCATTTTTGCATTGCATAAGGCTATTCTCTACCTTTCAAGGTTAAGCTCTACCTCTATCCTGCATAAGGCTATCTTCTACCTTTCGAGACTAAGCTATGTCTCCATCTCCATTATTACATTACATAAGGCTACTCTCTACCTTCTGAGGCTAAGCTCTGCCTCCATCCTGCATAAGGCTATATTCTGCCTTTCTAGACTAAGCTCTGTCTCCATCTGCATTTTGCATAAGGCTACTCTCTGCCTTCCGAGGCTAAGCTTTGCCTCCATCCTGCATAAGGCTATCTTCTGCCTTTCGAGACTAAGCTGTGCCTCCATCTGAATTTTTCATAAGGCTACTCTCTGCCTTCCGAGGCTAAGCTCTGCCTCCATCGTGCATAAGGCTATCTTCTGACTTCCGAGACTAAACTATGTCTCCATCCTACATTGCATAAGGTTATTCTCTACCTTTCGAGGTTAGGCTCTACCTCCTTTATTTTGCATTTGGCTGAAAAATTACCACCCTGTTTCATTTTGCTAAAATATCACCGCCTTGCCTTTTAAATTCTCACTTTGGCAGAAACATCGCCACCCTTGCATCCATTCGGTTGAAAGATTGCCACTATTTCATGGGCTGAAATATTGCCAACTTATTCAAAGGCGTCATAGTTCAAAGGCACCATCCGCATAGCCCGAGAACACCATTTCATGGCCTGCGAATCTTTACTTTTATGCTCTTCATAGCCTAGGACGTCATAGTCCGAAAAGAGCCTTCATGGTCCAAAGGGAGCTTGCATCACGTTTAAATTATGCAAAATATCAGCACTCCGTTCATTTGCAAGTACACCGATCGGCACGGTCATCTCAGCGGGAGCGATCCAGCTCCATTTCTCCACATCCCGGCCGATCTCCAAACCCTTGACAAATCTCAAACCCCGTTGTGTTCGCTTTTTCCAATTTGCCATTAGCATATCCCGCCAGTGGCTCCTAAACTACTTACGGCCTGATTATTGTAAAACCAGGGATAGGTAAGCAGCTCAGAAGCCAAAGCATGGCCAAAATCCTTTTACAATTGCCAATTCCAGTCAAAATTGGCTATCTTATCTTTACCCGACAACTCTTTCATCCTCCTCGAGTAAAGAGGGGCAGCTGTTGATACCCACTTTTTTCCTATGTATTTTTGTACCCAAAATATTTTCAAAATAGCTTGTGAATTCATATATATAAGCATCCACAAAAATTTTGGTCTTTTTTATATTTTTCCAAGTATTTTAAGACAAATTTACAACTTATTTTGTACTAGAAAATCCAGTATTTAGTATGAAATCTTGTTATTTTAATAAAAAAATTATTTTATTCTCTCATCTATATAAAAATATAATTTATATAATTTTTACAGAATTTTTTACAAAGCCATTAGGTATTTTTAAACTAAAATTGCATCTATTTCTCAATTTAATAAGTATTTCAAGTACAAAATCGTTCCTAATATTTTTATATAATTCCTAAACATATTTTATTATCACAGTATTTTTATTGGATTTTAAAATCATTTACTATATTTAAAATTAAATTAGGGGAAAATAAGGCATTTAAATTGTAGCCCTTTAATCTTTAAATTTTGGCCACATTTCAACCCAGATCCCCCCCCCCCCCAAATCACGACCGAATTACAAAATCACCCGACCCAAACCTATTCGAACCAACCCACCCGGATCCCCATTTTAAATCGTGGTCGTTGATCATTTTGATTAATGGCCCATGATTAACCTTACCATAATTAAACTCCTAACCCCCTAACCCTTAAACTCATTTTCCAAATCCGACGCCCTTGTATCCCCTCTCATGGCTTTCCATCGCCTCTCCAGCTCACTCCTTTCTCACTTCTCTCGACTTCTATCAGCCATGGAGTCCTTGTATCGTTGTTTCATCTCTAAAGCTTGATGCCAGCAGCTTGCTCCAAGAAAGACGGTCACTGAAGCTTCACCTGGGTCCTTCGCCGGCTTTTCTCCGGTGGTATTTGTACGATGATTTCTTCTATGGCATTGTATATGAGTTTCACGGGTAGGTTCTTCGTTTTCCCTAATTTGTTTGAAAACCCCAATTTTTCCTCTTTAATCTCTACTCTTTTAAAACAACTCTTAGTCTGATTTTTGTTTTCTTCTCTATTTTTACTTAGTATTTCCGGTTATTTCAAATTTTTCGGATGATTACCACTCTTTCAAATTAGGGTTTCTGACTCCTTCTTGAAAATTAGTTTTTTACTCTTCCTGAGCACTATATATTTGTTTGTATTTGTTTATTTGACTTGTTTGTTTGTTTTCCTTGTTTACCTGGGTTACATATTGTAATTTCTATTGCTAGGGTTTCCTAACTCCTTACGAAAACACTTTACTTTTCTGATTTTGAGTACTAATCTGTAACTCTCAGTACTACTTCTGAACTTTTTGTTAAAATCTGATGAAAACCCTAACCCTACATGTTTGTATCTGTATTTCCCTGTTTGCATGTTTATTCTGGTTTCTTCTATGAGTTCCGTGCTCTTCACTTTGATATTTGTTGCTAGTGTTTCATTCTCATACCATGCTGTGTTCTTCTCTTAAGGTTTTTATGGCTGTTTACATGGAGATTTTATATTGATTCTTACAAGCTCTTTTAGAGGCTGTGATTACTGGCCTTCAATTGTGATTTTGTGTATTCTCCTTACAATTTTGGTATTGATTTCGAATTTTCTTCCTCAATTAGTGGGATACATTCCTCAATTAATAACTGATCTCCTAAGTTTTCAATCTCAAAAATTATTTACCATAATTAAAGTGATATGTTTCCTTATATGTGTACATAAGTATGTTTATTTATTTGCTTGACATGTTTCCCTGGTTAAGTATCATGCACCTAGTCTTCATTGTATACCTTATGCTATTTTTTTTGTTTCCTTATATGAACAGGCCATACATTCTGATTCCTTTCCCTTTAAAAATTACTGCTTATTACCGTTTAACTATGATTCCTTAATTAAAGGGGAGTCCCTATACTTATTTGGTTATGATTGATATCAATTCCTTAAATATGGATTGATACGTTATTTGTATACTCGTTTTAGTACTATAAATACTCCCCACCTTTCTCTTTGAACACACCAACATACACGGCTCTCACAATCTCAGACTCTCTGAATTCTCTCTTTCTCTGTTGTTACTCTGCTCTCTCATTCTCTTATTGGAACACTCAATCGGCTAAATCCAAGATTGAGTAGCCTGGGTTGATTACTTTACACAATTGGGTCCTAATGTTTGTTTACTTGGGTCTGTTGATGTTGCTATTCTCACATAGTTGCTGCTATTCCTACATTATATCTGCTATTTTCATATTTTTGTTATTCTCTCCGCTGCTTACACTCTCTGCACACTTTGTTCCTTTGTGCATTATTGTCATTGACGTATATCACTTGCAAGTGGTATGTCACCCCTTTAAGATACAGTTTACACAACAACATGTTTCTACTGGTTTTGTATTTCATGATGTTTCTTGTATGCTTTCACCTATGGTTTTGTTGCTCTCTTTGTCACTAGCATGTTACTTACTAGTGTGCCTAGTTTAACTTAACATGTTCTCTCCTACCCTCCCCCCCCCCCTATCCTTGTATGTTTTCCTCTTCCATGTGCACTACTAGCATGTATTCAGGCTTGCTTGGCTACTTAAACAACCCTAAAACCTCTCTTTGAAGTTTATTATATTGGGGTTTGGTGCAGTAAGAAATTGAACCCCTGTCTTGCAATCATGTCTTAGTATTTTTGCTCCAATAAGTTGTTCGTATGTGAGTATTTCACTTTACTTATTTGTCCCCTTTTCCCTTTGCCCCCCTGTTTGTGTGATGCCCTACTGTTCTGAAATTGGTTAGTCTAAAATAATTTCAAAAGAACTTCTTCAACTCTTTCAACTATTTTCTTAAACTGTCTCAACTTTTCAAACTCTTTCAATTATATTTCTCAAACTCTCTCGACTCTTTCAACTACTATCTTCAACTATCTCTCAACTGTTTTCAACTCTCTCAATTGCAATCTTATTCTTAGAGCTTTAGGGTCTACCCCCTTATGGTAAGCACTGCCATGGGAGCCTTGAGCACCCAACGAACTCTGATGCACAAGGCTGGCACTTCCATGCTTGCACTTGTCTAATTAGGACATTTTGGGTGCTTGGTATTGGCCAGTGGTTCAAACGAAACCTTACGGAACTTTGCCGCATCCAAGCCTTGGTAATGGCTGTGAAACTCGAAAGGAGTGAGGTTGGAGATGCTTGGGCCTGGCTGAAGGCTCTCTATAGAGTAACTTCTTATTTTCCTTTTCTCACTATTGTATTTTTTTTAATTACTTGGCTGTAATAATTTGTAAAGAACAATGGGAATTATAGTGAAATTGGGGAGGGTTATGCATGATTATTAAGGGAATGGGTAGAAAACATGTTTATTGAGCTTTACTTACCTATTTGCGTAAAAGAAACCATGTATAGGAAATGCATCTCACATGTAGAAATCTTGTTCTTAGGCCGTTTACTTTCTGCTTGTTATTTTTAATCACAATCAGTTAATAATCAAGTTACTGCCATTGCATTTAGATACCATGTTTTAGGGCCTTTATATGCATTAGAAATCATGTACTTAGGGTCTTTCTTTTGCAACTTTTGAATGCCTCACTAATTTTACAAAAAAAAAAGATAAAAACTGGTTAACCTGTTCCTTTTCAAACTGGGAAACAAACATGTATTTACACCTTTCTCATATGGTTAAACAACACCTAGGCAAACATTAGGTTAGATAAAACTTAATTGCCTTAAATCACGCTTAAGCTATTCGCTCTCTTTAAACAGTCTGAATTCGTTTGCCCCTCTAAAGTCCGCATATTTTGTTACACTAAACTTCTGCCATATTTTCAATCACTTCAATGCAAATATTTTACTAAGTTACTCTTCTTCCTAGTCCATGAACTGGATCACTATTTTCTAAAACTTGTATAAGTATTGTATCTTCTGCTACTTTTAAAACTATGGTTCAAAACTAATGTACTTACACGCTCTTTAACATTTCTTAATATTATTGCATTTGTTTTCTACCTCTCTTGTTTGAAAACTGGTTCATCATATGTGTTATATATCTTCAAGTCTGTTTAAAAGATTTTTCCCTCCGATTTCTAAACTATCACGCATCCGTTTGCCTTTCTCAAGTCCCAAAAGTTTTCATCCAACTCTTTTATGCGAATTATGTTTTTAAAACTTTTTTCCTTACATGTGTTTGAGACGTGCTAATTACGTGTTTTATTATAAAGGGTTATTTGAGCCTTTTATATGTTTTATATGATTCATTTATACGCAAGTACTATATGTGTTCGTATGTCGCCTAGTATTTTAACCTTTAAACTTAAGGGGTTCCACCTAGTTCTTACCTCGTAGGAAAAGCGATCCTAAATTCCCTCTAGGATTTATAGGGTGGGATAGGTAATAGCATGCAATAAGCATTCGTGACCAATTCACACGCTCAAATAACCTCTGAGGGGTGGGAAGGGTAGAATATGGAGATGATGACGATGCGATAATATCATAAAGCGACCCCTCTTTGGGAATATGTGCGGGATATTGCATCGAATGATCCATATAATAGTTAAACCTAGGACCCTTCTCTCTTTGTTTCCTTTATTTAAATATAGTAATGCTTTTCCAAATCAACTCTCTTTCAAATTTACATCCTCCTTTTTTCTTTAAAGCTCTTCAAGTTGTTCGAATGTTATATGTGTGGACCTTACTTGTTTTAATTGTTTCATGTTTTATAAAGTCACAATTAATACGGCTGGGAACCGCGCTAGTGGATCTCGAGGGGTGTCTAACACCTTCCCTGGAGATAATCTCAAGCCCTTAACTGAACTCTGGTTTTCTTTTCAAAACAATCTCTCTTAAGTGTCCTAATGCACTATAATCATTAGGTGGAGACCCTTCCAATGCCATAACCCAATTCCCTAATGGGAAATAGAGTTGTTTTGCCCATAATGTCGTAAAACCCGATTTCACTTTTTTAGGAAAAATGGGGCGTCCAAAGTAGTTAGCAGTATGCCTTTTCTCTTGTCTGGGCAGCAAAAGCATGTTCACAAATTCAAATAGCACCTTGTGCTTAGGTCATATCACTCTTCTAAACAAATCTTGCCTCTGGCACATCTTCAATAGACTCTGTATCACAAATGTTTTGGTGATTTGGAGAGCACTTGAAAGATCATCTAGACAGGGCCACATCTCCCTTCTCGTGTTCTCATCATAGCCCTCACAGGGCATGTCCCGAATATTGCTCAATTTAGGTGTATCAAATTGCACCTTCACTCCCCAAACCACACTGGTGACTACCCCATTTTTTACTGTATCATTAGACATGAACTCGATCAGCTCCTTTCTTGCTAGCCTTCCATCCAATTGAAGAACCATGTCCTTCCATCCTTGTGCAGCTAGGGCATCTACCAATCTGGTCATGCGTGGATCCTCATGATATTTCAGCAACCTCCCTTTCAGAATCATTTTCCTGCCAAAGATGGCAAATCGATCTTGTTCCTTTTCATACTCCTCCTTTCTTCTTCTTCAGTAACGTTTACCTATTTTTCCTTCACTTCAAACCTAGTTCTTTTGGCCAATGAGGGTTAGGCAGATACATGTTTTGAAGACTTCTTTGCAGGAGTCTTGGTTCCTTTTGGTTTGGCAATTGGAACCTCCACAGTTGTACCTATCTCTTGATGGACCAGTCCCATCTCATCGTCCTCTTCTTCAGCAGCCTCACAACATTCCACAACTTTTGCCTTTCCTTTTTTCCTACTTCTTTTTATTACTTTCCTCTAAAGCCTTCTGTAGTTCTGCCTCGCTTTGCTCTACCCTGCTACTTGTTGCTCTTCCATTAGGTAATGAAGGAACAATAGACTTTGAAGATGACACCTTACTTTTCTTCGTTGTTTTGGAAGTAGTTGGGGTCTTTTGGGAAGAAGCCTTGCGCTTCTTTGGATTATAGCTGACCCCTAACTTCTTCAAGATATCAGCCAAAGTTTCCTCCACAGATGGACTAGGTTCATCATGCTGCTCAATTTGATGAACAAGGCCTTCAACTGCCTCTCCAGAACCACTTTTCCCTGACCAAATGTCAACCTCTTCTACACTACCATAGATAGCAAGAGCCTCTCATTTATTTTTCTTCCCCTTCTACTAGTCCCAGTCCCTTATATATTTTTTACCGATCCCACCAACAAAACCTATTTTCCTCACTTTCTACCACATCAAAAAATGCAAAACATGTATTTACCTCACCTGGGTTTCTTGATTCTTGTCAGTGTCAGAAGACCCATATTCTTCTCCTTCACTTGCAGAGCGAAATGCCTTCGACTCATATCTTGAGTTAGATTCCTTAGATGTTCTTTCTTTCTTTTGGCTAGCTTTCAGGTTTTTGTTTAAGGCTTTTCTCAAGAACCAGAAGCTACAGTTTTCCTGGCCAACTATTTTTGGCGACAAAACCTAGGTTTCATGGTTTCAATTGAGGTGTGGATGATTAAGTATTAGGTGATACTGGTGGGGGAGTCCCTAGATTGTCTTGAGGGTTTGTCATGATAGATTATTTTTGGGAATTTTGGAAATTATGGAGATGAAGAGATGATAAGAATTTTGGAAGAGGTGAATGACGATTATGAACAAAAAGAAAGGATGTGGTGTGTATTTAATGAAGGGTTATGATAAAGTGTAGTAACGACAAGCTTTTTCAGTGGTCAATTAGAGGTCTAATCACGTTAGAAGTCCGGTCTCTTGGTGATTAATGGGTGACGCTGGTTTTTAGGAAAAAGTCTCATTCTATTTATACTCATAGGATAATGAAACTGGTTCAATGCTCAACAATAGAATTTCTGGAAGTTTGGTGCAATTAGGACTTTTGCTCATAATTGAAAAATTTAGCTTTCTAATTGTGCAAAGTTTAGAAACATACCTGAACATTCTCATGAGCACATACTGATGGACCAAGTTCTTCAAGTAAAACTTCTCTTGATCATCCTCAAATGTAAGTATAGAAAAACTTTGTAAGATATCACTGAGTCATATAAACACATGTCACAGGAGTATACAAGATAAAGTATTTAACTGGTTAAGAGTTAGTCAAGACATTTACATAATATTAAGAACTTCTAACCAAAAATAAATTTTATTTCAATTTTTTTATTGTGCATTCTAAGCTGGACCTTTTTAGGTGATCTTAATCATCCCTAATTCCAACTTATTCCTTTCAAATTTTCTCTACTCAATGCTTTAGTGAAGATGTCAGCTATTTATTTATCAATAGCACAAAATTCTATTGAGATTAATCATTTCTCTTAGTTATCTCTTAAGAAGTGGTGTCTAACATCTATGTGATTGGTCCTTTTATGATAAACATGGTTCTTTGTCATACTTATAGCACTGGTGTTATCACAAAATATTGGAATACATCCCACTTCAATTCCAAAGTCTACCAACTGTTGTTTGATCCACAGAAATTGAGCACAACAAGAAGCAGGAACAACATATTCAGCTTCAGCGGTAGATAAGGCTACTGAATTTGGTGTTTTTGTAGCCCATGACACAAGACATGACCCCAGGAAATGTGTCACACCTAAAGTGTTTTTTTTTGTCCACTAAGGAACCTGCATAATCATCATCAGCATATCATACTAGATAAAAATTACTATCTTTGGGATACCAACGACACAGATCGGTAGTGCCTTTCAGACATCTCAATATCATTTTGACAACAGTCAAGTGTGACTCTTTTGGATTTGCCTGGAAACAAGCACAAAGCCCTACAATAAAAACAATGTCAGGTCTGTTGGCTGTAAGATACAAGAGTGAACCAATCATACCCCTATACAACTTTTGATCAACTGATGAACTAGGTTCATCAACATCAAATTTAGTTGAAGTTGCAATAGGTGTATCTATTTCTTTGGAGTCTTCCATTTTAAACTTTTTGATTAGTTCTTTCGTATACTTCTACTGATGGATCATGGTTCCATTTGGGCCTTGTTCGATCTTCAAGCCTAAGAAGAAGTTTAGTTCACCCATCATACTCATTTCGAATTCACTTCCCAATAGTTTTGCAGAGTCCTTACTCAACCTATCAGTAGTGGCCCCAAATATTATGTCATCAACATATATTTTCACAACAAATAGGTCTTTACCTTTTTCCCTTAGGAACAAAGTGTTGTCAATTTTACCCCTTTTGTACCCATGATCAAGTAAGAATTTTGATAGTCGTTCATACCAAGCTCTCGAGACCTGCTTGAGCACTTATAGAGCCTTGTCCAGCTGTACAAATGCTCAAGACATTCCTTAATTTCCAAACCGGGAGGTTATTTCATAAACACTTCTTCCTTGAGGCAGCCATTCAGGAAGGCAATTTTGACAACAAT
The DNA here is from genome assembly GCA_034376525.1 of Nicotiana benthamiana. Lineage (NCBI taxonomy): Eukaryota > Viridiplantae > Streptophyta > Magnoliopsida > Solanales > Solanaceae > Nicotiana > Nicotiana benthamiana. Next base: position 71,433,500 of record CM067323.1, on the reverse strand, counting down.
CTAATAGAGAGTGAATTTCATATGTGTTGCAAAGGCTATGAGGAGTCTGATTGCCTCTATTCTTGCAACTAGAGCAAAGGTCTCATCATAGTCAATACCTTCCTCTTGGCTATAGCCCTGAACCACCAGCCTTGTCGTATTTCTTGTAACTGTTCCATCTAAATCAAGTTTGTTCCTAAAGACCCATTTTGTACCAATGACTGATCTGTCCTTGGGTCTTGTAACTAGATGCTAGACTAGTCTTCTTTCAAATTGGTTGAGTTCCTCCTGCATAACATTGGCCCAATCTGCATCCAGTAGAGCCTCAACAAAATTTTTAGTTCAATAAAAGACAGAAAAGCATCAAATGCAGACAGATTCTTTAGTTGTGATCTAGTTTTGACTCCTGATGTTGGATCAGTAATGTTGTTCTCAATGGGATGAGAACTTTGATACTTGTGGGATTTCACCACCAGCTGGTTTCTACTAGATGATTCTCCTTTGTTACGTTGCTGAGGAACAGGTTCATGGACAGGTTCTTGTAGAGAGTTTGTTTCAATTTCTCCATGATTAGTTCCCCCCTGTCAGGTCACCCTAAGTGGAAGAACCTGTTCCATCACCTATTCCTTCTTTTGATGCTACTTTAGTCAATTTCTTTACCTATCCAATGGCTTTATCTTCATGTTCATGTCGCTCAGAAAGAATATTAGTTTCATAAAATACAACATGCACACTTTCTTCCACCCACAAAGTTTGTTTATTGAACACTTTATATGTTTTGCTATGTGAAGGATATTCCAAGAATACTCCCTCATCACTTTTGGGATCAAACTTACCTAGAGAGTATTTTCAATTATTGTGCACATAGAACTTGCAACCAAATTCCCTATGATGGGATACGTTTGGTTTTATCCCTTTAAGTAACTCATAGGGAGTTTTCTCAACAAGAGGTTTAGTCATGCATCTATTGATTATGTAACATGCAATGTTTACAGCCTCTGCCCAGAAGCTTTGAGGTAATTTACTAGAGAGAAGCATGGCCCTTGCCATATCCTCAAGGGTCATATTCTTTCTATCAACTACTTCATTTTGCTGAGGAGTCCTAGGGGCTGAGAAGTTGTGATCTATACTATTTTCATCACAATATTCAGCGAATTTTGCGTTTTTAAATTCAGTTCCATGATCAGACCTAATGGATGCAAATTGATTTCCTAATTGGTTATGAGTTTTTTTAACAAAAGCAGTAAACATTTCAAATGCCTCATCTTTTGATGTCAGAATAGTACCTAGGAAAATCTAGAATAATCATCAACGAGCACCATCATATATTTCTTTCCACGTCTGCTCATGGTTCGCATTAGACCACATAGATCCATATGAACCAGTTCCAATGTCTTGGATGTACTTACAATTTTCTTGAATTTGAAGGATGACCTTAGCTGCTTCCCCCTTGCACATGCCTCACAGACTTTGTCTCCCTTGAACTTGATATTTTCCAACACTATCATCAACTCCTTGGAGACTAATTTATTTAGCTTATATAGACTGGTATGGCCAAGTTTTTTGTGCCATAGGAGGGGATCATTGACTAACACACTTAAACAAGTGAATTTATTTTCTGAAAGAGCTGATAAATCTACAATGTAAATTGTGTTAACTCCTTTTCCCTGCAAAACAATCTTTTCATTTGTAAGGTTAATCACAAAGCATTTGGTACAAGTGAAAGCTACAAGGTTACCTCTGTCATACAGTTGTGACACACTAATTAGGCTATATTGCAAGCCATCTATAAAGTAGACATTCTCAATGGAATGAAAGTCTCTCTTGCCTACTTTCCCAGCCCCATTGATATTACCTTTCTTCCATTTCAAAAGGAGATTTTACTATGAAAGAAGGAGAAACTATGTTTTTAAAACTTTTTTCCTTACATGTGTTTGAGACATGCTAATTACGTGTTTTATTATAAAGGGTTATTTGAGCCTTTTATATATTTATAAGATTCATTTATACGCAAGTACTATATGTGTTCGAATGTCGCCTAGTATTTTAACCTTTAAACTTAAGGGGTTCCACCTAGTTCCTACCTCATAGGAATAGCGATCCTAAATGCCCTCTAGGATCTATAGGGTGGGACGGGTAATAGCATGCATTAAGCATTTGTGACCAATTCACACGCTCAAATAACCTCTAAGGGGTGGGAAGGGTAGAATATGGAGATGATGACGATGCGATAATATCATAAAGCAACCCCTCTTTGGGAATATGTGCGGGATATTGCATCGAATGATCCATATTGTAGTTACACCTATGACCCTTTTCTCTTCGTTTCCTTTATTTAAATATTGTAATGCTTTTCCAAATCAACTCTCTTTTAAATTTACATCCTCCTTTTTTCTTTAAAGCTCTTCAAGTTGTTCGCATGTTATATGTGTGGACCTTACTTGTTTTAATTGTTTCATATTTTATAAAGTTACAATTAATACGGCTGGGAACCACACTAGTGGATCTCGAGGGGTGTCTAACACATTCCCTGGAGATAATCTCAAGCCATTAACTGAACTCTGGTTTTCTTTTCAAAACAATCTCTCTTAAGTGTCCTAATGCACTATAATCATTAGGTGGCTACTCTTCCAATGCCATAACCCAATTCCCAAATGGGAAATAGAGTTGTTTTACCCATAATGTCGTAAAACCTGATTTCACTTTTTTAGGGAAAATGGGGCGTCGACAGTAGTTAGCAGTATGCCTTCTCTCTTGTCTGGGCAGCAAAAGCATGTTCACAAATTCAAATAGCACCTTGTTCTTAGGTCATATCACTCTTCTAAACAAATCTTGCCTCTGGCACATCTTCAACAGACTCTGTATCACAAATGTTTTTGGTGATTTGGAGAGCACTAGAAAGATCATCTAGACAAGGCCACATCTCCCTTCTAGTGTTGTCATCATAGCACTCACTGGGCATGTCCCGAATATTGCTCAATTTAGGTGTATCAAATTGCACCTTCACTCTCCTAACCACACTGGTGACTACCCCATTTTTTACTGTATCATTAGACATGAACTCGATCAGCTCCTTTCTTGCTAGCCTTCCGTCCAATTGAAGAACCATGTCCTTCCATCCTTGTGCAGCTAGGGCATCAACTAATCTAATCATGCATGGTTCCTCAGGATATTTCACCAACCTCCCTTTCAGAATCATTTTCCTGCCAAAGATGGCAAATCGATCTTGTTCCTTTTCATACTCCTCCTTTTCTTCTTCTTCACTGACGTTTACCTATTTTTCCTTCACTTCAAACCTACTTCTTTTGGCCAATGAGGGTATTGGAAATGGGAACCTCCACAGTTGTACCTATCTCTTGATGGACCAGTCCCATATCCTCGTCCTCTTCTTCAGCAGCCTCACAACTTTCCACAACTTTTGCCTTTCCTTTTTTCCTTTTTCTTTTTATTACTTTCCTCTAAAGCTTTCTGTAGTTCTGCCTCGCTTTGCTCTACCCTGCTACTTGTTTCTCTTCCATTAGGTAATGAAGGAACAATAGACTTGGAAGATGACACCTTACTTTTCTTCGTTGTTTTGGAAGTAGTTGGGGTCTTTTGGGAAGAAGCCTTGCGCTTCTTTGGATCATAGCTGACCCCTAACTTCTTCAAGATATCAGCCAAGGTTTCCTCCACAGATGGACTAGGTTCATCTTGCTGCTCACTTTGATGAACAAGGCCTTCAACAGCCTCTCCAGAACCACTTTTCCCTGACCAAATGCCACCCTCTTCTACACTACCATAGATAGCAAGAGCCTCTCATTTATTTTTCTTTCCCCTTCTACTAGACCAGTCCCTTTTACATTTTTTACCGATCCCACCAACACAAACCTATTTTCCTCACTTTCTACCACATCAAAAAATGCAAAACATGTATTTACCTCACCTGGGTTTCTTGATTCCTGTCAGTGTCAGAAGACCCATATTCTTCTCCTTCACTTGCAGAGAGAAATGCCTTAGACTCAGATCTAGAGTCAGATTCCTTAGCTGGACTTTCTTTCTTTTGGCTAGCTTTCAGGTTTTTGTTTAAGGCTTTTCGCAAGAACCAGAAGCTACAGTTTTCCTGGCCAACTATTTCTGGCGACAAAACCTAGGTTTTATGGTTTAAATAGGAGGTGTGGATGATGAAGTATTAGGTGATACTGGTTGTAGAGTCCCTAGATTGTCTTGAGGGTTTTTTATGGTAGATTATTTTTGGGAATTTTTGACATTATGGAGAAGAAATAGATGATAAGAATTTTGGAAGAGGTGAATGATGGCTATGAACAAAAAGAAACGATGTGGTGTGTATTTAAAGAGGGGTTATGATAAAGTGTAGTAACGACAAGCTTTTTCAGTGGTCAATTAGAGGTCTAATCACGTTAGAAGTCCGGTCTCTTGGTGATTAATTGGCGACGCTGGTTTTTAGGAAAAAGTCTCATTCTATTTATAGGATAATGAAACTGGTTCAACGCTCAACAGATAGAATTTCTGGAAGTTTGGTGCAATTAGGACTTTTGCTCACGATTGGAAAATTTAGCTTTCTAATTGTGCAAAGTTTAGAAACATACCTGAACTTTCTCATGAGCATATACTGATGGACCAAGTTCTTCAAGTAAAACTTCTCTTGATCATTCCTCAAATGTAAGAATAGAAAAACTTTGTAAGAGATCACTAAGTCATATATACACATGTCACAGGAGTGTACAAGTTAAAGTATTTAACTGGTTACGAGTTAGTCAAGACATTTACATAATATTAAGAACTTCTAACCAAAAATAAATTTTATTTCAATTTTTTTATTGTGCATTCTAGTCTGGACCTTTTTAGGTGATCTTAATCATCCCTAATTCCAACCTATTCCTTTAATATTTTCTCTACTCAGTGCTTTAGTGAAGATGTCAGCTATTTATTTATCAATAGCACAAAATTCTATTGAGATTAATCATTTCTCATAGTTATCTCTTAAGAAGTGGTGTCTAACATCTATGTGATTGGTCCATTTATGATAAACATGGTTCTTTGTCATACTTATAGCACGGGTTTTATCACAAAATATTGGAATACATCCCACTTCAATTCCAAAGTCTACCAACTGTTGTTTGAACCACAGAAATTGAGCACAACAAGAAGCAGGAACAATATATTCAGCTTCCGCAGTAGATAGGGCTACTGAATGTTGTGGTTTTGTAGCCCATGACACAAGACATGACCCCAGTAAATGTGTCATACCTGAAGTGCTTTTTTTGTCCACTAAGGAACCTGCATAATCAGCATCAGCATATCATACTAGATAAAAATTACTATCTTTGGGATACCAAAGACACAGATCAGTGGTGCCTTTCAGACATCTCAATATCCTCTTGACAGCAGTCAAGTGTGACTTTTTTGGATTTTCCTGGAAACTAGCACAAAGCCCTACACTAAAAACAATGTCAGGTCTGTTGGCTGTAAGATACAAGAGTGAACCAATCATACCCCTATACAACTTTTGATCAACTGATGAACTAGGTTCATCAACATCAAAATTAGTTGAAGTTGCAATAGGTGTATCTATTTCTTTGGAGTCTTCCATTTTAAACTTTTTGATTAGTTCTTTCGTATACTTCTACTGATGGATCATGGTTACATTTGGGCCTTGTTCGATCTGCAATCCTAAGAAGAAGCTTAGTTCACCCATCATACTCATTTCGAATTCACTTCCCAATAGTTTTGCAGAGTCCTTACTCAACCTATCATTAGTGGCCCCAAATATTATGTCATCAACATATATTTTCACAACAAAGAGGTCTTTACCTTTTTCCCTTAGGAACAAAGTGTTGTCAATTTTACCTCTTTTATACCCATGATCAAGTAAGAATTTTGATAGTCGTTTATACCAAGCTCTCGAGACCTGCTTGAGCACTTATAGAGCCTTGTCCACCTGTACACATGCTCAAGACATTCCTTGATTTCCAAACCGGGAGGTTATTTCATAAACACTTCTTCCTTGAGGCAGCCATTCAGGAAGGCACTTTTGACAACAATCTAATAGAGAGTGAATTTCATATGTGTTGCAAAGGCTATGAGGAGTCTGATTGCCTCTATTCTTTCAACTAGAGCAAAGGTCTCATCATAGTCAATACCTTTCTCTTGGCTATAGCCCTGAACCACCAGCCTTATCATATTTCTTGTAACTGTTCCATCTAAATCAAGTTTGTTCCTGAAGACCCATTTTGTACCAATGATTGATCTGTCCTTGGGTCTTGTAACTAGATTCCAGACTAGTCTTCTTTCAAATTGGTTGAGTTCCTCCTGCATAACATTGGCCCAATATGCATCCTACAAAGCCTTAACAACATTTTTAGTTCAGTAAAAGATAGAAAAGCATCAAATGCAGACGGATTCTTTAGCTGTGATCTAGTTTTGACTCCTGATGTTGGATCAGTAATGTTTTTCTCAATGGGATGAGAACTTTTATACTTGTGGGATTTCACCACCAATTGGTTTCTACTAGATGATTCTCCCTTGTTATGTTGCTGAGGAACAGGTTCATGGACAGGTTCTTGTAGAGAGTTTGTTTCAATTTCTCCATGATTAATTCCCCCTGTCAGGTCACCCTAAGTGGAAGAACCTGTTCCATCACCTATTCCTTCTTTTGAAGCTACTTTAGTCAATTACTTTACCTATCCAATGGCTTTATCTTCATGTTCATGTCTCTCAGAAAGAATATTAGTTTCATAAAATACAACATGCACACTTTCTTCCACCCACAGAGTTAGTTTATTGAACACTTTATATGTTTTGCTATGTGAAGAATATTCCAAGAATACTCCCTCATCACTTCTGGGATCAAACTTACCTAGAGAGTATTTTCCATTATTGTGCACATAGCACTTGCAACCAAATGCCCTAAGATGGGATATGTTTGGTTTTATCCCTTTAAGTAACTCATAGGGAGTTTTCTCAACAAGAGGTTTAGTCATGCATCTATTGATTATGTAACATGCAATGTTTACAGCCTCTGCCCAGAAGCTTTGAGGTAATTTACTAGAGAGAAGCATGCCCTTGCCATATCCTCAAGGGTCATGTTCTTTCTGTCAACTACTTCATTTTGCTAAGGAGTCCTATGGGCTGAGAAGTTGTGATCTATACTATTTTCATTACAATATTCAGCAAATTTTGCATTTTTAAATTCAGTTCCATGAGCAGACCTAATGGATGCAAATTGATTTCCTAATTAGTTATGAGTTTTTTTAACAAAAGCAGTAAACATTTCAAATGCCTCATCTTTAGATGTCAGAATAGTACCTAGGCAAATCTAGAATAATCATCAACGAGCACCATCATATATTTCTTTCCACGTCTGCTCATGGTTCGCATTAGACCACATAGATCCATATGAACCAGTTCCAATGTCTTGGATGTACTTACAATTTTCTTGAATTTGAAGGATGACCTTACCTGCTTCCCCCTTGCACATGCCTCACAGACTTTGTCTCCCTTGAACTTGATATTTGCCAACACTATCATCAAGTCCTTGGAGACTAATTTATTTAGCTTATATAGACTGGTATGGCCAAGTTTTTTGTGCCATAGGAGGGGATCATTGACTAACACACTTAAACAAGTGAATTTATTTTCTGAAAGAGCTGATAAATCTACAATGTAAATTGTGTTTACTCCTTTTCCCTGCAAAACAATCTTTTCATTTGTAAGGTTAATCACAAAGCATTTGGTACAAGTGAAAGCTACAAGGTTACCTCTGTCATATAGTTGTGACACACTAATTAGGCTATATTGCAAGCCATCTATAAAGTAGACATTCTCAATGGAATGAGAGTCTCTCTTGCCTACTTTCCCAGCCCCATTGATATTACCTTTCTTCCATTTCAAAAGGAGATTTTACTATGAAAGATGGAGAAACTATTCTTTCTCATCATCTGATTCTCCAATGGCCATTAGAGCTTGCTCTTCTTCAGTTTAATCTTGTGAGTCTTCATCAGAGGTTCCACCCCAAGCAGCAACCATAGCCTTGGTTGAACCTTTATTTCTTTTGGGTTGAACCTGTTCCTTCTTCCTGTTTCTTCGCTCAGCCCTTTCTTTCCTCCACTCCATTTCCCATTGAGGGCAGTTCATGATATTTTGGTCAGTCTTACCACACTTATAGCAGCCGTCATTGGTGTATTTCTCATGAGCTCTTGTCTTGTTGAAGTTTGTACCTCTTGATGAACCATTTCCTCTCATAATGTACTTTTTGAAATCTCTAATGATCATAGCCATCTCATCATCTTCCAGATCTAAACCTTCTGTAATTTGAGAGCTAGACTCTTCTCCTTCTTGGGTGTGTCCATCTTCCTAGTTTGACTTCTAAGTTCATATGCAGTAAGATTTCCAATTAGTTCATCCAGCCTGAGAGTAACCATATTTTTGGATTCCTGAATAGCAATGATTTTTCTTCTCCAAGCAACTGGAAGAACTCTTGTCATGATTTTCTCAACCTTGTCTTCTTCAAGAATAACTCTTCCAAGAGACATAAGTTCATTTGTTAGTGTAGTGAACCTAGTATACATCTCTTGAATAGTTTCTCCATCTTTCATAGAAATATTCTCATATTGAGAATACAATAGTGTTCTTCTGGACCTCTTTACTTGTGGCGTTCCTTCATAAGCCACTTGCAAAGTGTCCCATATCTCTTTGACAGTACTACATCTGTCGATCCTAGTGTACTCATCAGGACCCAATCCACATACAAGCCATTTCCTGGCCTTAGCATTTTTCTCCCACTTTTTCAAATATTAAGCAGTGCAGTCAGCCCTTATCTTTGAAAAATCCATTCCTTCCTCATTTTTCATTGTAGTTTCCAAGGGGCCATCAGTGATTATATCCTAAAGCTCATTGTCTTCCCATATGAGGTGATCCTTGATCCTGTTCTTCCACCATGAGTAATATTATCCATTGAATAGTGGAGGCCTGGCAGTGGATTTCTCTTTCCAGTTCCCAGGTGGTACACTCATGTTGATCTTGTCCTAAGGTGTTAGCATCTTCAAGTATAACCTGCTCTGGTACCAATTGATGTTCCAAACGTCAATACCATACAAAGGGGGGTGATTTGTGTGGTACCCAATTTTCGATCAAGAAGAACCTGGTTCTTCTAGGTGTTCTAACTACTATTGTTTGCGAAATTAAAAATATAAAAATTAAAGAACACGAAGATTTTTATGTGGAAAACACCGGCTCAAAAGGTTAAAAAACCACGACCTACTACTCAGTAGAATTTTTCCAAACATCCACTAAAATCAATGAGCCAAAACAACATTTGCAAAACTCTTGTAAACCTAAGGACTAAATCTAATCCTAGTGTGGTACACAACCTCAACTATTGTGACACTTTCAAGTTAACTCTAATATGAGTACTCAAAGTACCTAATACAACTGTTTCTATGAAATCTGGAAAGGTACAAGTTTAAACCATCTACTACAATTGAACTAGAATAAGAATAAACACAATGGAATTGTTTCTTCTATCTCGTTCAAGTAGTTGCAGGAGTGTGATCTTTTATCACACATAAATTTCTTCAAAAATTGCCTTGCTCATTTACTCTCAATTTAGTTTAACTTCTGTGTATGTGCATACCTAAAAGAGAACAAACTCAGTTATTTATTGAGTTAGTAATCAGAGTTTGATTGAGACTCAATTGTTGATACTCCACCGAATTTGAGTCCTTGAATAATACAAACTCCAACCTTTATCTTTGATACGGATTGAGTTCACTTCTCACAAGGAGACTTCTTCTCCTTATCCCATATGCAATATTTTTGATCAGTTAAGAAGATATTCAGAAGATATAATTGCTTGATCCCTAAGATTTATCTTCGTCACGTGCATCTCATATGCATGGGTTGATAACCGATGTGTCTCATAGGATGGACCTGGTCCTTCACTGAGTTCATTTGTCATTCTTCAAAACTTCAACTAAACTTCGGCCAACATAATTGTTGAAAATCCGATATTACCTAAAGTATTTAAATTGAGTTTTCTTGCTTACCTATGTTACTCTAATTGCAAATTTAGCATGTGTTAATTTAGAGAAGCATGTTTAGTTTACTTACTTGCCTATTTGCTTAAACTGCCTTGTTTGTATTCTGTGAAGCATGTTAGGTTAGAACTTACTGTTACTTGTTATGAGTTTAGAATTCATTATGATATTTTTGAGTTATTATTGTGTGTTTTAAATTTGGGACTAAGGGATGACATCCCGGGAGATCCCCATCACGTAATATGTTCTGGACTCAGAGTACGGGATACCAAGAAATCCCTGGAACATGTGTGTGTGTGTGTATATATATATATATATATATATATATATATATATATATATATATATATATATATATATATATCCTCGGGATACCAAGAGATATGTCGTGTATATGGTGAGGATACCATGAGATCCCCGGTAATCATTCCTGCTATGAGCAGCATTTCCTTATATTCCTGATTATCTTGTTTAGATTCTCGTTATAGATGCATTTATACCATTTCTTAACCCTATCATTTATTATTTTTTATCTCTGTAGGGCCCTAGCCTTCCTCGTCACTTCCCGGTCGAGGTTAGGTGTGGCACTTACTGAGTACTGTTGTGGTGTACTCATACCCCTTTTGCGCTTTTTTTTCATGTGCAGATCTAGATACCTCCATCCATGTGCATTATCCCCGAGGTAGGGAGAGCTGAGACTTTGAGGTACATCTGTCGCGTCCGCAGATCGATGAGTCTCCTTCTTTACTCTATCTTGTAGTGTTTAGCCTTCTATCGTATTCTGATGTAGACATTTATGGAGATTAGAACACTTTACTGTATTCCTTCGAGCTTGTGTTCCGTAAGTTTCCAAGTTTTGGGATAGATTTGTAGGAATTGAGTTATATTGTTGCTTATGCCATGTCAAATTTTACATTTCGCTTCTTCCGTTTAAAATTTTTTATTTTAGTTTATATTTTCGTAAATTTTCTAATCGTTTTCGCATTGTTAGGTTAATTGAAAAAGATAAAGAGTCGTTTTTTGGAAGAAAAATTAAAGAATCTTTGAAAAGATGCTTAAAAGTTCAAGGTAAACGCACATCTAAAGCAGATCTCAAATAAAGTTCAAAAGATCTTAGAAATTAAGGTTTCAAAAAACTCAGAACAGGTGAGAAAGGCCCTGAATTTTAACGATCTAACTAGGAAAGTCAAATTTCTAATTCGAACGGCCATGGCTGGCCATAGAAAGGTCAAAGATGACTGGAGAAGAGACATGAATTGGAATCGAACAAGGATTGGACCATGCTCCTTCAAGATCTGGTCGTGAAACTACAAGAACAAATACATAGAAGCCATGGAAGGCTGGTACATGTCTCAAATGACCATGGAAGGCCATAGATTAGGCATATATCATGGTGGGGGTGAGAGGACAACAGCAAGGGTTCATGAGAGTTTCAGAGACAATTGAGACACAAGGGGATTCAAGGGCTGCAGTAGGTGAGAAATGATTTAGTTTTAGGGGTTAGTTAGGGTTAAAAAACGAAATGGTAGCCGGTGGCCGTTGATCAAATTAAAAAGGTTAGGTGGGGATCCGGTCTGGGTCGATTTAAATTGAAGTTGGACCAGGTAAATGAGGTTCCAATTTGGGTTCAAATTAGGCTGAAATTGAAATAAAATCTGGTTAGATTTTAAATAGTCATTTTCCCATTTATTTTATAAAAATAGCAAATTAAATCATAGAAATAAATAAAAAGCACTTATATGATTTATAAAATATAATTATAATATTAAAAATACTGAACTTAATTTTATAAATGTAAAAGCAATTAAATCTTAAAAGGGGCTAATATTATAATTATATGCAATTTAGCTTTAAAAATACTATATAAATTTATAAAAATATGCAAAAACTATATTAGCTATATTTTGGCATAAATGAGAATCCAATACATGAATCGTCAAAATGATAATTTTGGAAATTATTATTGGGTTTTTATGAACAAAATAGGGAAATAAATTTGTTTAAAAACATTTTAAAATGAAGAAAAAATAATAAAACATTTAGACATACGTATACATGCATACATATGCTATTTTAAGAGTATTCTGCATATTAAAAATATATATTGGAAAAAAATGGGTATCAACAACTGCCCCTCGTTACTTGGAAATGATGAAAGAGTTGTCGGGTAAATATATCATGGCCAATTTTGACTGAGCAAAACGGTTCGAAGAAGTTTAGGTCGCGCCCTGAATTCTGAGCTGCCTACATATCTCTAATTTTATAGGAATTAGGCAATATGTAGTTCAGAATCCGTCGGCAAAATATGCCGATGGAGCCTTTTCGAGAACGGACGCAATATCTAAGGTCGGGTGTGTGGTATATTTGTGGGAATGTTTAGGTTTGATATAGGTGCAGGAACTGGATCGGGGTCACTCCTACCGAGATGGTTGTTGCTCGTCTGTGTAATTGCTATTAGAAACAATACAAGTGTGTATTGTGCATAAATTTAGACAGGATGAAAATTCTCATTGGAGCATGAAGCTTTTCTTCGGACAATTAGGATGACGTCCTTCGACCATGTCGTCCTAGGCCATGAAGCGTACAATAAAGGATTCACATGCCATGAAATGATGCTCTCGAGCTCTAAGAATGGTGCCTTCGAACCATGATGCCTTTGAATAATTATATGAAAAAAGATTAAAAGGGATCCTCGGGCCATGACATGGTGTTCTCGGGCTATGAAGATGATGCCTCCGAACGATGACGCCTTTGGATAATTTGGCAATATTTCAACCATGAGGTGCACTATGTGGTGATCTTTCAACCATGCAATGCAGTATGAGGCGATCTTTCAACCATGCCATCCCGTATGAGGCAATCATTCAGCCATGTAGATGTAGTATTTGGTGATTTTTCAGCCATGCAAGGCAGCATGAGGCGATCTTTCAACCATGCAGATTTAGTATGAGACGATCTTTCAGCCATGCAATATAGTATGAGGTGATCGTTTCGCCATACAGATGTAGATGAGGTAGATCTTAACCTCAGAAGGTAGAATAATAGTCTTATACAATACATAAATGCATGTGGAGACAATGTTTAGTCTCGAAAGGCGGAATAGTAGCCTTATGCAATGCATATAAATGAAGATGGAGACAGTGCTTAGCCTTAGAAGGCAGAATGGTAGCTTTATGTAATGCAAAAATGCAAATGGAGACATTGTTTAGTCTGGGAAGGTTGAATGGTAGCCTTATGCAATGCAGAGATGCGGATGGAGACATCGTTTAGTCTTAGAAAGAAGAATGGTAGCCTTATGCAATGCAGAAATGTAGATGGAGACAACGTTTAGCCTCGGAAGACATAATGGTAGCCTTACGCAAGAAATAAAATGTCAGATGATAGTAGAGCTTTCTTAGCTGATAGCAGATTGCGACATTATTATTGTTAGGGCCATGGTCACATACGGAATATCATTGGTATGTGTTGATAGCAAATGTTGATAAGTGGCAATGGTTATGAGAGTTTTATTCCCGAACAATGTTTTTCTCGTGAGTGTATACTTGATGATTTCGCAATCCAAGTGCCTGCATCCAAAGAAAAATCGTGAGTTCTGTAAAGGGGGAAAGTTAGTTTGTATCCCCACTGGCTCTGCTTGTCCTACTCGACTTTGATCTTGTACTATATGTATCATTGGGGTAGCGTTGCGAAATAAAGCTGTTTCAATAATAAACATGCATGATTTTATTAGAAAAATATGACCTGAATGTATAGTTAAAAATAGCTTTTAGACGAACGGACAACTGGGACATGGTTCAGGACATTGCAACTGCTCTTGCTACAGCATTTAGACGGCCCTCCTCAAAAATATGCCCAGTTTAATGGGTTGATATTTCAGATTGTTCTCTTCGACAATTTGGCTGAAATTGCTACGGAATTTTGAGGGTCCTCCTCAAAATTTTGCCCAGTTTCCAATTGCAGGGGAAATGAAATTTTTTATTGAGTTTTTGCCGAACTTATAGGGCTACCTACGTATCCCATCTTAAATGGGAATCAGGTCAGGCATAGTTCAAATTTATATCATATGAGGAAAGCTTTAAACACTACATGTAGTAATGCTTGACTGCATTTGAATTGACCGACTTAGGCTAAACTTTTCAATTTGTGCAAGTATGAAGGCTCCTCCTGTTATAACCCGGTGAACTATGTATGGATCTTGCCAGTTGGGAGAGAATTTCCCTTTGGCTTCATCCTGTTACGGAAAAAGTTTCTTAAACACATGGTGCCCCGGTGTGAACTATCTCGGCTTGACTCTTTTGTTGAAGGCTATGTACATTCTATTCTGATAGAGTTGATCGTGGTAAACTGCATTCATTCTGTTTCTGTCTATTAGGGCTAGTTGCCTATAACAACTTTTCACCCATTCTGCATCGTCGAGCTCGGCTTCTTGTATCATCCTTAGGGAAGGAATCTCTTGCTCGAAGGGAACGACTGCCTCTGTACTATAAATCAGCATATAGGGTGTGGCCCCGGTTGATGTGCGGACTTTGGTGAGATATACCAATAAAGAAAATGATAACTTCTAGTGCCATTATTTTTTCTTCTATATCATTTTCCTCAATATATTTTTGATATTCTTATTAGTTTCTTCTATGACTCTATTCATCTGAGGTCTGTAGGCTGTGGAATTCTTTTGTTTGATTCTGAAGTTTCATACATAGCTTTCATCAAGTCACTGATTAGGTTGGAGCAATTATCAGTAATAATTGATTCTAGAATTTCAAAACGACAAACAATGCGGTCAAGGACAAAGTATACCATGACTTTCTTATTAACTGCTCTGTAAGATGCTGCTTCTATCAACTTGGTGGAATATTCAATGGCTACCAGGATAAATCTGTATCCATTGGAAGTGGTAAGCTTGATTGGTCCAATAACATCCATCTCGCAAGAGGCAAACGGCCATGGTGAGCTTGTTGCATTAAGATCATTTGGAGGTACTTTTATCATATCTGCATGTATCTACCAGCAGTGGCATTTTTGAACATACTGGATGCATTCCATTTCTTTTGACATCTAAAAGTAACCAGCTCAGAGTATCTTTTTTCTAAGACAAAGTCGTTCATATGCAGACCGCATGTCCCAACGTGAGTTTCCTCTAGTAACCTGGACGCTTCTTTTGCATCGGCACACCTTAGTAATCCCAAATCATGAGTCCTTCTATATAGGATTCCTCTGGTGTGAAAGAAATTATTTGACAACCTCCGAAGTGTGCATTTTTTAGTAGGATTTAAAAGCTGTGGGTACTCTCCTTTTTCTAAATATCCCTTGATATTATGAAACCAAGGCTTTCCATCTGCTTCTTCCTCAACATGGGCACAATAATCTAGGTGATCATAGATCTTTACTAGAATAAGATCAATGAAGTTTTTGTCTTGATGTTGTATCATAGATGACAGTGTAGCCAATGCATCTATGGACTCATTCTGGACTCTGGGAACATGGTTGAACTCCATCTTTGTGAACCTCTTTTTCAATTCATGTAGGTGATGCAAATAAGGAAGTATCTTGGAGTTCTATGTCGCCCATTCTTCACGCACCTGATGTATGAGTAGGTTTGAATCTCCAATCACTAGCAACTCTTGAATGTTCATATCAATGGCCATTTTAAGCCCTAAGATTGAAGCTTCATAATTAGCCATACTGTTGGCGCATGGGAACCTGAGTGTGGCGGACATCGCATAATGTTGACCGATTTCTGATACTAGGACTGCTCGTATGCAAACCCCTTTGAAATATACTGCTCCATCGAAAAACTCCAAACGTCATAGGATTAGGCAATGTCTTCTCCTATGAATGATACCTCTTCGTTAGGAAAATAAGTTTATAGGGGGTTCGTATTTCCCATCCGCGGGATTCTTGGCAAGGTGATCTGCCAGTGCATGCCCCTTGATTGCTTTCTGAGTCACGTAGACAATCTCAAAACTCACTCAACAGGATTTTTCACTTGGCTAGCTTGCCAGTGGGCATGGTCTTCTAGAAGATGTACTTCAAAGGATATATCATTGACATGAGATATGTAGTGTAGGCACAGAAGTATGCCTCAGCTCCTAAGCTACCCAAGTCAAAGCACAACATATTCACTCTAATAGGGAATATCAGGCCTCGTATGGGGTGAACTTCATACTGAGGTCTGTTCTTTTCTCTCCATCTCATCATGCTACCCCAAAACACAACTGAACACTCCATCCAATACTGCGAGGTAGAGTAATAGGGGTCTACCTGGCTTGGACGGGACCAAGATTAGTAGTGTTGACAAGTACTCCTTCATTTTGTCGAAGGCCTTTTGGCAAAAATCAGTCCATTTGATAGTTGCATCCTTCTTCAACATCTTAAACATTTGGTCACAGATAACTGTAGATTGTGCTATGAACCGGCTGATGTAGTTAAGCCTCCCCAACAAACTCATAATGTCATTCTTCTTCTTTGGTGTTGGTAGTTCTTGAATGGCTTTGACTTTTGATATATCCACTATTCCTTGACGACTCACAATAAACCCAAACAACTTTCCAGCAGGAACCGCACATGCGCATTTTGCAGGATTTAGTTTCAGGTTGTACCTCCGCAATCTATTAAAGAACTTTCTCGAATCTTTTATGTAATCAGTGGCCTTCTTGGACTTGATGATAACATCATCTACATAATCTTTATCTCCTTGTGTATCATATCATGGAAAATGGTAGTCATGGCCGTCATGTAGGTGGCTCTTGCATTCTTTAACCCAACGGCATCATTTTGTAATAGTACATTCCCCAGGATGTAAATAAAACTTTTTCTCAGCATCGTCCTCATCCATCCAGATCTGATGATAACCAGCGAAGTAATCTATGAATGATTGTAATTCATGCTTGGCGATATTATCGATCATAATGTGTATATTTGTCAAAGGGAAGTCGTCTTTCGGACTAGCCCGGTTGAGATCCAAGTAGTCGACATAGACTCTGACCTTCTCATTCTTCTTTGGTACTAGCATGATTGTGGCTAACCATGTTGGGTATTCTACTACCCTGAGAACCTTAGATTTGACCTGCTTGCTTACTTCTTCCTTGATTTTCATACTCATACCAGGCTTGAACTTTCTGAGTTATTGCTTTATTGGCGGACACGTTGGATCCGTTGGAAATTTGTGAGCCACTATATATATGCTCAGATCAGTCATTTCATAATATTACCAGGCAAATGTGTTCTCATATTCCTTTAGAAAATCTACATGGCAACAAGTGAAAGTTGATCCGTGTTTCTTTGACGTTCTCTGCATCTCCTAGGTTAACAATATTGGTCTCGTCCAGGTTGGATTTAGGACCATTTTCAAAAAATTTCACCTCTTTAACAATCTCTTCTGGTATGTCGTCTTCCTCTGAATCTAAGTTCATTTTTTGCGTTGTCTCATTGTATGTCACAGTCATCGATTCATCACGATAAGTAATAGTAATGCTGCATAAGTAAAGTAATGAGAGAAAAAAATAATGAGTGTTGACTCATAGGAAAACTGCTTTGATAAATTGGATAACCGTTTTGAATGTTGGAGCTCTAATTCCGGGGAATTGAAAATATGCGAAAATAAAATCATTTACTAAATAAAATAGTGCTTGTTTTAGCCTTGCTAACCCGAGGCTCATCGGGCTCTTGTTGTCCTGCTGGTCCAGTTATTGAGGCTTGCCCCTCCGCTTAGAGCCTGTATGGAAGGGACTTCCTCCCCTCCTCCTGGAGAACAACACAACAATCTATGTCATTGACTTCTAAGAACAAGTTCTTCATCGATGCCAGTGCTTCCTCTTCATCTAACCCATAAATAATATCGGCCGAATGGTAAGTGTGCTTCAATGTGGTATCGGCTTCTCCACTGGATAGTAAGGACCATGCCACGGCGGTGACCAGTTGTTGAATTCTTCATGTCCCAGACCAAAAGTAATGCTACATTTCTTGAGTTTTATGGGCTTACCAATTTCTTGGAGGTTCTTTCCGAGTCCCTTGCCAGGTTCGTACCCATTCCAATTCAGTATACTCTCGATTTTGTTATCCCACCATTTTTCTTTGTCAATAGCATGTACCCGTTCAATGTGATGGTAAGTCTCTCCACCTAGCTTCCTTCTTCCTTCGATTGACATAATGTTCTGGTGACTGTATATAGGGTGTCTATCTTCACCATGAATTGTCACCTCGTGGTGGTTCCATTCGCATTTTACAGCCTCATGTAGTGTTAGTGCTACGGCCCCAGTGGCCTGAATCCATGGCTGCCCCAACAGCTGATTGTAAGATGGTGGCACATCTATCACATGGAAATCAACATCGAACCAGCTTAGCCCCATTTGTAAGTATAGAATAATCTCCCCATTAGTGGACCATTGGGAACTATCGAAGGCTTTCACATTGATAGCTCTATCTTCTATCTCATGCAGTCATTTATCTAACTTCTTGAGTGTTACCAGTGGACAGATGTTGAGGCTGGACCCTCAACCTATTAGGATTGCGGTGATAATATAGTCCTCGCATTACATGGTGATGTGCAATGCCTTGTTGTGTCCCAACCCTTCAGGTGGCAGCTCATCCTCTTGAAAAGTGATCTTATGGCTCTCCAACACTTGTCCTACCATGTTAGCCATTTCTATGCCAGTGATGTTGCTTGGTATGTATACTTCGCTTAGCAACTTCAATAGATCATTCTTGTTTGCTCGGGATTTTGTAATAAAGCAAGAATGGAGATTTTCCCCGGTGTTTCGTTCAACTGATCGATCCAAATATTTTCTTGGCCTCTATCTTTCTCCAAAGATTGTCTTGACGTGTCTCAATGATGGGTGACCGATTAGAGGCCTTCTTGTTTAACTCAGCTATATGCTAAGGGGTATAAACTCTGCCAGTTCTCATCATACTCAGTGCGGCAACAGCCTCCTCAAAACAAACATTGCCTTTCCTTCTTGCCTCGACTATATAGTCCCATGATATAGCCTTTGTATGGAATGGCATCATGATTGACATCGCCACTTGGATCGGCGTGGCTATCCTTCCTCCGAACGGAGCATGTGCCTTGGGTGGTAAAACTGCAACTTCAAACAATGTGGGTACATTTGTCTGAGACACAAATTTGACCTCAATTGGCGCTGGTGTCTTTGTGGATGATGTTGCTTCAAATTCAAGTGGCACAGACATATTTACCTCAACGTCCCCTGATGTCTAGATATGGAATTTGATTTGATTAAGAGTAACTATTGGCTACTTTAGTTTATCACCTTCTACGATCAACCTGATTGATCCCTCAGGATCCCAATCATCCTATATTTCAATCATGTGAATACCTCCACCCTTATGGTCTGGCAGACGGTTATTTCGGACCTTTTGAGCAGGTTCCTTTGCCACTATAATCATGTTATCAATTACTGTTTGGATCTTATATTTCAAGGAACGATATTCGTCGATAGTGTGCCCTTTCATACCGGAGCGGTAAGCACAGGATTTTTTTGGCTTAACCTACTGAAAAGGGTTTTCAGAGATTGCAGCAGGGCTGAGGGTGACATAACCAACAGCTTTGAGTCTCTCATACAACTGGTCAATGGGTTCATCAATTGCTGTATATTATTTCGGACGTCTGCGATCAAAATTTTGTTGAGGCCTAAGGAAGTTTTGGTGTGCAGGAGGTGATCGATAGTGGGATGGTTGAGCATTGTAGATTTTGTAGACATGTGCAGGTTAGGAATATTTGGGCGAAGTAGGTTGATATGTGGGAGGTGGAGGCGATTGATAAGGTGGCGGTGGGGCTTGGTAAGAGGGTGGCGGTGCTTGGTAGTTCGGAGTTGGCTGATATGTGAGTGGAGGTGTTAGATAAGTTTGGTATTTGATGGGTGATTCGGTTCTTTGTGCAACCATTACAATCCCCACTTTCATTTTCTTTGGCACACCACTGGACTATAAGGCCTTATTTATAGCTTGTAAGGCCTGGAAGTTTGTAACCATATTGCTTCTGATACCCTCTTCAATCCTTTCACCCAATTTGATTATGTCAGAACATTTGTGGCTCTTGATCATCATTAGTCGCTCATAATACTACGAGTCCTGAGCCCAAACAAAGAATTTGTTCGTATGTTCCTCCTCTAAGGCAGGTCTGGCCTTAGAAGCTTTGGACCTCCAGCAAGTAGCATACTCACAAAATGTTTTTGTAGGCTTCTTTTTTCGATTCTGAATATAAAACACATCAGGCGCATTCTCCGTGTTAAACCTAAACATGTCCATAAAGTCGAACTCCATGCCTACCCAGCTTGTCCACTTCTTTGGATCTTAGCTGATGTACCAAGATAAAGCATCTCCTTTCAAGCTTCTTATGAACAGCTTCATGTGTATTCTCTCGTCTTTCCCTACTCCAACAAGATTGTTAGAATACATCCTAAAATGGACCCTTGGATCTCATGTACCATCAACCATCTCGAACTTAGGAGGTTTGTATCTCTCGGGCAGTTCGACATTGCGCTGTATGCAAAGATCTTCATAGTTTAGCCGCTCAATTCCGTTGCTTCTAGATTTAGTTAACTACCCCTAAAGACATGCTTTCTAAGCGTGATTGGTTTTAATATGTTTATATAAATGCAGGAGTACTATAGGCATGGTATCTAGAATGCAATTTGTTATTTAAACCTATAAACTATTTGCCTGGTGATATATGTTTATGCAGAATTTATAAGATTCTGTAGACAGGTTATCTATATGATTCAAGAGTGCAGAAACATATAGTCATGACATCTATATGAGTGCAGAATATTAAAAACATCATTTCTACATATGCAGAAGTGCAAAAACCTGTAGGAAACAACAACAACCTAGTAAAATCCCACAAGTGTGGTCTGGGGAAGGTAGTATATACGCAGACCTTACCCCTACCCCAAAGGAGTGGAGAGGTTGTTTCCGGAAGGTCCTCGGCTCAAGATAAAAATTTAGAGGTTATATGTGACTAGTTGGTTTCGAACTTAAGACCATATGGAAAATTTGAACCCTATTACCATCAAGCTAGGCATTTCACTTTGTAGAAACCAGTAGGCATGATTTCTATATGAATGGATAAACTTAAACACATGATTTCTATGTATGCATAAGTGCAGAAACCTGTAGGCATGATTTTGATATATGCAGAAATACAGAACTTTTAAATAATAACACCTATGAGCATGTTGTCTACCATTTGCATACATAAGTGACGCTCCCATTTTTACTAAAACCTCAAAAGTTATTACATCCCAGAATGAATAAGAAAAATCAAATTTACATCAGAAATTAAACTATAACCAAGTTGCATAATTCAGATTCAAGGTCCAAAATATGAGATAAACCAACTCCAAAGACCAGGATTTCCAAAGCCTTTCTCTTTGGATGTATCAGAGTTCCCTAAGAGTCCCAAATGGACTCCGGAAAGTGCTTACACCCAAATATATTGCATAATTGAATTATAGTACAGTATGAAAGGGCCAGCCCTCAAATGTCCAAGTTCAGAGGGAACTCAAGGTTCCAAAGGCAATGCTCATAGGAAGGGGGCGAAACTTAGACTATAAGAGTAAGAGTGAGTGCAATAGAAGAGAAATTAGAGAATTCCATGGCAAGCTGGTGGTCATACCTAGCAATTAGGGTGCTGGCACACCCCTGAACAGCCTCTCTGATTAAAGTTGGGGAGTTACGACCTGTTGAATGTTAGGTTCTGCCCTGGACACCCATTTGGATGTTGCGAGGCCACGAACTTTAACTCAACATACATAGGGGAATGGAGAATGGGAATTCATAATAGAAGCAAGATACAAGGAAAGAGAAAGCAAAGGACATACCCAGCAATGAGATATACTAGCACACCCTCCAGCCTACTTGGAGGTTAGGGGGTCAAAAAACTCAATTCTTGTTGCCATGCTCCAAGTCTCCACTTAAAAACATATAGAGGGAATTGGGATAGGGAGAAAGTGTTCACAAGAAAGAGAAGCAAGCAGAAGCATATAGGCGTATTAAGTTCAATGTTAAACTTTATAAAAAATATGCATGGATTTAGAGACTGTAGGTAAACACATTGGGGTGATGTTGAGAATTGAGTTAGTACATACCAGTTTCAATTATCAAAGCAAAGAGAAAGCAATGATCTTGTGAAAAGCAAAGTGCAAACAAGAAGCAAGAAACACAAGAACTTAGCAAGGAAAATATAGTAGAAAACCACAAGAATCGCCAAAAAAGATAACATAGTACTATAAACATATAAGAACATGATAAAATACAGTAGAGAAATCTACAAGACACTAGTATAGAAAACACAGCAAGGGAAACATGCAAAAGATGATACGAGGACACACTAAAGGCAAACACAAAAAGAAAAATCATAAAAACTCTTTAAACATTTTTCAGAAACCCCTAAATTGGAAAAGAAGGATTTTGAAAGTAATTTTCAAATGAAAATTTGGGGAAATAGTATAAAAGTTCACGTATAGCATAGATACACAACAGATCTAAAAAGAATCAGAGAAAACCTCGTAGTGTTAGGGTTTCAGAGGAAACCTACAATGAGAAAGGCTTCAAAGAGGTTTGATCTAAGCCGGATAAGGTCGGAATCAGACTCAAGAGGCTAGGATATGCCGGAGTAGGGACGGACATAGCTGGAAACCTTGAATCAGCGAAGGTCTGGGTGAAGGCCTTCTAAGTCTAACCTTGAACCTTCAAATATCAGGCACATAAGGGTAATAGGATGTGAGTATAGGTCGTCCATGGCCTGAGAGGCCATGGATTCAAGTGAATCAGATGTTGAAGACAATGGAGGAGAATAGGGTATCAGGAACATTCGAGAACATTTGAGAAGGGAGAGGGTATTCAGAGGCAGCTGCCCAGTCAAATATGATGGACTTAGGTTAGGGTTGGGGAATTAAAAAAGGAAAGGAGCAATCGTGGCCGTTGATCGGGTTGATCAACGGTCTAGATTAAAAGGGTTTTGGGTCGGGTAATATAGATGGGTTAGTTGTTGGAGTTAAGTGGATTGGGATGGCCCGGAATTGGGCTGGAAATTGGGTCAATTAAGGGGCTAATTTAGGCTATAATTGAAATGATAATGGGGTATATTTTAAAATAGCCAATTTCTCTCTTTTTAATTTAACTAAAATAGTTGAAATGATTTTTAAAATAAAATAAAAGAACTTATCAAATTAATAATATATAAATATTAATAAAAAAATACTTGAAATAATTTTATAATTGTAAAACGCTATTAATCGTAAAAATAGGCTAAAGTTGCAATTACATGCAATTTTAACTATTAAAATACCAAATAAATTTGTAAAAATATGTAAAAAAACTACCTTAATTATATTTGGTGTAAAAAAGGGAATAAAATAGGTTAATTATAAAGAGGATAATTTTTCGGGATAATTACTGATTTTGTATAGCCAAAATGGGCAATAAATCAATCTTAAAAAATTAACAAATTAGGGGAAAATACCAAAATTCTTAGGCATGCTTTTATATGCATACACATGCTATTTTTAAAGTATTTTGAGTATAAAAATACATGGAAATAATTGGCATCAACAGCTGCCCCTCTTTACCCGGGAAGGATGAAAGAGTTGTCGGGTAAAGATATGATGGCCAATTTTGATCGAACAAAGTGGGTTGAAGAATTTTGATCGAGCTCTGGTCCTTGAGCTGCCTACATATCCCTAATCTTACATGAATTTGGTCATATGTAGTTCAGGATCCATTGGCGGACTATTGCCGATGGATATTTCGAAAGACTGATGCGATGTTGAGGTTGATAAGGGCGGTCGGAGTTTGATAGGCTTGCGGGAGTAATGCCAACATATATGGTGCGTAATTTTAAACCTGATGCAAGTTCCCAGTAGACCATGAATGTTGTCTTTGGACGGTTGAGATGATGTCCTCGGAATATGACGTCCTTGGCCATGAAGCGTGTAATAAAGGATCTGCAGGCTATGAAATAATGTTCTCGGGCTATGAGAATGATGCCTCCGAATGATGACGCCTTTGAATAATGACATGCCAGAGATAAAATGGGGTCATTAGTCCATGGCATGGCATTCTCGTACTATGAAAATTGTGCCTCCGAATAATGACACCATTAGACAGATTGGCAATCTTTCAGCCCATGAGATGCAAAAGGTGGCGATCTTTCAGCCAATGCAAGATTTAAATGAAGTGGCAATATTTCAGCTGATGCAAGCCTTAAATAAAATGGTGATATTTCAGCTGATGTAAAGTGTAAATATAAATGGCGATCTTTCAGCCGATGCGAGATTTAAATAAAGTGGCGATATTTCAGCCTATGCAAGTAAGGAGGTAGAGCTTAATCTAGGAAAGCTTAATACTAGCCTTGTGCAATGCAAAGAAATGCAAATGGAGACAATTCTTAGTCTCGGAAGGCAAAAAAGTGTCCTCATGCAATGCAGATAAATGTAGATGGAGACAATGCTTAGTCTTGGAAGGCAGAAAAGTAGCCTTATACAATGCAAGAAAATGCAAATGGAGGTAGAGCTCGGAAGGTAGAATACTAGCCTTATGCAAAGCAAGAAAAATACAAATGTAGGTAGAGCTTAACCTCGAAAGGTAAAATAGTATCCTTATGCAATACATAAAAATGTAGATGGAGACAATGCTTAGTCTCGGAAGGCAGAATAGTAGCCTAATGCAATGAAGGGGACAAAGGCGAATAGTAACAAAATGTTTAGCTGATAGATGACAGCTGATAACTGATTGTTGTATTGTGGCTAACGGGTATGCCGTGCATGGATAGTAATTGTAAATATGTGATGATTTTATGAGTTGTATTCCTGAAAAAGTATGAGTTTTTAATTGTATCTGAACTCGCAAATGCTACTAAAACGCACTTTGGAGGTTATCTAACAACTACTTTCACAATGGAGGAATCCTATATAATAGGATTCCAGATTTTGGATTAATAAGGTGTGTCGAAGAAAATGAATAATCCATATTATTAGAGGAAGTACTTGCAGGGACATATGGTCCACATATGAATTGTTTGTCTTAACAAAGAAGATACTCCGGGCAGGTTATTTTTGGATGACTATAGAAACAGACCACATCCAGTATTTCTGAAAGTGTCATCGCTGTCAAAGACATGTAGATATGATAAAGGTGCCTCAAAATAAGCTTACTGCAACAAGATCGCCATGTTCGTTTGCTTCTTGGGTAATAGATGTTATCGGACCTATCGATCCTGCCATATCAAAACGGGCACAGGTTCATTCTAGTGGTAATTGATTACTTCACTAAATGGGTTGAAGTAGCATCATATAAGCCAGTGACCAAGAAAGTAGCATAAATAGTGACTTGATGAAAGCCATGTGTGAAACATTCAAGATCAAACACAAGAATCCTATATCCTACATATCTCAGATTAATGGAGCTGTAGAAGCGGCCAACAAGAATATCAATAAGATACTAAGGAAGATGGTAGAAAAGCATAAGCAGTGGCTTGAGAAGCTATCATTTTCTTTATTGGTATACCGTACCACAGTTCACACAATAACCGGGGCAAATCCCTATATGTTGATTTATGGTACAGAAGTTGTCATTCCCGCCAAGGTAGAAGTTCCCTCCTTACGGATCATAGAAGAAGCGAAACTCGATGATATAGAGTGAGTAAAAAGTCGCTATGAGCAGCTAGGTCTTATATATGGGAATAGAATGAATGAAGTTTTCCTTGATCAATTGTATCATAACATAATGTACAGAGCTTTCAACAAAAGAGTCAAGCCGAGAAAGTTTACACCGGGGCAGCAAGAAAATATTCCCACATCAAGATGAAGCCAAGGGGAAATTCTCTCCCAATTGGCAAAGTCCGTACATGGTTCATCGGGCTCTGAACGGAGGAGCCCTCATACTTGCAGAAATGGATGGAGAAGTGCCAAAGCTGATCAACTAAGATGTAGTGAAGCAATACTCTATGTAACCATTTATGATTTCTCTTATGATGCAATATGAACTATGCCTGACCTGATTCCTGTTAAAGAGAGGATACTTAGTCAGCCCTATGGGTTCGATCACAATTTAATAAAATTTTCATCCCCCTCTCGCCATTGGAAACAGGGGCAGAATTTTGAGGAAGACCTTCAAAATTCCGAAGTTGATCTTCATCATTCATCGCACGAAGATGTCAAAAGCGGCAACCCAGTAACTGAGGCAGAATTTTGAGGAGGACCCTCAAAATTTTGAAGTAAGAGAGGTTGCAATGTCTTGAATCATGTCGCACTCTTCGGTTCATTTAAAAAACCTATTCTTTATTACTTATAACATGTTTTACCAAATCATGCATGAATATTATCCAAATTGCTTTGTAACGCTACCCCTATGATGTGCAACTTAGAGCATGACAAACAAAGGCCACGGGAAGATGAACTCACCTTCCCCTTTTCACAAAACTCACGATTTTTCTTTAGATGCAAGCACCCGAGACCTAAATTCATCATATACGATTACAAACTCATACTTTTTTCAGGAATAAAACTTTCAGAATCATCACCTATTTACAATTACTATCCATGCACTGCATCCCCAGCAGCCACAATACAACAATCAGTTATTAGCTGTCATCTATCAGCTAAGCAATTTCGTTACTATTCGACTTCATCTCTGCATTGCATAAGGATACTATTCTGCCTTCTAAGACTAAGCATTGTCTCCATCTACATTTTTCTGTATTGCATAGGGCTACAATTCTGCCTTCCGAGGTTAAGCTCTACCTCCATTTGCATTTTTCTTGCATTGCATAAGGCTAGTATTCATCCTACCGAGGTTAAGCTCTACATCCATTTGAATTTTCTTGCATTGCATAGGGCTACTTTTCTTCCTTCTGATACTAAGCATTATCACCATCTACATTTATCTGCATTGCATAAGGCTACCCAAGCGGCGAACGACCATGGAGAGCTTGTTGCATTAAACTTATCTGGAAGCACCTTTATCATATTTGCATGTATCTGACAGCGATGGCACTTTTGAACATACTGGATGCAGTTTGTTTCCGTAGTCATCCAAGAATAACCTACCTGGGGTATCTTCTTTGCTATGACAAAACCATTCATATGTGGACCGCAGGTCCCTGCATGCACTTCCTCTAAGAATCTGGATTATTCATTTGCTTCGACACACCTTACTAATCCCAAATCAGAGTCCTCCTAAATAAGATTCCTCCACTGTGAAAGAAGTTGTTAAATAACCTTCGAAGTGTGCATCTTTTAGTAGCGTTTGCGAGTTCTGGATTTTCTCCTGTTGTCAAATACTCCTTGATGTCATGAAACCACGGCTTTTTTTCTGCTTCTTCCTCGACATATGCACAATAGGCTGGCCGATCATGAATCTTTACCGAGATAGGATTAATAAAATTCTTATCTGGATGCTAAATCATAGATGATAGGGTAGCCAATGCATCACGAAACTCATTCTGGACCCTGGGAACATGCTGGAACTCTATCCTTGTAAACCTATTCCTCAACTCTTGTACAGGATGCAGATAAGTGAGTATCTTGGAGTTCCTGGTTTCTCATTCTTCTCGGACCTGATGTATGAGCAAATATGAATCGATGATCACTAATAACTCCTGAATGTTCATATCAATGGCCAGCTTGAGCCCTAAGATGCATGCTTCGTATTCGGCCATGTTGTTTGAGCACGGGAACCTGAGTTTGGTAGATACCGAATAATGTTGGACGGTTTCTAATACTATGACTGTTCCTATACCAACTCCATTAAAATTTGCTGCTCCATCGAAAAACATTCTCCAACCATCATAGGATTCTACAATATCTTCTCCTATGAAAGATATATCTTCATCAGAAATATGTCTTTAGAGGCTAGTATTCTTCGTCCTAAGGCTTCTCGGCGAGATGTTATACCAATGCTTGTCCTTTGATTTCCATATGAGATATGTAAACAGTATCGAATTTGCTCAATAGGATTTGCCACTTGGCTAGTTTTCCAGTGAGCATAGGCTTCTGAAAAAATGTACTTCAGCGGATCCATTCTTGATATGAAATAAGTTTTATAGGCACAAAAATAATGCCTCAACTTCTGAGCTACCCAAGTCAGAGCACAATAGGTGCGCTCTAATAGAGAATAACGGGCCTCGTATTGGGTGAACTTCTTGCTGAGGTAATAGATGGATTGCTCCTTTCTCCATGTTTCGTCATGTTGCCCCACAACACAATCAAATACTCCATCCAATACTGCAATCTACCTAGTTCAGGCGGAACCAAAACTGGCGTCGTTGAAATGTACTCCTTGATTCTATCGAAGGATTTCTGGCAATCATCAGTCCATTTGGTAGCGGCGTCCTTCTTCAAAATTTTGAAGATCGGTTCACAAATGATAGTGTACTTGGCAATGAACCGTCTGATATAGCTGCGTCTCCCCAGGAAACTCATCACGTCCTTCTTGATCTTTGGCAGTGGGAATTCTTAAATGGCCTTAACCTTTGACGGATCCAGTTTTATTCCTCAACGACTCACGATGAACCCAAGTAGCTTCCCGGCAGGAAACCTAAATGCACATTTGGCGAGATTTACTTTCAGATTGTACCTTTCAGCCTGTTGAAGAACTTCCTCAGATCTTCCATGTGGTTAGTGGCTTTCTTGGATTTGATGATGATATCATCTACATATACATCAATATCTCTATGTATCACGTCATGGAAAATAGTAGTCATGGCCCTCATGTAGGTGGCCCCAGCATTCTTTAACCCAAACTGCATCATCTTGTAACAATACATTCCCTACGGTGTGATGAAAGTCGTTTTCTCCATGTATTCCTCATCCATCCATATCTGATGATACCCAGCAAAACAATCAACAAATGACTGCAGCTCATGCTTGGCGCAATTGTCAATAAGGATGTGTATGTTCGATAAGGTAAAGTCATCATTTGGACTGGCCCGATTGAGATCCTGGTTGTCGACACAGACTCTAGTCTACCCATCCTTCTTTGGCACTGGCAAAATGTTGGCTAACCATGTTGGATACTCCACTATCCTGAGAACCTTGGCTTTGACTTTCTTGGTAACTTCTTCCTTGATTTTCAAACTCATATCCAGTTTGAACTTTCTGAGCTTCTGCTTTACCGGTGAATATGTCGGATCAGTTTTCAATTTCTGAGCCACAATAGATGTGATGAGATCACTCATATATGACTAAGAAAATATGTTCTTATATTCCTTTAGAAATTTTGTGTACTCTTCCTCTGATGGTGACAGGTGAATGATGATGTGAGTCTCTTTGACATTCTCTACATGCCCCTAGTTGACAACCTCAGTTTCATCCAAGTTGGACTTAGGTCTATTCTCAAAATCCTTAACCTATTTGACAACCTCTTCTGGTATATCATCCTCTCCAAGTCTATGTTTGTTTGTTGAGTTGTCTCGTTGCAAGTCAAAATTGCCAGTTCATCAAGATAAGTAACAATAATGTTGTGTAAATGAAGTAAATGGTAAAAAGTAATAAGAGTGAGATTTATAATAAATTGAAATGATTTGATAAATTTCATAGTTTGTTTTAAACATTGGAGCTGTTATTTTGAAATTAAAAATGCGGAAAGAAAGTCAACTAGCGCAAAGTAAAGATAATGCATGATGCTTTCTTCAGCCTTGCTACCCCGAAGCTTTCTATCCTCTGGTGGTTCTGATGCACCAAATGTTGAGGCGTGCTCCTCGGCTCACAACTTGTATGGAAGGTCCTTCCTCCCCATCCTCCTCGAAAATGACACAATATTCCATATTGTCATCTTCCAAAAATAGATTCCTCATTGTCGTCAATGCTTCCTCTTCTTCTGACCCATATATGACATCTACTGGCAAAACGTTTGCTCAAGGCAAGGTATCGGATTCTCTAGTGGGTAATAAGGTTCGCGCCATGGTGGAGTCCATTCATTGAATTCTTTCCAGGTGTACTCATACCCTAGGCCGAAAGTGGTACCATGTTTCTTCAACTTGATCACCTTGGCGATCCCTTGGAGATTCTTGCCGAGTCCGTTGCCAGGTTTGTATCCACACCAATTCAGTATACTTTCAATCTTGTTATCCTACCATTTATCCTTGTCCATGGTGTTGACTCTTTCACTGTGGTGGTAGGTTGCTCTACATATTTTTCCTTCTACCTCAAATTGCTGGGATGGTCTGGCGACTGTATATGGGATTGTTACCATCGCATGAATAATCACCTGTTGGTGATTCCACTCAAACTTCATTTCCTGGTGGAGGGTTGATGTTATGACTCCAACGCCATGAATCCAGGGTCGTCCCAACAACAAATTGTAAGATGATTGTATGTCTATCACTTGAAAGTCAACATCGAACCAAGTCAGTCCCATTTGCAGACATAAACTGATTTCCCCAATAATGAACCTTTGGGATTCGTGGAAAGTTTTAACATTTATAGCTCCGTCCTTGATCTCATGCATGCTATTCCCTAATGTTCTGAGAGTTACCAGTGGACAAATATTGAGGCTAGACCCTCTATAAATTAGAACTCTGGTGATAAAATAGTCCTCGCACTGGACAGTGATGTGCAACGCTTTATTGTGACTCAAACCTTCTGGCACTAGCTCATCGTTGTGGAAAGTAATTTTGTGACACTCCAATACTTGCCCCACCATGTTTTCCATTTCTCCTCCAGATATGTTGTAGGGCACATATGCCTCACTTAACACTTTCAATAAGGCGTTCTTGTGTGCATCAGAGCTTTGCAATAGAGCTAAAATGGAGATTTGAGCTGGCGTCTTGTTCATCTAATCGATGACTGAGTACTCCTTCGCATGTATCTTCCTCCAGAGGTCATCAAGCCCAGTTTTAGTAATAGTTGGTCGTCTAGAGGCTTGCTTACTGGACTCAGCTAGATGTTCTGGAGTACAAACCCTGCCTGTTCTGATCATACCTTGTGCTGCAATTACTTCTCCAGATTTGGTTTTCCCTTTCCTTCTCACCTCGGCTGTGTAATTCCATAGTATGGCCTTTAAGTGGAACAATGTTATGTTTGACATAGCTACCTGAATGGGTACCCTTTCTTTGGAAGGTAACACAGCCACTTCAAATGGTGCGGGTGCCTTTGGGGATCCAAATTCAACCTCAATTGGTCCTGATGTCTATGCAGGAGAAGGTGCTTCAAAATCAAGTGGTATAGACATGTTCACTTCATCGTCCTCAGAAGTATGGATCTGGACAACATTCGGTTTAAGTGTGATTGTTGTTTTCTTTGGATCGTCACCCTCAGCAATTGATCCAATCAATCATTTGGGGTCCCAATGATCTTTTATCTATATCATGTGAATTCCTCCATCCTTGTGGTCAGGAAGAGAGTTGTTGTGAACATTTGGAGCAGGCTCCTTATCCATGATGACCTTATTGTCAATTAAATATTGGCTCATATCCTTCAATGAACGATACTCATCAATGGTATGCCCCTTTATGCCGGAATGATATGCCCATTTATGCTGGAATGCTATACACAGGTTTTGTTCGGGTTGATCCATTGGGAAGGATTTTCCGGAGTTGTGGCAGGGATAGAGGTGACGTAACCAGTACCTTTGAGTCTTTCAGACAGCTGGTCGATTGTTTTGGCAACAGCGGTGTATTGTTTGTGGGGCGTGAGGTCGAAGATTGGTCGGGGCTAGGAAAATTTGGCAAGTGGGGGTGATTGATAATGAGAGGGTTGAGTATTATAAGCTTTGTAGACAGGTTCATGTTGAGAGTATCTACGATAAGTTGGCTGTTATGGAGGAGGTGGAGGTGATTGGTAAGCGAGTAGTGGATCTTGGTAGGAGGGCGATGGTGCTTGGTAATTCGGGGTAGAATGATATGCGAGTGGAGGTAATGGATAGGTTTGGTATTTTATTAGGGATTTCGTTCTATGTACAACCATCATGGCACTCACATCCCTTTTCTTGGATACTCCACCAGACTATAGAGCCTTGTTGGTGGCATGTAATGCTTCAACGTTAGTGACCATACCACTTTTAATGCCTTCCTCGATCTTTTCTCCTAGCTTGATGATGTCAAAAAATTTCTAGCCTTCAATCAGACCTCTCATAATATTGTGTCTCCTGAGCTCGAACGAAAAACATGTTCATCAGTTCTACTTCTAAGGCCGGCCTGACCTTAGCAGCCTCTGATCTCCAACGAGTGTCATACTCGCGGAATATGTATGAAGGTTTCTTCTTTAAGTTCTGGATATAGAATACATCTGGTGCATTCTCTGTATTTGATCTAAACTTGTCCATGAAATCGGACGCCATACCTACCCAATTCTTCCACTTTGTGGTGTATTGGCTAATGTACCAAGATAGAGCATCCCCTTTCAGACTTCTCATAGAGAGCTTCATGGAGATCTTTTCATCCTTTTCGACTCCGACCAACTTGTCGCAGTATGTCCTCAAATGGACTTTGCGATCCCCTATGCCAACAAACCTTTCGAACTTAGGAGGTTTTCACCCCTCAGGAAGTTCGACATCTAGTTTAATGCAAAGGTCCTCATAATTTAGCCCCTCGATACCTTTGTTTCCTTCGACGCCCTGGACTCGGCTAGTCCGTTTTTTGAGTTCTCCGGCCAGGTTTCTAATAAAAGAGTCTTTTCCATCAGACTTAGGTATGAATAAAAATGGTTGAGTATAGTGTGGTGTGGTTTCCACATAGATGGGAGTGTTGTGGAGATGATCATTTGTGGTTGTTAGTGGATTAGGGATAAGCAATGGGGTATTTTTTGAAGTGTTGCAGTGTTGAGCATGTGTGGGTTATTATTGTAGCTTGGGATGTTCTTTGGAGGTGTGGGAAAGTTGACATCCGGGTTAGTAAGAGAGAATGACAATTTTTCCAAGTTCCGAACTAGGTCAAGTTCTTCCTGAAATTTCAACAACTTCTGCTCAAGTTGGGCGACACTTTCCTTGGAAACCTGAATACCATGAGTAAACTCCACCCGTTCACCCGAGTTCTCCTTTCTGTTGCTCAAGACTTCCATTTTTGCTTTGTTCTTGTTTTTGAGATGACTCGGAAGAGGAGGCGGTGGAGGGACCTTAGATCTTGTAGAGTAAGATGACGATGCTAGAGTGCATGAACTGACCTCTTGGGGAGGGGAATAAAACAAAAGTAAAAACAAAAAGCTAGAAGTTAGTGAGGGTTATGAGAAGAAAACGTGGCAATATTTAAACACATAGTGCAAGAATGTAGTTCGTGTCCTGATTTGGGTGCCTCATTATGCCCAGGTAGGCCTAGCGACAAGTTAATTTGGAGAACTTATAATGCTAAATGCCTTATTTTATTGATAAAAATAAGATGAATCCCAAAACGACACTAGAAACTGCAAAAAAATAAAATGTCACTAATGGTCCCAGAAGGACCTTCCCCAGACTCGGCATCTTTAGCTCCATCAAACAGCTTCACCAGCTCATGCAGTCCCAACAGCAAATAAACTCTAGCCAAGTGTCCTCCTTCGTTTCCCTCAGCTTTCTGGCAGTTTTCAATCCTTTGGATAAACTTTCTTTCCAACTTTACTAAACCCTGCTCTAAATACCCCAGTCGCTTGATGGTGCTGACAGCCATATCTTTCCATTATTTGATCAACTTTTGATGTGCTTCTTGAATTTCCCGATGTTTGCTTTCGGACTCTCGAATCCTCTTGCGCAATTGGTTATCCTTAACCTGTACCTCATCCTTTTTATCGATGATCCTATGACCTCGAATGGAACCGGGTTATCATAACCCACCATGATTGTCATCCAACCAACTTGGATAGTATGGGGTATAACCAACATGGTACATGTCTGGTTCTATGGAATCCTTTCCCAGGACGATTTTGTAGTGCCACATTTGCTGAGCCTTGAATTTGTAAGGGCTATCGTCATCATGAAATTCGGCCCTGAAGTGTATCTTCTTATCGACCCTTGGTATAACCTACTTTCTTTCTACCTAACTCATGACTCGATGAAGGACATAAGGATAAGTTCCTCTCACACCGATGAGTATAAGAAATGGTGCATCCCGAGATCGGACAATAAACTCTTCAGTATGGAACCATTCGAACATCCACTACGCTTGGTCCTCTTTCAGATTTTCAAATAACTCTAACCACCCTTTAGCATCTTCAGGTTAGGCAAACATGTTATGCATATAGTTCATTCGCCTTGGCTGATGGAAGGTAATATGATCATCCCAGTCTCTGTGCAGAATATCTTGCTGATATTCACCCTTTTAGAGGTGCTCCATGAGCCAAAGTTGGAGTAGTAAGTTACAACCATCAAAGTGATTAGCCCCTCGTTGACAGTTTTCCAAGGCTATGTATATCTTCACGACAATCATTGGTACTATGCTAAAAGGCTGCCCGCCAATCCCTTCAATTAGAGTCTTGGTGACCATGGCAAGTCTGGTATTGATCCTAGCCTTCTTCATAGGAAATACTATCATCCCCAGAAAGTAGAACATAAAGATGAAGACCCTTCTATGGATATGCCCCAATGAGGTGAGGGCAAATTCATCTAGGTAAGTAAGGTAGGAGTTGCTATGGCCTTCAAACAGGTCAAGTCTTGGTTTTTCTTTAGTCCCATCATCTTGAGAAAACCCCTACCCTTGCGATTCTCTGGCATAAGCAAATCCGGAGTCTCTCAAGGAATACTATCTAACCCTCTTATTTCTTCAAGCAAAGGTGTCATTTCAAGGTCCCCGAAGCGGAATACAAATCTGTAGCTATCCTAGAATAATTTTGTAGTCTCTATGATTTTGTTGTCGGGTTGGATTTTTACAGAGAAGGCAAATTTCCCAAATACTTGCGGACGAGAGTCTAATCACTGGAGTGAAGGTCTTCCCACCATCTTAGCAACCTTGGGTGAATGTTGGTTACCATGCCGAATCTGGGGACTTCGTGCCTTATTTTCTGCAAAACAAAGTGTTAGACCCTTACCCCGCTAAACTCGACTATTTAAACCAATAATTAGCATAAGCATCATTTAGTTGTCCAAATAAATGCACAAACGTGGTAGTGCCCATTTGGGTTCCAAGGAAACCCAATGTACTTTGGACAAGGCTATCTTACGTATGTGGATAATATTACTGATTCGGCTAGGTTTGACCATGATGCATGTATAGTTAAACATAGTAAGGTTACTATGGGGTATTATACCAATACCCTTGAGCGTACAACTTAATAGAGAAAGGCACGAAACCATAGCAAGTGGTATATGATGTTGAAGATACACTTACAATAATGAAACAAGTTATCATGTATTTACATGCTCATAAAGTAATAATTACAATAATTGCTCATAATTACAACAACATTGAACGGAACCAGTAAAAGAAAATATTAAAGAAAAGAAATAAAAAGCAAAGTCAGTTTCGAATTAAAAAGTATAAAGACATTAAATAAAAGCAATAAAAAGCACTAAAGTCACAAATAACATGAAATGGTAAAATCCTAAAAGACAATCTCCAGCAGAGTCGTCATGCTATCGATGCCCCCTTTTTCTAAGGCAAAATCGGGTTTATGACATTTGGGAGGACAACTCTCTCCCTTTGTAGAATTGGATTTGGATTAGAAAAGTCGCTACCTAATGATTAAAGTGTATTAGGACATTAAAGAAGGGTTTGAGTTGTCGAACCATAGTTTGGGTAAGGGCTAGAAATTATCTCGAGAGGAAGGTGTTAGGCACCCCTCAAGATCCACTAGTGTGGTTCCCCGTCATGTCATATTGTGACTTCACATAATCAAGTAGGAAATTAAGGGCTTAAATAGAAAGGGTTCACACACAATGTTGCAAGTAAATCAAAACTTGAGATGGGTAAAGAAGGGTATAAATTTTGAAGAAATAGTTTGAACAATTCTGTAAAAATAAACAAGTAAAGGGGAAGGGGACCAAGTTTACAAATAATATGGATCACATTAATGCAATACCCGGTAATCGCTCAACATAAGAAGTAATACACGTGGCTTTAGCGCACCAGTCATCATATCTATATCTACCCTTTCCCACCTCATTAAGGTGTTAAAGCGCGAAATAGTTTCGTTTACTTATTGCATGCTAGGACCTACCCCAATCCTACCAGTCCTGGAGTCATTTGGGACTTCTAGTCCTATAGGGAAAGGAAATTTGGGTTTTTATGGCTTAAAAGCACAAAATTCTAAGGCGATAAACAAAACACGTAAAGCAGATACGAGAAATACATAACAATTAAAAGGCTCAAGAAGGCCTCCTCACATAAAAGCGGATTGTTAGCATGACATAAAAATACTGGTTTTGGTCTGAATTAAACTAAAAGCACTAAGGCAAGCTGATTTATCAATTATTTCTCAGAAAAGAAGTTTGAATTAAGCCTACCCTTTGTTGTAATTATCAAAGACTGATGCGCTTAATCAATTACCTAATGGCTTGCCTAGGTGACACATATAGGCATAATCTCTAATAATGTTAAAGTATGCTGATTTTAAAAGAAGGCTTGATGATTATATAAAAACATAAGTTCTACAAACATTAAACAACATTACTACTGTTTTAGACATGTAGACGACTCAGATTCAGTCGATTACCCTTATAGACATGCTTTCGAAGCGTGATTGGTTTTAAAACGTTTATATAAAGGCAGGAGTCCTATAGGTATGATACTTAGAATGCAATTTGTTATTTATACCTTTAAATTGTTTGCCTAGTGATAGATGTCTATGAAGAATTTTAGAGATCCTATAGACGGGTTATCTATATGATGCAACAGTGCAGAAACCTATAGTCATGGCATCTATATGAGTGCAGAACCTTAAAGACATGATTTATACATATGCAGAAGTGCAGAAACCTATATGCATGATTTCTATATGAATGCAGAACCTTAAAGACATGATTTTTATGTGTGCAAAAGTGTAGAAACCTGTAGGCATGATTTCGATATATTCAAAAATGCTGAACTTATAAATAATAACACCTATGAGCATGTTGTATACCCTTTCCATACATAAGTGGACCTCCCTTCTCAGTAAAACCCCATAAGTTATTACAAGTTATTACAGCCCAGAATGAATAAGGAAAAGCAAATTTACATCAGAAATTAAACTACAACCAAGTAGCCTAATTCAGACTCAAGGTCCAAAATATGAGATGAACCAACTCCAAGTATCAGGATTTCCAAAGCCTTTCTCTTGGGTTGTATCATAGTTCCCTAAGAGTCTCAAATCGACTCCGGGTAGTGCTTACATCAAATATATTGTAGAATTAAATTATCGTGCAGTGTGGAAGGGCTAGGCCTCAAATATCTAAGCTCAGAGGGAACTCAAGATTTCCAAGGCAAGGCTCATAGGAGGGGGAGAGAACTTAGAGTCTAAGAGTATGTGTGAGTGAAATAGAGGGGAAATTAGGGAAGTCCATGGTAAGCTGGTGGTCAAGCCTAGCAATTGGGGTACTGGCACACCCCTGACCAGCCTGTCAACTTAAAGTTAGGGAGTTACGACCTGTTGAATGTCATATTCAGCCCTGGACAGCCATTTGGATTCTTCCAGGCCATGAACTTTAACTCAACATACATATGGGAATGGAGAATGGAAATTCATAATAAAAGCAAGATACAAGGAAAGAGCAGATAAAATGCATACCCATCAATGAGATATAATGGCGCACCCTCCAACCTACTTAGAGGTTAGGGAGTCAAAAACACTCAATTCCTGTTGCCATTCTCTAAGTCCCCACTTAAAAACACATACGGGGTTATGGGATTGGGATCAAGTGTTCACAAGAAAAAGAAGCCAGCAGTAGCATATAGGCATATTAAGTTCAATGTTAAACTTTATAAAAAAATAGACATCGATTCAAAGACATTAGGTAAACGCATTGGGGTGATGCTAAGAGTTGAGTTAGGGCATACCAGTTTCAAAGAGACAAGTAAAGAGAAAGCAGTAATCTTGTGATAACCCAAAGTGCAAACAAGAAGCAAGAATATTTTTTATGTGAAAGTCCAAAAGAGATTGTGAGATTGTAGTTTCAAATGTGTTCAATCGTGTCTATCTTATGAAAAAAAGGGTCGTGTATTTATAGGGTGAAAGTCATGAGAAAATAAGGTAAGAAAATAATAGAAGCCTGATTGTCAATCAATTACATAAGAAACTCCTCAATCAAGGGATTCAGATTCAAACGGTACAAACTAATTAAGGAAAGAAATTAAACAAACATGTGTGCAAAGTAGCAAATCAGAAGCAAGTACATGGAAGTTATTTAAGGATAGGGTTTTGACAATACACGGTTTATGCAAATAAGGCAAGAGAATCATTTGACAGCAAGTAAATCACAAAGGTCTAAAATTTGGTATGAGTGAACCAAGTCGCAAAAAAAATGGTTATATCTAAGCCAAATCATCTAGGGAATCATCAAAATATGGAAAGGAATTCAATCAAGCTATATTCAGAATGAGGTTTAAGCTATTTGTAAATTTAAAGTCCAATTAGAGCAAAATTCATCATATATAAGGAAAATGTGAGTATGAAAGAAGATTGTCGTGTAAATCATCATAAAAACCCAGTAGCAGAGTTTAGAAGAGTTTTATCAAAAGTCAGAATCATATGAATCTCTGAAATTATTCTAAACGAGTTGGGGGTTTTGCAATAAGAATCCTAGTTCATGCAAATCCCAAAAAGAGAGCAAGCAATTGGGTCAAGACATGTATAGCAAAGCAAGATGAAATCACAGTAGAAGGATTCAAAGAACTCAATGGCAAATACTGATAAGAACAACAGGAGAAACATGCTGAGAAGAACATTAAACAAAGCTTAATAGAAGGCAGACAAAGAACCACAAGAACTTAGCAAGGAAAATATCGTAGAAAACCAAAATAATTGCTGGAAAATTAAATACAGTATGACAAACATATAAGAACATGATACAATACAGTAGAGAAATCTACAAGACTATAGAATAGAAAGCACAGCATGGGAAACATGCAAAAGATGATACGGGGACACACCAGAGGCAAACACAAAGAAGAAAAGTCATAAAAACTCTTTAAATATTTTAGAAAATCATAAATCGGAAAAGAAGGGTTTTGAAAGTAATTTTCAAAGGAAACTTTATGGAAATCATATAAAAATTCACGTATAGCACAGATACACAATGAATCTAAAAAGAATCGAAGAAAACCTCGTAGGGTTAGGGTTTCAGATTAACCCTAGGATGAGAAAGGCTTGGAGAAGGTCTGATCTAAATCAGATAAAGTCGGAATCAAACTCAGGAGGATAGGATATGTCGGAGTAGGGCCGAAGATGGCCGAAAACCTTGAATCGGCGAAGGTCTGGGTGAAGGCCTTCGAAGTCTGACCTCGAACCTTCAAATATAAGGCACATGAGGGTAATAGGAGGTTAGTATAGGTCGTCCATGGCCTGAGAGGCCATGGATTCCGGTGAGTCGGATTTTGAAGACAGTGGAGGCGATTGGGGTTTCAGGAACATCAAGAGCTTTTGAGAAGGGAGAGGGTATTCAGAGGCGGCTGCCCGATCAAAAATGATGGAGGTAGGTTAAGGTTGGGAATTAATAAAGGTAAGGAGTGATTGTGGTTGTTGATCAGGTTGATCAACGACCTAGATTAAAGGTGATGTGGGTCGGTTAATATAGACGGGTTAGTTGTTGGGGTTAAGTCGAATTAGGATTGTCCGGAATTGGGCTAGCAATTGGGTCAATTAAGGTGTTAATTTAGGCTATAATTGAAATGATAATGGGCTATATGTTAAAATAGCCAATTTCTCGCTTTTTGATTTAATTAAAATAGTTAAAATAATTTTAAAAATAAATTAAAAGCACTGAACTAATTAATAATAATAAACATAAATCATAAAATACTGAAAATAATTTTATAATTGTAAAACGCCATTAATCATAAAAATAGACTAAAGTTACAATTACATGCAATTTTAGCTTTTAAAATACCAAATAAATTAGAAAAAATATGTAAAAATAATTACCTTAATTTTATTTGGTGTAGATATGGGAATAAAATATGTAAATCACAAAAAGAATAATTTTTGGGGATAATGACTGATTTTGTATAGCCAAAGTGGTCAATAAATCGATTTTAAAAACTTAAAAAATTAGGAAAGAATACCAAAATTCCTGGGTATAATTTATATGCATACACATTCTATCTTGAAAGTATTTTAAGTATATAAATACATGGGGGAAATTGGGTATCAATAGTGTTTTTCAATCTTTCTTTGGATAATAGTCCCCGAAATAAGGGTAGCCCTTGGACTCGATAGTCCCCGAGTAGGGGTAGCCCGTGGGCTCTTAGGATCAGGAATTTGAGAGGCATGAAAATGTGTAATTTCAAGGCGGAAACATCTTTCATTTCTTAGTGTGTAGAGTATCGAAAGTGCATAAAAACTTGTACCATTTCTAGAGTTGATTATGTGAATATGGTTCACATGACCATTTGGCCCTTATAGTGAATCCTAACAATCAAGACTTACCTGTAGCATACAAAGTTTTTCTTTTTTTTTCTTTCTAAGAACCTTATTCCGAGGGTGATGGCCTCCGATATTCTAGGTCGAGCTTGAGAGCTCGGATATTGTTGACATGAAGTGAACGATCATTGACTCCCATTTGAAACTGGTCTTTAAATCTAAGTTAGCACATTTTAATGTTGCCCCGTGAAAACATTGCCAAAAACACCATTTGAGGACAAAAACAGTTCAAGGGAAAAAAAGTGCAACGTGTGCTGTCAGACCTAACAGCTACATCCATCCTTGGTCATTGCTTGCAAGTGTTAGTCTGATTCATTAAATGATTAAACAGTAATTGAGATCGTACATTAGCAGTAGTACCACTTTAAATGTGTCACGATCCAGTTGTTCGATAGTTGCACACTATCTTGCTTCGAGTTTGTATGAGCCTTTGCCGGTAATTTCGACGACTCGATATGGTCCTTCCCAAATATGGTCCCAGCTTTCCCTCATATGACTTCCGGGTATGTAATATTACTTTCATCAACACCAAACCCCTGATCTTGAAGTATGGGAGGTTGGATCTTTGGTTGTAGTATCTTTCTATCCGCTATTTCTCCGAGGCAACCGGACAAAGGCGGCGTCACGCCTTTCATCCAATATTTTGAGGCTTGTGATCATGGCCTTGCCATTTGACTCGTCGATCACATATTTTAACCTGAAGCTTGGTTCTTCTACTTCAGCAGGTATTAAGGATTTGGCCCCGTAGACCAAGGAAAATGGGGTAGCCCTGATAAATACCTTGAGGTCGTACTATATGCCTATAGGACTTCGGGCAGGATTTCCTTCTATTTCCCTTTGGCATCGGTCAACCTCTTTTTTAAGTTTTGAAGTATGGTCTTGTTTGTCGATTTTGCATGTCTGTTCCCACTAGGGTGGTAAGGTGTAGACAGTATATTCTTGATCTTGTGATATTAAAAAATTACCTTGATGTTGATGAATTGTCTCCCGTTATCACAAACAACCTCAGGCCGATATCCTAAATCGACATATTATGTGGTCCCAAATAAAGTCAATGACTTCATTTTATCGGACCTTTTCGAATGTTTGAGCCTCGACCCATTTTGAAAAATTAGCAGTCGTAAACATTATGAATTGAGCTTTACCAGTTGCCCAGGGCCGGGTACCGATGACGTCCATTCCACACTTAATAAAATGCCACGGGGATACAACCGAGTGTAGTAGCTCTCCGGCATGATGGATCATCGGTGCATGTCTCTGGCAATCATCATGTTTTCGTACGAAGTCCTTCGAATCCTTATCCATTTCGGTCCAATAATAGTCGGCCCTGATTAATTTTCGGACCAAAGATTCTATCTTATTTTGCGTATTCGTACGTCAAAGTTTAATCGTAAGTTAATCGACATAGACTCGAGAATGAGATTATTTTTAAGGTTATAAGAATTTGTGTTATTTATAATAGATGATAAGTAAGTGTTGTGAAGGTTAGAGGGTAAATATAACAAAGAAGATGAGTTTCGTAAAAGGTTGTCAATTTGGGATAAAATACGGTCCGAGCTATAATACCCGGTATTTATGAACTAGTGCCATACAAAGTACCACATGACCATGATAGTAAGGTGTATAAAGTCTGTGAAAAGTAATTAGTATTTTAAGTAATATGAGATAATTCTTAATTATGTAAATAATTGGAAAATCATGAATTTTTAGTGGGAAATTAACTAAGTAATTATGCTAATTAAGAAATTTGTGGTTCATTATTGGGGTGGACAAGCATTAACCTGGCAGAAAGTAGGGATTCAATATTGATTAAGCAAGTTTGCTAGGTGGAAAGATTAGAGAATTCGTTGGCCAAGCATAAAAGTGGGACCCACTCACTTTGATAAAGAAATAACCTCCCTACACTTCCCTATATCATTAAATAAAAATGGAAATGCTTGCGAAATTTACGAATGGGAATTCTCCAAAAAGAATCCATATGGACCCTTAGAATGCTATAACAATGTGAATTGCAAATTCTAAGGGAACCCGGTAAAACCTTTCTCAAGAATATCATATGAATTTATCCTTATTTCAATCCGATGTTACATGTTTTATCACAAAAGACGTGTGTTAGAGGGATTGTCAAATGAATCGGCTCACGTATGTTAAGGCTATCCCTTCTTTCCTTTTGGCATGATCCAGGTAATGATACGTAAACGTATTGTTATTTCATAAATGATTCTACTCTTAGTAACTAAGAAGGTATGCATTGTTCATTCCTGTAACATGACATTCAAAGCATGCCTAAGTATGTTCCTAACTCTTTATTAAGGTATTCAATAAAGATGTAAATGTTCATAATGGTATTATATGCATCATAATTTACCACTGAGCTACAACCGGTTGGGAAGTTACACATTTACCACCAAGCTACGACTTATTGGGCAGTAATGTATTTACCACCATGCTACGGCCGGCCGGGTAGTTTCCAATGATCAGTTGGGAAGTTAACCTCAGGATAATGATGTACCCAGAACTATTACATTGTAGTTATACATATATATATATATATATATATATATATATATATATATATATATATATATATATATATATATATATATATATATATATATATACACACACACATACACGCATACGAGATGGGTCTTATTCTATCTGTTATGGCCCTCATCGGCAAGTTATAGGTTATAAGCTGACTCTTATCTCCCCCCCCCTCCCCCCCGAGATAGTATCTTATTATTAAATTTTATTTTTTCCCTACATACTCGGTACATTCTTCGTACTGACGTCCCTTTTTCTAGGGCGTTGTGCTTTATGCCATGCAGGTGTAGATAGGCGAGGTAAGGACCCTCCGTTGTAGGTGCCTCCAGACATCAGCTTTTGGTTGGTGATCTCCACTTTTTCTTGGAGTATTGCCAAGTCACATTATATATATTATTTCATTTTTTTAGGATATCGGGAGCCTTGTCCCGACTTATATATTATGGTCATGTTTTCTTAGAGGTTTTGTAGATAGTGTCATGTGTATAGTTTTAGGTATGACATGTCAACGGCCTTGTCAGCCCCTATGTATCTGTATAAATCTTTTTGAATTAGTCATGTGAGTTAAGTTCTAAATTGTTACTTATATATATAGATGTGACCTACCATGGATCATGATGAGTCTTATAGTAAATAAGGATAAAGTACGTGGCGCTCGGTTAAGTGGGAACTGGGTGCCAGTCGTGGCCCTCCGATTAGGGTTGTGACAAACTTATTATCAGAGCGGATCTGCCCTAGGTTTGTCGGCAAGTCGTGTCTAGCAGAGTCTTGTTTACAAATGTGTAGTGCACCACGTTGTATAGACAAGAAACTACATGGCATTTAGGGACTAGTTACCTTTCCTTCTTGATATTAGATTGTGCAATAGAGCAGAGTCGTAGGGAATAAAGCCCTTGATCTTTGATTTGTTTTATATATACAGCGATGCCTATGACCAGGAAAGCTACAACTAGTCAGATCGGTAAAGTAGTGGTAGATACGGGCATGAGTAGAGCACCAATGGAGTGAGGGCCAGAGTGAGGCCCCAGGTGGAAGTGTGACAACCTCACATAGTTCTCTGATTTTTGCCATCACCTGAGGAGATGCGGAGGAACCCAGTAGCTTCAGTTATTGCTCATGATGAGGATAATGATATGCGGAGTGTAGTACGGTTGTTCACTAGATTGGTAGCCGCTCAAGCTTACGTCAGGTAGGTAAATGTGTTGGTTATGTTAACAGGGTTATTAGTGTGTGAGTTTGAGACTTCATCAACATAGATCCTATAGTGTTTACCGGATCCAAGAAGGATGAGGACCCGCAAAACTTTATTGATAAGATGCAGAGGATTTTGAGGTGATGCATGCATCAGATTCTAAGTGAGTAGAGTTGGCCTCTTACAAATTGCGGGAGTTACAGTTCAGTGATATGTAACTTGGGAATTGTCTAGAGGGACAAATGCACCTCCAACGGTATGGGCTGAGTTCTCAGGGGCTTTCTTGCATCATATTTGCTGGAAGAGCTTCGTTAGATAAGGGTAGACAGATTCTTGGCTCCTAAACAAGGAAATATTAGTGTGTGAGAATATAGTCTCCAGTTTGATTCCCTTCTGAGGTATTCCCCTTCGATTGTGGCTGAGATGAGTGATCGAGTGCATCATTTTGTGGTAGGACTGAGTCGCACCTGATTAATGAGTGTTTTACCTCTGTTCTGCTCGATAGAATGGTAATCTACCACATCCAGACTTATGCTCAGAATTTGGAGGATCGGAAATGGTAGCAACACGAGAATCAAGATAAGGGTCAGCGCAAGAAGGCTTGGTCTTCTAGACAACCTAAGGAATTTTCGGGCAATTCTATGCCACCATATCCTATTGATAGTGTCCGACAGTTGTAGAGGTCGTATTATGAGGGATCTGTCAATTCTAAATTAGGTCAGGGATC
The DNA here is from genome assembly GCA_034376525.1 of Nicotiana benthamiana. Lineage (NCBI taxonomy): Eukaryota > Viridiplantae > Streptophyta > Magnoliopsida > Solanales > Solanaceae > Nicotiana > Nicotiana benthamiana. The sequence goes on along the minus strand of CM067323.1, from coordinate 71,388,548 downwards.
GAAAATTTAGGTTTTTTAGAATAGGAGGGATTAAGCACATAAGAGTGTGCCTCCTCTACGATGCAGTCAATGCGGTAGAGCTTATTCTGGATAATGCTGTCAAGGATCTAATGTATGTTATACCAGTGGAGACCCTAGTCATTACATGAAGGATTGTCCTATGAAGGACAGAGGCGGGATAGTTTAGCCAACCAGATCAATAATATTCTTCTCTTCTTCATTACGCCCTCTAGAGCGAGGCCCTCAGGCATTAGCTATCAGAGTTAGAGGTAGGGGTAGAACATCTAGATCCAGCGGTAGTCAGAACCGCATATATGCTTTGGTAGGTCATCGGGACCTAGAGGCTACACCGGATGAGGTGTTAGGTACTATGACTATGAGTAATGTTCAATCTTAGTAACACAAATTGTCCAGTTAATATGATTAGTATAAGAGTGAGTTGGCATTACATCTGAAAGGTTGAGGGAAACCAACGCTAGCTTGAAAGCGAGGTAAGAAACACAACGATAATGGATAAGGGAGGAGAGGGGAGTAACCTAGGTAATTAAGAAGTTAGAAATCTGATAGCTCTAACGCCCAAGGGAGGAAACAACATATAGTATGCAAGATTTTGGAAAAGTTAGTATAATGGAATAGAAAGTTATGAACTTGGTTATTAAGATTACAACTAGAAGGTGTCAGCACCCAGAAGATAGATTAACATAATCATAGGTGATGAATGGATTATTAAGTAGTTTTATGGAGGGACAATGTCCCGACCCCGTGATAGCCCGATATTTGTTTCATTAGAGTATATCCCGGGAAGGTATGTACATTTATAATTGATTAGTATGTTATGTACATCTTGCAAGTTTAAACATTTGCGGATGAATGTTACAAAGGGGGGATGTCACATTTTGCATTTTCGTACATTAAAGTTTCGTCGTAAGTTAATCGACGTAGACTCGGGAATGAGATTATTTTGAGGTGACAAGCATTTATTCTATTTATAACACGTGATAAGTAAGTGTCATGAAGGTTAGAAGATAAATATATCAAGGAAGATGAGTTTCGTTAAAGGTTGTCAATTTGGGATAAAATATGATCCGAGCTATAATACCCATTATTTATGGACCAGTGCCATACAAGGTCCCGATGACCATGATACTAAGATGTATAAAATATGTTAAAATTTATTAGTACTTTAAGCAATTTGAGATAATTTTAAATTATGTAAATAACAGGATAATTATAAATTTTTAGTGGAAAATTAACTAAGTAATTAAGAAATTGGTGGTTCATTATTGTGGTGGATTAGAATGAGCGTGGCAGTAAGTAGGGATTCAATATTGATTAGACAAGTCTTGGAGCTAAGTGGCATGATTAGAGAATTCTTTGGACAAGTAATCCCAAATGTGGGGCCCACTCATTTTGATAAAGAAATAACCTCTCTACATCATTAAATGGAAATGGAAATGCTTTCTAAAGTTACAGATGATAATTCTCCAAAAAGAATCCATATGAACCCTTACAATGATATAGCAGCGTGAATTGAAAATTATAAGGGAGTACGGTATAACCTTTCTCAAGAATATTATACGGATTTTTTCCTACTTTCAGGTTTTGGTTGGTGAGCTCCACTTCTTCCTGGAGTATTATCGAGTCACGTTCTATATATGTTATTTCATTTTTTTAGGATGTCAAGAGCCTTGTTCAGACTTATGTATTATGGTCATATTTTTTAGATGTTTTGTAGACAGTGTCTTGAGTATAGTTTGTCTGTCTGAACCTGCACGTATGAAACGCAGCACCCCTAGAAAGTATGAAATAATGTACCGAGTATGTAAGGCAATATACTGAAGCTGAAACTGAACTGATAATATAATAACTAAAAACAACTAGGAGTCAAGAAAATCTGAAGATATGCTTATCTGCTGATACTGACTCAACTCTCTCAATGTAGTGAGTAAAATAGTTGTCTCACCCTATAAGGCTTGGTATACAAATACATCTCTGATGCCATAATAGTCTTGATCATAACCGCTCGACCGTACTACGCTTTATATCTCGACCAACTAGGCTTGCTCATAGGCGATCGGCCACAGCGGGCTCGATATATAACTTACCATCTAATCAGAGGTTGCCCAATAGAGGTCTGCCCATCGAGTATAGCTCGATGGTGATGACAGTGCTTTAATATTGTATATATGTAAACTCTCAACTGTTTTGACCGGAAGAAGGAAATACTCAACTGAATATGCAGTCGAGATAAGAAGAATATGGTAACTTACAATACTAGAAAAATATATGTAATTTGCGAGACTAGTAAAATACACACAAATTCTTGGATTTTCTTTATGACTCGTTATCAGATTTGTGTAACTACGATATTATACTAAAATAAAGAAAAATTTTAGCCTTAACATACCTGTTTCTGCGAAATTATTGAATGAAACCTATGCTTGAAGCTTGGATTGAAACAAAATTTGGATTGAAATTTCATTCGAAATTTTTGAATTGATGAACGAAATGATTCCGAGGTTCAAGACAGAATGCAATGTTTGTTTTCACGTTTTTGGTTCAAGACAGAATGCAAATGTAAATTCTTGTTGCTCTTGAAATTGCAATTGAAATTTTAATGGCTAAGAGTGTTGGCGAAAATGATTTCTGCCCAACGTGCTTGGTTTTGAAAACCGAAGCAATCAAATGAAGCTAAAGATCCGAAATGGAAGTATGGAACTAAAGGCAGATTGAATAAACTTTAAGTCTTTCTAAGACTTAGCTTTCTAACACCTAGAATTATGAGTACTTAGTCATCTTCTAGGTGTATGGCTTCTTTCCACGTGCGGTGGGGGTGGAACGTTAATTTTTATCCACTTATTAGTTAATCGGGAAATGTTTCGTTACTCGATAATTAATCCATTACCTGTATAATTTTAAAATTACCACAAATTACTTAAAATACTATTACTTTTGAAAATACTTCATATATACTTTATATAGTATGCTATCATGGTCATATGGTACCTTGCATGGTACTAGTTCATAATTATCGGGTATTATAGTTTGACCCGTATTTTATTCCAAATTGTCCGCTTTCAGCGAAACTCATTTTTTTAATTCGTGTATCATTTTATCCGTCATAGCACTTATTTATCGCTTGTTATAAATTGCGTAAGTACTTTAACATCAAGATGATCTCATCCCCTATTCTACATCGGTTAACTGAGAACGAAATTTTAACGTACAAAAAGGCGAGATGTAACATCCTTCCCCCCTTAGAAATATTTGTCGTCGAATGTTTAACTCTCTGGGATTTATATAACCTTGGTAGAGTCGCCTTTGTAACAATGCTACTACCAACTCTCCCAGTAGAAGCTTAATAATCCAACACGACACCTAGGGGTATGCATTCGAATCGGTTTATCGATGAATCGAATCGATTATTTGTTATCGAAATCGAAATCTTATTGAAACGATAACGATAAGTATATGTACAAATCGACAATCAATAAGTAATTATTGATTAGGGTCAAAATCGAATTAATAAATCGAATGCACACCCCTAGACTGTTGGCACTTGTTAAATGAGTAATTACCTATTTGTGTCGATTAATATAACATACATAATGTATATATATTCCGCTACTATTTTGAAAACGGCTTTACAATATTATTTTCCCTAATCTATACCCTTTCATTTACCCTAATACCCTTACCCTATTATTTCCTCTACCATATTTAAGGAATGATCATATTTAAAAATCAACGGAATTAAGTTCAAATTAATGAAAAATAGAATTAGCCGTAATAATGTGTTTTGTTTTGTTTTTTGTATACCGTTGGAGTGTTAGTAGCATACATTTGATCATTTACTTTAGTTTTATTGCATATGCTTGTTGACACAATTTTTATATTATAAATGGTGTTCGTCTTATTTTAGCTTCTTTTTGTCCATATTAGTTAGGCGCATTTAAGCAATATACTTTCCGTGGAATCCCACAAATGTTCTTAATGGTGTATTCGGTTCGAATTCGAAAAAATCAAAATCTTATCGAAACGATAACGATAAGCAATGTACAAATTGATAATCGATAAGTAATTACCGACAAAGGTCAAAATCGAATCGATAAATCGAATGCACACCCCTAACGACACCGGACCATAATTATCAATAACAGAAATGGCCTCACACGACCAATGATAATAGCCAATAAAACAATTTGTACACATACCTTATGATTATGACGTCTCAGTCGGACACTTCTCTGGAGGAGGAAATAGGTAGGGATATCTAGACTTCATATTTTTCTAAGCCTCCCAAGTCCTTTCTTCCATATTGTTGTTCCTCCAAAGTACTTTTACGGAGGCTACCTCCTTATTCCATAGCTTGCAGATTTGTCAGTCTAAACTGGTAACCGGAATGTCCTCGTATTAAAGTTTTCTATAATTTGTACATCAACTGTGGTCACCACTCGGGTAGGATCACCAATGCACTTCCGTAACATAGATACATGAAAAAATAGATGGACAGACTCCAATTCCGAGGGCAATTCTAACTCATAAGCTACTTGGACCACTCTCTTAATAATACTATGAGGCCCAATATACCTTGTGCTAAGCTTGCCTTTCTTCCAAAACCTCATCACAGCTTTCATAGGTGACACTTTTAAGAATACCCAGTCATTAACCACAAATTCTAAATCTCATCGTCGCACGTTAGAATATGACTTGTGAAGACTCTAAGCTATCAACAGTCACTCCCGGATAAGTTTTACTTTTTTTATGGCCAGCTGAACCAGTTTTGGCCCATGCAACCGAGATTCTCCAACATCAAACACCATATGGGAGATCTCCACTTGTGCCCATTCAAAGCCTCGTACGGAGCCATCTGGATACTAGAGTGATGACTGTTATTATACGCAAACTCGATAAGAGGTAGATGTTCATCCCAACATCTTTTAAAATCCAGCACACATGCTCGCAACACATCCTCGAGCGTCTGAATTGTGCGCTCGACTTGTCCATCCATTTGTGGATGAAAGTTGTGCTGAGATTCACCTGAGTTTCTAGACCTTTCTGAAATGACCTCCAAAAATGTGTTGTAAACTGGGCCCAATGGTCAAATATAATAAATATCGGTACTCCATGTAGTCGCACTATCTCTTTAATATATAATTTTGCATAATCTTGTGCTCTATATGTAGATCTGACCGGAAGAAACTGAGCTAATTTCGTGAGCCTATCGACTATCACCCATATGGAATAACTTATCATTGGAACGAGGTAAACTTGCGATTAAGTCCATGTTTATCGCCTCTCATTTGTATGTCGGGATCTCTATAGTCTGCATTACCCCTCCGGGCTTCTGGTGCTCTATTTTTACCTGCTGGCAACTAGGGCATTGAGCGACATACTCAACAATATTCTTCTTCATATCGTTCCACTAATACACATCCTTAATGTCATGATATATCTTTGTCGACCCAGGGTGAATAGAGTACCATGAATATTATGCCTTTGACATAATCCTATCTCGTAGCCCTGATACATCTAGAACACACAGATGACCCATGTATCTGAGAATCCCATCTCTTTTAAGTTCTAACAATGGCTTCTTCCGTTGTGGAATCCTCTCTCTCAACTTGACTAACTCTAGATCCTTGTACTACCTTTCCTTTACTTCAGCTATGAGAGATGATTTTGCAGTATTTTGGAGTGCAACTCCTCCATTGGAAGAGTATAATAATCGAACCCAAACAAGACAATTGATGAATCTCTCTGGTTAATTTTCTTTTTTCGGCCACTATATGTACTAAGCTGTCCATAGATCGGCGACTTAAGGCATCTACTATAATATTAGCTTTCCCTGGATGGTAGAGAATATTAACTTCGTAATCTTTCAATAACTCAAGGCGTCGCCTCTGTCGCAAATTCAACTCTTTTTGCTTGAAGATATATTGCAGGCTTTTATGATCTGTGAACATATCAACATGAACACCATATAAATAATGCCTCCAGATCTTAAGTGCATGGACAACCACAGCTAATTCGAGGTCGTGGGTCGGATAATTCTGCCCATGCTTCCTTAATTTGCTTGAAGCATATGAAATCACTTTCCTATGTTACATCAGGACACATCCTAACCCGACACTAGAGGCATCGCAATACATGGCATAACCATCTGGACCTTTTGGATGTTCTAGAACTGGTGCTAAGGTCAACATGTTCTTAAGCTTTTGGAAACTCCGTTCACATGCCTCTGACCATTGAAACTTACTCGCTTACTGTGTGAGCTTTGTTAATGGTGTAGAAAGAGAAGAAAAGCCATCCGATAATATGTTGCTAAGCCTATAAAGCTACGAATCTATTTCAGAGTGGTAGGTGTAGGCCAGGATTTCACAGCCTCGATTTTCTAATGGTCTATCTTTACACCTCCGATGTATACAAAATTCCCCAAGAATGCTAAAGACTTTAACCAGAACTCACACTTAGAAAACTTAGCAGGCAATTTATACTCGCGAAGGGTTTAGAGTACTGCTCGCACGTGATCCACGTGTTCATCCTCTGAACATGAATAAACGAGAATATCATCAATAAAGACTATCCCGAACATATTCAAATAATGCAGGAATAAGCTATTCATCAAGTCCACAAATATGGCAGGTGCATTCGTCAACGCAAAGGACATAACAAGGAACTCAAAGTGGCCATATCAGATTCTAAAGGCTATTTTGGGACTATGTTTCTCCCGAACTCTGACTTGGTGGTACCCCGACCAAAAATCTATCTTTGAAAAGCATCTAGTTCCCTGCAACTGGTCAAACAAGTTGTCTATCCTTGGAAGGGGATACTTATTCTTAATAGTTACCTTGTTCAGTTGTCTATAATCAATACACATCATCAAGGAGTCGTCTTTCTTCCGTACAAATAGTACCGGTGCACCCCACGGTGAGGTATTGGGTCTGATGAAACCCTTCTCTAGTAAATCTGTTAACTTCTCCTTCAATTCGGTAGGTGACATTCTATATAGAGGGATGGATATTGGTTGTGTTCCCGGAAGAAAATCGATGTCCAAATCAATCTCTCACTCTGGAAGAATACTTGGAAGTTCATTTGGAAATACATTTATGTACTTCTTTACTACTGGAATAGACTGAAATGTAGGTATCTCAGCATCTTCTACATCTTTAACTCGCACAATATGATAAATGCACCCTCTTGCAATCATTTTCCTCGCCTTCAGATATGAAATATACCTGGATCTGGGTATCGCTGTAATACCTACCGATTCAAAAACTGGCTCACCCGGAAAATTAAATCTAGTTGTCTTTGCTCGACAATCAACAGTGGCATAATAAACTGCCAACTAGTCAATGCCCATGATAGCATCAAAATCCAACATATCTAGTTCAACTAGGTTGGTTGAGGTCTGACGACCACAAATTGATACCGTACAACCTCAGTAAATGAATCAAACGAAATCGAATATCCGAATAGTGTAGATATTTGCAAAAGGATCACTTAGTGTTTCAAGCACTATACCATATTTCCTCGCGGCAAATGGGGTAATACATGATAAAGTAGATCCTGAGTCTATCAAGACATAAACTTCATTAGTAAAAATGGTCAATATACCTATTACAACGTCTAGTGAGGACTCTTGGTCCTGTCGACCTGCTAGAGCATAAATACAATTCTGGTTACAGCTTGAACTGGACCTCTACCTCTGCCTCAACCTTTACCAGTCGAAGAGTGAGACTCGTGCCCTGAAGGATGCAGTGACATAGCTAATCCTATTGTTGAATTTGTTGGTTGCGCTATACCCCTAGAATCTCTATTTAGGCAATCTTTCATCATGTGCCCTGGACGTCCGTATGTATAAAAAGCATCGGAACCGGCTCGTCATTTGGCCCAAATGTCCTATGCAGCATATGGAACACCGCACTAGAATTGGCCATGTTTGCCTCGAACCTCGTTATCGCTGCAAACTTGATGTCTGGCAGATCTCACCTGTTCCTGACTGGGTATAGCGGTCATATCTACAACCTTGTAGCTGAGGTGGCAGAGGTATAGATGGTTGTTAAAGTTACTGGGGCCTACAATTACCGTGAGACTTCTCCTGAGACCTCGCAAATCTCATCCTCTTACGATGCCCTGACTCAATCCTATCCGTACTCTACTGTCGACGCCTACCCCTCTCTATATTCTGGGTAAATTCCTAAATCCAGGAGATATCCATACTATCATGTAATGCAGTGGTGACACATGCCTCGGTCAACTCTGGGCAAACCCTAATATAAACCTATGGATCCTATCCCGCATAGTAGCAACAATAGATGGTGCATATCTGGCCAATGAGTTAAAATGGAGACTATATTCTCGAACACTCATATTGCCCTGCTTGAGGGCTAGAAACTGATCGAGTCAGGCATGTCAGATCTCTCGTGGTAAGTACTGGTCAAGGAAGGCCTCTGAAAAATTCTCCCAACTAGCAGAAGTTGCATCACGTCCCCTGGACCTTCCCATCCCTCATACCAAAGGATGGCTATATCTCGGAGTTGAAAAGCTGCTAACTCAACTGCCTCTTTCTCCGTGGCATGCATAACCTGAAAGATCCTATGAAGCTGATACATGAAATCATGCGGTTCCCCGCTGTAATCTATCCTCTTGAACTCTGGGGGATTCAAAGCAACAAACTCTCAGACCCTTTAACTCCCAGATCCCTCATAATGTCCTGCACTAGCAGATGCCCTAGCCTATTACTGGGTAACTACCAAGTGTTCCAACAAATGCACCGCACTCCTCAATTTTTTGTCTGATGGAAGTGGAGGAGGAACTGGATTTACAGTCTCCCTAGGAAACTCTTCATGTGGGGGGGCGATAATCATTGGGCGGGAGTCTCTCCTGTGACTCTGATTGGCCCCACCTTCTGGGTGTACCCTGCTAGTCCCCTCACCTACTGTTGTTTCTCTCCTCTAGCTAGTCGTAGTCTTCCTAATTATCATTATTTTTGCATGCAAACATCAACACGTAATCTTAACATAAATTTCCTATAACTCAGTGCTACTATAGCACAATTTATATTTGAAAGAAGGGTAACTAATACCTAAATGCCCTGTAGTCCCTTGCTCTTATGAGACTCTGAACATGTAATGTCATACTTTGGCTATGGGTCACATTACAAGATAATGTGCAACACAAAATATAAAACTAAATGGAGACTAACACTGACTAATTTCAACATAAAACTAGACCGACAAGGTCGTCGTAATTAGTACAACTGACATGCCAACAAAATATACGTACATGGCCTACAAGATCAACCTACTGCACTACCCAGCAGGATATGTCTACAAGCCTCTACTTATAGATGTTGTGATCAGAACAGAGTCCCAACCTATCCATAACCTATCTGCATATATACACAAGATACACACCATATTGCTAGACCTGGCAACTCCAAAAGAAGGGGAACTTACAGAGAAGCTAAACTCGGGCAACATCTACTAAGGAGGCCTACTAGTTTGTATGTCTGAACCCGCACGCATGAAATGCAGCGCCCCAATAAAGGGACGTTAATACGAAATAATATACCGAGTATGTAAGGCAATATATCGAAGATTAAACTAAACTGATAATATAATAACTACAAACAACTGGGAGTCAAGAAAATCTGAAGATATGCTCATCTGTTGATACTGACTCAACTCTCTCAATACAGTGAGTAAAATAGTTGTTTGTCCCTATAAAGGTGATCGAGTGCATCGTTTTGTGGTAGGACTTGAGTCTCACCTAATTAATGAGTGTTTTACCTCTGTTTTTCTCGATAGTATGGTAATCTACCACATCCAGACTTATGCTCAGAATTTGGAGGATCAGAAATGGTTGCAACACGAGAATCATGATGAGGGTCAGCGCAAGAAGGATTGGTCTTCTAGACAACCTATGGATTTTTCAGGCAATTTTATGCCACCATATCCTATTGATAGTGTCCGACATTTGTAGAGGTCGTATTATGAGGGATCTGTCAATTCTAAATTAGGTTAGGGATCGAAAATTCAGGGTTTTTAGAATAGGAGGGATTCAGCACATATGAGTGTGCCTCCTCTACGGTGCAGTCAATGCGGTAGAGCTTATTCTGGATAATGCCGTCAAGGATCCAATGTATGTTATACCTGTAGAGACCCCAGTCATTACATGAAGGATTGTCCTATGAAGGACAGAGGCGGGATAGTTCAGCCAACCAGATCAATTATATTCTTCTCTTCTTCATTACGCCCTCTAGAGCGAGGCCCTCGGGTATTAGCTAGCAGAGTTAGAGGTAGGGGTGGAACATCTAGATCCAGGGGTAGTCAAAACCGCATGTATGCTTTGGCAAGACATCAGGACCCAGAGGTTACGCCGGATAAGGTGTCAGGACTGTGACTATAAGTAATGTTCAATCTTATTAACAGAAATTGCCTAGTTAATATCATTAATATAAGAGTGAGTTGGCATTACGTCTGGAGGGCTGAGGGAAATCAAGGCTAGCTTGAAAGCAAAGTAATAATCCAAGGATAGTGGACTAAGGGAGGAGAGGAGAGTAACCTAGGACATTAAGAAGTTAGAACCCTGATAGCTCTAATGCCCAAGGGATGAAACAACATATAGAACGTAAGATTTTGGGAATGTTATTATAATGGAATATAAAGATATGAACCTGGTTATTAAGATTAAAACTAGAAGGTGCCAACATCTGGAATATAGACAAGAAGAATCGTAGGTGACGAATGGATTAGGTAGTCCGATATTTGTTTCATCGGAGTATAGCCCAGGAGGCTAAGTACATTCATATTTGATGAGTATGTTATGTACAACTTGCAAGTTTAAACATTCTAGGATGAATGTTTCTAGGGGGAAGGATGTCACATTTCGCATTTTCGTATGTTAAAGTTTCGTCATAAGTTAATTGACGTAGACTCTGGAATGAGATTATTTTTAAGGTTATAATCATTTATGCTATTTATAACAGGTGATAAGTAAGTGTCATGAAGGTTAGATGGTAAATATATTAAAGAATATGATTTTTGTTAAAGGTTGTCATTTTGGAATAAAATACGGTCTGGGCTATAATACCTGGTATTTATGGACTAGTGCCACACAAGATACCACATGACCATGATAGTAAGATATACAAAGTGTGTTACAAGTAATTTGTATTTTAAGTAATTTGAGATAATTCTTAATTATGTAGATAATTAGGTAATATTAGATTTTAGTGGTAGATTAACTAAGTAATTAAGCTAATTAAGAACTTGGTGGTTCATTATTGGGGTGGATATGCATTAACGTGGCAGCAAGTATGGATTCAATATTGATTAGGAAAGTCTTGGAGCTAGGTGGTAAGATTAGAGAATTCTTTGGCCAAGTAATCCTAAAAGTGGGGCCTACTCAATTTATAAAGAAATAACCTCCCTACATCATTAAATGAAAATGGGAATGCTTGCTAAAGTTATGGATGGGAATTCTCCAAAAAGAATCCATATGAACCCTTACAATGCGATAGCAACGTGAATTGCAAATTCTAAAGGAGTCCGGTATAACTTTATTCAAGAATATCATATGGATTTTTCCCTATTTTAATCCGATGTTACGTGTTTTATCACAAAAGACATATGTTATAGGGGTTTTCAAGAGAATCGGCTCGGGTATATTAAGGATATTCCTTCTTTCCTTTTAGCATAATCCAGGTAACGATACGTAAATGTAATGTTAATTCATAAATGGTTCTACTCTTAGTAACTAAGAAGTTCTACGTTACATGATATTCAAAGCATGCCTAAGTCTGTTTCTAACTCTGTATGAAGGTACTCAATAAATAACTTAATGTTCGTAATGGTATTATGTGCATCATTATTTACCACTGAGCTACAAACGATCGGGCAGTCATGAATTTACCATTATGCTACGGCGTTTTGGCAGTTACACATTTACCATTGAGTTACGGTTGGTCGGGCTATCATGCATTTTCCATCATGCTACTGTCAGACGGGCACTTACCTCTGATCAGTTAGGCAATTAACCTCATGAGAATGATGTAATTAGAACTATTATATTGTAGTTTTATTTATATATGCAAGATGGGTCTTATTCTATATGTTATGTCCCTCATCTGCAAGTTAGAGATTATAACTTGACTCTTACCCCCCCACCCCCAAGATAGTATTTTATTATTACATTTTATTTCTGCCTTAGATACTCACTATACTCTTCGTGCTTATGTCTCTTTGTATGGGGCGCTGTGCTTTATGCCACATAGTTGTAGATAGGCGAGGACCCCTTCACTGTAGGCTGCCTCCAGATATCAGCTTTTGGTTGGTGAACTCCACTTCTTCTTGTAGTATTACCGACTCACGTTCTATATATGTTATTTTATTTTATAAGGGTATTGGGAACCATGTCCCGACTGATACATTATGGTCATGTTTTCTTTGAGATTTTGCAGATAATATCTTGTGTATAGTTTATGGTATGACATGTCAATGGCCTTTTCGGCCCCTATGTATCTATTTAAATTTTTTTGAATTAGTCACTGAGTTAAGTTCTATTATTGTTACTTATATATATAGGAAACGATGTGGCCTACCATGGCCCGTGACGAGTCTTATAGTACAAATGGATATGGTACGCAGCGCTCGATTGAGTAGGCACAGGGTGCCACTCCTGACCCTCCGATTTGGGTTGTGACAGATTCTGCCCATGAATGATTCCCACAAGTGCCTTCATGAACATCCCTCAAGGCGTACTCGGTATCTCCAAGCCCTAATCACCTGGATAACGTGCCATCTAATGTTCTCATGTACAATGTCCCTACGACCAAGCTAAATATGGAAGCCTTGGTACGCAGGGCTCTCGGTTCTTTTGGGCTCCGAGGACAATTTCCTAGTCTTCAAGTAGTCTATGTACTTGTTCCTCCAATTTCAGGTTAAACTTGTTGAGTTTACTTTGGTGTGGCCTACTTCTATCACCGGCTTCATGAGTTGCACTATTGTTCCTGAACTAAATTCATCATCATCAACCAATGACCCAAAGTTAGCCAGAGCAATGGCCTCGCTATTCTGATCTCGGGGCACATGCTGTAGGGTCCATCCCTTGAATTGACACAACGTCACCTGTAATTTGTCTAGGTACCTTCGCATTTGTTCCTCTTTCTCTTCGAACGTCCCATTGACTTGATTTACCACGAGGAGACAATCACATATAGCTTTGATCATCTCGGCCCTACGGCTTTTTGCCAATTCGAGACCTACAATCATGGCCTCATACTCGGCCTCGTTGTTGGTCATTTTCACATTTCTATAAGATTGCCTAACTACATTCCCCATAGGTGGTTTTAGCACAATGCTAAGTTCAAACCCAGTTACGTTTGAGGCACCATCCATAAAAAGGGTACCAATTCCCGATGTAGTCTCCGAGGTTAGCAATAATTCCTTCTAGACATTAGGAACTACTATTGGCGTACATTCAACCACGAAGTCCGCCAAAATTTGAGATTTTATGGCAGATCGGGGTGGATACTCGATATCGTACCCGCTCATTTTGACGACCCATTTTTCTAGCCTGTTCGAGAGCTCGAGTTTGTGCATTAATATTTCTCAATGGGTAAGAGGTTACAACACATATAGGGTGGTATTGAAAGTATATTTTTAACATTCTGGAGGCTCTTAGCAAAGCGAGCACCAATTTTTCCAGCTGAGGATACCTTCTTTCGGCCTCGCTTAGAGTTCTACTAACATAGTAAATAAGAAATTGTGTACCTTCCCCTTCCTGAACTAAGACTCCACTTACCTCTACCTCAAAAACCACCAAGTAAAGGTACATCTATTCATTCTCCTTCGGAGTGTGGAGTAGGGGTGGACTCGAAAGGTATAGTTTGAGTTCCTCCAAAGCTTGTTGGCATTTAGGGGTTCAGGAAAAATTATTCTTCTTCTTGAACAGTGAGAAGAACCGGTGGCTTTTGTCCGAAGACCTTGATATGAACTAATCCAAGGTAGCTATATGCTCAGTCAGCCTCGCAATGGACTTGACGTTGTTCATCACGGTGATGTCTTCTATGGCTTTAATTTTGTCAGGATTAATCTCGATCCCTCGGTTGGATGCCATGAACTCGAGGGAATCACATATAGCTTTGATCAACTGCCTCAAAGCATATGCTATGACCTTGCCGTTCTGTATCAACACTGCGCCAAGTCCGATGTAGGAAACATCAAAGTATATAGTATAAGGCCCGGATTCCATGGGCAAAACCAATACCGGTGCCGTAGTCAAAGCTGTCTTGAGCTTCTGGATGCTCGCCTTGCACTCATCTGACCACCTGAACTGGGCACCCATCTTAGTCAATCTAGTCATCGAGGCTGCGATGGATGAAAACCCCTCCATAAAATGCATGTAGTAACTAGCTAACCCCAAGCAGCTCCGAATATCTGCAGTTGAAGCTGGTCGAGGCCAATTCTTGACTGCCTCTATCTTCTTCGGGTCCACTTGAATACCCTCTGCTGATACAACATGACCCAGGAATGCGACTGAACTCAACCAAAACTCGCACTTTGAGAACTTGGCGTAAAACTGACTACCCTTCAGAGTCTGAAGAACCACTCTGAGGTGCTGCTCATGTTCCTCCCGACTGCGGGAGTATACCAAGATATCATCGATGAACACAATCACAAATAAATCAAAGTAAGGCCTGAAAACTCTGTTCATCAAGTCCATGAATGCTGCCGGGGCATTGGTCAACCCAAACGACATGACCAAAAACTCATAATGCACATACCGAGTACGAAAACCTATCTTAGGGACATCAGACGCCCTAATCCTCAACTAATGGTAACCAGATTCCCAATCTATTCTTGAAAACACCTTGGTGCTCTAAAGCTGATCGAAAACATATTCTCATCGAACCGTCCTTCTTATTCACAATAACGTTAATGCGCCCCAAGGCGGAACTCTGGGCCTAATGAAACCCTTATCAAGAAAATCCTGAAGCTCTTTTTTTTAACTCTCTCGGCTCTGGCGGGGCCATGTGATACGATGAAATGATAATATGCTGAGTTCCCGACACCATATCAATATAGAAATCGATATCCCTGCCAGGCGGCATGCCCGGCAGGTCTGATGGTAACACATCGGGGAAGCTCCCGAACAATAGGAACAGAACCAATGGGAGGAACCTCTATGCTGGGGTTGCAATCATACGCCAATTGAGCTAAACACCTCTTCTTAACCATGTGTCAAGCCTTTGCATACAATATCGCGTTGCGGGTCGGATGATCTAAAATCCCTCCCCACTCTAAATGGAGCAAATCGGGTAAAGCCAAAGTCACAGACTTGGTGCTACAATCCCAAAATATCATGGCACGGGGACAACTATTCCATCCCCAATATTACATCAAAGTCCACCATATCTAAGAGCAATAAGTCGACACGGGTCTCCAAACCCTCAAATACTACCACACATGAACGATGCACTCGGTCAGCCATTATAGAATCACTCATCGGTGTAGACACATATACAGAAAACCCAAGGCCTCACTAGGCATAATCAAATGGGGTGCATCACAGGACAAAACATATGAATACGTAGGTTCAAGGTCAAATAGCACTGAAGCATATCCAATACAAATCGGGACAATACCTGTAATATCTACATCTAAAGTCCCAACCTCCAAACTGGTCGTTGGCTAACCCCTACTGCTGGCGGTCTGAACTCCACCTCTAAGACCTCTACCCCCGCCTCTAGGCGGCAGGGTAGGCTGTCGAACCTCCGATGCCCGGAGCCAAGCACGATAACTCTGATACTGAGAGCTGCTCAGAGCTCTAGGGCAAGATTTGACCATGTGCCTCGGATTGCCACAAGCATTGCAAAACCTCGACTGCTACTGACGAGCACCCCTCAGTCTCGGGCAGGCCCTCCTGAGGTGACCATACTCGCCACACTCATAACACCTACATGCACGCTACAATTGAGAAAATAGAGGCTGGCCTTGTTGACCCAAACGATCACCTGAAGTACCATGAGTGGTAAGGAACATCGACTAAAAGGGCCTGGAAGGATGGCCTCTACCATAAAAACCTCTACCTCCAGAAGAGGTACCACTGAATCTACCCGCATGACGAGGCCTCATAGCCGATCGATGACCGCCACCTTGTGGAAGTACCACCTCAACTCCACGGCCCTCATTGGTCATCTCCTAAAAAGGGACCCCACTCCTAGTCTTAGCCGCTGCACCCGGCTGATCTACTACTGCTGGCTAAGACCGTGGAGGAAAACCCGCGCGTATACCACCCTCCACAACATTCACTAATCGGACCAAAGCGTCCTGAAGAGCTAAGGTGGCTATAAGCCCATCTGGGACCTGAGTTGGGCCCGCCGGAATGGCTGGAGCTGGAACCTCCTCATCGTAGTCAACATATGGCTCCAACTCTAGGGCTGCTGCTCGGGGCTGAGCTCTACCCCGGCCTCAGACTGTTGTGCGGTAAAAGTGAAAGCACGTGTTCTCGCCATCTATGAAAGAATAGAGTAGAAACTCAATAGGTGTTCAAGGAACGGAAACGCACCACTAGGAAGAACAAAGTGAAATTTTTCCTAACCCCGAATCCTATGGGGATAAATACAGACGTCTCCGTACCGATCCCTCAGACTCTACCGAGTTTGTCTGTGAGTTGTGAGACGCAAGTAACCTAGTACTCTAATACCAACTTGTCACGATCCGGATTTTACCCACCATCGGGAGTCGTGATGGCGCTTACTATCAAAGCTAGGCAATCCAACCTTTATAATCATTTTTACAAGCTTAAATATAAACAAATCAAATACTAGAATAATTAATTAAAACATGCAGAAGTATTCTAATAACAATAATTAAAAAACAATATGTGGAAAGCTAACAACATATCTCTACCCAGTATCTGGTGTCACTACTCAAGGACAACAAAAGAGTACTAAAAATAATAGTCTGAAAGAAATACATAGTGTGTCTGTTTGATACAATTTAACAAACTAAAAGAAATAGAAAGAGGAGACTTGGGGCCACGAACGCCAGCGAACTACCTCAAAGCCTCTGGACTGAAAGATCACTCCTGATCTAAAGTTGTGGTCCGTAAACAGGGTCCTGACATATGCACCAAAAAGGCACAGAAGCGTAGTATTAGCACAACCAACCCATGTGCTGGTAAGTGCCCGGCCTAACCTCGGCGAGGTAGTGATGAGGCTAAACCGGACCTACCAAAATCAACTTGTACAGATATATGGGCAGTAACAGAAAGAAAACAAACTTTAAACAGATAATGGGGAGGGGACATGCTGGGGGTATAACGGTTCAATTATATAATTGACAAACAAAGAAATGGGAAATGTATAACTAACATCAATAAAAAGGAGACAATAAATCAAACGTTGCACGGCACCTTCCATCGTGCTTTTAGTCTCGCCCTCACCAAGATAACCAATTAAAGTGTACGGCATCACCTATCGTACATAAAGTAGTTACACGGCATCTCCCATCGTGCTTTATCACTCTTCCTCACCCAATCAGTAGCATAAAGTAGTTACACGGCATCACCCATCGTGCTTTATCACTCTTCCTCACCCAATCAATAGCATAAAGTAGTTACACGGCATCACCCATCGTGCTTTATCACTCTTCCTTACCAGTTAATAGCGTAAAGTAATTATACGCATCACCCATCGCGCTTTATCACTCATCCTCACCCAACAATAGTCACAACTAAACAGGAAAAGAATACATAACAAGACAAAATATCTCAACAAGGGAGAACAACTCAACAATAAATCCCGGCAAGGGAGAATAACTCAACAATAAATCCCGGCAAGGGAATACAGCTCAACAATATGTCCCGGCAAGGGAAAAGTACCAAAATTTCCTCTTTTAGTTCATTTGCTACTCAACTATCACTTCATAGTTCATTTAACAAGTAATTAGCACAAATGTTCACTTCTTTCGAAATTTAATAGAAATTATGACTCACGGTCATGCTAGATTCGGGCACATAGGTAACCGTCACCATACCTATACACCGACTCCACGTAGCACATAGCAAATATTAACCTAATCCTATTCCCTCAAGCCAATCTTAGATCAAATACATACCTCGAATCCAAAAATGGCAACTCAAAGCTCAACAATCGCCTTTCCTCTAGAATTCGACGCCGAACCAATGATATCTAACATAATCAGGTTCAATATTATCAATAAGAATCCAAAAACACAATCCCATAGCCTAGAAATGCATTTCCTAGCTTACTTTCAAAAATACTAAAATCTGACACTGGGGCCACGTGGTCCAAACTCGAGGCTCGGACCAAAACTCATTCCCACATAAACCCACGAGTTCAAATATATAATTAGATTTTAAATTCGACCTCAAATTGAGGTTAAAATATCCAAAATTACATAAACCCTAACTAAACCCAAAACCCCTAAATTCTACTTTTATTTCATGTTTTAGAGATAGGATTTCAATGATTATTGATGGAAAATGGTAGAAATTAGTTAGAATTTGTTAACCCACGAAGTCTAGGTGAAATGGGGCTTCAATGGACGCTTGGGAGCCTTGGAGAAGAATAAGTTCGAGTGAAAATTATGAATACTCACGTGCACACCGTTCTGGAATCATTTAATATCGCTAGGCGAGATAACTCTATGCGATCGCAATAGGGCGATGCGTTCACATTGAGTAACTGGCAGGGACACAATGCGTTCGCAGAGCATCTATGCGAACGCATAGAAGAAAAGTGAGGGGGGCTTGGTCTATACTATGCGATCGCGGGGCATGAATCTGAACGCATAGAGGAAATCGCGCACATCTGAAGAAAACACTATACGAACGCGGAGTAGGGATGCATTCGCATAGAACAAAGCTGAGGGCTTCGAAATTACACTACGTGAATGCATGGACCAAGTGCGTTCGTATTGAACAAATGAAGGGCCTTGGGGTATAACACTATGTGATCGCAGGGAGGGTACGCGATCGCATAGAAGGACTTAACTGGCACAACAGTCTGCAATTCTACAATAAACACTAAGGCCAAATCACCCCGAACCACCCCCGAAATCACCCCCGAGCCCTTGGGGCTCCAAACCAAACACACACTAACTTAATATCATCCTACGAACTTGCTCGAGCGATCAATTCGCCTAAATGACATCAAAATCACAAAATAAATCCCCAAAAGTCATGATTTTCATTTCTAATATCAAAACTTTAAAAAATTCCACTTTTAGTCTGAAAGGTCAAATGACGTCCGTTTTCAACCAAACTTCACAGATAGTGGTTAACGCCCATTTAAGACTTGTACCGGGCATTGGAACTAAAATACGAGCCCGATACCATTATTTTTTATCAATTTCCATTTTCATTTTTCCTTAAGCATATTCATAAAATAATTTCACAGAAAAGCTCTGAACTCGGGACTGGGAACTCGGATTTCGATTCCAGGAATACGCTCGAGTCCCAAATTAATTACGAACCCTTCGAAACCGCCACATCACGGGTCCGTTTACCTAAAACGTTGACCAAAGTCATTCATAGTAATATTGGTCTAAAAATTCGTAGTTTTTAACACAGAATTCAAATATTTTCACATAAAAAATTTCCGACTTTGCGCCCAGACTGAGCACGCAAATTGAGACAATCCAATAAGAGGTTTTCAAGGCTTCAAAAGTACAAGGAAGGGAGAATTACGGTGATGACACTCTGGGTCGTCACAATATTAATAGGAAAAGGGACAAATATATCTTTCAGCTTTCAAAAATTATCCACATTTAACCTCCGTTATACTATCCGGCTAAATTTACCCCTACTATCAGAAAACTTTTAAAAATTACCCCTTGATCTGTTAGGTAATCCAAAGTCTCCCAATTTCTTTTTATTTAAATCACTTTTTGTTCTTCTTGCTCAACTATTTCCAGAAATTACTATAAATGCGAATACCAAAAGTATTAGATTATACAAATTATTCATAGATATTTTTAGTCACTATTGCACCCACTTCTCTTCTTGTGATAATGGGTTTATGTTGATTTAAGATTTTATTTATTTTTTAACCATATTTACACAGTAGAGCTTAATGGGTCTATTTATTGTGTATTATATACAGATGTTCATCATGTATATACATGAATATTCGAATATACTGTAATGACATGACCCATCACTTCTTGTATTTCAGCCCCGACATCCCCGTATTATGCTTCCCTCGTATGTTGATATATGTGTTTGGTGAGTTTGAGATGTGTTGGATTGAATTTGGTTATAAATGAGACCAATAGTCTCTTTAAGGAAAGCTTAAGTTTAGAGGGCTCAGAATGGATTTTCGACAATTTGACTAGTTTGATTGGTGATTTATGACTTGGGAGCGAAATCAGAATTTAATTGGGTGTCCGGTGAAGAATTAGGCTTGAAATGAATTCCGGTTGATAGGTGAGATTTTGATCCGAGGGTCGGAATGGAATTCCAAAGAGTTGCAGTAGCTTCGTTAGGTGATTTTGGATATGTCTGTAAATATTCAGGTCATTGGGACGTCATTTGGTTGGGTTTTGGATTGAATGCGAATTCGGAAAGTTATAGTTTATCTTAAAAGGAAATTCAATGATTTTGGTGATTTTTGATGTTAAATATAGCGTTTTTATGTCCCGAGCAAGTTTGAATGAAGTAATAAGTCGTGTTGGTGCTTTTGGTTGAGGTCTCGGGGACCTCGGGGTAATTTCGGATGGTTGACGGATGGTTTGGAAGTTGAGAAGTGCAGCAGATTTTAGACGCCGGGTGGTGCAGATGGGTTGCTCTATGCAATCGCAAGCATGGGGTTGTGATTGCATAGAAGTTTGGGCTGTGGGCTTGGGTTTGTTCAATGAGATCGCGAGAAGGGCGATGCGATCGCATAGGTTGAGGTGATGGTTCTTTGTGATCGTAGAGGGGAGGCTGCGTTCGCGTAGGTATGGGCAGCGAAGGTATGCGATCGCAGGTAAGAGGTTGTGTTCGCATAGGTCAGCGGGGAGGCCTGGGAAGGACGCATTACGTGATCGCATGAGTTGTTACAGGATCGCATAGAGGAACTGAGAGCTGGGCAGAGGGTTTTCAATATCATTTCATCCGCGAGTCTCTTCACTTTTTCCTCCATTTTTGAAATATCTTGAGATCTCATTGACGAATTTTGAAGGGTATTTCACCGAGAAGTGATCGGAGGTAAGTCTCGTGACTTTATTACATCATTTTATTGAAGGTTCAACCATATATTCTCTGAAAATGGGTGTAAATGTTGAAGAAGTAGGGCTTGAAATTTCAAATAAAAATTTGGGAATTTGGAGGAGCATTTGGACTCCGATTTTGATGAATTTGATATGTTCGGGCTCGTAGAAAGACGAGGATTCTGAAAATGTAAATTTCCTAATTTTTTTTGAAGTGGTCCCGGGGTTCGGGTTTTGCCAACTTCGTGTTTTTGGATGTAATTCGAGTCATTTCGATTGGGTTGCGTTCCATTAGCTTATTTTTGACGTATTCCTATTATTTTGATCAGATTTGGCATCCGCGCAGGGAGATACTTGAGGGAAAGTCATTTCGAGCTAGTTTACGGCCGACTAGAGGTGAGTAATGCAAGTAAATGCTGTTCTGAGGGTTTGAAACCCCAGACTTTCACATCGTAACGCTATGTTGAGGCATGAAATGCACTCCACGATAAGTGCGGGGTCGGATACTGTTGAGGGGTTGTGACTTGGTCCATCCCGAGTGAGATTTATATTATACTGGCGCATGATACACACACTGTAATGACTATTATTTGGCTTTATGCCGTGTTTGGGACCTAGTGCTGACCTGTGATATCCTTCGGGAGTTGGTATTACTGTTTTGGCATGATTGCACATCATTTACTATCAGTCCATGATTTTAAAACATTATTTTCAAAACCCAGCCGTATTTCAAATGTTCAGAACTCATATGCTATCTTTTAAATGTATTTCGGCTGAGGATCATTGTTTATAATTGCCCAAGGGGATTACGATATATTTTCTGGACTGATTTTGGGTTGCTCCGGCTGTGTGTCGCAGTGGTGATTAGAAACAGTGATAACACAGACACTGTGTGATATGAGCGGTCAGGTAACATGGACTGTCCTGGTTATTGATTATTCGCCACGAGATGTCTGGTTATAGCGTTTGTGCTGTAGGAGCCCTCCAGAGTCTGTACACACCCCAGTGAGCACTGTCGACGATAAACGATATGGGTGGCTCGGGCTGCACGCTGCAGCGGGTACTGGATTGTGCCATCATATGCATTGCATCGCATCCCTGCATTTGCATCATATATATATATATATATATATATATATATATTGTTCTTCAGTTTTTCAGTTGCAGATACTGTTATACACTGTTTTAACTTACTTTGTGTAATTATTGGGTTTTCTGCTTTCGGAGCTTTATTTACTATTATTACTCACTGGGTTAGAGTACTCACATTACTCCTTGCACCTTGTGTGAAGATCCAGGGCAGTCTCAGGTAGAGTAGATCCTGCGGTGTTCAGCTTTCAGCAATTCGAAGTGTCGAGGTAGCTGCACGGCGTTCGCAGCCATTGACTCTCCTTTCCCTATCTTTATTTCCTGTTTTTTTTCCTTTGTACTTTCAGTACAAACAGACTTGTATCGGATTGGGTTTTACATTTTTAGAGGCTCTGACTTGTGACACCTGTTCCTAGGTGGTTTATTGTTGGTTTCAGTATATTTCTCTCTGTTTTGGGTCTTAAATCTCTTTCGTTTTAGAGTTTATCATTTCTTTATTTTCTTTCATCTGGGATTATTGATATTACGGTCGGGCTTGCGTAGCCTTTTCGGGCGCCACCACGACCGGGTTCTGATCATGACAAGTTGGTATCAGAGCCTAGGTTACTTGGTCTCGCGAGTCATGAGCCGTCTTAGTAGAGTCTCGCGGATGGGTACGTAGTCGCTCGTACATATCCTCGGGAGGCTACAGAACCATTAGGAAACACTTCATATTCTTGAACTCTTATCGTGCGGCTATGTTGATTTGAGAACTAAAACTTCTTATTTTATTCTCTCGCAGATGGTGAGAACTCGCGCTACCGGACGTGGCGGACGACCCCCTTTTCCACCAGCTAGAGGTCGTGGACGCGGTCGTGGCCGAGGTCGTGGGAGAACAGCAGGGGCAGTTTCAGTGGACCCACATGTAGCTCCTGTTCAGGATCATCCCCCAGTTGTTGAGACTCCAGTAGCACCTGCTCAGGCACCAGTTGTGCCTATTGTGATTCCAGGTCTTCAGGAGGCCCTAGCCTAGATTCTATTGGTTATCACTGGCCTAGCTCATGCGGTATCAGCTTCTACAGCAGCGTCCACATCTCAGACAGGGGCTGGACATCAGACCCCTGCAGCTCACACTCCGTAGCAGGTTGTTCAGAGCTTGCAGACCCCAAAGGCAGCCCCTATTGCCCCAGTTGCTCCAGCAGCGCCAGTTGCGCCAGTTCCGCAGGTTGCTCCAGTTCAGCCGGTTGCTCCGATTCAGGAGGTAATGGTTCAAGCTATGTTTGACGACGAGCAGCATCATCTTGAGAAGTTCAGCATGTTGTTACCTCCTACTTTCAGTGGTGCTCAGGGCGAGGATGCCCATGGATTTCTGGTCAAGTGTAGACGTATGCTTCGTACCGCAGGGATCTTGGAGTCCAGTGGTGTTTCTTTTACTAAATTTCAGTTCTCGGGTGCAGCTTTCAATTGGTGGGAGGAGTATGAGCGGCGTAGGTGTGTGGGTGAAGCGCCCTTATCATGGAAGGAGTTCTCCACTCTCTTTCTGGAGAAGTGGGTAGCGCTGTCCCAGAGAGAAGAGTTGCGGAGACAATTTGAGTACCTTCATCAGGGTGACATGACAGTGACGCAGTATGAGATGAGGTTCTCAGAGTTAGCTCGTTATACTCCATGGATGGTCTCGACTGATCGGGACAGGATTCAGAGATTTGTGGATGGAATCATTTATCCCATCTGTATTTTGATGTCGCGAGAGAGGGTTCTAAGCCATACGTTTGAGGATGTTGTTGACATTGCTAGAGATATTGAGGCAGATTGCCGTCAGGAGAGAGAGGAGAGGGAGGCCAAGAGGTCTCGTGGAGGTGCTCCGTCTAGGGGTTAGTTTCAGCTGGGAAGAGGCTACTCTTTCAGGCATCAGCAGCTGGCCCGTCCCGAGTATCGCGGGGTGCCTCCAGGCCGTGGTCATCAATGTTCGCAGCCGGGCCAGTCTTCACTGAGTGCACTCCTAGCACAGGGTTCATCGTATGCTCATCCAGCTCAGGGTTCTTCGACGCCGGATGGATCGGCTAGTCATTCTGGTGTGAGGGGTTCCCTTCAGTCCCTTTCTCCAGCTTCAGGCGGTTGCTTTTGAGTGCGTAGAGTTTGGTCATATTAAGAGGTATTGTCCTAGACTTCGTGGTGGTAGGTCTCAGCAGAGGGATCAGCCCTTCTCTTCTTCTCCATATATTTCATCACAACCCCAATCTAGTAGGGGAGGGGGTTAGTCATCTAGAGGCCTCCCCAGGAGGGATGAGCAGTCTAGCGGTGGTCAGGCTCGTTTCTATGTACTCCCACATAGCAGAGATGTCATTGCTTCATATGCGGTGATCACAGGTATCAGTTTGCCACATGGATGCTTCTATTTTGTTTGACCTCGGGTCTACATATTTTGATGTGTATGCTTACTTTGCCCATCATTAGGGGACTACCCGAGGGTGTCTCGCATTTTCTGTGCATGTATCTACCCCGGTGGGTGATACTATTATCGTGGACCATGTGTATCAGTCTTGTCTTGTTACTATTGAGGTTCTGGAGACCCGAGCTGACTTACTGCTTTTGAGCATGGTAGATTTTGATGTTATTCTGGAAACGGATTGGCTATCCCCATGCCATGCTATCTTAGACTTTCACGCCAAGACAGTCACGTTGGCTATGCCGGGTATTCCGAGAGTTGTGTGGCGTGGTTCGACTGATTATGTACCCAGCCGTGTAATCTCTTTCCTAAAGGCCCAGCGGATTGTTGGGAAAGGATGTTTAGCATATCTAGCATTTGTGAGAGATGTTGGAGCTGAGACTCCTAGTCTGGACTCGGTTCCCGTGGTGAGGGAGTTTCCTGATGTACTTCCAGCAGACCTACCGGGCATGCCGTCGGACAGGGATATTGACTTCGATATAGATTTGGTGCCGGGCACTCAGCCCATTTCTATTCCTCCCAATTGTATGTCACCAGTAGAGTTAAAGGAGTTGAAAGAGCAGCTGCAGGAAATCCTAGATAAGGAGTTCATCCGTCTGAGTGTGTCTCTCATACCGTCGACGATAAATGATATGGGTGGCTCGGGCTGCACGCTGCAGCTAGTACTGGATTGTGCCATCATATGCATGCATCGCATCCCTGCATTTGCGTCATATATATATATATATATATATATATATATATATATATATATATATATATATATATATATATATATATAGTTGTTCACTTGTTCAGTTGCAGATACTGTTATACACTGTTTTAGCTTACTTTGTGTAATTATTAGGTTTTCTGCTTTCGGAGCTTTATTTACTATTATTACTCACTGGGTTAGAGTACTCACATTACTCTCTTCACCTCGTGTGCAGATCCAAGGCAGCCTCATGCAGAGTTGATCCTGCGGTGGTCACCTTTCAGCAATTCGGGGTGTCGAGGTAGCTGCACGGCGTTCGCAACCATTGACTCTCCT
The DNA here is from genome assembly GCA_034376525.1 of Nicotiana benthamiana. Classification (NCBI taxonomy): domain Eukaryota; kingdom Viridiplantae; phylum Streptophyta; class Magnoliopsida; order Solanales; family Solanaceae; genus Nicotiana; species Nicotiana benthamiana. The sequence goes on along the minus strand of CM067323.1, from coordinate 71,362,780 downwards.
TTCCCTATCTTTATTTCCTGCTTTTTTCCTTTGTACTTTCAGTACAAACAGACTTGTATCGGATTGGGTTTTACATTTTTATAGGCTCTGACTTGTGACACCTATTCTTAGGTGGTTTATTGTTGGTTTCAATATATTCCGCTCTGTTTTGGGTCTTAAATCCCTTTCGTTTCTGAGTTTATCATTTCTTTATTGTCTTTCATCTAGGATTATTGATATTAAGGTCGGGCTTGCCTAGCCTTACGGCCGGGCGCCAGCACGACCGGGTTTAGGTCGTGACATATACTTTGTTATTGTCTGGTTAGTATATAGTTTGATCGACTAACTTAAGAATGCACAATGCGTAGATATTTAATTAAAGAAAAGTTGAATTCGACAATGGTCTTCAAGGAACTTCAACTTCTATCACTAATACTTTCAAAGTTGTCATGCCTTTGGTGACGCGAATTCATTAGAGTTGGAGTATTATAAATACTTTTGAAATTTAGCAAGCTACCTAATTTAGATTCTTCAACTACTTTGTTTATTAAATGTTGTATTATCTTTTTCTTATTTTCTTTTAATTAAGAAAGCATGTAAATGCCAGTTATTTCGAAAATAGTGAATCAAGAAAAAGAATAAGTAACTTAAATAATAATTTGGGAGATTCTGGGTCACCTGGCGGATTGAGGGATAATTTTTAAAAGTTTGTTGATGGTAAAAGTAAATTTGACCTGATAGTATAACAAAAGGTCAAATTTGATTGAATAATATAACGGAAGTTAGATATAGACAATATTAAAAGTACAGGGGAAATTTAAACCTTTTCCCATATTATTATTATTATTATTAATATTATTATTATTATTTGGATCATTCATAGCTGTTTGGATGGATTTCAATATTCCGTGAAGAAATGATCCTATTTACCCGTCTACCACCTTTCGAAGTACAATTTGCTGATAACAAGTATGAATTGCTCTCAAAATATAAGACTAAATGATAAAATTGCATACAAATACAATATTTCATATAGTTGAGGGGTACTTTCGACCATTTTCCTGTTGCAAATCCAAAAGGGATATTAGTGTTGGTCTATAAGATTTTCCTCATAAAAAAAAAATAGGAACCTTGTTCAATGTTTTCTTCTCTTTGAATTAAATTTGTGGAGCAAAAAGACAAACTCTATGAATGTATTTTCTCTCCTTTTTGTACGATCCGTACTACATATATTTCTCTCATTTTGTACTATCCAAACACGAAACAGAAAACTTTCAAAAAGATGCTCAACAAAAAAATCTTATTCCTGATATGATGTAATTGATGGTATTGCAACTTCAACTTATTTAAATTGCAATTGTTATTCAAACTAGTATGTAACTTAAGTACTTTCTTGGAGCCCGTTTGCCCATGAATTTAATTTTCTTGTTTCGAAATCAGTGTTTAGCAAAAAGAATTCAATTTTTATTTAAAAATAAACTTTCAAAAATTTAAAAAACTCGAAATAGCTATTTTCAAAATTTTCACTCAAACCATTCACAAAAATTTAAAAATAACCTAAGATTATTTTTATGTCTATACACAATTATAATTTTTAAATACCATTATCATTTTAATTTTTTTTTTAAAAAAAATTTACAATTCTTATGCCCAAATGGCCACTTTTTTTTGGTTTCTCATTCGGTGTTCGGTATCCGCATTGGAGCCCGACTATATCCGAATTTGCGCCGGGTAAGGCCCCATTCGAAAGGTAGTGCTCCCTACCAAAAAATTTTCGATATTCAAAGTTCAAATAGACCTTTAATTAAGGGAAAAATAGCTTCATCCATTGCACCACAATACTTAGATGATATGCCCACTTAGTTTCCTCTTCTTTCTTTTCTATTGAAGAATAAAGAAAGCCAAAAATTGACTCCTTAATTGAACATTCGAGGACCTTCTGTGCAATTCGAGAAATGCAACTATTGGAGGACAGTGTAGTAGATCAGCTTTGACTAATAAACTTGGTGGTTGCCCGTCCACTAAAGCAGCCTAACAGTATATTTGACTAAACTTCTAAAATTAATTTATTTTTGATTTTTTTTAAAAGTATTTTAATTAGAAATAATTTTAATTAATTAATTTAAAAAATACTTTAAAATAATGATTAATATTTGACCAAACTTTTAATATATTTTTTTCAAAAATACTTTTAAAAAAATATTTTTGGGATGAATCTATTTTTTTTGCTTTTCAAATATTGCTTATTCTTTTTAGTTTCGCACCCGGTGTTCAGCATCCGTATTGGAGCCTGATTATATCAGAATTCGTGTCATGTGGGGTCCCTTTTGGAGGAAGCGCTCCCTACCAAAGATTTTTCTATACCTATGACTCGAACTCAAGACTTCAGATAAAGGAAAGAGCATTTTCATCCATTATACCATATTTTTTGGTGGTTCAAATATTATTTTTGTTTCTACTTAAAAGTACTTTTTTCTTCTAAAATATGACAAATACTTTTAACTTCAAAAAAGAAAAAAAGTGTATTTTTGACAAAAATAATAAATACTTCTAACCGAGAAAAACTTTGACCAAACACGAGTCTTGCAAAGTGGTTATGTATAGGCCTCATGATGTTTCTGCTTCTTTATTACTCGTATTGACTTATGGATAAGTAATAGTACGGTATTTAATTAGAATTGCACTCACCAATCGGCTTTCAACTGCCTAATGTTTCCAGTCAAGTGCGTCCAGAATTAGGTGTGCGAAACAGGTTCAGTATCACATGAGATGGTTTTTCTGAGATGGTTTGGGCTCAATTGTGCTTGGACACGACTCTGATTTTGCAGATGTATTATCGCCGGTTGTTGAGCCTGCAATATTTTAAAGATTAACCGAATGCTGACCATGTCACCTTCACTAGGGGTGGATGTAGAGCAAGGGTATGCGTTCCCGTAAATTCAATAATTTTTGCATAGATTTTATATTTATAATGAAAAATTCACTAAAAGTATAAGAATATTTAGTTTGAAACCCAATTAGTTAATTTAGTCTTCATGTAAATTAATTTAAAATTATTATAAAAATCATAAATTTAAAATTCCTAATGCCTTCGCCCGGGCGCTCCTCGAACTGCTGGCCGGGCTCCTCCACGAATACTTGTTCTCGGGATCACACGATTCTTCGTACATGAACCCATGAATTTCACTAGTATTATTTAGTCCCGTCTGTATTCTAGACTAGAACTCTCTAGGCCAGCGAGGCGGCATTGTAACCACTAACCACAACATTTAATTATCACGTTATCTTAATTATTGCATTTGTGCGAAGAAGACGTTTCATTTAGTGTTTGAACATGATTTAGTTGGAGTTGGTAACTGTTAGTTGAAATTAAAGTTATTGTATTTGAACATAAATTTTTTAAATTTTTATTTTTAATTTGAAGTATGAAGTTAAATAATGATTCATATTGTAAAACAAACAGTTACTATAAATTTCCAAAATCTATTCATTTACCAGCGTGAATATTTTAAAATTATTCTTTGTTATATTTTTTCATTAATACCCTTAGCAAATCATTTCATATTTTGTGTTTAGCCTAGCGTGTATTGGAATTGTTCACAATGCAAAATTAAAAAAAAAACCTTTTTGTTATGAAATAATATAAGAACAAGAACAATAATACAAGAACAAGAACAATAGAGAGAAAAGTAGAGATAGGAATATTCTTATTGATACTTTGGGATGGTTTACAATGGAATAGAACCCCTTTATTTATAGGGAGAGAAAAGACTTAGCCTCAAAGTAAAACTCTTCTATAAGATAGACATTCACTCTAATTAGAGTTCTATTTATAACACTCCCCCTTGAATGTCTATTCAATAATGTGCCTCGTTAAAATCTTAACTAAAACAAAACCCAATGGGAAAAAATTAAAGAAAAGGAAAAAGAGCACACATGTTTAAATATGCGCTTATTGGTTGCCTCGTTAAAAACCTTGCAAGGAAAACCTAGTGGGACAAAACCTTGTAAGGGAAAAAGAGTGCAACGCGCATTAACTCCCCCTGAAAAGAGCATCAATTCACATCCTTGAGCATTTGCATTCCAATCTTGTGCACCATCTTCAAAACGATCTTTTGTAGAGATTTGATAAATAAATCAGCCATATTGATTTGAATAACTATTCCGCACCTTGAAATTATCATGCTTGATAGATATGAACATCTTCATATAATGTCGTGGAACGACTCTTCAATATCTCCATAGAGGTATTCTCGATGCCATCATGCTTATAGTTATAGCAAGATACATATGTACACAAATTGCACTTAGGATGTGGTACTTCAGGACCAAGAATTGTATATGCTTCAAGCAACTTCAATCATTGACTTTATTCTTTCAAGTATTTGAACTACATGTCCAAAACTACATGCCTTTCATATGGAATCAATTCTGCTTGAATTGTATCTCTTCCATTTAGCCAATATTTTTGTTTGTATTCGACAAACATAAGATCCTCATCGATATTTAGCGCTATCATAGATGTCGTCGACGAACATTTTATATCGGTTCCAGTAAATTTTCATAAAGACATAACATGGAGATCTCTTTATTCATATATTCAGGTACCTGAATCTCTCATGAGATTTTATGAAGTGTTATGTCATGTGATCTTCTAGATCACTTGCCTCCCCATTATGATCACTTTGATCATTTGCTCATCTTCTTTATTAAGAAGTTATTTTGAAACCGATTTGTCTATACGCTTTAAGCGTATCAAAGACTTTGTCCTTCTGGGACTTAATATGAGCATTTGCAGTGAGAATATAGTTACTTTCTTTGGGTCAGCAAATGCGTATAGCATGCTTTGCAATATGTTGCAATTGAATTATCCGTTTATGAACTTCAGGTTCATATTATGTATTCGAGGATCTATATATACAAATGATAATTCATCCCATGTAACCTTTTCTCAAGTGTTTATCATGTCTCCCCCTCATGTTAGAAAAGCTAACTTGTTTCCTCAACTTTGAGAGTACATCTTTGTGCATTATGGTGTTAATGAAAAATATACACCGCACATCAATAATAATAAGATGAAATTATTTGGTTCCTGACCCTGAACCACTTGTGAGGGGAGAATATAATATACTCTCGTATACAACGTATATCAAACTGATATATATAACTTTGTTCTCATAAGAAACAGTTTAGCTATTAAGTGGAGGCACTCAATAATTATCTTGCTAAACCAACTATGATATAAACCAACTTATCAAGATGAACTATCTTGAATAGAAAATCTGGAAATTATGCTCGAAGTTATATTACTGAGCAATTTACCTCGCAAGCACCGGCCAGGCTGCGGGTTAATAACAATCGCACATGTAACCATATCATAGATGCATCATATGTAGTATACATGGCAGGTGAATGGGCCCATATTCACCTTTGGTATTTCTAGAATTTATGGGATTCAACCCGAACTCTTTAGTTGGTCAATTAATTAATGAGAACAAGTAATACAAGAGAATTCGTAAAGAACTTTTTAGTTCTTTAATATTTACCCGTGTGAATTCTCTATTACTGCACATCATACTTAAAATGATATGGCTAACCCGAATGCCAACTGAATAAATTATCAATATTGATAAACTTCAAATTTACACCATGACATGTGCAATTATCAATAAGCTTCAAGTTTATTATGATATGGGTTTTTATATCAATAAACGTCCACTTTATTGTGGTATTCTTGTGTAGTACAAACTGGAGAATAAAGCGGGTAGTTTTTCACATTCAGATTATCCCGCTACAAGTTGTAGTAATAGAAGATATCAAATCTTTCCTTTATTTATAGTCTCAATATAATCAATCGCTTTCGCATATATTTTGGAAACTGAATAAGTTTCTTTGAGACTTACTACAACACAATACCTTAATTGTAATCAATTGTGTTTCTCCAACATAGTAATAATTGGCTCTTCTAGAGCTCTCAATTAATTTTGTACTACCACAAATTCATCAACATCCATGTGGTGAATATCTCTTTTAAAGAGAAAGTTATACCATTATGGTCATGTCAAAATTATATGCAAGATATGTTTCTTGCATTATTATTGTCCTTTGATAATCACATTGACAAATTATTTTGGCGTACAGTAGGTACGTGACCAATGACTATTCATGCCATAACAATGACATTATTTTCATATATCATCTCAAACCTCCTTCTAGGGGTGAGTGTGGTATATTCAATACCAATGCGTCTGGCATTCGATTTGCTATTCTTTGCAAATGGATAATATTTTGCACCTCTTTTTCACAAATAGAGGTATGTGGATCAAGATGAGATAATGATGCATTTTTCCACAAAATTTCCCGTTTGGTTTCACCAACTTCTCCCCCTAATTTTGGGAAAAGTGTCTCATCGAATTGACAGTCTGCAAATCGTGCAGTGAACAAATCCCCTGCCAATGTTTCGAGGTAGCGAATAATGGAGGGCGATTCAAACTCAACATATATTCCTAACCTTCTTTGCAGACCCATTTTGGTGCAATATGGCGGTGCTACAGGCACATCTACTGCACATCCAAAAATTCTTAAATGGGATATATTAGGTTCATGACCCAAAACTAATTGCAAAAGGGAATATTTGTGATAATTCGTCAGTCAGAGACGAACTAGCATTGCTGCATGCAAAATGGCATGACCCCAAACCGAAGTGGGCAGCCTCGTTTTCATGAGTAAATGAGGTATTCAAGATTATACTCATGTATTGTCTCAATCTGATATCCATTTTGAATGATATCTTTAAAACTCAACAAGTTCCTTTTAGACTTGGAGGAGAACATTGCATTCTCTAAAATGTTGTTCCTTTAGGCAGAGTTATAGTTGCTCTTCCGGAGCCTTTAATCAATTTACTACTACCAGAAATTGTAGTAACATCTGCCTTACACATACTTAAATGAGAGTAATATTTCTTTTCTTTGAATATCGTATGTGTAGTACATGAATCAATTAATCAAAAGGAGATATACGAACATAAGAATAAACAAATTTAATCCGTTGCTTCATAATTAAACAATATTTTCAAAATCTGCTGAGGTTATTCGACTAACTTAGTGGATAGTCGACTATCTTGGGAAGCAGTCATTAGGTTATTCGAATAACTAAACCTGATATTCGACTAACTAGCCTTGCGGAAAAATCCAGTTTTAATGCGAAATATTGGTTAATCGAATAACTAATTAGTTATTCGACTAACTTAGTAAACAGTCATCAGGTTAGTCGACTAACTAAACTGGTTAGTCGACTAACTTAGCTTGCGAAAAATCCAGTTTTTAATACGAAATATTAGATAATCGACTAACTGTTAGGTTAGTCGATTAACTCTACTGGAAAATAAAAATATCTTTGAAATTTAAGCATATTGAAACATTCTAAAGAACTAATACTAACATTATATCATAAGCTAACTAATACGAGCTGATACTAATGACTATTAGCTTATTCACTAACTAATACAAATAAGTAAAATAAAATCAAACAATTCCATCTTCCTTCATCACAGATCCATCGCCAATTAAGTGGTCTATTTTCCCCTCAGGGTGCTCAAAGAAGTCTGCCACATCCAAGTGGGTGATGTCAAAATTGTCGTCAAAGACAGAATTGGTTTCAGGGCATTTACCTTTTAGAGATGCTTGATAAAGCTCAACCAAATGTCTTGGTACACGGCAAATTTTCGCCCAGTGCCCTTTTCCACCGCAACGATAATATATAGTTTATGAACTATTTGCTTTTGGATTCTCATCGCATCGTGCTTGTGGCAGAGTGACCAACTTCAGGTTGTCATATCTCTCCTTTAAGCCATTCCACAAGATAGGTGGATCTTTGACTGTGATATATTCAATTTTCAAACCTTCATCAAGGTGATGGCGCAAGAAAATCAAGGCCTTAGCACAGTTTTAAACCTTCATCAAGGTGATGGCGCAAGAAAATCAAGGCCTTAGCACAGTTTCAAACCTTCATCAAGGTGATGGCGCAAGAAAATCAAGGCCTTAGCATAGTCTTGGGTGGATGCATTATTTCTGTCTTTAATGGCGTCTCCAAGACCCATTGCATCCAAATGGATTTCAGCATCCAACACCCATGTCATATAGTTCTTGCCCGGAATTTCAAGGGCAACGAACTTTCTTTTCATAATGTCAGACATAAAACAAAATTACATCAAGAGCGTGTCCATACTTACGGGCTTTATTACAATTATCACATTCACTTCAGGGAATGGGTCATAATCATCTGTATGTGCTATATACAATCTCATGTCAAATATTATTTTCATAAAGTGAAAGATTATTTTGAGAATCTTTATTATTCTCATTATCACAATGATGACGATTATAATTCCGTCTATTGCCACGTCCACATCCATTGATGCCTTCATGGTAATAATTTTGTCTTCTTTCAGACTTATCACATACTGCTACCACATTCTCTAAAGGGAATGGAGCAAATTCAATTGGACGGATTTTTTAATTCTTTGCCCACAATCATACATGAATTTGATCATGGCAAGGCATAGAAATTTTACCGCTCCATGTGAGTGTAATTTCTTACAAACTCCATTAGAGTTATAATCAAACTTAGTTGTCTTTGTTTGTATATGAAATCAAATCGTAGAATTTCAAGAATTTGAAAGAGAAAAGTAAAATACTTACCTTAAATCCTGAATTTTAATCAGATTAAGGAAGAAATTGTTTGCGTAAACAGATTGGAAAAGATGCAATAATCCGGCATGGACCATTGGCGGATTGTCCGTCCCATCCATGCACAAGCCAGAAAGTAGTTCATCGGGAAGCGGCAACAAATTCCGGCAACTTTGGTCGACTCCGGCGGCCAACTTGATGCCGGAGAACGCGACATATTTTTCCATATAGAAATTCTCATATGGAGCAGTAGCAATCGTTATTACACTCTTTTGCTTGAAAATTCACCTTCAAAAAGAAAACAAAAGTAAACAACGAGAAAAAAAAAACAATTGAAGAATTTCAGAAACCAAAATATCACAAATCTCGTTTCACTCGAATAGAAAAACCCAATTGACGGAACACGAATTAGAGTGGGTGAATCTGATTGCAACTCGAGATTCTGAGAGCGATAATTGCTGAATATTAAATTCAATTGGTTAGAGACTCGTGCTGATAACGTGTTATGAAATAATATAAGAACAAGAACAATAATACAAGAACAAGAACAATAGAGAGAAAAGTAGAGAGAGGAGTATTCTTATTGATACTTTGGGATGGTTTACAATGAAATAGAACCCCTTTATTTATAGGGAGAGAAAAGACTTAGCCTCAAAGTAAAACTCTTCTATAAGATAGACATTCACTCTAATTATAGTTCTATTTATAACACTTTTAAAATTCCATTGTCTATATTAGAGCCAAATGTCTTCATGCATGTAAGACGAGAAACACTTGTCCATATTGAAGCCAAGTGTCTTCATGCATGGAAGACAAGTTACACTTGTCAATATTAGAGCAAGTGTCAAAAGTCTCTCGACACTTGTCGTACATGCAACTTCCTTAAATTCCTATAAATAGGCTATGAATTAGCCATCATAATCACTCTATCTTAACCAAGAATCCATCTTGCTAATCATTAATATTCTTCCTACAACATTCTTTAATTTCTATAATAATTACAGAAAATACCTTCATCTTCTCTTCTTTCTGGGAGACTATTTGTGCAAGTTCTGAATTTCCAGCTACGAGTGCACGTGTTTGGAGGTGCTGTGGAACCTTGGGGAGCGACCGACCTTAACGATTTGCACCTAGTCGGGCCGAAATCGCTTTCAAGGTCGTGGCTTTCCACGACACAGTATTTTGATAAATTGTTCTTCTTTCCTTCTTGTTTCTTAGTCAATATTATCTACTCATTTTTCTTACAATTTGAAAGCGATTTACGTATAATATTGACTAATGGCTACCACTTTGAACAAAACACTTCCTGATCTCTCAAAGCTTGAGCTGTTAGATGGAAATAATTATAAGCGTTGGTCCCAGAAACTTTTAATTTTCTTTGAACAATTAGAAGTTTATTATGTTTTGTTTAATGATCCTCCTGCTGATATTGTTGCTAATAGTTCTAATGTTGCTAATACTATTATTGCTGATGAAGATGATAAAGAAAATTTTGAAAAGGATAATAAAACAGTAAGAGGGCATCTGCTTAACCATATGACTAACCCTCTCTTTAATTTGTTTATAAATTATAAATCTGTTAAAGTCATATGGGACAGTTTGGAGAAGAAATATGGTGTTGATGATGCAGGAAAAAAGAAGTATGTCGTTGGAAAATAGATCAAGTTTCAAATGGTTGATATAATAAGCCAATCGTGGAACAGGTTCACGAGTATGAGAACTTAACTGCTGATGTTTTAAACGAAGGCGTGGAGATGTGTGAGATTCTTCAGGCTAATGTTTTGCTTGAAAAGTTTCCACCTTCCTGGAGTGATTATAGGAATCAACTAAAACACAAGAAGAAAAACTTAACTCTTCAAGAACTAATCAGTCACATGAGGACTGAGGAAGCAAACCGTCTCAAAGATGAGTAGTCTGAACGACTTAAGGATAAGATGAAATCTCTCTCTCTCTCTCTCTTAATTCTTCTAAACCTAACCTTGTGGAATCTTCTAGTAATTTTGTAAAAGATAGGTTTAAAGGAAAACAGAAGAAAGGCCAGAAGAAAGGATATGTGAAGAAGCAGAATTACTTCAATAAGCCAGAGGGTCATATTCAAAAGTCGAAAGGACCTTGATATGCCTGCGGCAAAATTGGTCACAAGGCTTTTCAGTGCAACTAGAGACAAGGACAAAGCTCGAAGAATGGAGGAAAAACTCCAGTCCAAGCCCAACCTTACTGAGTGTGGTGATATCATTGTTGTTGTAGTTGTTGAGGCAAACATGGTGGCTAACAAGACTGACTGGACACTGGACACAGGCGCTTCAAGGCATCTTTGCGCCAACAAAGAGCTGTTTCAAGACTTTGAGGAATCTGCTGATGGCGAGTGTGTTCTACATGGGTAACTCCACTACAGTTGAAGTTATGGGTAAATGAAAATTCTCCTTAAATTAACTTCTGAAAAAACCTTAGCCTTGAACAATGTTCTGTATGTACCTTCCCTTCGTAGAAACTTAGTTTCTGGTGCGCTTCTCAACAAAGCAAGTCATAAACTTGTTTTTGAATCTGATAAAGTTATTATTTCTCGTGGGGAAGACTTTGTTGGAAAAGGTTACCTTAATGGGGGTTTATTTATACTAAACATCGCTCAAGAGCTTACTAATAATGCTAGTACTTTCAAATCTGCTTATATTGCGGAGTCTATTGATTTGTGGCATGGTAGACTAGGGCATGTTAATATTGCTTCTATTAAAAGACTTAGAAAAATGGAATTAATTCATGTAGTTAATATTGATAATTTTTCTAAGTGTCCTGTTTGTGTAGAAGCAAACATACCAAAAAATCTTTTAAGAATATAACTAGTAGAAAAACAGAATTGCTTGAACTAGTACATTCATACTTAGCAAATTTCAAAAATACTATTAGTAAAGGTGGAAATAAATACTACATCACCTTTGAAGATTACTTTTCTAGATACACTAAGGTATATCTTCTTAAGTCAAAAGATGAAGCTGAAAGCATGTTTTTAAAATACAAGGCAGAAGTAGAGAATCAATTAGACAGAAAAATCAACAGACTTAGGTCTGACTGGGGTGGTGAATACAGTACTAATACTCTAGAATCTTTTTGTGAGAAAAATGGTATTATACATGAGGTTAGTGCTCCCTATACTCCCCAACAAAATGGTGTAGCCGAACGAAAAAATCGAACCCTTAAGATATGATGAATTCTATGCTTTTAAGTTCGGGTTTATCTGATGATATGTGGGGGGCAAGCTATTTTATCTGCATCTTATGTTCTTAATAAAGTCCCTCATAAGAAGTTAGATAAAACCCCGTATGAGTTATGGAAAGGGTTTGCCCCTAACTAAAAAATTTTGAAAGTGTGGGGGTGTTTGGCTAAGGTTGGTCTACCTGATTTTAAACAAGTAACTGTTGAACCTAAGACTTTTAATGTTATTTTCATTGGTTATGCTCAAAATAGTGTTGCATATTGTGAATCTAGAGATGCACAATTTTTTTGAGCATATTTTCCATTGAAAAAGAATGTGCCTAGTGATGTGACTAATAATGCTTCTATACATATGCATGTTAATTCTCATATTGTGCCTTCTTCTAGTGTTACTGCTAATGAGCATGAAAACAACCTTAGAAGAAGCAAGAGGCATAGAATTGAAGCTAGCTTTGGTCCAGACTTTATTACTACTTTCTTGACTGAAAATATTGATCTTGATATTTTGAGTGATGAATTAGTGTCAATCTATTTAATAGAAGAAGACCCTAAGACATACAATGAAGCAATGAGGTCAATAGATGCTAATTTTTTGGAAGAGGCCATTAAAAGTGAATTAGCTCTATATTTTCTAATCACATCTGGGACTTAACTGATTTGCCTAAAGACTGTAAATCCATAAGTAGCAAGTGGATATTTAAGAAGAAATTGAGACCTGGCGGTACAATTGATAAATATAAGGCTAGACTTGTTATTAGGGTTTTAATCAAAAGAAAGATATTGATTACCTTGGCACTTATTCTCCTGTGACTAAGATAACGACTATTAGAACTCTTGTTGTTATAGCCACTATTCATAATTTGGTAATACATCAAATGGATGTTAAAACAGTTTTCCTAAATGGTGATCTAGTGGAAGAGATTTACATGTCTCAACCTGAGGGATTTATGATCCAAGGACAAGAGAATAAAGTATGAAAATTGAGAAAGTCTTTTTATGGTCTAAAGCGGGCACCTAAACAATGGTATGAAAAATTTAATAGCACATTAGTGGATAATAATTTTGTTGTTAATGCATCCGAAACTTGTGTTTACTCCAAGATGATGGGATCAGATTGTGTTATTATATGTTTGTATGTGGATGACATGTTAATATTTGGCCCTAATGTGAATGTTATTAATGAGACTAAGAGTTTTTTATCTTCTAAATTTGAAATGAAAGATCTTGGAGAAGCAGATGTGATTTTAAGGGTTAAAATTAAAAGAACTTCTAATGATTTTTCATTGTTTCAGTCTCATTATATTGAGAAAATGTTGAAAAGGTTTAATTGTTTTGATGTAGCACCGGTGAGAACTCCTTATGATCCTAGCATACACTTGAAAAAGAATAAGGAATCTAGTATTTCTCAAACTGAGTATGATAAAATAATTAGTAGTGTAATGTTTCTCATTAATTATGCACGACCTGATATTGCTTTTGCTGTTAGTAGATTAAGTAGATATACTCATAACCCTAGTAGTGAACACTGGAATGCTCTTCATCGTTTGAAAAGATATTTGAGAGGTACTATGGATTAGTTTTTGCATTTTAATAAATTTCCTACTGTTTTAGAATGATTTTGTGATGCAAACTGGGTTACTGACAATGATGAAGTTAGTTCTACTAGTGGCTATGTGTTCACTTTGGGTGCATGTGCTATTTCATGGAAGTCTTCAAAACAGACATGTATAGCACGATCTACTATGGATTCTGAATTCATTGCTCTTGGGTTGCCAAAACAAGAAGCCGAGTGGCTAAGAAACTTGTTGGCAGACGTGCCTTTTTGGGGAAGACAAGCTTCACCAGTTTCTCTACATTGTGACTCACACGCAACAATTGGAATTGCCAAAAATAGTGTGTACAATGGAAAAAGAAGACATATCCTCATTAGGTATGGTGAGGTAAAACAGTTGTTGAAATATGGTGTTATTTCCTTTGAATATGTAAGATCCGAAAGAAATTTGGCGGATCCTTTAACCAAGGGTTTGGCAAGGAGAGTTATCCTTGAAACGTCAAGGGGGATGGGGCTAAAGCCCATGGATTGAGGAAGTATGGTGGATACCCGTTTGTAGTCAAACGAAGCCATATGATACCTCAATACGCACTACATTTCCTATCCATATGGCGTGTGGTAGTGCTTTATAAGGTTGAGCTCATTTTGCTCTTAATGATTCCATAGCCTTAAGGTACTCTATGTGTAGATAGACTTGATGGAATCACCTACGTGAGTGTACAGGTGGGGTAGCCTTTTATGAAAGACTTGGGATGTCATTCTAGAGTACTCATGAGACTCAAGGTATGTGCATGACCATAAAGCACTTTGTTAGTATCGCAAAATTTCAATAAAATTAAGGATATAGTATGTGTTGTGGGGGTCTCGGCTAATGTCCATTCAGTTCAAGAGCACTTTACTTTGTGGATGTTAGTTGTTGCCTCATTTCACTACGTGTCAATTCAAATCGAAAGATATTGATACTAAAGTACTTGTTCCTTTTGTTCCCAGAATTGTTCTATTTTTGTCTTTGCATTAGTGGGGGGGGGGGGGGGGTTGTTGGAATTATTCATAATGCAAAATCAAAAAAAAATCCTTTTGAAATTCCATTGTCCATATTGAAGCCAAATGTCTTCATGCATGGAAGACAAGAAACACTTGTCCATATTGAAGCCAAGTGTCTTCATGCATGGAAGACAAGTTACACTTATCAATATTAGAGCAAAAGTCTCTCGACACTTGTCGTACATGTAACTTCCTTAAATTCCTATGAATAGGCTATGAATTAGCCATCATAATCACTCAATCGTAACCAAGAATCCATCTTGCTAATCATTAATATTCTTCCTACAATATTCTTTAATTTTTGTAATAATTACAGAAAATACCTTCATCTTCTCTTCTTTCTGGGCAACAGTTTGTGCAAGTTCTAAACTTCCAGCAACGAGTGCACGTGTTTGGAGGTGTTGTGAAACCTTGGGAAACGACTGACCTTAACGATTTGCACCTAATCGGGCTGTAATCGCTTTCAAGGTTGTGGCTTGCTACGACACAATATTTTAATAAATTGTTCTTCTTTTCTTCTTGTTTCATAGTAAATATTACGTTCTCATTTTTCTTACAGCGTAAACTAAAGAATTTCGAATTCAATTAGAATCTTGACACGATAAATTTCACACGTCAGAATAATTTAGAATTTTGTCCAAATTTCTGCATTTACTTTTGATTGTATTTTAAAATAACCCTATATTATATTTCGATTCCTTTTAAACCTTCTCGGCAAGATTTTAACATTATTTGGTTGGGAAGAATTTTATAATATCCCCTCTATATATTTAGATTATACTTCTTTAATTTTATATGAACTTCTTGTATACGCAATAATTCTAGTAAATAAAATGCTTTATACTTACATCCAACTAAAGATAAAAAGTGTTTAAAATTTCAATCGGTTTCACCCAACAAGTTAACCAACTTTCTCATATAATTTTATGGATGATCATTTAATTTTGATATTATTGCGTTGATATTACTATATTTTCATTTATAATAAAATTTTAATTTTACTTAAGTATCATTAAATCATTAAACTATTTTTTTTTGTAATCATAAGATTAGTCTAACTTGGCCTAATTATCCTAAAATAGTTGATTTTGTTTCTTTTTTAGTCACATTTTAAATTACTAAAAATAAATCAAATAAAAAAGAACAATATGGTTATTGCAGACCAGAATACGCACAATTCTCAGTTCTTTTGTACGACAATTTACCAATGAATTAGATGTTGAGAGTACATAAACAATATAGATCACAATGTATGGGTCAGAATATGACCCCGAGATAATGAATGAAATTGATTATATCTTAAGCTAATTCTTAATTAATAAGTGGTATGACCACTTATTAATCACGATACCCGAATAGTCATCCGGCTCGATCAACAAGACTATGACCCATCCGCCATCATAAGGACGGAACCTCGACGTGGTCACAGCCACTTATCGCCAGCTCATAAAGTTTATAGCTATAAATACTAAGAAAAGTAACCCTAAAAGGGGGACTTCTTCTTCTTCATTATTACTCTCAAGAAAAGAGAGAACATCATCATGGAGGGGCTGACCAAATGAATTCTATCAATAAAAGCTCTCTACACATTTCCCCTAAATTAATGATACTTTCTTTTCATTTCTTTCATTTGGTCCCTTGACTTATTACGATCTGCTATGATTGACCCTCGATTTATTTTGATTTTTTTATGCTTGCAAAGTATATGATAACTTTGAGCTAAATAATTCGGCGTCGTCTGTAGGAATTTTATAACAGAATCGCATAGTTCTTCCCCGGACCAAAAGGAAAGAAACGCCAAAGAACAACCCAGCTCGAACAAGCTAAAGTGGTATGTCGGACCAAAGGAACTCGAAGATCTCAAACCGAGACTCAATTCCTCTACCACTCCTCTCTTGGATAGTGCAAGCAAGAAGAAGAAGAAGCCCCCCATCCCCCCCCCCCCCCATGAGGGAGGATCTCTGTAAGGCACCTCCTGCATCCTTGATACAGGACCCAACCAGAAATCGACCTAAAGGTATCTCAAACCGAGAGTCACCTCAAGCCAGCCTAGATGCCCCGGTTAGAAAGATAACGCGCGAGCTGCCAACGATCTCAAATCAAAACTGAGCTTCAACTCTCAAACACCAACATAACCAGATCCAGGCCATGCGCATTCGCCATCAAATTTATCAAGGGTCAACTACTGTTGAACTGGGACTCAAGCCATGTGCCTTCGCCATCAAATTTATCAAGGGTCAACTGCGGTTGAATTGTGACTCAAGCCATGTGCCTTCGCCATCAAATTTATCAAGGGTTAACTACGGTTGAACTGGGACTCAGGCCATGCGCCTTCGCCATCAAATTTATCAAGGTTCAACTACGGTTGAACTAGGACTCGGTCCAGGCGCCTTCGCCATACAATTTAGCTTGTTTCAACTACGGTTGAACTGGGACTCTGGCCATGTGCCTTCGCCATCAAATTTATCAAGGTTCAACTGTGGTTGAACTAGGACTCATGCCTTGCGCCTTCGCCATCAAATTTATCAAGGTTCAACTACAGTTGAACTAGGACTCAGACCATGCGCATTCGCAATAAAATTTATCAAGGTTCAACTACGGTTGAACTATGACTCAGGCCATGTGCCTTCGCCATAAAATTTATCAAGGTTCAATTACGGTTGAACTGAGACCCGGGCTACGCGCCCTCACCATCAAATTTATCAAAACTCAACTACGATTAAGCTGGGACTCAGGCCATGCGCCTTTGCCATAAAATTTATCAAGGTTCAACTACAGTTGAACTAGGACTCAGGAGATGCGCCTTCGCCATAAAATTTATCAAGGTTCAACTACGGTTAAACTGAGACTCAAGCTACGCGCCCTCGCTATCAAATTTATCAAAACTCAACTACGATTGAACCAGGACTCAGGCTATGCGCCTTCGCCATCAAAAATAAAAAGTTCAACTACAAGTTGAATCTAATCACTCAAGACAAACGCCTCTCTCATCAAACTCGACAAAACCTGGCCTATGGTAAATAGGGGCGCAGGTCCAGCACCCTCGCCATTCAAGTAAGTACTCCCAACTTGAACTACGATTGGGGGCCACATAGAGTTCGGCCCCGATCAAAGCACAAGGTCGCGCTTTCTACCATCACGGCCGGTAGTTCGATCGCGCCCGAACTGGGACTATGGCTAAGTGCCGCTATTGCCAAATAACGGCTAAAACTCGCCCACACCGAGTAGAGGAAGTAAGACCATTAATAACCAAAAGTTAACACGCCTACCAGAGTCGTACTCTAAGGCAAATCACCCCTCGAACACATGCAATAGAAAAATCAAAAGAAGTAGGGAAAACACAAAATAAGCATACGACCAGCAATGGAAAAAGTAAGCTTACCTATGCTTAAAAAGTCATGTGCAGGCAACGCCCGCCTACACTCGGCCAAGGCTCATCAGGACGAAGAAAAGAAAAAATAAAAATTTAAAAAATATCCAAAAAAATAAAAAATACATCAAAGCTTTTCACTCGGTGTTACCCACGCCACCATCAGCACCATCATCAGCCCCCGACGTTGCTGGGTCGAAACCACAGTCAATACAGGCTTCACGAGTCCTCTGACGGGCTGCCTCAAAAGCAGCTTCGGGCACGATGCCGGCCTCCCATAGGTTCTTATAAACATCTCGTTGGGCCTCGGCAAACGTCCACAGCTCACGAGCATGGTTGGAAGAGCCGGCCTGTTCCCTTAGGCACTGATTCTCTCCCTCCAAGGCCGTGATCCGATCCGCCATGGCTTGGGCATCCCGCTCATAGAAACCAATTCGATCCTCTAGCCCCGCCTTTCTAAAGGCTGCATCAACTCTCTATGACTCCAGCCCTCTCTCATGAACGCAGATCTCCACCTCCAGCACCGCAGCCCTCAACAAGGCACCTCTTTCTTGTAGCCTCAAAGCGGCGACATCATTCTCCAATGCAACCACATTCCCGCTCAAGGTCTCAGAGGCCTTCGCCGCCATATCCTGACTCTGGTTCTCCCTCTCAGCTGCAGCCCGCCTTTTGCCCTCTATCTCCTCGTCTTTTTGACGAAGTTGCTCCTCGAGGGCACGTATCCTATCAAGCGCCTTCTACATTTGAAGCTCTCGCCTCGCTATCTCCTCAACCAAGGCCCAGCTACGGGGTTGTTCCTCAGGCGCTCGCGTGTCTGGCGGCACCGATCCCGGTAGTGGTGGTACTTCTCCAACGTCCGCAAAAAGATTTCTCTACGGATGTTGGCTCGATGGATGCCCTCCACCTCCAATAGATAAGACTGCAAAGCAAAGACAATGATTAAACTAAAAAATAAAGCCAAGAAGAAAGTAGAAGAAGGTCATCATACGTACCCTCAGGCCCATCAGGCCACCTCGTTCATCAATCTGACGTTTATAACTTCCCTCAATGACGCATTTTCTGCCTCCAAGCACAACAACTCGAACAACGGCACCAAGTTGTTCCCTTGAAGTTAAAGTTCTGCTTCGTGGGAATCTCGACATAGCGAAGTCGCCCCTCCGCATGCACCGTCGAGTTGGTGAAGCCTTCATGGAACAAACGTACGTCCTCTGGGTCCAAGTCAGACTCGGACTCGTCTTCACCTTCTGTACCGCCCTTTCCGCCTTCTACCACAGCCGCCGAATGAGCGCTCAATTCTCCAATAAAAGCAGTCACTGAGGAACTATCAACTACCTTAACGACTGGAACAATCAATGGAGTCACCGAAGCGATAGTATCATCATGGCCTGAGCCAACCAGCGCAACCCCCAGTGTTTGTCCGTCCTCAAGGGAAGCACCACAGCCTCACTCCTCTCCGCATACGATAGGGGAGAATACAAATTGATCACCACGGTAGGGGCCAGCGTGAAGGAAACCCTCCACCTAACCAACGGCCTCTCCCCTTCCTCCTCCTCCTTATATGAGGGCGAATCCACACTAGGACAGACCACCCCGATGGTCCTTCGGTCTGAAGTATGGACTGTGTTGGGGAAGGTGCTGCTGAAGAGTCAACCCACGACGCCCTCAAGAATATATGCGGTATTTGTGCTGCAAACGAGCAGTTGCACCCGGCCGGCGGAAGGCTAGGTGAGTATCCCTGACACGGCGTGCCCTTCTTGATAACAAAAAATACACTCAGCAAATAATGTTGGAAATAAGAACGAAACAGAAGGAGAAGTCAAATCCTCACCCGTTGTGGGTCTACGGCCATTCCTCGCCTAGAAGGACGCCCACATGCGTATCCTCGATGTATGAGGAAGCGCGACCTCGACCCATTCACGTATACTAGGCAGCGGATCCAACAGCAGTATGTCGGCTACAAAATCAACACAAGTTAACGCTTTCAGGCACGAGACATAAGAAAGAGTAAAAACAAAAAATAAAAAAATTGACGAGAAAGCTTACGTGCATGGTTCCAAGACTCTGGGAACCCAGGTAGGGATGCCACTAAATGATTGTTTCTAATATAGAAGAAGTGCTCGAAAGGGCGAGGGTCTACAAAGTCGTCCAGTTCTGCGGCCAGGCCCCTCGACCCACGAGGGCTCGCTTGAATCATCGTGCTGCGGGTCCTCTGGGGGGCATAAAGGCTAAGTACATATTGCAGCCTGACCTCCCTACGGGACAACTCCGCGTACTTGATGAACATAGCAAGCATCTTATAGAGAGAGAGAGCGAGAGAGAGAGAGAGAGAGGGAGAAGGAGTACGTTCGCCAGGGCATACACCATAGTAGCAGCAAAAATCTACTACTAACATTGGAAGTGGGAACCTAAATCTCAAAATGCAGGGATAGGCGTAGAAGATGCAATATCCCCTACGGTCGGTATGGACCCTCTCCTCGCTTCTAGCTAGAAACAATATTGGAATATAGCCGTCAATACCCCATTGTTCCCGAAGTTGGGCCATTCCAACTTCCCCATTAGAGGGGCTTCATCCACTGGATCTTCTCCACCATCGGCAGTGAAACCAGTCGTCGAGCCCCACGGCAGAGTTAGAATCTTATCAACCGCCGGAACACCTTCGATGTCCACCGGCTAAGGCCGTCCACAGTATTAAGGCTATGTCCACCCCCAATATGTAAACGGCTAAGGCCTTTCACAGTATTAAGGCTATGACCATCCCTAATATGTAAACGGCTAAGGCCGTCTACAGTATTAAGGCTATTGCCATCCCCAATATGTAAACGGTTAAGGCCGTCCACATTATTAAGGCTATGGCCATCCCCAATATGTAAACGGCTAAGGCCATCCACATTATCAAGGCTATGGCCACCCCTAATATGTATACGGCTAAGGCCGTCAACAGTATTAAGGCTATGGACACCCCCCAATATGTAAACGGCTAAGGCCTTTCACAGTATTAAGGCTATGACCATCCCCAATATGTAAACGGCTAAGGTCGTCCATATTATTATGGCTATGGCCATCCCCAATATGTAAACGGCTAAGGCCATCCACATTATTAAGGCTACGGCCATCCCCAATATGTAAACGGCTAAGGCCGTCCACAGTATTAAGGCTATGACCACCCCCAATATGTAAACGGCTAAGGCCGTCCACAGTATTAAGGTTACGGCCACCCCCAATAATAGTATTAAGGCTATACCATCCACAATATGTAAACGGCTAAGGTCGACCACAGTATTACGACTACGACCGTCACCTAAGCGTAAGCAGCCAAAGCAATCCACACGAAATGGCTAACGCGATCGATTTCAACGGCATAACCTCCCACATATAAACGGCTACGGCCATTTAGCCTCAACTGAAACTACATTCGGTGAAGTCCGCTCGTCGAGCTCGGTCAAGGCACGACCTTAATAAGCGGAGGGACTAACTGTATGAGTGAGAATATGACCCCGAGATAATTAATAAAATTAAGTATATCGTAAGCTAATTCTTAGTTAATAAGTGGTATGACAACTTATTAATCATGATACCCGAATCATCATCCGCCTCGATCAACAAGGCTACGGCCCGTCCGCCATCATAAGGATGGAACCTCGACGTGGTCACAACCACTTATCGCCAGTTCATAAAGCTTATAGCAATAAATACTAAGAGAAGTAACCTTTTCTTCATCATTACTCTCAAGAAAAGAGAGAACATCATTGTAAGGCTTCGAACCCCTACATGGAGGGGAAGACCAAATGAATTCTATCAATAAAAGCTCTCTACATATTTCTCCTTAATTAATGATACTTGATTTTCATTTCTTTCATTTGTTCCCTTGACTTATTACAATATGCTATGATTGGCCCTCGATTTATTTTGATTGTTTTATGCTTGCAAAATATATAATAACTTTGAGCTAAACACACAACATTTAAAATCATGCAGTAACTTAATCAAATATTGATTGATAAGGACATACCCCGTTATAAAAGAGCTAGTCAATTTAAATTCGGAACTTATAGTAATGATCCATTATTGTGGACCATTCGATCTTTTTAGAGAAAATTTAGTAACGCAATATTGTTTAGAGCATAAAAACTATAGTTTGCTTATTTACCTGTTGTTGACGCGATTCCAGCGTATATGAATTTAAACTCGTACTCTGTCAAATTATAATATAGAAAGATGTCGATCCCACAGAGATTGGTTTATCCATTTTACAAATTTTTCTTGTTTTAATTACTATTTAAGAGAATCTGAAAAATTGAGTTGAGAGTTAACAAGCAAATAATGAACAAACAATCGTAGGGAAAGTATTTTTGATTTTAACAAATATGATAAAGATGTTGGGATCCCGATTTCACTTGATAATTCTATTAAAAAGCATATATTTATTTTTCAGTCTCTATTTCTCACACAATGCATAAATGACTCTCTCGGTTACATATATATATGATTACTTAAATTGAACAACTAACAGCACTCCTCTCGGTTATACAAATTAATTATCAAGATAGTAATATTAAATAGGAATTTTTACCTATGTATACCATATAGCAAACCTGATTACCAAAAATATTTATTATTTGGTATTTACCCGCCTAGACCATAGTTTGTCTACAAAAATTGTACCAAACCAAAAATAGGTGAATTCTACCCTAAAAAAACGCCAATTTTGTAGCAATCATATTTAATGGTGATTCTATCACCATTAATTTCGAGTTTTAAAACGGAAGAAAATCCTACAGCAGCGTGATTCTCTCATTCTGTACCGGAAATATATCCCTCATCTATAACCCGGCAACAATTCAAAAACACGAGAATCTCCAGGAATCAAATTGTAGAAATGCAAAATTATTGAATACAGTTCATCGTCGACATCAGTACAAAAATTATCGAATCTAAATCTGTTCTTCGTCTGTTTTTCTATCAACTACACGAAATTATGTCAAAAATCCCAATAATGCTGAAATCGAATGGTCATTGGGATAACTATGGCAGATTCTGAGATTTTGAAGTTGATGCCATTATGGTAGATGATAATGCAAGCTACGGAATTCTCCTTTCTACAATTGCGGAACAATTATCGATTGATACATCGGATAAAATTGTAGAAATAAAATACATTGTGAATGAGAATTGTCCTCCATTGGAGATTAGGAATGATATGGGGGTTCGTGTATATATGGAAACGAAAAAGGAGAATAAAAACTTAGGTTCGTATCCCTTATGTATTAGCATAAGAGATTTCAATATGGAATTGGCAATCACCAATGAAAGCATCAGTACAGGTATGTTTGATTCGACATTGCTGAGAGTTTTTGTGCTACCTAGTTATCTACACGACATTTCTCTACAATTAAACTACAATTATGATATAGTACTGGAAAGGACAAAGCGATGTTGCTTTCAAATTTACCTACATAGTTACTACATTTGTGAATTTGTTGTCTGCAGGTTCTTTAGGATCCCAAAGGTTACTAGAAATTCCATCCTCACCAGCTATAGAGGAATATCAAAGTGAAATAATAATTGAATCTACGCAAACATGTATTGAAGAAGAACAAGTGTATCAGGAGAAGAAAACAATAGCTGCTGCAATGAAAAATTATTCAGTTATGCACAAGTTTCAGTTCAAAGTGAAAAGATCAAGTCATAGAAGGTATGTAGTTATTTATGGATCATAGATTTGCAAAACTAGTGTATTATTGAAGATAGAATTGTTTTAGCATTTGTATTTACATTGTAGTCAATTTGTAGTTAATGGTAGTGTTAGATAAATATGTCTAAATATTGTATTTTTTTTTTGTAGCTACTGCTTATATGTGTAGCTGAAAGCTGCAAATGGCATTTGAAGGCAACGACAATTAATGATTCTGCAATGTTCAAGATAAGAAATTTCAGCCGACAACACACATGTTGCCCAATGGACGAAACATTCATACAGCGCAAATGTACTGCAACAGTAGTTGGTAGCATGGTCATTCCAAAGTATTGTGATCCTAAGACTGTTTACACGCCAAAGGACATACAAACTGACATGTTATCCGAACATGGACTGAACCTAAGCTACATGCAAGCATGGAGAGCAAAGGAAAAAGCATTACATTTTTTGAGAGGGAATCCGTGTGACTCCTACAACAGATTACCAAAATATTTTTATATTCTTGAGAAGAATTATCCCGATTCTGTTGTTAAATTGAAGAAGGTAGCAGATGATTGCTTCTTATACGCCTTTGTTGCTCTTTGTACATCAATAAATGGTTGGCAACATTGTAGGCCGGTAGTAGTGGTTGATGAGACATTCTTAAAATCAGCATATAGGGGTATTATGCTGACAGCAAGCACCATGGATGCAGCAGGTACATAATGCACTAATTTTGTAGTTATTTTGTAGACAGTCTATACAATGTAGGTAAATTGTAGTTGTACTGTAGTTAGTTTGTAGTTAGATAAATGAATGTAGTTAAATTTCCTACATTCTCAATATATATTTGTAGTTATTCGTTAATCTTATTTATGTCTAAAAAATGTAGGTTCTATTTTGCCCTTGGCATATGCTGTTGTTGATTCTGAAAACGACGCGTCTTGGAAGTGGTTCTTTGAGCAATTCAAGGAGGCATATGGTGAAAGACCTTTAATGTGTGTTGTCTCATATAGGCATGAGAGTATATCGAAGGCAACATCAGTTGTCTATCCCGGGCATTACACACTACTTTTGCATGTGGCATATATGGACAAATAAAAGGTCAAAATTCAAGAAGGCACATCTACAATTACATGTATTGTACTTTGCTACAGCACGGTCATACACTCTGGATGAATTCAATGAAAGGATGATGAAGTTTGAAGAGGTAGACCCGCGTGTATCGTCTTACCTACATGATATTGGCTATCATAGATGGTCAAGAGTACATGCAACGGTGAATAGAACTTTTACTATAACGTCAAACATTGCCGAGTCGTTGAATTCTGTAACAAAAGATGCAAGAGAGCTGCCAATATTTGATCTATTTGAGTATATGAGGACTATTCTAGAATGTTGGACAAAAGAAAAGTTATTGAAGGCAAAGGGTACTTTCACATTCCTTGGTCAAAAATTCAACAAAGAATTAGAATATAACAATACATTATCCCAGAAACTAAAGGTAATATATTCTTGTTTGGTGCAAGAGAAAAAACAAAAATAGTAGTAGCTGCAGTGTTTCCAGTTTGTAGTTAACATGTAGTCACATTGTGGGTAAATGTAGTTATCGTTTATATGTAGTTTATTTGTAGATGATTTGTAGTTAACTGATTGTTGCTAATCTAGTTAACTGATTGATGTACTATTATCTCAGTTTGGTCTTGAATTGTAGGTGAGGGCTTCAACGGATCATATACATACTGTGTTATATGGTGTGAAGCAGTACATTGTATGTCTAGAAAACAAGAAATGTAGCTGTGGACAATCCCAACTTGATGAACTTCTATGTGCCCATGCTTTGGCAGCATTAAGTCATAGGAATGAAATGCCTGATAACTATTGCTCTCCGTATTACACAAGGAAGAGCCTTCTTCTTACCTATGAAATACCAGTAAATCCTCTTCCTGATGAAGCCAAATGGGATGTTCCACAACATATTTTGGATGAGGTAGTCAAGCCACCGGCGGGAGATAAAAGGCAGCCAGGTAGACCTCACAAGGAAAGATATAAAACATTTGATGAAATAAAGTCAAAGAAGTACAAGGTGTCTTGTGGCAATTGTGGAGGTGAAGGGCATAACAAAAGAACTTTCAAGAATGCGCCGAAAAAGAAATGAATATCATGTAGCTAGAATAGTTATTCAAAATAAATGTTAGTGAGCTAAAATTATCGGAATTTATTGTGTACTTGTTCTACGTTTTGAAGATGATTAAGAAGTATAAACATAAATTTGTGTATCTGCACTATTTACATTTTTAGGTATGCCTTCAAGCATAAGTTCTTGTCATTTTTTATTGAATAGTTAAACTTTTGTAGAAGCTATATACAAAACGTCTGATGTTAATAAAGAAAACACTTAATGTAAACTGTTGCCAGATTGTAGTTAAAATGTAGTTTAATTGTGGTCTAAATGTAGTCCTGGGAATCACCTAATGGGACTTTGTAGTTAGAATGTAGTTTAATTGTAGATAAATTTATTTTTTCTGAAAATAACTGTTGATAAAGGATGGCTAAATTATTTATCTGAGACCTGTATTCATTTCATCTTTATGATGTGTAAAACCTGACAGTTATATAAAAATATTAAATGGCACCTGAAAGTATTATATAAAAGTAACTCGAAGATTAAAGTGAAATTATAAGACAAAGATGTTACTGCACAAATGCTATCAGATAACTCGAATACTCGAGTATAATGTAATCAAGAAAAAGTGTTGATTACAACCAAAATGACTTAATTCTTACATTGTTTTCCAATTCAACTACCAAATAGGAACAAAATCGTCTACTTCTTCTTTCGTTGAACTTTAGTCCTCTCATTCTTTGCCGGTGCACCCTTCCTCCTTGCAAGTCTTCCAGTAACCTCACTCTCACTGATTTAACCATCTCTTAGCTTCTTTGTGGCGTAGTCCCAAAGTAGATCTCCATAGCGTCTACGGTGTTGGTCAATATCAGTAAGATCTTCCTTTGGGATAGAAAATCACCAGTGCTAATATACTCCGCAAAGGCAGCCACAAATACACCACAATCCCTGCAGAAGATGAGAATTTTTCATTATAAACAAACGATTAAGAAAATAATTAAACATATAGAAAGGGAGATTAGTTTTTTACAGTGAGCCTTCCTTTTGTTGTGGAATCTCAGCAACCATCCATTGTATGTCGAGAGGGTATGTAACTGGTTTCTCTATGTATGACTTTGTAGTCTTGAAGTCAATGTCTTTGCGTTTACCATAGAAACCAGTGCATGACAAATAAAGAGGAATAATAATTGAAAATTTCTCGACCAATGTCTGAACTGTTTGATTACGTAAAGTTGCCGGTCCTTGATGTCAAAAACTAGCAACAACCAATGAAAGTTCTCCACAAGGTTAACAGGCATGAGCACATAGTCAACAAGATCCCATGCTACATTAGCAAGAATTCTGTAGCCCAGAATATATTCTCCAATATCATCCTCGGCTTTAATAACCGAATTCCTTTGATCCAGTGGAGAAGTAGTGAACTTCTCATAGATTCTTTCAATATTTGTCTTGAACAAGCAATCGGTTGTTGTAGACTTAATTTGGATGTTGGGGCTATATTTTCCCTTTTTTTCTCAGATAGTACATAATAACATCAATGTGCTGCCAAAGTAAAAGTGCAATATACAATAAGTTACAGTGTAGCCAATCACATCTACAAAATAGCTACATATTAACTACAATTAGAATTTATGAAACAAATCTAACAACTTGCTTCACTTTAACAACACCATAACTACAGATATATAACAGTTAGCCCAAGTGCCTCACAACATGTAATTTAATGGCATTTAGCATGAAAGATATAGAAAACAATTACTATATCAACAATTGACCAATCATAATTACATAAAAACTACACATTAACTGCATTTTTTACCCTGATTGCATAAAGTTCAAAAAAGCAAAATTTTACAGTTGAAGACTAAATATTGTAACATATATATTATGTGTACAATTTAACTACATTTAAACATCTTAGTTAAAGACAAAAATACAATTGCACCACACAGTTGAAGACAAAACAAATATTGTCAATGATTGTAGACATTATATACTTATTGTGCTATTGATTACTTGTCCGGGGTGAGCAAGGTCATAGAACCAGTCCTTCTTATCAATCTTCTCACAACCCAAATCCAACCAAGTATTGATTTGGTTATCCTTCTTTGAAAAGAAATCTTTCCTCCTGTAATAACAACAGAATGAATCAAATACAAAAAATTTACAAAAAGATTTACAATTTTAAAGTCTAAAAAGGGTGAACAAACAGTGTAAATTTAAGCATCATACCTCCTAGATACTTTTCAAGTGCGATGGTGTAACCAGGTTGTGAACCTATCTATCAATTCAGGATCTAGATCTTTACCTATGACACTTGTGAAGGGGTGCTTTAGGTAAAAATATTTGGGCCCAACAGATGTGCTGCCTTCAGTACTATACAGGTGAGTGAATGGTGATCGTGCATGTTTTCCTAGTATCTTTGTTCTTCCTAGATGAATGGGGGTTGATTCATCTTGTATGGGCTCGCCATACATGACCAACTGTGATAGGTTTTCTGGCAGCTCAAAATCATCCAATGTCACACCTTTGTTTTCAATGCCTTGAGGCACAACTTCAGTCTCCACTTTTTTATCAATGCATTCCTGGACAACTTCAGTCACTGTTACACCATGAACTGGTGACTGTGGAGTGTTATCTTCAACATCTGTTACATAAAAAATGACATACTTAACAGCATTATACCATTGTATAATCAACTATTTTCTATTAAAAAGTACATTATAAAACAATACCTTCTTTTTCTACCTCGGATATTGAAATTTTGAAAAAGATGTAATTAAAATGTAGTTATGGTTCTATACCTCCTTTAAATGTCTCAGCTGCTTCTTGGAAGTCAGGATACAAGTCAACTTGTGGTTGAACATGTTGTGAAGAAGTAGGAGCTGAAAAATATAGTGAAAAAGTGATTAGTAATTCTTGAAGTTTGTAGGTATGTATGTAGGAATTATGTAGATACATGTATTACTTATGCTTGCATGGAGTTGATCACCAACAGTGAAATGAAAATGATGGTTTTTGTCTCCTTGATTTTGATCATTATATTTTGTTGAACTTCCGGCAAACTACAATTTTGGGGAATAGATGAGAATGCCTTTTTGTCATAAGTCTTATATAGTCTTAGCATAAAATTATATGTAAATTCTTACCTTTGACTCATCCAAATCAGTCCTACTGTTTACCGCATTCATGACACTCTTCAAAGATTGATCTATGAACTCTCGAAGGCTTGAGAGTTCATCAAAAATATCCTTATTAATCCCATCTAACTTTACATCAACCTATAAATTAATTATGTGTAATTAGGTGGTAAGCATATTCTATTTGTTACACTTAAACTGCAAAGAAACTACGAAGTATTAGGAATGAATTCAAGTGGTAGTAAATTATGACAAAATATTGTAGTTCTCACAATACCTGCTCAAGCCTCTTTTCCAAATTGATGATCTTGCTACTGACAAATTCCATGGCCTTTTGAGAATTAGCTTCTTTGGGTTCAACTGTTGGAGAAGCAGCAGTTGGAACATTTGATGGTTGAGCAACTTCTTCATCTTCATATTGAATCTTCTCTGGGAGATTAAGCACTCCAAGCTCTTCTCCATATTCAACCATGTTTGTGAACTGAATGATGGAAGTGACAGTTAATTCAATTGAAAAGAAAAATGTAGATGAAATGTAGTTACTATAACTGTAATTGTAAAATCATACAAAAGTTTTAAAAAAAACACCTTGAGCCACTCAAGCTTGATCATCTTATCTTAAATTGCAGTTAACCAAATCTGTCCATTTGTAGCTGACCATCTTAAAATTCGAGGAATCGATTCAGAACACTGTGTAGCAAGCTCGGTGCTTACAGAAAAGCAACACTCATATAGCCACACTTGCAAGGCTAATGAGCATCCCCGTATAAGATAAGAATATACATTGGGATTAAGACGATGTTAGATAGATTCAATAACCTGCTTGAAGGATTTGGTACCCCATGGGTACGACTCAAAATTACCAGAATCGATTAGAAAGAACATAAACTTGTCTATGAAAGTAACATGGTCCTTATCTGAAGGACAAACAAAAAATTCCAACATATAAAGGACGCACAACTGCACCGCGTCCACATCGTTTGTCCATGCTTTGTTAGTGATTACATTTTTCAGATGCCATTTCTCAACCCTTTCTTTGTTAGGGAAATATGTATTCATTAAAGGGCTAACATAGTTGGAATTGTAACCATAGTATGAGAAAGTTCTCACACAATTAAAACCAGTTATCAAACCAAATTCTCTCAATGAAAAATCAAATTTTCACCCTTTAAAAGAATAGAAAAGTATGCGTCAGTAGACTTTGACAACTCATATTTCATTAGAAGAT
This sequence comes from Nicotiana benthamiana, assembly GCA_034376525.1. Taxonomy (NCBI): domain Eukaryota; kingdom Viridiplantae; phylum Streptophyta; class Magnoliopsida; order Solanales; family Solanaceae; genus Nicotiana; species Nicotiana benthamiana. The sequence goes on along the minus strand of CM067323.1, from coordinate 71,332,771 downwards.
GAATGGACTGGTTTTGCATACATATTGGGGCAAATCTAATAAGTAATAAAAACATGTTTTTTTGAAAATACATAGTTGATTTGGGGATAGTGAAGCCTGAATATGGCTAGGTATGCTAGGATCACACAAACCCTGGAATCGAAACGCACCACAATCAACATTTTGTTGAGCAAAGTAAGGGCCATTCTGCAAAAAATATATATTAACTGTGGTTAGAATAAAGTTATATATATCAGCAATACAGGATACAATGAAACATATCATACCTACAATTTTAATCAACATATTACAAATCAACTACAAACTAACTACATTTATAAACTGTATAAGAGGCATGGCTCCAATTAAACTACAAAATTGAGCCAAAGAATATACAAAATTAGGACCAGAACACATTTTACAATAATACACTTGAACAGACAAATAAGAATAATATAACAGTTAAATGTAACAGTTACTTAATGTTACCTTGAAAAAATATAGTATAATTGTATTGAGAATGAAGTTAAATGTAGCAGCTATACAAGTTGCAATACAAAAACCATAAATAAAATTTACTTAGTATACTACAAATTAACTACAATCTAACTACATTTATAGACTGTCAAGTAATCACATTGCCAAATAAACCTACAAAATTGCGACAAATAATCTACAAAATTGAGACTATATCACATTTTGCCAAAAAAACACTTCAACACCAAAAAAGCTCTTGAAGAATATTTTTTGGCAACCAAAATTAAACTACAAAACAGTGAGGACAGATAAATATTGTTTACCTTTAATGAAATTTTTTGAGGAACCAATTTTGGTAATTTTTTTTAGGGTTTCTTCTTTTTTGTTTTGACGATGAAGGAGACATCTTTCGTTTTTTGGTGTTGGAAGTTTGGGTGAATCTTCTCCAAAATCATCATCTACCCTCAACTCTTTTCCCTTGTGTTTCAGTTGTTTGTCGACTGGTTTATCTACTCTGCTAGCACCAACATCGTGCAAATGCTTGCTTCGCATTTCAGCACGGATTTGTCTTGGAGATGAAATACCTGTATTTTTTTCACTTGCATGTGTAGATTGTGGGTTTTTGGGTGGTGATTTAGGTGTTAAAACACCCAATCAAAAGACGAAATGTCTGCTAATACAGCTTTTGATGGGTTTATTTGTGAAGTATTTGATTTTTTCATGATTTATGAGTTGAATACAAAGTTGGAATGGGGGTTGAAAATGGTGGGGGATTCAACAGAAAATGATGGAATTTGTAGGTTAGAGCTGTACGACAATGGGGGAAGAGGGGGGGGATTAAAACAGAAGGTAAATCGTGGGAGAGGAGAGAGAAGCGGGTAGTATAAAAATTTGGAAGAAACGGTTCCTAAATTAAAGCCTACAATGAGGCTATAATTAAAGACTTAATTTGAATTATGGTATATAAATTGAAATTTGGTATGCTTAAATATAATGAACACAAACCTTAAACGTGGTAGGTAATAAGGTTTGCTATATGGTATACATAGGTAAAAATCCCCATTAAATAACTAGAAATATATGTTTGAATTGAAACATGCTTTTCGTCCCTTTCGGTTACCTTACTTTTTATAACTTGAATTTTATACTATTCGCCTCTTTCGATTTCAGAATTAGTATAAAATCAAATTATAACACAAAATAGATAGATGTGATGAAAAAAAATGTCAACACTTATCAACACCATTATTAACCTTGTTACCTCTTCCGCATCTCTCCGTTACAAAATGAATAACAGGTTAGTTTGTGGTACAAAGAAAATAGGTGTGACTAAATTAAATAACATCTAACTATAAAAGCTATATATAAATCAAAAGTTTAAAACCAAACAAGTGAAACTTAAAATTAAACTTTCACTCTTATATAGAATTATCAAGATCCATCATTCTCCCAACATAAGATAATTACTCCACACTAGATCTAGTACTGCTAATGAAAATATTCATGTCCATTAAATAAGAAAATAGAAAGAAATATTCAATAAGAATAATTCTGCCTATTTAATTAAGAATGGGAACTAGAGTAATTTCCAACCTTGAAATTTATTTGGAACTGAATGAAAGTGTAGCCACCACCGTGGTCTACGAAGATGGTTACAAACTGAAATAAACTTTACAAGAGGAATGATTTCCAATCTCCCAAATTACTTCCGCAGAGATTGCCAATGTCCATTTTATAGCCTTGAGGTAACTTGATGATAGCCGTTTTGCTTTGCTAGAAACTGTTTTTGATTGAAAACGATTTTCTTGGTTGTAATTTTATTGTAGAATATCTTTCATTTTCTTTTCTTGACACGCTCTGCTTCTTGCTTGAAATCTTCCTTGACCTTGCATCACTACTTTTGCGCTCTTTCCTGCATTATTTAGTTAAATATACGGAAAAGATTTGATAATTTTTATGATTTTGCAAGGATAAGTATATATTTAAAATCTAGCAAAATGCACTTATCAAATTCTCCCACACTTAAACCTTTGCTCGTCTCGAGGAAAGAAAATTAAAAAAAATAAATTAAATTAAAAAAAAAACTCTTTGTTTTAGATAACTACACATTCATAACTCTTCAAAAATTAAAGACTTCACTTGATATGTTAATCCTTTTGAACTTTGAAGAACTTACATTATTTTATGCCTCTACTTTTATTGTGCAAATGTCATTGTAAGAAATTCTTGATTCCCTGGAAAACAAATCAAGAATATTGATTTGTCACATATAAAGTTCAATAAATCATAGGTTTGCCTTTCTTGTCAATCTCCACTAATATAGATTAATGCTGATTTTAGAATCTTTTAGGACTTTTTTTGACGTGTAATGTTAGGCTGGGGGTTGGTAGGATAACGGAATATTTTTAAAGTGACTACATTTTTATTTTCTTTTCTGGCTTCTCTTTTCTGTACAAAGGATGACTTTATTTATCAGCAATGATTATGAGGATTTTAATATCTATAATCTTCTCTTCTTCTTCTTCTTTTTCATAATTAACAGACTTATTTTGCCTATATATGTATATATGTATTCTTTCACGTGCTTATTTTTCTTTTTCTTCTCTCTTTTTTTTTAGATATACTTTTTCTGAAGTAAATATATATTTCATCATACATATACAAGATACGAGTTGATAATGTGTATGTTGTGGAACTTAATTGTCCAACATTCCTTTTGATCGTACACATATATACAACTTGTCATCCTTTTTATCTTAAACACGAGGCCAGAAAAAGTAATAGTTGGGTGTTATATAATAATTTTTTTTTGGGGGGGGGGGGGGGTGGGGGGGCTTTGGAGTCATCAAGGTTTATGAACAGAAAGATATAGGCTCAAAATTTGGGCACTAGGGGTATATCTTCTTTTGATGGGATTAACAAAAAGGCTCAAACGATTCAAAGATGGCCTTTTCCAAAATCAAGGATTTCACCTTGACAAACAATAGAGGCGAGTTCTAGTCATTGACTATCATGAGTTTCATGTCTCAATTATTTCCCAAAATTCAAAGTTTCATTGCAGTAGACTATTTACATTTGCAAAAATAGTGGCAAAAGTTAGAAGTTCTCAAGCTCTTACGGATTTGAAACATTTCTAGAAGTGTTGTCAAAAAATTTTGATATCATTCATGTGCAAAATCTTCTAAAAGTACTTTATATATATATATATATATATATATAGAAGTGTTGTCAAAAATTTATTGATATCATTCATGTGCAAAATCTTCTAAAAGTATCTTACCGACAAGAGTGCAAAAGTTCTTCCTTCAAAAACATAAAAGTATTAGTTCTACCCTTCATGGGCCATTAATATTTACAACAAAAAAAAATATTTCTTGTTAGATTGCCAACCAAGATCGCCATAGCTTGTCACTGCAACAAAAGTACATAACCAAGATAACCAAAAAAAAACTTCCAGCTAGAAGCCTCCAAAGAAACCAAAAAATTTCTTCTTTTTTTTCACAACATATAGTAACCTTTATAATAAACTTCAGCCATATCTTTGGAACCATGGAAAGAAAGAGCAGAACACTTACCAACTCCCCGTCACTTAAATCGTTCATTGTACCAAATGAACACCCTCACTAATATCCACTACTACCTGTTGCGCCATGATGAAAGAAATCAAAATCCATATCAAAATTATTTTTTTCCATGTGTGGAATAGCATCAGATGGTCCTTCATTAAAGAAATGGATAGGAATGCTAGAAGTAGCAATTTCACTAATTGTTGTCACATCTGAGAAAAATGCTCCAGTGCTAAATGGCATGGGATCAAGTGATGGCAGCGGCATTGAGATTGAGAGTTGTGGAATTTAACACCAACTGGTACCTGCATCAGGAAAACTACTGCTGCCCGGACCTGTGAAAGAGTGTGGCTGAAAATTTGAATTGTTAAAGCACTTGATAGCATTAGCAAAACTGTTCAGAAAGTTCTCCATTGAGCACATAGTCGGGGACGTGTAAGAAACATGATTTTGTAGAGTATGTCTTATAAAATTTTGACCATTTTTAGTATCTGCCAACTCTAACATAACACGTTCCATTTTCGCTCCCATCACTGCTTGTGTATTTGCAAAGATATCCCAATTGTTTCTCATTGCAGCTTGTTCTTGTAAAATCTGTTGGAGATACACGAGAGTATTTGTTGAAGTGGGAGAAGAGGATGTACCCACATTTTCTGCCTTCTCTGCCTCAATCAACATTGGACTTTCTAGAGTATGATATTCATCCGCAACCAAGTCCGGGCCATGGGGTGGTAACAAGTTACTCAAAAAGTTGTATTCAACAAGATAAGTATTTTCTGTCTCTACCAAATTGTCCATGGGTACTTCAAATCGCCTCGCTAAGCGAGTGATTGTAGACGGAAAATACAAGCATTTACGGTCCTTGAAGCGACATTTTATCATCCCATCACCTATTATTCTTCCAACATTTATGGGCAAATTCTGTTGAATAGCGTATATGAGCATGACCCTTTTCTTATCATAATTAGATACATTAACATAAGGGATCAGACGTGAACTAACAAACTTACCCCAAATGCGTGCCGTTTCTGACATAGATGAACAAGCAATATTTTTAGGTGTGCCCAGTGTCCCCTGTAATAATTTTTACTCCATTGGGACAAATAGACTCCACAGCTTCTTTCATAAAGTTGAAATTTTTAGTTTTCATCTTAACTCTAATTTCTTCATCATCAACATCATTCAAAGAATGTAATTCATTCAAAACCTCAGGGTTAAATTAATAACTTTACCTCGCACTGTGGAAGTTCTCTTCTCTTTGTCAAGGTTCTCATAGAATTCAAGCACAATTTCTTTAACATAACCCCCTGAATTTTTCACAAAAGATTCCCACCGGAGAAGACTGATGTTCTTCAAAATTTCACATGCCTTTTCTCCATCAGCTGGAAAGAAATCTATTCCACATTCTTCCACTATAGTTCGACTCATTCCAGAGAATATATCAAGTGTCGGATCAAGGTGTTGTTTCTTATAAACCTTGGAAGAACTACAACCTGAAAGGGTTCTCTTTAAGGGGGCCATTTTCTATTTTGAGGGCTTGAGAAAGAGAAATCGAGGATTGACAGGAAATCTATGACAAAGATTAAGAAATAGACTACTGATTGGTGGCCATGGCTGAGGAATTTTTGGTGAAAAAGGGTGGTGGGCGGTGGCTTTATGGTGGTGGTAGGTGAGAGCAACAGGGTAAAATGTTGAAATTGGATGTAGGTCTGATGGTTTTGTTTCTTTGGGAAAGTTGCGCTAGTAAAAGTTATTTAATGCAGATTTTTTCCTTTTGTTTTTTTTTTTTTTAACAAAACTAGACCATAACATGTTACTTTTCTTGTCCAAAATCAGCACGTGGCTTTCATAACCATTTTTAAAGTTATAACATGTTATGGCTGAGATTTGATTAGTCAAAATATCTTTTTTTTTAAATTATTTATTTACTAGAATATAATATATATATATATATATATATATATGTAGAAATAAATTATAATATACATATGTGCTATATCATTTCTGATAACACTCATTTTACATTTCAACAAACTTAAAACGTAAACAACATATTACTACTATTTAATAGCAATTCTTTTACATAATATTTATATATATATATATATACACTAAGATTAAAATACTTATGTAGAGTAGTAAAGCTATACATATTTTCTGCGCCACTCTAATAGCAATACTTAAATTCTCTCTTTCTCTCTCTTTTTTTTTTACAGAGTTAAAAAGTAAAAGACGTACTACTAATAGCTAATAATAACTCTCTACATATTAATTTTAGGTAACATATATACACACATATATACCCAACACTAGAAAGATTAGAGTACCTGATTTATTTATTTTATTATTTTTACTCATATTAGTGATAAAAGTACTAAAAAGAAAAAATATAGTTCTGAGTTTAATGTCGGCAACTCGATTTAGATTTTTTTTTTGTAAGCAAAAAAAATTGTTGAAGCCTGTTTCTCAAATATTTTGGTGACATAGGATTTCAATCGATGTCCATTTACATTGAACTATTCTCCACCATCTATGTGTTGTATTTCAATTGCACCATAAGAAGTAATATTTATAACATTGCGGGGACATGTCTACTTGAATTTTAATTTTTTTGAAAATAGTTGAAAATAGCCTAAGTCGGCTATTATAAAGAAGTACAAGATCTCCACTTTTGAAACTTATTTGTCTAATCAAATAATCATGCCACTTTTTTTGTTTTTTCCTTAAAATTTTGGCATTTTCATAAGCTTCTAACCTCAATTCTTCTAACTCGCTAATTTGAGAAAATCTATTTTTTCCAACAAAGGTTAATTCAAGATTCAGTGCTTTTAATGCCCAAAAAGATTCATGTTCTAATTTAACGGGCAAGTGACAAGCTTTTTCGAAGACTAATCTATATGGGGATGTTTCAATTGGCGTTTTGAATGTCGTCCGGTATGCCCATAATGTATCAACTAATTTTAAAGCCCAGTCTTTTCTTGAAATTCCAACCGTTTTTCCAAGAATTCTTTTTAACTCGCAGTTGGAAACCTCAACTTGTCCTTGAGTTTAAGAATGATATGGTGTTCCTGTTTATGAGTCACACCATATTTTAACAGCAAAGCAAAAAATTGTCTATTCATGAAATGAGTCCCTTGGTCACTAATGATGACTCGTGGTGTGCCAAATCTGGTAAAAGTATTTTTTCTTAAAAAATTACACACCGTTTGAGCATCATTCTTCCTTGTGGGGATGGCTTCAACCCATCTTGATACATAATTCACTGCCACAAGGATATATTCAAAAGAGTGAGAGGAAGGAAAATGACCCATGAAATCTATTTCCCAAACATCAAATATTTCACATACCTGTATTGATTGTAACGGCATCACACCTCTCTTGGTGATGTTTCCTGTTCTCTGACATCTGCCACATTGTGCAACATAAGCACGAGCATCTTTAAAGAGTGTTGGCCAGAAAAATTCAGCCTCCAATACTTTAAAGGCAGTCTGATTTGCTGCATAGTGTTCTCCAATTGCTCCATCATGGCAGTGATACAGAATATTGTTTATCTCTTCTTCAGGTACACATCTTCTTATAATATTATCTACACAATTTTTAAACAAATAAGGTTCATTCCATAAATAATACTTAGCATCATATATAAGCTTTTCTTTTGTTGGTAAGAGAAATCTTGGGGTATCCATTTTCCAGCCAAGTAATTTGCAATATCTGCAAACCAGAGTGGTTGAGTAACAACTGAGTTGATAGAAAAATTTGTTCATCAAGAAACTCTTCTTTTATATCACAAGACTCAAGAGGAGGGTTTTCTAATCTAGACAAATGGTCAGCTACTTGATTTTCTGTTCTTTTTTGTCTTTTATCTCAAGGTCAAATTCTTGGAGAGGTAAAATCCATCTTAATAATCTAGGTCGAGCATCTTTCTTTGCTAAGAGGTATTTTAGAGCAGCATGATCTGTAAAAACAGTGACCTTGGTTCCTATCAAATAGGAACGAAACTTATCAAATGCCAACAACACTTCTAGTAACTCTTTCTCTGTTGTGGCATAATTTAATTGAGTCTCACTCAATGTCCTACTAGCATAGTAAATGGGACGAAAAATCTTATCTTTTCTCTGGCCTAAAACTGCTCCGACTGTCGTATCACTAGCATCACACTTGACTTCAAAAGGTTGGTTCCAGTCTGGTGCCACAACTATTGGGGCAGTTGATAACTTTTCCTTAAGGGTCTCAAATGCTCTCAAACAATCACCTGAAAAATCAAACTTAGTATCTTTCATCAAGAGGTTAGTCATCGGTTCTGAAATCTTTGAAAAATCTTTTATGAACCGTCTATAAAAACATGCATGACCTAAAAAACTTCTAATGCCTTTAATGGTTGTGGGGTGGGGTAATCATGCTATTATATCAATTTTTGCTTTATCAACTTCTATCCCTTTAGCAGTGATTTTATGTCCTAATACAATGGTGAAGACAATCATCAAATGTTTTGTCAAAAATTGTAAAATCATCCATAAAAATCTCAAGAAATTTTTCATTCATGTCAGAAAAAATTGCTAACATGCAATGCTGAAATGTAGCAGGGGCGTTGCACAGACCAAATGGCATTCTCGGATAAGCATATGTTCCATGAAGACATGTGAAAGTTGTCTTATCCTGATCTTCGAGTGTGATTGGTATCTAGTTGTAGCCTGAATTGCCATCAAGAAAACAGTAAAATCCACATCCTGCAATTCTTTCCAATATTTGAGCAATAAATGGCAAAGGAAAATGATCTTTTCTTGTGGCATCATTAAGGAGTCTATAATCAATACAGACTCTCCATCCTGTGACAATCCTGGAAGGTATGAGCTTATTATTTTTATTTTTTGCAACTGTCATACCTCCTTTCTTAGGTACTAATTGAACGGGACTTATCCGTGGGCTGTCTGAAATAAGATAAATAATACCTGCCGCCAGAAGCTTTACGATCTCCTTTTTCACTACTTCCTGCATCGCTGGATTCAGTCTTCTTTGGGGTGAGACTATTGGCTTGTAGCAATCCTCCATAAGGATCCTATGTGTACAAATAGTTGGACTAATTCCTTTGATATCTTCTATAGTCCATCCTAAGACTCCTTTATGTGCTTTCAACACTTCAATCAATTTTTCTTCTTGTTCTGCAGTCAAAGAAAAGGAAATAATCACTGAAAATAATTCTTGCTCAAGATAAACATATTTTAAATGGGAGGGGAGAACTTTGAGTTCAATTTTTGGTTGAATTACTTCTGGTTGTATTTCTTCTTCCTCAGAATATTTTTTTAGTATTTCTGCTTCTCTTCCGATGGTGGGATCATCATCATGTATGGTGCCGGATTTGGCCAAGCATCTTTCCATTGAATCTGAAATTAAGTGATTATCTTTGAATTCATATGTAATATTACTAATTATATCAATTGAAAAACACGAAGACAATGTCTCATCCCCTGAAAATCTTAGCATCTTTTACATATCAAAAATGACTTTTTATTCATCAACTCTTAAGATTAGTTGCCCTTGATGGACATCTATGATTGCTCTTCCGGTAGCAACAAATGGTCGACCCAAAATTAAGTGATGACAAGGTTAATAATGGTAAATAGCAAGTTTCAACACCCAATTATTGTCATTAAGTGATCATCTTGGGTAGACCATTCAAAGATGTTGTAATTCTATACTATACTCTGCCACATTAAAGTATAAAAAGATGTCGATCCCATAAAAATTGGTTTATCTATTTTACAAATTGTTTTTATTTTAATTACTATTTAAGAGAATCAGAAAAGTTGAGTTGAGAGTTAACAAACAAATAATGAACAAACAACCGTAGAGAAAAGTATTTTTGATTTTAACAAATATGATAAAGATGTTGGGATCCCGATTTAACTTGGTAATTCTATTAAAAAGCATATATTTATTTTTCAGTCTCTATTTCTCACTTAATGCATAAATGCCTCTCTCGATTACATTTATATATGATTACTTAAATTGAACAATTAACAGCACTCCTCTAGGTTATACAAATTAATTATCAAGATAGTAATATTAAATATATGTTTTAATTGGAACATGCTTTTTTCAAAGTAAGTCCCTTTCGGTTACCTTATTTTTTATAACTTGAAATTTATACTATTCACCTCTTTCGATTTCAGAATTAGTATAAAATCAAATTATAACACAAAATAGATAGTTGTGATTAAATAAATATCAACACTTATCAACACCATTATTAACCTTATTACCTCTTCCACCTCTCTCGATTGCAAAATGAATAACAGGTTAGTTTGTGGTATAAAAAGAACAGGTGTGACTAAATTAAATAACATCTAACTATAAAAGCTGATATATAAATCAAAAGTTTCAAACCAAACAAGTGAAACTGAAAATTAAACTTTCACTCTTATATAGAATTATCAAGATCCATCATTCTCCCAACATAAGATAATTACTCCATACTAGATCTAGTACTGCTAATGAAAATATTCATGTCCATTAAATAAGAAAATAGAAAGAAATATTCAATAAGAATAATTCCGCCTATTTAATTAAGAATAGGAACTAGAGTAATTTCCAACCTTGAAATTTATTTAGAACTGAAATAAAAGTGTAGCCACCACCGTGGTCTACGAAGACGGTTAAAAACTGAAATAAACTTTACACGAGTAATGATATGAAATCTCCCAAGTTACTACAGCTGAGATTGCCAATGTCCATTTTATAGCCTTGAGGTAACTTGATGGTAACCGTTTTGCTTTGCTAGAAACTGTTTTTGATTGAAAACGGTTTTCTTGGTTGTAATTTTGTTGCAGAATATCTTTCATTTTCTTTTCTTGACACGTTCTGCTTCTTGCTTGAAATCTTCCTTGACCTTGCATCACTACTTTTGCGCTCTTTCTTGCATTATTTAGTTAAATATACGGAAAAGATTTGATAATTTTTATGATTTTACAAGGATAATTATATATTTAAGATCTAGCAAAATGCACTTATCAGTTGTAACTATTATTTTATTATTACCAGTTTGTAGTACTTGTATTCAAGTACTCAATGAATACAGTTGTATACGTCCATGAAATAAATACAATGAACGACTGCAACATGTATCAATTGTATTGGTCGATACAACCTGTATCGTCAGTAGTTTGTATACAGGTGTGTATACATATGATATAGCTTGTATGTATTTGTTAAGTCCAAGGAGAAATATAAAAATATAGAAAAATAAAATGCTTTTGTTGGGAGTCAAACTCAAAATCTCCGCTTACTAGGTGGACGCTCGAACTAATTAAGTTACGAGAGCTTGTTGGTCTTTTATTTCAATTCAAAAACTTAATGTACTATTTCATAGATTTGCTATAAAATTTAAATAGTCACGAATGATAAATTTAATCAAAATATTAACTACGAATAATAAATATAATATATATGTTTTACGTGTCGCATAGAGTTAGGCACCATAGATGCATAGATCTAACGGTACAAATTGCCAAGATTATTGAAGTCCAGACCATCGAAACAAAATGCTCTTTAAGTGTATATATATATATATATATATATGCAATACTTTCATTTGATGAAATCTGAATGCTTGTCAAGGTAGATGTGCGGATTTTCTTCTATCTCGTGAAAGTTACTTTTGTATTGGGTAGGAAATGAAGATATGTGAATTTTACTTACCAATAAGGGTTATGTTGGAGTGATAAATACTTTTTTCTTTAATTAGAGATCTTGGACTCAAGTCCTGAATATGAAATTATTTTTATTAGGAAGCGATTTAATTCCTCACTTTGAGACTTTCCAATGCGAATTTAAATTTAATCAAATATCAATACGGATATTGAATGACAGATATCGGGTGGGAAAAAAAAAAGTTTTCTTGGACAACAACTTAATTTGTTTGGCATGTTTCAGCAAGTTCTTCAAATTATTGTTTGGTTATACGTTTAACTGAGTTTTTGAAGATGAGTTTCAAAAATATTTAACAAGGAGTTTCAAATTTGAAAGAAGTAATTTTTACTTTTTTTCAAGCAGACGATATTTTACTCTCATAAAGATATAAGTTTTTTTTCAAGTGACATGTCCAAACATAATTAAGATAAATTTTTATAGTATTTAACTTCAAAAGCTACTTTTTTTAAATATTATATTTTTTATGTCCAAATGCCTACTTAAAATATGATTACAAAAAAAAAATGTTTTCTTGGACAACAATCTAAGTTGTTGAATGATTCTACGGAAAGGGCCTAAGATGCTCCTTTACTATATGAAATAGGATATTAAAGTCCTCCGTTAAAAATTAGCCCCTTAAATGCTGTTGGCGTCTAAAAATTGGCTAAAAATGCCCTTATCCACCAATGGAAGACATGTAAATCCACGTGAAATTATATTTGTCTATTTAAAAACGTAGAAGGGCATTTTAGACCCTTTTCGTATTGTACATGGTCATATACGAGTCAGTTATAGCAGTCAATTCTCAAGCACTTTATACCATATCAGTTTACTCACGCACCTATTTGAGACCAACACGCTATAATTATTACAGCAAGTAACTCAATCATAGACACAAACTAATTATCACAGCAAGTAACTCAATCATAGACAGAAATATTCAAATGAATGAGAATGGCTCCATTGAATCCTTGCACAAAAACATAAATTTTTATTACATACAACAATTAAACCACAATAACACTAACATTTCATATCATTTCCCCTTAATACAAAGAACATAAGAAAAACATCCCAATATCACACAAAAAAATTCACGTCTTCTTCCGACATTTAGCATCATGCAGAGCTGAGTACTCTAAATCAACCACTTTCTTCATTAGAATATTTATTTCTAATTCCAAGGATTCTATTCCTCCCTGATCAACGATCATCATAACATTCTCAAGATCGACAACTTTTCTTTGGAGTACAATTTCTTTCACGGATTAGAGCTTCCTTCTCCTTCTTTAAGCTGCATATGAGATTTGAAATTCTAGGAGTAAGCTCCTCATCTTGCCATTCCCAATAGGAACATTTTTCATCCTAAAACCAAAAGAAAAAAGAAAAAGAAATATAGTCAAATCGAAATAGTTAAAAGAACCCATCAACAAATTTACATACCTCATGCTTAGAGCACTTGAAAAATCTTCTCCCAGCATTGAAAGAAGTCCACACCATAAAATAATTAGCATCAAGTCTACAACAACACCTCCTAATCGACCCATTTAAGCTACTCGAACTTTGCGACATTGTCTTAGAGAAATTTTCAAAACAAACTGATAAAGATAAAAAATAATTAAACCTAAACTAGAACCTAACTCAAAATCGACAAGGGGACCCAATTAGTAGGAGAAATCAGATATCAATAAAGGGTCTAAAATAGGTATGTGAATAAACTGATATGGTGTGAAGTGCTTGAGAATTGACTGCTATAACTGACTTGTATATGACCTTGTATAATCCGAAAAGGGTCTAAAATGCCCTTCTACATTTTTAAATAGAGAAATGTAATTCCACGTGGATATACATATCTTTCGTTAGTGGATAAGAGCATTTTTAACCAATTTTTAGACGACAAGGACAATGAAGGAGTTAACTTTTAACTGAGGATCTTAATGTCCTATTTCATATAGTAAAGGGGCATTTTAGGCCCTTTTCCTTTTGAACACTCTGAAATAGATTTTGGTGTACATATTTCAGCCATAGGCCTAAACACAAGATTGTCCAAAAAATTATTCATTTGTTTGTGAGTCAAAAGACTTTGGATAGAATCCATAAAGGCGAAATGGCTTCCTGGCCACTTAAACTTGCGGCCGATTTTAAAGCCGATATATGAACTTTCGACTTTCCCATTTAAATACTTAAACTCGTGAAACTCATAATTAATAAACACATTTGACCCTTGACCATCCGAGCGTATATTACACATTCACTAACGTGTGCATCCACTCAGTACTGACCAAATGGTAATGTTACATGTCAGAAGGGACTCAACCAAATGGATATGAACCGATTTTGAGAGCTAATGTTCACCTTCTTCTTCATGGAGGTGAACAAAAACAACGAAAAACCCTAAGCCAACGTCCCCCCAACCAGCTCGTCGCCCCCACAACGTCTTCAGTCTGTCGTCACACCACATCAACAACCTCCGACAACCACCAGTCTGTTGTCCAAACGACTAGATACTCTACCATAGCTGTCCGCTAGCAGCGACCAAACGACCCTTCAGCTTCACGTCGTCGACCCTCACGTGAATTCCAGCGTCAGCCACCTCCCTCTATCACTGGTGAAAGCTCGCCGTACCGGGGAAAGGCCGACAGTTTCAGTCGAAATTTTTTACTTTTCTTCTATTTCTCTTATTTTCTTCGTCACCATAGATATGCAACTTTTACATGATGGTGACGGAGCAAACCCATAGCTTTTAACAGAGCAAACCCATAAATTTTACCTGATTTCCCCTTATTTTCTTCTTCACCATAGCTGTGCAAACCCATCCACCATTTTCTTCTTCTTTTTTATTTTCCTTATAGTTTCTGTTTTTTTATTTATATTTTATCATCTTTTTAATGAATAATAACAGACACGCGCTATTTGAATGTGACTTGTACGCATTATGTCCACGTAAGATAAGCTACTGCCACATAAGCATAGTCAAAGGTTAAATATGTTTATTAGTTAAGGGTTTTACGAGTTTGAATGTTTAAATGGGAAAGACGAAAATTTATGTATCGATTTTAAAATCGACCGTAAATTTAAGGGGCCAGGAAGCCATTTCGCCGATCCATAATTAGAAAAATACATTAGAGGTGGACATATGTTCAATTAGTCATTGTACAATTAGAAGTACCACATGGCCCCTAGGACCCTAAAACCACCCATGAAAACCAGGTGGCTGCAAATTAAAAATTTTAAAAGGGAAAAAGAAACAGGAGGCTGATCTTTCTTGATTTAACTAGTAGCTTTGGTTACACGCGCCCACGCCCCATTAATATATGAACAAAAATTGGCCACTGTCGTTCAAAGTTGATCCAAATCTCAATCCCTAGAGTGCCTCAAAGTCTTTCACATAACCAAGAAATCTTTTCTTATTTTTAACCATTTTCTCAAAGTTAATTGCTTTTCAAGAAAAACTCACCAAAAAACCCCCCATCATCTCCCCTTTTTGATTTATCTCCTAGTAGTTTTTTTTTCTGAATAAAATCCAAGTTGTTAGCTTTTCAAGAAAATCTATAAAAACCCATCTCCCTTTTTCTGATATATAAAACCCCATATTGATATGCTGCACTTGTTCTTTGCAATAGCGTTTTCAGCAGTACCTTTGACTCTGTATATACCTCCAGTGAGGAGCTTGAATCTGTTTGTGGAAACAATGGAGGATATGTTGAGGGAATCAAGTGCTTATACAGGGAGGATGTACCCTAGGCTACGACATGCTTGGTCTAGGATCTTGAATTGTATGCTTTGTATTACTACTAGGTAGAGGTTCAAGTTCATTCTTGGATCTTTTCTGAGTCGATCTAGGAAAAGTTTGAGCCTTTTTGTTTTGTAAATAAATATATTTTGGCTCTGATCTTTTAAAAGTTAATTTGTCAGAGTTGTTTTCCCTTCAAGTTAATTCTGGGTTTGTGGATTGGTTGGTGTTTCTCTGTAAGACTCTTTGTTTCAGAGAATTGATGGTTCATGTAAATGAAGAGCATTAATAAAATGGTTATCATAGGTTGCAACTGTTTCTCTGCAAAGTTTCAATTTGTCTAATGGTGGTAACTACTAACTATTTTAACTTGAGACACACTTTCGTTATTCTTCTGTTACTTCCACTCTCTCCGTACCAAATATTAGACAAATTTGACTATGATTTTCATTCCAATATAATCAACCACTCAATTGTTTGCCTAAGTGAATGTTCTCATATCTCTGGTTGGGTTCTTGTTTTTTCCTTAAGGCTTTGTGAGATGGAGTATTGCTGTTTTGGTTATCATTATTGCACAGCGACAATACAGATGAGGACTCCCTTTCTGCTGTGGGGTTTTTGGGTTGCTCCTCTTCTATAAAGTCTCTTTCTACTCTTCTTTTGGAGTATTGGTCCATTTGTTAGAATGTAATAATGGAGATAAAGCTGTTTTTAGTTTCCAGGGTAACAATCATTCACATTATTTTCTTATGTTATCCTTGTAATGATATTTATAGTTATCTTATTAGTATTGTATTACAAGGCATAACCAGCTCCCGCGAACCATTCGATCAAAGGATAAAAAACTAGGGAAATGAGGGTGGATGGGGTGGGGGAGCAATGGGGTACTCAATAATCACACAAAAGCAAGATGTCTCACAAGAATCTTCCTTAGGTGACATTATGTAATTGGTGTTTGTTACAGTCGAAAACTTTATCGGAATTGTCTTTGATAAAGTATGCTAAAAAATGAATATAGGACAATCGTAATAAAGTATGCTAAAAATGAATATAGGACAATAGTACTGGGCTCTTGGTTTTTCCTTTAACTATAAATTGAGATAATAACGACTCAATTAACAAGACTCAAGGTTCAAATCTACTATAGACTTGCTTCTTAAGGCTTATGATATGGAGTATTCCTGTTTTGGTCATCATATACAGATGAGGATTCCCTTTCTGCTGTGGGGTTTTTGTGCTGTTGAATGATAATAATGGAGATAAAGCTGTATTTAGTTCCATGGTAACAATCAATCACATTCTTGCCTAATGTTATCTTTGTAGTAATATTTCTAGTTTATACTATTACAATGGCGTCACCAGCTCCCAAGAGCCATCCATCCAATAAAAGGAGAAAAAGCTGGGCAAATGAGGGTGGGGGACTGTGGGATAGTTCTCAATAATCACAAAAAGCAAGACAGCTCACAAGAATCCTTTGGTGATATTATGTAGTAACTGGTGTTTGTTATATAGTTTAACTTTATCAGAATTGTCTTTGATAAAGTAAGCTAAAAACTGAATATAGGATAAGAGTATTAGATAACATTATTTAATACGCTGGACCTTTGAACTGTTTCTTACAACTTATTATTATCCTCAAAAGACCAAATAAATGGGGGTAACAATAGATGATTGAGTGTATCAGAAACTATAAAGAATGAAAGAATTTTTCTATGGAAAAAATAGATGATTTAAGTATGAAAGAATCACTTCATGTAGTGTTCTTCAGCAGTGGCTTTGACCATTTCAGCTGGAAAGAGTGCAAGGTTTCAAGAACCAGAAAACATCCAAAGCTCTTGCAGCAGCTTCTTTTTCAGCAACAATAGCACCACCTCTCTGTCCTTGTTGATTATTACTAATCATCTTCCCCTGATCTTCCTTTCTCTTCTCTTCATTGCTGCTCTGTTCCAGTTCTTGAAGGATTCCCCTTGTCTCCTAATGTCATTTCATCATTCATTTCATCATACACACACATTCAGTGTTATAGCCCATAGATAATTGGATCAACAATTAAAAAGCATTAAGAATGGAACAGATTGAAGATCTATTGCAGGGCAACAGGTGCCTTTTGCTCTATGGGGTTTTATTACTTTGTTCCATTTTGCCTAAGATCAAAACCGTCAATCGAGCTTCTTTAAAACCTTTGAATGACTCGTTAACGTTTATCTTATCCTATTTTGTTCAACTATAGCAGCATCCTGATAAACAATCAAAATGCTGCTGATTCTTGCCAAAGATCATCTCCTATATCATGTTTTAAGAATAAGTTGGTTGTAGCTGCCGAGGTCTATCGGAAACAGTCTCTCTACCTTCACAAGGTAGAGGTAAGGTATTATGCGTACACATTACCCTCCTCGACCCCACTTGTGGGATTACACTAGGATTTTTGTTGTTGTTGGTAATAGTTCTTGGGCCGAATTCAATCCCAAAAACTAGTTGATGAGGCGAAGATTGTCCAAGATCACATATATAATGAGACAACGTCTCATTTCCTCCACCAACTTAGGGACCACTTAGCAGCAACTAGAAAATAAGGTTTCCCTTTGTATTTGTACTTCATAGCAGCATAGCAAAGAGGGTACTATAATCAAGTTTTAGTGAGACTGAAAATTTCTGAACAAGTATATCACTATGCACAAAGCGAGGAGATCACAGACTGCCATCGAGTATTGAACTGTAAATTGCAATCTAGGGACGAAAAGGTTCATACATACCAGAGGTCTATACTTTGCCTTAGATGGAGTGGCCTTTGTAGTTCCATGGCTGGCTGAGAAACACTGAGGAGTAGGAGGATTTGTGCGGATCTGGGACAAGATTTCTTCATCTTTGCGCTTAATGTTCTTCACATCCACAAGTATTGGTGTGTTTTCTGCATTATCATTTCTCCTGTGTGGAAGATAGTTCACCAAAAGTAGTACTCAGTACACCCTCTAATAATGTATTTGTTTGGTCAAGTGTTTCATTTGGTTAACTTCACAGAAAACATAACCACCTCTAAGTATTTGTTTAACCTGTTGATGTTATTAGCATAATGGCCACATAGGGGAATGCAATCTATGTGCTATACATTCCGACTGAACCAATATTTTCAACACGGGACATAGATATGTATGTGATAAAACACTCAATTTCAATAAATATTAAATTTTGAATCCGTAATATGAAAAGTACAACGAGTTCAGTGGCTAAGAACACTCTCAAGGTTGAACCGATCAAGTTTAAATTCTTGCCCGCCTCTGAATGGTTGGTCATCTATTATATTTTAGGATTAGCACAAGTATGGTGTCAACCTGATCGAAATATTATAAACAATGAGATCTTCCGCGTGAACTATAGTTTGATTATGATACTCTCAAACCAATGTTTACATCTTAAAAAAATGGTTGACTAAATAAACTGTGAAATTATCTACAAAACATGTAAATGTTTGTGTGTGAGGATGCAGATGGCAAGAAATATGTGAAACTTACAGTAGTTTCCGTCTCTGTTTCTCCTTAATGTTGCTTTTTGACACTGTTTCATTAGTCTCTTTAGTCATCTCAAGCAATGGCTTCCTTTCCCTTTGCTCATCATCAACAATACAATATTTTGCCTTTTGTTTATTCCCCATTAATGGACTTGTTTCCAGGTTCTCATTTGCACCATTCTCTTTCTCTTTAGTTCTGATGGTTACTAGTTTCTTCAGCTCATTGCAGAAGTCAGTTACCTTATTCAACAAATCACCACCAGCAAAAAGATTCCTAGCTGAAAGAGTACTTCTCAACTTTGGTATCTGTTGTTCTTTTTGCAAGGAGATATTATCACCAACCGGCTTCTTCTCCGCGCTTGACTTGATTGTTTGTTTCATCAATTTAGTCCTGAACCGCGGAGGGGTTGCAAAATTGGGATTCTGATTCTCACTATCTTCGACAATCTTATCATATTTCAAGTCCTTGTTCAATGATACCGATGGTTGAATTTGCCCTCTCTTCTTCAGTGTTGCATCTCTGAAATTGAAAAACATCATTCAGTTCACAATCTTGTCCAAATAAAATTCAGTAGAATCCATTGCATAAACATCAGTTACCTCCTATTTCGTTCCCCGAGAGGTATATCTGATACACTAGCTGATCTTTGAAGCTGCAAATTACAACAGAGTTAGCAAAACTTGAATGAGAAATGAAAGGTTATACTCCAATCAGAACGAGTTCATTCCATTATTTATTTGAAGAAAAAGGAAATCAGTTAACTAGCAAAAATCAAAGAGATAAAAATAGGAAATTTAAAAGGGCAAATGAAGATTGACTGGAAATTTTCTTGAAAATTGCATAAACACTGAATTCACTTCTCCTTTTCCCACAAGAAAAAATGAAGAGCAAATCCTGATTCTTGCAGTGAATGGTGAAATTAACCATTACCAACAAGAATTCATATACTAATATCCTTAAAACTAGCAGAAACACTAAATTACAATACCCTTTTCCACATTTTATCAACAAACATATGGGAACTCACAAATTAATAAATCAAGACACCAAATTTTGGACCAAAAATAGGAAAAGAAACACAAACCTTAGAGGAGGAAGAAGGGGTAGTTGCTTTATAGAAATCTTCCACTGTCTTGGGATGATTACAATCTTCTCCAAAACAAGAAAAGGGGCAAGAAAAAGACTCAAAATTTAGTCAAATCTATATTTTAAAAAAAAAAGAAGAAAGAAAAGCAAACACATTTGTTATTTGTATTAAGTTACCAGGTTTGCAGAACCAAGCATCATCATCAACAGGAGCATCAGGAGCAAGAAAATCAACCCATTGAGGTGCGTTAAAATGCTCCAAAAGATCATCTTTAACAAATCTTGAATCAATCGTTTTCCAATCAATTATGGCTATCTCCATAGTGGGTTACACCTAAAAAAACAATGAGTAGAAAGAAAAAGAGTTTAAGATTGTTTTTACAAAACTCAGATATGAAATAAGAATTCAGAAGATTTTTTAAGTGAATGAATTCACAGGTGAAATGCAACGTTTCTTTGTTGTGGAAGGAGCTGACACTAAAGACCGTTGGGATTTAAGGCTTTTGGAGGGTTTTATTAATTATTTATTTAATTTCCTTTTGACCGTTAGGGATTTTCCTCGTTTATTTTCTTTTTGCTGATTTTTAATCCTATGGTAATTATGTGCAGATCTAATATCCAAGGCATTTATCACTTACCGTGTATGCTTTGGTAATGTTGTACCACATGCTGAAGTATTGGTACTTTTTCCTATCCGTCGAGAATTGCTTTGACACTGCTAGCTTAATATTTTTTTTTTCATAAAATTCTGATCGATTTGATTTATTTCTTCTTTTCCCCCTTTTTTTGTAGTTTGAAGATTATTAAAGGTTTTCTGTCAAATCAAATTGTAACACGTCTTTTGCTTGCATCCATTTAGTTTAAAATACTAGGTATTCCTCCTTAATTTCAGAGAAGAAGTCTACCTTCAAATCTTACCGTCGCCAAAAACAAAAAATTTCCACATGTTTATCTCAATAAAAAAAATTAGGACTATACATTGTATAAGTCAAAATCTGACCATAGTGGTCGACCAAATTGGGACCTCGCCTAGATGGCTAAATAACGAAAAGTATCACGACTAATCCTAGTCAAATCACCGCCAATGTATGACAAGTAAAGGTGGTATTCGAATAACATAGGAAAAGGCCATCATGTGAAAGCACATTGGTCAAAGAATACAGTAAGACTCCAAAAACTATATATAGAAGGGAATTCTCCGGGGCGGGCTTTTTCTCCCTACTTCTCCTATCGTCTCTTCTGGTCAAGGATGTAAACTATTTCTTCCTTTCTTCTAATCAAAGATAAGATTGTAACATCAATAAGTTGATAATGTTCTCATTCCAATCACGATCTCTCTATATGCTCCTGGATTTGAAGTTGATTATGTTTGGCTAAGATTTATCGATTTAATCTTAAGGTTCAAACACTTTTTGGTCATATGAGTAGACAAACTTTTCCTTTATGGTTTAATAGTGCCGTCAATATGGGCGGAGCCGAGTTAATAGAGCTGTCAATATGAGCGGGCCGGGCTACCCCAGCCCAACCCACATGGGCTTTAGCACTAGACGGACTGGTCTAGCCCATCATTTTTTAAATATAATTTTATATTTTTTTTTAAGTCCTAACCTAAAAAAATATAAATATTTAAAAGTTAAAAATATCTTATTGGAATTTTTTTAAAAACTTAATAAATTTTTATATTGTTCCAATATATCATAATAAACACTAAAAAACTAAAAATAAAACTATATTTCATTCAGTAAAAATCAAAACTCAAAACAATTCAAGAGAAGGTCCATGAAGCTTATGTGATATCCAACACATCATCTTCATCAAACACATTTGAGTCCGTCTGTGAGAAGTAGGGGTGGCAAATGAGCGGGTTGGGATGAATTTGTGCGGGTCAAGATGGGTTAGGTCAATAAATGGGTCATCGCCCAAACCAGCCCAAAGTGTTTTTGGGTTAAGATGGGCTGGGTCAAGATGGGCTAAATAATGGGTCGTAACCCAACGCGCCCAACCTGACCCATGTTTTAGAACCATGCTCATCTTGCATAAAAAAAATTTCCCTTAAAAAATGTAAGTTGACACACATTTTGTGGGTTGGGTGGGAGGAGCGGGTTTGGGGGGTGAGTGGATGGTGCAGAAAACGAAAAAATATAAAACAAAAATAAAAAACAGAAAATTGGAATTATAAATATAAATGTAAAAAAAAAATTGAGGGGCTCATTTTTGGGCGGGGGTGGGGTGGGGTGGGTGGTGGGGATTGTGCATAAAAATAAAAGGGATTGTGCATAAAAATAAAAAAATAAAAAATGAAAAATACAAAAAAATATAAAATCTTTTTTAGGGGGTTTATGCCGGGGTGGTGGGAGGGTAGGGGTAGGGTGGGTGGGTAGTGCAGAAAAATAAAAAAAATAAAAAATTAAAAGTACAAAAAAGTGAATTTTTTAGGGGTTTTGCGCGGGAGGGGGAGGGGGTTGGGGGTTAGGGGTAGGGTGGGTCGGTGGGTGGAGTAGAAAAATAAAAGAACAAAAAATTTAAAAATACAAAAATAAATAAATAAATAAAATTGGAGCAACTATGTAAATTTCTAGTTAAGCTGGGTTGAAATCCTTGTTTTGGATGAGTCTCATGGGTTATATTTGGGTTGTTAAATGGGTCAGAATGGGCTATAAAAATTAATAGGTTAACTTGGGTTCAACCCTAATTGATCCATGAGCTAAAATGGTTGTAGCCCAACCCATTAATCTCTAGGCTAGTTGGGTGGGTTAGATGAGTTTGGGCTCAAACTGTCACCCCTAAAGATTGTCTTAACATCTTCACTTTCATCTACATCTACAATTCGTATGCAATATTAATTAGTTAAATATTAAGAATAATTAAAATTTTAAACTAACAAACATTTTAAGACTTTGATCTTTTAGTATGATGAACTTAATAAACTTTAAGCCTGGGATACTCTTCTTGTTAGTTTATGTGTCATGTACTTTTTATATTTTATATACTTTAAAGGGATTTTTCCTAACTATACCATATATGAAACCTTATTACCAAATATGTGCATAGTATGTATATTACCCGCCCGATCCACAGTTTTCCTATAATTTATATACCATTCGTTTATTATGATTGAATCTTCCATTATTATCGCGCGAAAATTCAGGAAGAGAATATGGAATTGATTTATTCTACATTAAAATTTAAAATTTGAAACGGAAACGAGATCTCGAATATGCGTAATTTTGAAACGGAAAGGAGATTTCTGTTCTTCATCATCTTCATATGTACTCCCATATATTTTCCACCATTGATAGCCATTAAAAAGCTTGAAAGCTTTGAATTCAAAATTGGGTTTTCAAAAATCATTATTTGTTTGGATTGGGTGTTGTTGAAAATAATCGAGAGTATATTTTGGAGTTTATATCTCAATTTTGAGGGGTTTCGGTGAAAATTAGATTTGATTTTGACTAAATTTCAGATTGAAACTCGAAGAAGAAGACATATTTTTAGAAATTGTACATAAATTATAGAATTGTAGATAAATTGTAGATTGGGAAGACTAACACTTCTATAAATCTTCATCAAAAAATGTAATTATGTCGAAAATGTCAATTATGCTACAATTGAAATGAGAATAGGGATATTAAAATTTAATGTATCCAGTTTGTAGATATCTTGTAGATAAATTGTAGATTCTTTTTTATTTTGGTTGTAGATGCATTGTTTTCTGTTTTCACAAATTCAGAATGACTAAATCTTCGACAAAATCTTCTCCAAAAAACAGTCTACGATTTATCTATAATGTTTCTATAATTTATCTACAATTTCTGGAAATATGTCTTCTTCTTCTTCTTCTTCTTCTTCTTCTTCTTCTTCTTCTTCTTCTTCTTCTTCTTCTTCTTCTTCGTCGTCGAGTTTCAATATGAAATTCAGCCAAAACCAAGTCTAAATCTTCACCAAAACCCCTCAAAATTGAGATATTGTCACGACCCCAATTCTGGTTGTGATGGCGCCCAACACAATTGCTAGGCAAGCCCGACCATTTGAACACTCTCAACCCAAGTACGAAAACCCATTACCAATTAATAGAGTTAAATTATCAGATAATATAGTTCCAACCAGTGATAATAGATAGAAATAGTACGAAAACCATAATAGTTGTCAATAAAACTCCCGACAGATCTGATCATGAGTCTAGAGCCTCTAAATACAACTGTGTAGCAAATCTAAATAAATGAGAGTCTAAGATGCGAAAAAACAAAGGGATAGGGGAGAAGTCGGGTCATGCGGATGCCAGGCAGCTACCTCGACAACTCCAGGATAAATCTGAAAGCAGCCAAAAACTCTACTGAGCCTCCGGGATACCTGTATCTGCACACATGGTGCAGGAAGTACAGTGAGTACTCCGACTCAATGAGTAATAAACATATATAATGACCGAAGATAAGAAATCACGAAATACTACAATGTAAAGCTATAACTAGCAATATAGCACATTTAACAGTGAAACAACTACAAATCAATGACAGGTAAAACAAATAGATATCAATGCATGAATGCAATGCAATGCACATGACCGTTGCAGTGCACAACCCGATCCAATTGGGTACCCGCGCTCACTGTGGAGGTTCAGACTCCGGATGTGCTCCTACAGCCCAAGCGCAATATCAATGTATATCGATGCGGCGTGCAGCCGGATCCGTACTCAACTCATAATATGCACGTAAACCACTCGGATAATATTAGAGTAATAGCTCTCAGCCCACAATGTCAGAAAAATGCAGTTTAGGTTTCATATCTTAGAAATATGGCTGAACATTTCAAAATAGTGTTTATACTCAGGACTGAAATCATTTAACATGCCAAGTGATCTGGAAACAATGATAAAAATCCCTGAATGATGCAAATGATCAGCACAAAGTCCAAATATATCCATAAAATTCAAGTAGGATGATTACCAAACAATTCTAGTCAAGAACACAGTATGAACAACAATCAAGACAGACTAAGTTAGAATCCCCAATCATAAACGACCCCACATTCGTTATAGAGTACGTGTCTCGCCTCAATGTAGCATTACAATTTGATATTCCGGGGTTTCAAAACCTCATGTCATCATCTACATCTATTACTCACCTCAAGCCAGCCCAAAATCTAGCTCGCTAGGCCTTTTCCCCTTGAATCGACCTCCTCCCACGACCAATCTTATCAAAACCACAAGGAATGCGTTATATTAGGTTAATGGAATACAATCCAATCGAAAAGACTCGAAAAACATCAAAAATCACGAAGTTGGCAAAACCCAAACCCCGGGCCCACTTCTCAAGAAATTACAAAATTCACATCACCGGATTTCTCGTCTTGTCACAAGTCTATACATGCTAAATTTACCAAAATCGGAGTTCAAATGCTCTTTCAAATCCCAAATTTTTGTTTCAAAAACCAAGCCCAAGTTCTTCAAATTTTTACACACTTTTCCAATCAATACCCATCGAAACCCTCTTCAATTACTCCCAAAAAGCTCTAAAGGTGGTTAACAATAGTGGAAAAATACCCAAATTCTGCTTTTGCGGTTCTCCTTAAAATTCCCAAACTTCGCTTTTGTGGCTTATCTTTCGCTTCTGCGGAATTTCCTCTTGAGACACAAAACCGCTTTGCGAAAATTGCTCCGCTTCTGCGTAACTACACCACCAAACTCTGACCGCTTATGCGATCCTCACCTTCTTCTGCGGAACCGCCTCTGCGGTCCATTTCCGCAGAACGGAAATACTAGATACCAGCAACAATGGACCTGCATCAAACTTCAAAAACTCTTCGTTTAAACACCCAAACCACCCCGAGGCCCCCGGGGCCTCAACCAAATGTTACCAACACATCCTAACACCTTATTCAAACTTGTTTCAATCCTCAAAACACATCAAACAATGTTAAAACCATCAAATAACATCAGATTCAAGCCTAAGCTTCTTAAAAACTTCTGAATTACGCATTCGATTAAGACCAAAACACCTTCGAATGACTTGAAATTTCGCACCCATATCCAAAATCACCTAACAGAGCTACTGCAACTCTCGAAATTCCATTCCGACCCTCGGATTAAAATCTCACCTATCAACCGGAGTTCACCAAAATACTAACTTCGCCAATTCAAGCCTAATTCTACATTGGACCTCCAAAATGAATTCCGATCGCACTCCTAAGTCACAAATCACCCCCAAAGCTAACCGAATCACCAAAATTCTCATCCAAGCCCTCTAACTCAATAGTCAACATCCAGTTGACTTTTCCAATGTAAGCCTTCGTTAAAGAGACTAAATGTCTCATTTCCTACCAAAACCAAACAGATTCAACTCTAACTCACCAAATAACGATAATGAAACATGACGAACCAATAAACGGGGAAAACAGGGCAGTAACACATGAGATGACCGGCCGGGTCGTCATATCTTCCCAACTTAAGCAAACGCTTGACCGCGAGCGGGTCAAGAACATACCTGAAGCCTCAAATAGGTGAGGATATCTACTCCGCATCTCCTGCTCTGTCTCCCAGGTAGCCTCCTTCACGGGCCAACCTCTCCACTACACCTTCACCGAAGCTATATACTTTGATCTCATCTTTCGAACCTGAAGACCCAAAATAGCCACTAGCTCCACATCATATGTCAAGTCATCATCCAACTGAACCGTGCTGAAGTCTAACACATGAGACGAGTCCCCAACATACCTCCAGAGAATAGAAACATGGAATACTGGATGAACCCCCGACAAGCTGGGTGGCAAAGCAAGCACATATTCCACCTACCCAATCCTCCTAAGTATCTCAAAATTTCCAGTGAACCGTGGACTCAGCTTCCCTTTCTTCCCAAACCTCATACTGCCCTTTATAGGCGAAACCTTCAACAAGACCTTTTCGCGCACCATATAAGATACATCTCGAACCTTCCGGTCCTCCTGACTCTTCTGACGTGACTGAGCTGTACAAAGTCTCTCCTGGATCTCTTTTACCTTCTCTAAGGCATCCTAGACCAACTCTGTCCCCAATAGCCTAGCCTCGGCGGGCTCAAACCAACCAACCGGAGATCTACACCATCTCCCGTATAAGGCCTCGTACAGCGCCATCTGAATACTGGATTGATAGCTGTTGTTGTAGGCAAACTCTGCAGGTGTCAAGAACTCAGCCCAAGAACCTCTAAAATTAGTGACATAGGCACGCAACATGTCCTCCAATATCTGAATAGTATGCTTGGACTTCCCATCCATCTGAGGATGAAACGACATACTCAACTCTACCTATATAACCAATTCTCGCTGAAAAGTCCTCCAAAACTAGGAAGTAAACTGAGTACCCCTATCTGAGATAACAGAAACTAGGACCCCATGCAACCGTACAATCTCCCGGATGAAAATCCCTGCCAGCCGCTCTGAAGAATAGGCACCGGAATGAAATATGCGGACTTGGTCAGCCTATCCACAATCACCCAAATTGAATCAAACTTCATCGATGTACGAGGGAGGCCACTCACGAAATCCATAGCAATCCTCACCCACTTCCACTCTGGAATATCCATCCGCTGAAGTACACCACTGGGCCTCTGATGCTCATATTTGACATGCTAACAGTTGAGACATTGAGCTACATAACTCACAATATCTTTCTTCATTCTCCTCCACTAGTAGTGATGTCTCAAATCTTGAGACATCTTCGCGGCACCCAGATGAATGGAATACCGCGAGCTGTGAGCCTATTCTAATATCAACTCCCGAAGCCCATCCACATTAGGCATGCAAATTCGACCCTGCATCCTCAACACACCATCGTTATCAATAGTCACATCTGTGGCATCATCATGCTGGACCCTGTCCTTAAGGAAAAGCAAATGCGGATCATCATACTGGCGCTCTCTAATGCGGTCATATGAGGAAGATCGAGAAACCACACAAGCAAACACCCGACTAGGCTCCGAAATATCTAGCCTCACCATCCGATTGGTCAAAGCCTGGACATCAACTGCAAAGGGCCTCTCCCCAACTGGAATGTATGCCAAACTACCCATACTAACCGACTTCCGGCTCAAAGCATCAGCCACTACATTGGCCTTCCCCGGGTGATACAAAATGGTGATATCATAGTCCTTGAGTAACTCAAGCCACCTCCGCTGCCTCAAATTAAGATCCTTCTGCTTGAACAGATGCTGAAGACTGCGATGATCAGTGAATACCTCACAAAATACGTCAGATAAATAGTGCCTCCAAATCTTCAAAGCATGAACTATAGCAGCCAACTCCAAGTCATGTACAAGGTAATTATTCTCATGGGGCTTTAAATGACGAGAAGCATATGCAATAACTCTACCATCCTGCATCAATACACATCCGATCCCAAATCTCAAAGCATTACAATACACCGTGTAAGAACCTGAAGATGATGGCAATACCGATACTGGAGCTGTGGTCAAAGCTGTCTTATGCTTCTGAATGATCTCCTCGCACTCATCTGACCATACAAATGGTGCATTCTTATGCGTCAACTTGGTCAAGGGTGAAGTAATAGATGAAAAAACCCTGAACAAACCGGCGATAAAAACCCGCCAAGCCGAGGAAACTCCGAATCTCCGTGGCTAAGGATGATCTAGGCCAACTCTGCACCGCCTCTATTTTATTCGTATTAACATGAGTACCATCACTGGACACCATGTGTCCCAGGAAATCCATAGAGCCAAGCCAGAACTCACACATGAAGAACTTTGCAGAGAGCATCTCCTCCCTCAATCTACAATACCACCTTCAAATGTTGTGCGTGCTCCTCCTAGCTATGCGAGTACACCCGGATGTCATCAATAAACGCAAACACAAATGAATCCAGATACGGCCGAAATACACTATTCATCAAGTGCATGAACGAAGATGGGGCATTAATCAGTCCGAATGACATAACCAAAAACTCACACTGCTCATATCTCATCCTGAAAGCCGTCTTCATAACATCTGAATCCCTAATCTTTAGCTGGTGATAGGCCGAACAAAGATCAATCTTGGATAATACCTTTT
This sequence comes from Nicotiana benthamiana, assembly GCA_034376525.1. Taxonomy (NCBI): domain Eukaryota; kingdom Viridiplantae; phylum Streptophyta; class Magnoliopsida; order Solanales; family Solanaceae; genus Nicotiana; species Nicotiana benthamiana. The sequence continues at coordinate 71,303,705 of CM067323.1, read as the reverse complement.
CCCCTGAAGCTGGTCAAACAAATCATCAACACGGAGTAGTGGATACTTGTTCTTCACTGTCACCTTGTTAAACTTCCTGTAGTCAATACACATTCTCATCGTTCCATCCTTCTTCTTCACAAATAAGACTGGTGCACCCCACATTGACACACTCGGGTGAATGAACCCCTTATCAAGGAGTTCCTTAACCTGCTCCTTCAACTCCTTTTACTCTGCTGCTGCCATACGATAGGGAGGAATAGAGATGGGCCGAGTGACCGGCACCAGATCAATACCAAAATTAATGTCCCTGTCCGGCGGCATACCCGGCAGGTCTATTGGAAACATATCAGGGAAATCCCTCACAACGAGAACAGAATCAAGACTAGGAGTCTCAACTCCAACATCTCTCACGAAAGCCAAATACGATAAGCAACCCTTCCCAACCATCCGCTGGGCCTTTAGAAAAGGGATCACTTCTTTGGTACATAGTCAGTCATACCACGCCACTCAATCCCCGGAACACCCGGTATGTCCAATGTGACTGTCTTGGCATGACGGTCTAGAATAGCATGCAATGGAGATAACCAGTCCGTGCCCACGATAACATCAAAATCGACCACGCTCAATAATAACAAATCAACTCGGGTCTCATAACCCCCATTAGTCACCAGAAAAGACCGATACACATGGTCCACAATAATAGTATCGCCCACCGGGGTAGATACATGCACAGAAAAAGCAAGACAACCACGGGTCATACCCAATAGATGAGAAAAATATGAAGATACATAGGAATAGGTAGATCCGGGATCAAACAAAACAGAGGCATCCCTGTGGCAGACTAAGATAATACTTGTGATAATAGCATCTGATGCAATGGCGTCCCTTCTATCTGGGATAGCATAGAATCGATCCTGAACACCGCCAGTCCGGCCTCCACCCATGGGGTGGCCCCTGGCTACATGGCCTCCGCCCCTAGCTGACTGGGTGGGTGCTGAAGAAATAGGAGCATAAGATGAGGGCTAATCCTTCTGCTAAGACTGACTACCATGAAGCCGAGGACACTGCCTACTCATGTGACCCAACTCACAACACTCATAGCAACTACCCCCCACTGGAGATGGCGACTGAAGGGAACCCCTTGCTGCTGAAGAACCCTGGGCTAAAGTGGTAAGAGTATAGCTCTGTGCTGGGAGGGCACTGAGTGAAGACTGGCCTTGCTGAAATCCCTGAGGACCACAGCCTGAAGAAGCCCCACTGTACTTTGGGCAACCTCACTAGGGAGGCCTAAAGGAACAACCTCTGCCACGCTGGAACTGGACCCTAGATGGAGCAGCACTAAAACTACCTGAAGCTCGAGGCCTCTTGGTCTCCTCTCTCCTCACGCTCCCTACGGCGAACCGTCTCCATTTCTCGAGCCATGTCAACTACCTTCTCAAACGAGGCACCCATATCCCTCTCTCTGGTCATCAAAATGCGAAGTGAATAGTTGAGGCCATCCACGAACCTCCTATTCCTCTCCCGGTCTGTCAGGATCATGCAAATAGCATGCCCAACCAACTACGTAAACCTCATCTCGTACTGGGTCACAGACATGTCCCCCTGAACCAACCACTCAAACTGATGCCGCATCTCTTCTCTGCGAGACTGCGGGACGTACTTCTCTAGAAAAAGAGTAGAGAACTGCTGCCATGTAAGGGTCGCAGCACCAACATGCCTACGCTTCTCGAAATCCTCCCACCATGTTAATGCATTCCCTGAGAACTGGAAAGTAGTAAAATCCACTCGACTCGACTCCAAAATCCCTACGGTGCGAAGCATACGCTGACACTTATCCAGAAAACCCTGGGCATACTCACCCTCGGCACCACTAAACGTCGGAGGCTGAAGTCTACCGAACCTCTCCTATCGACGCTGCTCATCGTTTGGCATAGCTGGAACCACAATATCTGGAGATGGAGTGACTGGCGGAACTGGTTGAGCTGGGGCTGCTCCCGGTGTCTGCAATCCCTGACCCCCGGTCTGTGAAGTATCTGCTGCAGTAGTGGCTGAGACTGCCTGAGCCATGCCAGTGCAGACGGATAGTATCTGAGCTAAAGCCTCCTGGAGATCAGGAATCACAATGGGCACTGTCGTTGCCTAAATAGGTGGTGTTGGAGCATCTACAGCTGGAGGTTGGTCCTGAACCGGGGCAGCTGGTCGATCAGTAGGTGATGCCCTCACTGGTCTACCTTGACCATGACCATGCCCACGGCCTCTAGCGGGTAGTAATGGTGGTCGTACCTCACGTCCAATAGCACGGGTTCTTGCCATCTGCGAGAGAATAGAATACAGAAGTTTAGTTTCTGGATCAACAAAGTCGCACGACAAGAATTTCAAGAACATGAAGTGCTTCCTAAAGGTTCTGCAACCTCTCGAGTATAAATACAGATGTTTCCATACCGATCCGCGAGACTCTACTAAACTGGATGACTCGCGAGGCCTAGTAACCTAGGATGTAATACCAACTTGTCACGACCCCAATCCCAATCGTGATGGCGCCCAACACAATTGCTAGGCAAGCTTGACCATTTGAACACTCTCAACCCAAGTATGAAAACCCATTACCAATTAATAGAGTTAAATTATCAGATAATATAGTTCCAACCAGTGATAATAGACAGAAATAGTACAGAAACCATAATAGTTGTCAATACAACTCCCGACAGATCTGGGGTCACGAGTCTAGAGCCTCTAAATACAACTGAGTAGCAAATATAAACAAATGAGAGTCTAAGATGCGAAAAAAGGGCTAGGGGAGAGTTGGGTCCTGCGGACACCAGACAACTACCTCGACATTCCGGAATAAATCTGAAAGCAGCCAAAAACTCTACCGAGCTTCCGGGATACGTGTATCTGCACACATGGTACAGGGAGTAAATTGAGTACTTCGACTCAGTGAGTAATAAACATATATAATAAATGAGGATAAGAAATCACAAAATATTACTATGTAAAGCTATAACTAGCAATCTAGCACATTTAACAGTGAAACAACAGCAAATCAATGACAGGTAAAACAAATAGATATGAATGCATGAATGTAATGCAATGCACATGACCGTTGCGGCGCACAACCCGATCCATTTGGGTACACGCACTAACTGTGGGGTTTAGACTCCGGAGGGGCTCCTACAGCCCAAGCGCAATATCAGCATAACATCGCTACGGCGTGCAGCTCGACCTGTACTTAGTCCAGAATATGCACGTAAACCACTCTGGTAATATTAGAGTAATAGCTCTCTGCTCACAATGTCAGAAAAATGTAGTTTAGGTTTCAAATTTTAGAAATATGACTGAACATTTCAAAATAGTGTTTAAACTCAGGATTGAAATCATTTAACATGCCAAGCGATATGGAAAACAGTGATAAAAATCCCTGAATGATGCAAATGATCGGCACAAAGCCCAAATATATTCATAAAATCCAGGTAGGATGATTACCAGACAATTCTAGTCAAGAACATAGTATGAACAACACTCGGGACGGACTAAGTCACAATCCTCAATCACAAACGACCCCGCACTCGTCATAGAGTACGTGTCTTGCCTTAATGTAGCATCACAATGTGATATTCCGGGGTTTCAAACCATCGAGTCATCATCTACATTTATTACTCACCTCAAGCCGGCCCAAAATCTAACTCGCTATGCCTTTTCCTCTCGAATCGACCTCCTCGCTCATCGAATCTGATCAAAACTATAAGGAATACGTTACATTAGGATAATGGAACATACCCCAATCGAAAAGACTCAAAAAACATCAAAAATAATGAAGTTGGCAAAACCCGAGCCCCGAGCCCACTTCTCAAAAAATTTCAAAATTCACATCATCGGATTCGTCGTCTCGCCAAGAGTGCATACATGTCAAATTTACCAAAATCGAGTTCAAATGCCCTTTCAAATCCTAAATATTTGTTTAAAAAACCAAGCCCTAGTTCTTCAAAATTTTACCCACTTTTTCAAGAATTAAAGGTTGATTCTTCTAATGTTTCTAGGTCACAAAACTCACCTCCAATCGATACCCGTCGAAACCCTCTTTAATTACTCCCAAAAAGCTCTCAAGGTGGTTAACAATGGTGGAAAAATACCACATGCTCGCGGATGAAATATAACATTTAAACCCTTCTGCCTAGTTGACTTTCGCTTCTGCGGTCCCGCTTTAGCTTATGCGGCCAAAATCCCGCTTTTGCGGTTCTCCTTAAAATTCCCAAACTCCACTTTTGCGGCTAATCTTCCGCTTCTGTGGAATTTCCTCTTGAGACCCAAAACCGCTTCTGGGGTTTACCGTCCGCTTCTACGGACCCGCTGATGCGAAAATGGTTCCGTTTCTGTGGAACTACACCACCAAACCCCTAACTGCTTTTGCGATCCCTCACCCGCTTCTGCAGAACTGCTTCTGCGGAACCGCCTCTGCGGTCCATTTTCGCAAAAGTGGAAATATCAGATACCATTAACAATGGACCTGCAACAAACTTCAAAAACTCTCCGTTTAAACACCCTAACTCACTTCGAGACCCCCGGGGCCTCAACCAAAAATACCAACACATCCTAAAACCTCATTCAAACTTGTTCCAACCCTCAAAACATATCAAACAACGCAAATACCATGAAATCACATCGGATTCAAGCCTAAGTTTCTTAAAAACTTATGAATTACGCATTCGATTAAAAATCCGACCAAAACACCTCCGAATGACTTGAAGTTTGGCAACCATATCCAAAATCACCTAATGGGGCTACTGCAACTCGGAATTCCATTTCGATCCTCGGATCAAAATATCACCTATCAACCGGAGGTCGCTAAAATACTAACTTCGTTAATTCAAGCCTAATTCTGCAATAGACCTCCAAAATCAATTCCGATCGTACTCCTATATCACAAATCACCCCTCAAAACTAACCGAATCACCAGAATTCACATCTGAGCCCTCTAACTCAATAGTCAACATTCGATTGACTTTTCCAATATAAGCCTTCCTTTAAGAGACTAAATGTCTCATTTCCTACCAAAACTAAACCGATTCGACTCTAACTCACCTAATGCCGATAGTGAAACATGAAGAAGAAATAAGCGGGGAAAAAGGGGCAGTAACACATGAGACGACGAGCCGGGTCGTCACAGATATAAACTCCTAAACAGATTCCGAATTTTTTACAACAACACCCAATCAAAACAAATAATGATTTTTGAAAACTCAAATTTGAATTCTAAGCTTCAAAGCTTTTTAATTAGGGTCAACGGTGGAATTGAAAACAGACGCTAAACGTGGATGAATGGAAGGTAAAGGTAAAACGTGTGGTTTGGGGAGGGGGGAGTTACGGCTAAAGGTAAAACGTGGGGGGAGGGGAGTGGGAAGATACGCTCCTATAATTATACCTAATATAAATACCGCTTAATTATATCCCTAATTTGAATTATGGTATATAAATGATAATTTGGTATACTGAAATGTAATTAACTCAAACCTTAAACATTGAGGGTAAGAAGGTTTCATATGTATTTTTATTAGGCCCACGGGCTGGCCCAACCTAGCCTTAGTCAAGCGTAATGGGCCACGGGCTTATTTGGCACGTGCTTAAATGCCTCATTTTGAATGTACTCTAAGAATTCTAGCGTATTCCTGCTAAATTACGGGCTAGGCTGACCCAACAGGACAGGCCCATATCGACGGCTCTATGGTTTAAGTTAGTTTTTGTGTAACAAAATTATATCTCGTATATAACTTAACTTTAGTATGACAAAATTTTATACATGCATCAAATTGTTATAAAATATTCTATTTTAGGTGAATGTCCATAATTAGAGAGATTCTAGGGTTTACTTCTTGGTGGTTAAGTCACCACCTCCCTATAAATAAAGGGGTTCTATTCCATTGTAAACCATCCCAAAGTATCAATAAGAATACTCCCCTCTCTACTTTTCTCTCTATTGTTCTTGTTCTTGTATTATTGTTCTTGTTCTTATATTATTTCATAACACGTTATCAGCACGAGACTCTACCGTCTCAAGAATCCTCTTGAGAAAATTAAGGTATTTCCCTTTTTCTGAATTTCGTTTTAATTATGTCTGATATTATGAAAAGAAAGTTCGTTGCCCTTGAAATTTCGGGCAAGAACTATATGACATGGGTGTTGGATGCTGAAATCCACTTAGATTCTATGGGTCTTGGAGACGCCATTAAAGACAGAGATAAATCATCCACCCAAGACTGTGCTAAGGCCTTGATTTTCTTGCGCCATCACCTTGATGAAGGTTTGAAAATTGAATATCTCACAGTCAAAGATCCACTCATCTTGTGGAAAGGCTTAAAGGAGAGATATGACAACCTGAAGTTGGTCACTCTGCCACAAGCACGATATGATTGGGCTCATCTGAGGCTCCAAGACTTTAAGTCTGTTTCTGAATATAATTCTGCAATGTTCAGAATTACTTCTAAATTGAAACTCTATGGAGATAATATCTCTGATTATGATATGCTTGAAAAAACGTTTACAACGTTTCATGCCTCCAATATGGTACTGCAACAACAGTACAGAGAGAAAGGTTTCAAAAGGTACTCTGAACTGATTTCTCTTCTCCTTGTGGCTGAGCGAAACAATGACCTGCTCATGAGAAATCACGAAAATTGACCCACTAGGTCTACACCATTGCCTGAAGCAGATAAGGTGTATTCTCATTATGCCAAGCATGGAAAAGGCTATGGCTTTAATCATGGTCGTGGTCGTAATCGGGGTCATGGCCGTGGACGTAGACAAGGAAGAAATTTCCCTGATGTCCGTCACCCCCCAAAGAGATATAACCACCAAAAGTAGAAACGGGATGATGAGGATCCAAAGGCAAATAGTTCAGAAACTATATATTATCGTTGCGGTGGAAAAGGGCACTGGTCAAAAGCTTGCCGTGTACCAAGACATTTGGTTGATATTTATCAAGCATCTCTAAAGAATAAAGGCCCTGAAACAAATTTTGTCTCTGACGACAATTTTGACATCACCCACCTGGATATGGCAGACTTCTTTGAGCAACCCGAGGGGAAAATAGACCACTTAATCGGTGATGGATCTGTGATGAAGGAAGATGGAAGTGTTTGATTTTATTTTACTTATTTGTATTAGTTAGTGAATAAACTAATAGTCATTAGTATCAGCTCGTATTAGTTAGTTTATTATATAATGTTAGTATTAGTTCTTTAGAATGTTTCAATATGCTTAAATTTCAAAGATATTTTTATTTTCCAGTAGAGTTAATCGATTAACCTAACAGTTAGTCGATTATCTAATATTTCGCATTAAAACTGGACTTTTCCACAAGGCAAGATAGTCGACTATCTGATTTAGTTAGTCGACTAACCTAATGACTGCTTCCCAAGATAGTCGACTATCAACTAAGTTAATCGACTAACCTCAGCAGATTTTGAAAATATTGTTTAAATGTGAAACAAACGGATTGAATTTGTTTATTCTCATGTTCGTGTATTTCTTTTGTATGTCAAACCATGGGAAAGCAAATATGGATATCTCACAAAGCAAGCTTGGATCAACGTCCAACTATAAAAATATTTGTTTAGTTGATTCATGTACTACACATACGATACTCAAAGAAAAGAAATATTTCTCTCAACTAAGTATGTGTAAGGCAGATGTTACTACAATCTCTGGTAGTAGTAAATTGATTGAAGGCTCCGGAAGAGCAACTATAACTCTGCCTAGAGGAACAATGTTTATCATAGAGAATGCAATGTTCTCCTCCAAGTCTAAGAGAAACTTGTTGAGTTTTAAAGATATACGCCGGAATGGCTATCATATTGAGACAATAGATGAGAATAATCTTTAATATCTCATCATTACAAAGAATGTCTCTGGCCAAAAGAGGGTTATTGAGAAATTCCCGTCTTTATCTTGTGGCCTGTATTGGACAAAAATTAGTGCAATTGAGGCACATTCAACAGTAAACCAAAAGGTTACTGATTCCAATACTTTTGTACTTTGGCATGATCGATTGGGACACCCTGGATCAATCATGATAAGACGGATTATAGAAAGCTCATATGGGCATCCGTTAAAGAATTTCAAGATTCTTTTAAATAATGAATTTTCTTGCACTTCTTGTTATCAAGGCAAGTTAATTATTAGACATCACCAACAAAGGTTGGGACTGAGTCACCTACGTTTTTGGAACGTATACAAGGGGACATTTGTGGACCTATTCACCCACCTAGTGGGTCCTTTAGATATTTTATGGTCTTAATAGACGCATCCTGTAGATGGTCTCATGTGTGCCTTTTGTCATCACGCAACCTTGCATTTGCAAAACTAATGGCACAAATAATTCGACTACGAGCACAATTTCCTGATAATCCAATCAAGTCTATTAGACTGGATAATGCTGCTGAGTTTTCATCCCAAGCATTTAATGATTATTGCTTATCAATTGGGATAAAAGTGGAACATTCTGTAGCTCATGTTCACACTCAAAACGGTCTTGCAGAATCTTTAATTAAACGCCTGCAGTTGATTGCAAGACCATTACTCATGAAAACGAGGCTGCCCACTTCGGTATGGGGTCACGCCATTTTGCATGCAGCAATGCTAATTCGTCTCAGACCGACGAATTATCACAAATATTCCCCGTTGCAATTGGTTTTGGGTCATGAACCCAATATATCCCATTTAAGAATCTTTGGATGCGCAGTATATGTGCCTATAGCACCGCCATACCGCACCAAAATGGGTCCGCAAAGAAGGTTAGGAATATATGTTGGGTTTGAATCGCCCTCCATTATTCGCTACCTCGAAACATTGACAGGCGATTTGTTCACTGCACGATTTGCAGACTGTCAATTTGATGAGACACTTTTCCCAAAATTAGGGGGAGAAGTTGGTGAAACCAAACGGGAAATTTTGTGAAAAAATGCATCATTATCTCATCTTGATCCACATACCTCTATTTGTGAAAAAGAGGCAAAGATTATCCATTTGCAAAGAATAGCAAATCAAATGCCTGACGCATTTACGGACTTGAAAAGGATAACAAAATCCCATATCCCCGCAGAGAATGTTCCAATCCGTATTGATGTCCCTGTTGGACAATCATCTAGTGTCATATCCAATGAGTCGAATGCACGCCTGAAGCGTGGCAAGCCATTAGGTTCGAAAGATCGAAATCCTAGAAAGAGGAAAGCAAACGATCAAAATGACACTACGAAAGAATCTCATGAGGAAATTCATGATTTAATAAATTCTGAGATTCATGAAGAATCCATTGAGCCCGAGACTCAAGAAAATAAGGAACTATCAATAAATCCAATCGATATTGAGGCAAATTTTAATCGAGTGGATATAGTGGTGGATTATGTCTTTGCTTTTAATGTCGCATCTAGCATTATGCAAGAAAGTGAGGATCTTGAACCTCAATCTGTTGGAGAATGTCGAAAAAGACATGATTGGCCAAAATGGCAAGAAGCAATCCAATCAGAATTGAATTCACTGGCAAAACGTGAAGTTTTTGGCCCTATAGTTGAAACACCTAATGGTGTTAAGCCTGTTGGCTATAAATGGGTCTTTGTACGCAAGAGAAATGAAAAAAACGAGGTACAAAGATATAAGGCACGTCTTGTTGCACAAGGATTTTCTCAAAGGCCTGGTGTCGATTATGAAAAGACATATTCGCCTGTAATGGATGCCATAACTTTTCGTTATCTCATTAGTTTTGCTGTCCTTGAAAAGCTTGACATGCATTTAATGGATGTGGTTACTGCCTATCTTTATGGCTCACTGGATAATGAGATATACATGAAAATTCCCGACGGACTCAAAATGCCAAACGCTCATAATTCAAAGTCCCGGGAAATGTTTTCAATCAAATTGCAAAGATCCTTGTATGGTCTAAAGCAATCAGGACGAATGTGGTATAATCGTCTTAGTGAGTATTTATTAAAAGAAGGCTATATAAATGATGCCATTTGCCCGTGTGTTTTTATAAAGAAAACAACATCGGAATTTGTTGTACTTGCCGTATATGTCGATGACATAAACCTTATTGGAACCCCATAGAACTCCAAAAGGCAATTGATTATCTAAAGAATGAATTCGAGATGAAAGATCTCGGAAAGACAAAATTATGTCTTGGTTTGCAAATTGAATATTTGGCAAACGGAATTTTTGTTCATCAATCTACCTATATAGAAAAGGTACTGAAACGGTTTTACATGGATGGAGCATATCCTTTAAGTACTCCAATGGTTGTTCGATCACTTGATGCGAATAAAGATCCATTCCAACCGCAAGAAAGGAATGAAGAGCTACTTGGTCCTGAAGTACCATATCTTAGTGCAATTGGCGCACAAATGTATCTTGCAAATGCTACAAGGCCTGACATAACCTTTTCAGTTAATGTCTTAGCAAGGTATAGCTCGGCTCCCACAAAGAGACATTGGAATGGGATCAAACATATATTGCGGTACCTAAAAGGGGCTACCGATATGGGCTTATTTTATAGCAATAATTGCAGTCCTGATCTTGTTGGTTATGCTGATGCTGGATATTTATCCGACCCACACAAGGCTCGATCTCAAACGGGTTATGTGTTTACCTGTGGAGGCACCGCCATATCTTGGCGATCGACTAAGCAATCAATTGTGGCTACTTCATCTAATCATGCCGAGATAATCGCTATTCATGAAGCAAGTCGGGAGTGTGTGTGGTTGAGGTCTATAATACATAATATTCAAGACAAATGTGGTTTGAAGTGTAACAAACTACCCGCGACTTTGTATGAAGACAATGCAGCATGTATAGCTCAATTGAAGGGAGGATTCATAAAAGGAGATAGAACAAAGCATATTTCACCAAAGTTATTTTTCACACATGATCTTCAAAAGAATGGTGATATCAATGTGCAACAGATTCGTTCAAGCGATAATATGGCTGATTTGTTCACAAAATCTCTACCAACGTCAACCTTCAAGAAGCTGGTTCACAAGATCGGAATGCGAATACTCAAGGATATGAATTGATGCTCTTTTCAGGGGGAGTTAATGCGCGTTGCACTCGTTTTTCCTTACAAGGTTTTGTCCCAATGGGTTTTCCTTGCAAGGTTTTTAACGAGGCAACCAATAGGCGCATATTCAAACTTGTGTACTCTTTTTCCTTTTCTTTAATTTTTTCCCATTGGGTTTTGTTTTAGTTAAGGTTTTAACGAGGCACATTATTGAATAGACATTCAAGGGGGAGTGCTATAAAATATTCTATTTTAGGTGAATATCCATATTTAGAGAGATTCTAGGGTTTACTTCTTGGTGGCTAAGTCACCACCTCCCTATAAATAAAGGGGTTCTATTCCATTGTAAACCATCCCAAAGTATCAATAAGAATACTCCTCTCTCTACTTTTCTCTCTATTGTTTTTGTTCTTGTATTATTGTTCTTGTTCTTATATTATTTCATAACAATGAAAAAATTAAGAGAATATCAAATATTTTTGTTACACATTAGAAATTCACACCTATAATACTGTTAGACAAAGTATAGGTGTCATGTTTAAACCAAAAACAGTCTCCTTGATTCCCTCTCTGCCTATCGTCTCCACTTTTAACTCCACTGTTAGAGGCAATACAAGACTCTCTCCACTCTCAATCTCCTTCTGCTTCTCACTTAAAAGCAACCCAATTGCCTAAAACTTTTGCTCATTTTTTAGGTACAAAACTTTCTCGATTTTCTCTTGGAAAAAGATAGAAAAACAAAAACTCATACATTCTTCAAAGAGTGAAGGTAATTGTTTTGTTTATATCATTTTGTTTCTCTTTAGATGATTGCTTCTATTATTTAATATTATCATCAGCATTTGGAGTAAGTTTTGGATCTAATTTTACATTGTCATACTTGTTTTCTGAAATTGAAACTTATATTAGAGTACTTTGACCTGATATTTTCACGTTTGGCTGAATGCATGATTAGTTTTTAGCATTTGAGCTTAAGAATTTTTATTTTTATTTTTGGTAGTATCTGATGGATCTTTCATGGGTAAAAATTTAATATTGTTCACTAGACAATATATATAAACCGACTGAAATGATGGCGATAACGATTTTTTCTTCCTTTTGAATGATTAAATTGATGTAGTGTATCTATAGGTATTTGCTTGAATATCCATTTTAAAAATTTAACATAGTAGCAACTCGTTAAGTTTATTTTTGTTGTTGTTCTGTAGCAAAATGAGGTAACAAAAGGTAGTACCATATGCATATATCTGAGGATTAACCAAAGTTGTGTTTGAATATTGATCTGTAAACCACACTGTCACATTGATTGTGTTGCTATAATAAGTTTTGAATATAAGGCTTAATGATAATTCTTGGTCATATGTGATGATCCATATTTTCTTATTTTGGTCCGATACTTATATATTTTTTGAATTAAATGGAGAAATATGGTCAGTGAAGATTTGTATAGCTGACCCCAACTTGTGTGGAACTAATGCATAGTAATAGTTGTACAATTCATTTTTCATTTTTCTCAGTTGCGAACAGGAGTTGGTTGTTGTTGTGTTGGACCATCAAACAGATTAATATTCGTATCAGTAATAACTACCAATTTTTATTCTGGTAAGCATTAAGGAAGAGGTCTGTTTCTTGCAATTTCACTATGTTTGTATTGCTTCCTGCAGCCAAAATGTGCTTGCACTTTAATAGTTTATCATCTTAGCTTCTTATTTATTTAGCTGTCAGTTTTAATACATCATTTTCATCTTTTTTTGTTCTTTAGAGACAGCAATGACAATTGATCAGCCACAATACCCCTCTGTTGCTCATAAGGTATCTGGCAACTTCCTGGTTAGATCTACCCAAAATCGAGATCTTCTGGCATACCAAAGGCAATATAAATATGGAAATCAGACGAAACCTTTGTTGCATCAATGTGAAGGAAAATATGACATGTCCGTGATTTCGTCCTACTCATCGCCAGTTTTTGTTCAAGCTCCTTCAGAGAAAGGTTTTTCCAGCTTTGCAGTTGATTTTCTTATGGGTGGTGTCTCAGCAGCAGTGTCAAAGACAGCAGCTGCTCCAATTGAACGCGTCAAACTCCTGATCCAAAACCAGGACGAAATGATCAAGGCTGGCCGGTTATCAAAACCATACAGTGGCATAACTGAATGTTTTAGCCGAACAATGAAAGAAGAAGGGATTATGTCATTGTGGAGAGGCAATACAGCCAACGTTATTCGTTATTTCCCAACTCAGGCTCGTTCTTTTTCTCAGACAAACTTGGTTATTTAAGATCCTTATTTCCTTCCTTCCCGTGATATAATTTTTTCTCTTTTTGTGCAGGCCTTGAATTTTGCATTTAAAGATTATTTCAAGAGGCTTTTTAACTTCAAAAAGGAAAGAGACGGTTACTGGAAATGGTTCGCTGGCAACCTTGCATCAGGAGGTGCAGCTGGTGCATCTTCCCTTTTCTTTGTGTATTCTCTTGACTATGCCCGAACAAGGCTAGCAAATGATGCCAAGGCTGCAAAAGGTGGAGGGGAGCGACAGTTCAATGGCCTTGTTGATGTCTACAAGAAGACATTAGCATCTGATGGAGTTGCTGGACTTTACCGTGGATTCAATATTTCATGTGTTGGGATCATTGTGTACCGTGGTCTCTACTTCGGTTTGTATGATTCTTTGAAACCAGTTGTCCTCACTGGAGGCCTACAGGTAATGTTGTGTTACTACTAACTATAACTCTAGTGTTTGCGTTCAGTATTAAAGAAGCATTTGTATTAGACTTGTTTGCTGATGAAGTGTCTGTGTATGTGTGTTTTTCTTTTTCAATTGATTTCAGGATAGCTTCTTTGCTAGCTTTGCACTAGGGTGGTTAATTACAAATGGTGCTGGACTTGCATCCTATCCAATTGACACTGTTCGTCGGAGAATGATGATGACATCTGGTGAAGCAGTGAAATACAAAAGCTCAATGGATGCTTTTACTCAAATATTGAAGAATGAGGGTGCAAAGTCTCTCTTCAAGGGTGCTGGTGCAAATATTCTTCGTGCCGTTGCTGGCGCTGGTGTCCTTTCTGGCTACGACAAACTTCAAATGCTTGTACTCGGAAAGAAGTATGGATCCGGTGGTGCTTAAGATTGATCATTCGTGCCATCCCTACTATGATTCTTAATTGGTATTTTGAATAATTAGCTACCAAACAGAAGTATCTTTTTTACTTCAGTAGGAGATGTGATACATTTTGTGGCAACTGTTGGTGCAGTTGCTAGTTTAGTTTCTAGGAGAGTAGAGTGCCCAATTTTGATAGACATGGCAAGGCACACTATGCACAAATGTTTTATTTCACTTTTATGAGGTAATCTCTTTGATAGATTATCCAACCAACTCAATAATGTAGTTGAATCTTCTATATGTTATCATTAATTTTCTGATAGATTATCCAACCAAATGTTATTTTAATCCAAAAAGTTTTCAATTAATATCAGTTTCTCTTCCCTCTCATTTTTTACTCTAGGATGCTCTTTGATGGTAGACTACAACTTGTTGGTTATTTCAATCTGCTAGTATATGAAGAGAGTCTTAATTTGAATACGGCTAATAGCATTTCAATCTGCAAGCTGATGACAGAAATTCAAGTACAAAAAAAGCTTGAAAATAGATAAATGAAAATCATAAATGCAAGTGTTTTGATAAAGCAACTTAGTAAAATAATTTGAAAAGTGAAGAAGATGAGCTAAAATTCCATTAAAAGCCATTGAAGCTCGCTTAAGCTTGACTTGAAACTTCGAGAGTTTCAAATTGAAATTTATTACGGTGAGTGTTGGAAAAGATTGGATAGATCTCAAGGAGTTTGAAACTCAATTTTGAGACAAATTGGTGGAGATTTGAGGTGTTTTGAATTCAAATTTGAATCAATTTCAAATTACACATGTGTATGTTTCGTCTATCACTAGTATGTCACTTATGTATCATATGTGTATCTCTTATATATCTCTTGTATATCCATATATACCTGTGTGTAATATACATGCGTGATGCATGTGTCACATATAAACTTTTTAAACTCGAATTTAACTACGTATTTTGATACCAAACTAGTTCAAATCATCTCCAATATCCTCAAATTTTAATACATTGTCTCATCTGTTTGTTCTGAACGAATTTCAACCATGCCCATTTGAAAAATCCTTTTGTGCTTATTTGTTTTAAAATGTTATACATCGTTGGTCACAAATTTTGACTCCAAACAACTCCATTTCATCTTCAATCTTCCTCAAACTTTTTATCTTGTCTCATCTATGTGTTTTCAACGACTTCTAACAATATCCATCGGAAACAAAACATCTTTTCCCTAGATTTTTTGAATATCGTATACCATTATTAATTTTTTTGGCTATATTTGATAGCATAATTAAAATAACTAAGCGTTGGTATGTAGTGTCTTTTTGTGATATATGTATCTATGTACTTTTCCCTTTATTATTTTAGGTTTGTAATATACATATATGATAAGTAAATTTGCTTAGCAAGGGGTATCTTATGAACCCCCTTGCTTAAATGTCGTTCTGCACTGTCACCGATGTAGATTATTTATACAATAAGATCACTTATTAGGTTATATATATATATATATATATATATATATATATATATATATATATATATATATATATATATATATATATATATTACAACTACAACTCAGTATAATCCCACAAGTGGGGTCGGGGGAGTGTAATGTGTACGCAGACCTTACCGCAATCCTAAAATAGAGAATATATAAATTTATTAACAAGCATTAATTATAAATTAATCTGATATAAATGCGAGAAATTTAAAAATGCCGGATTTACCGCTGGTCATTGAAAAATCGCCAAGTTTCAAAAGTCATCGAAATTTAGCCACTTTAAATCTGAGCGAAAACACTGTTCAAAATCCGAAAAATACGCCCGTAAATTTTACGGAAGTTCCAGGATAACTATGCTTGAGCTCCCGCAAATTTTACGGGAGTTCAAGCATAAATATGCTGGAACTCCCGCAAATTTTACTGAAGTTCCAGCAAGTATAATTATCCAGTATAATATACTGGAGTTTGGAGCACTGGTGCTCCAGTCTCCCGCAAATTTTACAAGAGTTAGCAAAGAGTATAATCGTCCAGTATAATATACTGGAGTTTGAAGTACTAGTGCTCCAGTCTCCCGCAAATTTTACAGGAGT
Organism: Nicotiana benthamiana; assembly: GCA_034376525.1. Classification (NCBI taxonomy): domain Eukaryota; kingdom Viridiplantae; phylum Streptophyta; class Magnoliopsida; order Solanales; family Solanaceae; genus Nicotiana; species Nicotiana benthamiana. The sequence continues at coordinate 71,287,479 of CM067323.1, read as the reverse complement.
TAGCAAAGTATACTAGTCCAGTATAATATGCTTGAGTTCATACACAAATGCACCAGAACTTCCGTATATTATACGGATTGGTCCTTGTGCAGCAGAATAGTGACTATTTTTTATTGACTTAGTAAATGATGGCTATTTTTCATTGACCAGTGTGAAAACTGGCTATACTTTAACGATATAAATGAGTTAAGTTGCAGTTTGAAAATGGGCTTCATTGTAGGCCTATGCACTACACTCTTTCGTATGTTATGTGTTTGGACCTCCCAATTAGTTGTTCTAGCCCAAAATAGGCGAGAAATTTAAAAAATATGCAAATTTACCACAGGTCGTTGAAAAATAGCAAAGTTTCAAAAGTTATATAAATTTAGCCACTTTAAATTTGAGCGAAAACACTGTTTAAAATCTTGAAAAATACGTCCGTAGACTTTATGGGAGGTCCAGCATAAGTATGCTTGAACTCCCGTAAATTTTACGGGAGTTCCTGGATAACTATGCTGGAACTCTCACAAATTTTACGGGAGTTCCTGGATAACTATGCTGGAACTCCCGCAAATTTTACTGGAGTTCCAGTAAATATAATTGTCCAGTATAATATACCGGAGTTTGGAGCACTGGTGCTCCAGTCTCCCGCAAATTTTACAGGAGTTAGTAAATTGTACCAGTCCATCATAATACTGGAGTTCGTACACAAATGCACCAAAACTCCATCATATTATACTGGACCGGTATACTTTGCTAACTCCTGTAAAATTTAAGGGAGACTGGAGCACCAGTGCTCCAAACTCCAGTATATTATTCTGGACAATTATACTTGCTTGAACTCCCGTAAAATTTACGGGAGTTCTAGCATAGTTATCGTGGAACTCCCGTAAAATTTATGGGAGTTCAAGCATACTTATGCTGGAACTCCCGTAAACTTTGCAGGCATATTTTTTCGGATTTTGAACAGTGTTTTCGCTCAGATTTAAAGTGGCTAAATTTTGTTGACTTTTGAAACTTGGCTATTTTTCAACGACCAGTGGTAAATCTGGCTATTTTAAATTTCTCGCCAAAATATCACCCTTTCAAATTCGTAAAAATTGTGTAGGGTAGCCATTTTTTTTTGAAAGTGGTATTTATTTTTTATCCAACATTTTGAATGCTAAGCAAAAGTAGACGCCAGTCTATTAAAATTAATATAAAAAGACGATATACCCTTTCTTCTATCTCTTTTCTTTCCCAAACAAAAGTGCAGTGTTTATACCGGCGACTGTGTTTCTTCTCGTTCTCAAGTGAATTCAGTTGCGTCATGGGAGGAAACTGGCGACTGTGTTTCTTCTCATTCTCAAGTGGATACAGTTGGATGTTCTAATATCAAAATAATCCATGTTCCAGACAAGTATATACTAAATATGATTCCTTTATGTTTTTCTTGAGCCTGGCACAGATGTTTCTTAACCGTCGCTTTCAATATGAATTTATTTTAGATCTAAAAGTTGTGAAAATAAGAAAAAGAGTGATGAGTAAACAGGAAATGCAATTCTTTCACCGAAGTTAAGGATATGTAGTCCTGAAGTCCTAAAGTTAAATTCAAAAGTTAAGGATATGGTCCTGAACTTAGAGTTTCAAGTTTAAAAGTTAAGGAAATGTAGTCTTGAAGTCCTAAAGTTAAGTTCAATAGTTAAGGATATAAGTTCAAAAGTTAAGGACATGCTGTCCTTAACTTACATTTACAAGTTCTAAAGTTAAAGACAGGTAGTCCTTAACTTATAGTTACATCAAAGGTTAAGGGTAGTCAGTCCTTAACTTACAGTTATAAGTTCAAAAGTTAAGAACAATAGGTCCTTAACTTTGATTTCCAAATCCAAAAGTTAATGACAAACAGTCATTAACTTACAGTTACAAGTTCAAAAGTTAAGAACAATAGGTCCTTAACTTTGACTTACAAGTAGAAAAGTTAAGGACGCTTGGTCTTGAAGTTTGAGTTCCAAATTCAAAAGTTACGGACATGTAGCCTTGAAGTCCTAAACTTAGAGTTCCAAGTTCAAAAGTTAAGGACATCTAGTCCTGAAGTCCTGTACTTTGAGTTACAGGTTCAAAAGTTAAGGACATGTAGTCCTGAAGTCCTGAAGTTAAGGACATAAGCAGGAGGGTATTTTTCGTCTGGGCAGTTAAAGTTTATTAAAATAGTGGCTAAAGACTAAAAATATTTTAAACAGTGGCTTAAAAGTAAATACATGTGTTATTAGTAGCCAACCATGCACTCCCCCCTTCAAATTCTGAAGTTTTTCTTTTTGTAAAAATTGCACGGGACGCCCTGTTTGATCGCCTCCATTTAACCTATACCAATTTTTTTTAAAAACTTTTAATTTGTACCAACTTTTTAAATAACTTCAGCCTCTTTTCTCCTTCTCCTTCTCCTCCTTCGTTCTCTTCTTCTTCTTCTTCTTTTTCTTCTTCTTTTTTCTGATGCTGTTTAAAAACAAATTATAAATAATTACGTGAGCTGGTATGAAAAAAATGATAACAATTGATAAACATCTATCTAATTACCTGAAATATGTCAAATGCTGGCATCGCAATGAAAATGATGTCTTGATATTTTGTTGCATGTTTCAGGGAAGAGGCACTGCAGTCACGAATTGGAGTTTGTATGTTTATAATTAGTAGTTTAATGACAAAATATTCAAACTACAGCTGAATTTGGGAAGTAGGTAATTCATGTACGTACTAATAGCGGTTTCATTTTTTGAAGTGCATGATTTGGGTAGCGTCTTGCCAGATCCCAGCAACTCGTCATAGGTTTAGATAGCCAAAAAAGAATTGATGAAAAAATTAAATTTAGTTCATTTTACAATGAAGCCGAAGATCGACAGTTACAAAATAAAAATTTTGGCTTTAAAGTTGAAGTTCGCCATTTAAAAAAATAAAAATTTCAGCTCTAGAGCTGAAGTTCGTCAGCTATAAAAAAAACTTTAGCTTTAGAGTTGAAGTTTGCGAGTTACAAAATAAAAACTTCAACTTTAGAACTAAACTTCAGTCACGGTTACTAGAATGCTGAAGTTTTGCATGATTATCTTTGATGCTTCAGCCCCGTATGCTGAAGTTATGTGAAAAAAACGAATACGCTTGCAATTTCTTTTTGCAAAGTGAGCACCAATTAAAACGTGACACAAAAAATAGATATAGATGCAACCGCCCCTTTCTTTTTCTGGACATCCCCGTGAATTATTTGAAACTAGTGAAATTGCGCACTTGGCGCGATAAAGATAAATAAATGAACTTTACAAAAGTCTTTTATAACTTCAATTCTATATGTTGAATAAACTATAGTAAATATTAATATTTTTTCAACTAGTTCCAGTTTCAGAAAAATAATTTGAAGGAATAATAATAAGAAGAGTATAACAATATTCACTTAATAACTCTACTTATACAACCATTTAGCAACAAGATTTAAATAGATTAGAATACCAATTATTGATTCATAGAAATTATATATATCACAAGTAATTTTGTGAGTTAAAGTTCATCAATCCATTTGGATTGTAGTCTAAATAAACCAAACCTATGGTATATGGACCATAAAAATCAAGCAATTCTTACTCTTTTACCTAAAAATATTTTAAAATATGTGAGCAGTTGTTGATAATATTATTGTATATCAAAATATTTTTCAAGTGTTTTTTCATGTTTCTAAGTGGCAACCATACATATAGATATTTTATAAGTGTCAAAATAAGGAATACTGGAAGATTGAGGATCGGCTGAAACATTCGAAGGCATGATGATAGGCTATAATTAATTATTTTAGTCGGTTATTACATTTTAATTTACTGCACTTTAGTTGAGTTTGCTTTTTAATCGCTAGTGTTTTATATTAACGGTGTGTTTTATACTATGTAGGAGTGGTTTCGAGCTATATAGATATTATGAAATGAATTCAAGTGATTTAAAGCTTTGAAGTCTAAGTAAAAGCCCAAGAAATTAAGCAAGGATCGTATTCGGGGTTCAACGGATGATAAAACAACAAAACGAGACTCGAGTAGCCATATTGCGCACTTTCTAATAAAATATACATAACATTTTGCTCATAACTACATTTGGGCTTCACAATATATGGTTAAAAAGATAACTTAAAGGGCTACAACATTCATGTTTTATGTTTTTTCAAATTTCAAACAGAATAGGGCAAACAATACAGTCGAAACAGAGATCACGGAGCTGAGGCGGGATGAGGCAGTGTCTTCCGCGGTTCACTGCGGTCCTGACCGCGGCCATGGCAGTCCACACGTGAAATATTGTCCTTTTTCGCATATGAGAAGGTATAATTATTGGGGGCCGACCCTGCTTGGTATATATATATATATATATATATATATATATATATATATATATATATATATATATATATATATATATGAAAAGAACAGTATTTTTGGGAGTTGGACATATTTTTGACATAATTGAGACCTAAGGAGGCTAAGGAGACCGGAGATTCGACCTAATGAAGAAGAGACACAAGAGGAGCATGGCGAGGAATTCTTCTACGAGTTTTCCTTCCTCTTCCTATTTTTCATTGTTGGTTATGACTTTTAGTATTGTAGTTTTACATACTATTATGAGTAGCTAAATCTTTTAATCTACGGTTTTGGTGAAACCCGTTGGGGATGAATTGGTTGTTATATTAATAGTTTTGAGTTGGTTGTTAATCTTTATTTGTTCAACTACGTTTTGCTTTTGGTTAATTGAAAGGATCCTCAATTAGTCGTTCCTATTTATTATGTATCTGCTTGAGAGAGAGTGCATATTTAGGTAGTTGTTTGAATAACATCACTCCCGGAGTATATGCGAGAGTCATAACCGAGGGTTTAGATGTTGGATTAGAGATAACGATACCTCGGGTGAGATCTAAGTGAAATATAATGCGAATCGAGCTAGCGTAGCTTGAGAGAGTGCGTCTAGTAAATTATCATAATTTCTTGAGAGAGATTTATGATAGCTGGAGAGTTCATGATTGATAGAGACAACTAAGTCGAAGCTATAAGAAACATATAACTAAAGAAATCAATAACGGGGGAAACCATTACATTAGACATTTATTCCAATTGTTTACAATTCAAGCATAGTTAATTTTCAGCTATTTATTTATTTTCAATCTTGTCGTCTTAGTGATATTAAACAGATACAGCTAAGCCTTAGTTCTCTGCGGGATTCGACTCAGAACTTTTAGATCGAATTATATTTGCAGCGACCGCTTATCCTTTTTAGGACTAGAGTTGGGCGTGACCAATACACATTTGGAAATTCGACGATAAAGATTATAAAAATCATTATTTGAGTTGTTTAGCTAATTTAGTTGTTGAAAGGCTATATAATTAGTTAGAACCGTAGTTTAAAGATGGGGCGTTATCAGTTTTAGCCCGCGTTAAAAATTATTTATATTCGGTAGCCGAAAATATGTATGAAATTTGTATAATTTTTGTGTATAATGTATAATGTATACAAAAATTATATAAATATTATATATTTTTTTGACTATTATTTTTGCCGCGGCTACAAAATGTCATTTTCTCTTTAAAGATGGGCTTCATAGGCTTATGCTCTACGTTTATTTGTGAAGTGTTTGGACCTCCCAGTTAAGTGTTCTGGCCAAAAATATCACCCTTCAAATTCTGGCATCCTCATATATTATTTGAAATTCGATTCCTGTAAATAAGAAAATGGAAAATAGTAATAGGGTTGGTTTATGTCTCGTTTTTTTGAATAGTTCTTGATTTTACGATCTTAATAAAAATCTTTATTGTTGTTTCCAATTGTTATCGAAGTATGATTTTTGAAAAAGTTGAAGAAACTAATGAAGAGCACCAAAAGCAACGACCAGATTCACTTAAATCTATAGAAGAAAATCATTCAAATGAAGAAAAATATGTGAACTTTTAAAGCTAATTAATATGATATAGTGGCTTTAATAGTTGCAAGTATTTTTTATTTTTTTATTAATTTTCTTTGTTTGTGATTGGAAGTTAATAATCAATTACTACTTTGTTAGTTGATTTGAGAAAGAGGTGTGCCTTAATAATAAGAATATTTAATGATAAATGAGGTAACAATGTATGATCTTTACTCTTTGGAAGAAATGTCTTAGAAGTTAACGGAATTCCATGTATAATAGAGAATTTTCTTTTTTAAATAAAATAATTCGCAAAACTTTTGGGTACTAACTAAAGGTGTCTAACGGGCTGGGTTGATCCGTAACTGAACCAGTCCAAACCAGTTAAAATCGAAACCCGATCGTCCCGGTACATAGGGGGACGGGTGGAGCTGAGTAGGAGGTGTAGAGGAGGTTGATGCGTTTATTTTTTTTGTAACGGTTAACCGGATTGGTCAAACCCAATCCACATAAATAGTGTCGTGTACCGGTTTAACCGGCCCGAATTAGACCGATACAACAGCTAAGTTTTTTTTTTAATTTTTGAAATCAGTGGGGCCCACTAACCGTTGTCATAATAGCCTCTTTTTTCTTTAAAATTTAACCTTTTCTGAATTTACAAAAATAACCTTCTCTAAAACTATAAATACCTCCTCCCTCCTCTTCCTCATTTCTTCACTCATCTCTCAGTTCTCATTTATCAATCTCAATTCAAATTAAATCACGTCTCGTACTTTTAGAGTGCGCTCATATGTTTGGCAACACTTTGAGGTGGTAGAAAAAAATGAAGAAGGTCAGAAAGTAAAGTGCAAGAACTGTGGTCAAGTCTTAAATCTTCGTTCAGCGTTTGGCATAAGCAGTTTAAGGAGGCATATAAAGTATTGTCTCGAGTGTCCTCCGGAAATTCGTATTTAAGATTTTAAGACAATTTGTGTTATTTTAAAATTATTAGACTTATTTATGCTTAATATTTTAGTTTGTTAGATTAATATGGTATTATTATTTTACTATGCATGAAAATTTAGTTTTACTATTTTTTTATAATTTACTTTTTAAATACAAACTTTAATTTTGTAATTTTGAAATAAATGTAGCACTTGCAATTTATAAGGAGCAATTTTTTTCATCTTCCTTATATTCTTTAAATTAAAATAAAATATTATATAACTTATAATAGTTATACAAAATACAAAAAAATTAAAAAAGTACTAAACCCGGCCCGGCCCGACCACCTCAATTCGTAATCCTTACGGTTCAAAATTTTATCCTAATAAATTCGAACTCGTAATCGACCCGAACCATAACCTGTGCGGATCAAAACATATCTCAATCCAGCCCGACCCGGCCACCCGTTTAACACCCATAGTACTAACTGACCATAACACCCCTTGAATCCATGGCTCACCTTTGTTTCTCAAACTATAACATGATCTTTCTTGGTTTTCATTCAATTTTGGACCATGGAATCATGACGGATTTCGCTTCTTGTCACTCAAGAGTTCCTCGCGCGCGAAGGCAATATTTAAATTTTATTTATTATTATTTTTAATTTTAATATATATTTACATATAAACTTTTACTTCGCATCGAAAATTATGTTTAATTGAACCCCTTATTAATAAACTATACATACGCCCCTGCTGACGAGCATTGGGTAATAATATAAGTAATATTGCAACTTTATTTTTGTATAAATATCTAAAATTTATTCATCCTTTTAATTAGATTCGCGATGTGTGAAGTTCCTGTCAAGTTTTTTTTCTTTTCTTCATATTGAGTCCTTATAATCTAAGGCCTCTATTTAAGGTAAAGGTATTTTATTTATCCCAACACTGTCTCTTGGTGATAGTAAAATTACCTTGCATCTTATAGGTGAAACTTTCAAATCTCCTCAAGTTTTATTGTCTTCCTTTTTCCTCTTTTCCTTATCTCGGATCTCCTTCACACGAAATTAAAAGGTGAGGTTAAAAAGGAAATATCAATTGTAAAATGTATCTTCATCAAAATTGCTACGATTTCTAATTATACATTTAATCGTCATATGTAACCTCCATAGTAGCGGCGGAGACATGATTATGGTCAAGGGGATTCAAAAAGGAAAAATTTTAAAAAGATCCTAGCTAGTGGGAATAGAATCAATGATCTTATAAGAGGTTTAAAACCCCTTGACCACTAAGTTATGCTTTTGGGGTATGTTAACGGGGTTCAAAACATAATATATAGAGGTAAAACATAAATTTTGCCTTACATATATAGTGTAATTTTCCGACGAAGGAGATTCGGATGAACACCCTTCCGTCCCCCTAAATCCGTCTCTGCACCATAGAACAATTAAATCTTTCCCATGCTTTCTTTGCATAATATTTGTTTTTGTAAATATGAAGTTAGAGCTAATAATACTGTTAATCATTTAACTAATAGCCTGTTTGGCCAAGTTTTTTTTTTGCTCAAAAGTGTTTTTTAAAATTGAGGTGTTTGGCCAAGCTTTTGGAAGGAAAAAAGTACTTTTGAGAAGAAAGCAGTTTTTTGATAAGCAAAAAAATAGCTTCTCTCCAAAATCACTTTTCTTATAAGCACTTTTGAGAAAAATACACTTAGAAGCAATTTTCAAAATCTTGCAAACACTAATTACTGCTCAAAAGTATTTTTTAAATTAATTAGTCAAACACAAACTGCTTCTCCCCAAAATCACTCTTTTTAAAAGTACTTTTGAGAAAAGCACTTCTCAAAATAAATTGATTTTAGAAGTTTGGACAAACAGGCTTAGGCCGTTAACTTTGGGATGGCATGCTATGTTTTACATTCAGGGTTCGTTTGGTATGATAGGTAAACAAAAAATAATTCCGGGATAAAAATTTAATATTGCCTTATTTCTTATTTGATTACTAATTATGAAATATATTATCCCAGGATTAAAAATATTACTAGAATAACTGTCTTGGTTAAAATCTGACCACCATGACCAGGTTGCCCCACACCCCACCTCGGTATAGATCCACTCCATTTCTCCTATGAGACATCCGACTAATCGAAAAGGGTAACGCCTAAAATCACGACCAAGATATATTAGTGATAGAAAAGTGTCGAGTCAAGCAAGAGTAAAGCGACTCGACTATATATAGCCAAGAAAAGCTCTCAATTCGGGGGCTTCTCCATTCTCTCGAGAAAAATATGACAAAAAGATCCTCTCTTGTATCATAGAAAATAGAAAATGGGGAAATGATCTCGAATAATACATGTAAACTTACTTTCTCATCAATTGATAAGAAAGATAACGTTTAATCTTAATATGATCAATCATGCCTCTTTCGTCCCATATGCAATCATTATCATTAATGTTTTGATCGGAAATTAATTATATTTGGCTAGGATTTACCACTTCATCTTTGATTGCTTTGTTCACAAAAAAAATTAATATCTTTTGGATCAAAAAAATTGGCGCCATCTGTTGGGATTTCCTAGTGAAAATTTCCTAGCTTCTCCCACATCAAAACTACGAAGTACAATCACTCATCAAAAAGAGCGCGGAAGAAAAACCCAATCCAAGCGAGACACAAGAGCAATACAGAAGAGGAAGAAGAGCCAAGCAAGATCATCGGGCACATAAATCTTCGCTCCATCAACCATCGATATACTAAACAAATCGAACAATGTTACCGACCAGTATTCCCCCACTGGACCACCGGGCGGGAGCGAAGAAAATCTTATCCTCGCCTCAAACTCTTTGTCCAGGCAAGCACATAAGACTCGCGTAGACGAACGTACACAAGAACATCTCGATTGAAGGACAAAAGTTGCTTCAACACAGTCGAAATATCTCCTGACGGCAACATCTCCGAGCTGGATGACAAGAATCAGACAAGAAAACCATAAAGTGTACACAACACGAACCTAAACGAAACATCAATACCTTGTATTCACCAGCATTTCACCTGAACGAAACATCAATACCTTGTATTCACCAGCATTTCACCATATGGTGCAAGTAATACCAAACAAACTTAGACTGCCACGAAAGATATCCAACTCTCCAGAAACCGGGACTGATGACGGGCTGATATTTTGATAAGTTCAAACTAATACCCTGTAAGGTTAAGGGCCTTCGCCAAATGAAACGAAGAGTTCGACCTCGATCGAACGACGATGGGTTGTAAATTCGATAATATCGAAATAATACCCTTTAAGGCTAAGGGCCTTCGTCAAATGAAAAAAAGAGTTCGACTTCGATCGAACGACAATGGGCTGTTATTTCGATAAGTTAGAAATAATACCCTTTAAGGCCAAAGGCCTTTGCCAATGAAAAGAAGAGTTTGACCTTGATAGAACGACGGACTGTTATTTTGATAAGTTCGAAAAAATACCTTTTAAGGCTAAGGGCCTTCACCGAATTAAAAGAAGAGTTCAACTTCGATCGAACAAAGATGGACTATTATTTCGATAAGTTCAAAATAACACCTTTTAAGACTAAGGGCCTTTGCCACGAAAATAAGAGTTCGACCTCGATCGAATAATGATAGGCTGTTATTTTAATAAGTTCGAAATAACACCCTTTAAGGCCAAATGCCTTCGCCAAATGAAAAGAAGAGTTAGACTTCGATCGAATGGCGATGGGCTATTATTTTGCTAAGTTCCAAATAACACCCTTTAAGGCTAAGGTCCTTCACCAAAAGATATGATAAATTCAACCTCGATCGAATGACGACAGACTATTATTTCGATAATATTTGAAATAACACCCTTCAAGGCTAAGGGCCTTCACCAAAAAAGAGATAGGTTCGACCTTGATCAAACGATGACAGACCGACATTTCAAAAAGTTTGAAACGACATCCCTAAGGTTCGAAAACCACTAGAAGAAAAGAAAAACCAGTACTCCTCAGACGAGCATCTATCTTACACCAAAGTCGTGAACGGTTGAAATAAAAGGTGAAGTACAAGGCAAACAGCGAAGAAAAGAACTTTTATTTACGCAAAGTGACAGAGTGGGTTACCGCCGCTTACATATGGCCGAGTCCAACCAAAGAAAAAAATGAACAAAGACAGTCGACAAACAAAACAAAAATTAAAACAAAGGACAACATTCTTCACTCGGTGTCATCATCGCCATCACCATCACCACTATCATCACCGTCTCCAAGTGGTTCTTCATTACCATCATCTGCATCCCATTAGCTTTGGGCGTAGCTGCGTCGTATCCACTATTAATGTGAGCCTCCTGAGCTTTCGCTTGCACTTCTTCATAAGAAACCTCAGCCATGTTGGCCGCCTCCCATAAACTCTTATATATGTCCCGATGGGCATCAGCATAAACCCAGAGCTCATGCATTTGGCGAGGAATGGTAGCGGAAGATGACTCAAACTGAGCCTTTAATCGCTTATTTTTTGCCTCCAGGGCTGTGACCCGATCTCCCAGAGCCGATGCTGCTTGATAAATCATGCAAATGCGCTCCTCGAGCGTTGCCTCCCTAAGGGTAGTTGTCGCTCTCTCGGACTCCACTTTAGATTGGAGTATGCGAATGGAGTTCTCCAGGGCCGTCGCCCTCGCCATAGCCTAAGACCAAACACTCTCATTGTTCTCCAATCCAACGATTTTGCTATCCATCTAATCCACTCCATTCTTACCGCCTCGACTTGACCAAGTTTTGGTCCATCTCCGACTACATCGACCTCAACCTACCCTGCAAATGGTCATACGCCACCTGCGATCCCCTTACCCAACTCGAGCTCCTCGTCCTTAATGCGAAGTTGCTCCTCGATTTCGCTATTGGTATGGATGGTCTGCATCAATTACTGGTCCTTTTTCTACAACTTCTCACCAAGTTCCCGATTACGGGGATCCATCCGCAGCCGCTCATGAATTACGCTACACCTGTCACGATAGCGACAGTATTTCTCCAGCATCTTCAAGAAAACCCTTAGCCGGATGCTGGCCCTGCGAATGCTTTCCACTTCCACCATGTACGTCTGGAAAACGTAAAGACAAGGTTAAACTAGTACTTTCGAAAAGGGCAAAAGCATAAAGAAAAAACAAAATGAAACGTACCCTTAAGCCCATGAAGGAAACCTCGCCCCTCAAATCAACATCGAGAATATCACGAAGGGACTCGTTCTCAGATTCGGAGCACAACAGGCTGAATTGCGGTGTCGGATCTTCCCCCTCCGCCGATAGATTAACGCCGTAAGGGATCTGAAAAGTACGTGTTGAGCCCCTTGTATTAACCACCAAATGAGTGAGACCATGCTCAAAGATCCTAATATCATCGGGGTCCAGGTCTGACCCAGACTTATAGTACACAATCACCACGCCTTAAGGAAGCGCGACCCGCTGTAGAAGATGAGGGCACGTCTGAAATCACAACAGCAGCCCCAGAGGTCAGGTTCTCTACCGCGACAAGGTGTTGATCATCAACAACAGCATGGACTTCTGATTGAGCCAAGACAGTGGAAGGAGTTTTTAATTGCTGATCGCTGGCACCGATTAAGCCAATTGTTTGCTCCGCCCATATGGGAGGAGCCACAATAACACCCTCTCTGGAGCCCATCGGAGGAGATTCGTCCAGATGAATTACTATTGGGGACGCCATCTCGAACTCTACTCTTGTTTCTTCGATGGCCCACTACTACATAAAAGACCTTTAGAGGCAATTATTTAGCGGTAATAAGGAAATTGTCGCTAATAAATTCTTTAAGCTGAAAGATTAGCGACAAATGACCATTAGCCAGTAAAAGATATCTTTTTGTGGCAACAAAAACTAAATTGCCACTAAAAATTACTAATTGAATCAATTTTTTATTTCTTTAATAAATATTGGTTCAGTACAAAAACAAAATATGATTCCCTCCAAAATTTTTGGACGACAACATTGATTCCCTCCAAATTTAGAAAAGTTTAGATAAACATTTTTCCCTACATCGAAAGGAGACGGTCGACTTCTACCATAGAAATCCCTAAACGCTGCTGCTTCAATCTTCCGCCAGTCCCCGTTGATTTTTTTTGCAGGTAAGTTCTCTGTTCCTTGTTAACTTCCCGCCCCCTTGAAATCGTTTTGGATTTCTTGAAATCTATAGCTTGAAAACATTTTGGATTGATTGAAATCTGTTACTTAAAATCTCTTCTTCCCCTGTTAAATCTGTTGCGTGAAATCGTATTGAATTGCTTAAAATCTGTTGCTTGAAATCTCTTCATCCCCGGTTAAATCTGTTGCTTGAAATCATTTTAGATTGCTTGAAATTTGTTGCTTAGAATCTCTTCTTCCCCTATTAAATCTGTTGCTTGAAATCGCTTGAAACAGATTTTGAATCATTTTGCAATGGATTGATTTACAGTGGATTGACTCGATGCTGCTCGAATGATTTATATGAACTTTTTTTACAGCGGACTGATGTTGCTCTATTTTTTATATGGATCGATGTTGCTCGATTGTTTATATTGATTTATTACAATGGATTGATGATGCTCGGTTGTTTACAACACAATATTAGGTTGTATAGCTGAATTGACAGCCTTGTACAACCTCGAGAGTCCTTCAATTTAGAATTTTATCGCTTTATTTGGTCTAATATTTTTATTCTGGAATAAGCATAATTAGTAATTTTGTCAATTAGCTCATCGAGTTTGCTGTTATTGTAGTTTTCGTGTTTTTTTTTGTGTGAAAATGTTAGTATAATTATTTGGTTCAAGGGCTCTGAGCTTGTCTAGGTATCTTTTTAGCTTCTGTTAAACCGAAAGTTTAATATCTTCCAATTATAAGTGTTATTCTAAGTTATAGTTTGATATCTAGAATGAAAATTCTAGTGGTAGATGATTTTCTCATAGCATTCTCTCTAACATCTTAAGTGTTCAAGCTTCTGATAAGAAAAAGTAGATAAAGAGAATTTCAGTTCATTCTCTCTTCTCTCTTCGATTCTAGCTTCTTCATCGGATTGCATGTTGCGAAGGAATTCATCAATTTGAGCACAATGTATTGTATAGAGAAGGAAAAGATTGAAGCAGTATTCTTAATTCTTTCAATAAAAACTTTCTGTTGGTATCAAATCATCCTCTTAACAATTGTTTAGATCACTTTAATAGGAAAGTGTTGATCAAAATGAGCAAGAGAGGCTTTAGTTTTGGCAATATTCTCCCGGGCTTGTCACACGACTCTGACGTTCGTATCTTTACTTTTGGCAAATAAGAGTACTAAGTTTTGAAAATTTTAAAATATATGATATATGGTTCTTCTATAAAATATAAGTTTCATAATTCTGTTCTTAAAAGATTTATGAACCGATATATGAAAACCATAGAAGAAGTGTAATTTGTAAGATTAATAATTCTAGTCTAAAAAAAAAATTGAACCAATATGTGAAAATCATATTTATTAGAGATAGTTTAACTGTTTAAATGATTGTTCTAATAGATTTATGTTTGAAGTTTCAATGTTAATATGATATCTTTGAACTATGGAATTACCTACTAATAGGATTGGGTTTTTATTTTGAACTACCTTTTATTAGTTTCTCCTTTTTACTAATAAATTTGTAGCTCTTGCAGTAATTATATAAAAGAAAGGAATATCTTGAGCATCATGGACAATCATAGAAATAAAAGCTGGATGTATTGTGATAGAGTTAGTAAAGAATATTTGGAGGAAGTAGAAGATTTTTTAAATCATGCATTTTCTGAAAAAACGTGGAGAAAAAATTGCATGTCCTTGTACGGAGTGTGTGCTTATCCATCAAGTAAATCGGGCTACAGCATATGATCATCTTGTGGTTAATGGTATTATACCGTCATATGATACTTGGTTTTGTCATGGGGAGTCTCTAAAGGGATCAAACAATGCTGGGGAAAATAACCGAAGTCATTATACTTTAAGGGACGATGATATGCGAGGAATGATACATGATGCATTTGTAGAAATTACACAGTTCATGGATACTGACATTAGTGAAACTGGTGGAATGGGTCAAAACGTACAAGATAATACTGCTCATCCATAAGGAAATCAACCTCATCCAGAGGTGGATAAGTTTGAACGACTCATGAATGAGGCAAATGAAGAACTGTATCCTGGATGTAAGAAATTTAGCAAACTGTCTTTTTTGCTGCATATGTATCGCTTAAAATGCACGTTCAAATGGTCAAATGAATCTTTTAATTCTTTGCTTGGACTATTAAAAGATGCGCTTCATGAAGGAGAAAAATTGCCTCCTTATTTCTATGAGACTAAAAAGATAGTTGAAGGCTTGGGCTGAAAGTATGCAAAAATTCATGCTTGTCCCAACGATTGCATGCTTTTCAGGTCCTTTAACGCAATTAGTTTATAATTTCAGGTCATACAATCTAATGTTGGATAATTTAGCGGCGGGAAGATTTCAAAATGATGAAAAGCTGCGAAAATCATTTGAACACCATCATTCTGGATTATTATTATTATTATGACATTAGCTATTTAGTCCAAACAATATATTTTTATGTTTTAAGTTACTGTGATATTTATGTTAGTACTTCCTTTTGATTGTTAAGATTTAATGAGTTATCTTACATTTTTTTGAATTAGTATTAATATATTTTATTATGTGGGTCATATTTTATACAAATGTAGTAACTATTATTAATTGTTGCCAATTTATTGGTATTATTGCTAGTGAATTTTAATGATATTGATTTTTAGCAGCAATTTAGTCAAATATATTAGCTATTAAAATGGACGCTAAAAGCGCAAACTAATTTCCGTTAAAGATGCGGACTTTTTAGCGAGAATTATTTTGAATTTAGGGGCTATAAAAATAGATGGTAAATAAGTATAATTAGCCGTTTGGATTGGACTTAGTAGCCATTATAATTGCCATAAACAATTGCCGTTAGAGATGTGAACTTTTAGCGGCAATTAGTTTGAATTTAGTGGCTATAAAAATGGATGGTAGAGAAGTATAATTAGCCGTTTGGTTTGAAATAAAAGCCATTATAATTGCGACAAACAATTGCCGTTAAAGATAGGAACGTTTAGCGGCAATTAATTTGACTATAGCGGCAATAACAATAGCTACTAAAGAAGTATAGTTGGTCGTCTTAGATTGAATTTAGTAGCCATTATAATTTCCGCAAACAATTGCCCCTAAAGATAATAATTTTTAGCGGCAACAAACCATACCTTTTACCAACTTTTGCGACAATTGCCACTAAAGCCTTTGCTGACCCCAGCATCAGCGGCAAAAGACTAATGGCTGGTAAAGGCTATATCGGCTATAATTATTGCCGCTAAAGCTCTTTTATTGCCGCTAAAGGTCTTTTTTGTAGTAGTGGCCCCTCTTCATCTCAAGTATATGGTGACTCGTCCTTTAGGCGAACGACATTGGTCGGTACCTCATCCTGGGAAGCGGCCCTCGCTGGAGTAACTAAGACCGCAGATTAAACAAAAGCATCCCTCGATGAAGGTCATACAGTGGATACTGCGATAGGGCGAGCAGATGCGGCCGGCTGGAGGAAAGCTAGCTGAGGGGCGCTTGCTCTCCGCACCCTTCCTGGCAACGACGAACGATGCATAAGAGGCTAAACAAAAAAAAGAGTGGTAGATAAAGGCGCCATCTCACCTGTAAGGGGACAACGTCCGAACTTCTCATGAAAGGTCGCCATGTGCGAATTCCCACTGTATGGGGAAGAATGGCCTCCACCAATTCGCGAATTCCGTCGACAGGCGGTAGGCGAAATTCTTAGCTGGAAAGACGAGACAGTTTAGTGCTCGCAAAAAATGGTCGAACATTTCACTAACTAAAGATGTAAACTTACGTGTGAAGTTCCATCTCTCAGGGAATCTTGTTAAGTCCGCCACAATGTGTTCGGTCCGCACATAAAAGTAGTTCTCGTAGAAACGATAGTTGGTCCTGTCTTCCATCTTCACCACCAGAATTCTCGACCCTCGAGGACGCATTTGAATCATCGAACCGCAAATAAGCCGAGGAGCAAAAATGCTGAGCATATGGTCCAAAGTGACCTCATGACCTGCGAGTTATGCATACTTGAGCAGCATAAGGAATAGCTTGTACAAATAAGGCGAAAGCTGGGCGGGCCACACTTCCTAGAAATGGCAAAAATCAACCACCAACATGGGAAGAGGAAGTGTGTACCATACAATAAAGGGATAGGCATAGAAGACGCAGTACCCGAGATGGTCGAAGTGAACTATGTCGTCCCCCTCCACCGGCCGCATAACGACATAATTGGGGATCCCCCACCTTTCTTTCAACTCTACAATCCCCCTTTCCCTCATGACGGAGGGGACATGTTCCGGGTCCGCTCCGCCGCTAAAGCTGAAGTCAGTCACCTCTCTCCCTAGACGAGGAAAGATCCCAATAACTGAGGTAATCTCCACATCCTCCGCCGCATCCACCCCTCCAGTGACCTAAACAGAACTCTCTAGTACCAGATTAGCAGCAGGAAGATTGTCGCGAGAAGAATCACCAGCCATTTTTTAGCAGAAAACGCGCAAAAAAAGTAATAAGGAGAAGAGATGAAAGATTTCAGTGAGAAAGAAGGTAAGCAGAAATTCGAGGTATTAGAAAAAGCTACTATATCTGAAGAACTCTCTCAAGCGAAAGAGGAAGTGAATCAATCAAATGACAAGTTTCCTCTATTTATAAGAGATATAAATTCCCTGAGCACGAAATCCAAGAGCCGTCATTCGAATTTGATAGGGCACAAAACGTTTCAGTCTCCCAGAAATGTGTGTCATAATGGTGGTAATCACGAACCAACGCTTCAGTGCCAACCTACGTTTCGATTCCAAAACCGCCGCAACGGTCCAGGAGGATCGAAAGAACACCACCACTCCGCTAAAAACCCACAGAATGCGACTATTGAATGGAAAGTTGTAGACCAGATTTCTCTCGACTTCGTAACAAACATGATACGTCTGATGAGTCATACATAGGACGACCCCGACCGACGGAGAGACTAACTATATAGATCAAAATCTGACCACCACGATTAGGTTTCCCGACACTCCGCCTCGGTAACTGGGCTGTGAAAGTCAATAGAGCCCACTTCATTTCTCCTCTAAGACATCTGACGAATCAAAAAGGGTAGCACGTAAAATCACGACCAGGATACATTAGTGACAAGAAAGCGTTGAGTCAAGCAAATGGTAAAGGGATCTCGATTATATATAGCCAGGAAAAGCACTAAATTCGGGGGCTTCTCCGTTCTCTCGAGAAAAAGATGGCAAAAAGCTCCTTTCTTGTATCCTAGAAAACGGGAATATGACCTCGAAGAATACATGTAAACTTACTTTCTCATCAATTGATAGAAAGACAATGTTGAATCTTAATAAGATCAACCATGCCTCTGTCGTCCCATATGCAATCATTATCATTAATGTTTCGGTCCGGAATTAATTATATTTGGCTAGGATTTACCCCTTCACCTTTGATTGATTTCATTCAAAAAAGTTTTAGTATCTTTTGAGTCAAACAATAACTTGTATTTTTCAGATGGTGGAATAGTAATCTCATGATAAAACAATAAAATTAATTTGACCGTCCAAGAATTAATATAATTATACTAAGCAATCAATAAAAAATAATACTATAAATAACTAATCTCAATATAATTAATCCTTGCATAATTTGTTTTCGAACCAAACTAACCTCATAGTACCATCCTCTTTTTTATTGGTTCGTTAATTCTCACCAGTCACGTACAAGAAATACTAAAGAATAGTGTACCTTGTTGAAGAGCTAGCGATGCAACAATTACAGCAACTTGCAGGACAGTATATACTTTAGAAAAGCTGACATTATTACCGCTTCTTACCCAAATCCTTGGTAGGAGAATTATTTTTCTACTCTTTTTATTTTCTTTACTAGACTCGGAGGGACCACAACTCAAAATGTATATTCATCCATTTCAAACTTGCAAAATAGTTGTAAGATTATATTTTTCGTCAAAATGAAAATTTGTATTTCAGCTAATGTAACTGTATATTGCGTGTTCTTTGGGACTATAAAACATCTCTCAAAAACATATTAACTATCCACTATACAATCCGAAGGCTGTTGAACTAACTTCTATTCTACAAAACTTTGACTATAGTCAAGGATTACAAAGTGGGTAACAATTTAAGTATTGTAGAGTAGGCTGCCATTTGTTCATCTTCCTTCCAGTGATGTGCACTTGATGTGCAATCAGTCTTGCTCTAATCTTAGCCTCCATGCTCGTTTTTCTGAATCTTCATTCATTCCGTTCCATCCAGATATTATATACAGTTGCGGCAAATACCACTCCTACGATGGATTTCCTTGGGTTCCTACTATTTCCTCTACAGATAGCCATTGTATTTTATACTCCCAGTTGTATAACATTCTAGTGAAGTTCAGCCACCTTAGTAGTCCTTGCCACAGTGCTTGTGAGTAAGGACATTCAAAGAAAAGGTGATCATGTGTCTCTGTGTTGCCACTGTCACATAAAGAGCAGGCCTGGTCTGTTTGTATACCCCATTTTTCTAGCCTGTCTACTGTTGCCAAGCGTCGATGCAATGTCATCCATAAAATAAATTTTGTTTTGGCAGAATGCATGGCACCATCATCAACTTTTTTCAGGGTACTTTGGTAAACTGTGGGATGGAGTACCTATAGGCATTTTTAAAAAACAAAGAAGTACTTTAAGGAAAATAAAAATAAAAATACGATACCGCTTTTGTAGGCTGTTTGGCTATGCTTTTAAAAGTAATTTTATTTTGAAAAATATTTTTTTCAAAATTAATTTTCAAAAAGCACTTTTGGTGCTAAATAATTTATGTTTGGCTAATAATTTGAAAAGTATTTTAATTGTAATTTTTTAAGAAACTGCATCTGCTTCAACTTAAAAATATTTTATTGTTCTTCTAAAATTTGGTCAAATATTTTAACTTTAAAAAAATACTTTTGATCCAACAAGCGGTTTTGACCAAAAAATAAACGCTACCCAATAAGATGTTGCTCTTTAGTGAAATAGTAGTTGGAAACAACAAAATAAGTACATAGAAGTATTTACATCAACAACGAGAAGAAAGATAATGTAAAAATTTCAATTGACTAGGGGGATGGTTGGAGAAAAGGGGATTTATAGTATTTTTGTAGTGAACATGCTCTGTTTCTGTTACTTTAATTACAGATCTACTGATCAGAGGTACAGCTGTACGGCAAAGATTACGGCAGACAGTCTTCTGGGAATGCGGCTTCTTCTTACCGGCCGTTTAAACGGCTTTTTCCCCCCACATGCCTTCTCTACCCCCACGCCACTCCTTACGCTACTGTAGTTTTTTTTTTTTTTTAAACATGGGTGGTTATGGGTCGAATTGGACGGAAAATGACGCTTAACTAATGACTATAAAATATTTATATATTATATATTAAGGAGTTAAATAAAAAATAATTTATGTTAAATAAAAAATATATATAATATATTAATTCTCTGTTTTTTTTAATACTTCTTTTGCAAGAAATAAAAATATCATGATAAAGTAAATAAAAAGAGATCATGAGGTATCATGGTAAAAGAAGCACGAGGCAACATGGTAAAAGAAGCACGAGGCAACATAACACCTTATAAGATTTGATTTCTATAAATAGTATCTCATATTTATGTTGAGGATGAGAAGGGCCGTGCCAATTAGCAACTTTTTCTCCGGCTTTGGTCTTTGTTTCTTTCTTTATCTATTTCACTTTCCTCTTGTAGTTTTTGGATTTTCTAAGAATATTCATAGCATTTTAAGAAATCCTTTCTTTGTGAGATTTAAATACTCCATAACGGAGTAATCTTTTTTTTGAGATAGTTGATGAAGTTCGATATAGTTATAATATTAATCTCAATTTTACTACATGCTTGACCTGAAACTTTCAACTTATATTTATGTATGATGCTGGAATATTAGTTTTAATTAATTATTATCACTTATATCTATTTATTCTCTATAGTTAATTATATGTTAATTTTGTAATTCTTACGAAGCAAATTAATAAATGATAATTATCGGGTAAAATAATAGAGTGAGAGTAATTATTATTAAGTTGTCATTCCAAGTCTATAATCCTGCATACTTCCATTCTAATTCTCAGGAGGGTGTTGTAGTTGGCAAGATTATTGATTTTTAGTAAAAAGTAATCGCAAGAGGTTTTTGCTATCTTTTAGCATAATTCAGGCAAGAAAATTATTTCAGTTTAATCGTCACGAATCATATATCAATTGATTTACATAATCTCGCGGAGTGTTATTAATTAATTTTTCTTAGTGAGCAAAATATAATTGTATTAGCAATAAGCAGTTATTCTTAAGAGAAATAAATGTAGAAGCAAAATTTTTAGTATTATCATGTTATAGAGTGAATTTAATGATTTCCTATCTTTTTAAATATAAACCTTCTGAAAGTTATTGTGTTTCAACTTAAGCAATTTAAATTTTCAATAAACAAAACTTCATCAATTAGATACTCTCAAATAATTGTAAGGGTATTATAAGTTTGTAGCTAGATCCTCCAATATCTGTGAAGCGATATCATAAACTATACTAAAATTTGATAGAATACAAATAGCAAATGTTATACGCATTGGCCTCGTTAAATTTTTGGCGTCGTACCCGAAGATTGACATACATCTACTTCACATTAGATATTTTATTACTAATTTAAGAACTTGTAATTATAATAAATTTTTTCCTTTGTTTCTTAAATTGCGTTTAATTACTTTTATATTAATAATAACATTTTTTACTCAATCATAGTTATAGTAACAGTTCCATTTTATTTTTCTTTCTCATTATAACTACTACTAACTATTTTTATTAAACTTCTTAGTATATCTACTACAGTTAGACTATTTTCATTATTTTATTAGCCCAAAAAAAAATATTATAATAATTACTTTCATAGGCTCACACGCTATTAACTGCCTTAATATATATTATCGTTCCAATTTGTTGTTGTTATATTTTTTTGTTTATTTCTATTATAATTTTACAAACTAATTTTCTCTACTTTATGGATTTCAATTAGTTTATGACCCGTTCTTCTACAAAAGAGTTGACAGGTTATGATTCTGAAATAGAAAAATCTCTTTGATCGCGCAGGAAAGGACAAACGTCTTCTCAAGCAATATGTCACGATCCAATTCTAGTTTAGGCCGTGATGGGGCCCAGTATCATTGCTAGGCAAGCCAACAATGAACAATCTAGTGATTTCTATTTTTATTAAGCTTTCCAAACAGCTAACTTTTATTATATTTAAAGAATTTAATGAATAACGAATTTTTTTAAAGCGAACAAAACAAAGCAAGCTAAATGAAAATATAACTGTAAAAATATAACCCAAAATCATAAGTCTGTTAGTGTGTGCCAAGACCCGATATTACAAGTGTATGTGCATTCTAGTAGATATACAAAAGAATACTAGTCTACTGTCTGAAATGAAATAGATAGAAAATATAACAAAAGGGGAGACTTCGGCAGCTGTAGTACGCTCGGAAGGGCAACTCATCGTAAATCTTGTAGCGGGGATCAAAGATGTGCGACAGAATGGCAACCAGATGCACCTGCCTCAGATCTTGTATAATTAAGTACAGAGGTGTAGCATGAGTACATAAACCATATGTACCCAGTAAATATCCAGTATAATATCGAAAAAGTAGTGACGTGTAGTCAACATGACACTAACTATGGGCTAACAATAATATAATAAAATTTTATGCTAAGCATGGATTTCATGAAAAATACTGAAAGTTCAATCACAAGAAATAATAAATTCTTCTTTCACAAATATTAACTCCTAAGTTATAGTTTCATCATTTAACAGCTTGCATTTCAAGATATTTAAGCAATATAAATTATGAACAGTTTTCACAAAATTATCATGCAAAAATTATGACGAAGTCGTACGGTCCGATCAAATATAATATTTAAATTGTGCACTGCCAAAGGGAGAACAACCTGAACCACAATGTCACGACCCAAAAAACACGTGCCATGATGTGTGATGACCCCTTTTGGGTCTTCACTTATTTTAAAATAAAATTATGTGTTCTGATACCTTGAAAACATCATTTAGCATCACCTCAATTTACGTGCACAATTCGGACATGTAGCTGGAAAGCCTAGATATGAAACTATGTGAAAATGATAAATTTTAACTGTAAAATGAGCTAATTTGACTTCAGTCAATATTTTGGATAAACGGACTCGGACCCGTAATTTGTCGGTCCCAGAAGGTCCGTAAGAAAATATGGGACTTGGGCATATACCCGGAATCGATTTCCTAGGTCCCGATCCTGAGAAATGAATTTTCAAAGAAAATTATTTTCTGAAATTGTTTCAAGAAATTTGAAATGGAATTTGATTAGAACATGATGGTATCGACGCCGTATTTTGGTTCCGGTGTGTGGTACAGGTCTTATATATGATTTACGATATTTCAGTAAAATTTAGTGAAAAACGAATGTCATTTGACGTGATTCAGACCTAAAATGCTAAAGTTGATGTTTTTAAAAAAAATTTAAGAAAATTCTATGATTAGGTTTAATTCGTTCTTATTGAGGTTACTTTATGTAACGACCTGGCCGGTCATTTTGAGTACCAGTGTTCCGTTCAGCAGTCGGAGGCCATGAATATCTTCATTTCGGTGTATTATGACTTGTTCACATGAATGGAATATAAATTCAGGAAGATCGGAGTTAAATTTAGATGAAATTTCTTATTTGAGAAGCTTAATGTCGAAAGAATGAACTAGGATTGGATTTGAGTAAACGACCTCGGAATTAGGATCTGAAGGTTCCAGCAGGTTTGTATGATAATATCGGACTTGGGCGCATGCCCGGTTCAAGTTTTGGATAATTTGGGAGCGCTTTGGCGTAAGTTTGTCTTGGAGTGCATTTCAGCGTTATCAATGCCCGCTTGGAATCCCGAGACTGGGAGTAGCTCCATATGGTGATTCTGGAGTTGGGAGCGCGATCAGAAGTGAATTCGGAGGTCTATAGGTCATTTTGAAGCCATTTGGCTAAAGATAGAAATTTGAATGTTTTTGAGAAGTTTGACCGGAGGTTGACTTTTTGATATCGGAGTCAGAATCCAATTCCGAAAGTTTGAATAGGTCCGTAATGTAAAATATGACTTGTGCACAAAATTTGAGGTCAATCGGACGTGATTTGATAGGTCTAAACATTGGAAATAGAAGTTGGAAATTTCAAAGTTCATAAAGCTTGAATTGAGGTATAATTCATGATTTCGGCATTGTTTGATGTGATTTGAGGCCTCGAGCAAGTCCATAATGTGTTTGGGCATTGGTAGATAGGTTTGGTTGAGGTCTCGGGGGCCTCGAGTGGATTTCGGGTGGTTAACGGATTGAAATTTGGAAATTTGGAAGGCTGAGTGAGCTGTTTCTGTCATAACCGCTTCTACGGTTCCTGGACCACAAATGCGAGACCGCAGATGCGGTCTGATGCCTGCAGGAGCGAAATGGTGGGGCATGAGGAAGAGCCGCAAAAGCGGCGCATATTCCGCAGAAGCGGAAAGGGGGTCAGGCCCAGGTGGCCGCAGAAGCGGCTTTTTGACCGCTTAAACAGAACTGCTGATGCGGTTTGACTTCCGCTGAATGGAAGATGGGCTGAAGCCAGGGACCGCAAAAGCGGATAATTTTTTGCTGAAGCGGGTTTCGTAGAAGCGGGATTTTCCCGCAGAAGCGGACATCCCTGGATGGCATAATGTCATTTTAATTCGGGGATTGGCCATTTCTATCACATTTCTCCACGGCGTGGGCGGTTTTTAGGGAGCTTCAAGAGGGTATTTTGTCGTCAATGATTAAGGTAGGTCATCCCTATCACTTTTGAATTAAATATATCAATTATATATGGATTTAAGCATGGAAATTAGAGTAAATATTGGGGTTTTGGATGAAACCCTAGAAAAATTATAGATCTTGGATTTCAGCCACGATTTTGAGTATAGAAATAGGAGAAAATTATATATTTGAGTTCCTAAGGTTATGGATATCTTTACCTTCAAAAAATTTCGGATTCCAGGCACATGGGCCCGAGAACATTTTGGTCAACCTTTCGTTCGGAGCTAGGAATTGTTATAAATTGGGTTGCTGGAGTGAGTTAAACTGATTATGTGCTTCTAATTGTGGGGGCTACGTACGTACGAGGTGACGAGAGTCCGTGCGTAGCTACTGTTATGCTATTGTCCAGGTAGACTAGAACCCAAAAGCATGTTATAACTGGATTATTTGTGAACCCATTGATGGCTTGGAATGCTTTAATCACATTAAATTAATAAATGAATTTCTAAAAGACATAAGCTCTGTTTTTCTCAAATTATTGAAGAGAATTGACCGTTCTTGGATATCTGCTCCATGATGACTTCTGGACTAATTATCTGTCTGCGTGTGTTGATATTTCTGTTGGAACGGGCCGATCGCCTTAGTGAAATAGATGCATCTATGATACAGGCCGCTCAACCCTTGGCAGTGCACATTTTACATTTCTGTTAGAGAGGACCGTCGACCTCGGCATGATTTGCGCGTGTTTGTGCTGTTTTTTAACTCATTTGAGTTGTTTTTATGCCACATTATGGCTCGAGATCATTTTATTAATAATAACAAGAATCTAAGGAAATTTTCCATGAAAGAATTATATGACTACTTGTTTTCGCATATCTGAATTAGAATTATGCTTATAAAACAAATCCCATGCTTGACTATATTGATTAAGGATAAATAGTCATTGGACTGCTAGTGAGTGTCCGAATTGATCATCTCGTCTCTACTCCTTCTGGATTAGGTGGGACACTCATCGGGTACACGTTATTTTTTTTACTCATACTAAACTTGCTGTGCATTTTATTGCACAAGTATATGTGTTTCCAGTGGTCTACTGGACATAGCAGCACTGACGCTTCTGGGACTAGGTGAGCTACATCATTCGATACGACTGCACCTAGGGTAGTCCCTTTCCATCACTATATTTACTTTCATTTTACTGTATTCCGAACGGAGGTTGTATTTTTATCCCTCTTATCAGTAGATGTAATGTTCTTGTGTAACGACCTGACCGGTCGTTTTGAGAAATTAAGCTCCGTTCAGCGGCATAAGGTCCGGAGCAGCTTTGGAAAATGAGTATCGACTTGCGTGCATGGTATAATTCGGTTTTCGGATGGTTTAGAGTCCATTCTAGAAAAGAAACATTATTTTGGAAGTTAGAACGATGAAAATTTGACCGTAATTGGAATTTTGGGTATACGACCCCGAAATGGGTCTTGGATGATCTCAATAGTTTCGTATGGTGATTCTGGACTTAAGCGCACGTCCGGATTCAGATTTGGAGGTCCGCAGAGTAAATTGAGTCATTTTGGCAAAAGTTGAAGTTCAAAAATAAAGAAGTTTGACCGACAGTTGACTTTTGGGATAGCAGGGTCGGAATGAGATTCCGAGAGTTGGAACAGCTCTGTTATGTCATTTTGTACTTCTATGCAAAATTTGGCGTCATTCCGAGTTGAATTGATAGGTTTCGGCATGAGATTCATTATTTGAAAATTTAATATTTCATATGCTTGATTTTGGCTTGATTCGTCTTCTCAGTGTTGTTTTATGTGATTTGAAACTTTGAGCGAGTCCGTGTTAGGTTATATGAAATGTGTGTGTGTGTGATTAGATGGGGTACTGGGGGGCCTCGGGGGTGTTTCAGATGGGCTACAGATACTTTTTCCTCATTTTGAACTGCCGATCTGCTATCTGGTATTTCCTTCTATGCGATCGCATTTTTTATCCAGCGATCGCATAGCACAAATTTTGGGCAGCAACAATTCCTTCTATGCGATCGCATCATCACCTTCACGATCGCATAGTGTATTTCCAGAAGGTTTCCAATTCCTTCTATGCGATCACATATCCATTTCGCGATCGCATAGTTATATTTCCTCCTCTTCTGCGAACGCATGACCCTTTTTGCGTTCGCATAGGCTTCTTTTCTGGCCTTCCAATTTTACTCAAGATCGCATTCCTTCTCTTGCGATTGCATAGAACAAATCACTGGGCAGACAGATTAAATCTCAAATTCGAGGGTTTCATCTTTTATTCACATTTTTACTTCTAGAGCTCAGTTCTTGGTGTTTTTTGAAGGTACATTCACCTGGGCGACTTGGATAAGTGTTTCTCACTCGATTTAGACCAATTCCCATGAATCTCCTCTTAGTTTCATCCTTTAATTTTAGATTTTTAATGAAAAATGGGTAGAACTTCATAGACAAAACTATTGAGTTTTGAGCGGGTATTTGACCTCCATATTGAGAGATTTTTATATGGTTAGAATCTTGAGAGTACTAGGGTTCTGAAAATGTGAAAATTATTCGATTCTGAGACGTTGTCCGGAGGGGCGTTTTGTTTATTTAACCTAATTTCACGCTTTACCTTTGAATTAAAAATTGGAAATCAGTTGCTTGAGATGTTATTTTCAATGTGTGATTTAATTGAATATATTTGGGCCATTTGGAGTCGAGTACTCGTGGAAAGAGCGTGATTGCTAGTTGATTTTAGCCGGTTTGAGGTAAGTATCTTGCCTAACCTTGTGTGGGGGACTTCCCCTAAGGATTTGAGTCTTCTCTGTTGATTGTATTCCGTGTACGCGAGGTGACGAGTGCGTGCTCGAATTTATTTGTGGTAAATTGATCCCTTTTAGACTCTTAGACCCTATCATCACTGAGTATGGAGTTGTTCAAGATATAATTGAGTTCCCTGTTATTGGTTTCACCTCTACATGTCTTACTTGGAACTTGTTTGCCCTTTTGGTGTATACTTGTTGCCAAATTAAATTTATACCTATTTAACTGTGGACGTTTACCCTTCTATTGTCACATTATCATACCTAATTGCTTGTATTTATTTAGAAAAAACATTAATTTTATCTCGTGCAAATTAAGTTATCTTAATTAGAAAGAAGTTAGATATCCTGTGTTTAGGTAACATTTACCTTAATTGTAACTATCTGTTTCATGTTAATTTCCTTGATGTTGGACTGAGTATTATGGAATCGTTGTTTGTATTATTTCTTCCTTGTTGAGTTGTACTTATTGTGCTTCGTGTTTCTCTACTACGGTTATTCCTTGTAAGTTAGTTGTGTCGTCTTTTGGTGAACGGAAATACGTGAGTAGATTCCCTTGCTTTGCTCCTATATATATATATATATATATATATATATATATATATATATATATATATATATATATATATATATATATATATATATATATATTGTCATTTATTGTGCGGCTGTTGGTATTGTGATGCACGAGGTTTCTGCCGTGCGGCTATTTGTACTATGATGCACGAGGTCTCTGCCGTGCGATTGTTCTTGAGGAGTTGGATGAGGTCTTTGGCGTGTTATTGTTGCTATTGATATTTTTGCACATGCGGCGTAATAAGGCGGGATATGTTATATGCTTATATGTGGGTTGCACATGTGCCGGAATAAGGTGGGAACATTGTGATGCACGTGTGGCGAAATAAGGCGGTGCTTATTATATTATTATTTGCACACGTGGCGAAATAAGGTGGGCTATGTGAGGGTTGATTATAATGAATTGTGATGGCCCGTGGAGGCATTTCTATTTTTTTACTATTGTGATTGCGGGTTGCTTTCCTGTATTATTTTTATCGTTCGGAAGTCGTGAGGAAATATTGTACGTATAGCCTGTTCTCCTATTCATATTTACTAGTTAGTAGAATTCTTGTTAGAACACTTGCACAAGCATACACGTAGTTGAATACTCCCGTTAGAGGTGAATTGCTCCTAATTTTTGCTAAGGATGGAGGTACGCCCTCGTTTATCAATTTTATATGTGAGAGTAGCCATAGTTAGCCAGTTAGTGGTTAGTATGACCGAGAGGCTGGTGGGGCATAGGATGCCGAGTGTTAGATTTTGGATGTTGGGATTTTGTGAGTTATGGTTTGTCCGAGACTCGGTAAAGTTGTGGAAGAATGAATAAGACCCTATGTGAACAACATTGTAGGATATGAGTTTTGGACTTGTGTTCCCTTGCTGTGTTTTGACCTTAGGATTTGGATTGTGATCGCCATCGTTATGCATCGTCATTTATTTGTTTCTTGTTGTTACCTGTTGTTCCTTTCCCTTATTGTGAATTGTATCATTATTGGTTATTTCGTGCAGTCATCACATATTATTATATCATTTCTATTATTTCTATGATTATTCTATTTATTGACCGGTAGGTGTCTTGACTGTTCCTCGTCACTACCCCATCGAGGTTAGTCTTGATACTTACTTGGCACCGCCGTGGTGTGCTCATGCTACTATTCTGCACACTTTTTATTGTGCAGATTCAGGTACTCCCATTCAGTTTTGTCAGCCTTGGAAGGAGACGTATTGGTGGAGACTTTGAGGTATATCTGCTACGTCCACAGACCGAGGAGTCCCTTTCCAGCTTTCTGTAATAAGTATAGTTCTTTCAGTATATTCCTTTGTATAGAAATTCTTGAGTCAGAGCCTCTTATGTATCCCTTAGCTTGTGATTTGTGAGATTCCTGGTTTTGCGACTTTTTGTAAGCTTCGATAGTTGTTATTGTATGTTCCAGGCGACACTCAAAACACTGAATTATTTTGTTAACTCGGTTTTTAATTATTTTCTTCCGCAATTTGGTTTATATTCCGCATTGTTAGTCTTACCTAGTCGTAGAGACTAGGTGCCATCACGACATGTCTACGGAGGGCGAACTAGGGTCGTGATAAGTTGGTATCAGAGCTCTAGGTTCATAGGGGTCGCATATCACAAGTCGGTTTATTAGAGTCTCGTAGATCGGTACTTAGACGTCTGTACTTATCTACGAGAGGCTATGTAACCGTTAAGAAAATTCCACCTCATTGATTTCCCTGTCATGGGAGATTTTGACAGTCACAATCCTAAGCCTCTGTTTTCTACTCTCTCAGCGATGGTAAGGACACGTACTACCAGAGGTTATCAGGCACCACCGACCCCTGCTGCAGCTGTCGGAGGTCGTGGTCGGGGTAGAGTTCGAGGATGCGCATGTGGTGCAGTGAGAGAACCTGTGCGAGCAACCGTCGAGGTACCACCAGCAAATCCAGTTGGAGTCCAGGCATCTCACACGACTACAGCTACTGCTACTCCAGCCCTTCAGGAGACTTTGGCGCAGTTCATGAGTATGTACACCACATTAGTTCAGGCCGGATTGCTTCACCTTGCTGCAGCCACACCCCAGGCCGGGGGAGGAGCATAGACACCCTTGCTGCACTCCTGAGCAGCGAGCACATGTTGATCAGGTCTCTGAGATTATTCATGCGTCGCCTGCATCACCAGTTTAGCCCGAGGGCATGGCAGCGGCTTTCAAGCAGGAGCAAATGAGACTAGAGAGGTTCAAGAAGTATGATCCTCCGGTGTTCAGTGGATTAGCATTAGACGATGATTTGGGGTTTCTTGATGACTATTACTGCATCTCCGTACTATGGGTATCTCTGGATTAAGCGAGGTTTCTTTAACTACCTTCTAGCTTCAAGGGGCCGCCTATGATTGGTGGTGCACCTATGAATTAGACAGCCCAGAGGAGGCAGCTTCACTAATTTGGATCCAGTTTTCAAATATGTTCTTGAGAGAGTTTGTTCCTTAGAGCCTCAGGGTTGCATGGTGCATGGATTTTTAGCATTTGCGCCAGGGTGCTATGACCGTCTCGGAGTATGCTTTACGTTACACCAGTTTGACTAGACATGTCTCAGCTTTGGTTTCTACTGTTCACAAGAAGGTTTTCCAATTTGGCCCGTGAGTTAGAGATAGATATTTCGTATCAGCAAGTGGTGAACTGGCTAGGAGGATAGATGGTATGCATGTTAGAGAGAGAGGGCAGGCAGAGTCTTGAGAAAGAGAGCAAGCGAGATCAGGAGGGAGAGTTTAAGGAGATGAGGAGGCCTCGTAGGCTGGTGAGATATGTTGGTCCTTATTTATGAGGCAGGGTGAGCCGTGGTAGAGGTTTTGCGGTTAGCCAGTTCAGTTCGCGCTTCAAGCTTTGCATGGTGACTAAGGTGTTCATGGGTCTCGAGGACCCGTACCGCACAATTTCCACCACCTCGTCAGTAGAGAGGGTACTTTGAGTGTGGAGATACTAGCCACACGGTGAGAGATTGTCCCAGACTTCAGACCGATGTGTGACAGCGAGGTATTCAGGCAGGTAGAGGGCACCCAAAAGGGGGAGGCCCAGCTCGTTGATGTGTTTCATGTAGTATGTTTGAGGACGGTGCGCCAGCTAATGTCACTCAGGTACGAATTCAGTTTGTTATAGAAGGGCACTATCTATAATTCATCACAATTCTACTTATTAGGGTGATTTCCTTGTTGTTCTATTTATGTAAGCACTTCATGATTTGCAATATGTTTTTGTGGTTATCCTGTTGGGAGGATTTATGAGTGATAGCCGTGTCTATCGTCTGTTTCTAGACGTAGTCGAGAGTTATGAGGCTAGTAGTAAATTCATGTTATCTGTTTCAGTAGGTTTGATGTGATCTTTGAGTATTCTTGGTTACGAGCTGCGATTTCTAGGATCCCCCGATGTGGGAGCTAGTCTATATGGTAATTTGTACATATAATTTATCTAGTGAGAGTCTCCAGATGGGTTGATGTGTCCCCTACTTGTGATCAGTGTTGAGGGCGGGACCCTCGTGATTTCAGGTGATTTGATATGTTGAGATCGGGCTGTGTACTACGGTGAGAGTTATACTTTTATTAGATCCTTGTGAGTCCATTATATGCTTTCATTCCTTCTTGTTAGATGTCTTGTAGATTTGTTTTTAGAAGAATTTTGTTCTAGTTTAATTTGTTTGTTAGTTCTCTTAAGTGTTTTCCTTTCCCATATTCATTCATTTTCATTCTATGCTTCTTGAGTTTTAGTTTGTTTGGTGTGTACCCATTGGTGTTGGCTGAGATTTGGTTAACCGGGTGTTTTGTCATGTGTTTTTCGTGGTTATTATATCATTTCCGGTGTTGTGGAGGGTTGAAAAGAGTTCCTATTGAATATGAGGCTTATGGCCGGTACAAATTTGATCTCAGGTAAGTATTGCTATAAAAAATTGTTATTGTGGGACTATGTGTGGTGTATCATGTTGTGTGGTTGTACCCTGTGTGTGTTGTCATGTATTGAATTATCTGGTTGAGACTGATGCCAGATATGGACTTGGAATCGAGTCTTTTGGAAACGGATGGAAGGTGAGGAATCTGGTTTGAAGGCTTACTGGTATTGCTAGAATGGTTAAATTTCAGTTGAGATGGTGTCGTCATGCCTAAATGTATTAGGGTGACATGGGATCACCCAAGGGTGTATGTTGGAAGTGCGCACTCAGTGACTTGAGGACTTCGAGGTGAATCTTAATACGTTCGAGGACGAACGCTGGTTTTAAGAGGAATAGGATGTAACACCCGACCGGTCGTTTCGAGAAATTAAGCTTCGTTCAGCGGCATAAGGTTTGGAGCAACTTTGTAACACGAGTATGGACTTGCGTGCATGGTGGAATTTAGTTTTCTGATGGCTTAGAGTCAATTCTAGAGAAGAAACCTTATTTTGGAAGTTTGAACGATGAAAATTTGACCGAAATAGGACTTTTGGGTAAACGACCCCGGAATGGGTCATGGATGATCTCAACATTTTTGTATGGTGATTTTGGACTTAGGCACACATCCAGATTCAAACTTGGAGGTCCGTAGAGTAAATTGAGTCATTTCGACGAAAGTTGAAGTTCAAAAGTAAAGAAGTTTGACCCACAGTTGACTACTGGGATATCCAGGTCGGAATGCAATTTCGAGAGTTGGAATAGCTCTATTATGTCATTTTGGACTTGTCTGCAAAATTTGGCGTCATTCCGAGTTGAATTGATAGGTTTCGGCATAAGATTCGTTATTTGAAGATTTGAAAGTTCATAAGCTTGATTTTTGGCTTGATTCATCGTTTCGGTGTTGTTTTATGTGATTTGAAACTTCGAGCGAGTCCCTGTTAGGTTATATGCCTTGTATGTGTGATTAGACGGGGTCCTGGGGGCCTCGAGGGTGTTTTGTATAGGCAACAAATCCTTTTTCCTCCTTTTTGAATTGCTGATCTGCTATCTGGAATTTCCTTCTATGCGATCGTATTGCTTATCCCGTGATCGCATAACACAAATTTTGGACAGCATCAATTCCTTCTATGCGATCGCATCATCACCTTCGTGATCGCATAGTGTATTTCCAGAAGGGTTCCAATTACTTCTATACAATCACATAGCCTTGTTCGCGATCGCATAGTTATATTTCCTCCTCTTCTGCGATCGCATGACCCCTTTTGCGTTCG
This sequence comes from Nicotiana benthamiana, assembly GCA_034376525.1. Lineage (NCBI taxonomy): Eukaryota > Viridiplantae > Streptophyta > Magnoliopsida > Solanales > Solanaceae > Nicotiana > Nicotiana benthamiana. The sequence goes on along the minus strand of CM067323.1, from coordinate 71,254,237 downwards.
CATAGGCGTCTTTTCTGGCCTTCCAATTTTCTCTATGCGATCGAATTCCTTCTTTTGCGATTGCATAGAACAAATCACTGGGTAGACAGATTAAATCCCAAATTCGAGGGTGTCATCTTTTATTCACATCTTTACTTCTAGAGCTTTGTTTTTTTAGCGATTTTTGAAGGGATTTTCACTTGTGCGACTTGGGTATGTGTTTATCACTTGATTTAGACCAATACTCATGAATCCCCTCTTAGTTTCATCCTTTAATTTCAGATTTTTAATGAAAAATGGGTAGAACTTCATAGACAAAACTATTGAGTTTTGAGCGGGCATGTGACCTCCAAATTGAGAGATTTTTATATGGTTAGACTCTTGAGAGTACTAGGGTTCTGAAAATGTGAAAATTATTTGATTCCGAGATGTTCTCCTGAGGGGCATTTTGGTTATTTTACCTACTTTTCATGCTATAGCTTTGAATTAAAAAGTGAAATCGGTTGCTTGAGATGTTATTTACAATGTGTGATTTAATTGAATAGATTTGGGCCATTTGGAGTCGAGTACTCGTGGCAAGAGCGTGGTTGCTAGTTGATTTAGCCGGTTTGAGGTAAGTATTTTGCCTAACCTTTTATGGGGGACTTCCCCTTAGGATTTGAGTCTTCTCTGTTGATTGTGTTCCGCGTACGCGAGGTGACGAGTGCGTGCTCGGATTTATTTTTGGTAAATTGATCCCTTTTGGACTCTTAGACCCTATCATCACTGAGTATGGAGTTGTTCATGATATAATTGAGTTCCCTGTTATTGGTTTCACCTCAACATTTCTTACTTGGAACTTATTTTCCCATTTGGTGTATACTTGTTGCCAAATTGAATTTATACCTGTTTAACTGTGATGTTTACCCTTCTATAGTCACATTATCATACCTAATTGCTTGTATTTATTTGGAAATAAAACATTATTTTTATCTCGTGCAAATTAATTGGTATTAATTAGAAAGAAGTTAGATATCAATGTCTTTAGGTAACATTTTCCTTAATTGTAACTATTTGTTTCATGTTAGTTTCCTTGATGTTGGACTGAGTATTATGGAATCGTTGTTTGTATTATTTCTTCCTTGTTGAGTTGTTCTTATTGCACTTAGTGTTTCTCTGCTACGAATATTCCTTGTAAGTTAGTTGTGTCATCTTTTGGTGAACGGAAATAGTTGAGTTTAATTCCCTTGCTTTTCTTATATATATTGTCATTTATTATGCGACTGTTGGTATTGTGATGCACGAGGTTTCTGCCGTGCGGGTGTTGGTATTGTGATAAACGAGATCTCTGTCGTGCAGTTGTTGTTGAGGAGTTGCACGAGGTCTTTGCCATGTTATTGTTGCTATTGATGTTTTTGTACATGCGGCGTAATAAGGCGGGATATGTTATATGCTTATATATGGGTTGCACATGTGGCGGAATAAGGAGGGAACATTGTGATACACGTGTGGCGAAATAAGGCGGTGCTTATTATATTATTGTTTGCACACATGGCGAAATAAAGTGGGCTATGTCAGGGTTGATTGTAATGAATTGTGACGGCCCCTGGAGGCATTCTATTTGTTTACTATTATGATTGCGGGTTTCTTACCTGTATGAGTTTTATCGTTCGGAAGTCGTGAGGAAACATTGTACGTATAGCCCGTTCTCTTAATTCATGTTTACTAGTTAGTAGAATTCTTGTTAGAACAATTGCACAAGCATACACGTAGTTGAATACTCCCATTAGAGGCGAATTGCTCCTAATTTCTGCTAAGGATGGAGGTACGCCCTTGTTTATCAATTTTATATGTGAGAGTAGCCATAGTTAGCTAGTTAGTGGTCAGCATGACCGAGAGACTGATGAGGCATAGGATGCCGAGTGTTAGATTTTGGATGTTGGGTTTTTGTGAGTTATGGTTTGTCCGAGACTTGGTAAAATTGTGGAATAGTGAATAAGACCCTATGTGAACATCATTGTACGATATGAGTTATGGACTTGTGTTCCCTTGCTTTGTTGTGACCTTAGGATTTAGATTGTGATTGCCGTCGTTATGCATCGTCATTTATTAAATTCTCATTGTTACTTGTTGTTCCTTTACTTATCGTGAATTGTATCATTATTGGTTATTTCCTGCAGTCATCACATATTATTATATCATTTTTATTATTTCTGTAATTATATTGTTTATTAACCGGTAGGTGTCTTGACTATTTCTCGTCACTACCCCATCGAGGTTAGTCTTGATACCTACTAGGCACCGCTGTGGTGTGCTCATGCTACTCTTATGCACACTTTTATATCATTTTTATTATTTCTGTAATTATATTGTTTATTAACCGGTAGGTGTCTTGACTATTTCTCGTCACTACCCCATCGAGGTTAGTCTTGATACCTACTAGGCACCGCTGTGGTGTGCTCATGCTACTCTTATGCACACTTTTTGTTGTGCAGATTCAGGTACTCCCATTCAGTTGTGTCGGCCTTGGAAGGAGGCATATTGGTGGAGGCTTCGAGGTATATCTGCTACGTCCACAGACCGAGGAGTCCCTTTCCAGCTTTCTGTAATAAGTATAGTCCTATCAGTATATTCCTTTGTATAGACATTCTTGAGTGAGAGCCTCTTATATATCCCTTAGCTTGTGATTTGTGAGATTCCGGGTTTTGGATAATTTTGTTAGCTTCGAGAGTTGTTATTGTATGTGCCAGGTGGCACTCTAAACACTGAATTATTTTGGTATCTCGATATTAAATTATTTTATTATGCAATTTTGTTTATATTCTGCATTGTTAGGCTTACCTAGTCGTAGAGACTAGGTGCCATCACGACATGTTCACGTAGGGCGAACTGCGCTCTAAATAATCCCCAAATTCCGATCATTCTCAACATGTAATAAAACTTCCAAAAGTCTAGCAACCTTTCCATAAGACCTACCATTAATCATCCAATTTTCTACACTCCTTCACAACTTGCATTCAAGGAATAGTCTGCTAACAAGAACATTCAGTCTCTGAGCCTCATGAATACTAGAATTTTCAGACCCAATATCAACACCGCTACTCATATAGCTGACACATAATTCATACTTCATCATCTCACGGAGAAACACCAATAAGTCAAAACATAATGTATCTGCCAACAGTCTCTCCGGTGAAAACACATAGTGCCAGCAAAACCTTAAACACCGAAAATCGTAAAAGACATCAAGATCTCGTATCCTTCCCTCAAAAACTAAACCGCAACCTTGCACATGCAACTTCTCAACTCCACATGGCGCATCGCTTCTAACATGCTAGCTCGCAACACTATCAAAACCTCATAGTCGATTATGAACCATAAGCAAATTGAACACCTCATCAATTAGGAATCTTTCTTTTACCCCAATCCAAGAAAACACCACCACACGCAAAATAGCCTCTATACCTATAGAAAATATCGACTCCGACCGTGGTCATAACCATAATAAATTCTTCGGAACTCATTAACAGATAATCGAGGAGTAAGAACCAATTGCCTCTAACTGAACTGAGTTACACAAACTACCAACCCGAAAGTAACTCAATCTAATATGCCGCCCCGTGGGAACCTCCAGGGAACTCGAAGCCATTTCTTGCACCAGCCCCAATATTGACTTGCAGACCTTTCGGAACAAGTAAATATTGCGAATCTGATTACCATTCACTGCTCCATAGACAAATTTAAATGTCCTTCAATCCACTCATCTTATTATGATCTTCAATGCGCATCTAATACGCGATGAGCAACTTGTGCTTCACCAGCATATGTCCATTCAAAGACATAACCATGAAAGCTCTCGGTTCGGAAACTGATACGACCATTGATCCTACAATCCGATTGTCATTAGCAGCCTCTACCACTTAGCTTGAAGCCATATATCACCTCATCAGCAACCCAAAGTACCATATCTTCGCATGATGCCGCAATACTACACGACTATATAGCTGAATGATTCAAATATTCAAGCAATACTGATCATAATACAGCCCGAAGATTCTGCCAAATGCTTACCCATCATTTCAATAGTCAAACAACTTCCCCAAATGCTCTAAAATGATGACATATGCACTCCATCGAATGGAAACCTCATACGAGACACACGATCCAAACTCATCATGCAAGAGATGACCCATTGATTTTTACTCAAATCGACACCTTGCCATGAACCTACCTTAATCATAATAGCCTGGCCACCCGCCAATCTTCCCAAATCTCTGATTTCCAACCAAACATATGAATTTGCCTCATACAAAAAATGAACGACTAGAAGAATTAACATTGCATCTGTTTCTGAGGCTGGACATCACATTGCGTTGATAATCAAGCATCCATAGTCCATCGTAATCCATCTACAGCATCACCGATCGTCGGCACATAGCGAATACCGAGTGCAAAAAATCACAAATGAGCTATTGGGAAGAGTCAAATTCGTAGATTCAAGCTGAAGAAAAGCTACACGATAAGAAAAGAAGAAAGGGAAATTTTTCCTAAATACCCTGTATCCTCCCAAAGATAGGTATGGAAGTCATCATACTGATCTCCACGACTCTACTAGACACTTTCTCATGACTTGTAGAACCTACGAACCTAGTGCTCTGATACCACTGATACCACGTTGTCACGACCCAAAAACCACAAGTCGTGATGGCACCTAAATCAATCTCTAGGTAAGCCAACAAACATGAACAACACAATACGACCGAGATAATAAGAAAATAGAGAATAGCTAATTGAACCTTTATAATTTTTCCAAGACTTGGTATTATGAATCACGAGCTTCTAAGATGTTGAATTTCGAAACTGATACAAGTAAGTACATGTTCTATTTGAAGATTACATAAATAGATAGCAATCATCTAAGCTACCAAGGAAAAGTGGCAGCTATATCCAAAAGCACGAACATCTTATGAATCAGCACCCGACATCACCAACAACTCCACTCCAAAATCTGCACGGGACGTGCTGAGGTGCAGTATCAGTACAACCGACCACATGTACTGGTAAGTATTTTGTCTAACCTCGTCGACGTAGAGATGAGAATTTTAGTTAGAAAGATGCTTATTTAAATAACCTGTACATTAGATTAACAATAAGGTAGTTCAAAGTATAACGGATAAAAGTATCATATACAACCCGGGGAGTCAGACAATGAATACTATAAAGTACCACAGTAGAATATTTATGATTTTTCCTGGTATGAGATATATGTCAAAAATGTCGAAATATCAAATCACATGGCACGGTAATGCCCTTCGTGCTTTTATCTCATTTTCACCATATATAAATAAATTTATGAGACAATTCAATTTGCACGGAAATATCCTTCGTGCTTTCAATCATCCTTTTTAAGTAATTGTATAAAGTGCGGACCATATCACAGGATCACAATAATAGGAACTACTAAGTAGGAAATATGCAAGTGCAAACAGTGGACAAGGATACACATGTGGATCACAGTAAAGGACTAAGCAGAAAGCACGTGAGCAACAACAACAATTGGAAAATAGGGAATATCAACTTCAATTAACGAGCATATTGGAGGCCTAAGTAGAAACATAACAATTAAGAAGAAAACACATGTTCTTTACAAGTTAACAAGTAAAGACATGAATGGCTAGCATGGTGGGAGGCTTATACTAAAGTGAAATAGAATAGATACAACATTAGTATAATTATAAAAGCAGAAATAGACATGGTAATTTCAAGTTAAGCAAGTAAGAGACATGGACAGTGCAACAACAATTGAGATAAAGACAAGTACAAGACAATAACAACAAGTCACACAAAATATGCAAATACAACAACAACATTTCAAAGTAAGGGCGCAACCATATACACGGGAAACAAATATCACATAAGAATGCATGTCCCTCATCTTCACTTGCATGAAAACACCCTTCGTGTCATGACCTCACCATAACATACAAGCATAACAATATGAATGAAATGGCACGACATCACCCTACATGCTTTACTCTTTGCCTCATATGATAATGAATATAAAATGGCACGGCATCAATCTTCATGCTTTACACTCTTTCTCACATGATAATGAGTATAAAATGGCTGGGGATCACCCTTTGTGCTTTACACTCTTCCTCACTTGATAATGAACATAAAGTGGCACAGTATCACCCTTCGTGGTTTACACTCTTCCTTACCAAGCATACAAACATCAATAAAAGGGAAAGGCATGAAGTATAAATACTATCGAGGAGATTGCCTAAACGGATATGCCAAACACATATTCCAGACCACACCCTTCCAAGCCAACAATGGTTCAACAACCCTACAGAACCGTATTATTCAAATACTTCCACGAATCTCAAAAATGATACACCACACAAGTAAAGAGTCTAGCATCTCAAGAAAATCAGTTGCAGTAATGTAGTAATGATTTCAATAGAGATGACCGAATTAGATACATCAATGTATTCTTAGAATTTTTGTCAATTTTGATCAAGTAAGGCATGAAGCAAGAGATCACGAAATTCCACAAAAAATGAATATAACATAAGCCGCCCCGAGCATGATTAACCCTGGCACATACATATACGCTCGTCACCTCATATATGTATCTCCCCTGCATGTGGCAACCAATGACAAATAGGAGGAAAAATTCCACAATAAAGTTAGGCAAAACACTTATCTTGATTTAGCTAACTCAAGTCAGTGCAGCCTTTTCCTTTACAAATTCACCTCCTCTCAACTCAATCTAGTCAATGACTACATGAGTACCCCATACAATGCAAGAGAAAACGATTTCAATTAATAAATCTATGATTTTTATTCAATTTCTAAAAATTAACAAAAGTAAAACCCCGGGCTTGCCTAGTCAAAACCCGGGTCCAAAGGTAGGTGTTGACTACCCATAGCCTCACGAGTCCAAATATGTGCTTTTTTTTCAAATCTGAGTCTTATTCAACTCTTTGATACCAAATTTTCATTATTCAAAACTTTGACAAAATTCCCTAATTTTCCATTGTTTCTTATGAATTTGATGTTAAATCTTGTATTAAATCATGAAATATAGTTAGAAATTAATTAAAGATACTTACCCAATGGTTTGGCATGAAAAGCCTCGCTCAATATTGCCTCACCCCAAGCTAGGGTTCAAAAATATTAAAAATAAAGCAAAAACTCGAAATTCTCAGCACCTAACATGTTGCAGATGTCGCATTTGCGATAAGAGTTTGAAATTGCGAGTCCCACAATTACTACAAATACATTGGAATTGCAAACCTGAAGGATGCATGCTGAGGTCGTATTTATGACAAGAATTTTGAAAATGCTAAGACCAGCCCTCGCAAATGCGGCTGGTTCATCGCAAATGCGAAAATTGCCCAGTCGCCCACGCTTTGCAAATGCGAGGTTTCTTCGCAAATGTGATGGCCGCATTTTCGATCAAAACCTTGGAAATGCGAAGATACCAAAACTATAAATTAAAAACTATGCAAGAACATTCCAAAACCAATGCGAAACTCACCCGAGCCCTCGGTGCTCCAAATCAATTATGCACACATGTCAAAAAACACAACACGAACTCGCTCGCACACTCAAATCATCAAAATAACTTCTAAAACCACGTATCGGATGCCAAAACGCATGAAAATCAAATAAAATTTTAAGAACTTCTAGAATCACAACCGAGCATACGAACCCTATCAAATCAACTTCGAATGGAGTTAAATTTTGCATTAAAGTTCCATATGACAAGAAGAACCTACTTGAAGATTCAAATCACGCATGAAAACCTCGAATGATGAATCACACATCAAGCCAAAATCACTGAAATTTGAAACTTCAACTTTCACAACTAATACCGAAGCCTACCAAATCATCTTTGATTAACTTCAAATTTCACACACAATTCACATTTGACATTTACGGACCTATTCCAACTTCCAGAATAGGAATCCAACCCCGACATAAAAAAATTCTCTCCCGGTCAAACTTCCTAAAATCCAACTTTCCTCAATTCAAGAGTTATTTCACTACGGACCTTCAAATTTTAATTTGGACGCACTCTTAAGTCCAAAATCATCCAACGGAGCTAATGGAACTGACGAAACTCCATTTTAAGGTCAATTGCCAAAAATTCAAACTTGGTTAATTCTTCCAACTTAGAACTTAGATCTTGGAGCTCATTCTATCAAATCATTTTCGGATAACTTGAAAACCAATATTGGTGATTTATGAAAGTCATAATACATCATGCGTAGATACTCGAGCCCTAAAAACACCGAGCAGAGTGAAGATACCCAAAACGGCCAGATACCCAAAAGTGCGGAGTCCTAGACTACCCGGACGATAACATAATTTGTAGCTACGTAGACTCTCGTCACCTCGTACGTACCTAGACCCCAAAAAATAGGTACATATATTCATTTTATCCACATATGGGGTTAATTCCCTCTTACAAGGTTAGAAAAGATACTTACCTCGTCCTAAGGCATACTTTCCGATCCGAGATTAGGCTCAAACCCTCAAATTATTGCCGAATAATCCATAACTATTCAAATAGTATAAAAACTAATCAATATATGTTCAGAAGTTAATATTCTAACTATTTAAATAATTACCCAGTCTTAAATGTGAGCCGAGCCCACATGCCCGTATTTCGAAAATTTTTAAAGAAAATTGTTACCGAAAACCTCATGAACTCAAATATATATATTTTAACAAATTCCATAACAAATTTCGTAGTTAAATCTCCTTATTATTAAAGAAATCTAGGTTTTCCATCTCACCCATGAATTCCACAAATTTACTTGATAAAACCTACCCATAATCGATGTATTAAACTTACACTAGGTAGGAATTACTTACCATCAATAGCTAGGTTGAATCTCCCTTTTTGAATCTATAAAATCGCCCAAATGTGTGAAAAATAAGAGAAAAATGCCTAAGTCCCGTATAAAGTGAACCCTACTGCCTCTAGCGATTCTGCACCTACAATCACAAGGCCACACTTAGGCCCTCGCTTATGTGGATAGAAGTTCGCTTCTGTGAAAATTCCCTAGGCCGGCTTCCTTTGCTTCAGCGGACGGGGTCCTGCTTCTGCGGAGGTTGGGTTGCACCTGCACATCCTGGGCTGCCCTTCCTTTGCCGCTTCTGCGAGCTCGCACCTGCGACTGGCCAAGCGCATGCGCGATTATGATAGAACTGGGAGCTTCAGCTGCTCCTTCCAATTTTCAACTTGGTCCGATTCTCGTCTGATTGATACTCGGGGCCCCACGCGAACATAGCAACAAGTTTGGAATCATAAAACAGAATCGCTCAAACTCTCGGAACGCTCGAAATAACATTTAAACTAAGAATCACACCCCAAAACCAATTCAATCAAACTTATGAATTTTAAATTTTTTAATTTACTTTTAATGCACCAAAACGTAGTTAAACTACTTGGAATTAAACCAAACTTTGCGTCGAAAGTCTTATAAGACATTACGAAACTATTTCCGATCTCAGAATTTTGTTTGGACCTCGATATCACCAATACCTACTGCAAACCAAATTTAAAAAACTTCTAAAATCTTCAAAGAACCAACTTTCATTATTAAACACCAAAACGCTCCCGGATCATCTAAAATCGGATCCGAACATACGCGCTAGTCCAAAATCATCATACGAACCTATTAAAATCGTCAAATCACGATTCAGAGGTTGTTTACTCAAAATATTGACGAAGTTAAACTTGGCCCGTTTTCCAACCTTAAGGAAACAAGTGTTCCTATTTCAACCCTAACCCTTTAAAATCCCGAACTAACCATCCGTGCAAGTCATAAAACAGTAAAAATACGTGCGGGAAGCCTTATTTAGCGAAATGGGATTCTAGAAGCAATACGACCGGTCGGATCGTTACATTATCCTCCTCTTAATAAATAACACAAAAAATACTTTTACCACAATCATTCAAAGATAACAAAATACAACAACAACATACTTAGTATTATCCCGCACCGTAGGGTCAAGAAAGGGTAGTGTGTAGGCAGACTTTTTCCCTAACTTGTGAGGATAGAGAGGTTGTTCCAATAGACCCTCGGCTCAGGAAAGTATTTATTGAATTACAAAATATATAATACTATATTAAATATATAGGGAATTATCATTTATTGAAATGAACATAAAAAAGAAAAAGAAAAATGATAACGACACTTCTGTTGAATACCCTTTATCTTATGTCACATCCTTAATTCTTCAATTTAGCATATTTAGCAATTTAATTTTTAATACTATATTAGAATGGATTTTGCTCTATTTTCTTATTTCTTTCACGGCCAATGCTTTTCTAGTGAAAATAAATTTATGTACCTTAACAGTTTTATCAACTTGACAAATAATTTTACTTACATAATGATTTTAAAAATATGGAACTGATTTTTTATTTTTTGGCTAATTTATTAATTCAAATACTTAATTATTTGTTGACATTTCATGCTTTTAAGATAGTATAGAAGATACGAATTATTTTTGAACTTTTTTCCTACTCGAAGAATATATTATTCCCTTTATCAATTTGTATAATATTTTTATAATGTCATTCACTTTTTTTACCCTTAAACATATATTTTATATTTTACAGAATAGCATTGTTTTAAAAGGCGTTCCTGGGACGAGCCCTGGGGCGAGGCGTACCAAAAACGCGCGGGGGCGATGGTGGGGGACGAAACTCCCGTATGGCGTACGCCCAGAAGTTCGAGGCGTACGCCCGGACGAGTTTTTTGGTCAAGGGGAGTTTTTTGGTTGGAGCGTAGGCCCAAGAGACATCTTTTTAAAATGGAACTAAAAAATATTAAATTTAAAAGTAAACTTTTTAGTATTGATAAAAGTCCTAAATTAGAAATCTTTCCAATTCATTTCGCTAGTCTACCTCTACCAAGAGCAACGATTTATCATTTTTTTTGCAATAGAAACTTCATTCTTCTCCGTATGTCAAATTCAACAGGTTTGTTTCTTCCTCCTTGTAAATACTTTATTCTATTAAACTCATTACTTTCCTCTGTTTTATATTTCACTGTTAGTTTGTAAATATGTATGTAATTAATTTTTTAAGTTCAGTGCTTCTCTTGCTCTCTTTCAAAATACAATATAGGATTATACGTATGCGTGCTTTTATATGTATTGATTAGATTTATATGTAATTTTACTTAGTTATTTGGGATTTATAATTTATTAGATAATATGGGATATAAATAAGTAATATATATATATATATATATATATATATATATATATATATATATATATATATATATATATGTATGTATATATATGTTACTTATTTATAGTTTTTGTTTCAAAATTTTGTGCAATTTTACCTATTTAATAATTTTTTATAATTATATTATTTTATGGAATATTGAAAATTAAATACTCATGGGGCTTACGCCCAGCTGAAGTATATGCAAAACGCCTCGCCTTACGCCCCCGCCTTTTAGAACACTGCAGAATAGTTTTGCTTATCTTCCTAATATTTCTAAATCAACTAATATTTTATTCATTATATTTTTCCTTATTTGAATTCGGTAGAAAACAACTCTAAAACTAATTAAATTTTTTACCTATAATAAATTATTTAGTTTAATAATGGCCCAACTATAACTATACTTTATTCTAATATTAAGGAATAGAATAGGCGGATTATTTCTATAACAACTTGTTTGGATGGTTGTTACCCATTTTATTATATCGTATTGTTACTTTAAATATGATGTTTGTTGTGATTGTTACTTAAATTTTATTGTATCGTATCGTTAAATCAATCATTACATAACGTGATAACGATGAAATGTGCCACTTTATGTAACGAACAAATTGGTATGGTTACGTTGTTACCTTCTTTTTTTCTAGCAATCTCACCTTTTATTATTATTAAATAATTTTATTTTATTATTACCTTACCTTTTTATATAATAATTTTATCCTGTACCATAATTTTTCTTTATAATATTGCAAATTTATTCTTCATATTGTTGGTGGATGATATCATGAAACGATAACAAACGACACAATCGATCCAAATATTATATTTATCAGACGATACAATACAATACTGTGACGACCCGACCCGTCGTCTCATGACTTACTACCACATACTTCCTATTTTCTACTTTCTTATGTTTCATTACCAGTATGGGGTACGCTAGAATTGATTTGGAGTGATTTTGATAAGAAATAAGACAACTAGTGTCTTTAAGGAAGAATTAATTTGGAAAAGTCAACCAGACGTTGACTTATGAATTAGAGGGTTCGGAATTGAATTCCTAAGGGGGGAGGGTGTTACAACCCATATTCACGTATGTTAGCTCATACCATAAGATAATCGACATAAATACATGAAAGGATTACCTTTAAAATGATAAGAAGTTAATTCTATTGGTCTTAAATGATACAAATGTGTATATGGGTGGATAACAAGTACGAGAAGTTAAATGAATCAAAGATGTTGTCAGCCGTATTTTCAGATAAACCTAGAGGTAGTTGGTACACTCAAGAGGTAGTGTTTTAAGGTATTTTAATCATATAATATCCGTATTATATGTCTTAAAGTCAAATGAGTTATGAGACAAAAGTCGACAAAAGTTGTCGCAACTTAGGTTCATAATTTTACTTAAACATTAGGTAAAATGTTACTAAGATTTTCTCCCAATTTACTAAAGATTATGGATTGATCTAACAACCAATTTGAATATCTATGAGTCTAGTTTCTAACACATTAAACCGTTTGTCGATACGATCTCAGAGTAGAGAGATATTCGCGTTTTCGTGAGACTGCGCTAAGAACCTCTCCATGGGGCCCACTAAGGCGGTTTAAGAAATTTGCGCCTATATATGCCACTTTCAACCCGTATTAAGTCATTTATTTTCACAATTTCAGACCTTAGAACCCTAGGAACATCCTCTCAAGGTTCTGTCAAGAATCAAGACCCAAACAAAGGGCAAACAACATAAATCAAGTGTCGGGAATTTCGTGGCGCTTGTAAGTCTCTTGTTCTTCTTGTTGTTTCTCATTTTTGTGTTGTTCCAGCTCGTGTGGGAGGTTTTGTTAGAGGTTTTATGTTCCGTAAATAATCCCTCATGTTATTAGTATCAACCCTAGGTGATTCCAAGCCTCCTAAAGCAATTCTAGTGCCGAAAAATACTAATTGACCGCTAGTTTCATTTTGTTGTTGTTGTGGCAGCATTGGATGGATATTTCATGGAAACTTAAGGTCAAATTGGAGTTATTCTTTCTATATAAAGGTAAGGAACCTCTTACTCTATATGTATTTAAGATTATCAAAGTTGTGTCTAAGCCATTGAAGCTAGAACTTGTGAAATATATATATTGAAAGGCTTGGTAGTCATGTTATCGGTTGGTGGACTATTTTGGAAAACTCAATATGATTATTATATATGTTGTTCGGGCTGTTTGGTGATTGTTTTGATTGGTGTAAAGTCATAAATATAGGGGAGGTGTTGTCCGTTTATCGTAAAATAGGTTGTGGTCGATACACCATGGCTGTGACGCTTATATGATAACGATAGTATCGTTTCTCTTATTGTAGACTAAGGGGTGTGACAATTGCATAGCTTGAGATTTGGGAAATATATAAAAGGTATGTGAGGCTATATCTTTCCTTCTTTTGCACGACTCCGATTATACATAATGTAATGAATGCGCTTCCAAAGATACTCTACTCTTAGAAGCTAGCAGTATTTACATTGTTTCCCCTATTATGGAACGATTGATTTTAATGTTGCTTCTCTTATTCTTATGTTATCAATGTTGTTGGTACTTCCTGATTCTTATAAGGTTCATAGTGAAGAGTTAGTCCTAATAACGTGTACAGAGGATACCGACCTTACGTCACTCCAAAAGGTTTAGAACGTGATTCCATGTGTCGAGTATACATTATATATATATTTATCTATTTTACTCTACCGAGCCGCGCTATTGTCGGCCGGGTACGGCACTTACTGTGCAACCACTGATCAGTTGGGTTTTACCGAGCTCCACGTGGCCGGGTACGATATGATGATGATGATGCCCATAGAGGCGTATGTTTTAAAAGTTTATGTATTTATACATATGTATCATGCATTTCATGTCAGTAGCCCTCAGAGGTACTTGGATGTTACAGGTTGTATATTCTCTATCCATGTTTACATTACTTTTCATATTTATGGTTCCTTGCCTTACATACTAGGTACATTATTCGTACTAACGTCCTTTTATTTGTGGACGCTGCATGTTGTGCTGCAGGTCCTGATAGACAGGCAGGTGCAGCTCCCCCACCATAGTAGGCTGTCCAATTCAGCGGTGATTGGCGAGATCCCTTCTCCGGTCTTGCCTTGGTATTGGTATGCATTTTGGTTATAGACATTATGGGTATGTTGGGGCCCTGTTTCGGCTATGTTACAGCACTTATGTTCCTTTAGAGGCTCATAGACAAGTGTCGACTCGTGTATAGTTTGGTATGACTTGTGGGCTGGTTGTTGTTGTATAGCCTTTCATGGTAGCATGGTAGCTCGTACCATATATATATAGTTTCTTGATTGTCCGTTCATCCAAAGTTATGTAGGTTTATGCCATCATATTTTATTGTTGGTTGTCCATGATCCATGTCTACCATTTATATTGATCTCCTCAGCCCTAAGAGATAATAAAGAAGGTTAGATAAAATGTACATTGGTGCTCGGCAAGTATGGTCGGGTGCTAGTCATGGTCCTCCAGTTTGGGTCATGACAAACTTGGTATCAGAGCAATTTTGTCCTACGGATTGTCTATGAGCCGTGTCTAATAGAGTCTTGATTATGGATGTGTTGCGTGCTACATTTATAATCAGGAGGCTATATGACATCTAGGGTTGTTACCTCCTTCCTTAATCTATATTGTGCATAAAGTTGAGTCATAAGTGTTTGTCTATAATATTAGTCTTGTTTTCTTTCAGAGATGCCTTCGACTAGGAAGCAAACAATTAGTAGACATCTTGATACAGCTGGGGGAGAGGGTACCAGTTAGGTGCCCCAAGCCAGAGCAGGCCATAGTGAGGCTCAGAGCTAGATTACGTCTCATACCTCATCTACTCCATCTCCTCCAGGGGATATTAGGAGCCACCCAGCACCTCCAGTTCCTCCGTCTGGCACTACAGATGCAGAGTGCTTTGCAGTTATTGACCAGCTTGGTGTCTGGTCAGGCTCAGAGGCAGAATACAGGTGCTGCTGATAAACCAGTTAGTACGAGAGTTCGTGATTTTATTAATTTGGACCCCCCCAGTGTTTACCGGATCAGACCCCAAGGAGGTCCCGCAGACTTTTATTGACCAGGTTCATCGTACACTGTGGGTTATGCATGTTAGTGATACAGAGGCAGTAGAGTTGGCTTCTTATAGACTACGTGATTTAGTGGTTCTTTGATATGATAGTTGGGAGAGATCCAGGGGTACGGACGCTCCTCCAGCAGTGTGGAAGGAATTTTCTGAGGCCTTTCTTCGTCACTACTTGCCAGTTGAGATACGATGAGCTAGAGCTGATAAGTTCTTGAACCTTAGACAAGGTAATATGAATGTGTGAGAGTACATTATGCAGTTTCATTCTTTAGCAAGGTATTCTCCCCATATGGTGGCCGAGTTGAGTGATAGGGTGCATTTGTTCGTGAACGGGTGGGGACCACATCTGATAATGAGTGCACGACAGACTCCTTGGTAGAGGGCATGGATATTTCCCTTATTCAAGCTTATGCTCAGACCTTAGAGGATCGTAAGCGCCAGCAGAGGGCAGATATGGAGGAGGACAGGGGCAAGCATAAGAGGGCAATATTTGCAAGGTATTCTGATGACTTCAGAGGCAGTGTCAGGCCCCGTCCTTCGAAGAGTTCAGCGCCATCTATAGCTAGTGCTCCTCCACAGTTTCAGAGGCCTCGATATGATCGATCCTATTCTGGTCTAGGTCAGAGTTCGCGGGCATCTGGATCGCAACAATACACGGATACTAGTTAGATGAGACCCCCAACACCACGTTGTGATCAGTGCGGCAAGGCCCACTTTGGACTGTGCCGTCGAGGTTCTGATGCATGTTATTCGTGTGGACAACATATGATGCGGGATTGTCCTAACAGGGGAGGTGATGGTATGGCTCAGGCGACTAGATCTGTTTCTGGTTCTTTCTCATCAGTTCGACCTCCAACACGGGGTTTTCAGCAGTCGACAAGTCGTGGTAGAGGTAGAGGTGCAGTGCCGAGTTCGAGTGGTGCTCAAAATCGAACCTATGCTCTAGTAGGTCGACAGGATCTCGAGTCATCTCCAGATGTTGTTACAGGTATATTGTCCGTGTTTTCTTATGATGTATACGCGCTGATTGATCCGGGATCTACATTATCATATGTTACACCCTTTATGGCTAATAAGTTCGGCATTGAACCTGAATTGATAAGTAAACCCCTTGCGGTATCTACTCCAATAAGAGATTCTATGATTGCTAGAAGGGTATATAGAGGTTGCACTATTATGATTTATAGTCGTCAAACCTCGGCAAATTTATTTGAGTTAGAAATGGTTGATTTTGATATAGTAATGGGAATGGACTGGTTGGCCTCATGCTATGAAAATTTTGACTGTCGTATGAAGATGGTTAGGTTTCAATTTCCAAGAGAACCAGTCATTGAATGGAAGGGGAACAATGCTACACAAAAAGGTAGGTTTATTTCCTATCTTTAGGCAAGAAAAATGATCTCAAAAGGTTACATTTATCATCTCGTTTGCATTAGGGATGCAGAGGCGAAGCCACCTACTCTGCAATCAATCCCAGTGGTCAATGAATTTCCAGATGTTTTCCTAGATGAACTCCCAGGCCTTCTTCCTGAAAGGGAGATTGAGTTTAGCATTGATGTGTTTCCTGAAACTCAACCGATCTCTATCCCTCCATACAGAGTGGCCTCGGCAGAGTTGCGAGAGTTAAAGGTGCAGTTAAAGGACCTGCTGGATAAGGGCTTCATTAGGCCTAGCACTTCACCTTGAGGTGCGGCAGTCCTATTCATGCGGTAAAAAGACGGGCCGTTACAGATGTGTATAGAATATCGACAGTTGAATAAGGTTACTATAAATAACAAGTATCCACTTTCAAGAATTGACGACTTGTTTGACCAACTCCAAGGTGCCAAGTATTTCTCCAAGATTGACTTACGTTCAGGGTATCATTAGGTGAGGGTTAAGGATAAGGATATTCCAAAGACGGCCTTCCGAACAGGATATGGGCACTTTGAGTTCTTGGTGATGTCGTTCGGGCTAACAAATGCCCCAGCTGCTTTTATGGATCTCATGAATACTGTATTCAGGCCCTATCTTGATGTGTTCGTGATTGTATTGATTGATGACATTCTGGTGTATTCTCGTTTGGAGGCAAAACATGTAGGCCACTTGTGGATAGTATTACAGACGCTTCATGATCTTAAATTAAATGCTAAGCTCTCCAAATGTGAATTCTGGCTGAACTCAGTAGCATTTCTTTGCCATGTGATATCTGATGAGGGTATAAGTGTTGACACTCAGAAGATCGATGTAGTAAAGAATTGGCTGAGACCTACAATACCATCAGAACTACGCAGCTTCCTAGGGTTAGCAGGATATTATAGGCGGTTTGTAGAAGGGTTTTCCTCTATATAACCACCATTGACTAAGTTAACACAGAATGCTACCAAATTCCAGTGGTCTGACACATGTGAACGTGGTTTTCAGGAGCTGAAGAATCGATTGACATTGCACCAGTGCTCACTCTCCCTAAAGGAATAGAAGGTTATGTGGTATATTGTGATGCCTCAGGTATAGGTTTGGGGTGCATATTGATGCAGCGTGGGAAGGTGATTGCATATGCATCAAGACAATTGAAGAAGCATGAAAAGAATTATCCAACCCATGATTTGGAATTGGCTGCAGTAATATATGCTTTGAAGTTACGGCGGCACTACTTATGCGGCATCCATGTTGACATCTACACATATCACAAGAGTTTAAAATACATCTTCAAGCAGAAAGAGTTGAATTTGAGGCAGCTTAGGTGGCTTGAATTACTGAAAGACTATGAGGTCGAGATATTATATCATCCCGGTAAAGCCAATGTTGTGGCAGACTCTCTCAGCCGTAAGGCAATGGGAAGTTTAGTACATATTGATGCAGGTAAATGGGGGTTGACTAAAGAGCTTCATCAGCTAGCCAATATGAGAATCAGATTGTTAGACTCTGATGACGGTGGTGTTACTGTAAAGAATACATCATAATCATATTTGGTAGCCGAGGTAAAAGCACGGCAATATGAAGATCCTATCTTAGTACGATTGAGAGAGAGCATTCAACAGGTAAAATTATGGCTTGTGAAATCGGAGCAGATGGGGCACTGAGATACCAGGGCCGATTATGTGTGCCTAATATGGCAGGGTTGTGAGAGAAGATTATGAATAAGATTCATCAATCTCGATAATCCATCCATCCCGGCTCGACAAAGATGTATCATGATGTCAGGAGTAGTATTGGTGGGATAACATGAAGAAGTCCATTGCAGAATTTATAGCCCAGTGTCCCAATTGTCAACAAGTAAAGATAGAACATCAGAAACCCAGTGGATTGCTTCAGAATATAGAGATTCCAACCTGGAAATGGGAGGTGATTAATGTGGACTTTGTTCTTGGATTACCTCGCACTTATCATATGTTTGACTCCATCTGGGTGATAGTTGATCGACTTACTAAATGTTCCCAATTTCTTCCAGTTAAGACAACTTACACGGCTGAAGATTATGTGAAGTTGTATATCAAGGAAATTGTTAGGCTTCGTGGTGTGCCAGTATCTATTATATCATACAGAGGAGCTCAATTTACAGCTAACATTTGGAGGTCTTTTCAAAAGCGTTTAGGCATACAAGTGAATCTCAGCACCGTATTTCATCCGCAGACAGACGTACAGGCTGGACGTACCATTCAGACAATGGAAGATATGCTACGAGCATGTGTTCTAGATTTTAAGGGGAATAGGGATGACCATCTTCCACTCATAGAATTGGCCTACAATAATAGTTACCATTCCGGTATTAAAATGGCCCCATACGAGGCACTATATGGGAGGAGATGTAGCTCACTAGCTGGATGGTTTGAAGTCGGTGAAACAGAATTATATGGGCCAGATTTGATTCACCAAGCCATTGAGAAGGTGAAAGTGATACATGAGCGATTGAGGACAGCAGAAAGCAGGACAAAGTCTTATTCCGATGTCCGACATCTTGATCTGGAGTTTGAGGTTGCAGATTGGGTATTCCTGAGGATGTCACCAATGAAGGGTGTTATGCGTTTTGGAAGAAAGGTAAGCTAAGTCCAAGGTATATAGGGCCGTATAAAATTCTTCATCGAGTCGGACAAGTTTCTAATGAGTTAGAATTGCCATCCGAATTGGAATTTTTCCATCCAGTATTTCATGTATCTATGTTAAGGAAATTTATTGGAGACCTTTCTCGGGTCGTCCCTATCAAAGATATACAAGTTACCGAGGACCTATCATATGAAGAAGTGCCTGTGGCTATATTAGATCGACAAGTCCGCAAGCTGAGAACAAAAGATGTAGCTTCCGTCAAAGTATTGTGGAGGAACAAGAATGTAGAAGAGATGACATGGGAAGCAGAAGAGGAGATGAAGTCTAAATACCCTCATCTATTCCAGAATGAAGATAAAAGGGATGCTGGTGGAACAAAGGATATATTGGAAGGTAAACGGCTCTATGAGGTAAGCAATAACTTGAGAATGCTCTTCCTTAATACAAAATAGGGATATGCAGATATAAATATCCATAATGCTTGGTGTAGCCGGCCATATATTGGGCATAAGTGCTTGCAAGTTTGGCTAGTGACCATTTTATAGGGGGGAAATTGATCACAAATTTCTGTTGGAATACACGATGATTTGGACTCCCCACTGACCCTTACGTTCGAGGACGAATGTTCCTAAGGGGGGAGGGTGTTGCAACACATATTCACATTGTTAGCTCATTCCATAAGGTAATCAACGTAAATCCATGAAAGGATTATCTTTAAGATGATAAGAAGTTAATTCTATTGGTCTTAAATGATACAAAGGTGTATATGGGTGGATAACAAGTACTAGAAGTTAAACGAATCAAAGATGTTGTCAGCCGTATTTTCGGATAAACCTAGAGGTGCTTGGTACACTCAAGAGGTAGTGTTTTAAGGTATTTAATCATATAATATCCGTATTATAAGTCTTGAAGTCAAATGAGTTATGAGACAAAAGTCGACAAATGTTGTCGCAACTTAGGTTCATAATTTTACTTAAACCATAGGTCAAATGTTACTAAGCTTTTCTCCCAATTTACTAAGAATTATGGATTGATCTAACAACCAAAGTTTAAGATCTATGAGTCTAGTTTCTAACTCATTAAACCGTTTGTCGATACGATCTCAGAGTAGAGAGATATTCGCGTTTTCGTGAGACTGCGCCAACAACCTCTCCATGGGGCCCACTAAGGCGGTTTAAGACATTTGGGCCTATATCTGCCACTTTCAACCCGTTTTATGTCATTTATTTTAACTATTTCAGACCTTAGAACCCTAGGAACATCCTCTCAAGGTGCTCTCAAGAATCAAGACCCAAACAAAGGGCAAACAACATAAATCAAGTGTCGGGAATTTTGTGGCGCTAGTATGTCTCTTGTTCTTCTTGTTGTTGCTCATTTTTGTGTTGTTCCAGCTCGTGTGGGAGGTTTTGTTAGAGGGTTTATGTTCCGTAAATAATCCCTCATGTTATTAATATCAGCCCTAAGTGATTTCAAGCCTCCTAAAGCAATTCTAGTGCCGAAAAATACTAATTGACCGCTAGTTTCATTTTGTTGTTGTTGTGGCAGCATTGGAGGGATATTTCATGGAAACTTAAGGTCAAATTGGAGTTGTTCTTTCTATATACAGGTAAGGAACCTCTTACTCTATATGTATTTAAGATTATCCAAGTTGTGTCTAAGCCATTGAAGCTAGAACTTGTGAAATATATATATTGAAAGGCTTGGTAGTAATATTATCGGTTGGTGGACTATTTTGGAAAACTCAATATGATTATTATTTATGTTGTTTGGGCTGTTTGGTGATTGTTTTGATTGGTGTAAAGTCATAAATATATAGGGGAGGTGTTGTCCGTTTATCGTAAAATGGGTTGTGGTCGATACACCATGACTGTGACGCTTATATTATAACGATAGTATCGTTTCTCTTATTGTAGACTAAAGGGTGTGAAAATTGCATAGCTTGAGATTTGGGCAATATATACAAGGTATGTGAGGCTATACCTTTCCTTCTTTTGCATGACTCTGATTATACATAATGTAATGAATGAGCTTCCAAAGATACTCTATTCTTTGAAGCTAGCAGTACTTACATTGTTTCCCCTCTTATGGAATGATTGATGTTAATGTTGCTTCTCTTATTCTTATGTTATCAATTTTGTTGGTACTTCCTAATTCTTATAAGGTTCATAGTGAAGAGTTAGTTCTAATAACGTGTATAGAGGATACCGACCTTACGTCACTCCAAAAGGTTTAGAACGTGATTCCATGAGTCGAGCATGCATTATATATATGTATCTATTTTACTCTACCGAGCCGCGCTATAGTAGGACGGGTACAGCACCTATTGTTCAACCACTGATCAGTTGGGTTTTACCGAGCTCCACGTGGCTGGGTACGATCTACCAAGCCTTATGATGGCCGGGTACATTTTTACCGAGCCTATTACGGCCGGGTACGATATGATGATGATGATGACCATAGAGGCGTATGTTTTAAAAGTTTATGTATTTATACATATGTATTATGAATTTCATGTCAGTAGCCCTCAGAGGTACTCAGATGTTACATGTTGTATATTCTCTATCCATGTTTACATTACTGTACGTATTTATGGTTCCCTGCCTTACATACTCGGTACATTATTCGTACTGACGTCCTTTTATTGTTTGGTCATCCCAGGTTATGTAGGTTCATGCCATCATATTTTATTGTTGGTTGTCCATGATCCATGTCTACCATTTCGTTTGATCTCCTCAGCTCTAAGAGATAATAAAAAAAGGTTAGATAAAATGTACGTTGATTCTCGGAAAGTATGGTCGGGTGCTAGTCATGGCCCTCCAGTTTGGGTCGTGACAGCATAGACTCGCGGCGAGATAAGGATCATGTTGATGTAAAAATTTCAGGATTTCGAGACGTGGGCCCGGGGTTCGAGTTTTACAAATTTTGTGAATTTTGACATTTCTCGATTGTTTTCTATTGGGTATTGTTCCCGTAGCATATTGTGATGTATTCGCTTTGCTTTTGGTTAGAGTCGACGCGCATGGAGGCCGGTTTGACGGGCAAAGGCATCGCGGGCTAGAGAGTTTACCGGTTCGAGTTGAGTAATACTTGTAAATGATATTCTGAGGGTTTGAAACACTGGATTTGCATATCATAGTGCTGCGTTGAGGTGACTTGCACGCTGAATATGAGCGTGGGGTAGAGCACCGTTGGGGATTGAGACTTGGTCCATCCCGGTTGTTGATTTTACTGAGATATTGACTGAAATTACTTGTTATCATCATAATTTGGGCTGATATCCATGTTTGGGCTTCGTACCAACTATGTGAATCCTTCGTGGATTGAGATTACTGTTTTTAGCATATGTTGCATATCATTTGATTCCAGTCCATGATTTTAATACTGTTTTGCAAACCCAGCCATGCTTCTAAGTTTTGAAAACTCAAACGATATTTTAAATGTTATTTCAGGCTGAGACTACTGTTTTATAAATTCCCAAGGGGCTTATGATGTTTTCTGGATTGATTATGCATGCTCGGGCTATGCGCCGCAGCAAGAACTTGAAACAGTGGTAATAATGGAACTGTGTGATGTGACTTGAAATATTATGGGTGGCTCAGGCTGCGCACCTAAGCAAGAACTTGAAACAGTGGTAACAATGGCACTGTGTGATGTGACTTGAAATATTATGGGTGGCTCGGGCTTCCCGCTGCTGCAGAAACTTGAAACAATGGTAACAATGGCACTATATGATGCAAATGGATCAGGTAAAAATGACTGACCATGATTTGATTGATGCCACGAGATGGCTTGATATTGCGCTTGGGCTGTAGGAGCCCCTCCAGATTCTATACACACCCCCAGTGAGTGTCGTCGACGATAAATAATATGGATGGCTCGAGCTGCACGCCGTAGTGGGTACTGGAATGTACCATCATATGCATTCATGCATTTATTCATTATTTGTTGTTTGTGATATTTCTGGAGATATTTATCTGCTTTTGCTGGTGCTATCTGATCCTTGAGTGTTGGGGCCTCAGTGGATGACTAGGAACAAAGATAATGCCCGAGGGGCGGGTTTCTGTGCATAGTGACACTGATGACTGAAATTATTTTGCAACTGTTAAAAAGATTATTTTCAAAAGAGGTTTAAAACCAAGTCAGATATTTTTATAAAGGATTATCATGGGATTAATGTTTTCAAAAAGGGTTGTACCATCTTAGATAGCATGATGAAGTGTTCTTAAGTGATTTCTTATCGCTCAGTTATTATTTACTCTTATTACCACTGAGTTGGAACTACTCACTTTACTCCCTGCACCTCGCGTGCAGTTGCAGGTATTGTTCGCCCGGCAGCGGGTTATTAGCAGATTGAATAATTGTTATCGTAGCTGCGCCAGAGACGTCTGTATTTGTCCCCGAGAAGCTGCAGAACCCTTAGGAAAACTTCACATTCTTGGAATACTTATCGTGCGTACTTGATTCAGCGTGGAATATAACTCTTGAAATTCCTTCCTCGCGTTTGTATGCGCACATGAGCGCTTAGTGTCAGATTTGCCTTGGTGGCTTGTGATTCCTCGATCGAGGGGCGAGACGTGAGCTTTGTGAGATGATGTTTGGCCAGTCTGAAGGACTTGAAGCCATATCTTACCTATGGCTTGAGCACCTAGGTGCTGATTGTGTGAGCAAGTGTTTTGATATTATATGTTCAGTATTGTCCCTAATAGCGGGAATGGCGGCTGGATAGCTACCTGATCAGCATGTGAGTACTGCGTGATGTTTCTATATGACTTAGAAGTGTCAAAAAGGGTCTACTGGATGGTAGATGAACTACTGGGTATTTGATTTCTATTGTGATATGATGGTTTTGGTGATTATCTTGGAGGTGGATATGCCCAATTACAAAGGAAACTCTGCCAAAATTTTTTGAAAATTTGGGACATAGTAAAAATTTTGTCGCCTAAAGAGTGGGCTTAATTGTTGTGTGAGTGAATGCAAACATTATAGAAGAGTTAAAATTTTCGATGATTCGTGTTTCCACAAGCTTATGAAGAAGTGATCTTAATGTCACCATGATATTACGACAGCAATATAGTATATGTGTTGTGATCTATGGCTTCGAGCCAAGTTGGGGAGCTTGCTATTGGTTCGCAGATTGTAGAGTTACGTACTATGTTAGTTACGATTTGATGCATACTGGTGAACCAGTTCTGGTTATGAAAATTGGGCCGAGAATGGCACAAGTGAAGGAGAATTCTGACAAAGATGTCATGAGCTCCGATGAGCAGGAAAGAAGTTCGATGGTTAAGGTAAATTGGTATTGTCTTAAACGTCACCTAAGATATGTGTTTTGTAAAAAGGATTTTCCATCCTGGATAATGATTCTTGATCGCACATCAACGTTAGTGCGACCACTGGTTTGGAGCGCCCCAAATATTGTTGCGGTAGGTTGTGGAAGTGTGTCCCACTGGAAGATTATATAACTGTGGCATGTAGTCACTTGACTGATTAAAGTTGTAAACCAAGTATGAAGGTTATGATGGTGTTGTTAAATTGAGGAATTCATGCCTGGAGGGCACTTGGCCTATTGGTTGTGAACTAGGGAGGATTACTCTGATTATGATGGTTGTTCTTGTGTTCTATGAGAAAAAAAAGGACTTATTATGGACCCTTGAAAGGTTGTCAAACTAGTTCATTGTGGTCAGTATCAGCTTGAAGTTTGTGGATAGACTTAATGTTAATAATGGATCTATATCAGGCTAGATGTGTGCATTTTTGTAACGCGGTCCTCATGGAGGAGTAGTTAGGTTGATGTCTCATTGTCAGATATTTCGCGCAGTGATGCATTGTGCCGTGTAAGTTGTGAGACGACTTGAGAAATTGCTATGTGTGGAGAATGTGCGTAGGAATAACGTTATATGAGCATCTTGGCTCTTGAAATTCACATTGTATATCGCACTTCAGTTATGCTTGAGTTTTGTAGTTTATAACGCTAAATGTCCCTCATGGATGATATTATGCACTTAGCATGCTTATGGCCGATATTCGGTATTTGGTTATAATGAGCAGATTTGGATCGATGTGTATCTCCTTATGTGAGATCTATGTGTGGATCGGGTGGCACACTGCCATGGGTATGTTATCTGGATCGAGTTGCACGTCGCAACAGTGAAAAACCGGGTATACTTTTCTACATACTATTTTGTATGGCTTGCTTCCTATTTTCCAAGGAAAGTCTATATTAGTGCTTAGGATTTGGTAATTCCTTCCATAGCTCGTTTTCTTTTGTTTTGCAATCGAATTGGTAGCCTATTGGCACATTGGGGCATCATATGCGACTTTTAATTATGTATTGAGTGGCTTATTGTCGGAGCAGTTCATATTGGGTGAGACGAGATCTTTGAATTTGAGATCAGTGCAATCTGTGTATGTGAAGTAAATTAAAGAGCTAAGAACCATTGTTTGGCTTAGAATGAGGTGATAGTTCTTGCCAAGAGTATGAGACTAAGGAATTGTTGTTTCGGTAGTAGTTATGAATATGTACAGGTCTCATACTTCGTGTTAGTAAACAAGACTTGTGTATGTCATACAGAGCATGGGATGTGTAGTGATTCCTCCTAAGTGATTAGATAAATGATCTTTGGATGATTAGGGAAAATGATATTGCTAAGTGGAAGTGATTTGATGAGAGTATATGTCTCAGAAAGAGGTAATGTAATTAAACTGATTATATTTCAGTAGTATTGCGGCATGTTCTTATTGGGTCCACTGGTGGTATTCGGGTTGCTCAGAAGCACGGGTAAATATCTAGTATCTGTCAGGAAATGAAGGAGTATCAAATGTGTGCATGTATTGTATGGTGGAAACTGGGATCATGAATGATGATTTGTGTGCTATATGGAATTCTGATGTACAAACTATGCTGTGGTGGTGGATCTTTATTCTGCGGTATGTTATATTTTTGATGTGATGTTGAAATTCAGACTAGTTTTTTTTGTGTTGGGTGATTTTAAACTATTGCATTAGGGGCTACGCTGGAAATGCCACGGGTTGAGTGGCGAGGTGAGGTGGATTATGTTCTAACAGGTTTGCGTGGTATGTGTTATTTGTTTCACCGTGGGTGTAACTATTTTCTCTGGCTCCAGTCATCAATTGAGCATGGTTGACGATTTCAAGCATAGTGACTTGAGGTGTTTCATGTGGAGTAGTAATTGGATAAGATTGCGCGTTACAGCGAAGCTCTGTGGAAACATGACCTTGCAGGACAATTTGTGCATCCTATTTCTATGACGTGAGATAGGGTCTCAGCCTTGTGTTCTGGAAGTACTAGTGAATTTGATGTACAACTCTCTCAATTGAGTCATTTTTATGATTTGAGAATGTTCGAACCATTTCTTATTGGTGCGCGTATTATGCAAGTTATAACTTAGTCATGTATTAATGTGTAATATCACCATAATGGTGTGTTGGATTCGAAGTGATCGTTGGGGTCATTAATGAATACAATCGGATTTGATTTCAGCACGTTTGATGGGAAAATATCGAGGTTCAGTTCAAAATTTTGTTATGGTTTGTTTCAATTATTGTTGGCAGTATATGAGAGTATTGGAATGAGGCATTGGCTAATAAGAGAGTTCTATCGGCATTTGGTTGTTGTAGGCAGTTGCTGAGAATGGAATTATCATTGCATTGGTTTGTGTTATTGGTATATCATAAAAATTACACCTAAGGTTGCATGTATGGGTATTACAGCTGGTTCGAGACTATTCAAGTATAGGTGTGAGATTTTGATCATATTGATGGTTTCAGAAATAAAAACGTAGTTCTATGATTTATGGGAGAGACTAGGTTGTGTAAATTCCATTTAAATGTGTTATCGTATAAGAGATAGGGTGACGTGGAATCACCCCCGATTTTATACATCGTAAGGTTATTCAGCAATTGTTGGGCTCTTGGAACAACTCTGGGCACATTCGAGGACGAACCTTGTTTAAGTTGGGGAGAATGTGATGACCCGACCCGTCATCTCATGAGTTACTACCCCTTTCTTCCCATTTTCTGCTTTCTTATATTTCATTACCGGTATGGGGTGCATTAGAATTGATTTGGAGTGATTTTGATAAGAAATGAGACAAATAGTCTCTTTAAGGAAGAATTAATTTGGAAAAGTCAACTAGACGTTGGCTTATGAGTTAGAGGGCTCGGAATTGAATTCCGATTATTCGGTTAGTTTCAGGGGATGATTTAAGGCTTAGGAGCACAATCAGAAGTAATTTTTGATGTTCGGTGAAGGATTTAACCTATTTCGGCGTCCGGTTGATAGGTGAAATTTTGATCCGAGAGTCGGAATGGAATTTTGAGAATTTAAGTAGCTTCGTTTGGTGATTTTGGACTTGTGTGAAAAACTTTAGTTGATTCGGAGGTGTTTAGATCGGGTTTATGATCGAATGTGAATTTGGAAGTTTTAGTTTAACTTAAGACTTGATTTGATGAAAACTTGCCGATTTTGATATTAATAATAGTGTTTTATAGTTCAAGCAAGTTTGAATAAGGTAATAGGACATATTTGTGCTTTTGGTTGAGGTCCCGGGGGCGTCGGATGAGTTTCGGATGCCCAACGGGTCAATTTTGGAAGATTTTTGCCGTTTTGAGCATAAATGTAATGATCTAAAGGTTCATTTTAAGTTCTAGATATCCAAATTTTATTTCGAGACTTTCAGAATTTAAATCATGAATTATAGGATTGATCTAAAAATTGTGGTTTAATTTCATCAAGTCGCGATTGGGTTTTTAACGCGAAATGTAAGTTAATTGTTTAACGTGCAAAATGGGTATTGAACTGAGTAAACGAGATCCGAATTGAGCTTCGACCGAAGGTTTGTATTCGTATTACTATTTGTGACTCATAAGAACAAGAATCGTATGAGTTCGTATGGTGGTGTTAGAGCCATTTTAGTGAAAAATGGTTGTGCTGCAAATTTCTTAAAAAGCTGATGTATTTTCTGCAGCAGTGAACAGTACCCCGTAACAATATCCGTGAATAGCACCCCCCGTAATAGTACCTGTGAACAATAACCCGTGAACAGTATCCTTGAACAGTAACAGGGGTGAACAATACACGGGATGAACAATAACCTCGGAAATTTTGGGCAGAATGCTCATTTTGTGAAAATGGGAGATCGTTCCCATTTTCCATTTTTAGCTATTTGGAGCTCGGTTTAGACAAATTTTTGATAGAGTTTCTTAGATAACAACAGGGTATGTGTTCTTAACTCAATTTTTATTGTATAACTCGAATCTATTGCAAGTTTTGGTGTTTAATTTGATAATTTTTGTTGAAAAGGGCAGAAAACCCTCTTGGATAGAAATGGTGATTTGAGGCGTCAAATGAACTCCAATTTTTGTGAATTTGGTATGTATAGACTCGCAGCGAGATAAGGATCGTATTGATGTAATAATTTCTGGATTTCGAAACGTGGTCCAGGAGCTGGGGTTTAGCAAATTTCGTGAATTTCGATATTTCTCGATTATTTTCGATTGGGTATTGTTCCCTTAGCCTATTGGGATGTATTCGCTTTGATTTTGGTTATATTCGACGCGCGCGGAGACCGGTTTGATGGGAAAAGGCATCGCGGGTTAGAGATTTCACTGATTCGAGGTAAGTAATACTTGTAAATGATATCCTGAGGGTTTGAAACCCTGATTTTGCATATCATAGTGCTATATTGAGGTGACTTGCACGCTGAATATGAGCGTGGGGTAGAGCACCGTTGGGTATTGAGACTTGGTCCGTCCCGGTTGTTGATTTTACTAAGTATTTGACTGAAATTACTTGTTATCATCATAATTTGGGTTGATTTCCATGTTTGGGCTTCGTGCCAACTATGTGAATCTTTCGGGGATTGAGATTAATGTTTTTAGCATATGTTGTATATCATTTGATTCCAGTCCAAGATTTTAATACTGTTTTGCAAACTCAGCCATGCTTTTAAGTTTTGAAAACTCAAATGATATTTTAAATGTTATTTCGGGCTGAGACTACTGTTTTATAAATGCCCAAGGGGCTTATGATATTTTCTGGACTGATTATGGGTGGCTCGGGCTGCGTGCCGCAGCAAGAACTTGAAACAATAGTAACAATGGCACTGTGTGATGTGACTTAAAATATTATGGGTGTCTCAGGCTGCGCGCCGCATCAAGAACTTGAAACAGTGGTAACAATGGCACTATGTGATGTGACTTGAAATTTTATGGGTGGCTCGGGCTGCGCGCTGCTGCAGAAACTTGAAACAATGGTAACAATGGCACTATATGATGCAAATGGATCAGGTAACAATGACTGACCATGATTTGATTGATGCCACGAGATGGCTTGATATTTCGCTTGGGCTGTAGGAGCCCCTCCGGAGTCTGTACACAACCCTAGTGAGCGTCGTCGACGACAAATAAATATGGATGGCTCGGGCTGCACGCCACAGTGGGTACTGGAATGTACCATCATATGCATTGCATTCATGCATTTATTCATTATTTGTTGTTTGTGATATTTTTGGTGATATTTATCTGCTTTTGCTGGTGCTATCTGATCCTTGAGTGTTGGGGCCCGAGTGGCTGACCAGGAATAAAGATATTGCCTGACGGGCGGGTTTCTGTGCATATTGACACTGATGGCTGAAATTATTTTGCAACTGTTAAAAAGATTATTTTCAAAAGAGATTTAAAACCGAGTCAGATATTTTATAAAGGATTCTCATGGAATTATTGTTTTCAAAAAGGGTTGTACCGTCTTAGATAGCATGATGAATTATTCTTACGTGATTTCTTATCGCTCAATTATTATTTACTCTTATTACCACTAAGTTGGAAGTATTCACTTGACTCCCTGCACCTCGCGTGCAGTCGCAGGTATTGTTCGCCCGGTAGCGAGTTATTAGCGGATTGAAGAATTGTTATCATAGCTGAGCCAGGTGACCGCTAGCGTCCGCGGCACCATATCTTCTCCCTTATTTTATGTTGTTCATATTAATTTCAGACCTTGTTTCCCATTTCCGGACTTGTAGTTCTTTAGCAAACTCTGTAGTCGCTCATGACTAGTGATACCCCGATGTCGGGCTGTGACGGGATGGTTCCCAGTTGTTATTATTATTTTTCCGCACTTTTAATTATGCTAATCATGTTTTAGCTTTATAAATGTTAAATAACTGTTAAAAGAAAGCGTTTGTTTTGTTGGCTAGCTTTGTCCCCACGAAGGCGCCATCACAATCGAATTAGGATTTTGGATCGTAACAAATACAGTACGATACAATGCATAATGAAATGATGTAACAAATATCCAAACAAGCTGCAAATCTACTTTATCAATTTTCCTTTCAACTAAGGGCACTTTAATTTGTTTGGTCAAAACAACATAGCTTGAACATTCACTTTACATGTACTATTCCTTTATCATTATTACCGCTGAATCCTTTCGTTACAATATTTTATGTGGTGAGTTGTTCCACGTACGTGTATATTTTAATTAATTTTAAAGTTATTTTCGATAAAATTCAAATAAGAAAAGATAAAATAAATAAAATTTTAGTTGATTTAGACGTCCTAGATATTAGGAGGATAAGCAAATTACTATTTTATTCAATATAAAATATACTTTTAAAGAGTAAAAAAGGTAAATGACATTTTGCTTAGGTCCTTACGTGTTTTTAATATAATATAGATAGATAGATAGATAGATATTTATCATACAGTGAAAATTATTTACATGTCAATCTAAAAAACATATTTATTTATTTATGTAATTACACTTGTACAATCAAACATGACACATGTAATTATACTATAGTTACATCATGACAAACAAACAAACCATTGTAATTACAATATATGTAATTACTTACTACCCTAATAATTACACCTCTCCGAACAATTAAGTGCGGTGGACTCACGTGAAGTTCCCGTTAAATTTTGCTAACACACTCTATTTGGTAGATTAAAAATGATTAACAAATTTCAATGAACGGTAAATTCTCAAGTACTATATTTGAAGGACGATTTTACCCAAACACAATAATTACTACTATTATTATTGTCATTTTCTAGTATTTAAAACTTTATTACTTCCTCCGGTTCACAATAAGTGGCAAATTTATTTTTTTATTTGGTTCAAAATAAGTGTTCAGTTATGTAATCAAGAAAGAATTCAATTTGTTTTTACAAAATAACCCCTTATATACGTATCTCTAAAAAGTTTTTTTACTCATCACGTTAAATATTTAATTAAGAATACTTTAGTCATACTAGATATTTTTGTAATAATTTAGTATTTTTTTAATAGGCATATTAAAATAAATTAGGTATTTATTGTGAACCAGAAAAGATGGCCCCTATTGCATTGATCAAGAAATGGAGCAACCTATATAAGAGCAGACCTAACTTATAGAATCCTCATTTGGACTGTTTCAGAGAAGGTACAGCTTTCCTTCTCAAGGTTTTAAATTTGTCCATCTGCTCGCTTCAGTACAAGTTATATTCCCCAAATACTAATGTTTTTTCTCTTAGCTTCAACTAATCATTTTTTTTGAAGAATTCTGCATCCATTAGTATGCAGCCTGCGCCTGGCAAGTTGATGTTACTTTACTGTAGGAGCTTTTACGGTGTTGCTCTCATTTCCGATTTACATTCCCTAATTTAATTGTGTCTTATTTTTTTAAAACGATAATTACGTAAGATTGTTTACGAAACCTAAGTTAGGAGCGGGAAATAGCGGGCTAGCCAGTTTTCAGATTAATTATCAAAAAATAGTTTGCGTTTACAAAATTATTAAAAAATAATCATTAGTTTAGCTGAAATACGGAAAGTTCTAGCATAATATGCTAAATTATGACGCTCATGCATATAAACTTCGAATATATTATGTTAGAACTCTAGCACATTATGCGAGAATCCCATAAAATTCGAACTCCAACATTATTATATTGAGATTTTTCTGGATTTTGAGAATTGTTAAAATTTTTATCTTTACATGAAAAAATGACTAAAGTTCAATTATTTTTTAGAATTGTAACTATTTTTCAATTGTCAGTTTTATATCAGACTATTTCTTATTTTTCCCTGTTTTTACTAGCTGACGTTGGTGAGCAAAAATAGCGAAATAAGAATTTAGATATTATGAGTTACAAACAAAGATTTAAGTGTATGATGAGATTAATTTTCAGTCTTGAGTGTCCTTTAAGATTTAATCTTAAAAAGAGAATGAAACAAAAATAGATGTTTAATCATAACGTCATGATGATCAGACTTTGGTAATTAATACTTCTGTCTTCTAAAAGGTCCTCCCCTCATTTACCTTTTTAGATCTTTCTAACACTGAAATATAAAAGAGCAATTATTTCATACCATTTGATGCCAAGGGTTGTGACTTTGAAATATTATATTTTTCCCTTTTTATTTTGGACGATCCTAATTTGCTGCCTTTAATTTCAAACAATGCCCATCTCTATGTTGCCCAAACTTGTTGAACTTCTCCTCTCTTGCAAGTTCGTAGTCAATAAGAAGATATACTTGTAAATTTATTATTTACAAAAATTATAATATGACAATGATCTAAATTCTTAACAACTCCATATATACTTTTGCGAATAAGAAGTTATAAGGGACCAGGTTATTATACCTAATATATTTTTAATGATCTATCTAAAAAATTAAAATCATGCCAACTCGAAAAGGATATTTAAAATTTTAAAATAAGAAAATAAAAATGTCCCAGAATAAAATTTGAACATTTTTTTTTTGCAAATAAAATTTGAACATAGTAATAAAGTAAATCCATTCTCACACTTCAATAAATACATCACGAGAAGAGACATGTTTATACCATACATAACTCACGACCCAAGGGGGTGGTTCACGTCTAAGGGTACAGTTGTAAACCCACACTAATTGATACCTCCCCCACAACTCCCAACTCTCTCTCTCTAAAAACCCGAAAAATCAACACTTTTTAAGTTTGGTTTGATTTTGGTTTTGAATTTTGAGAACTAATCAAATTTGGTTAGGTTTTGATTTTAATAAAAAAATAGTCCCGAAAAAACTGAATCAAACCTGTTTAGCTCAAAGTTTTCATATACTTTATAAGCATAAAACAACTAAAATAAATGGAGGGTCAATCATAGCAGATAGTAATAAACCAAAAGACCGAATGAAAAAATGCAAGGGACAATTGTTGTTTGTTAAGGGGAGGAGGGTAACGTTCTTTTATTGATAATATCAATATGGTCTGCCTCTCCATGGATAGGTTCAGAGCCTTACAATGATCTTCTCTTTTTTAGAGGTCCAGATGAAGAAGAAAGAGCAGCCCCCTTTTAGGGTTCTTTCTCTTAGATTATAGCTGTGAACTTTGCCAGCTGGCGTTGGATGGACGTGATCATGTCGAGGGGACGCCCGTCGATAGTGAATAGGTCATGGCCTCGTTGATCAAGCTGAGTGACCTTCGAGTGCTTATTATTATCAAATGGTTGTGCCATTTTCTAGCCCAAATGGGCTTAAGAGTGGATTAATCTTATTAATTATCATGAGTCAAGTTTGGACCCATAAAGTTAGTCCCTCCGCTTATTGAGGTCGAAATCCGGTCTAACTCGATGAGAGGATTTTACCAAATGTGATTCAACAGATTCGAAAGAAGGGATCGATGCCGTTTCAGCGGTGACCCGGGATGATCGTAGCTGTTTATGCTTTGATGACGGCCGTAGCCGTTGATACTTAAGAGGTGGTCGTGGCCATTTTTTGCTTTGATGGCCGTGGCCAGTTATACTTAGGAATGGCCGTAGCCACTTTTACTTGGTGGACAACCGTAGCCACTTATGCTTAGAGGGTGGCCATAGTCATTTACATTCAGGAGACAAGAATTGCCTTATATACTTAGAGGGGGCCGTAGCCATTTATACTTGGAGGATGATCGTAGCCATTTACTTTTTAGGAGACGGCCGTACCCACATATATTTGGAAGATGGACGTAGTCATTTATATACATGGAGGATGGTCGTAACCATTTATATTTAGGAGATGGCCGTAGCCATTTTACTTGGAAGATGGCCTTAGTCATTTATATACATGGAGGATGGACGTAGCCATTTATATTTAGGAGATGGCCGTAGCCATTTTTAACTTGGAAGATGGTCGTATGATGTTTTCACCCGGGACAATGTATTCCTGCAGGCGGCTGCTGCGGTTATGGGTGCACTCGATGTGCATCAAAACGGTGCTCGGTGTATGGAGGCATATTGGACGTCCATCCAACATATCCAGATCGTTAAACTCGCTTCGAAGGCGTAGTGTCAATTGATGGCTGCAAAGCCATTTCGTGATATCTGTCATTATGACACACGTTATTGTGGATTCGAACCGTTTTGAGGTTGGTAATACAGTTAATGATGGATTTGGAATTTGGGAAAGCCACTTTTGCGGTATAAATAACGAGTTATATCATCCGTTTCGCACTTTTCAACATCTGTTCAAGAAAGATTTCCGCAGAAGTAACTTTTCTCACTCTTTTCCTTCGTTAATTTGTATTGTTCTTTGTTCTCTTTCACTCAACCCCCATCTTTGCTCATTCTTCAGCAAATCTTGTTCATTCATTGCACGATACTCAGTAATGGCAAGCAGTCCCCACTCAGACCTTAATCCGGCGATTCTCCCGGCGACTGATGGGTCATCAACGGTGGCGAGGGCCACCGAATCGGCAGAGATCGGTAGGGTCCCATCGACAGTTGATATTCTCTCTCTCCCCAGGGGCCCGGCAACTGAATTCACTGCCGATGAGGGGAGGATTAGGTCAACGAGGGCCCACTAATGGGGGAGGGTGGCATCGCCCAATTAAGGGAGCAGTGGGGTATCCCTCGCTCTGCCGATATCTCCCTTGCCAGGAGCGAGGAAAGGGTTCACATCAACCGCCCTAGATATTACGTTTTCTATGCTTACCCTATAAGATTAGGATTCAAGCTTACCCTTTCGGCGTTGGTAGCGGATTTTGGCCATTATTATGAAGTGTGCCCTGATCAGCTCGTCCCTTCTTTCTACAAACTTTTTGCCATGCTTTCCAAGTATGCGGAATTGGCCCGAAGAGAAATAGCGCTACGGCATGTGCTGACTCTATATGCCCCTTAGAGGGTCTATGGTACCATGATTCGAATGGTCCCTCGTGGGGCTAGGAGTCTGACTGCGGTGTTGGATGATGCGGTCGATTCTCAAACTTACGAGAATTTTTTCTACATCAGGACCTAGCATTTGGTTGTGAATACTGCGAGGTTCCCGGAGACTTGGAACCATATACGTAAGTTTTCCATTCGTCAGATTCTGCCTTCCCTTCTTTCTTGTTCTTTGTTCCAATAAGTGTTGACTCTACCTTGTGTTTGTGGTTGAGCGGGCACCACCGGCTCCTTTATCCAGCATTAGAGAATGGTTCGAGGCCGTACTTCTTCAAACAGCGGGGATTTGTACATGGCCGTCCTTCTGGGAAATACACTGCCCTAGGCCCACTTCTTGTAAGTGTTTTGAGTTATTGTGTTGTTCCCGTTAAGTCATGCTGAGCTTTTTCTCCTTTTATTTCTTTTCTTTTATTGATCAGGGGGTGCGCCGTGTGAGGGATCCTCAACTTGCTTTCTGCAGGCCGGGTTCGATTGCTCGGCTGGTTATCGCACCGATGCCACATCCAGTTCTTAGGGAGACATTAGTTGAGTCATCAGCGGCATATTCCCCAGCACGTTCTACATCTCGGGTCGAGGCATTTTCGGGGGTTGTTAGCCCCAGGGCGGAGTCAGCTTCGAATGATGAGGAGGAGGAGGAGAGGCTGTTGTTTAGGCGTAGGGTCACCTTCACGTCTAGTGCAGAGGTGGTACATTTGGACTCCCCGCCATCAGACGCAGGGGGAATGAGGTGGTTGTGCCTGTCCTTGAGGGCGAAAATAGAATGGGGGCTGCCTCGGTCGACTCAGGCCATAACGAAATGTTGCTTTGGCGGCTCAATCATCAGTCCCAGCTGTTGAGAGGGAAGGTGGTTCCTCAGCAGCTGCTTTGGTTGGAGAAGTGAGTGTCAACCCGTTGGCTGGGAAGGGAGCCTCGACCTCTGTCGACGCTCCCTTTTGCAAAAGCAAAATTGGGTTTTACGATATTATGGGCAAAACAACTCTTATTCCCGTTTGGGAATTGGGTTATGGAATTTGAAGAGTTGCCACCTAATGATTATAGTGCATTAGGACACTTTTGAATATGAGAGGAGTATTTTTGAAAGAAAACCAAAGTTAGGGTAAGGGCTTGAGATTATCTCGAGGGGAAGGTGTTAGGCACCCCTCAAGATCCACTATTATGGTTCCCGGCCGTGCTAATGTGACTTTATGAAGAGATGAAGCAAGTAGACAGATAAGGTTCACATAGAAACATTTGGATAACTTAGGAATTTTTAAAAGGGAAAGGCATAAGTTATAAAGTACAAGAGAGAATGGATTTGACAAGAAAGCATTAATTTAGAAAAATGTTTAAATAAAGCAAGCAAAGGAAAGGGGGTCCTAGGTTTGACTATAATATGGATCACATCGGTGCAATACCCCGCACACACTCCTCGAAGAGGGGTCGCATATGGTATTATCGCACCGGTCATCATCTCCATATTCTACCCTTCCTGCCTCGTTAAGGTATTTAACGCGTTGGTATCGTTTACTTATTGCATGCTAATACATGTCCCAACATGTCAGTCCTGGGGGTATTAGGACTTCTAATCCTAAGAGGGGGGGGAGAGAGAT
Source organism: Nicotiana benthamiana (assembly GCA_034376525.1). Classification (NCBI taxonomy): domain Eukaryota; kingdom Viridiplantae; phylum Streptophyta; class Magnoliopsida; order Solanales; family Solanaceae; genus Nicotiana; species Nicotiana benthamiana. The sequence continues at coordinate 71,217,115 of CM067323.1, read as the reverse complement.
AGGATATATATGGAGTTTTCAAAGGTAAAAATACTAGAACGACAAGTAAAACAAATAGCACATAAGAGGTATGCAAATAAGACAGTCAAAGGCTTAGATAAAACCCCGTAACATAACAGCAACTAGTTTAGCATGACTTCAAATACTGATTTGGTATTTAAAAGAGGTTAGAAGAGCGAACAGATTAGTTTAACACATAAAAAGTTGGACAGAAAATCTACTTCAAGCTCCCCGGGCCCGTTTTAGGAATTGACAGTTTTTGAAAATCAGTTAATCTTAGAGGAGAACATCAGTTTCAGACATAGGTCTGTTGAAAAGAGAGTTGAAGTTGCAGCAAGGTTTACAAATGGCTTACAATTTAGCCGGACTGTTTGAGTAAAAAGGATGCAAGACGAAAATTTTCAAAAGTACCTTAAAGTATAAAACATAGGCAGACAAAGTAGTTCAAAACCGCAGACTTAGTAGAGTAGTGTAAAAGGGCAGACCTGAGCCCGCTTTAAAGGTAAACAGATTTGGGGCAACTGCACTGAAACATTTTAAGCACTGGGTGAGTTTGGACCTTATAACATGCACACTGACTCTTTTTGTTATTGCTTTACACGTTTTAGTCGACCTGCTGTTTGCCTAGCGTTTTATACATTTCCTATAGACATGTCTTTCTAGGCGAGATGCAATGTTGAAAACTTATAAGCCTGGTTTCTATATGAGATATGACATTAAACTTATAGGCATGGTTTCTATATGAGATACGGCATTAAACTTATAGGCATGATTTCTATATGATATGTGATAATGCGAGTCCTATAGTCATGGTTTCTATTACGAGATTGATGCAATAATGAAAAAGCCTTATAGACATGGTATCTATATTATATTGTGAATAATGTAAAGCCTTATAGACATGGTATCTATATGATGTAATGCAATAATGTAAAGCCTTATAGACATGGTATCTATATGATATTGCGCAATAATGTAAAGCCTTATAGACATGGTATCTATGTGATATTGTGCAATAATGTAAAGCCTTATAGACATGGTATCTACATGATATTGTGCAATAATGTAAAGCCTTATTGTGCAATAATGTAAAGTCTTATAGACATGGTATCGATATGATCTTGTGGTAAAGTAGACCTATAGGCATGATTTCTACCATTAATTGATGCAAGAAAGTAAACCCCTCCCATATGCCCTTTCACTATATCCCCCAGTTCTTTTATATGTGTTTATTTAAAAATCTGGACAGAAAAATGTTAAAGGAAATAAGCTAAATACATCAACAATTACAAAAGGCCCGAAGAAGCTCAAAGCAGCATTAATGTCCAACATGCCTTTCACCAAATCCAGGGTCCCAAATCCGAAGCTTTCTCTTTAGAGTGTTACAAAGTTCCAAAGGATTTTCAAGGAAACCCAAGCAATTAGAGTAGTGCAAGTGTGGAATTACCAGCCCTAAGGCATCCAAGTTCAAAGGAGACTCCAGGGTCCCTAAGCATGGCTTACCAACGGGGGGTAGGATTTAATGAACAAGGAATAAGTGAAAAAGTGAGGAATTAGAGGAAGACCAATGCAAGAGGTGGTCATACCTAGCCATGAAGTGAGACAGGCACACCCCTAACCTCTTACATGGTTCAACATGCAAGAGCAGACTTGCAAACAAGTCAGACTAGGGCCTGTATGGTTATTAGAACACCAACAGGCCTGTGTCAAGGCTCCAAACACTTAGTATGGGGGATAGGGAATGGGATTACATTGAGTACAGGCGGATAACAACCTTAGTTCTAAACTAGGAGTTGCAATGAGGTGCCACCCTAGTCCAAAACACACTCATATGAAAACAGGGGTTAAGGTATGGGGTGTACAGGACTAAATTATAGGACTCAGGGGAAAAGGGCGTACAGGAACATAAACCATAATAATGAACAATAAACAAACAAGGGAATGGGTAAAAAGGGGGTTCAGCATGCTGAACTTAAATGGAAATCATAAACAAACGAGGCAAAGGGGAAAGGGGTTAAGCAAGAAATAACTTAACTGAACATAAACAGGCAAAGGAAAAGGGTTAAGTAAAGAGGTAGTTTGGAGGTTGATAATATAAATTAATAGCCTACCAGTTGCAAACTTGAATAACAAAGCAAGTAAGGTAGATGGATCCCATAGTTAGCCTTGGCTTTCAGCCGGCTAAGTCCAGCAATAGAGCAAGTAATAGAGAAGAACAGAAGAGAAGAGACATTTTTAGTGAGTAAACTTAGAGTAGTTCGTGTATCTCTGTCTGTCTAAGTGAGAAAAGGTGAAGGATATTTATAGTTTGAAAAATAAGCAGCACTAAGGCAAGAAAATATCCATTGGTATCAATTACAACCAATTAGGGAAAAGGTTCCCTTCAATTAAGGAACTGGGCTTGAGGTAAATAAACTTCAGTTTATTTTTGGAAAGAAAATCAAGTACCAATCACGAAATATATGGCAAATACGTGTAAAGAGTTTTGAAATTCACACGGGTAAACACATAAGGCAAGTTAATCACCTAGAAAATCAAGGAATTGAGATACTAGCTTATTTTGAATTTAGTCAGAAGGAGGTCCCAATTAGATAATCAAACAAGATGTACGAAATCAATTTTCCCATATTAGGGTTATTCAGAAAAGGGGGAGAACGTGACTATATTAAGAGAATCATAGATTCGCACATTTAAACTGGAATTATTGAACAAATCATGTAGCAGGCGGCTAAGGTTTAACATGAAGCAAGTAATCGCATAGAGAGAAGCATAAAACCCTTTAAACTTAGGGTTTCCGTCACATATAGAGCATAATGAAGAACATAGATGAAGATGAACAAAAGCAGAACAACATAATGAAGAGCAAAGAACATATTAACTCGAAACCCTAGAAAATAACCCAGTAAAGTAAAAATGCCTCAGAGCCATAGTAGAAAGTAATCAAAATCACAGTAGGACCTAGAGGAGAACACACAGTAGAGCAGATAAAGCGAAAAAATCAGAGAAACCCTAAATTTTAAGAAGATGACAATTTGAAAAACAAAAATAGGTGAAGAAAAAGTGAGAAATACTTTAAAATTTTTAGAGAATAACTAGCATTTAGAGAAGATCGTAAAGATAAACACAGAGAAAGACCTCGAAAATTAGGGTTTCAGAGAAAGATCTCTAGATAGCGAGAAAGCTTGGAACAGACTAGTCTAAGTCAGCAAATGACTCATAGCCTCAAGGCTTGCTGGGAAAAAGGCCGGACACGGCTACAGAACTCAAATCGGAGGGCCTCTGGTCCGATAACCTTCAAGATAAGGTTTCGATCTTCGAACCCAAGAGCCATGAGAGGTGAGGAGTGGTGGATATAGATGTCTTGGGGCTTGAACGGCCATAGACGCCGGTGAAACGGAGCCGGAATAGACTAGGGTTCAGAAGGGCTCGAGAGCATATGGGGATACAAGAGCGGGTGGGTTTGCAAAGTGATTAGGGTTAGGGGTATTTGGGGGTTTAATTATGGTAGGTTTGATGTGGACCGTTGATTTGTGTGATCAACGGCTATGAATAAAAGGAAAGATTGGGCGGGTTAGTTTACTTAGGTTTGGGTCGGGTAAATTTTAATAGGGTCATGTAATTGGAGGGGTTAATTTGGAGGTCGAATTTGTGCTAAAATTGAAATATCTAGGGCTATGATTTAAATAGCCATTTTCCCCAAATTTAATTTTATAAAAATAGTACATGTAATTATAAAAATCCAATTAAAATATTGAGTTATTAAAATATATATGGGTATTAATTAAAAATAGTAGGAACGATTTTGTAATTAAAATACTTATTAAATCGAGAAATGGGCTAAAATTGCAATCTAATGCAATTTTAATTTAGAAATACCTGATGACCTTGTAAAATTCTGTAAAAATTATATAACTTATATTTTAATGTAAATGAGAGAATAAAATATATTAATTATCAAAAGAACAAGATTTGGAACTAAATATTGGATTTTATATTGCAAAATAGTTCGTAAATTGATTTTAAAATCCTTGAAAAAATGTAGAAAAATACCAAGACCTTTGTGGATGCTTATATATGCATCTACATGCTGTTTTGGGAATATTTTGAGTATAGAAATACATGAAGAAAAATTGGGTATCAAAAGCTACCTCTCTTTTCCCGAGGAGGATGAAAGAGTTGTCGGGTAAAGACAAGATGGTCAATTTTGACCGGAAACGACGACTATAAGAGAACTTCGATCGCGCTCTGGCTTCTAAGATGCCTACATATCCCTGGTTTTACAAGAATCAGCCCGTACGTAGTTCAGGAACCATTGGCGGGATATGCCAATGAAAATTTGGAAAAGGCGGACGCAACGGGATTTGAGATTTGTCAAGGGTTCGGAGATCGGACGGGCTGCGGAGAACTGGAGTGGGACCGCTCCTGCTGAGGTGGTCGTGTCACCCGGTGTACCTGTAAATGAATGATGTGTGTATATATTGTATAATTCAAATGTGGTGCAAGTTCCCTTTGGACCATGAATGTTGTCTTCAGACGGTTGGGATGGCGTCCTCGGACTATGATGTCCTGGGTTATGCGGAGTATGGAAGTAAATATTTCGCAGGCTATGAAATGGTGTTCTTGGGCTATGCAAATGGTGCCTCCGAACTATGAAGCTTTGAATAAGTTGGCGATATTCAGCCCATGAAAATGTGGCAATATTTCAGCCGAATGAATGCAAGGGGTGGCGATCTTTTAGCCGAGAAGGAATTTAAAATGCAGAGGGGCGATATTTCAGCCAAATGAAATAGGGTGGAGATCTTTCAGTCAAATGTAAAATAAAAGAGGTAGATCTTAACCTCGGAAGGCGGAGAATAGCCTTATGCAAAAATGGAGACAGAGCTTAGTCTCGAAAGGCTGAAGATAGCCTTATGCAGGATGGAGGTAGAGCTTAACCTCGGAAGGCAGAGAATAGCCTTATGCAAAATGCATATGGAGACAGGGCTTAGTCTTAAAAGGCAGAGAATAGCCTTATGCAAAATGCAGATGGAGATATAGATTAGTCTCTAAAGGCAGAAGATAGCGTTATGCAGGATGTAGGTAGAGCTTAACCTCAGAAGGTAGAGAATAGCCTTATGCAATGCAAAAAATGCAGATGGAGACAGAGCTTAGTCTCGAAAGACAGAAAATAGCCTTATGCAGGATGGAGGTAGAGCTTATCCTCGGAAGACAGAGAATAGCCTTATGCAGTGCAGAAATATAAAGGAGATGATGGTGCTGATTTTCTTAGCTGGTAGATGATTGCAATATCATGACTGTTGGGGAAGTGTTGAATGTAGATAGTAAACCTTTGCGAAGTAAGTAGTGGTTTCGGGAAATTCAGTTTTGTAAAGCACATGCATCACCTATTTGTATTCTGAATTCCTGCATCCAAAGAAAAATCGTAAGTTCTGTAAAGGGGGAGGTTAGTTCGCATCCCTCGGCTCGTGGCGTCTTGTACCATTTGAGGTAGCATTACTGAACGATAGTGATCCAAATGATTTTATGCAAATTTTGGCAATCATGATGCAAATGTATATATATAAGTAGAGAAAAGATAGTTTTATTTTATGATGAACCACAACTGCAACGTGGTTCAAGGCACGTCAACCTTGTTGGCTCCGGAACTTTGAGGGTCCTCATCAAAATTCTGCCCCAGTTTATTGGGTTGCCGATGTTGACGGCGGTGCTGAATGACTGAAAACGGATCGACCTCAGAATTTAAAGGGTGCCCCAGTTTCAAATGCGGGGGGAAATGGAATTTTGTTAAAGATGTGACCGAACACATATGACTTCCTACGTATCCCCTCTTAAACGGGAATCAAGTCAGGCGTAGTTCAAATTACATCATAAAGAAAGGCGTACAATCAAATGTAGCATCTTTTTACAGCATCTGAGTTTATCGATTTTGGCCAAACTTCTCCGTCCATTTCTGCGAGAATAAGGGCTCCTCCAGTTAGAACCTGGTGAACCATGTATGGACCTTGCCAGTTGGGAGAGAATTTCCTTTTGGCTTCATCTTGATGTGGGAACATCTTCTGTAACACTAGCTGTCCCGCGGTGAACTTTCTTGGTCAAACTCTCTTGTTGAAGGCTATGGTCATTCTGTTCTGGTATAGCTGACTGTGGCAAACTACATTCATTCTCTTTCCATCTATAAGGGCTAACTGCTCGTAGTGTCGCTTGACCCATTCTGTGTCATCTAGCTCCGCTTCTTGTAAGGATGGAATTTCTACCTCGGCGGGAATGAATGCCTCTGTACCATTAACCAACATGTAGGGAGTTGCCCCAGTAGATGTGCGAATCATAGTACGATAACCCAATAAAGCGAATAACAACTTCTCATGCCATTGCTTGTGCCTTTCGATCATTCTCTTTAATATTTTCTTTATGTTCTTGTTGGCTGCTTCCACGGCTCCATTCATCGGAGGTCTATAAGCTGTAGAATTTCTGTGCCTGATCCTGAAAGTATCGCTCATCATCAAGTCGCTATTGAGATTGGAACCATTATCAGTGATGATTGATTCTGGAATCCCGAACCGACAGACAATACGATCTCAAACAAAGTCTGCCATGATTTTCTTGGTTACTGCTTTGTATGAGGTTGCTTCAACCCATTTAGTGAAGTAATCGATTGCCACTAAGATGAACCTATGTCCGCTTGACTTGGCAGGCGCGATTGGTCCAATAACATCCATTCCCCAGGTGGCGAATGGCCACGGTGAGCTCATTGCAGTGAGATCGTTCGGAGGTACCTTTATCATATTCGCATGTAGCTGATAGCGATGACACTTTCAGACATACTGAATGCAGTTCGTCTCCATAGTCATCCAAAAATATCCCGCTCGGAGTATCTTCTTTGGTAGAACAAAACCGTTTATGTGCGGCACAGAAGTCCCTGAGTGCACTTCCTTCCAATAAATTGGTTGCTTATGTCGCATCGACACACCTTAATAGTTCCAAATCGGGAGTCGTTCTATACAAGATTCCTCCACTGTGAAAGAAATTTTTGGACAACCTTCGAAGCGTGCGCTTCTAAGTAGCATTAGCAAGCTCTGGATATTCTCCTGTTGTTAGGTACTCTTTGATGTCATGGAATCAGGGCTTCCCATTGGATTCCTCCTCGACGCGGGCATAATTTGCTGGTTGATCATGAATCTTGATCTTGATAAGGTCGATGAAGTTTGTATCTGGATGCTGCATCGTGGATGATAAAGTGGCAAGCGCATCTGCAAACTCATTCTGCATTCTTGGAACATGCTGGATTTCTGTCTTTCTGAATATCTTCCTCAACTCCTATATGTGATGAAGATAAAGGAGTATCTTAGATTCATGGTAGCCCATTCTTCTCGAACTTTTTGTATGAGCAGGTCCGAATCTCTAATCACTAGCAGCTCCTGAATGTTCATATCAATGGCCAGTTTAAGACCTAAGATGAAGGCTTCGTACTCGGCCATATTATTGGTGCATAGGAACCTGAGTTTGGCGGATCCCGGGTAATGACCGGTTTCTGATACCAGGACTGCTCTAGTGCCAACTTCTTTGAAATTTGCGGCTCCGTCGAAAACCAGTCTCCAACCGTCATAGGATTCTGCAATATCTTCTCCTATGAAAGCTACTTCCTCATCGGGAAAATACATCTTCAATGGTTCATACTCCCCATTTACAGGATTTTCTGTGAGATGATCTACCAAATCCTGTCCTTTAACTGCCTTCTTGGTGACATAGGCAATGTCGAATTCGCTCAACAAAATTTTCCACTTGGCGAGATTGCCAATGGGCATGGGCTTCTGAAAAATATACTTTAGCGAATCCATTCTTGATATAAGGTAGGTAGTGTAAGCACAGAAATAATGCCTCAATTTCTGAGCTACCCAGGTCAAAGCACAACAGGTGCATTCTAGTAAAAAATACCGAGCCTCGTACGGGGTAAATTTCTTGCTGAGGTAGTAAATAGCTTGCTCTTTTATCCCCGTCTCATCATGTTATCCCAATACACAACCAAATTCTCCATCCAAAACTGCGAGATAGAGCAATAAAGGCCTCCGAGGCTCAGGCAAAATAAGGACTGGAGGCGTAGACAAGTATTCCTTGATCATGTCAAAAGCCTTTTGACATTCATCGGTCCATTTGGTGGCAGAATCCTTCTTCATCATCTTAAAGATATGTTCGCAGATGACGGTAGACTGAGCTATGAACCGGCTGATATGGTTGAGTCTCCCCAGGAAACTCATTACCTATTTCTTGTTCTTCGGCAGTGGCAACTCTTGAATAGATTTGACTTTTGATGGATCCAGATCTATTCCTCGACGGCTCATGATGAAACACAATAACTTTCCCGTAGGGACCCCAAATGCACACTTGGCGGGATTCAGTTTCAAGTTATACCTCCTTAGTCTGTTGAAAATTTTTTGGAGGTCCTCCATGTGATCTGCAACCTTCCTGGACTTGATGATAACATCGTCCACATATACCTCAATCTCCTTATGTATCATGTCATAAAAGAGGGTAGTCATGGCCCTCATATAAGTAGCTCCCGCATTCTTCCATCCGAATGGCATTATTCTGTAGCAATACATTTCCCATGGCGTGATGAATGCTGTTTTCTCTGCATCTTCTTCATCCACCCAAATATGATGGTACCCCGCAAATCAATCGATGAATGACTGCAACTCATACTTGTCGCAGTCGATCAGAATGTGTTTGGCAAGGGGAAATCGTCTTTAGAACTGGCCCGGTTGAGATCCCGGTAGTCGACGCAGACTGTGACTTTCCCATCCTTCTTCGGTACCGACACGATGTTAGCTAACAAGGTTTGATACTCTACCACTTGAAGAACTCTGGCTTTGACCCGTTTGGTGACCTCCTATTTCATTTTTAAACTCATATCTGGCTTGAATTTTCCGAGCTTCTATTTTATCGGCGGACACGCAGGGTCTGTCGGCAACTTGTGGGCGATGATGGATGTGTTGAGACCAGTCATATCATTGTAAGACCATGCAAAGATATCCTCATAGTCCCTTAAGAACTCTATATATTCCTCTTTTTCCGTCTGTGATAAGTGCACACTGATGGGCGTTTCTTTGACATTCTCTGTATCTCTCAAATTGACGACCTCAGTTTCATCCAAGTTGGACTTAGGTCTATTCTCAAAATTCTTGGCCTCTCTGACAACCTCTTATAGTATATCATCTTCCTCCGAGTCTATGTCCGTTTGTTGCATAGCCTCGTTGCAAGTTACAGTTGTTGGTTCATCATCAAGATACGTAATAGTAATGCTGCGTGAAAAATAAAGTAAGTAGCAGAGAAAGTAATGAGTAACGAGATATTTTATGAACTAAAAAATGCTTTTGATTAAATTCATAGATGTTCAAAACATCAGAGCTCTTTTGGAAAGTAAAGACAATACGGAAAGTAAAGAAAAACAACTAATACAAAGGCGCATGATGCTTGTTCAACCTTGCTACACCGAAGATTTCCGGGCGGTGGTGGTTCTGATTTACAAATTGGTGAGGTGCTCCCCTTGGTTCACAGCCTGAATGGAAGGGCCTTCCTCCCCTTCCTCTTCAAAAATCACGTAACTGTCCATATCTTCCTTCAGAAACAGGTTCTTCATTGCCGTAAGAACCTCGTCTTCTTCTGACCCGTAGAGAGTGTCGGCTGGCTGAAATATCTGCTCCAACTGAAGTATGGGGTATTCCAATGGATAATACGGGTTGTGCCACGGTGGCGACCAGTCTTTGAACTCTTCCCAAGTGTACACGTATCCCAGTTCGATGGTAGTACCATGTTTCTTCAATTGGATAGGTTTGGTGATGCCCTGAAGATTCTTACCAAGCCCTTTTCCCGGTTCATACCCACTCCAATTCAGAATGCTTTCGAACTTGTTGCTCCACCATTTGTCTTTGTCTACTGCGTTTACTCACTCAATATGATGGTATGTTTCTCCGCCTATCCTTCTGCTGCCTCCAATCATCTGAATGATCTGGTGACTGTATATTGGGTTGATACCGTCTCCATGGATAATTACCTCCTGATGGTTCCACTCAAATTTCACGGCCTAATGTAAGTTCGATGCCGCAGCCCCAGTGGCGTGGATCCAGGGTCGTCCCAACAATAGGTTGTAAGATGCTGGTTCGTCGATGACTTGGAAATCAACATCAAACCAAGTAGGCCCCATTTACAAACACAGGCTAATCTCCCCGAGGACCTCTAAGAACCGTTGAAAGCCTTAACGTTGATAGCCCCATCTTTTATCTCGTGCAATCCTTTGCCCAACTTCTTGAGGGTGATCAATGGACAAATGTTGAGGGTAGAACCTCCATCGATTAAGATCCTGGTGATGAAATGATCTTCACGTTGCACAGTGATGTGTAGTGCTTTGTTATGTCCGAGCAATTCAGGTGGTAATTCATCCTCGTGGAAAGTAATATTGTGACTCTCCAATATCTGCCCTACCATGTTCGCCATCTCTCCTCTTGTTATGTTGCTGGGAACAAAGCTTCGCTTAATATCTTCATCAAGGAATTCTTATGCGCTTCTGAACTCTGCAGCAATGCCAAGATGGAAATCTGCGCTGGAGTCTTGTTCAGCTATTCAACAACTGAATATTCCTTGGCCTGTATCTTCCTCCAGAGGTCATCAGGTTGGGTTTCAACAGGATGTCCAGAGGCCTGCTTGATGGACTCAGCTAGGTGCTCTGGTGTGTACACCTGCCTGTTCTCGTCATACCTTGCGCTGCAATTGCTTCACCCGTGCATGCTTTTCCTTTCTTTTCCCCTCGGTTGTGTTGTCCCCAGGTATGACATTTGACTGAAATGGGGTTATGTCTAAAATGGTGACCAGAATGGGCATCCTTGGAGGCAACATAGTAACTTCAATCGGTGCGAGCGCCTTTGGAGTCCCGAACTTGACCTCAATTGGTTTTGGCACCTTTGCAGGAGGTGCCTCGAACTCAAATGGTACAGATACATTCACCACATCGCGCTAATATGGATGGATTTGTGCAAAAATAGGATTAAGAGTGACCTTCAGCTTCTTGGGCTCATCTCTTTGAGATATCAAACCGATTGACCCTTTGGGGTCCCAGTCGTCCTCAACCTCAATCATGTGGATGCCTCCACCCTTATGGTCTGGTAGAGGGTTGTGATGAACATTAAGAGCAGGCTTCTTAGCTACGATGACCTTGTTGTCAATTAAGGTCTGGATTTTGTCTTTCAACGAGCGGCATTCTTCGATAGTATGGCCTTTCATCCCCGAATGGTATGCAAAGGTTTTATTTGGGTTGATCCATTGGGAATGGTTTTTTGGGGTTATGGGTGTGGTGGGTGTAACATATCCCACGGCTTTGAGCTTCTCATACAGTTGGTTAATGGGTTCGGCAATAGCGGTATATTGTCTGGGCGGTTTGCGGTCAAAGTTTGGTCTAGGTCGTGGGAAGTTTTGGTGGGTAGGTGGTGACGGATAGCGAGGAGGTTGGGAGTTGTAAGCTTGGTATACGGGTGCAAGTTGGGAATATCCTGGCGAGGTGGGTTGATAAGTTGGTGATGGATAGCGAGGAGGTTGGGAGTTGTAAGCTTGGTAGACGGGTGGTGTATTTTGATAGGTAGGTGAAGGTGCTTGGTAAATTAGAGAGGGTTGGTATGTGAGTGGAGTTGGAGGGTAGGGTTGATATTTCATGGGAGAGTGGTTTCTGTGCACAGCCATTACAGATTTTACGTCCTTTTTCTTCGACATACCACCACATTGTAAAGCTTTGTTGGTGGCCTGCAGTGCCTCAATGTTAGTAACCATACCATTTTTGATGCCCTCTCTGATCCTTTCTCCCAGTTTGATGATGTCAGATAACTTCTGCCCCTCTATCAGCATCAATCTCTCGTAGTACTGTAGATCCTGAGCACAGACAAAAAATCTGTTCATTTGTTCTTCTTCAAAAGCTGGTCTGACCTTGGTAGCTTCCGACCTCCAACGAGTAGCATATAAAATACATCTAGCGCATTCTCAGTGTTGAATCTGAAACGATCCATGAAATCAAAATCCATGTTCACCTAGCTTGTCCACTTCTTCGCATCCTGGCTGATATACTAGGATAAAGCATCACCTTTCAGGCTCCTCATGAATAGCTTCATGCGGATCTTTTCATCTCTACCAACTCCCACCAACTTGTCAGAATACATCTTTTGGTGAACCATGGGATTACCCGTACCATCGAACATTTCTAACTTAGGAGGTTCGTACCCATCCAGTAGTTTGACATCAGGTTGAACACAAAGGTCTTCATAATTCAAACCTTCCACGCCTTGAACCCTGCTAGTGAGTTTCTTGAGTTCAGCACCCAAGTTCTGAATGAGTGAGTCTGATTCTAACACATCTTATATGGGCTGTGTATAGTACGACACAGTATCCACAAAGATAGGGGTATCTTGGTGGTTCGGAGCATTTTGGGGCTCAGGGATGAGCGGTGGAGCGTTTTTTCGAACCTAGGTTGGGGTCTTCTGCGGAGGTGCAGGGACCTGATTGTTGACATATGAAGCAGCAAGGGAGATGGACAAACTTGGAAAACTCCCGACCTGGTCTAGTTCCTCTCGAAACCTTAGCAAAGTTTACTCCAAATGAGCAGCAGTCTCTTTGGTGATCGGGGTACCGTGGGAAGTTCCTAGCAGTCTCTTTGGTGATCGGGGTACCGTGGGAAGTTCCTTCAATTTCCTTTCTTGCTTCATTATTTCCTTTGTTCCTGTTTCTGGGGGGGACTTGGAGGAGGAGGTGGAGGACCCTTAGATCTTGTTGAGTATGTTGATGGTTCCAGAGCGCATGAACTAACCTTTGAGGAGGGGAATAAAAAAAAAAGGTAAGAAGTTAGTGCGGATTCTGAGAAAGAAAACATTGCGGTATTTAAACACATTGTTGCAGGAATATAAGTCATTTCTTATTTAGGTGCCTCATTGCTAGCGACTGATAGAATTTGGAGAATTATACCACCATGTGCCTCATTTTATCGATAAAATAGAACAAGTCAAAAACATACTGAAATAAAGAGAGATTGTTACTAATGGCCAGTGGCCTTATTACATCAAGAAAGCGGTAAAATCCTAACTACTTGGTCCCAGAAGGACCTTCCCCATATTCTATATCTTTGCCTTCCTCGTACATCTGCATTAACTCGCGCAGTCCTAGCAACAAGTAAGCCCGAGCCAAGTGCCCACCTTCATTACTTTCAACTTCTTGACAGTCATTGATCCTTTTCAGAAACTTGCCTTCCAGCTCCAATAAACCTCGCTCCAAGTACTCTAGACATTTGTTTCCGTGGACAGCCATGTCCTTCCATTCATTGATTAGCTTCTGTTGGGCCTCTTGTATTTCCCGATGCTCACTTTCACACTCTCGCATCCGTTTGAGTAGATGATTGTACTTGACCTTTGCTGCAGTCTTCTCATCAATAAGTCTTTGACCATGGATGAAACCAGGCTTTCCAAAGCCAATATGATCGTCTTCTAACCATCCCGGATAAAGTGGCACGCACCCAGCCTGATACCTGTCTGGTTCCGTAGACTTCTTTTACAAGATGAGCTTGGAGTGCCACATATGCTTAGCCGGACACCTGTGTGGGCTATCGTCATCTTGGAAGTCGGCCATGTAGTGACTCATCTATTCAACCCTCGGTGTAATCTACTTTCTTCCCGCTTGCCTCATGACTCGAAGAGGGACATAAAGGTAAGTTCCTCTTAAGCCGATGAGCACAAGGAATGGCGCATCCCTAGACCGAATGATAAAATCTCTAGTTGGAAACCACTCGTACATCCATTGTACTTGCTCTTCCTTCAGATTTTCCAGTAGTTCTACCCATCCGCTGGCATCTTTCGGGTAAGCGAACATATCTGGAGTGAAGCGCATTCGCTTTGGATGATGGAAAGCGATATGGTCATTCTAGTCTTGGCGTATGATATCTTGTCTATAATCTCCCTTCTGATGATGTTCAATGAGCCAGAGTTGTAGTAGCAAATTGCACCCTTCGAAGTGTGGTGCCCATCGTTGACACTGCTTTAAAGCCCGGTACAGTTTGGCGAGGATCATAAGCGTTATGATGAATTTTCGCCCGTCGATACCATCCATTACAACTTTTGTTACAATGGCTAGCCTTGTATGGATCCTAGCCTTCTTCATCGGAAACACTATCATGCCCAGGCAACTGAACATGAATACAAAGGCCCTCCTATGTATATGCCCCAAAGAGGTGAGGGCGAATTCATCCGTATGAGTGCGGTAGGATCTGCTATGTCCGAACCTTTTGTACATGAAGTCGAAGGATATGTATGATTCCTTTAGACTGGTCAGACTGGGATTCTTCTTGATCCCCATCATTTTTAGGAGCCCTCTACCTTTGCGGATTTCTAGCATAAGCAGACCTGGACTATCCCAGGGAATCCCGGCTAGACTCCCAATCTCTTCCAGCAGTGGAGTCATTTCAATATCCACGAAACGGAAAACCGACCGTTTACTGTCCCAAAATAGAGTGGAAGCTTCAACAATCTTGTTGTCTGGCCTAACTTCCAGGAGTGATGGAAGATTCCCTAAGTGCTTGCGAACAAAAACTCGGTCACTACCATGAAAATCCTCCCACCAGCTTAGTAACTCTGGGTGAATGTTTGATACTATACCGAATCTGGGGGCCTCGTGCCTCATTTTCTGCAAAATAGAGTGTTAGGCCCTAACTCCACCAGACTCAACTATTTAACTCAATAATTAGCAATATGGTATTTAGTTCTCTAAATAAATGCACATAACGTGAAGGCATCCGTTTGGGTTTCAAGGAAACCCGATGGACTTTTGGTTTAGGATATCTTAATGAGTCATTATGCGGATGACATAACTGACTCGACTAGTTTGACCATGATGCATGGAAAGTTAAACAGAGTAAGGTTTCTACTTTTGAGGTGCTAGACAAGGTACCCTTGAGCGGACAACTCAAGAGGGAAAGGCATGGAACCGTTGACTACACCGTTGACCGACAGGTTGTACCGCAAATAAACCTTTGCCAAATTTAGGGTTTCATAATATTGGAAGAGCGCAACCACTCACTATGAGCGTTGCTATTGGATTTGTTTAGCACGAGTGGAAAATGATGTTGACGGATGCAATTATAATAATGAAATAAGTAGTAAAACAGTTTTAAAAAAGAAGACATGACTAAACAAGTTAGTAGTTATGAAGAAATGATTAAAGCAACAAATAAAGGTAGTAAAGAAAGCAATAAAGTCACAAAACACGTAATGGTAAAAGCCTTAAAGAAAAGTCCCCAGCAGAGTCGCCATGCTGTCGATGCCCCCTTTTTTAAAAACAAAATCGGGTTTTACGACATTATGGGCAAAAAACTCTCATTCCCATTTGGGAATTGGGTTATGGAATTTGAAGATGCGACACCTAATGATTATAGTGCATTATGACACTATTAAAGATGAGAGGACTATTTTTGAAAGAAAACCGGAGTTCAGGTAAGGGTTTGAGATTATCTCGAGGGGAAGGTGTTAGGCACCTCTCAAGATCCACTAGTGTGGTTCCCAGCCGTGCTAATGTGACTTTATGAAGATATGAAGCAAGTAGATAGATAAGGTTCACATATAAACATTTGGACAACTTAGGAATTTTGAAAAGGGAAAGGCATAAGTTAAATAAAGTAGAAGAGAGAATGGATTTGAAAAGAAAGCATTACTTTAGAAAAACGTTTAAATAAAGCAAGCAAACGAAAGGGGGTCCTAGGTTTGGCTATAATATGGATCACATCGGTGCAATACCCTGCACACACGCCTCGAAGAGGGGTCACATGTGGTATTATCGCACCGGTAATCATCTCCATATTCTACCCTTCCCGCCACGTTAAGGTATTTAAACGCGTTGGTATCGTTTACTTATTACATGCTAATACCCGTCCCAACCTGTTAGTCCTGGGATATTAGGACTTCTAATCCTAAGAGGGGGGGGGGGGGGAGAGATAGGATATATATGGAGTTTTCAAAGGTAAAAATACTAGAACGATAAGCAAAACATATAGCACATAAGAGGTATGCAAAAAAAACAGTCAAAAGCTCAGATAAAACCCCGTAACATAATAGCAACAAGTTAAGCATGACTTCAAATACTGATTTGCTCTATAAAATAGGTAATTATAGCGGACAGATTAGTTTAACACATAAAAAGTTGGATAGAAAATCTATTTCGATCTCCCCGAGCCCGTTTTAGGAATTGACATTTTTTGAAAATCAGTTAATCTAAGAGGAGAACATTAGTTTCAAACATAGGTCTGTTAAAAAGAGAGTTGAAGTTGCAGCAAGGTTTAGAAATGGCTTAAAATTTAGCCGGACTATTTGAGTAAAAAGGATGCAAGAAGAATGTTTTCAAAAGTACATTAATGTATTAAACGTAGGCAGACAAAGTAGTTCAAAACCGCAGACTTAGTAGAGTAGTGTAAAAGGGAAGACCTGCGGATTTAAAAATAAACAGATTTGGGGCAACTGCACTGAAACGTTTTAGGCACTAGGCGAGTTTGGACCTTATAACATGCACACTGACCCTTTTTGTTACTGCTTTACACGTTTTAGTCGACATGCTGTTTGCCTAGCATTTTATACATTTCCTATGGACATGCCTTTCTAGGCGAGATGCAATGTTGAAAACTTATAAGCATGGTTTCTATATGAGATATGACATTAAACTAATAGGCATGGTTTCTATATGAGATGTGACATTAAACTTATAGTCATGGTTTCTATATGAGATGTGATAATGCGAGCCCTATAGTCATGGTTTCTATCATGAGATTGATTCAATAATGAAAAAGCCTTATATACATGGTATCTATATGATATTGTGCAATAATGTAAAGCCTTATAGACATGGTATCTATATGATATTAATGCAATAATGTAAAGCCTTATAGACATGGTATCTATATGATATTGTGCAATAATGTAAGGCCTTATAGACATGGTATATATATGATATTGTGTAATAATGTAAAGCCTTATTGTGCAATAATGTAAAGTCTTATAGACATGGTATCTATATGATCTTGTTGTAAAGTAGACCTATAGGCGTGATTTCTACCATTGATTGATGCAAGAAAGTAAACCCCTCCCAAACGCCCTTTCACTATATCCCCGAGTTCTTTTATATGTGTTTATTTACAAAATCTGGAATGAAAAATGTTAAAGGAAATAACCTAAATACATCAAAAATTACAACAGGCCCGAATAAGCTCAAAACAGCTTTAATGTCCAACATATGCCTTTCACCAAATCCGAGGCTTTCTCTTTAGGGTGTTACAAATTTCCAAAGGGTTTTCAAGGAAACCCAAGCAATTATAGTAGTGCAAGTGTGGAATTACCAGCCCTAAGGCATCCAAGTTTAGAGGAGACTACAGGGTCCCTAAGCATGGCTTACAAAAGGGGGGGTAGGTCTTAAAGAACTAGGATTAAGTGTAAAAGTGAGGAATTAGAGGAAGACCAAAGCAATAGATGGTCATACCTAGCAATGAAGTGAGGCTGACACACCCCTAACTGTTAGAAAAACGTTCTCAATGCAATATACTAAACGTGTACTCTTTTGTAGGTTTTGATAAATGACAAACGAAGCAAAAATTGATATATGACGGAATTCAAGTACAAGCGCACAATGGTTGCGAATAAGATTGAAGTTCAAGATATAGCTTTTAATTGTTATTGAGTTGTTCTAAATTGTAATCTCGATCCTATAACTTGACTCATAGTATGGCCTCTCTCATAAAACTATTTTCCAAAATCATGCATATTTAATTCTGTGTCAAAAAGATTTTAAATCATGCATATTTACATTAGACAAAATGTTTTCTAAACATGCCTTAAAAATCTGGGCTAAAATAATCGATTATGTACTTATGATAATCGATTGTTTCTGAGCCAAGACTGCATGACAATCGATTATGAATTAATGGTAATCGATTGTGAGTAAGACAGTGAACATCAGGTTTTTCCAAATCTGCATGATAATCGATTGTGAACAAATGACAATCGATTGTTGTTGAGGTAAAGTTTTTCAATACTCAAAATAATCGATTATGAACTAATGGTGATCGATTGTGTTGAGTTGATGTCTTCCAGTGATTTTAAATTTAATTAAGTAATCGATTATGTCTTTAGATAATCGATTATCACTGAGACAGTAAGTTTTATGATTTTCAGAAAATAACAAGTAATCGATTGTTGCAAAGGACAATCGATTGTTGAAGCTGGCCGTTGTCAAATGATTTTCAAATACCATAAGGTAATCGATTATTGATTCTAGATAATCGATGTTCTGCTTAAAATCTGGAAATGATTTTTAGAACGTTGCTGAAGTAATCGATTATTGATTTTATATAATCGATGTTTTGCTTAAAATTTGGAAATGATTTTTAGAACTTTGCTAAAGTAATCGATTATGAACTTAGTGTAATCGATTATCTGATTTTGAATATTGCCAGTAATCGATTATAGATTATGTATAATCGATTGTGAAGCGTTAAATCTGGGATTGATTTTTAAACTGACTGGCAGATAATCGATTGTTTGGTCTTAATAATCGATTATCACTGAGTAATTTCAGCAACTCTTAATTGGCAATTAGACAACGGTTGAACCAACTTTTTCAACTATAAATACAGCTTCATTTCAGTGTTTTAAAAAGAACAACATACACAAACTGATCATTACATTGCTATAAGCTTTCATTCAATTGTTCTTCATTTTCTACTCATTTCAAAAAGCTTTTGAGAGCCATATTATTGCTTAAAGTTGTTGTGATCTTGAACATATTCTTTTACTCATATCTACTCAATAAGGAGTACTTTAGTTAAGTGAGTGTCCAAGTATTTGATATACTTGTAAGAGAATTGCGATTCTCTTGTTTCAAGGAACTTGCGTTTCCTTGGGTGAAGTCTTTGAGATTGCGATCTCCGAGCAACTGTTTGAGGCTTGTGTCCTCAAGTGTGTAACGGTTTGTTGAGCACCCTTAAGCTTAACAAGATAGTGAAAAATCTCGAGAGAGTCTCTCGGGGACTGGACTAACCACGTTGGTGGCCAACCAGTATACATCTTTGTGTAAGTTTATTTTTCTGCATTTATTTTACTTCCTGCAAAGTTTAAATTCCGCAAGAAAACGCTAAATTCTATTAATACGCTATTCACCCCCCCCCCCTCTAGCGTAAAGCGTAGTTTCTAACAATTGGTATCAGAGCCCAACTCTCTGAAAACTTAACCGTTTGAGAGAACCATCCATGGCTTCTACTCTTGACTCTTTTGCAGGAATTGAAGAAGGACAATGCTCTACACGACCTCCTCTATTCAACGGCACAAACTACTCATACTGGAAGGAGAGGATGCAAATCTTTGTGCAATCAAATAGCTTTCATTTGTGGAAAGTATTCACCAATGGAAACCAAATCCCAACCAAGAAGGTGGAAGACGAATGGGTTCCAAAGACCGAAGAGGAATATACCGCGGAGGATATTCGTAAGGTTCAAAATAATGCCAAAGCTATAAATTTATTATATTGTGCTGTTAATGCTAACGACTACAGGAAGATATCATGTTGCAAAACAGCAAAAGAAATGTGGGATAAGCTTGAAGTGACATACGAAGGAACCGACTAGGTACGAGAAGCTAAAATTGATTTCTTAACTCACTCTTATGAACTATTCCACATGAAGGAAGGAGAGAAAGTAGACGAAATGTTTGAGCGATTCTCAATGATCGTGAATGATCTACACGCCCTCAAAAAGACGTTTACGGATAGAGAACTTGTCCGGAAGATCCTCAAAAGTCTCACTCCGGCATGGCGATCAAAGGCCGATGCAATCCAAGAATCCATTGGCATCACAAATGTCACAATTGACGCATTAAGAGGTAATCTCAAAACCTATGAATCAACTATACTTAACCCGTTTGTTGATGATCAAAGAAGGCAAAGGATTGCTCTAAAGGCTAGCCAACCACAAATTGATGAGGAAGGTGACAACGAGTTTGGACTCGTTATCAAAAGGTTTCAAAAATTCATGCGCAAAGAGTATGAACGCAAGAACCAAAAGCAAGGCGATCAACTAAAATGCTATGAATGCGGAGAATTCGGGCACATAAAATCAAATTGCCCTAACATCAAAAAGGAGAAGAAACCCTTCAAAAAGCAACGTGCATACATCTCTTGGGGAGGAGATTCCGGAGATGAAGCAAGCGAAGAAGAAGACGATGAAGCAGCAAATTTATGTCTCATGGCTCAAGAAGACGGCAAAGACGAGGTAAGTCAAATCTCTTCTCAAAATTTCTTTACTCTTGATGAAATGAGAAATGCTTTTGATGAACTATATGCTGAATTTATCAAAGCTTCAAAAACTGTCAAAAGTGTTAAAGAAAGCGCTTCTCTAAAAGAAAAAGATTTTCAAACACAGCTTTCATTAAAAGAAAAAGAATTAGAAAAACTGGTTTTCGAAAATGAGAAGCTAAAAGAGGAAAACAAGTTTTATGGAAAAAGAAGTGCTGATAAACCTGAAGGTTCTACTAAAAACTGTTCTTCTTGTGTGCTTCTTAAGAATGAAGTAGCTAGACTTAAAGGCACATTAGATAAGTTTAATTCTTCGCATAAAAACTTGAATGATGTGCTTGTTAATCTAAAATCAACTAAACATGGAATAGGATTCAAGAATGAAGAAAAGGTTGGTGCTAAACCACAACAACCTAGAGCTCAACCTAGGACTAATAACCAAAATGCTTATCCTAGAAGTATAAATCCTAGAAATAACTTGCATGTTAGACCAAATAGTGAAAATGCTAGAAGACCTAGAAATGATGCATATTTTAGGCCAAACCTTGAACAATTTAGAAGACCAAGAAATGACCCTCCACCTAGAAATAGATATTCTAGAAATGATGCATATTTTAGACAAACTTGTGAACCTCCTAGAGCTCATAATAGGAGAAACAATGGTGTTCAAAGTAGAGTAAGCAACCTTCATTCATCTAGTTACTATGTACCTAGAAAAATGCATAATCCCAACGTGACTTGTCATTATTGTAGACGTATTGGTCATATTGCTCCCGCTTGCTTTACTCGTCATAGACATATAAATCAATTGCATCATTATAACATGCCTAACCCTCAAGGACCCAAGATGGCATGGGTACCTAAAGAACATTAATTTGTTTTGTAGGTGTGCTTGAAGGGATCAAGTGTACTATGGTACCTTGATAGTGGATGCTCCAAACACATGACGGGAGATGAATCCAAATTCCTTCAACTAGAGCACAAAGAAGGAGGAAGTGTCACATTTGGTGATAACAATAAAGGAAAAATCATCGGCATTGGTTCAGTCGGTAAGGACGAAAACTCCTCTATTAAACATATACTACTTGTGAAAGGTTTGAAGCATAATCTCTTGAGCATAAGCCAATTATGTGACAAGGGAAATCTTGCTCTATTTAATTCGGATGAATGTCTGGTATTTAGACGTAGTGATTTCAAGATCATACTTCGTGGTTTTAGAATTGATAATATCTATATGGTTGATCTTGCAAACTCCTCACCCGAATATGTTGATTGTTTAGTAAGCAAAGAGGATAACTCTTGGCTATGGCATCGTAGAGTAGCACACATGAACATGCATCTTTTGAACAAGCTTCTTTCTCAAAACTTAGTAGTTGGTCTTCCCAGTTTAAAGTTTGAAAATGATTCTATTTGCGATTCTTGTCAAAAAGGGAAGCAAACCAAAGCATCTTTTAAATCCAAGAATATTGTTTCAACGTCTAGACCTTTGCAATTACTTCACATGGATTTATTTGGTCCCTCTCATATTGAAAGTCTTGGTAAAAATAAATATGTTTTTGTAATTGTTGATGACTTTTCTAGATTTACTTGGACTCTATTTCTTGCAAATAAAAGTGATGCTTTTCAAAATTTCAAGTATTTCCTTAAGCGTGTTCAAAACGAAAAGGAATCGACCGTCACTTCGATTAGAAGTGATCATGGGGGAGAGTTTGATCACAATCTCTTTGCGGATTTTTGTGACGAACTCGGAATCGAACACACCTTTTCCGCTCCACGGACACCACAACAAAATGGGGTGGTGGAAAGGAAAAATAGGTGTCTCGAAGAGATGGCAAGAACCATGCTCGACGAAGCTAAGATTCCCAAATATTTTTGGGCGGACGCCGTGAGTACCGCTTGCTATGTTTTAAATAGAGTAGCAATTCGGCCGATACTCATGAAAACCCCATATGGACTTTATAAGGGTAGAAAACCCAACATTTCTCATTTACGTGTTTTTGGTTGTAAATGTTTTGTTCATAATAATGGGAAGGACCAATTGGGTAAGTTTGATGCTAAATCGGATGAAGGTATTTTCATTGGTTATTCCTCACGTAGCAAAGCATATAGGATCTTTAACAAAAGAACCCAAATTGTGGAGGAATCCCCTCATGTTGTGTTTTCCGAAGATAATACTCGCTTGGCGAGAAAGGAATCCGGTTTTGATCTTGCAGGTATCTTGGATAGCTTGAAAGATAAAATCCAAGAAGAACCTTCAAAGGAAAACAAAAATGAAATTGGGGAACAACCAACGGAAGAAGCGCCACAATTAGAAAAAGGAATAAATACGCCTAACGAGTGGAGAACGATCAAGGATCATCCTCTCGAACAGGTAATTGGCGATGTTGGAGAAAAGGTAAGTACCCGAAACTTTCTTAAGAACACTCTAGGACACAATTCTTAAGAGTTCACGGCATTACTTGATAACACTAGTGTTATTTATTAATTTCGCTATAAATTACTAACTTGAGCGTCGGAGACGTTTAAATCTATTTTGCAGGTACCACCCCAAAGGTAGGGGGAATTATGAAGTTTTAGCACAAAATAATCGACTATTTCAAGCCACTAATCGATTATTTTCTGTGCAGTACATCGATTATCAGTATCAATAATCGATTGTTTATGACTGATTATTACTATTATGCATCTGTGTTTAATTTTTTACTTCCTAAATTGCATAATCGATTTATGCCTCAGTCATTCAGCAATGCTTTCTACAACAATCGATTATTTTTTCATACAATCGATTACTTGTCAAATTCTGATATTCTCCAAGTTCACTGTATCAAATTAGTTCCCTAAATAATCGATTACCAAGAATTGACAATCGATTACTTCATATTAATTTTTTGTTACCGTTTGGCTCCTCAATCGATTCCTGTCAGGTCTTAAATGCTCCATAATCGATTACCAAAATTTAACAATCGATTATTTCATTCAAATTTTTTACCGTTTGACTCAAGAATCGATTTGTCAGATTCAAAATCTCAATCAAACAGTAAATACAATCGATTATTTCAGTTCAATAATTTAACGGTCAGTAATTTTAATTCTTACCGTTTTCTGACTGCTCCTAAACCAAAATCTCAGCAAATGTCTCCATTCAATGCTTGATAATCCTTTCCTCTATAAATAGGCATCATAAGAGCTCACATTCACCCACTCAAGCACTATCTCTAGTATTCAAAAGCTAAATCTCTTCTATATTCTTTGCCAAATTCCAACAGTCTTTCTCCTAACATGTCTGGACGATCTTCAAAACGTTCCCGATCCAAACATGGCACATCAGCCTCAACCGCCCCTCCTCCTTTAAATTTTCCATACCAAGACGGTTCCGTCTTGTTCTTTGAAACTGAAAATAAACTCACAAGGTTCCTATCAAAATTTGAGAAACGCACCATTCTTCCTCCTCGGTTCTCAAATAGTAAACTCCTTGAGCCTTTCACCCCTGCCGCAAATATGTTAAAGGAGTGTCAACTATATGACTTCTTGCTTCTCACTCATCCTCACATAAACACAACTCTCGTTCAAGTTTTTACCTCAAACCTCCATAAAGATGAAGATGGCGAACTTGTCATCTCCATTAATGGGGTTCAAATTCTTCTCTCTGAAGAGAATCTCCACACCATTGCCCGCCTTCCAAATGAAGGTGAAGACCTTTACCGGTATATTGATAAGGCCGGGGCTCTCTTTGATGAAACCATCCTTCTCCACCAAGCCGGTATAACCTCCTATGATCCATCTATCTCTACCCATCGTCCTACCATAACGGGAATGGATCCAAACTACCGGTTGATTCTTTACTTCATCACCCGAGTCCTCAAGCCTAGACGGCACAATCACACCACCATCTCCCAGGAGGATACCAAACTTCTGCATGCCATTGTCACCGGAGCCAAAATAAATTGGTGTCGGCTCATCAAAATTCATATGCTCGATGCTATCGGTGATGACATGCCTCTTCCTTATGCCCTCCTCATTATGAACTTCCTTGAAGCATCCGGATTTGTCACGGAAAATGGTCCTCTCAAAAGGAGTACCAAAATTTGGGAAATCTCGGAGTCTTCTTTCCATCATGATGGTGATCATGCTCCAGCTCCTTCTTCAAGTCGTCCACCCCGTCGTGCTCGTTCGTCCCAAGAGCCTACTCTCCAAACCATATCCGACCAGCTTGCTCAACTCACTCATGAGATCCATGGATACTTTGATCATGTCAATTATCCATATGCAGCTCTCGTTCCTTTTGAAGCAGCGCCGGATAACGAGGCGGACAACGACGGAAATGAATAAATTTTTTTTTGTGTTTTGTGTGGTTTTTGCTGTTGTTCTCTTTGGTTCCCATTGATGTACCCTCTTTTTTTTCCAATAAATAAACCTTGTTTATTTCATCTTTTTGCATCTTTCCTTACTATTTTTTTGCTAATGGCAAAAGGGGGAAGAAAACGGGATATCGGGGGTATGCACCACCTCTTAATTCATTGATTGCTTATAAGCTAAAATTGAGGGGGAACAAGAACAAAATTGCATAATTGTTACTTGTCTTGAATTGTCAATATCTTTTGCCTAAATTGCATATCCCGCTTAATGTTTGCCATTATCAAAAAGGGGGAAATTGTTAGAAACACGTTCTCAATGCAATATACTAAACGTGTACTCTTTTGTAGGTTTTGATGAATGACAAACGAAGCAAAAATTGATATATGACGGAATTCAAGTACAAGCGCACAATGGTTGCGAATAAGATTGAAGTTCAAGATATAGCTTTTAATTGTTATTGAGTTGTTCTAAATTGTAATCTCGATCCTATAACTTGACTCATAGTATGGCCTCTCTCATAAAACTATTTTCCAAAATCATGCATATTTAATTATGTGTCAAAAAGATTTTAAATCATGCATATTTACATTAGACAAAATGTTTTCTAAACATGCCTCAAAAATCTGGGCTAAAATAATCGATTATGTACTTATGATAATCGATTGTTTCTGAGCCAAGACTGCATGACAATCGATTATGAATTAATGGTAATCGATTGTGAGTAAGACAGTGAACATCAGGTTTTTCCAAATCTGCATGATAATCGATTGTGAACAAATGACAATCGATTGTTGTTGAGGTAAAGTTTTTCAATACTCAAAATAATCGATTATGAACTAATGGTGATCGAGTGTGTTGAGTTGATGTCTTCCAGTGATTTTAAATTTAATTAAGTAATCGATTATGTCTTTAGATAATCGATTATCACTGAGACAGTAAGTTTTATGATTTTCAGAAAATAACAAGTAATCGATTGTTGCAAAGGACAATCGATTGTTGAAGCTGGCCATTGTCAAATGATTTTCAAATACCATAAGGTAATCGATTATTGATTCTAGATAATCGATGTTCTGCTTAAAATCTGGAAATGATTTTTAGAACGTTGCTGAAGTAATCGATTATTGATTTTATATAATTGATGTTTTGCTTAAAATCTGGAAATGATTTTTAGAACGTTGCTAAAGTAATCGATTATGAACTTAGTGTAATTGATTATCTGATTTTGAATATTGCCAGTAATCGATTATAGATTATGTATAATCGATTGTGAAGCGTTAAATCTGGGATTGATTTTTAAACTGACTGGCAGATAATCGATTATTTGGTCTTAATAATCGATTATCACTGAGTAATTTCAGCAACTCTTAATTGGCAATTAGACAACGGTTGAACCAACTTTTTCAACTATAAATACAGCTTCATTTCAGTGTTTTAAAAAGAACAACATACACAAACTGATCATTACATTGCTATAAGCTTTCATTCAATTGTTCTTCATTTTCTACTCATTTCAAAAAGCTTTTGAGAGCCATATTATTGCTTAAAGTTGTTGTGATCTTGAACATATTCTTTTACTCATATCTACTCAATAAGGAGTACTTTAGTTAAGTGAGTGTCCAAGTATTTGATATACTTGTAAGAGAATTGCGATTCTCTTGTTTCAAGGAACTTGCGTTTCCTTGGGTGAAGTCTTTGAGATTGCAATCTCCGAGCAACTGTTTGAGGCTTGTGTCCTCAAGTGTGTAACGGTTTGTTGAGCACCCTTAAGCTTAACAAGATAGTGAAAAATCTCGAGAGAGTCTCTCGGGGACTGGACTAACCACGTTGGTGGCCAACCAGTATACATCTTTGTGTAAGTTTATTTTTCTGCATTTATTTTACTTCCTGCAAAGTTTAAATTCCGCAAGAAAACGCTAAATTCTATTAATACGCTATTCACCCCCCCTCTAGCGTAAAGCGTAGTTTCTAACAATTGGTATCAGAGCCCAACTCTCTGAAAACTTAACCGTTTGAGAGAACCATCCATGGCTTCTACTCTTGACTCTTTTGCAGGAATTGAAGAAGGACAATGCTCTACACGACCTCCTCTATTCAACGACACAAACTACTCATACTGGAAGGAGAGGATGCAAATCTTTGTGCAATCAAATAGCTTTCATTTGTGGAAAGTATTCACCAATGGAAACCAAATCCCAACCAAGAAGGTGGAAGACGAATGGGTTCCAAAGACCGAAGAGGAATATACCGCGGAGGATATTCGTAAGGTTCAAAATAATGCCAAAGCTATAAATTTATTATATTGTGCTGTTAATGCTAACGACTACAGGAAGATATCATGTTGCAAAACAGCAAAAGAAATGTGGGATAAGCTTGAAGTGACATACGAAGGAACCGACCAGGTACGAGAAGCTAAAATTGATTTCTTAACTCACTCTTATGAACTATTCCACATGAAGGAAGGAGAGAAAGTAGACGAAATGTTTGAGCGATTCTCAATGATCGTGAATGATCTACACGCCCTCAAAAAGACGTTTACGGATAGAGAACTTCTCCGTAAGATCCTCCGAAATCTCACTCCGGCATGGCGATCAAAGGCCGATGCAATCCAAGAATCCATTGGCATCACAAATGTCACAATTGACGCATTAAGAGGTAATCTCAAAACCTATGAATCAACTATACTTAACCCGTTTGTTGATGATCAAAGAAGGCAAAGTATTGCTCTAAAGGCTAGCCAACCACAAATTGATGAGGAAGGTGACAACGAGTTTGGACTCGTTATCAAAAGGTTTCAATATGAGATATGACATTAAACTAATAGGCATGGTTTCTATATGAGATGTGACATTAAACTTATAGTCATGGTTTCTATATGAGATGTGATAATGCGAGCCCTATAGTCATGGTTTCTATCATGAGATTGATTCAATAATGAAAAAGCCTTATATACATGGTATCTATATGATATTGTGCAATAATGTAAAGCCTTATAGACATGGTATCTATATGATATTAATGCAATAATGTAAAGCCTTATAGACATGGTATCTATATGATATTGTGCAATAATGTAAGGCCTTATAGACATGGTATATATATGATATTGTGTAATAATGTAAAGCCTTATTGTGCAATAATGTAAAGTCTTATAGACATGGTATCTATATGATCTTGTTGTAAAGTAGACCTATAGGCGTGATTTCTACCATTGATTGATGCAAGAAAGTAAACCCCTCCCATACGCCCTTTCACTATATCCCCGAGTTCTTTTATATGTGTTTATTTACAAAATCTGGAATGAAAAATGTTAAAGGAAATAACCTAAATACATCAACAATTACAACAGGCCCGAATAAGCTCAAAACAGCTTTAATGTCCAACATATGCCTTTCACCAAATCCGAGGCTTTCTCTTTAGGGTGTTACAAATTTCCAAAGGGTTTTCAAGGAAACCCAAGCAATTATAGTAGTGCAAGTGTGGAATTACCAGCCCTAAGGTATCCAAGTTTAGAGGAGACTACAGGGTCCCTAAGCATGGCTTACAAAGGGGGGTAGGTCTTAAAGAACTAGGATTAAGTGTAAAAGTGAGGAATTAGAGGAAGACCAAAGCAATAGATGGTCATACCTAGCAATGAAGTGAGGCTGGCACACCCCTAACTGTTATAAACACGTTCTCAATGCAATATACTAAACGTGTACTCTTTTGTAGGTTTTGATGAATGACAAACGAAGCAAAAATTGATATATGACGGAATTCAAGTACAAGCGCACAATGGTTGCGAATAAGATTGAAGTTCAAGATATAGCTTTTAATTGTTATTGAGTTGTTCTAAATTGTAATCTCGATCCTATAACTTGACTCATAGTATGGCCTCTCTCATAAAACTATTTTCCAAAATCATGCATATTTAATTCTGTGTCAAAAAGATTTTAAATCATGCATATTTACATTAGACAAAATGTTTTCTAAACATGCCTAAAAAATCTGGGCTAAAATAATCGATTATGTACTTATGATAATCGATTGTTTCTGAGCCAAGACTGCATGACAATCGATTATGAATTAATGGTAATCGATTGTGAGTAAGACAGTGAACATCAGGTTTTTCCAAATCTGCATGATAATCGATTGTGAACAAATGACAATCGATTGTTGTTGAGGTAAAGTTTTTCAATACTCAAAATAATCGATTATGAAATAATGGTGATCGATTGTGTTGAGTTGATGTCTTCCAGTGATTTTAAATTTAATTAAGTAATCGATTATGTCTTTAGATAATCGATTATCACTGAGACAGTAAGTTTTATGATTTTCAGAAAATAACAAGTAATCGATTGTTGCAAAGGACAATCGATTGTTGAAGCTGGCCGTTGTCAAATGATTTTCAAATACCATAAATTAATCGATTATTGATTCTAGATAATCGATGTTCTGCTTAAAATCTGGAAATGATTTTTAGAACGTTGCTGAAGTAATCGATTATTGATTTTATATAATCGATGTTTTGCTTAAAATCTGGAAATGATTTTTAGAACGTTGCTAAAGTAATCGATTATGAACTTATGTAATCGATTATCTGATTTTGAATATTGCCAGTAATCGATTATAGATTATGTATAATCGATTGTGAAGCGTTAAATCTGGGATTGATTTTTAAACTGACTGGCAGATAATCGATTGTTTGGTCTTAATAATCGATTATCACTGAGTAATTTCAGCAACTCTTAATTGGCAATTAGACAACGGTTGAACCAACTTTTTCAACTATAAATACAGCTTCATTTCAGTGTTTTAAAAAGAACAACATACACAAACTGATCATTACATTGCTATAAGCTTTCATTCAATTGTTCTTCATTTTCTACTCATTTCAAAAAGCTTTTGAGAGCCATATTATTACTTAAAGTTGTTGTGATCTTGAACATATTCTTTTACTCATATCTACTCAATAAGGAGTACTTTAGTTAAGTGAGTGTCCAAGTATTTGATATACTTGTAAGAGAATTGCGATTCTCTTGTTTCAAGGAACTTGCGTTTCCTTGGGTGAAGTCTTTGAGATTGCGATCTCCGAGCAACTGTTTGAGGCTTGTGTCCTCAAGTGTGTAACGGTTTGTTGAGCACCCTTAAGCTTAACAAGATAGTGAAAAATCTCGAGAGAGTCTCTCGGGGACTGGACTAACCACGTTGGTGGCCAACCAGTATACATCTTTGTGTAAGTTTATTTTTCTGCATTTATTTTACTTCCTGCAAAGTTTAAATTCCGCAAGAAAACGCTAAATTCTATTAATACGCTATTCACCCCCCCTCTAGCGTAAAGCGTAGTTTCTAACACTAACCTTTTAAATGGTTCAACAGGCAAAAGCAGACTTCCAAGCAAGTAAGACTAGGGACTGTATGGTTATTAGGACACCAACATGCCTGTGTCAAGGCTCCAAACACATAGTATGGGGGATAGGGAATGGAATTACATTGAGTATAGGCTGATAAATACCTTAGTTCTAAACTAGGAGTGGCAATGAGGTGCCACCCTAGTCCAAAACACACTTATATGCAAACATGGGTTAAGGGAAGGGGGAATCACATAAAAATACTCTAAAGAACAGGACTAAATTAAGGGATTCAGGGGAAAGGGGTGTACAGGAACTTAATCCATAATAATGAACAATAAACAGACAAGGGAAAGGCGGAAGGGGGTTAAGCATACAATAACTTAACTGAACATAACAAGCAAAGGAAAAGGGTTAAGTAAACAGGTAATTTGGAGGTTTATAATATAAATTAGGAGCCTACTTGTTTCAAACTTTAATTACAAAGCAAGTAAGGTAGATGGATCCCTATAGTGAGCCTTGGCTTTCAGTTGGCTAACTCCAGCAATAGAGCAAGTAATAGAGAGTTTTTAGTGAGTAAACTTAGAGTTGTTCGTGTAGCTCTGTCTGTCTAAGTGAGAAAAGGTGAAGGCTATTTATAGTTTGAAAAAAAAGCAGCACTAAGGCAAGAAAATATCCATCAGTATCAATTACAACTAATAAGGGAAAAGGTTCCTTTCAATTAACGAACCGGGCTTGAGGTAAATAAACCTCAGTTTATTTTCGGAAAGAAAATCAAGTACCAATCCCGAAATATAGGGCAAATACGTGTATAGAGTTTGAAATTCACACGGGTAAACACGTAAGGCAAGTTAATCACCTAGAAAATCAAGGAATTGAGATACTAGCTTATTTTGAATTTAGTTAGAAAGCAGGTCCCAATTAGAGAATCAAACAAGCTGTACGAAGTCAATTTTTCCAAATTAGGGTTATTCAGAAAAGGGGGAGAATGTGACTATATAAAGAGATGCATAGATTCGCACAAGAAAACTGGAATTATAGAACAAATCATGTAGCACAAACACATAAGAAGGATGTTAGAGGCGGCTAAGCTTTAACATGAAGCAAGTAATCATACTGAGAGAAGCATAAAACCCTTTAAACATAGGGTTTCCGTCGCATATAGAGCATAATGAAGAACATAGATGAAGATGAACAAAAGCAGAAAAACATAATGAAGAGCAAAGAACATATTAACTCAAAACCCAAGAAAACAACCCAGTAAAGTAAAAATGCCTCAGATCCATAGTAGAAAGTAATCAAAATCACAGTAGGAACTAGAGGAGAACACACAGTAGAGCAGATAAAGCGAAAAAATCAGAGAAACACAAAATTTTAAGAAGATGACAATTTGAAAAACAAAATAGGTGAAGAAAAAGTGAGATATACTTTAAAATAATTAGAGAATAACTAGGATTTAAAGAAGATCTTAAAGACAAACGCAGAGAAAGACCTCGAAATTGGTGTTTAAGAGAAAGATCTCTAGATAGCGAGAAAACCTGGAACGGACCAGTCTGAGTCAGCATAGGACTTATAGCCTCAAGGCTTTCTAGAGAAAGGCCGGACACGGCTACAGAACTCAAATCGGAGAGCCTTTGGTCAGATAAACTTTGAGATGGTGTTCCGATCTTCAAACCCAAGAGCCATGAGAGGTGAGGAGTGGTGGATATAGATGTTTTGGGGCTTGAACGACCATAAACGCCAGTGAAATGGAGCCGGAACAGACTAGGGTTCAGAAGGGCTAGAGAGCATTTGGGGATACAAAGGCGGTTGGGTTTGCAAAGTGATTAGGGTTAGTGGGTATTTGGGGGTTTAATTATGGTATGTTTGATGTGGACCGTTGATCTGTGTTATCAACGACCACGATTAAAAGGAAAATGGGACGGGTTTGTTTATGAGGGTTTGGGTCGGGTAAATTTATATTGGGTCATGTAATTGGAGGGGTTAATTTGGGGGTGGAATTTGGGCTAAAATTGAAATAACTAAGGCTATGATTTAAATTGCCATTTTCCCAAAATTTAATTTTATAAAAATAGTAAATGTCATTATAAAAATCCAATTAAAATACCGAGTTAATAAAATATATATAGGTATTAATTAAAAATATTATGAATGATTTTGTGATTAAAATACTTATTAAATCGAGAAATAGGCTAAAATTACAATCTAATGTAATTTTAATTTAGATATACCTAATGACTTTGTAATATTCTGTAAAAATTATATAAATTATATTTTATGTAAATGACAGAATAAAATAGATTACTTATCAAAATAACAAGATTTGAGACTAAATATTAGATTTTATATTGCAAAATAAGTCGTAAATTCATTTTAAAATCCTTGAAAAAATATAGAAAAATACCAAGACCTTTCTGGATGCTTATATATGCATCCACGTGCTATTTTGGGAATATTTTGAGTGAGAAATACATGGGAAAATATTGGGTATCAACAACCTCTCGGCTGATTAAGGAAGGAAAGGGCGTCGCGTGAGGGGAATTTGACTCCAAATCTGACTTGGATGCCGACGACGTCCGCATGATCCAGGAAGGCTTCACCAACGCGACGGGGCATGCAGAGGGACCACTTTGGTATGCTGAGATTTCTACCGAGTAGAACCTGCTGCTTGAGGAGGATAATCTGGTTTCGATGTTTGCGCCTTTGGGTTCGGAGGAAGAGAGCAGGTCGCCGAGGGACATTATGGACGTCGGACTAATGACCGAGGCAGCCGTGATGGATTTTAGGGTACGTGTGATGATCTTCTTTCATTTCTTTTCTTGCCCTGATTTGCCTCCTATTTTAATTGTTGTTTTTGCCTTGCAGACCTTCGTTTTGGAAGTAGAGAGCATGCGCCGAGCCAACGTTCGCTCGGGAATCTTTCTACGGGCGCTAGAGAAGTATTGATGCTACCGAGATATGTGCCTCATGATGCATGAACACATAAGGGATGACCCCAGCAGCCGGGAGTTGGTTGAAGAGTTGGCGAGCAGGAGCTCGTATTGCAGCAGACTCAAAATAGGTAAACGCTCTCGAGGAGAAACTTTGTCGTAAGGATGAGGAGGTGGAGGTCGAGAAGAGTGCTGCAACCGAGAAGGAGCGCGGGATTCAGAAGGCCTTGGCGGAGGCCTCTGAGGCCTTGATTAAGCAGATGGTTAAGTTGGACGAGGAGCTCGCTGCTTCGAGGCGGAAAGCCAGGAATGCTTCGACGATGGCTGGGGTGTTGGAGGCAGCGGTCCGTGTTCATGAGAGGGAACGGGAGCTAGAGAGATCTGCTACGACTTTCATAGTAGTAGGGCTGGAGGAACGCATTGGCATTTACGAACGAGATGCCCTTATTGCACCCGATCGTGTTACGGCCTTGGAGGCCGAGAATCAGTGCCTTAGGGACCAGGCTGCCACTTATGGCCCCGCTCATGATCTTTGCTCGTTTTCTAAAGCCTAGCTCGACGTGTATAAGAAATTAAAAGAGTCTGGCGTTGTGTCCGAAGCTATTTGTGAGGGGGCTCGTCAAAAGGCCCGTGATGCTCGTCTTGGCTGTGGCTTCGACCCGGCCACTCCAGGTGCTGATGATGCTCCTAGAGAACCGATAGTGGCGCAGGTGGCATTGAGGGTGGAACAGGTGGCGCTGATTGAAAAGTTTTTGTGGAGTTAGTTTTATTCCGTTTTGTTTTTTGTTTCCGTTTGGCTAATTTTTCTTTATTCGTTGACCTTGGCCGTATGTAAATGGGGGTGGCCCGTTGTAAACAAAGCTGTATATATATATACATATATATATATATATATATGCAATTTTATGTTTCTTTTCTTGTT
Organism: Nicotiana benthamiana; assembly: GCA_034376525.1. Taxonomy (NCBI): domain Eukaryota; kingdom Viridiplantae; phylum Streptophyta; class Magnoliopsida; order Solanales; family Solanaceae; genus Nicotiana; species Nicotiana benthamiana. The sequence continues at coordinate 71,183,240 of CM067323.1, read as the reverse complement.
TCGAAGTTTTTTTTTGCGCTCGTTCAAGGGAGCTTCGCCGTTAGAGTTTACTAGTGTGCATGTTGATGCCCATACGACATTAGACGTGGTAACGTCGGTGTCCTTGTCCATGATGAAGTTGATGGCCTTGGCCAGTTGGGTGACCGCGACTGTTGTACGGTCATTTGCTCGCCCTAAATCGAAAACTAGGTTGGATGCTAACATCGATGGAGTTAGTCGTGACTAGACGTTTTTGACTTATCATTTTTCTTTACTCGGTATGAGTAGGTTGTAGCCATTATTTGGCGAAGGCAACATATAGCCTCAGTCCCAGTACGGGCGTGGTCGAACTGTTGGCCGTGGCCTTGAAATTCGACCGGGGATGAACTTTTCGCGGCTCGACTCTTAGTTCGAGTTTGACGTACTTACTTTAGTGGCGACTTTAGTGCTTGATTTGTTCCTTCGTTCATTGAGGAATAGTCCTTGTAGTGTCCAATGGTAAAGGCGTTTGGCCTGATTGTTTGTTCAAACGGGGTTAAAACCCTTTAACTCTCGGGAATAGGTCGTTCTTCCTTACCATCCGAACGGCGTTGGGCTCGTGATGGAGAAGACGTGCGACGGGAGACTATATTCATTCTGTTGTTGGATTTTTGCATTTTTTGATGTGAAGGCGCATAGCCTGAACCCCAGTTCAACTCATAGTTGAACTAATGGGCGAGCGCGCGTAGCCCGAGTTGTTGATCAACTGTAGCTGAACCTTTGCAATTTTTGATGTCGAAGGTACATAGCATGAGTCCCAATTCAGCTCATAGTTGAACTTGTTAGAAATAACGCTCTACGCTAGAGGGGGGGTGAATAGCGTATTAATAAAATTTGGCGTTTTCTTGCGGAATTTAAACTTTGCAGGAAATAAACAAATGCAGTAAAAAATAAATTACACCACGATATATACTGGTTGGCCACACTTTGTGGTTAGTCCAGTCCCCGAGAGACTCTCTCGAGATTTCCACTAACAACCTTGTCAAGCTTAAGGTGCCCAACAAACCTTTACACTTGAGACTTGAATCACACAAATCTCAAACACTTGCTCGGAGGTTCCTCACCTCAAAGACTTCAATTTGCTCGGAGGTTCCTCACCTCAAAGACTTCAATTTGCTCGGAGGTTCCTCACCTCAAAGACTTCAATTTGCTCGGAGGTTCCTCACCTCAAAGACTTCACTTGCTCGGAGGTTCCTCACCTCAAAGACTTCAATTTGCTCGGGGATACAATCCCAAAGACTTCACTTGCTCGGAGGTTCCTCACCTCAAAGACTTCAATTTGCTCGGGGATACAATCCCAAAGACTTCACTTGTTAAGCTTCCGGGTGCCTAACGAACCTTTACAACTTGAGAACTTGATACAACACAAGCCTCAACCAACCCGCTTAAGGAAACCTATCCCTAAGACTTTACAAGAAGAAATATAACACTTCTTCTTACTACAAGTGTTTAACAAGAACACTCTTTTACTCACTTTACAAGAACTCTCTCAAAGAGTGGATTATGAGTACAAAATATATGGCTCAAGAACACAACAACTCAATCAATAATCTTGGCTCTCAAAAAACAATGTAAGATATGAAATTTGAATCACAAGAATGTAATGTATGCTTTGTAATTTTTCTGCAGTGTTGTTGTGTTTAAAAAATGATTTTCAGAGAGTGTTTTATAGAGAAAATGAAGCAATAGACCGTTGCTTTTAGTTCCAGAAAACGCTCCTGAAAATCTGCCTGACAATCGATTGTTGATATTACACAATCGATTGTTGGAGCAAAATTTCAACAGACAGATTCCTTAAAAACCGGTTAAAAAGATTTCTGTTGAATTTAAAAAGAATGACAATCGATTGTTAACTTTAGACAATCGATTGTTGTTCAAATATTCAAAATATTTCTGGCAACTTTTTGACTAAAAGATTGAGTAAAGATTATACCATAAATACATTAGCCGTTGGAAAAAGTCCGTTTGGAAATATCACTGAGCACAATCGATTGTTACAAAGTGACAATCGATTGTTCTTCATTTTTGAAGATTTTGAAAACATTCTGTAAGTTGTCCAAAATTTTGAGACTTAAGTATAAAATCTTACAATCGATTGTTGAACAGTGACAATCGATTGTTGCTTCAAAAATGATTTCAAACGAAGTTTCTGTCTCAAGACAACATTTTAAAAACTAAGTATAGAACTTGACAATCGATTGTTTCTTCAAGACAATCGATTGTTAAACCCAATTTTCTCAAAACGAGTTTAAAAATCATTTTGGCAAATATGCAACTTATTTCTTTAAAAACTTATGATGCATGATTTTATGAAAATCATTTTAGGTGAGAGCCAATATTAGAAATAAGTCGTTGAGTCAAGATTACAAATTAAGACCTACTCAACAGTTGATTGCATCTTCTATTCTTGAACGCGTACTATCCATCTTGTACTTGGACTGTTATTGTTCCATCACCGATGCTTGGCTCAATGTTTGGCATTTATCAAAACCTACATGAATCAACACACGTTAGTTCGAGAACGTGTTTCTTACAATTTCCCCCTTTTTGATAATGGCAAACATGTATCGGGATATGCATAATAATAACAGTTCAAGATAATTCAATATGCATCATAGACATGTTCATGTTTCATAACAGTTCAAGATAATTCAATATGCATCATAGACATGTTCATGTTTCATAAGATATTTCCCCTCAAATGATGATTCCCCCTAAATGTGTGCAGTTATATCAAAGTGCATGGGAAATATATTATGCATGCATAGCCCGTTTATTTTCCCCCTTTTGACATTAACAAAAAGTGGCTAGATAACAAGTCTAATAGTAGCATGCTAGTTCAACAAACGTCAACATAATCGATTATTATACGGGATAATCGAATAGTTTAAAAAAAATTCCCCCTAAATATAAGATTCCCCCTGAATTTATGCAACGCATTCAAAGAAAGCATGTAAGTATGCATAAACTCTAGTCTTGCATATAGCCTTTCTTTTCTTCCTTTTGAAAAAAGTATATACTTCCCCCTTTTTAAAAAATCAAAAAATTCATATAATGGAAATAGGAGAGATATTTCAAATGAAAATCAACTTTCATTAAATAGATAAAATATTACATAGGCCATTAAATAAATAAAATATAAGAAAATATTTCATCCTCGTTATCATCATCTTCGTCCATGTTTTGCGGCGGTGCCTCAAATGGGACAACAGCACCATATTGATAGTTGACATGGTCAAAGTATCCCTGGACATAGCGGGTTAAGATCAACTTTTGTCTCAATGCGGGTAAGATGATTTAAAATATCCGAATTTGGATCTTGATTTGGAGGAGGATTTGAGGAGGATGAATATCACGTTTTTCAAAATTAGTAAGAAAGCGATTTAATTTATTTTCGCTTTTGAAGACCAAAACATCACCATCTTGATATGGATGATATCCGGAGGGAGGAAGAGTAGAGGTGGAAGCACCTTCCCTATTTGAACGGGTTCTTCTTGACATATTGATAGAGGAAAGAAAGCTTGAATTTTGCAAAAAGAGCTTTTTAGAGAGGATTTGAGGCTTTGAGCTTGAATATTTGGTGATGAGAATGAAGACACCATCTCCTATTTATAGAGGGGAGAATAGAAAAAATTATGCCTGGAGTTAACTCAAAAACGGTCGAGTTTTGGAATTGACCGTTGAGACAATCGATTGTATACCTGAGACACTCGATTGTTGAACAGTGTTATGCCAGTTGGATTGACTGATAAAAACTGATAATCGATTAACGAGAGCTGCAGGACTCAGAATGGTAAGAATTTTTGAATTAATACCGTTGGACAATCGATTGTGTGATAGAGACAATCGATTGTGTCAAGTTTGACACTTAGATTCTGAGAATTTGGCTTGAAACAGAATGTTTTTGAAATTTCAGAAAATCACTGACAATCGATTGTGGAACTTGACAATCGATTGTGTACTGGGCAAAAATGGTCTAAGTCCTGAAAATTGATTTTGGAAGTATGGTAATCAATTTTGAATATATTATAATCAATTTTGGATTTATGACAATTGATTATGAATGAAACAACGTCATCAACACATGGTGGAAGATAATGATTCTTCGGATGAAAACGTTTTTATGAAAATAGATTTTCCATCATGAATACATATAATCAACACCAATTGTTATAAATACCAATTTAGAAAATCAAAACTCAATACAATTTATGCACTTAATCAATTATGCAATTTATCAAAATAACATTCATATCAATACTTGTGACATATAATACCAATTCAACTAGCTAAAGGGTAGAGTAAGGAACGATCATACCCGGTTTGTCTTGATGTCATCCTCCATCGTTGACATCTCAATTTGCTAGAGATTGAATTGAATGCTTCATGCGAGCACATTAGCATTTCCAACACTTAATCAAGTGAAGCCATTTCCGATATATATATATAAACAATTTATCACCATAATAACAATTCAAAACCCAAACAGATATTTGTTAAGAGAATATCATCAATAAAATTTATGCAATCAATTCTTTCAAAGCACAAGTTCCCTCTTAAGTAAGACAAAATGGAATGTAATGACATTCCTCTTACTTGTAACAAATTTGCCTAAAATATTTCTTCTTTTGATAAGAAGATTGTATTAAGGCTAATTCCTTTTACCATATTCACATAAGAATAGGAAGGATATTGAGGAATAAACAATATGACGATTTCTATAAATTTATCAATTATATCAACAAAAAAAATACCTATTGTTATTTTGAAAGGCATTTGTCAAAACATATATTGCATGCTGTTTCAAATAGATAGTCAAATCATGAATCAACCATCTTATCACCTGTTTAAGCACAACACATCAATTTGACATTCTTCAGGAAATACCGATTGTTACACAAGCAATGAAAAATCCATTTGACGGAGAGCATAACAAATGCATCAAATGTTATTTTATTAACAGTGATACACAAGGTTATTTTCAGCAATCCATATTGCAACAAATGTCAAATATTTCAATTAGGCGCATTTGCAATAATGAGAACCAAAACAAAACATGATTCAAGGAGAATTGATACGAATGGTTTAACAAAGACATATCAACACATATAATTGGGCATGATAAAGATGAAAGCCTAGCCTTTAAAAAAAGAGTTCAAGAACGTTTATGCCTATTTTGAACTGACACGATGATAAAAGATAGCTGTCAAGTTCAGAATTTAGAATGGTAACAAATCTTGAGATTTTTACCGATTGACAATCGATTGTTGAAAAGGGACAATCGATTGTTGAACTATTTGACACTTAGTTCCTGAAAAAATTTGCAAGAAACAGAAAGTTTTTGAAAACTCAGAAAAACACGGACAATCGATTGTGCCTGTGAACAATCGATTGTGGACTAGACCAAAAAGGTTTTAAGTCCTGGAAATCGATTATGAGAGTACAAAAAAAAACATTTATCAAAACATATATTAAAACATGATTTAAAACACTTTGCTGTTTGAAAAGATTGCCAAGACATAATTCAACTAAACATGATTCTAGTAGGTACTCATTCAATGCACGAATCAATATTTGTCAAAGCATGGATCAAGCATTTAATAGTTGATACTAGTAATCAAAAATGAATTTTCAGCATGTCAATCAACAAGTATAGTCAACAAGAAATTTCACAAATTGATTCTTACAATTAACGCATGTCAACGTTTTTCAGGGTGAGAATCAAGTTGACAACTTATATGTTAATAACACCAGCTGCCATATATCAACAAATCTGTCAACATTAATAACTTGCACATATTTGGTTTTATCAAAAAGAATAGCTAACCGAAATTCCTCTCGATGCCTTTGGGTGTCGTGCTTGGTGCATCTACTACAATTTTGTAGTCTTCAAGCACACCTGCAAAAATACCTACGGAGAGGTTTTTGGTACCCATATCTTTTTGGGTCCTTTGGGGTTAGGCAAATAATAATTATAACCAAAAGATAAATCCCTATGTTTAGCAAAACACACGGGTGCAATGTGACCTATCCGATTGCAATAATGGCATACTACGTTCGGATTGTGCCAATGCCTAGGTTGCGCCAAATACATTCTAGGTGATCTAGAGTCATTCCTAGAGGCGTTGAGAATCCTAGAGTCATTTCTAGGTTGTCTAACGTAGTTCGTTCTAGGCTTATCAACAATAGTCCTAGTATTGATTCTAGGCGATGTAAAGTGATTAACTCTAGATTCATTATTCCAATTTCTAGAGTTGTATCTAGGTGATCTAAAGGCGTTAGTTTTAGACTTGTTTTCATACATCCTAGCGTAATGTCTAGGTGGTCTAAAGGAATTTGTCCTAGACTCATTTACAGCCCTAGAATTATTTCTAGGTGGAGCAGTAAAATTTCTAATGGGATTTCTGCTTTTATGCCGTTGATTTCTCTTCGACGTTTCCTTTTCTTCAATAACCTTAGGGACATCTATACTTCGTGATTCTAAAGTTTTCCTAAGTTCTGCATTTTCTAACTTCAAAGAATCGCAGGAAGTACAAGTAGAGCATTTATCAACATAAGAAGCTTCATGCATAGTCTTAATGACTTGTCTAAGTTCTACACTATCATTTTGCAAAAACTGATTTTCTTTTACACGATTCTCGTTATCAAGAGACAGATTTTCAAAATCTTTTTGTTTTAAAGAAAGTTGATTTTTGAAATCTTTTTCTTTCAATAAGAGACGTTCTTCAAAATCCTTTTCTTTTAAAGAGAGATTTTTCTGAAAATCTAATTCTTGCTGGGAAAGTGATTTCTTCAAATCTTTAATCATTTTGACAGCATTACCAAATTCACCATACAAATCTTCAAATGCAATTTGTAATTCTTCGAACGAGTGAGAATTAGAGATACTTACCTCTTCTTCGTTGTTTCCATCAAATATTGGAGGCATGGTGTAGCAATTTCCTTCACCGATTCCTGCAAAAGAATCATGAGTAGAAGCCATGGATGGTTCTCTCAAACTGTTAAGTTTTTCAGAGAGTATGGCTCTGATACCAATTGTTAGAAATAACGCTCTACGCTAGAGGGGGGGTGAATAGCGTATTAATAAAATTTGGCGTTTTCTTGCGGAATTTAAACTTTGCAGGAAATAAACAAATGCAGTAAAAAATAAATTACACCACGATATATACTGGTTGGCCACACTTTGTGGTTAGTCCAGTCCCCGAGAGACTCTCTCGAGATTTCCACTAACAACCTTGTCAAGCTTAAGGTGCCCAACAAACCTTTACACTTGAGACTTGAATCACACAAATCTCAAACACTTGCTCGGAGGTTCCTCACCTCAAAGACTTCAATTTGCTCGGAGGTTCCTCACCTCAAAGACTTCAATTTGCTCGGAGGTTCCTCACCTCAAAGACTTCAATTTGCTCGGAGGTTCCTCACCTCAAAGACTTCACTTGCTCGGAGGTTCCTCACCTCAAAGACTTCAATTTGCTCGGGGATACAATCCCAAAGACTTCACTTGCTCGGAGGTTCCTCACCTCAAAGACTTCAATTTGCTCGGGGATACAATCCCAAAGACTTCACTTGTTAAGCTTCCGGGTGCCTAACGAACCTTTACAACTTGAGAACTTGATACAACACAAGCCTCAACCAACCCGCTTAAGGAAACCTATCCCTAAGACTTTACAAGAAGAAATATAACACTTCTTCTTACTACAAGTGTTTAACAAGAACACTCTTTTACTCACTTTAAAGAACTCTCTCAAAGAGTGGATTATGAGTACAAAATATATGGCTCAAGAACACAACAACTCAATCAATAATCTTGGCTCTCAAAAAACAATGTAAGATATGAAATTTGAATCACAAGAATGTAATGTATGCTTTGTAATTTTTCTGCAGTGTTGTTGTGTTTAAAAAATGATTTTCAGAGAGTGTTTTATAGAGAAAATGAAGCAATAGACCGTTGCTTTTAGTTCCAGAAAACGCTCCTGAAAATCTGCCTGACAATCGATTGTTGATATTACACAATCGATTGTTGGAGCAAAATTTCAACAGACAGATTCCTTAAAAACCGGTTAAAAAGATTTCTGTTGAATTTAAAAAGAATGACAATCGATTGTTAACTTTAGACAATCGATTGTTGTTCAAATATTCAAAATATTTCTGGCAACTTTTTGACTAAAAGATTGAGTAAAGATTATACCATAAATACATTAGCCGTTGGAAAAAGTCCGTTTGGAAATATCACTGAGCACAATCGATTGTTAAAAAGTGACAATCGATTGTTCTTCATTTTTGAAGATTTTGAAAACATTCTGTAAGTTGTCCAAAATTTTGAGACTAAGTATAAAATCTGACAATCGATTGTTGAACAGTGACAATCGATTGTTGCTTCAAAAATGATTTCAAACGAAGTTTCTGTCTCAAGACAACATTTTAAAAACTAAGTATAGAACTTGACAATCGATTGTTTCTTCAAGACAATCGATTGTTAAACCCAATTTTCTCAAAACGAGTTTAAAAATCATTTTGGCAAATATGCAACTTATTTCTTTAAAAACTTATGATGCATGATTTTATGAAAATCATTTTAGGTGAGAGCCAATATTAGAAATAAGTCGTTAAGTCAAGATTACAAATTAAGACCTACTCAACAGTTGATTGCATCTTCTATTCTTGAACGCGTACTATCCATCTTGTACTTGGACTGTTATTGTTCCATCACCGATGCTTGGCTCAATGTTTGGCATTTATCAAAACCTACATGAATCAACACACGTTAGTTCGAGAACGTGTTTCTTACAGAACTTTTGGGCGAAGGCACGTAGCCTAACTTCTTGTTAAACCGCAGTTGAACCTTTGCAATTGTTGTTGTCGAAGGCACATAGCCTGAGTCCCAGTTCAACTCATAGTTTAACTTTTTGGTGAAGGCTCGTAGCCCAACTTGTTGTTCAACCCTAGTTGAACCTTTGCAATTTTTGTTGTCCAAGGCACATAGCCTTAGTCCCAATTCAACTCATAGTTGAACTTTTGAAATTTTTGATGTCGAAGGCACACAGCCTGAGTGCCAGTTCAACTCATGGTTGAACTCCTGGGTGAGGGCGTGTAGCCCGAGTTGTTGTTCGATCGTAGTTGAACCCTTGCAATTTTTGATGTCGAATCCACCTATCCTGAGTTCCAGTTCAACTCATAGTTAAACTTCTGGGCGAGGGCGCGTAACCCGAGTTGTTGTTTGACTGTAGCCGAACCTTTGCAATTTTTGATGTCAAACGCACATAGCCTGAGTCCCAGTTCAACTCATAGTTAAAATCCTGGGCGAGGGCGCGTAGCCCGAGTTTTTGTTCGACCGTAGTTGAACCCTTGCAATTTTTGATGTCGAAGGCGCATAGCCTGAGTCCCATTTCAACTCGTAGTTGAACTCCTGGCTGAGGGCGCATAGCCCGAGTTGTTGTTCGACCATAGTCAAACCTTTGCAATTTTTGATGTTGAAGGCACATAGCCCGAGTCCCAGTTCAACTCATATTTCAACTTTTGCAATTTTTGATGTCGAAGGCACATAGCGTGAGTCCCAGTTCAACTCATAGTTGAACTCCTAGGCGAGGGCACGTAACTCGAGTTGTTGTTCGATCGTAGTTGAACCTTTGCAATTTTTGATTTCGAAGGCACATGGCCTGAGTCCCAGTTCAATTCATAGTTGAACTTTTACAATTTTTTATGTCGAAGGCACATAGCATGAGTCCCGGTTCAACTCATAATTAAACTCCTGGGCGAGGACGCGTAGCCCGAGTTATTGTTCGACCGTAGTCGAATCTTTGCAATTTTTGATGTCGAAGGCACACAGCCTGGGTCCCAGTTCAACTCATAGTTGAACTCCTAGGCGAGGGCGCGTAGCCCGAGTTGTTTTTCAACCATAGTTGAACCTTTCATATTTTGTTGTGGAAGGCACATAGCCTGAGTCCCAGTTCAACTCACAGTTGAACTTTTGGGCGAAGGCACGTAGCCCGACTTGTTGTTCAACCCTAGTTGAACCTCTGCCTCTTCTCTTGTACCATCATGTACAGGGTGTTGGCGGTTAGGTTTTCGTTTGAGATCTTGTCTGGTTTGTACGTAGTCCTCTTGACTAGTTTGCAGAGGTCGTACCGTTATGGACCTAGGTCCGAGATGCCTTCGCGCCACTTTTTGGAAAGGTCCCGTATCGGGAGGATGAGGGTATCTCCCACTTGTTCTCCTCGCAAAAAGAGGGTGGGAATATTCTTCTCCATCTTCTTCTTTCGCTTTCTTGAGAATGGGGGGGGGGGGGGAGTTGAGACTTCGGATTTTTGCTGGAGCTTTCAAGTTCCCTTCACCTGCTGTGCCACTTTGGCTCATTTGAGCTGGGTTTTTTTCACTTTTGGGTGTTTCCTTTATTCTTTGGTCTATGGATGAACTATGCAATTCTTCTATGAAATCCCCATAGATGGCGCCAAATTATTTAGCTAAAAGTTTTCATATACTTCATAAGCATAAAACAACTAAAATAAATAGAGGGCCAATCATAGCTGATCGTAATAAACCAAAAGACCGAATGAAAAACGCAAGGGACAATTGTTGTCTGATAAGGGGAGGAGGGTAACAATATTTTATTGATAATATCGATATGGTGTGCCTCTCCATGGAGAGTTTCAGAGCCATACAATGATTCTCTCTTTTTTAGAGGTCCAGATGAAGAAGAAGGAGCAGCCCCCATTTTAGAGTTCTTTCTCTTAGTATTTATAGCTGTGGACTTTTTCAGGTAGCGCTGGATGGTCGTGATCATGTTGAGGGGATGCCCGTCGATAGTGAATAGGTCGTGGCCTCGTTGATCAAGCTGAGTGACCTTCGAGTGCTTATTATTATCGAATGGTTGTGCCATTTTCTAGCCCGAATGGGCTTAAGAGTGAATTAATATTATTGATTATCACAAGTCGAGTTTTGACCCATACAAAACCGATTATAGAAGTAGTTATTTATATCTATGATTTGACCTATATAAATGAATATTTTTATTTTTTGATTTCTAAAATTTTATGGTATATATTAGTCGTTTGTATTTTTAGTCTAGTTCTTTACTATTAAAACAATTTAATTCTTTGCCTTTACATTTTTGTTTGATTGGTAATTTTCTTGCGAAGTATAAGAATTTATCTCATGTTAATAATAATCGATTTTCAATTGAGTACTTGAATTATTCTTCAATCATCAATATATCTTAGTGAATGATAGCTTTCTCAAAAAGCAATTAGTTTGATTGTGTTATATAGAAAATGTGGTCGTCGGAATATTTGTTTTATAGTGTATGTCTCATATTTAAGAAAAAGACAGATAAAATAACCGAAAAACCGACAATAGCCGAGTCGATAAAAAACCGACTTAATTTATTTGGTTTGGTTCAAATATTTGATGAAAAGACTTATTTGATTGGTTTCTTTGTAGGGAAAAACTGATTCAAACTGAACCATGAACAACCCTACGCATAAAGATGATATAGTTGGCGTTTGAGCATAAGAATAGAGAAATTTCAAAATAGGGTGAAATTTTTTTTCTAGTGAAAATAATATTTGAAATAGAGTTTTGTATAGACATAAAAATAATTTTGGGTTCTTTTTAAAATTTTCTGAGTGATTTGAGCAAATATTTTGAAAAATAGTTTTTTGGAGTTTTTCATATTTTTTATAATTTCCAAAATGCATCTTCAAGTGAAAATTGAAAATTTTATGAACCAATGCTGATTTTTGAAAGAAAGCGAATTTTTTTTGAAAAAAGAGGAAAAATTTCCTATGTCCTAGAGGGCTCTTAGTAAGTTGCAAGCATAGATGTGCAATAGATAAAACAGAAAAGGATTCAAAATGCCCTAAACTATTGGAAAATATTTAAAAATAGAGAAAACTACACAAGCTACCTATTAAAATTAAAGTATTTAGTGGCGAAGCTAGAAACTTTTTTAAAGGTATTCAAACTTGAACAAGAAAAAAAAATCTCAACACGTAGGTGCACCGGAAATTAAATCAAATAACATGATATGGAGCTAAATTATAAAAGTACAGGAAATAGTACAAACAATTGGATAAATCCAAACTAATATAAAGAAGCGTCGAAAAGAGATTCTACTTATTACAATTGTACTCGACGAGGATTTATCTCTTGAAATATTTTTATAATACACTCATTAGAAACAGTACTAAATACTTCTGTTTCTACATAAGGCACTATGAAACCGCCTAAAGAGTCATCATCCATTAGATTCCGCAAGTCATTTTTAATGAACTTCATTGCTGAGAAAGTTCTTTCAACGGTTGCAGTGACAATAGGTAGAAGCAACGCAAATTTCACTAAGAGGAATACAAGAGGATAAACTGAATGCTTCTTTGTATTAACTAATCTTTTTGAAAGATCAGAAAGCCCATTTAGATCGGAGAATCTTTCATCAAAATCACAAACATTAATAATATAACTCGCAAGATGATTCTCAAGAGCACTCATATTAAATTCATCAAAGTCATCAGGATACAATTCAGCATCTTCATTATTTTTCTAATATCAAAACTTGAAAATGAGTCAATTGGATTCAAACAAGAAACTCCATGAATCAAATCAATCGTCGCTTTATCAGAACGGTCATCAAGTTCTTGAAGTTTCCAATCAAGAACTTTACAAAGCACATCAACACGATAATGATGAAAACAGTATGATTAGCATGTTTTCGTCGTGATCTTCCAAAGTTAACATATAAATCATCAAATTAGGCACAAAATAGTATGCTTGATACAAAATATAGATACTTTATTAACAAATAAATTCCATTCATTATCCTCCTTAAAGTTTGCAATCTTTTCTTTGCTACTTGAACAAGTAGCATTGCATTTGCAATATATAACTCTTTTTTGTAAGGATACATTCAACGCATTTGTAACTCCAAAAATATCTGTCAGTAAATGCAACAAGAAAGAAACCTTGTATGTTTTACAATATTCAAGATACCTCGATGCCATATGTTGGCCCAAGTTCAGTTGAAGTTTTGAACATTGACAAATGAACTCAGGGAAGGACATGGTCTATCTTGTGAGACATAGTTAGTCACAACCATTGCACATGGAAGACACGTGAGGAAGATATGTATTGGAGATTACGCAACAAATATCTTCTGAACGTAATCGAAAGATTGCATTGAGTTCTAAGGAGGGAAGTCTCCTTATGATAAGAGAACGCAATCCTAAGCTAAGATAAGGATGGGATTTTGTATTGGTTAAGGACTCAAATCGACTAAGGATAAGCATGGGAGTCTTGATCAAACTCTAACTGCTAATCTATTAAATAAACAAGTTATTCTCTTTTACAGGTAATGCACATACGCAGAAGATAAGCATATTTGAGAGAAAAAATAGAAAGTCTGATTTGCAAGCAACATATGCGAGATACAAGTTTGCACGTCTGAAGCTACATAAACTAAGATAAAAGAACTAGTTTCATCATTGTGTTTATTCTAAGTCTAGTTCAATTGTAGTAGGTTTTAATATTATATCTTTCAGCTTTCTTAGAAGCAATTGTATTAGGTACTCTAAGTATTCAAGTTAGAGTTAACTTGAAAGTGTTGCAATAGTTGAGGTTGTGTGCCACACTGGGATTAGAGTTAATCCTTAGATTTACAAAGAGTTTTCTAAATGCAGTTTTTGGCTCAGTGATTTTAGTGGAGTTTTGAAAAATCCTACTAAGTAGTAGGTCGTGATTTTTTCACCTTTTGAGCCAGGATTTTTCCATGTAAAAATCTTTGTGCACTTTACTTTCAGTATTTATTATTCCACAAACTGCTGTAGTTAGAACACTTAAAAGAACCAGGTTCTTCTAACGGGAAAATTAGGTACCACACAAATCACCTCCCCTTCTTGCGTGGTATTGATGTTTATAATATCAATTGGTATCAGAGCAGGTTATCCTTGAAGAGGTTAATACCTTAGGAAAATATCAACATGAGTGCACCACTTGGGAACTAGGAAGGGCAATCCACTACCAGGCCTTCTCTCTTCAATGGCCTCTACTACTCCTGCTGGAAAAAAAGGATGAGGGACCATATCATTGGCAAAGATTATGAGCTTTGGGATATCATCACCGATGGTCCTTTATCCACAACAAGGAAGACTGCTAAAGGATTAGATTTTCCAAAGACAAGAGCAGATTGTACTGCTGAAGATCTTAGGAAGTGGGAGAAAAATGCAAAAGCCAAGCAATGGCTAGTGTGTGGAGTTGGTCCTGATGAGTACAGCAGGATTCAAGGCTGTACAACTGCCAAGGAGATTTGGGACACTTTACAAGTGGCTCATGAAGGAACACCTCAAGTGAAGAGGTCAAGAGGAACACAACTGTATTCTCAATATGAGAATTTTACTATGAAGGATGAAGAAACTGTCCAAGAGATGTATACAAGGTTCACTAACTGAAAAATGAACTTGAGTCTCTTGGAAGGATTATCCTAGAAGAAACAAGGTGGAGAAGATTTTAACTAGAGTTCTACCAATCTCCTGGGAAAGTAAAATTACTGCTATTCAGGAATCCAAAAACATCGCTACTTTAAAATTGGATGAACTGATTGGAAATCTTATTGCCTATGAACTGATAAGGCAGACAATAAAGATAGATGCTCCAAAGAAAGAAAGAAGTTTGGCTCTCAAAATCTCAGAAGGATCAGATCTTGAAGATGATGAAATAACAATGATAACCAGAGATTTCAAGAAATATCTTATGAGAGGAAAGGATCCTTCAAAAGGAACAACATTCAACATACCTAGGGCTCCTGAGAAACAAACCAGAGGGGTGTTACAAGTGTGGAAAGACTAATCACCACATCAGAAACTGCCCTTGATGGGAGGTTGAATGGAAGAAAGAAAGAGCAGATAGAAGAAATAGGAAGAAAGAACAGGTTCAACCAAGAAGGAACAAAGGATCAAATAAAACCATGGTTGCTGCATGGGGAGAAATATGAGATGAGGACTCAAAAAATGAAGCTGAAGATGAGCAAGCTCTTATGGCCATTGGAGAATCAGAAGATGAATAGGAGGTAAGTATTCTACACCATAAAGAAAAGATTAAGTACTTGTCTAAAGAAAAATTCGCTGATCTACTTATGAACTTCATAGATGAGTCAGAAATAATAAACAGTGAGAAGGATGTTCTGTCTAGGGAATGTGTAATCCTAGAAGAAAAATGACAAAGATTAGAGTCTAGGGCTGGTGAGAGTGACAACACAAATACTGAGTTGAAGAACCAGGTTCATCAACTTAAAAATAAGATCCTAGAACTTAGATTTGAAAATATTAAACTGAAATTAGGGACAGAAAAGAAAAAGGCTAATCAATCATTTCTCACTCTAGAAGAAAATCTAGGAAAAATGAAAGATGAACTTTACAAGAAAGATGAATTGAATAAAGTCTTAAAAGAAAATTTAGCAAAGGTAAATCATGAACTAGAAAAAACATGCAAATGGAACAAGGCATCGGATGCACTCTCATGGCTGCAAGAACATCGTAGTAGCAATAAGAGAGGACTTGGATTTGGGACACAAGCTCCAAAATGGGATCCCAAAAATAAGTACCTCACACTTCCTGAGAATAAGATCTGCACACACTGTGGTAAGACTGGCCAGTATAAAAATGAATGTAATGCAAAGAAAAGGCCATCGAAAGAACAAAGCATTTGTTCCAGAAAAGCACAAACTGCCTGGTTGGGCAAAGAAAAATCTAATTCATCCTTTTACCCATAGAAAGGGACTCAAACTAGTTTGGGTTCCTAAGACTAACCCATGATTTCTTTTTGTAGGTCCAAGTGAAGGGGAGTAGCCAAATATGGTACATGGATAGTGGCTGCTCAACATATATGACTGGTAACAAGGACTAGTTCCTTTCACTTGACAATCTAAAAGGAGCTAATGTCTCCTTTGGAAATGGAAAGAAAGGTAAGATTGTTGGACTTGGAAAGGTAGGAAAGACAGACTCTCATTCCATTGAGAATGTCTATTTGATAGATGGCTCAAAATATAGCCTGATATGTGTGTCACAACTGTGACAAAGAAAACCTTGTGGCTATCACCTCCACAAAATATTTTGTGATTAGCCTTACTACTGACAAGATTGTTTTGCATGGAAGGAGAGTTAACAATATATACAGTGTAGATTTGTCAATTCTCTCTGAAAATGAGCTCACTTGCTTGAGTGTTTTAATTAATGATCCCCTCCTTTGGCACAAAAGACTTGGCCATGCCAGTCTAAATCAATCGAACAAATTAGTCTACAAGGACTTGGTGATAGGTATACCTAATATCAAGTTCAAGGAAGACAAAGTTTGTAAGGCATGTTCAAGGGGGAAGCAGGTAAGGTCATCCTTCAAACCCAAGAAAATGGTAAGTACATTCAAGACATTGGAACTGGTTTATATGGATCTCTGTGGTCCATTGAGAGCCATGAGCAGAGGTGGTAAAACATATGGTGCTTGTTGATGATTATTCTAGATTAACCTGGGTGTTGTTTCTAACTTCTAAAGATGAAGCATTTTAAATGTTCACTGCTTTTGTTAGAAAAACCCAGAAACAATTAGGAAATAAACTTGCATCCATTAGGTCTGATCATGGAACTGAATTTGAAGTGCAAAGTTTGTTGAATTTTGAGATGAAAATAGAATATATCATAATTTCTCTGCCCTTAGGACTCCTCAGCAAAATGGGGTAATTGAGAGGAAGAATAGCACCCTTGAGGATATGGCAATGACCATGCTTCTTTCCAGTAAACTACCTCAGAGCTTTGGGCAGAGGCTATAAACACTGCTTGTAATATAATAAATAGATGCATGACCAGACCTCTTGTAGAGAAACTCCATATGAGTTGCTTAAAGGGAGAAAACAAAACATATCTCATCTTAGGGCTTATGGTTGAAAGTGCTATGTGCACAATAATGGCAAAGACTCCCTAGGTAAGTTTGATCCCAGAATTAATGAGGGAGTATTATTGGGATATTCTTCACATAGCAAAGCATATGAAGTGTTTAATAAAAGAAATCTATGTGTTGAAGAACGTGTACATGTTGTGTTTGATGAATCAAGCACGCTTTTTGAGAGACAGGAATATGAAGATGAAGCCATTGGACTGGTGATACAATTGACTGAAGCCACAACACAAGTCAAGGTGGCATCAAAGGAGGGAGCAGGTGATGGAACATGTCCTTCCACCCAGGAAACCTGATAGGGGGAACCAATCTGAGAGAAACTGAACAAAATTCTCTAAAGGATCCTGTACCTGAACTTGTTTCTCTGCAGCATAACAATGAAGGAGGAACTAGCAGGAACAAGCTGGTGGGGAAATCTTACAAGTACCTGAGTTCTCCCCCCATTTTGAACATCATCAATGATCCAACATCTGGAGTCAAGACTAGATCACAATTGAAGAACCGGTGTGCATTTGATGCCTTTTTATCCCTCATTGACCCTAAAAATGTGAGTGAAACTCTACAAGATGCAGATTGGGTCAATGCTATGCAAGATGAGCTCAATCATTTTGAAAGAAGCCAAGTCTGGCACTTGGTTCCAAGACCTAAGGATAGGTCAGTCATTGGGGCAAAATGGGTCTTCACGAAAAAACTAGATGAAGATGGAACAGTTACAAGAAATAAGGCTAGGTTGGTGGTTCAAGGCTATAGTCAAGAGGAAGGCATTGATTATGATGAGACTTTTTCTCCAGTTTCTAGAATTGAAGCAATTAGACTCCTTATAGCCTTTGCAGTACATATGGAATTCACTCTTCATCAAATAGATGTCAAAAGTGCCTTCCTAAATGGCTATCTCAAAGAAAAAGTATTTCTGAAACAACCTCTAGGATTCAAAAGAAAAGAATGCCCTGATCATGTATATAAGCTAGATAAAGCTCTCTATGTTCTCAAGCAGGCCCAAGAGCTTGGTATGAAAGATTGTCAAAATTCGTTCTGGAGCATGTGAACAAAAGAGTTAAAATTGATAGTACTTTGTTCCTAAGGGAAAAAAGTAAAGATCTTCTTGTTGTACAAATATATGTTGATGACATAATATTTGGGCCCACTACAGATATGTTAAGTAAGAACTTTGCTATATTAAAGGGAAGTGAGTTTGAAATGAGCATGATGAATGAACTCAATTTTCTCCCCGGGGCTATAGATTAAACAAAGTCCATATGGAACTATGATCCATTGGCAGAAGTATACAGAGGAACTAATCAAGAAGTTTAAAATGAAAGAATCCAAAGAAATAGATACACATATAGCAACTTCCACAAAGCTAGATGTTGATGAACCTGGTTCATCAGTTGATCAAAAGTTGTATAGGGGTATGATTGGTTCACTTTTGTATCTTACTGCCATCAGACCTGACATTGTTTTCAATGCAAGACTTTGTGCTCGTTTCCAGGTAAATCCAAAAGAGCCACATTTGACAGCTGTCAAAAGAATATTGAGATACTTGAAAGGCGTAACTGATCTATGTCTGTGGTATCCCAAAGGTAGTAATTTTGACTTAATTGGATATGTTTAATGCTGACTATGCAGGTTTTCTAGTGGATAGGAAGAGCACTTTAGGTATGACACACTTCCTAGGGTCTTGTCTTGTATCATGGGCTACCAAATAGCAAAATTCATTGGCTCTCTCTACTGCTGAAGCTGAATATGTTACTGTTGCTTCACGTTGTGCTCAATTACTATGGATTAAGCAACAACTGGTGGACTTGCGAATTGAATTGGGGTGCATACCAATATTTTTTGATAACACCAGTGCAATTAGTATGATAGAGAACCATGTTCATCATAAAAGGACTAAGCACATAGATGCTAGACACTACTTCCTAAGAGACAACTATGAGAAAGGGCTAATCTCCATAGAATTATGTGCTACTGATAGAAAAGTAGCTGACATCTCACTAAGGCACTGAGTAGAGAAAACTTTGAAAGAAACAGGTTGGAGTTAGGGATGATTAAGATCACCTAAAAGGTCCAGATCAGAATGTACAATGAAAAAAAAATTGGGTTAGGAGTTCTTAATTTTGTGAATATTAGACTAATTCCTACTCAGTCTCATACTATAAATAGTATACTCTTGTGACATGTGTTTATACGATTCACTAATCTCTTACAAATTTTTATTTTGACATTTGATGGATAATAAAGAGAAGTTTCACTTGAAGAACCTGGTTCATAAAAATATGCTCATGAGAAAGTTTAGGTTTGTTTCTATACTTTCCAAAATTAAAAAAATTCAATTATCAGTGGTGAGCAAGAGTCCTAGATATACCAAACGTCCTAATAATTCTATCTGTTGGGCAAATTGAACAAGTTTCATTGAAACTAGAAGTCTAAGTATAACAGAACCCTCTCCTAAATTTTAGCAGTCCTAATTAATCTCTAAGGAGACCGGAACTCTAAATTGATTAGACCTCTATGTGACCTCTGGAAAAGTTGTCGTTTCTGAGTAATCATTACCCTCTTTAAAAACCCCAAAACACTCAATAACTGTCAATTCTTCACAAAACCCCTAATCATCCTCCCTCCTCTCTAAAACTCTCCAAAATTATTCACGCCACCTCAATTCCCTTAGGGTTTTCAGAACTTCTTCAGCATGATAAATCCTCAAGACAATCCTGGCACTCCACCACTTGTTTCACCCAACACCACCAGTTGAAACCCCAAAACCTAGATTCTGTCGCAAGAAAATGCTAGCAAGAAATCTGTAACTACTGGTTCTCTGAGGAAAGCTTTGAATGAAAAACTTTAGTCCAATCAAAAGACAGTAGTCTTAGCAGAAGATACCAAGTTTAGCTCTAAATGTGATGATTACATCTCCGCCAGTGAAGGAGATGAACATGGGTCTTCTGAAAAGGTAAAAACACAAGAAACCCAAAGAGAGGAAAAGTCTTGCTTTTTTTCTCTGATGTAGCTCAGAGGGAGGAAAATATATTTGTTCTGATAGGGGCTACTATAGATGTAGGTGGGATTGATTCTGGGAAAATGAGGAAGAAAAAGAAGAAAGAGCTTTTAGCCATATGTGGGAGTGGGGAAGAGGGAGTCTTGAAGTCAGAGGGAAGTGGATCAGGTGAGGCTGCTGAGGGGTTTATTAATCTGAGCAAGCAACAAGATGAGCCTGATTTTCCAGGGGAAGAGAGCTTGGCTGATTTGTTGAAGAAAGTGGGGGCTAGCTATGACCCAAAGAAACTCAAGGCTTTCTCACAAAGGACTCTTGCTGCGTCCAAACCAACCAAGAAAAGTAAACCTTCATCACCCATGTCTGCTCCTAGGATTAGAGCTACCAGAAGTAGGTTCAGGGAAAGTGAAGCAGAGTTGAAGAAGGTTTTTGAAGAAAGTAAGAAAAAGAGGAAAGAGAAAGGGAAAGCCAAGATAGGTGAAAGCTCAGAGGCTGTGGTTGAGGAGGAAGAAGAAGAGATGGAGCAGGTCCATCTAGAAAAGAGTACTACTCTGGATGTTCCCACTACCAAATCAAAGGGAACCAGGACTTCTGCCAAGAAGCCCTCCAAGCCAATACCTGCTGAACCTGTTTTTGCCAAGAGAACAAGGTTAGCTGCAAAAGAAAAACAAGTGAAAATTACAGAAGAAGAGGATGATGAATGGAGTGAGGACGCAGAAGATGAGTGCGAGAAGGAACATGACAGATATGCCATGTTTGAAAGATGAAAATCTTGAAAGGGAGACTACTCAATGACTTGGAGGAGCCAGGTATGATGAGGCTTGTGACTGCACTAGAAGCATAGGTGTGGAAGGACATGGTCCTTCATATGGATGGCCAGGAAAGAACTTATAGAGTTCATGGCAAATAGGACAATGAAGAATGGGATGGTGACTACCACAGTCAAAAGTGTCAAAGTGAAGTTCAATGCTGCAAAGTTGGGCAAGATTCTAGACATCCCTAGTGAGGGATATGATGAATATACAAGGCAGAGGTGGCCATGCATGGATGGGTTTCCTACTGATCTTCAGATCACAAGTAACTTTTGTGACACCACAACAGATGATGAGGTACCTGAGGCCAGGGTAGTTCAGAAAAGTGAAATGAGGCAAGAACACAAAGTGCTTTTTGAGTTTGTCAACAAATGCCTTTTTCCCAGACAGGAAAGAAGGCATACAACAAATTATATGGATCTGGTTTTTATGCAATGCCTGAATAAAGGGAAGTAGATCAACTGGCCTTCCTTTATTGTGAAGCTTCTTGAAAGGGTGCTCAATGGCTCAATAGCTCATGCCATTTCCTATGGATTTATCTTGACAACTGTGCTTGAAAGATTGCATGTTCCCCTGAAAAAATGGGAAATCGCTTCCAGGAAAGAGCATTTTTGCAGCAAAACCCTTCAAGCTTGTGATTATATGCTCAGTACAGATCTAGTTGAACTTGGTTCTTCGGCAAAAACTCTTGTGACTAGCAAGGTCAGAGCCTTGGTTCAGGAGGTTGGGACAAAGGATGCTAAGATAGCAAGGCTTCAGGCCAGAGTTGCTTAATTGGAGGGAGAAAGAAATGGGTTGAGAGCTGAACTTGCTAAGGAGAAGGAGAAAAATGAAGGAATGCTTCAGCAGATGCTCAATCTGCTACAAACCAAACCCTCGAGCTCTTCTAAGCCTTAGGTGTCCTATCCTAGTGTGAACCAGTCTAGACCCCCCTCAGTGGCCCAGTTTGGGATTTTATCTGTTTATTTTCTTTTGCTCATGGTTTGGTAATTCTGTTTTTCTTCTTGTGGACTGCTATGTAAAAACACCCCACTAATCAATGAATGCAGTTTTTCTTGCTTTTTGTTAATTCTGTTCTTAATAGTTATTTTTGATGAGTTGATTCCTGATTAACTAAACCATGTGTTCACTTATAGTTGTCCGAGTGGCCATGAGTACTAATTAAATTACTGGGATTCATATTAGTTATGCAACTTTCGATGATGCCAAAAGGGGGAAGATATTGTTCTTAAATTTATTATCTTAACAAGTGATGTTTATGACCTAACTTAAATCTGGCCCTTTATGACAAGTTGAAAGTTTTCTAAGTGTTAATATTTCAACTGAGTTTCACAGGTTCTATGATCACTAAAAGCATAGAGTTTGTCATCATTAAAATAGAGCCAAACACACGAATAAAGTTTCCAAATGACATGAAGTGAGATCCCCAACGAGAATCACCAGCTCTAACAAAACCAAGTTCTTGATTCAAGCCTCTACCTATTTTTAGTTCACCCATATCTAATGCCTTTTAGAGTTTTTCGTTTTCAGAATCTCGAAATTCATCCACACGTTTAAAAGATGCTCCCAACACATTCAAAATATTTGAAACAAATAATACAAGTTCACCTACTTGAACACACTTCTAAGAAATTGCAACAAGAGTCAGTTGAAGTTGGTGTGCAAAATAGAATGAGCCGATCTACTTTCTTTGTTAATCAACTTTTTAAGACCTTTAATATCACCTTGCATATTGCTTGCCCCATCATAACATTGTCCACGTACAGAATATAAACTTAAAGAATGATGAACAAGTACATTGACAAGTTCTTTCTTTAGAGATAAAGCACTAGTATCTCAAACATGAACAGTGACAATAAACCTCTCCATCACACTTCGTTTTTTATCTACATACCGTGAAACAATAGCCATTTGCTCTTTGTGTGACATGTCTAAAGACTCATCAACTAATAAAGCAAAATAGTTTCTATCATATATGCGGTCACAATTTCTTTTTGAATATCTGAATAAGTTATCTTATTATTTTTTGGAGCACGTTTCAACACAAAGTTTTAATCTTATCACATTTATTAGCATACCATGGAAGAATTTCAATAAAATTACTCTTGTTCAATGACGTTTCATTTTCGTCATGATCGCGAAATGATAATCCTTGATTTAAGAAAATCCTTACCACATCAACTGAAGCATTTAAGTGAACCCAATACTCAAGCATAGTTTGATGAGAATGTTTCTCAAATGCATCAATAATAGATTATTTTTGCTGCATTAGATCTTCAGAATTTCTATTTGCTTTATTGTGAATACTATTTGGCAAACTAACATGTTTCTTAAAATATTCTTTTTGGTTCCAATTCCTAAACCCTTTACTCGAAAAAACATCACCACCACCTTAAGGAATACTTTCGCCCTTAAATAAATAACAAGGTAAAAAATATGCAGCATCGGTACTTACACTATACTCCAATCAATTAAGTTCATCAAACCATATAGGATTAAAAAGATGCTTAAATTCAGAAAAGTCAGATTGAAGGAACTCATGATACCGAGGTTGACAAGGACCACCTTGAATGTATTCCCTCCTTATTTCGTCGCGACGGTTTGGATGATATTCCAATATTGGAGTTCTTTCAGCTGGATCGGACTGTGGAGCAATTGTATTAATTTCTTGTCTTAGAGAAGAATGCGAGGGAAAATCTTATTGATCGGCATTTTCTTCTTTGTTAGATTGATTTTGAGAAGCTGAAGTTATTTTTGGTACTTTATTGTGAAATTTCAACAAGTTCATTGCAACTTCAATTCCCTAAATGTATAGAGTAGTTAAAACATATTATTCTTAACTTATTAGGAGACACATAAAATCAGTAAACTTTAACTATGACTCAAGAATTTATATGTCTTTCTATTTGTGCTCAAATCTCTTGAGTAAACCCCTTTTAACCACAGTACCAAACAAAAAACTAGAGAACTTCAATACCAAAACCATAACTTTGAAGAAAAAAACATAAAATAAAAGACAAGAGTTTTTATGTTCTAATCACTGTAATGGAGTAATTGAGCTATTGCGAATAACGCCAAGAGAGAGAGAGAGAGAGCGCAACCAGATCTTCCAAGTTTCCAAACCCCAAACTTCAGTGATTTATGTAGAGAGGCAGAGAGATTAAGAATATGGAGACCAAAATTTCTAGGTTTTTTCTTTTGTCTGCGTGAGGAATGAGCAATTGAGAACAAAGGGATCGATTTTGACCATTTAGTGATTTAAGGATTTTGATTTGTTTATTCAAAACTTTTATTTTATGAAGATTTATTTGTTCTAATTTTTTATTTTATAAATTAAATGAAACAGATCTAACGGCGGTCTTTAAAAAAATTACAACGCAACAAAAAATGTGTTGGGCGGAGATCAAACCTACGACCGTGAGGCCTTCTTGACCAACCTTTTCTACTGGGCTATGCCTCTTCATTGTTGCAAGGTTGTTCGATATGTAGTAGATATATGTAAATTCAATTTTTTACCTATATATACGGTGTAATTTTTCGACGAAGGGTAGTCAGTGACCACCCTTGCTACACTATTGCTTCGCCCTTGAAAGTATTTACCCTTTTTTACCCATTGTTAAACTTATTATAATATATACCTTTCTAACTAAAACTAATTACTAGCCTACCCATCCTCGGTTTTGTTTGACCATCTGATATTCTTTCCTTCCATTTGAAAGATCCACAATGATGTAAATACATCATAAACCTCTATCGACGTTGCCAAGAGTACTACACCGTGATAATCTTTTTTTCAATTGATTATTAGTCATTATCACATAAAAATAATAGATGTAATTTCAAATTTGGAAAAAAATTTAAACGTGAGTGAGTTCAAAATGCAAGATCTGATTTTTTTAATGGTATTTTATTATTGAAATTTGTTATTATTGTTCCTTGATGTGTAGATTGTACCTTTGATGATGATATTTATTATACAAAATATAAATCCACCATTTGAAGGACCTTGAAACTCATAACTTGGTTTGTTTGAGTTTTAATTGTTTTTATCCGACATGCAGGATTTGTTTGGAAAGTTGATTGGAGGTTGTAGCTAAAGTTTTAGTCAATTTGGTGGAGATTTTGTAGTAGACTTTAGAAATTTGGATTGAAATATAGTTGAACCAGAGAAGAAGACGAATTTGTAGTGTATTCCCAAATAGTATACAAATACCATTTTGGTATATAATTCATTCCAATTATATACCCTATAAATATAGCTATATACTATATTGGTACCATATGCTAGTTGAATTATTTTTTGGCTGTATTAGCATCATTTAATTGGTATAATATTTGATTTTCTTTTAATAATAGTAACATAGTATAATATCTTGTAATATTTTATTATATTAATATGTGGTACACTATTTTTTTATTTTTCTCGTTATGCGTGTGTGTTATGTAATAGTAGAATAGTCATATAGTTGACGAAATTAACCAGTAAAATTTGTACCTTGTTGGTATAGTTGTATGCCATATTGGTATCATATCGTAATGTGAATATTGTTTTGGTAGTTTAAGTTGCATTTTAAGTGAATTTGTAATGACCCGATCGGTTGTTTTGAGCTCTAGCATACCATTCAATAGCTTGAGGCCATGATCAGCTTCCTTTAAGGTATTATAACTTGTACACGTGGCTGAAATAGAATTTCAGGAAGTTCGGAGTTGATCTGGAAAGAGAATTCTCATTTCAGAAGATTTCAAATTGAAAGACTTAACTAGGATTGGATTTTTGAGTAAATGACCTCGGATTCGGGATACGAATGTTCCAGCAAGTTTGTATGATGATTTTGGACTAGGTCGTACATCCGGATTGAGTTTTGGATGACCCGGGAGCATTTTGGAGCATATTGTGGAAAGTTAGCATTTTCAAAGAAATTTCAAAAGTTTGGGTTGAAGTACATTTCAGTGTTATCGATATCCGTTTGGGATTTCGAGTCTAGGAGTAGCTTTGTATGGTAATTCTGGTATTAGGAGCACGATTAGAAAAGAATTCGGAGGTCCGTGGGTCATTTTGGAGTCATTTGGCTAAGATAGAAATTTGAAGGTTTTTGAGAAGTTTGACCAGAAGTGGACTTTTTGATATCGGGGTCGGAATTCGATTCTGAAAGTTGCAGTACGTCCGTTGTGCTGACTTGTGTGCAAAATTTGAAGTCAATCGAACGTGATTTGATAGGTTTAAACATCGAAAGTAGAAGTTTGAAATTCTAAAGTTCATAAAGCTTGGATGGGAGGTCGATTCATGCTTTTAGCTTTGTTTGATATGATTTGAGGCCTCGAGCAAGTTCGTAATGTATTTTGGGACTGGTTGGCATGACTGGTTGGGGTCTCGGAGGCCTTGGGTGGGTTCGAGGTGTTAACGGATCGAATTTGGAGTTTAGAATGGAGCTGAAGTTGCTAGTGTAACTGCACCTGCGAGACTAGGGCTTCAGGTGCGGAACCGCAGAAGCGGTCCTGTAGTCACAAAGGCGATATTGGCAGGGGAGAGCTAGAACCACAAATGCGGTCATCTCACAGCAGAAGCGAGATCGCATCTACGGGTGTTGAGGCGTAGAAGCGGAAATGAGCAGCCTGGAAAGAAACCACAGAAGCGATAGAGGGACCGAACCTATGGAACCGTAGAAGCGGTCGTGTGACCGCAGGTGCAGAAGCGCTGGAGGCAGTATGTTCTTTTAAAATCGGGGGTTGGTAAGTTTTCCTCCATTTTCATTGGGTGTGGACGATTTTGGAGAGCTTCAAGTAGGGTTTTAATCCTCAACATCAAGGTAGGCTAATTCCACCAATCTTGAGTTAAATATATCGATTATGTATGTATTTTAGGATGTAAATTGGTAGAAATTTAGGGGTTTGAGGAAAACCTAGAAAATTTATATTCTTGGAATATGACCAAAATTTTGGGTATGAAAGTGAGAGTAAATTGTATATTTAAGTTTGGGATTCAAAATTTTTTTGATACCCGGCACGTAGGCCCGAGGGCGTTTTGGTCAACTTCTTGATCGGGGTTAGAAACCGTTATGAATTGGATTGTAAGGAGTAATTGATCAAATATAAATGGATTTGCATAATTATTAGCTAGTTTTGGATGCGTTGCGCATCAATTTGAGTCTTCGGAAGGGCGTGAAATGCTGGTTATGGATCTTCGGAGCAAGGTGAGTCTCCTTTCTAGCCTTGTAAGAGGGAATTATCCCCATAAGTGAAATAATTAGAATAATTAGTTATGTGCTCCTATTTGTGGGGGCTACGTACGCACAAGGTGATGAGAGTCCGTGCGTAGCTACTAATATGTGTAAGTGCATGTAGTCTAGGACCCAAAAGCATGCTATACAAGTAATATCTATAATCTTATTAACAGTTGAATTGCTTAAATCACATCGAATTAGTAAATAAATTTCTAAAAAGATTCAAACTTTAGTTTTCTAAATTGTTAAAAGAGAATTGGTCTTCTCTAGATAATTGTTTCCTGATGACTTCTTGATCTACTGTCTGTGTGTGTTTAAATTTTGGAACGGGCTGAACGCCTGGGTAGATTAAATAAATGCATCTACAGTTTGTGCATTCGACCTTCTGGCAGTGCACAATTTAAATATTGTTTGATAAGACCGTATGTCCTTGGCATAATTTGCACATGCTTGTATTGCTTGCCTTGGAACTTATTGAAGTTGTATTTGCCTCTTCCCCGCTTAATATTATATGCATTAATGATGATATGTAATTTTGGAAATTTCCTATAAAAGAAAGAATTGTTTACTTGCTTCATTCCACTGAATTAATATCATGTTTATAAAAATCTCCTGATTTAGTATATTATTGGGATAAAATTAATGGACCACTAATAAGTGTCGAAGTCGACATCTCGTCTTTACTTTTTCGAGATTAGACGGGATACTCATTGGGTACATGTTATTTTCGTACTCATACTATACTTCTGTGCATTTTTTGTTGCACAGGCACATGCATATCTAGTGGCCCAATGGGCGTAGCAGTATGGTTAATCCAGAGACTTAGGTGAGATGCACTTCCCGAGACGATTCACAGCCAGCAACTCTCTTTCAGAACTAGAGCCGCAGAAGCGGCCCTATGGTCAGAGATGCGGTATTGCGCAGGAGAGCTAGGAATGTATATGCGGTCATCTTGTTGCATAACCGAGACCGCACCTGCGGGGGTTGAGGCGCAGAAGTGAAAAAGGGCGGCCTGAAAAGAAACCGCAAGAGCGGTAGAGGGGCCGTACCTACGACACTGAGAAGCGGTCGTGTGACCGCATGTGCGGAAGTGCTAGAGGCAATAAGTTCTTTTAAAAATCGGGGGTTGGTCATTTTCCCACATTTTCATTGGGTGTGGACGATTTTGGAGAGCTTCAAGTGGAGGTTTTCATCTTAAACATCAAGGTAAGCTAATCCCACCTATTCTGAGTTAAATATATCGAGTATGTATGGATATTAGCAAGTAAATATGTAGAAATTTGGGGGTTTGAGGTAAACCTAGAAAATTAATTTTCTTAAAATTTGACCATGATTTTGGGTATTAAAGTGCGAGTAAATTGTATATTTGAGCTCGTGGGTATGGGTAAGTTTAGTATTCAAACTTTTTTGATTTCGTGCACGTGCGCTCGAGGGCATTTTGATCAACTTTTCGATCGAGGTTAGGAATTGTTATGAATTGGATTGTAAGGAGTAATTGATCATATATTATTGGCTAGTTTTGGAAGCGATGCGAATCAATTCGAGTCTTTGGAAGGGCGTGCAATGCCGGTTATGGATCTTCAGAGCAAGGTGAGTCTTCTTTCTAACCTTGTAAGAGAGAATTGTCCTAATAGGTAAAATAATTGGTTATGTGCTCCTATTTATGGGAGCTACGTATGCACGATGTGAGTAGAGTATGTACGTAGCTACTAATATGTGCACGTCTGGATCGTCTACAACCCAAAAACATGCTATACATAGAATATCTGTAATCTTATTGACAGTTGAATTGCTTAAATCATATTGAATTAGTAAATGAATTCCTAAAAAGATTTAAACTTCATTTTTCTAAATTGTTAAAAGAGAATTGGTCTTCTATGGATAATTGTTTCCTGATGACTTCTTGATTGACTGTCTGTGCGTGTTTAGATTCTGGAACGGGCCGAACGTCTCGGTAGATTAAATAGATGCATCTATGATTCGCGCCATTCGACCCTCTGGAAGCGCACAGTTTAAATATTATTAGGGCCGTACATCCTCGGCATGATTTGTACATGCTTATATTGCTTGCCTTGGAACTTATTGAAGTTGTATTTTCTTCTTCCCAGCTTAAGATTATATGCATTAGTGACGAAAAAGAATTTCGGAAATTTCCTATAAAAGAAAGAATTATTTACTTGCTTCATTCCATTGAATTAATATCATGTTTATTAAAATCTCATGATTTACTATATTATTGAGATAACATTAATGGATCACTAGTAAGTGTCAAACTTGACCTCTCGTCTCTAGTTCTTCAAGTTTAGACGGAATACTCATTGAGTACACGCTGTTTTCTACTCATACTACACTTCTGTGTATTTTTTGTTGCACATGCACATGCATCTGTAGTGGCCTAATGGGTGTAGCAACATGGTTGATCCGGAGACTCAGGTGAGCTGCATTTCCCGAGATGATTCGCAGCCAGAAAGTCTCTTTCAGATTGCTGTATTTGTTTTCTGTCCAAAATTGTATTCCAGATGGTTGTTGTTTTACATTATCTATTAGAAATTGCTCATGCACTTGTGACACCAGGTTCTGGGATGTCTATGGGTTTATTCAGAGATTTTTTAAGATGTTGAATGTTTCATTATTTATTCGGCAAAATTTACTATGTATTGTTTAAACATAATAAAGAAATAATTTTGAAAATATTTAAAACGAGAATTTAATTAAGTATTTTGGTTAGCTTGCCTGACAGCGACGTCCTGCCCCATCATGATCCTTAGTGGATTTTGGGTCGTGACAGAATTCAATTATGAAATTATTTATATAAACATAATTTGCAGTGCTGGAATTTTTGTGTGCCGATGTACATAAATTATATGTATTATGCAATACTTCTTTTAGTATAGGAAATTGTTTGAACGATCCTATACAACCATATACACTGATAGTATAAGGAATGAGCAAGTTGTTTTGCGAATATTTAGCTTACAATACTAGCATGTAATTTTTTCATACTTTTATTGAGTCCTTTAATGTTTTGGTACAGTAGTATAATCGAAGATAGTTATAACAATATTCTAGAGTAATATAAAAAGAAGTTAAATGAAACTAGAAAAGGAAAAAGAAAAACAAGAAGAAAACGAGAAAAAAGAAAAGAAAGAAAAAAAGGAAAGAAGCATAGAAATAAAAAAAATTGAAGAAAAAAGAGAAAATTCCCGACAAAAATTACTATGGGTAGGAAATATAATTAGTTTGATGGGTAGGAAAATAAATGGGTAGACAATGGTAAATAGTTTTGTTTTTATTGGTAAATGTTTATTCTCCCATAAAAATACCCTTCATCCACCTATTGGTCTAAAAATACCATTCCATCCACTTTTGGGTTCACTTATGCTCTTTGACTATTATGTTAATGCTAAATTAAAAATAATTATTATTCTTTTTTGTAAAACTTAAAACAAATTTCCAAAATATTTTTATTTTTTAAACAAATGCACCAATAGTCCATTAATTTAGTAAAGTCTTCTTATTTTTTTTCTATTTTTTACAAAAACAATTCAATTTTTACAAATTTTTTTTCCAGTTTTTTAAAGGTATTTTATTTTGTAAAAAATAAATTTCTTTTGTAAAAACAGAAAAAATGTTTTTAATAAAATTATTTCATTTTTTAAAAACTGGAAAAAATATTTTCGATATTTTTTTAAATATTTTTAGTTTGTTTTAAAAGCATTTTGTTTTATTTTCTTTTTTCAGTTTTTTAAGAAAAAATATTTTCGTTTTTAAAAACTGAAAAACATATTTTTCAAAAACAAAAATATTTTGTTGAAAATATCTTTTACGTTTTTAAAAAACGAAAATATTTTTTTTGTTTTTATATTTTTTCTTCAGTTTTTTCAAAAAATGCTTTAGAAAAAATTGGAAAAAATATTTTTTGTAAAAATTGAATTGTTTTTATAGAACTTTATTAAATTAGTGAACTACTGATGCATTAGTTTGAAAAAAAATATTTTTAAAATATTCTTTAGGTTTGATAATTTTTTTTAAAAATTCAGTATTGATTTAATCGTCGAAGCACATAATTGAATTGAAAAAGTGGATAAAGACGTATTTCTATCTATTTAGAGGATAGTTTTAAACGTTTTTCAATGCTTTAGGAATATTTTTAAGTAGATAAAAGCACAAGTTGGTGTTAAATGGCGAAACTAGCCTCAGTAAAATTACTTAAAGAGTAGTCGAATCGTTTGATAGTAATTTATTAAATGGATACCGATACATAGATATCGATGGCGTGTCTCTCAAGCCCGGCATAAGCGCCAGTACCTCTGCGTGTGCAAGAGAGAGAGACTGACATTAGACAGAGACAGAGACAAACAAAAGAGAGTAGAGAAGAGGGGACTGTATCTATCTATATAGTCTTTGTTTAAAAAAAAGCAGCTCATATATCCAACTAACTCCACTTTCCATTTTTCACTACAATTTTGTGACTCCCTTCTCTCTCTGTATGTAAGCCTTCTCTCTTCTCTACTCACCCACACTCCTTTTTCTGCTTCTGCATTTCATCTCTCTGTGTGTGTGTGTGTGCTTTTTTTTTGATTTGTTGTAGTTACCATTGGAAAATAAATCAGATAATTTTTACTTGGGGTTTCGTGTCTTGTTGAGTTTTTAAAATGGAAGGAAAAGAACCACTGAAAAATAAGGCTTCCCCTATGTACATTGTTTCAAGAATGGGTGAAGAGGGAAAATAAAGGAGCTTTTTGTAGTTTATTCTTCACTTAACTTCTCTCATTATTAGCACCCTGTTTGTTGCATTCTTGGTGTTTATTGAGTTTGTGTATTTGGTTTTTAGTTTTATTTTTCCAGTGCAAAATTGGAAAGTTGAAGAAAATGAGTGGGGATCAACACATGGATATGCATTACATGAACAATATGGGGTTTCCTTATAATGTTCCAGAGACTTTCACAGGCTTCTTGGATGGTGTTTCACTGACCCCTATGCATTATCATAATAACCCTCTAGACATTCAAGATCAGGTAAATTTTTAAACTTTATAAGTAACTTTCTTTGTAGCAGTTGATTTTTTACTGCTTCAGCTTATAAGTTGTGAAAAGGGAGTAAGTAGCCCCCAAATTCAACATATAGGCTCTAATATGCATGGGGGTCTATTTGGAAACAGAGGTTTGCGTACATACAACCCTACCCCCTACCCAGACCCCACTATGTGGGATTATACTGGGTTGTTGTTGTTGTTGTTGTTGTTGTTGTAGGCTCTAATATGCATATTTAGGCTTTTAGTGCTGGAAATAATAGTCTGTTTAATGTTCACTTCCTTTAATGGACTCTTAGGCTGTGTGACTAACCATTTGTTGTTCCCTTTATTTTTAGAAAAAGTAAGTTTGAAACTTTGCTGAAACAAAGGGTTAAGTTTAGTGTCAATGTGTGAAATTAATCCATTCTTGTTAGTTTATCTAAAAAAAAAAATTGGAGCATTTTGAATGCTGACATTACACTTCTGAATCATGTGTCCAGGAAAATGCATACTGGTCTATGGATATGAGTTATTGTAAATATGGGTACTCCAATCTTGAGAGTACTTCTTACCATTCTTATGAGACTGGCAGCAACCACCACGTATCAAGACCGGATCTCTCAGAGAGGCCTTGGGAGTATCCTATACCTATAAATGTTGGCGAAGTTGTATCGACTGATGTAATATATGAGGAAAATACAGTCTCCGCTGAGGATGCTGGCACCGAGGAATGTGAGTCTCCACCTCTTTTATCTGAAAATGTAACACTTAGTCTATATGCATTTAGTTTTTTCTTTCGCAAACTGGCGGCATTAGATGCAAAATTACTCAATTTGCCTTTGTAGTAGTTTTCTTACCTTTACCTTTAGTCGACACTAAAAATTCTTTATACTTTTTCTCCTTTCCCTTTGTGAGATAGGTTTAGGACCACGAATTTGCTTTACTCGTCAAGTTTCATAAACAACCCTTCTTTTTACCAGTAAATGATATGAAGTTTCAGTATATAATAAAAATGGATACTTCTGCAAGTTATATGTTACTATTTAAATACTTATAACATACTGCAATTTTACAGAGTGTAACATATATTTCACAATTCATCAGGTGATCTATCCCATCAAGATGATTCTAACCACCAGGTACATTGCTTGTTTCCAATAGAAGAGTTTGCTCCACTCTTTCATTGTGCCTTTGGAAATTTTATTGATTTTGATAACTCAATTTCACTTCTTTTTTTTGGGTTTAAAAATGCTGCACTTCTCACTACCTATCTCTAATTCTCTGAACTGCTGGATAAAATGTTTTTCAGAATAGGGGATGTTGTTCCTTTAATTTTATTATGTCCTGTATGCATACTGATTACGCTAACCACTTATCTGGCAAACATGAAGTCAAGTTGTTGTGCATTACCCTACATAAATCAACCAAAAGATGGAGTAAGTGTTTGTCATAAAAAATCAGTCTTTGACCTTTTGCTTTCTCTCACCCTTCCTCTTGAACCTTGAGAATATATATATAAATGAAAGACAGACAGACAGTGTAACCTATGCTAGAAGACCAACATATGGATCTCCTAATTCACCCACTCTGCTAATGAACTATCTTGCTAATTTTTATCAGCTTCTTAAACAGTTGAAATTTAAATACCACGATTCTCTTGTTCCTCAAATGTGTTCAGTGTAATAGTTGCCATCATCTTGAACTTGTTTAAGAGTGGTTAGATTAACATGCTATTGACTTGTCGCATGCTAATTTCACCTTTCTTTCCTTCGTGTTAACACGTGCAGGATATTTTGGAAGATGATATTGACCCCGACAACATGACCTATGAGGTATCTAACTTTGTTTCTCTCATATTTTCTAATTTGTTTGCATTTTATCTTTGGTTATGTCTATCAAAATTCAAACGAGCTTGATTTTCAGTTCATTATGAGATGATACAATTTATCTCGAATCTTTTGAATACCCTCTCCAAGTTCTTTTTTTTTCTTTCCTATTTTGATAAGAACTACTCATTTGCGTGAGGAGGGCTTATAATAGAGAAAGCTGCAGCATATTTGTTCAGTCTTAGTATATTGTTAGGCTGACATATTATGACAAATTATTGAGAGATGGAATGTTTAGGTCATTCATACTCATGCATAGAGCTAATCCAAGAGTCCAATGCAAAATTACAGGGAAACCTTTTTACCTCTTGGAGCCGTTGAGTTATTTTGTTAAAGCTAAGTAAATATCTGGAACTCATCCTTCCACCTAGAATGAGGGTTGTACTATGGGCAGCAGAATTTAGCGGCCAATTGTCCATGGTTGTGCTGATTGCTTCTAAATTCCATGTAGTTGTTATTTCGGGATATCTTTTCAATTACTCAAAAGTCTGTCGTAAAATATAGCAAACAAGAGGAATTTGTATGTCTCATGTATATCTTAACGTTTTACTTCAATCGTCCTTGCATTATCTCTTCCTTAAAGAAAAAAAATAAGAAAGAACAGATGGGAGAGATCGTGAAAGAAAAGGAGCTGGAAGAAAGAGAGAAAAATGAGATGGGCACAGTACCGAAGAGTTGTTAATTTTCATCATAAAGCAATTCAGCAGCCATATAATTTATCTTCGTGTATATGCCTTGTTTTGTCAGCTGAAGGTCCAGAAGTATGGGAATGATAGTTCCTACTTTTTATGACTGACAACTTCTTCCCTTTAATCCAAAATCAGTACCCGTCTTTCTAAGTGACTACATCTCTAATTTATCCACACACACCAAAAAACAAACCTGTCTTTACAACAGATTTTAGACTTTCATGTACTGTTTTATACTTGGTTGCAATTTTTTACACTTGGCTGCAATTTTGGAATTGCTTACTATCTCACTCTATAGGGGCGGGGTGGGGTGGTCGAAGTTGAGGCTTGCATCAGGAGTCTTGTATGATAAGAAAGTGACACAGAAACTCAAGGGGAAGTTTTATAGAGCTGTGGTTAGACCTGCCATGTTGTATGGGGTGGAGTGTTGGCCGGTGAAGAACTCTCATGTTCAGAGAATGAAGGTTGCGGAGATGAGGATGCTCAGGTGGATGTGCGGGCTCACCAGGTTAGATAAGATTAAGAATAAAGTTATTCGCGAGAAGGTGGGGGGTGGCCCCAGTAGATGAGAAGATGCGAGAAGCGAGGCTCAGGTGGTTCGGGTATGTGCGTAGGAGAAACCCTGATGTCCCGGTGTGGAGTTGTGAGCGGCTGGCGGTGGTTGGCGCGAGTCGAGGCAGAGAGAGGCCTAAGAGTTATTGGGAGAGGTGATTAGGCAGGACATGACTAGAATGCGGATTTCCGAGGACATGACCCTTGATAGGAAATTCTGGAGGTCTAGTATCAGGGTTGTAGGATAGGGGCTTTTAGAATTTTTCGTACTTCTTTCCCGGGGCTAGGTGGGGTTTGGTAGGGTTCTCCATAAATAATTGCTTTGTATTGTGCACTCTTATGGTAGTCACTGGTTGATATTATTCCATGGCATTTTATTTATGGTTTTATGTTTAAATAATTATTTATGTGATTTCTGCTGTAGTTACTAATGCTCTTTTGTTTTTATTTTTGTTTTATTTTTTGTTTTTCTTTTCCTTTCCTGAGCCGAGGGTCGATTGGAAACAATCTCTCTACCCTTTCAGGTAGGGGTAAGGTCTGTGTACGTATTACTTTCCCAGTCCCCACTTTGTGGGATTATACTGGTTAGTTGTTGTTGTTGTTGTTACTCTGCATTTTGTCTTATCTATGGCTGCAAAAAAGTTGATGAAAGATGCTGAATGGTAGTCTGAGGTGCAAAGTACAACATTATTCTTTTGATATTAATTGGATTAGAAGTTTATGTTTTAATTCCTAATCTTGGTTGATGATATGGATCTCATTATTCATTCACCCGTTATGTGAAGACAAATAATGAACTTCCACGCAAATTTCAATCAACTCCTTTAGAAATTTAAATCCTAATATTTGTTCTCCGTATAAGTGGTTTCCATCATGTTTACTTATGAATAGCTGAACCAATTTGCTCAGTTATTTTTCTGTTGATTTGATTTACTAAATTCTGCTTTACTGTTGCAGGAGTTGCTTGATTTAGGTGAAACAGTTGGAATTCAAAGTCGAGGACTTCCCGAGGAGCTTATTAATTTATTTCCAACAACCAAATACAAGTCTAACAGCATCTTTTCCAGGAAAAAATCAGAAGAGAGGTAATTTTTACACCAGCACCTTTTAAGGTTGAAATTTCCCTTTCTATAGTAACCTTTCACTATTTTATCTACATATTCAAAATTGATCATTACTTCCTTGCCGTCTCAAGAGAGTTGGCTAGTAGTACTGGCACACAGAGTAGATAGTTTTTAACTGCAGTAAAGTATTGATATAAGATAATTGTTTGGGGCGTGAGCTAAGATTTTGTTTTCCTCCTACATTTTCCCTTATATAACACAGCAAAACTGTATCTAAGTGAGGGACAAATTTATTCAAGTAATATTTTTGAGCTGATCCTTGGTTAATAATCTGCCTTCCGCTTCGCCCCCCATCCTCCAAATGTTAAAAAGAGTATACAGAGGAGAACTCCAAAAAACTATGAGGGGAAAAGTTTGGAAGAAGTGATGTCATTTTTATTGCATAGCTTTGCAGTTTGTTTGTTTGTGTGTTTGTTTTGTTACTCCAATTGTTTGAGTGTGCCATAGATAGTGGGTCCGCTTGAACCTCCGAAACTAGTCTGGCCTCTGGGAAGATTACCACTTGATGGATTAATGGTAGCCCAACAAATGAGTTCGACGAGGAAACATCATTTATAAGGTTCAAAATTTATGCTATTTGGTAACTTAATCCGACTAGCTTAGTGTCTATTTTGTGCCGAAACAGAGGGCTCTACTTGGGGGTCTTAGTATAACCATGCCTCAAAATTCCGATTGGTCCTCATTACTTGTGTAAAATTATTCAGTTTTGCGATCACTAGGGCACACCTTAATGGATTTCAGTTGCTCCATAAATTCTTAGTCCAAGGATGTTATGTTACCTTCATATTATTTCTGCTGATCGTATGTTAGAGTTCTTACCTTCATCTTTTTTGGTTGATGAAATCCTTTTTCTTTCACCTCAAAGATTAAATGATCTTTTTTGCATGCAAGCTAGATGTGTCATCTGTCAAATGAGGTACAGACGAGGGGATCGACAAATAAATTTGCCATGCAAGCACATGTACCACACGGAATGCGGCTCCAAATGGCTAAGCATCAATAAGGTATGACAGTAATTAACTATTCTGGCCTCTATGTATCGGAAGTTTACATTGCATTCTCTGAGATCTAACACTAAACTCACTACAAATTATCAGACGTGCCCCATTTGCAACAAAGAGGTACTCCTTGAAGAATGAAGGCATTATGTTATAAATGGTCCATATAGGGTTCAGTTTTAGCAGATTTACTTTGACGGATTTACTGCAGATTTGGTTCAATGGCTTTATTATCTTCTTCCATTGGCCACTAATGTAGAGTAACATCAAAATTTGGAATCACTTTTCTTAGATCACGCTTAAAACGCAGGAAAAAGTAACTAAATAGACGCTTATATGTTCACAACCTTATGTTTTTTAGGGAAATTCTGAATATAGAACTCTTCTTCCTTTTCTTTTTTTGAGCTATACAAAGAGCTCTTGACTAAATTTCTCTATTCTTTCTCCATTGTGCTGTGTGTAATTTTACAATTGTTTAGTTGCTTTGAACAACTTTCTTATCCAGGCGGATGCAACTCACTGTACTTTTAAATTATGGTTCAAGATTTAATATTTATATATTAACATTGTGGTGGATTGTCACGTGTATATCTATGCTCTATGTCAAGAATATTGGGCATGAATGAACCTGTTTGCTGTTGCTGAAGGGCTACATCCACCACTGTTGTTATCAAGTTGCAGTGGCCCAGAATGTAAATAAGGGGGATGGGTCGAATTCAAGTGCTTTCTCCTAAGAACATGAATTTTTTGTTAAAACAGAACGGTATAGTTAGTTTTTCGACTGGTCAATTTAAAATAGCCACCGTCTACGAAGTTAATAAAAAATGGCAACTATTTTGTTGCAACAAAGATTGGTACCACATAATATACGAAAGTTAGGTCCATCTGTGTACGAGCTTCAGCATATTATGTTAGATAGATATACTTGCTGACTCCTGTATAATATACGGGAGACTGGAGCCCTGGTACTCCATACACCAGTATATTATACTGGACATTTATATTTGTTGGAACTCTAGTATATTATGCTGAGTATATTATACTGGACATTTATACTTGTTGGAACTCTAGTATATTATGCTGGAGTTTTAGTATACTTATGCTTGAACTCTAATATATTATGCTGGAATTTCAACATAGTTATCCCGGAACTCTCGAATAATATAGAGCTCAAGCATACTTATGCTGGAACTCCATTATAATATACTGGCGTATTTTCTAGGTTTTGAAAAACGTTTTCGCTCAAATTTATTTTTACATAAGAATGACTAAATTTTGATTACTTTTAAAATTGAGCTATTTTTAAATGAACAATTATAGTATGTCCTTTTCGTGCAGGATTTTTCTTCACAAGGATTGTGTCAGTGCATGTTAGCTTCATTTACCTAATACCACTGCTCGTTAGACTTTGGGTGGGAAATAGACCTGTCGTGCTTTATTTTTTTTGGTCAAGTTCTTGAAATTAAGGTTTTAGAGAAGTAGGAAATCTAGGTCCAAGTGAATTATACTTATTTATATCATCAACCAGCGTAAAACTCTGAGCACAGTTCTGATGGTTAAAAAAAATTGCTAAAAGCGATGGTCAGAAAAATAAATACTGATATCCATGTTAATTAATACAAGAAGTGATGGATGTAGGGTGGGTTCTGAGAAAACTTTTATGTACACAAACACATTCAAACCTACAAACGTGTGTCAGCGTAAACCATAATTATATATATATATTTTTTTCTTTTTATTTTCAGAATTAAAATATCACCACAGAAACCATGATGTCTAAATTTTGGGTTCGGCACCATTGGGAGTTTGGGACGTAAAATTGTACGGGGCGTCCTATTTAGTCGTTCCCATTTAACATATACTTATTTTTTGAAAAGATTTTAATTTGTACCCACTTTTTAAATAATTTCAGCTCATTTTCTCCTTCTCCTTCTCCACTTCAAATTCAAAAGTGACTTATAATTTTAGCCAGACATTCCCTGATCGAACTTCAACCGGAAAATAAATTCCAGCGAGTTTTCACGCTTGCCGGTTGAATTTATATTTGCTTGTGCTTACATTATTGTCGCTTTTGTTTAGGAATTATATCCATGATGTTTCGACAGTATTCTATTGGTTCCCATATTGTTCACACGAATAATTTGGAACAGATTGCTACAAAAAGAAAACAAAAGCTTCAGTGTGACTTCGGCAGTGATTATTTTTAAGTAAAAGATGGAAGGTGTTGAATTGGGTGGAATGATTCCAAGAAGCACGAAGAAGCAACAAATAACGTGATTTTAAGAGACAGTGACATTTGAATTATGAGAGGTTACAAAACAAAAACTTCGCCAGTAACACAAAAATTTCAGCTCTAGAGCTGAAGTTTCTCAATTCCAACACAAAAATTTTAGCTCTACTCAGGCCCTGCTACTAGAATCCTGAAGTTTTGCATGATTGCCTTTGCTTTTTCAGCCTCATATGCTGAAGTTATGCGAGAAACGGATACACTTGTAATTTTTTTACAAAACGGGTACAAGTTAAAATGTGACACCAACAACAAATATAGATGCAAATGCCCCGTTTGGGTCAGATACATGATATTTGATTTTGAAGTTCGTTACAAATAATTTATAGATATATGATTTTCTTTTAAAGAGATCGATAAAAAAATAATAATTTAAGAGAGCTGTAAATAAAACATATAAAAAATTTATAGTGTCATTTTTCTAATTCAAAATTGTAAATGAACATTTGAGCTTTTTTCCTTAACAAGAAACAGATTTGCAAATTACTCAATCTATCCTTCGGCTTTGTCCGGCAACAATTGATTAATGCCTTTTTGGTTTTGGTTGATTTTTGATAAAGGACGTAAAGTGCATGTTTTGAGTGTATTTGTGTGTTAATATTTGTGTGAGTTGCGGGAGTTCATATTGCTTTTAAAATGGTAGGAACAAACTTATGGGGCTAAGGATCAAATAGGAGAAAAATTGATGAAAAAAGAGCCTAAGAGAAAGTCCAGGAAAAGTCCCGGACAGTGAAGCGAGGTTCACTTTACCAGATCGGGACTAGAGCAGAAGAAACCAGGAAAAGTCCCGGACAGCGAAGCGAGGTTCACTTCGCCAGACTGGGATCGGAGCAGAAAATTAGCTTTTCCAATTCGAATTAGGAGAAGGAAAATTCACCCCATACAAACAAATGTCTCTATAAATACATCCTAAAATGTGCTTTTGAGGGAGAGACACTACTTTGTAGAGAGAAGATTTTGGGGAGACAAGAACACGCTTGAAGCAAGAAGAAGGATTCAACTTCACGTTTTTTCTTCTTTCTTCCTATTTTTCCATTGTTATGAATTCTAATGTTGTAATTTTACATAATGAAAAACTAATTTCCTATCTAGGGTTTTTATGCAACCTTTTGGAGGATAAATTCTTTTTATATTTTTGTGTAATTGAGCCTTTGACTTTCTCTACTTGTTTGACTACGTGCGTATTTCAGTTGATTGAAGAGCTCTCAATTGAGTGTGCCTATTTATTATATAATTCTTGAAAAATGGTACATATTAGGTAGTTGTTGAACAACATCACTCCTAACATATGCGAGAAATCAATACGAATGGCTTAAATATAGGATTAGGAATAACGACACCTTGGGGCGATCTCAGTGTGATGAATTAGTGCTATCTAGCGAAGTTTAAAACATATGTCTAGTTAATTGTAGTAGTTGCTCGAAAGAGAATTACAACATCTGAAATACTCACGATTGGTAGAGAATACTTAGGCGAATTTTTAGGAGATGTAGTGGGAAGGATTCCGAAAATTAAAAAATCATAACTCTAGGCTGCCTTAATATTGTCTCCAACTCTTTAGTTTCCTTAGTTGATAATTTTACCACATTCTAGTATTTATAAGTTAATTATTTAGACATATAAATCTCAATCTTTATAATTTAGAAAATTGTTCAAACTTGTCTTCTTAGTGATATTGAACTGTTATAGCGAAACCTTAGTTTTCTATGGGATTAGACTCTTGACTCTTAGACCGGATTATAGTTGCAGACCACTTATCCCTTTTGAGGCTAGAGTTGAGTATGATAAAATTTTGGCGCCACTGTCAGGGAACTAATGGTGTATCTGTAGTTGTACATATTTCTAGGTTTCAAGTTTGAACTTTTATTTTGTTATTTTAGTATTTAATTTTTCTTAGTTTTCTTGTTTATTTGAGAAACATGACATCTTGGAATTATGGGAGTTTCGATATTGGTAATTCTACTATTGATCTTTCTAATGCTTATTGTGGAGGAAACCACCCCATGACAAATTAATCAAAATATTTTCGAGAGTGACTTATGTATGCCAACTCAATCTTTATGTGTGAAATGTGTGTGATACGTGTGGTGGTCAACATGGTCATTTTCATGCTTGTGCTTATATTTCTTATCTTCCCGGAACCCCGTACTTTGATAGTTTTTCTTTTCTTGTGAAGTTAATAGGAACGAAGACCCTATGGATGATGAACTGAAAGATATCAAGGATATACCAAGGTACCTTGTGGAACAAAATAATGAAAAAACTGCACATACAAAGGCAAGATGGTACTCTTCGCAACCTAGAGACACAAGTGATTCAACTAGTTGAAGTATTTAATGCTCAACAAGTTAATATGGAGGATAGCTTCCACGACCCAAACCTGTAGTCCGAAACGGGCACCCGGCACCCTGCTCAACAGAATATCAATATAACGTATCTTTCGTGTCATACTATCATAGGTAAATAAGCTGAAAAGACTGTTATGAGATAACTAGAATAAACATGAGAGAGTACCTGACATGGAATGACTCAATCTGATATAAAAACTTATACACGTGACATACAGACCTATAAGGCCACCATAATCATTTGTAAACTCAAAATATTGGCCGACGAGATTATATAAGTATCCGCATGCATGACATCTATCTACAAGACTCTAAGAGTATATAAGTATCAAAAAAATCGAGACTGGGTCCCGCCATACCAATCAATATATGTCCTAGTTATACTGACCAAATAAGCAACTTCGGAGCAAATAGAGAGCACCAACACCTTCCGTGCGGGCATGAAACACAACGTCCCCAGGAAAAAGGGACTTCAGTACAAATAATGTATCGAGTATGTAAGGAATAAAAATCAGTAAATAATAGACATGAGAGAAACATGGAGTAAAAGTCTCGACATGTAAGTCTGAATAGCTTTGTGAATCATTTAATATTTAAAATGTCATGCATATGTGATCGTTGCCAATTCGACTTGCACAATGGTAGGAAGAGCGGGTCGCTAACAGTTTTTACCCGAATAGTGGTATCGGGGTTGATTTTTTCACAGGGAGCTTGCAGTGGAGTTGCATATCTGTCTAGACTAGGATAGAGCTTTTGCTGCTAATTGCACTCCTAATATTTTTGGATTTTCTTTTATCAACTACTATTATCAACTAAAGATTAAGACTAAATTATGCTAAAGGTATATTTTCTAAGTTGTGATTAATATAGAGAAAGGCAATAGAGTCGTGGCATCACCTAGGTATCTAATTAACGGGTAGAAACTACTAATAATAGATTGATATATATTAGTGAACAATATTATAACTGTTGCACAATTGTACCCACTCTCACACCTCTTGGTAGAGAGAGCGATTTTACCAAATTGACTCTCTCGAGATCAATTAGGTAGGCCAATTAGACCAAGCAACTAGGGTTCAAGTAGAGTGATTACTCTCTTGATTTAACCCATTAATTGGGACTACCATTTCTCATGGGTCCATCCCAATTCCTTGTTGGATCAATTTTGGGGTCACAAACTCTTTTTCTTAAGAATAGTCAAAACCCACTAAGCTAGAATGAATGTTTGCAACCACCAATCCTTAATTAAAGCATAAAAGTAACCCAAATAATAAACACCCAATATCAATCTATCATTAAAAAGCAACACCCATCAATTACCGACACTAGGGTTGATCCGCAACCCTAGATAATGGGTTTAGCTAGACATAATTAAAGAAGAAACAGAAGGAATAGATGAATAACTAAGCATATTAATTAATTACTAAGAAGAAATAAGAATATATCATAAAGTTAAAGCTAAAGTGCCAAAAATGGATACAATATTCGACTCTCATGAGCTCAGCTGCTTCAAAAAATAGAACTTGACCTAAAAATAATAAAATATTCTATTTATAGTAGGCTGGAAAAACTGGATAAAATTGCCCCCGTGGGATCAGTGCGGGCCGCGCAATCATGATCGCGGCCGCATAGACTCTTTAACTTCCATTGCTTCCTTCTCTGAAGTGACTTGTGCGGATCGCGAAGGGTTGTGGCGCGACCGTATGAAGATTTGGCATGGATCGCGTGTTGATAACCGCGTTCACATGGCTAGACCTGTCCAAATCTACATCTTCTCTGACTCCTTTGGCGTGGACCACGTAACAAGATAGTGCGGCCACGTGAGATGGCCGCGGGCCGTGTAAAGTTTACCGCGGCTGCGTTGTTGCAGTCTCAATTATGCCTTCTCTGAACTCTTTGGCGCGGCCGCATGCACAGTTGTGGGGACTACACCAAGCTTTGATTTCCACCACTTCATTAGTCTTTTGACACTTGAGCAGGTTTCACTCCGTTTTGAGCCAATCTTTGACATTTCGTCACTTTGTCTCTCAAACCTGCAATCAATCACAACCTGTAAGTATTTTTGGACTACTTTGTAGCAAATTATACTAAAAGAATAGGTAACTATGGGCATAAAACATGTTAAAATCCTACTTATCAACTCCCACAAACTTAAACCTTTGCTTGTCCTCAAGCAAACAATATAAGACCAACCCATCGAAGGGAACATCCAAGTAATTCCAGCTTATCCTAAAGTAACCTCAATAATAATCAATTGGAACTAACAATTTACCTCAATAGGAATACATCATTAACACATTTAAACTTTGAAAACGTGTGGATCAAGTGTGACATAAGAGTATCAAGAGTTGACACATTTCATCAAGGAACTTATCTCAATTACTTTGGTCATTGTGGAACCCAAACTCATACATCCTCAATTCTCCCTAAGTGAATCTCACCTTTTAGAGTATTGAAACACAAACCGAGGTTGATGGACTTTCACTCATCTCTCATAAGAAGAAGGTCACAAGTCCGTCTCCAAGTACCATATGCTTTCCCCTTATGTAAGTATCCACTAATGTAGGTTCCCTTCAACTCAAGATCAAATAGAGCTTTTGTGGAGTCATTGTGAAGGCTTTTGAGTCAAGGTAGGATATGTTTTTGTTCAAGTGGGTTCAATATTCCCTTAAGCACTTCTTTTAATTAATTTTGGCACATATTTTGACTCATTATAGTATTCACTTCTTTTTCAAGGGGGTAGAGAGATACATTGTCACCCTTTCTTATTCAATTCAAAACATTTCTCCTTTGCCTACTTTTTTCCCACCTTTTTCACTTTTGATTTCTTTGAATCC
The DNA here is from genome assembly GCA_034376525.1 of Nicotiana benthamiana. NCBI lineage: Eukaryota > Viridiplantae > Streptophyta > Magnoliopsida > Solanales > Solanaceae > Nicotiana > Nicotiana benthamiana. The sequence continues at coordinate 71,138,532 of CM067323.1, read as the reverse complement.
CTTTTTTGACCTTTTTTCCACCGGTCTTTCTTTTTGTCTAGTCTATTCTTTATTTTTCATTGAATTCCTTTTCTTTTGCTTTTGTATCTTTTTACCACATTGTTTCCTTTCTTGTCCCCCCAAACTTAGGCATTTTCCATTTCTCAAGGGACGGTGTAGGTGCCAAGAGAGGGTATCATTAAGAATGGTATAGACTTGTAGCTTTGGTTCTTAAAAGAAGAAGGCTGAAGGCTCAAAAGGGTTAAATAGGGATCATTTCATTGGTAGGTCATGAAATTATTCAATATTAGCATTTTGGATCAAGGAGAGCCTATAATCACTTTTCAAGTCAAATTTCACCTGGATTTCGCCTCAACAAACATTCGGGGAAAGTTCTAGACCATCTGCTCTGGACTTGGACTCACAATTCGAATTCTCACTATACTCACTCAAGGATTCTAAAGACATTGAGTCGAGGAACCACAACAACCTTAGTTACGATTCAAGCATACAATGGTTCAACTTGACCATGTGATGATTGTTTGGTTAGCACAAGAGACTTAAGGCCACGACTTTCACCATCCTAAACACAACATTATGTTTTTGCCCATGGGATTAAAGGAAAATATGTTAGGCCCAAGTGAAGCTTTGCCTGAGGTACCCTTAACTACGACATATCTAAATGAAAAGAAAAAAAAAATCAAAAACGGACTCAAACCCTTAAGAAGGTTATCACGCCGTCTATCATTGGGAAGAGCCACCCAGTTCGCATAACACTCTACCCTTGGAAAGAGTCGTGGCATTAAGAAAACCAATGGCTTATTGAAAATTCCAAATCCAAAACACAAGGCTACGAGCCAATGTACGGAGCTAAAAACAAATTTTTTTAACGAAAATAGAAAAACCTAATGATATGTACAATAGCGGAGTAGAATATATGACGGAGGATGAATATATACATAAAGTAGAGAAGTAGCCAAAAAGAGAAATTATATACATGCCAATTATCAAATCTAATAACATAAACTTAAAATCAAATATATACACTCATCTAAGTGTATCAAATCAAAACAGTAGCGCGCACCACCACGAATAAGAGCTGGCATTGTCCCCAATGCCAACTACCAAAATAAGCATAAAAATAGATAAAGGATATAGAGGTCTCCCTAGGCCTGGTCCGTCTGCATCGGAATCTCAATGGTCCTCTAGTCCTCTGTATGGGCAGGAACCTCAGACTGGTTCCCGGCCTGCTACTGCTCTGCTGCTGGGACAGGGTCCTGCTGCTGGGATAGGGTCCTGTTGCTGGACAAGCGGAACATCTGGTACAACACCGGAGGGAGTCTCATGAATCTCTGCCAGCTCAATCACTACTCCTTCAGTGCTGGGTAGCTTCCTGTTCTTCCTCGGTGGCCTGGGTGCCTGCTTCTGCTGTGGCTCAGAACTGATGCTGCTGCTGGAGGGGCTGAAATTCCCAAATAACAAGTCTAACAACAGCTGATCCGCCATTATCTTGTCCACATCTTCTCGAAGTACCTTTACCAACTCCATTGATGCCTTAGACTTCCTTATTTTCTTGTGCTACCAGGCTAGCTTCTCCAAAGCTATGCTATGTGCACCGACTGCTATAGTCAAGGTAGTCCGAGTCTTAATCATCTTCTCCAAGTTGGCTAGGAGAATATTCAATGTTTCCTCAATAGACTGAGGAATCTGGACAGTGGCTAGTGTATACTGGGCCTCAACTAAAGTGGCCAATATGGAAAACTTGGATGTCGCAACTGACATTCAGTTGTTTAAACTGTCCAAGGTCATAGCTAACTGCTGGGCTGTCATAGGGTTGGTCTGGGGAGTAGGGACCGTAGGGCCAGCTGAAGAACTAGGACCCGCAGAGGAGGAAGGCACATCAACTGGGACCGAAACAACTGGAATGAAGGGAGGCTCAGTAGAAGGCCCGACAAAAGGCTCTAACTCAACTGGCTCCTCAGACTGGCCAGTTGGGGTAGAGGTGGATGCTTCGTTTTTCTTGTCCTCCTTTGGGTTGTCTGGCCCCTGAACACTGAACCATGAGAACAGGGACACTGGATGTACGAACACATCATAAGGATTCTTCTTCAGTTTCAAGTCCCTAAAGTACATAGTCAGAGTGTTGGGGAAAGGGTAGTTCCACACGCTGTCAATCCCCATAGCAGTGATCGCCCTCTACATAACATTCCCTATATTGATAGGGAACCCAACCATAATGGAAGCAATGAGCACGAACCGGGGGAGAGGAATAGTCTGGTCATGTGATGTGGGATCAAGCCTATTACAAACAAAGGTGAGCCACCCTCTCGCCTCAAAGTTCAAGTTCTTTCTCAAAATTTTAACCCCCGCCTGTACCCAATCCAGAACAACACCCGGATGATCCAAATACGTTACCATCCATGGGTGAACCTCCTCCTTCATCGCCAGCTTCTCCATGTATTGGGTCTCATCTTCGTCATTGAAACCCAAATATTCATTAAATGCTTTTCCCGAGAACACCACATTCTTGTTCCTCGCTTTGGTCGTAATGGAGTCCTATTTGGTATAGGATACATTGCAGAAGAAATCCTTGACCATGTGTTCATTTTTGTCTATCAACCCATCACTAAAATGCTCCCACCCAACTCTGCTTTGAAACTTCTCACATACATTTGGGAGGAATGGCAATAAGTTGCGGGTGATTATGCTTCTCTCTGAGATTAAATGTCTTTCGGACCACATTTCCCAAAATTTATGGAAGGCCACTTGACTAACAAAGTGGTCGTCCCACACTTTCGCTCTCCTTGTGTGTTCCATACCACCAACCTCGGGCCCCCTACTACCCGGGACCTCATCATCACTGTCAGCACCACCTTCTGCACTCTTCCTAGATATTAAAGCTGTGGGGGAGGTGGAGTACTCGCCGCTACCCGTTGATGAGCCATCAGATAACTCAAACTATATAACCTGTGGAGCTCGGGCTGGGAGTAAGGGGGCTTGCCCCGAATCTGCTGATAAGTATTGAGAGGGAAGATACTCACTCCCCGACTGTTCCGTGTCACTCACAACCTATTTCCTTGCTTTTGGCTTTGGTTGGGGAGTGAGTTTGGTCAGTTCAGCTTTTCCTCCCCGGGTGGTGTCACCTCGTCCTGGTTGTTTGGTACCTCGTCCTCTTTGCTCTACCATTTTCAGCAAGCAAATACGTATAACATTGTTAGTTTAGGCAAGTGCAGTGTATTAGAAGATACAAATTAATGCAGAATATCAAGAACCAAATTGCAGGCAGATTATTAGACAAGAGCATCGCGGGCCGCGTGAGAAGGGATGCGGACATGCGGGGTCCAGCGTGGACTGCGCGATCACGATCGAGGGCCACACTAGATTCTCAACCAAAAGTATGCTTCTCTGAATCCCACCAACGCGGGCCACGTGAGAAGGGATGTGGGCGCAGGGCTCTAGTGCGGACCGCACAATTGGGACACGACTGCGCTGGGAAATTCTTAGCTTTCAGAGTCAAGGCCAACGCAGGCCGCGAGAACAAAGTACACGGTCGCGTCAAGGCCATGCGTTCCGAGTAAACAAGACCACGACCGCGCAAACAAGACCACGACCGCGCAGGGTTAACATTCAGGGTATTATATATTTGCTTATTTCGTTCAAGTTCTTGCATCCTACATTGTCCCTACTCAATTATCCATCATTAGCAATCAAGCCCAGCATTTTAAAAGAAAAAAATAACTAATATAAACATTCAACTAAGAAGCAAAATGAAAACAAAGAAGCTATGACTAATGGGACATGAATAAAATTTAAATTAAAACTTAAGTAATGATCAATGTAAGGAAATGTTACCAGGAGTGTGAAGATTTTACTCTTGAAGCAGGCACACACGATAGTCTCAGGTGAACAGTAACTTTTAGGGCTCAGGAGATACATTTTGTGAAAAGTTCTAAATGAAGCCATATTGCCCTATTTATAGAAAAGAAGGTTGGACCAGTCACTTACCCTCCAGCGTGGCCGTGTAGACATGACCGCGGGCCGCGTTGGGCTTACCTCACACCAGTTGCAGACCAAGGGACATGTGGGCTGAACGAACATGGATGAAGCCGCATGGGACCAATGCGGGCCGCTCAAACAGGAACACGGCCGCATAGTTCAGTTTCAGAGACTGTTCATTTTCAGGCTTAGCCGGTGCAGACCGCACAAGTAGGGACGCGAATGCACTGGCTATCTTCAGAGACTAGTTACTTTTTGCACTTTGTTTTGCACTGGTTCAACACAAGTCCTGCAACATCTCATAAACATTTAGCTCAAAAATCCTAATATACAACAGGAATCAAAAAGAAAGAAAAAGACATGGGTTGCCTCCCATGACGCGCCCGATTTAACACCACGGCACGACACATGTTACCATCAATATCACTTCAAATGTATGAGTGCCACCACGTGGCTGTCATCAAACTTCCCCAAATAATGCTTGACACGATGCCCATTGACCCGGAAAACTTTACCATTTTTGTACTTAAGATCAATAGCACAAAATATGGTTACACCAACAACTTCAAATGGACCACTCCACTTAGACTTGAGCTTTCCCGAGAATAACCTCAACCGGGAGTTGAAAAGGAGAACCATGTCACCAACTTTGAATTCCTTTCCCCGGGCATACTTGTCGTGAAGGTACTTCAGCTTGTCCTTGCAAGGACGAGCTGGAGTATGCATGAAATCTAAACTCATCAAGCTCATTGAGTTGCTCAACCCGAAGATTTTTAGCGACATCCCATTCTAATTTCTACTTCCTCAAGGCCCACATAGCCTATTCTAATTCCACCGGAAGATGAAAAGCTTTCCCAAACACCAATCGGTACGGAGACATACCAACTGAGGTGTTGTAAGCCGTCTGATAGGCCTAAAGAGTATCATCTAATTTCTTCGACCAGTCAGTCCTATTGGCATTGACAGCTTTGGACAAGATACTCTTAATCTCTCGGTTGGAAACTTCCACCTTACCACTAGCTTGAGGATGATAGGGGGTGGTCACTTTGTGATTTTCTCTATACTTGGCAAGCAATGAATCAAAATCCTTGTTGAAAAAATGAGATCCCCCATCTCTAATGATAGCATTAGGGGTGCCAAACCTTGTGAAAACACACTTTTTTAGAAATGCCACCACATTGCGGTCCTCATTGTTGGGCAAATCCACAGCTTCAACCCATTTCGAAACATAATCCACCGCCACCAAAATATAAGTGTTCCAGAAGAGCTCACGAAAGGACCCATAAAGTCAATACTCCACACATAAAAGATATCCACCTCTAGAACTGTTAAGAGCCATCTTATCCTTTTTAGAAATCCCACCAACTCGTTGGCATTCATCACATCTCTTAACAAAATCACCGGCATGTTTAAACAAGGGAGGACAATAGGAACCACAACTAAGCACCTTAGAGGCCGTCCTCACCCTGCCATAATGACCACCATAAGGAGAGGAATGACAAGCCTCCAAAATAATCATCTGTTCTTCTTTTGGGACATATCGGCGAATCATACCATCGGCGCAAATCTTTAACAAATATCGCTCATCCCAATACTAATCCAAACTATCCCGATTGAGCTTCTTTATTTGGTTAGAAGAGAGCTCACACGGGATTATACCGGTCACAAGATAGTTGGCAATATCAGCAAACTACGACATATCATGCATAGACACTGCAAGGAGTTGTTCATTCGAAAATGCATCATTGATCTCAAGGCCGTTAGAAGGCCTCCCCTCTTCATCCACACGGGACAAGTTGTCCACCACTTGATTTTCACTTCCTTTCCGGTCCACAATTTCTAGATCAAATTCTTGAAGAAGTAGCACCCATCTCATCAACCTTGTCTTGGAGTCTTTCTTGGTCATCAAATACCTAAGGGAGGTATGATCGGTATGGATAATCACTTTGGCCCCCCATAAGATATGGTCGGAACTTTTCCATGGCAAACACAATAGCTAGCAATTCCTTCTCGGTGATTGTATAGTTTCTTTGATCTTCATTCATCGTCTTACTTGAGTAATACACCGGATGGAATATCTTGTTGATTCTTTGGCCTAAGACTGCCCTTACCGCAACATCACTAGCGTCGTACATGAGCTCGAAAGGCAAGCTCCAATTGGGTGCGGTAATGATAGGGGTTGTTGTCAACTTGTGTTTTAGAAGCTCGAAAGCCTCCATGCATTTCTCATCAAAGATAAACTTGGCCTCCTTCTCTAACAAATTGCACAACGAGTTAACTACCTTAGAAAAACCTTTGATGAACCTTCAGTAGAAACCCGCGTGCCCCAGAAACTCCTCACCGCTTTGACAGAAGTAGGGGGTAGCCTGAAACGACTTCAATCTTTGCTTTGTAAACTTCAATACCACTCTTCAAAATCTTGTGACCCAACACATTATCCTCTTCTACCGTAAAATTACATTTTTCCCAATTGAGAACTAGGTTTGTATCTTCGCATCGGGCCAACACTCGGTCCAAATTTGCAAGCATTCGTCAAACGAATCCCCAACTACGCTGAAATCATCCATGAAGACCTCCAATATACCTTCCACCATGTCGGTGAAAATTGCTATCATACATCATTGGAAGGTCGCCGGGGCATTACATAATCCAAACAACATCCTCAAAAATACAAATGTGCCATAAGGAAAAGTAAAGGTCGTCTTCTCTTGGTCTTTCGGAGCAATGAGAATCTGATTGTCCACGGAATACCCATCTAATAAGCAATAGAACGACCGACCCGCAAGACGATCAAGCATTTGGTCAAGGAACGACAACGGGAAATGATTCTTTAGAGTCACCTTGTTAAGTTTTCTATAATCCACACTAACTCTCCATCCCATCATCGTCCGAGTAGGAATCAACTCATTGTTAGCATTGGTCACCATAGTCATCCTGCCTTTCTTCGGTACGCATTGCACTGGAGAAGTCCAGGAGCTGTCAGAAATAGGATACACCACACCGGCATCAAGCCACTTGATAACTTACTTCTTGACCACTTCTTTCATAGCTTCATTGAGGCTCCTTTGGTGTTCAAGTAAAGGCTTCGCATCCTCCTTCGAAATCATCTTATGCATGCAAACGACGGGGCTTATGCCCCGAATATCTTCCAATGTCCATCCAATCGCCCTCTTGCACTTTTGTAGAACTGCCAAGGTGGTATCAACCTGCACATTAGTTAAAAAGATGAAAGAATAACAGGAAAAGTGAAATTAGGGCCCAAGTATTCATACCTGAGGTGAGGAGGAAGTGGTTTCAACTCCAATACCTGCGGCTTCTCAATAGATGGCTTGGTTGGGGGAGTTTTGCGATTCTCAAGATCGAAGGATAACTTCCTAGGCTCATAAGAATACGAGCCCATACCATGCAATGCGTTTACACATTCAACTCTCTCGGCATCATCATTAGCATCCATGTTCAAGAGCACAACTTCAAGTGGATCTTCAACATGAATCATTGCACTTGTGTCATCCACTATCACCGCCATGACAATGTCAACAAACGAGAACACCTCGGTGCTATTTGGTTTCCTCAGAGACTTGCAAACATGGAACACCACCTTTTCATCACCAACACAGAAGGTAAACTCTCCCCACTCGACATCGACCAAAGCCTTCCCCGTAGCTAGGAAAGGTCTTCCAAGGACAATTGGAATTTCAAATTCCACCTCACAATCTAGTATTACAAAGTCGGCCGATAAGATGAATTATCAACACGAACAAGGACATTATCGATTATACCCAAAGGTCGCTTCATTGACCTATCCGCCAATTGGAGCCTTATTGTAGTCAGGCAAGGTTTTTCGATTTCCAAGGTCTTGAAGACCGAATATGGAATTAAGTTTATACTTTCCCCCAAGTCACAAAGGCTTTTGCAAAGTCGGCACTTCCAATGGTACATGGGATAGTGAATGCACCGGGGTCCTCAAGTTTTAGAGTCATAGAATGTACAATTGCGCTCACTTGATGCATCATCTTGATTGTCTCACACTCCATTGACCTCTTTTTTGTAACCAAATCCTTTATGAACTTTGCGGTCCCGGCATTTGCTCGAGTGCCTCCACTAAACGCACAATGATAGTCAAACTCTTCATCATCTCAATGAATTTCTTGAATTGGTTATCACCCTTTTGCTTGGCCAACCGTTGAGGACAGGGCGGAGGAGTTCTAGGCAATGGTTCCTTGGCTTTGGGCACCACCGGCTCGGGTATATCAATCACGTGTTCCCTAGACGGGTTCACGACTTCTTGTGTCTCCTCCTCCACATCATTAATATCTATACGCACATCATTGTTCACATTGGGTCCCACTACATCCTTCACCACCAAAGGCATATCATCATCTCGCAATTCATTTTCATCTACCATAACTTGGTTTCCCCTTTGAGGCATGCACATCACCACCTCTTCTGGTTTGCGTTGTCACCGCCATCACTTAATTGTTGTTCCCACACTTAGGGTTTACTACCGTATCACTTGGTAGAGCACCCTTTGGGCGAGTATTTAAAGATTGAGAAATTTGGCCAAGTTGTACTTCCAAGTTACGGATAGAAGTGTTATGGGAGGCCAATTGAGCATTGGAGTCTTGGTTCTTATTTATCCTTTGCTCAAACATAACTTCAATTCTTCAAAGTTATTACCCAAAGAACTAGACCCTTGAGATTGAAACAGCGGCGAGTTGTTCGGTTGTTGAAACATCGGGGGCCTTTCAAAGCCTTGCCCCCGATTACCTTGACCACCATTTTTATTCCACCCACCTTGACCATTGTTGTTGTTCCAACTATTGTTGTTGTTTCTGTTCCAATTCCCTTGATTACCCGAATTTTTGTTCCCTCAATTTCCACCTTAGTTGTTATTGTTCCAATTTCCACCTTGTTGATTGTCCCAATTTTCTTGCGGTTGCCATTGTTGATTCCTTTAATTTTCTCTATTCCCTTGGTAGTTGTTGACGTATTGGACTTCCTCACTTTGATCATCATTGCATTCATTCGAATAGACACCACCACCATCATCGTTATCAAAATTTTCCTTGAGGTTGTTACCCTCTTTGCCTCCTTTTCATCATATTCACTCCTTCCATGACGTTGACTTGGCGCGGATTTTGAACTTGTTGTAGTTACACCTTTGCCAATTGATTCATTGTTGTTGTAAGTTCGGCAATGGCCCCGTGATTATGTAAATCCTTATGCAAATGTATGACATTAAGATCACCTTGCGGAATATTAGCCCGGCTTTTCCATGCTGAAGAAGTATTAGCAATTTCATCTAACACATAACACGCTTCATTGTACGGAAGCTTCATAAAATTTCCTCCTGCCAGTTAGTTCACAATACATTGGTTGGTTGTGTTGATCCCTCTATTTAAAATTTGTTGGATCATCACATCATTCATATCATTGTTAGGGAACTCTTTCATCATCGTTCTAAATCTCTCCCATATCTAGTGTAATGGTTCAGTTGACTCTTGCTTGAAGGCTAGAATATCATCCCTTAGCGCCGCCATGTGACTTGGAGAGAAAAACTTAGTGATTAACTTGTCCGCCAACTCATCCCATGTGGTAATGGAATGATTGGAGAGTCTCTTCAACCAATCTAACTCTTTTCCCTAACATGATAATGGAAAAAGTCAAAGTCTCAATGCATCATCCAAGACATTTGTCGATTGGCTGCTCTAACAAGCATCCACAAAACCTTTCAAATATTTATAAGCATTTTGATCGGTGGCACCCGTGAAATAACCTCGTTGTTCGACAAGGTGAGCATCAGATTTGTATATGAAAATCCCCGCGGATTCGGGGAGGAACTATTGCACTTGCATAAACTTGATTAGGAAGAACTTTTGGGGCCACTCTTAGTGGAGGTGGAGGAGGGTCTAGTATGTTTTCATTTGCATTGGCATTTTTCTTGGAATTTTGACCTCTCATAGGAGCTTGAGGTAATGCATCATCTTGTTCTAGATCCTCAACCTCCTCCTCTACAACCACATTGCCAAGAGGGTCATTTTCATTTAAAGCCATGTGTACCTGAGTGATTGACACAAATCAAGTTAGTAAAAATAAGGAAAGAGAGGCAAAACATAAAACTAGCTACACAAATAGTTAACACCGTAAGCTCCCCGACAACAATGCCAAAAAGTTGATCGCTGCCAACTCGACCTTACAAAATGGTAGAGAGAGCGGGTCACTAATATCTTTTACACGAATAGTGGTATCGGGGTCGATTTTTCCACAGATAGCTTGGAGTGGACTTGCATATCTGGTCTAGACTAGGATTGAGCTTGCGCTTCTAATTGCACTCCTAACATTTTTGGGTTTTCTTTTATCAACTACTATTATCAACTAAAGATTAAGACTAAATTATGATAAAGGGATATTCTCTAAGTTGTGAGTAATATAGAGAAAGGCACTAGGGTCGTGGCATAACCTAGGTGGATAACTAACGGGTAGAATGTACTAAAAATAGATTGTCATATTTGGGAACAATAATATAACCGTTGCACAATTGTACCCACTCTCACACCTCTTGGAGGAGAGAGAGATTTTGCCCAATTGACTCTCGCGAGACCAAATGTGTAGGCCAATTAGACCAAGCAACTAGAGTTCAAGTAGGAAGATTAATCTATCCAGATTTAACATGTTAATTGGGAATACCATTTCTCATGGGTCCATCCCAATTCCTTGTCAGGTCAATTTTGGGGTCATAAACTCTCTTTCTCAAGAAGAGGTAAAACCCACTAATCTAGAATTAATGTTTTCAACCACTAATTCTTAATTAAACCATAAAATAAACACAAATAACAAACACCCAATATCAATCTATCATTAAAATGCAACACCCATCAATTACCCACACTAGGGTTGAGCTACAACCCTAGCTAATGAGTTTAGCTAGATATAATTAAAGAAGAAACAGATGATATAGATGAAGAACTAAGCATATTAATTAATTACTATGAAGAAATCACAAGAATCTATCGAAAGGTAAAGCTAAAGTGCCAAAAATGGCTACAATATTCGTGTCTCACGAGCTCAGCTGCTTCAGAACATAAAACTAGACCTAAAATGGTAAAATGTTCTATTTATAGTGGGATAGAAAAACTGAAAAAATTACCCTTGCAAGGTCAGTGCGGGCCGCATAATCATGATCCCGGCCGCACTGGCTGTTTAACTTCCATTGATGCCTTCTCTTAAGTGACTGGAGCGGACCGTGAAGGGTTGTGGCGCGTACCGCCTGTTGATAACCGTGGCCGCATGGCTGGACTTGCCCAAATCTACATCTTCTCTGACTCCTTTGTCGTGGACCGCGTGACAAGATAGTGCGGTCGCGCGAAATGGACGCGGGCCGCGTAAATTCTACTGCGGCCGCGTGGTTGCAGCCTCAATTATGCTCTATCTGAACTCTTTGGCGTGGCTGTATGCAGAGTTTTGTGGACCACACCAAGCTCTAATTTCCACCACTTTATAGGTCTTTTGACACTTAAGCAGGTTTCACTCCGTTTTGAGCCAATCTTTAAAATTTCGTCACTTTGTTGCTCAAACTTCAATCAAGCACAACTTTTAAGTATTTTGGGACTAATTTGTAGAAAATTATACTAAAAGCATAAGTATATATGTACATAACATCATAAAGCCTCTAAGGGCATCCCATCATATCATCTTGGTCACTGTGGACAAAATCGTCAATGTATACGAGTTGATTAGGTGGTGGTACGTACATATATGTACATATATATATATATATGTACATGTATAAATGAATGCAATGCATGAGAAGTACGTCAATAAATATTTCGGGATGTCATAAGGCTATTATGCTTTTGATTATTATCTATAAGTAAACTTTATCAACTTACATATTTTATGAGACCCACGAGAAGATGATAGAATAATAGGACACATGGGGAATCAATAACATAAGCATCTCTAGCATTTATATGAATAGAGTTATTTATGAAATTTGTGTATTTTCTCATTTTGTTTGTATCGTATGGATCATGCCAAAAGGAAAGAAGGGATAGCTTTAATATACCTGAGCTGATTATCTTGACAATCTATCCAACACATGTCAAATGCGACAAAACATGTAACAGTGTATCAAAGTAGGAAAATTCATATAATATTCTTGAGAAAGATTGTACTGTACTTTCTTAGAATCGAAAAACCCACGTTGTTAGAGTATTAAGTAGTCTTCGTATGAAATGTTTGAATCAAATCACGTTGCTATTGAGAAATATGACCTCTTGAGAATTTCTGAATCCTTCTTCATTTCTTTGTAGAGATTACAAAGTGATTTAAAGAAGTATTTAACCTTTAGGTATGGGCCACATATTTTAGATGACTAAGCCACATAACCCTCCTAAATGTGCCGCCTTATTATGTGAACTTAGGAGTCATATTAACCTAAGGCATTTGCTGCCAAATATCCCACGTGGGTGTTACCCTTATAATTATCTAAAAATCTCACTTAATTACTTATCAACAAATCCTAATTAATTTATTAATTTCCCACTCAAATAAAAAATTAATCAATTATCCATATAATTAGAATTATCTCAAATTACTTATAATATTACTCACTTTTAACAAATTTTATACGTCTTACTATCATGGTCATGTGATACCTTGTATGGCACTAGTCTCTAAATATATATTATTGTATCTTGGACCTTATTTATCTCAAATAGAATAATTCTTATAATCTCAAAATAATCTCCTTCCTGAACTTACGTTGATTATCTTATGACGAGACTTTAAAATACGAAAAATGAGGGATGTAACATCTCATTTTCGAGGATCCATCAATTTACTTATGGCGTACTTTCAAGTACGAAACTATAGATTATAACATCATTCCCTTTTTGGAATATTCGTCCTCGAATGCTGACTGATGCACTTATCATTATCATAACCTATAGCTCTTGCGAATGCTTTAGTACTCTTCTTGCCATCTAGGCAACTTTTCTGGGAATAAATCCAAAGTCAAAGGCATTCCCACCTTTAGGCCTCTTTCTCACACAATGACTTGAGGTCGAAATTCTTCCAATCTCGTAACTATCGAACATTCTATCATAAAACCTGTACGACTCTGACCTTGTATGTGTGCCAATGCGACTCTTATCTCGTCGTTCCTCTAGCTTTTTTCCAATCTCTAGGCCTTACTTTGTGAACGTATGCATGACTATGACAAACTTTCTCTGTAGGAACCTATAGGTGTGCTGGAGTTGTTTTCTCGGTACTTGTCGAACATTGGAATATTGCTATATCTTATTTTATAGACCCGGTTTTATACCCGAATGACATTACTACATCTAGGTAGGTCATACTATACCATTATTCTTACTTCGGTTTATTGTTACCAGGATCTGCTACCAAACTCCAGGCTACTCTCGTTGCTTATCCCATATGTAAATATCTAAGTCTTTTAATGCTTCCTTATTATTGTTCATCTTAAGAATGAGAGCCTGATGTCATCTCATACTGTTTAACTTTTATATGTCTATTGTTGATTCACGTCAATGTTGATCTATAATTTACCACTGGTAATTTGACCTCTTATGTAACACTGCCATTAAGGCTGACGTCTCATCAGGGACATTTGAAGTGATTAGACTGATCGACCTAGAGGCGATACTATACTTTCATAGCCATATTTCATAGCATCCTAATAGGATTTTCCTCACGTGGGTGTTTTAATCTCGTACAATTCATGCAATTATTACTCAATCGAAGACCCAAACGTCATCCTTAATCTATCAGAACTACACCCTCACTCTACTACCAGGGCAACATTCCATCTCTTCCAAATGCTGTTAGTCTTAGACTTCTTTGAGTTTATTCAGGCTATATTGAGCTTTCTATAACTTAGAGAAACCATTAGTTTTCTTGTTTTCATGGGCTTAATCCCGAGGACTTATCTATTCTCGTCACCTTCTCACTCGCCCTTTCTTATCCTTACTACTGCCTTCCTAGAACCTTGTCGCTTATTCATTCTTTAGCTTTGCGACCTACACATATCTATTCATATTACTCTAAACTTTCCTTCAACTTGCTTGTGATGTCTTCCAAACTCACACCACAAATATAGGGTTGTGAGGCGGTCGAAGCAATAATAAAAAGGCAACGCAAGTCCGGGTTGAATCCACATCTAGTTAGATATGAGATTAGGTATATATCTAGACTAGGTATATGATGTGCCCAAGTTTGCACTTCCACATATTTGGTTGTTTCTTTCTACTTCTAATGATTATGCTGATGTTTTCAAATGAAAAGCTAAGAGATAGTATTATTGATTTTGGTTGTTTTTTAAGTTATTAAATATCTCGGGTCGTAACTTCCACCTAGGTGGTTACTTAACAGGTTGTAAACTCTAGGTAAAGATTGATTGGTTAAGGTTGCAATATAGCAATCACACGCAATTACCCACTCAATATCTCTTGGTAGTTAGAGTGATTTTGCCTAATTTGGCTTTCACAAGTCCAAATGGGTATTTCATAAAACAAGTGATAAATGCTCAAGTCAGGTCTTGCTATCTCTAGATTCAACCCTTTAAATCGCTATCAATTTCTTGAGTTCACCCAAATTCCTTCTTAGCCAAGTTTTCCTAGACTTAGTCTCTCTTTCTCAAGTAGAGACTAAGTTAATTAGGCATAAATCAATATTTTCAACCATTAATTCTTAATGTCAATCAAGAACTAGGCTAAATATGACTAACCCAATCACAAACAAGCCCTAAATCAAACATCCATTAAGTAACCACACTAGAGTTGGGTTACAACCCTAGTTAGAAATTTATCTACTCATGGAAAATGCAAAAATTAAATAAGAAATTAAGATAAAATTCGTAATAGAAGATTAAGGGAAGAAAATCTGATGCTCAAATGCTAATCTAGTACAATGTTACCCAATACAGTAAATGAAAAACAGCTCAGGTGCTCTCCCCATAACAAAACTTGAACTAAAATTGAGAAAAAAATTCTATTTATACTAAGCTGAAAATATCTGACAAACTTGCCCCTGTGGAGGTTGTGCAGCCGCACAATTATGTGTGCGGTCCGCACAATAAGACTTGGCTTGACAGGTTCCAGTTCTACAGCCGTGCAATTATAGGTTGCAGCCGCACTCCTTCAACTTTTGCGAACCACACATTTATCGGCCACACAATTATAGTGCCGTTCCCACTCCTTGATCATGGGCTTTGGCATTGTGAAACTTCTGCGGACCGCATATCTCTGAGTGCGGCCTTGCTCTTGATTATGTGGCCACACATAAATGGTGCGGTCCACATTTCTTCTTGGTTTTAAAATCTCATAGATCGCCTCCAACCCTATATCACTATAAAATGGCAAGAGTGGTCGATGCAGCTTTTACCCAAAAGGTCAGGATCGAATCCACATAGTGCTAATATTAGTTTGGAACTGTGTTTCTATATAATCTAGCTATGTACGATGTTCTTAATTGCACTTCCAATCATGCTTTCTTTTGGTCACTATTTTATTTTTAGTACTAATGAAGAATGAAAATAAGCTAAGTATGATATTTTTGTAAGGTTTTTCTCAATAGGTAAAAAGGCATTAAGGAAGTGACATACACCTAGGTGAGTATCTAACGAGGTCTAAAACTTAAGGCAAACTTGCTGTAGTTGGGATCATGATATAACCATTACAAATAACTACTCACTCTATACCTCTCGGTAGTTTGAGCGACTTTGTCCTGATTGGCTTTCTCAAGCCCAATGGAGTGTTTAAAAAATGCAAGCAAAATTGGCTCAAGTCGGGGTATTACTATCTCTAGGTTTAACCCTTTAATTGGGGTTATCAATCTCTTGAATACACCCAATTTCTTGTTACCCTGAATTTTCTAGACTTAATCTCTCTTTCTTAATAAGAGCCTAGGTCAAAAAAAGCATAAATCAGTGTTTGCAACAACCAAGTCAACAATTAAAGCATCAATCAAGCAAAATATCATTAACCCATAAACATTTATGCCCTAAAATTAAAGATCCATTAAATACTCACACTAGGGTTGGGTCACAACCCTAGCTAATGGGTTTAGCTGCTCATAATCATAGAAGAAAAAAAAATGGAGATGAAATATAAGCCATAAAAAGTAATTACAAGACTATATATCTGATTAATTGGTAAAGATGTTCTACAATTACTCAAAAAGGTAAAAACGGCTAATCACATGCTCCACATAACAACAGGTACCCTAAAATCTGAAAAAAAAACTAATCTACATCTAAATTTTCCTAACAAAATCACCCCTACGGAGATTTCGCTGACAGCAGAAAATAGGTTGCCTTAATGCTAGGGCTACCGCGGTAACACAAAAGCAAGCGCGGACTGCGGATCTTCTCTTCTGAGCTGGATCTAAGCTTGAGTTCGCTAGGAGAGGAAAATCACCCTCCTCGATGCTTCTTCAGCTGCGGCCGCGAAATAAGATCACGGACTGTACCTTTCAATTTTAGCTCCAAATTAGTTATCTGATTCTTACTTCCGCTGAGGGCGAGAATTGGACCATGGCCACGTTTGATGATACTGTTGCCACATAATTTCATCGCGGGCAGCGGTGACTTTTAAGCTCAGTAATTGACTCTATGAACCTTGCTACCACTGAGAGCGTTCATCTTGCCTCAGCGGTGGATCGTCTACGTCCGCGTCTTAATCGTCAGCGCCCTTTTTGACTCAGCTTTGATCTTATGTAGGTTTCACTACTTTATGAGCTGATTATGACTTTCCTGTCTCTTTTTAATCAAACACTACAACAAGCACAATAAGTCAGCTTTCGGGAATATTTGGACATACTATTAATAAAAAACTTAAGCAAAGATGAGCATAAAATAGGCTAGAATCCCTAGTTATCAACTCCCCAAAACTTAAGCTTTTGTCCTCAAGCAAAAAAAGTAATTCCCACCTCCTCAAGATAAAAGAAAGGAAAAATTTCAGCTGTCCTAAAGTAGCCTCATTAAGCATCAATCTTGACTAAAAATTACTCTCAACTCAAATGCATTATTAACAATATACAACCATCTTAGCACCATGGCTTTAGTGCGACACAAAAGCAGCAAGAGTTGACTGAACTCATCAAGGAAAGTCTTTCTACTACATTGATCGTTGTGGAACCCAAACTCTTAATCCTTGACACTCCATATGCAAACCTCACTTTTAGACCGTAGCACTCAGAAAGAGGATTGTGAGAAACATACTCATCTCTCTCAAATCCAGCTCCAAGTACCATAAGCTTGCCCCTTTTGTAAGTCACCACTAATGTAAGCTCACTTAGCTCAATATCATATAGGGCTTTTGCGGGAATGTAATGAAGGATTTTGGTTCAAGGTAGGATATATCGGTCTATGAAGGTTTAATCTTTCCTTAAACACTTTATTTTCTTCATTTTGGATAACACTTTTTGACTCTTTGGGTTCCATAAACACTTTATTTTCTTCATTTTGGATAACACTTTTTGACTCTTTGGGTCATTTACTTCTTCCTTAGGGACTAAAGAGACACACTGTCGCTCTTTCTTGTTCATGTCAATCCTTTTTCTCCTTTCTAGTCTTTCCAAGCCTTTCATTTTTGCTTTTATTGAATCCATTTATTTCTTCTACATTGTTCTCTTTCTTTTTGACTTTTTGGATATTTCTTTCTTTTTCTTTTTACTTTCCCTTTTTTTCCTTTTGTGCCTTATATCACTTTTGTATTCCTCATCTCTTCCCCAAACTTATACTTTTGCCAATTTGTGCTAAGGAAATATCGGGTGCCAAGAGAGGATTATTTTAGAACGGATAAAGGCTTATATCATGGTTTTTAAAAGAATAAAGGTTATGGCTCAACTGGGTTGACAATGGATAATATTTTTGGTGGGCTGTGGATGTTTTTAAGTCTCAATTTGGATCAAGAAAAACCTATAATCACTTCTCAAGTCGAGATACACTTAAGATTTCGCCTAGAAAAACATTCAGGACAAGTTCTAGGCTTATTGGCACATGACTTGGACTTGAAATTGAAACCTCACCACACAAGCTGTAGGATTGCTAAAGAGATAGAGTCGAGGGCTCACAACAACCTTAGCTATGATTTGAGCAACATCCCATTCAGGATTTAACTTTTCAAAGCCCACATGGGCTTGTGATGTAACTCAACGAGAATATGACAAGCTTTCCCAAATACGAACCGGTACAGAGACATACCAATAAGTGTCTTGTAAGCAGTTCTGTAAACCCTGTCACACCTCATTTTTTACTACACCCGTCAGGGTGCAAAGGAGTTTTTCCACTTAAAGGATAATCAGAATGAGATTTAGCTATTAATTATTCGGAGTCGCCGCTTGGGAGATTAATGATGCTCAAGTCACCGGTTGAATCCCCAACCGAGGAAAAATATGACTTTGTTACAGTCTGCGAACCAGAAATCAGAGTAAGGAATTCTGTTAACCCGGGAAAAGGTGTTAGGCATTCCCGAATCCGTGGTTTTAGCACGGTCGCTTAACTGTTGTATTTGATTTTATCTGATTTTAATAAATGCTAGCTTACATGCCTTTTATTTGTAATCTACTTTTTTCATTATTTATTTTAAAAAGAATTGCGATATCGTGAAAATACGTTTCGAACCATGTCGCAATCAATGCACCCGTAATTGTCAACACATTTCGACTTCGTCTAGATTTTGATTTGGGTCTCATCAATGCGCACCCAAGTTTAAGAAAGTAATATAATTAAATCGTGCCTAAAGATTCTAAGATATTATTATTTTGGTGAAGGCCGTGAAATCCGCTAAACGGCCCATCCCGAAGTCTAAAAATAACATAATATATATTGGACGGCCTCACAATTGTATTTTATTTGGCGAGGCTCGTCTCATCATTTTATTAAAAGGCCAATCTAAAAGTGACTACGATTTTCTATTCTTATTTATCTCTAAAGAAAAAGAATCCTACTCAATCAAATTAATTCGTGAAGTCCAATACAATAGAGTTTGTTATAATTGGGGCTCTTGGGCATGTGCATTCCAATCATTCAATAGTTTTGGACTTTTCTCTAGTCCATATCACAAATAAGCACACAACGCCAAATTAGGCCCAAATGTGAGCCCAATTAAAGACCGACTGAGGGGAGGGTACCAAATCGAACCTCCGCAACATCAATTACATGAGCAAAATACAAATGTTACTCCAACTTATTCTACTGTTCGATATTTATATCACGCCTCAAGTCCAATTTGATTTAGCACCGCCTTTATTAACGTCAATCCGGGAAACCGTTACGCTTAGTTTGAATTACATTTTCCTTCTTCAAAACTTATGAACCACTACCATGTGTTTTGAGAAATATGTGTTTTACTAACAACAAAACAACACAATCAGTGCTAATAGGACATAGTCTAACAACCATAGCTTCAAATTGTTTTAACAATCTATTAATCTCACTCTCAACTTCACAGATGCTCACATGTAGCAATATGAACTATCTTTTAATAAAAGGATAGACATATACAACTTAGTTTCAGCCCAAATGTTAGACTAACAAGGATCTATATTGTCAATAATTGCAGAATTTAAATACACGATCCAAAGGGAAATCAAATAAAATACATGCTTCTTTCCTCATATAGCATTACTTCTGAGCATTTTCAACTAACAGTCACTTGAATGGTGTAATAATGTACCTGGAAATGGAAATGCTGTAGGAAGAAGGAGAAGTCAGCTAAGCAATGTGACAGCAACAGTAATCAACTAATTCCCAGCGATATAAATGATCAAATAACCCAGTAATGAAGTCACACAGCCCAGGAACAGATCTGACAACCAGGATGAATTTTAAAACTCAACTAACACCACAAATCCAACTCGAACAACCTCAAAAAAACCCAGAAAATTCGAACAATCAAACAATACCGAACAAAGCAATTACAGACCCCTGGCTAGCCCACTGATGTTGAAATTAAACCCCAAACTTCACACACATTTTACCATAACTCAAGCATGATCAAACTTAGCTTAATTGGGTTTAAATCTGCTCGAAATCAACCTTTTTACCTCTAGAATCTCAAACACTAAACATAAACTAGGAAAACCTGAAGCTAAACTAAAAAATAGGCTCAATGGAATAGTAACCCTTTTTTTATTTTTTTGAAGAGTTTTTGTTGTTTTGGTTTTTCTGGAAATCACAAATGTTTTTTTAAATTATTTTTCTTGAAGATTTTGGAGTTTGGATCTCAAGTTTCAGATCTAAAACTAGTAGAGAATGAGGGAGGGGGGGTTTTTTTGAGGCTCCAAAAAACTTCTTTATTAAGGCATTGGGGCTGCTTTATATAGGAAAAGATGGGGCAACCCTCAGATTTTCATTTTGCACTATTGGTCCCTCTTTTATATCTTTTTAACCCACTATTTTATGACTTGTACTCAAGTAATTGCTTTAAATTTCATGAAAGGTGTACCGAAGTCCTATTTTAGAATGCCCTAGAAGGTTCTGCTTTTATATATCATGTTCATATTCCCTTCCAATCCCTATACTACCCTTGTTATATTTTGAAATTACTATTCCTGCTAAAGCAGTCATTTACCATGTCCAAACTACCTCTGAAAACCCCTTGAAGTTACTAATTCTAATTAAACTTTTGACAACTATAACCAATCAACCAAACCAACTTAAAACTAACTAAGACTAATTAATCGAAAGTCAAAAATGAACCAATTAAACTTAACAAATCATATTTACCTAGTTACACAGACTCAAACAGATTTAAAATTAGAATCAAGGACCGACATTAACTACACTAATCTAACTAACAACATATGAAAAGTTGAAGAAAGAGTTTAAAATATGATGGTACCATTCAACTACAATAAACATACTAATCACGAGAGGAGAAACACATTAAAATGAAAAATTAACAAAATTAATAACCAAGCCAAACGAACTTAATTACACGGCCCTAATTCCAACTTGACGAAGCGGAGAAATTATGAAAAAGAAGATAAAATAAAAAAAACAAATACGGAGGCAGACAAGAACAAAAGGAAAAACAAAGAAAAAGAAAAACTCACTAATCAGATGTTCTGTCGAACCGGCTCCTATCAATCCGTGGGTTCACCCACTTTCACGAGTTTCATAGGTTTAAGAGATCCCACTATAGAAGTGTCTAGCCGTTCGCCGAATGAAGAGATTCTTTATCAAAGTCTCCGAAAGGCGCACTTAACCTCATTCGATAATGGGGTTGGGGCAATTGACCGGTCCTAAGCTAAATCTAGCTCTGTTGGTGTGTCCACGGGTCCCTTCCTTGAACAACTTATGGTGATATTTCAACATAGGCTATGGTAGAAACATCATGAGGAAGGCGAGGGAATCACATGACGCCGACTTGGTGAGGTTTAGAGAAATTATGTTTCCGGCCAACTTTGAATAAACATTCGAGCCATTCAACTGATATTTGAGGCCAAATGATTGTGGATTTTGGTTGAAGGAGTTGAGGAGACCTAGTGGTGTAAGTTTGAGCCAGTTTAGACAAGGTTGTGTTTTGGCCGGAAAAATTAAGATATGATATTCGAGGCGATTGGATGGCACTCGAGAAAAACAAAAACAGGGGTTGGAAAGAGGAGAGAAAGGTTGTTCTAGGGTGTAAATTTCAACGGATTTGGAGGTGGACCGCCGGCGGCGACGATTTTCGGCTGGCAGCGTTAGGGTGGCGGGTGGCGGGTGGCGGAGCTGGCGGAGGAAGATGAGTACGAGGAAGGTGAAGCTGGTCATGTAGGGTTATACATATTATCAAAAACCTATATTAAAATCCCAAAAGCCAATTATGGCCATTAGATCAGGTAAAATTGACTGTCGGGATTGCAATTAATCTAAACGGGGTCGTTTTAATGGTCTTAGTGAACGGATCGGGTAGGGGAATTGGGTTGGGATGTGGACGGGTGTGGGTGTGTTTGGGCTAACTCAGACACCAAAATTCTCCCAATTCGTGTATGTAACAAGGCAGCCTTTTTTTAATTACTTCCGTTATTTATTTTTCTTTTTCAATTGTTGTCTCAATTTGAATTTATATAATTTTTCTTTGTTAAAATGAAAAATAGAAATTATAGACCCAATTAACACTAAATTATTATTTAATTTTTCAAAATTAACTAATTTCTACTTTTAAACTAAAATTGAAACAAATTCCATAAATTGAAAAATAAAGGTGCACAAAGTCATTTTTTGTCATTTTCTTTATATGAAAACAATTTTAAGCTAATAATTAACACTAAAATATGAAATTAAGTCCTACAAAAATACCACATGTATTTGTATTTTCGTAGGAATTAACATGCACAAATAAAAATGCAAATAATTAATACAAAATTCACAAATATTGTAAAAATAAGGAAAACTCTCTTTTGTTTGAATTTTATGGGATAATTCATATATAGGGAAAAAATCACGTGCTCACAAGCCCACAAAGCATCATCCAGTGTCGTTGACCAGCCAGTCCAAAATCTCCCTGTTGGAGACCTCTACTTGCTCACTAGCCTGAGGATGGTAAGGGGTTGTGTTGCCCAAGATCAGTTGAAGTTTTGAAGGTTGAGAAATGAACTCAGCGATGAACCTGGTCCATATGGCGTGACACAATATAATCAACCATTTCATATGAGATGCACGTGAGGAAGATATACCGCATAGATCAAGCAACAATATCTTCTGAATTGATCGAAAAGATTGCATTCAGGATAAGGAGCACAGTCTCCTTATGGGGAGAGAACACAATCCTAATCTAGGATAAGGGTTGGAGTTTGTATTTGTGAAGGACTCAAAATCGTCTTAGGATAAGCAATGGAGTCTCAATCAAACTCTAATTACTAACTCAATACATAACTGAGTTTGTTCTCTTTTACATGTGTTGCACATACGCAGAAGTTAAACATAATTGGGAGCAAAAGAGCAAGTCTGTTTTGCAAGCAATATATAAGAGATATAAGTGTGCACGACTGAAGCTACTTGAACGAGATAGAAGAACCAGTTCCATTGTCTTTATTTTAAGTATAGTTCAATTGTAGTAGGTTTTGAATTTTTACCTTTCAGCTTTCATATAAACATTTGTATTTTGTACTTATTGTCTTCAAGTTAGAGTTAAGATGAAAGTGTCGCAGGAGTTGATGCTATGTGCCACACTGGGATTAGAGTTTAATTCTTAGGTTTACAAGAGTTTGTAAATGCTTTTTTGGCTCATTGATTTTAGTGGAAGTTTGAAAAAATCCTACCGAGTAGTAGGTTGTCATTTTTTCACCTTTTGAGCCAGGTGTTTTCCACGTAAAAATCTATGTGTTCTTTATTTCTGTTATTTTAATTCGGCAAACAGTAGCTATTAGAAAACCTAGAAGAACCAGGTTCGTCAAGATCAAAAAATTGGGTACCACCCCCCTCTTGTGTGGTATTGATGTTTAGAACATCAATTGGTAACAGAGCGGATTATGTTTTATGAGGTTAACACCTTAGAAAATATCAATATGAGTGCACCACCTGAAAACTGGGAAGGGCAATCCACTGCTAGGCCTCACTTTTCAATGGTCTCTACTACTCCGGGTGGAAAATAAGAATGAGAGACCACATCATGGGAGACGACTATGAGCTTTGGGAAATCATCACTGATGGTCCTTTAGCCACAACAAAGAAGTCTACTGAAGGGATGGCTGTTCCAAAGACAAGAGTTGATTGCACTGCTGAAGACTTAAAGAAGTGGGAAAAGAATGCTAAGGCCAATAAGTGGCTAGTATTTGGACTTGGTCCAGATGAGTACAACAGGATCCAAAGTTGTAATATTGCCAAGGAAATTTGGGACACCTTAGATGTGGCCCATGAAGGAATACCACAAGTGAAGAGGTCAAGAGGAACACTGCTGTATTCTCAATATGAGAATTTTACTATGAAGGATAGAGAAAACATCCAAAAGATGTATACTAGGTTCACTACACTGACAAATAAACTTGAGTATCTTGGAAGGATTATCCTGGAAGAAGACAAGGTTGAGAAGATCTTAACTAGAGTTCTGCCAATTTCCTGGGAAAGTAAAATCACAGCTATTCATGAATCCAAGAATACTACTAACCTAAAATTGGATGAACTGATTGGAAATCTTAGTGCCTATGAATTGAGAAGTCAGACTATGAAGATGGATGCTTCAAAGAAAGAAAGAAGTCTGGCTATCAGAATCTTAGAAGGATCAGACCTGAAGATGATGAAATGACTATGATAACCAGGGATTTCAAAAAGTATCATATGAGAGGAAAGAGTCATTCAAGAGGAACAACCTTCAACAAACCTCAGGCTCCTGAGAAGCAGACTAATGCTGGTTTCTTCAAGTGTGGAAAGACTGATCACATGATAAAAAACTATCCTCAATAGAAGATTGAGTGGAAGAAAGAAAGGGCAAAAAGAAGGAACAGGTCCAACCAAGATGGAACAAAGGTTCGACTAAAGTTATGGTTGCTGCATGGGGAGAAACCTTTGATGAGGACTCAGAAGATGAAGCTGAAGATAAGAAGGCTCTTATGGCCATCGGAGAATCAGAGGATGAACAGGAGGTAAGTATCCTACATCTTAAAGAAAAGATTAAATTTTTGTCTGAAGAAAGGTTGGCTGAGCTATTATTGGACTTCATTGATGAGTCTGAAATAATAAACAATGAGAAGGATGTCCTGTCTAGAGAATGTGTTATCCTAGAAGCAAAATGCAAAAGATTAGAGTTTAGGGCTGATGAGAGTGACAACACAAATGCTGAGTTGAAGAACCAGGTTCTTGAACTTGAAAGTAATGCCGTAGAACTCAGATCTAAATATATTAAACTTAAATTAGGGGAAGGAAAGAAAATGGCTTATCAATCATTGCTGACACCAGAAGAAAATCTAGGAAAAATAAAAGATGAATTGTATAAGAAAGATGAATTGATTAAGGCCCTAAAATAAGATTTACGAAAGGTAAAACATGAACTAGAAAGAACATGCAAATGGAACAAGGCTTCTGATGCACTCTCCTGGCGGCAAGAACATCAGAACAACAACAAGAGAGGACTTGGGTTTGGGATACAAGCTCCAAAATGGGATCCCAAAAACAAGTACCTCACATTTCCTGAGAATAAGATTTGCACACTCTATGGTAAGACTGGCCATTACAAAAATGAATGCAATGCAAAAGAAAAGTCCAGTCAAAATAACAAAGTCTTTGTTCAAGAAAACACAAACTGCCTGGTTAGGCAAAGAAAAATTTAATTCATCCTTTTTCCCATAGAAAGGGACCCAAACTAGTTTGGGTTCCTAAGACTAACCCATAATTTTATTTTGAAGGTCCAAGTTAAAGGGAGTAGCCAAATATATTACATGGATAGTGGCTGCTCAAAACATATGATTGGGATCAAGGACTAGTTCATTTCACTTGAGAACCTAAAAGGAGGTAATGTCTCATTTGGAAATAGAAAGAAATGTGAGATCATTAAGGTTGGAAACGTAGTAAAGACAGACTCTCATTCCATAAAGAATGTCTATTTGATAGATGGCTTGAAATATAGCCTGATAAGTGTGTCACAACTGTGTGACAGAGGAAATCTTGTAGCATTCACCTCTACCAAATGCTTTGTCATTAACCTTACTACTGACAAGATTGTTTTGTAGGGAAAGAGATTTAACAACATTTACGCTGTAGATTTATCAACTCTCTCTGAAAATAAACTCACTTGCATAAGTGTGTCAGTTAATGATCCCTTCCTTTGGCATAAAAGACTTGGTCATGCCAATCTAAATCAATTGGACAAATCAGTCTCCAAAGACTTGGTGATAAGGTTACTAATATAAGTTTAAGGAAGACAAAGTTTGTGAGGCATGTGCAAGGGGGAAGCATGTAAGTTCATCTTTCAAACCTAAGAAAATAGTAAGTACATCCAAGACATTGGAACTGGTTCATATGGATCTCTGCAGTCCAATGAGAACCATGAGCATAGGTGGAAAGAGATATGATGGTGCTTGTTGATGATTATTCTAGATTTACCTGTGGTGTTTCTAACCTCTAAAGATGAAGCATTTGAGATGTTCACTGCTTTTGTTAGAAAAATCCAAAATAATGAGGAAATCAACTTGCACCCATTAGGTCTGATCATGAAACTGAATTTTAAAATGCAAAGTTTTGGTGAATTTTGTGATGAAAATGGAATAGATCATAATTTTTCTGCTCCTAGGATCCGTCAATAAAATGGGGTAGTTGAAAGGAAGAACAGGACCCTTGAGGATATGGAAAGGACCATGCTTCTTTCCATTAAACTACCTCACAGCTTCTGGGAAGAGGCGATAAACACTGCATGCTACATATTCAATAGATGCATGACTAGACCTATTGCAGAGAAAACTCCCTATGAGTTACTTAAAGGAAGAAAACCAAACATATCCCATCTTAGGGCTTTTGGTTGAAAGTGCTATGTGCACAATAATGGCAAAGAATCCCTAGGTAAGTTTGATCCTAGAAGTGATGAGAGAGTATTCTTGGGATATTCTTTACATAGAAAAGCATATAAATTGTTTAATAAAAGAACTCTGTGTGTAGAAGAAAGTGTACATGTTGTATTTGATGAATCTAATATTCTTTCAAAGAGATAGGAACATGGAGATGAAGCCATTAGATTAGTGAAACAATTGACTGAAGCCACAACACAAGTCAAAGTGGCATCAAAGGAAGGCACATGTGATGGAACATGTCCTTCCACTCAGGGAAACCTGAGATAGGGAACTAATATGATAGAAATTGAACAAAACTCTCTGAAGGAACATGTACTATTACCTATTCCTCAACAACAGAACAATGAAGAAGCATCTAGAAGGAACCAACTGGTGGGGAAATCTTACAAGTACCTGAGTGCTCATCTCATTGAGAACATCATCATTGATCCAACATGTGGAGTCAAAACTAGTTCTCAATTGAAGAATCTGTGTGCATGTGATGCTTTTTTGTCCATCATTTAACCCAAAAATATTGTTGAGGCTTTGCAGGATGCAGATTGGGCAATGCTATGCAGGATAAACTCAATCAATTTGAGAGAAGTCAAGTATGGCATTTGGTTCCAAGACCCAAGGACAGATCAGTCATTGGGGCAAAATGAGTCTTTAGGAACAAACAAGATGAAGATGGAACGATTACAAAAAACAAGGCAAGGCTTATGGTTCAAGGCTACTGTCAAGGGGAAGATATTGACTATGATGAGACCTTTGCTCTAGTTGCTAGACTTGAAGCAATTAGACTCCTCATAGCCTTTGCAGCATATATGGAATTAACTCTTCATCAGATGGATGTCAAAAGTGTCTTCCTAAATGGCTTCCTCAAGGAAGAAGTGTTTGTGAAACAACCTCTAGGATTTGAAAGCAAGGAGTGTCCTGAACATGTGTGCAAGCTAGAAGACTCTATACGGTCTCCAGCAGGCCTTCGATCCTGCTAATGACCCACTATCGGGTGAACAATACCTGCAACTGCATAGAAGGTGCAGGGAGTAAAGTGAGTATTTCCAAATTAGTGGTAACAAGAGAGAATAATATTTGAGAGATAAGAAAACACGTATGAGCACACCAAACTGCTATAAAAGACAGAACAACCCCTTTCTGAGAAAAACCGAAATACTGTGAAAAATCCCTTTAGAAAATCTCAAAATCAGTTCAAAATATCTTTTGAAAGTATGGTTTTTTGATAGTTGTGAAGTTAACTTCAAAAAGTAGGAAGTAATCAGAAACCTGCCCTCGGGCTAAGTATCAACCTCTCAGTACAGTATCAGCCCCGCGGGCTCACTCCCAACCCACAAAATACAACCTCAGCCTCTCGGGCTTAGCACTCCTTAACATATAACACTAGGCTATCTGGTCAACAAGGCATGTATCAGTATGTATGCTAATGATATATGAGTGCTTAATGCCATGCCACGTATTGCAAACAGGAGTAAATGCATGAATGCAATGCAACGCACATGAATACGCTGCAACGTGCAGCCCGAGCCAACCATGCATATTATTTATCGTCGACGACGCTCACTGGGGATGTGTACAGACTCCGGAGGGGCTCTTTTAGCCTAAACACAATATCATACAGTGCCAATAGTTACCACTGTTTCCATTACAATAGACGGTGCCAATAGTTACCACCATTTCCATTTCAATACACAGTGCCAATAGTTACCATCATTCCAAAAATAATATACAGTCCAGAAAATAGTGAGATAATGATCGTCAGCCCGGAATATCATTTAAGAATCATTTGTGTTTTCAAAACATAGAATTATGGATGAGTTTGCATAAATAGTGTTAAAACCCCTGGAGTAAATTCAAATAGTATGCAATTTTATGCTAACTTTGATATATCAATCCTTAAAGGATTCAAACAATCGGCAATAAGCCCCAAGTATGTAAATGAGCCCATGTCATAGTTATAACAAAAAATCATTTACAATTTTGCGATAAAAACCAACAACCGGGACAGACCAAGTCACAATCCCCAACGGTGCTCTACCCCACGCTCAGGTCCAACGTGGAAGTCACCACGATACCGCACTAAGATGTGCAAATTCGGGGTTTCAAACCCTCAGGATATCATTCCCAAGTATTACTCACCTCGAACCGGTGAAATCTCAAGCTCGCGACGCCCTTGCCCCTCAAATTGGCCTCCACGCGCGTCGAATCTAGCCAGAAATAGCGCGAATACATCACAATATACAAATGGAACAATACCCAATCGAAAATAATCAAATTATTGCAAGAACCTCGAAACTAGCAAAACCTGAGCCTCGGACCCGCTTCTCGAAAAATTATGAAACTTACATTTCCGGAATCGTCGTCTCGCCACGAGTTCATACATACCAAGAACTCCCAAATCAGAGTTCAAATGATCTATCAAATCCCAATTGGAAATATCAAAACTCAAGCCTTAGCTTTAGCCCCTTTTTAATGAATTTCAATCAATTTCCAAGTTAATTCTATCACAATCTCGTGTATTTAAGCCAAGGAACTTACTTCTTATCATTCATCCTTGAATCCCTTTTCAAAATCGCCCCAAAGCTCTCAAAGCTTGCGCAACATAACCATCGCGGATGAAATGTTCCAATTAAACCTTTCTACCTAGAGCGTTTTCCGCTTCAACGGTCCTCTTACCGCCTATGCGACTTCCGCTTACGCGTCCCTTTGACTGCTTCAACGGTCTGACTTGAATCTTCAGCGAGCGGTTACGTGGCTACCGCTTACGCGGTCACCTATCCACTTTATCGGTCCTAGCTTTTTTCCCTCGGTCACTTCCGCGACTCATCTTCCACTTTAGCGAACACCGCATAAGCGGTCCTTCGTTCGCTAACGTGGAAATACCAGAAGACAAAATCCCAAACCTGAAGCAAACTCCAAAAAGTTCTCGTTTAGCCATCCGGAATCACCCTGAAGCCCCCGGGACCTCAACCAAAAGCACTAACATGACCTATTACCTTATTCAAACTTGCTCAAGCCATAAGAACACTATTATTAACATCAAAAATCACCAAATTCCTCAAATCCAAGCCTAAATTTCTTAAGAACTTCCGAAATGTGCATACAATCAAAAACACAACCAAACGACGTCCGAATGACCTGAAAATTTTCAAACATATCCAAAATCACCTAACAAAGCTAGTGAAACTCTTGGAATTCAATTCCAAACCTCGGTACAAAATCGCACCTATCAACCGGAATCCGCCAAAATACAAACTTCGCAAATTCAAGCCTAATTCTACACCGAACCTCCAAATTCAATTCTGATCGCTCTCCTAAGTCACAAATCATCTCACGAAGCTAACTGAAACATCAAAAATCACATCCGAGCCTTCTAACTCACAATTCAACTTCCGGTTAAATTTTCCAAAACAAGCTTCCTTCTAAGAGGCCAAGTGCCTTGTTTTCAACCAAAACCAATTCAATTACATCCGATCGATTCTAATACTGATATTGAAACATGAAGCAACACAATAAGGGGGAAACAGAGCATTAAAACATAGGACGACAAGTTGGGTCGTTACACAAAATTAATGGGAAGTGATTTTGAAATGATTATGATGGGTGAACTCAACTTCTTCTTAGGCTTGCAGATCAAACAAAGTCCAAATGGAACTATGATCCATCAACAGAAGTACACAAAAGAACTAATCAAAAAGTTTAAAATGGAAGAATCTAAAGAAATAGATACACCTATTGCAACTGTCACACCTCCTTTTTCACTACACCCAACAATGGTATAAAGGAGATTTTCCAATTAAAGGACAATCAAACAATTAAAGGACAATCAAAAGGGAGTTGTTATTAATTATTCACAGTCGCCACTTAGGAGATTAATGGTGTCCCAAGTCAGCGATTGAATCCCGAACCGAGGAAAAGATGACTCTATTAACAGTCCACGAACCAGAAATCCGTATAAAAATTATGTTAACCCGGGATAAGGTGCTAGGCATTCCCGGGTTCCGTGGTTCTAGCACGGTCGCCCAACAGTCGCATTTAGCTTATTTATCTAATTTTACTGCATGATGAACCTATGTGCCAGTTTTAACTATTAACCACTTTTATTCAATTTTTAAGAGAAAATGAACGTCATTTAAAACATGTCTTTGGATCACGTCACATGAAATGAACCAGCAATCCTAAGCACATTTTATTTCAACATTTTGGGATATGGATTTGGGTCGCATGAAATGCACACCGGAATTTAAGAAGGTAATTTTATTAGAATCACGTCTAAAAGTGTCTAGCGCGTTATTATCTTTTCGGAGGGTTGTGAAATTTGCTAAATGATCCTTCTCGATTTTCTAAATATTTTTTAAAACTTTTATTGAGGGTCCTGCATTTTTGTATTTTCTTGGGTGAGGCTCTTCTCCTCTTATTTTTAAAGATAAACCTAAAAGTGACTATACTTTCTATTTTTGTTTTTTGTATCTAAAAAGAAAAGAAAACTACTAATTTATTATTATTAAAACTCGGGCATTAAGTTCAAGTCCGGGTCCAAATACAAGGACGAACCTTTTAGCTTGAACCCGCTACCTAACCTAAAACCCAAATTTCAAATAACAATTAAACCTTGAATTGCACCTTAGAAACATGCTCAAGCCAAAAAGCACATGGGCCAAAAGTTGGCCCAAATGGAAAGAAGAGCTCCAGAATAACCAAGAGCCTGCTAGCAGCCAAGGAATTGGGTTCGAATCCCAGGCCTGCAAAAATTAGCCTTTGCCCTTGTGTTGTCCAGAACAACATCGAATCCCAATGAGAGGAATGAAATATCGAGCCCATTGATTTCCAAACTATAGTCAATGATTAATAAACAATCACTTGCTACTATTTGCTAGAGCATATTATCCAACGCAATTACAGATCTAGCTACCTATTTTAAGTTCTTAACGACACATTCAAGCAATTATCAATTCTAAAATAAGCTAATGCAACTTCAAACCCGATTCAATTATTCTTTTCTGATTTTTAGAGATGTGATTACACAAAAATAATATAATAACTAACTAAAGCTAATGACTAACTAATACTAAAATGCAAGTTCAAATTTCCAGCTTAGAATTCTACAGAGTCCATGATCCACTTTAATGATCTAATATCATCCCTAAGTACAAACTCCAAAATTAAAATCAGTAACAGAGTTTAATAGATCGACTGAAAGTAATTTCAACATAACAGACTACATAATCACATATTAGACAAAATCGAATTGAAAATGCTCTGCACATTCCATTGCTAATGTGTTTCCCTTTCAATCAGGAGATTACATTGAAGAACTTGAGTGTGTACATAATTTTGAGGAAATAAGAAGAAGAAATCAGTTGGCAGTAGTCCACAAAAGTAGCAATCAACAGGCCAGAACTCAGCTTAAACCACGAATAATGTTTGAAAACAGATCACACCCAAGCAAAACACCACAATAGTTTGAATAAACAAAAATCCCAGCCAATACAGAACACTCCAAAAATTGAAATGGATCTTCAACAATAAAGCAGCATAAACACGCTCCAATGAAATCAACAGTACTCAAATTTGAAACAAAGATGAAGAGATCCACAGATGATGATCTAGACTAATAGAACAGTGAATATGTTTTCATGTTTTCTGATTTTTTCTTCTTTTTTGTATTTTTTATGTATTCAAATCGAAATTACTAATTAGAATTTTCGAAAAAGAAAAGGGAAATAGTTTTTGGGTTGAAAGTTGAAGACCCCTCCTCAAGGCATTTGATGCCCTTTTATAGGTGACAAAAGAGGGTAATTTAGATATTAAGTGTTTTTTAGACCCTCCCTTATTTTCAGTTTAGTCCCTCTATTCTTGACTTGCTAAACAAGTAAATGCATCACAATTACTGAAATCTACACTTGTAACTCATTCTAGAAGCCTCTAGGATGCTCTTTTAGCTATGCAATTCCTATACTACCATTACCCCTATTTTGAAATTACCAATCCAAATAAAATTAACCTTTTCCAATGCCCAAACTACCCTTGTCACCCCCTGAAATTACTAATTCCAGTTAAGTAATACAGACCCTTACCTTAGATAAAACCTTACTAAAGTTAATTCAACTAAACTAATCAGCTATACCCAAAAATTAAACCTAATTAAAACTCTAAACTAATTAATATCAAATAACACCATCGTTGCATTATAAACTAACAAATAAAATCAAAAACTGAAATCAAGCAAACTAAAATCTATTGGAACAGATTAAAAGAAATATGAACATTACAGTACTGAACTAAAAACCTATACCAAACATTTGACATCCAATTAACTAGTTGAATCAGGTCAAGTCTCAAATCAATATCACATGAACAAAATAAAGGAAAAACCTAATTAAACCAGCAGCTAATTGACCAATTAATATTGAGCATTCAAACTTAGGAAATAAAAATCAAAATAGAATCAGAATTTGAACAAAGAAGTGAAGATTAACCTAAAAATTAACCTTAACATTTACAACCATTGCGGTGATGAGATGCTTTTGAACTAAGCTGGGAATTAAGAACTATGCCCGATTGAGCAGACAAAACACCGAATCCAAAAAAAAGAAAACTAAAGAAGAAACAGAGAAGAACACTTACTGAAATTTGGGCTTCATGAAATCCTTCGTAACTAACTTCAAGTTAATATTATATGTGTTAGAATATACCCTTAACGGTAGAGGAGGGGTGAATAGCGTTATAATAAAAAACAGCGTAAACTTGCGAAGTTTAAAAATTTCAGGAATGAAATAAGTGTGATAAGTAAATAATAAGGAACGAACTCACCGATGTTATCCTGGTTCACCACAACCCGTGGCTAGTCCAGTCCCCGAGAGACTCTCTCGAGATTTCCACTAACTTCGTTAAGCTTACGGGTGCTTAACAAACCGTTACAAACTGAGAACTTGAGTCACACAAGCCTCAACAACCTTTGCTCGAAGATATCACACTTCAAGACTTCAACCAAAGGAATCACAACGTTCCTTCTTACAATACAAGGGATTTAACACTTCCCTTCAAGTGTATAAAAACAATTTGCACTCAAAACAAGACTCTCCTCAAGAGTAGATATGAGTAAAATAAATACGCTCAAGAACGCAACAACTTTCGTCAAGAATTTGGCTCTCAAAAACTTATGTAATGAATAGAAAATGATGAATAAGAGAGTATGCAAGCTTTAGCAATAATATGATCAGTTGTTGTACTTAAAAGACTGATTTTAAGATGTATTTATAGTGTTGAAAACATGCACAACCGTTGCCTAATTGCCAATTAAGAGTTGCTGATTTTGTGCTAAAACAATCGATTGTCTAAGTTGCATAATCGATTGTTTTCCAATCGTCCAAAAATCATTCCCAGATTTTACGCATAATAATCGATTATCTAAATCGCATAATCAATTATCTGGCAACGTTCAAAAAATCTTTTTCAGATTTTACTTAAAACAATCGATTATCAAAATCATATAATCGATTACTTGGCAACGTTCAAAAAATCATATTCAGATTTTACTTGGGATAATCGATTATCAGAATCATACAATCGATTACCACACAGAGTTTGAAAAATTTTTGGCAACGGTCATTTACATAATCGATTATGCTATATGTATAATCGATTATATTACAGTGTTGAAAAATCGAATAGACACTGCCTCAACACAATCGATTGTCATAAGGTGCACAATCGATTATTTTGTAGCTTTGAAAAACCTGATGGACACTGCCTCAACACAATCGATTATCATAAGGTACACAATCGATTGTCTTGCAGCTTTGAAAAATCTGATGGACACTGCCTCAACACAATCGATTATCATAAGGTACACAATCGATTGTCTTGCAGCTGCCTTAACATAATCGATTATCATAAGTACATAATCGATTATCTTTGTCCAGATTTTAGAGGCATGTTTAAAAATCATTTTGGTTAAAATAAATATGCATGATTTAAAATCATTTTGCTTTAAATTAAATATGCATGATTTGATAAAAATGATTTTACGAGAGAAGCCAAGTCTTGAGTCAATTGTCGGATCAAGATCACAATTAAAGAACGATTCATGTATAACTTTATTTCTTTGCTTAATCTTGATCTTTGTTTGTCTTGTGCTTGAATCTCGTTATGTATCAATTGCGCGCTTGTGCTTGGACCTCGTCATATGTCAATTGCGCATCGTTTGTCATTTATCAAAACCTACAAATATGAACACACGTTTAGTTTAGTGCCTTGTGAGAACGTGTTTCAACAATTTCCCCCTTTTTGATAATGGCAAACCTTAATCGGGATATGCATATTAGATAATTCATAATGACGATCCAAGGCAAGTAAATAGATATGCAATAAGACAAGTAAATAGATATGCAATTAATTTCCCCTCAACATATGAATTCCCCCTCAATATATGCCATTAAATATTAAGTGCATAGCCCTTATTCTTCCTTCTTTTGACATTAGCAAAAAAGAATTCGAGAGACTTTTTGAAGCTTAGATTGATTGTGAAGTGAGGAAGATGATCCTATTTATAGAGTGGAAAATAAGAGAGCATTTACTGGGAAAAGCTGCAATTTTTAGAGATTTCAAAGAGTCAGAAACGGAAAAAAATTTTGCACTGACCGTTACACAATCGATTATGGAATCGAAATAATCGATTATTATGGAGTTTTTGACTTGTACTCGGAAATGACAAAAAAAATCGATTGCAGGAGCCAAACGGTAACAAAGATTTGAATTTACTGACAGAGGATAATCGATTGTTGAATTATGGTAATCGATTATTCTGACACAGTGTGCATAGTGATTTTCTGACTTGGGAAATAATCGATTATAGCTTTGAGATAATTGATTATATTAGGAAGGGCAGTATTGAATAGCCGAGACGGTAATCGGTTATACTGCTAAAAAAATCGATTATTGTCACAATTAACATCAAAAACCTGCAAAGCAAAAATGGTTAAACAATATGTTGTTTTTCCGGCATAATAAACGTAAAAACGTAAATAATCGATTAGTGATACTTGCTAATCGATTTTCCGGCACAGTAAGCATGATAATCGATTGTTGACAAAAAGATCGATTATTCTACACCATTGCCTTATAATTCCCCCTGCCTTTGGGGCGATACCTGCAAAAGAGAATTAGACGTCTGACGCTCAAGTTAGTAATTGTGGAAAAAGGTGCAATACATGACTTAGATCAGTTTTGAGTCAAGCATTCCGAGTTCACTACGAATTCGGAAAAGGACTCTTTCTCTAACGGCCTTGTGAGGATGTCGGCCAATTGAGAACATGATCTCTTAAGAAGTGTGTCCTAAGGTGTTCTTAAGAGTGTTTCGAGTACATACCTGTTGTTCAATGTCGCCAATTACCTGTTCGAGAGGATGGTCTTTGATTGTCCTCCACGCGTTAGGCAGTTTCGTTTCTTTTTCCAGTTGTGGCGCTTCCTCTGATAATTGTTCCAAGATTTCATCTTGAATTTCCTTAGGAGTTTCCTCTTGTACTATGTCTTGAGGACTTATTGAGTTTAAAATACCTGCAAGATAAAAACCAGAATCCTTTCTCGCCAAGCGAGCATTATTTTCGGAAAACACAATATGAGGGGATTGCTCCACAGTTTCGGTTCTATTATTGAATACTCTATATGCTTTGCTACGTGAAGAGTAACCAATAAAAATTCCTTCATCGGATTTTGCATCAAATTTTCCCAAATTGTCTTTTCCATTGTTATGAATAAAACATTTACAACCGAATAGATGGGAGATATTTGGTTTCATTCCCTTGTAGAGTTCATAGGGAGTTTTCATGAGTATTGGCCTTATGACTACTCTGTTTAAAACGTAGCATGCGGTACTCACGACATCCGCCCAAAAATGTTTGGGAATCTTAGCCTCATCGAGCATGGTTCTAGCCATCTCTTCGAGACACCTATTTTTCTTTTCCACCACTCCATTTTGTTGTGGTGTACGTGGAGTAGAGAAGGTGTGCTCAATACCGAGTTCGTCACAAAAGTCCGCGAAGAGATTGTGATCGAACTCTCCCCCATGATCACTTCTTATTGAAGTGACGGTTGTGTCCTTTTCTTTTTGAACACGTTTAAGAAAGCATTTAAAATTATGAAAAGCCTCACTTTTGTGAGCAAGAAATAGTGTCCATGTAAATCTAGAATAATCATCAACAATAATAAAAGCATAACGATTTCTACCAAGACTTTCAGTGCGAGATGGTCCAAAGAGATCCATGTGAAGAAGTTGCAAAGGTCTAGTAGTTGAAACAATATTTTTCGATTTAAATGATGCTTTTGTTTGCTTCCCTTTTTGACAAGAATCACAGATAGAGTCTTTTTCAAATTTCAAATTTGGAACACGAATAACTAAATTTTGTGAAACTAATTTGTTTAAAAGATGCATGTTGATGTGAGCTACTCTACGATGCCATAACCACATATCATCTTCTTTGCTCATAAGACAATTCACATATTCAGATGAAGAATTTTCGAGATCAACCATATAGATGTTATCCATTCTAAAACCACGAAGAATAATTTTAATATCGCTACGGCGAAAAACTAAGCATTCATCCGAATCAAATAAAACAAGATTTCCCTTGTCACATAATTGACTTATGCTCAAGAGATTATGTTTTAGACCTTTAACTAGAAAAATATGCTTAATGGAAGAAGGTTCATCCTTACCGACCGATCCAATGCCGATAATTTTTCCTTTGTTGTTATCTCCAAAAATAACGCTTCCTCCTTCCTTGTGTTCTAGTTGAAGGAACTTGGATTCGTCTCTAGTCATGTGTTTGGAGCATCCACTATCAAGGTACCAAAGTACACTTGGTCCCTTCAAACATACCTACAAGACAAATTAATGAGTCTTTGGTACCCAAGCTGTTTTGGGTCCTTGAGAGTTAGGTGCAACATGCTGTTGTGCTTGACATGCAGTTAAGTGTCTATGTCTAGTGAAACAAGCAGGAGCAATTTGTCCAATTCGATTGCAATAATGACAAATGACATTAGGATTATGCATTCGTCTAGGTTGATAGTAGTTGGACGGACGAAATTTGTTTACTCTATTTTCGACAATATGACTATTGCGCATTTCATGAAAATCATTTCTCCTACTATTTGTTCTAGGATATGCAGCATTTCTAGAATAGTTATTTCTAGGTTGAAAGCCATTTCTAGGTGTCCTGAAAAGTTCAATGTTTCTTCTAGTGTTTGGTCTAGGATATGCATCATTTCTAGAATAGTTATTTCTAGGTTGAAGGCCATTTCTAGGTGTCCTAAAATGTTCAAAGTTTCTTCTAGTGTTTGGTCTAGCATGCATGTTGATTCTAGGATTGTTATCTCTAGGATGAACATTTGTTTTATTTATCCTAGGTTGAGCCTTAGGTGGTTGGGGTTTGGCTTCAACTTTTTCTTTAGGCTCGTTTTTAAAACCTATCCCATGTTTGGTCGATTTCAAATTAACAAGAACTTTATTCAAATTTTTATGAGAAGAATTGAACTTATCTAGGGTGCCCTTAAGTCTTTCTACCTTAATTTTTAGACGCATGCAAGAAATAAAATTTTTACTAGAGCTCTCGGGTTTGTCGGCGCTTCTCTTGCCGAAAAATTTGTTTTCTTCTTTCATCTTCTCATTTTCCAAAATCAATAATCTTTTTCTTTCAAATAGAGTTGTCTTTCAAAATCTTTTTCTTTCAAAGAAGCATTTTCCTTAGTGTTTTTAACAGTTTTGGAAGCTTTAATGAATTCACTATACAACTCATCAAAGGCATTTTGCATTTCCTCAAGAGAATAGAAGTTTTTGGAAGAAATTTGACATACCTCTTCTTGATTGTCTTCGTGTGCCATAAGACAAAGATTTGTAGTTTGGTCTTCTTCTTCCTCACTTGACTCGTCTCCGGAGTCGCCTCCCCAAGATATGTATGCTCGTTGTTTCTTGAAGGGTTTCTTCTCCTTTTTGACATTTGGGCAATTTGATTTAATGTGCCCGATTTCTCCGCATCCATAGCACTTTACTTGATCTCCTTGTTGTTTGCCTTTTCGTTCATACTCTTTTCGCATGAACTTTTGAAATCTCTTAATAACGAGTCCGAATTCGTTATCTCCGTCCTCATCATTTTGAGGTTAACTTGTGCTTGCCTTGAGGGCGATTCTTTGTTTCCTTTGATCATTAACAAGAGGGTTAAGTATAGTAGATTCATAAGTTTTAAGATTACCTCTTAATCCGTCGATGGTGATATTTGAAATGCCAATAGACTCTTGAATCGCGTCGGCCTTGGAGCGCCATTCCGGAGTGAGACTTCGGAGAATTTTTCGGACAAGTTCCTCATCCGTGAAGGTCTTCTTAAGAGCATGTAAGTCATTAACGATTTTTGAAAATCGTTCGAACATGTCATCTACCCTTTCGCCTTCCTTCATGTGAAACAAATAATATGCATGGGTTAGAAAATTAACTTTAGCCTCTCTTACCTGGTCCGTACCTTCGTACGTCATTTCCAGCTTATCCCACATTTGCTTCGCCATTGTGCAACATGATATTTTTCTGTAATCATCAGCGTTTATAGCACAGTACAATAAGTTGATGGCTTTAGCGTTGTTCTGCACTTTTCGGATATCATCCGCATCGTATTCATCTTCGGATTTTGGAACCCATTCATTTTCAACCTTTTTGGTTGGAATTTGTTCTCCCTTCATTATAACCTTCCACAGATGAAAATTATTCGATTGAATGAATATTCTCATCCTCTCCTTCCAGTACGTATAGTTTGTGCCATCGAATAGTGGTGGTCGGGTGGAGCATTGTCCTTCACCTATTCCTGCAAAAGAATCACGAGTAGAAGCCATGGATTGTTTCTCTCAAACTGTTATGTTTTTCAGAGAGTTGGGCTCTGATACCAATTGTTAGAATATACGCTTAACGCTAGAGGGGGGGGGGGTGAATAGCGTTATAATAAAAAACAGCGTAAACTTGCGGAATTTAAAAATTGCAAGAATGAAATAAGTGCGATAAGTAAATAATAAGGAACGAACGCACCGATGTTATCCTGGTTCACCACAACCCGTGGCTAGTCCAGTCCCCGAGAGACTCTCTCGAGATTTCCACTAACTTCGTTAAGCTTACGGGTGCTTAACAAACCGTTACAAACTGAGAACTTGAGTCACACAAGCCTCAACAACCTTTGCTCGAAGATACCACACTTCAAGACTTCAAACAAAGGAATCACAATGTTCCTTCTTACAATACAAGGGATTTAACACTTCCCTTCAAGTGTATAAAAACACTTTGCACTCAAAACAAGACTCTTCTCAAGAGTAGATATGAGTAAAATAAATACGCTCAAGAACGCAACAACTTTCGTCAAGAATTTGGTTCTCAAAAACTTATGTAATGAATAGAAAATGATGAACAAGAGAGTATGCAAGCTTTAGCAATAATATGATCAGTTGTTGTACTTAAAAGACTGATTTTAAGATGTATTTATAGTGTTGAAAACATGCACAACCATTGCCTAATTGCCAATTAAGAGTTGCTGATTTTGTGCTAAAACAATCGATTGTCTAAGTTGCATAATCGATTGTTTTCCAATCGTCCAAAAATCATTCCCAGATTTTACGTATAATAATCGATTATCTAAATCGTATAATCGATTATCTGGCAACGTTCAAAAAATCTTTTTCAGATTTTACTTGAAACAATCGATTATCAAAATCATATAATCGATTACTTGGCAACGTTCAAAAAATCATATTCAGATTTTACTTGGGATAATCGATTATCAGAATCATACAATCGATTACCTCACAGAGTTTGAAAATATTTTGGCAACGGTGATTTACATAATCGATTATGCTATATGTATAATCGATTATATTACAGTCTTGAAAAATCGAATAGACACTGCCTCAACACAATCGATTGTCATAAGGTGCACAATCGATTATTTTGTAGCTTTGAAAAACCTGATGGACACTGCCTCAACACAATCGATTATCATAAGGTACACAATCGATTGTCTTGCAGCTTTGAAAAATCTGATGGACACTGCCTCAACACAATCGATTGTCTTGCAGCTGCCTTAACATAATCGATTATCATAAGTACATAATCGATTATCTTTGTCCAGATTTTAGAGGCATGTTTAAAAATCATTTTGGTTAAAATAAATATGCATGATTTAAAATCATTTTGCTTTAAATTAAATATACATGATTTGATAAAAGTGATTTTACGAGAGAAGCCAAGTCTTGAGTCAATTGTCGGATCAAGATCACAATTAAAGAACGACTCATGTATAACTTTATTTCTTTGCTTAATCTTGATCTTTGTTTGTCTTGTGCTTGAATCTCGTTATGTATCAATTGCGCGCTTGTGCTTGGACCTCGTCATATGTCAATTGCGCATCGTTTGTCATTTATCAAAACCTACAAATATGAACGCACATTTAGTTTAGTGCCTTGTGAGAACGTGTTTCAACAATATGTCCATTTCATACAAAATAAACCTATAATACTACCCTGAGTTTGTTCGACTTTGAATAATCAACGGACTGGTTAGGCATAGTGAACCCTAGATTTGAAATTGGGGGAGGCCCGGTAAGATTCGAGTGTTTCTAGGTAGGGGTTAGTGATGAGGGAGGGACGGGAAGTGTATGGTATGACTTTGGGACCAGTTGGTGTGATTCGAATGAAGTGGTTTACATATTCAGGAAGAGGAAGTTGAGGTGGTTCTTTGATGTATTTTTGGAGGTCATCGGAGCTTGAGGTTTCAGGCCGTTCTTCCATTGAAGATTCGAAGAACATGAATAGGATTTGAGCTAAGCCATGGTAATGGTTGGAAATGAGAGGTTGAGGGGAGTTTGTGACGTGAAAATAGAGTCATTTGGCTTGCCGGAACCACCGTGAGGAGATTTTCGGTATGCGGAGGATGACGGTTAACGCTGGCAGTTCTGTTCGCCTTTGTGAGAGACGATGAAATGAGAGAAGGGGGGAGGGGTAGGGGCTCGTTCGGACACTCTTATACCCTTAACCGAGGACGATCTCAATTGTCATATTAAGAAGCAACGGTTGAGATCATTTTTTGAGACGACATCGTCTTGGACTTCGCCAAACTGGACCGGGCGGGGGCATTGGATTGGGTCTGAGGCGGGTAATTTTGGGCTGAGTGAATTTGGGCTAAGGTTTGGGTTAAAATGAGCCAATTAGAGACAACTTTTTTTTTCCTTTCCTTTTAATTGTTTCCTCTTATAAATCTTCCTTTTTCCTTACTTTTGTCTTTCCATTTTTGTATTTTTTATTTTAATTATTTTTTTGATTTTTGTGGAGATGCAAGAAAATTAAATAGAAATTAAATTAAACTACTTAATGCATAAAATTGTTCTAAAATTAAATTAAGATAATTTCACAATTAAAATGCTAAAATGCTAAGTGAACTATTTTATCATTTTCTTTATATTTTACTCATAATCAAATTAATCCCCAATTAATCCTAAAATATGGAATTACATCCTAAATACAAATGCATATTTATATATTTTATATGAATTAACATGCACAAATAAAATACAACAATTATCAGAAAGTGACACCCAAAAATGCACAAAAATTGTAAAAATAAAGAAAAATTATTTTGTTTGAATTTTTTGGAATAATTGCTTATGGCAAATATCACGTGCTCACAGCAACTGCCACTAAGTTAGATATTGATGAACCTAGTTCTTCAGTTGATCAGAAGTTGTATAGGGGTATGATTGGTTCACTTTTTCATCTTACTGCCAGTAGACTTGACATTATTTTCAGTGTAAGGCTTTGTGCTCGCTTCCAGAAAAATCCAAAGGAGTCACACTTTGAAAGGCACCACTGATTTGTATCTTTTGTATCCCAAAGGTAGTAATTTTGACTTAATTGGGTACGCCGATGCTGATTATGCAGGTTTCCTAGTGGATAGGAAGAGCACCTCAGGTATGGCACACTTCATGGGTTCTGTCTTGTATCATGGGCTACCAAAAAGCAGATATTAGTAGCTCTCTCTACTGCTGAAGCTGAATATGTTGCTGCTGCTTCATGTTGTGCTCAATTGCTGTAGTTTAAGCAACATCTGGTGGATTTTGGAATTTAAGTGGGGTGCATACCAATATTTTGTAATAATACTAGTGTTATTAGTATGACAAAGAACCTTGTTCATCATAAAAGGACTAAGAACATAGATGTTAGACATTAGTTCTTACGAGATAACTATGAGAAAGGGTTAATCTCCATAGAATTTTGTGCTACTGACAAACAAATAGCTGACATCTTCATTAAGGTAATAAGTAGATAATACTTTGAAAGGAACCGGTTGTAATTAGTGATGATTAAGATCACCTAAAAGGTCCATTTCAGAATGCATAATAAAAATATTTAAAAAAATTGAAAAATGAAAAATTTATTTTTTTGGTTAGGAGTTCTTAATTCATGTAAATATCTAGACCAAATCTTATTTAGTCTCATACTTTAACTAGTATACTCATGTGACATGTATTTATATGATTCACCGATCTCTTACAAAGTTTTCTATTCTGACATTTGAGGCATAATCAAGAGAAGTTCTACCTGAAGAACATGGTTCATCAATATATGCTCATGAGAAAGTTCAGGTATGTTTCTATACTTTGCACACTCAGAAAGATAAAATTATCAATTATGCGCAAAAGTCCTAGTTACACCAAACGTCCAAAACATTTTATCTGTTGAGCAACTAAACAAGTTTCATTAAACTAGGAGTCTAACTATAACGGGCTCTTCCCTAAAAACTAGCAATTTTTATTAATCACTCAGGAGACTGGAATTCTAACTTGATTAATCTTCTAATTGACCTCTAAAAAGGCTACCATTACTACCCTAATCATGACTCCTATTTAAAAACCCACCAAATCACTCATAGCCGTCACTCTAATTCCTAAATTTCTGATCATCTGCTTTCTTCTCCAAAAATCCCCAAAATATTCAGAAATTCTCTGCCATGACTAATCATCAAGACAACGCCGGAACTCCCCCACTGGTCTCCCCAACATCTCGTCTTCAAAACCTCCTAGTGAACCCCTAAAACCCAGATTTTGTCACCAGAAAATATTAGTTAGAAAAACAGTTGCATCTGGTCCTTTGAGGAAAGTATTGAACAAAAAATTATAGGGTAGTCAAATGAAGGAATTTACAACCAAAGAAAGTGACTCAAGCTCTAAAACTGAGAAATTCATCTCTGCTAGTGAATGAGAAGAACCTGGGTCTTCTGACAATGACAAGAGTCAAGAAACCCCAGGAGAGGTGAACACTTGTGTATTATTTTCTGATATACTAGAAAAGGAGGAAAGTAGGTTTATATTGGAGGAATTCTATTAAAAATGTTGAAGGGATTGAATCTAGTATAAGGAGAAAGAAAAAGAAAGGGAAATTTTTAGCCATATGTGGTAGTGCAGGGGAGGGAGGCATGAATTCAGGGGGAAGGGGGTCAGGTAAAGCTGCTGAGGGACTGGTAAATTTGAGTGAACAACGAGAGATGAACCTGGTTCATCTGTGGAGGAGAATTTGGCAAAAATGTTAAAAAAGGTTGAATCCAGTTATGATCCCAAGAAACGCAAGGCCTCCTCACAAAGGACCCCTGTTGCATCCAAACCAACTAAGAAGAGTAAAGTTTCATCACCTAAGTCTACTGTACCTAGGACTAGAGCGATATGAAGTAGGGTTAGGCAAAGTGAAGCAGAACTGCAAAAGGCACTAGAGGAGAGCAAGAAAAAAAAGAAAAGGGGAAAGCAAAAATGGTTAAAAGTTTTGAGGCTATTGTAGAAGGAGAGGAGGAAGCGATGGAATTGGTCCATCAAGAGAGGAGTACAACTGAGAAATTTCCCACTGCCAAATCAAAGGGAACCAAGTCTTCTGCAAAGAAGTCCTCCAAGTCTATACCTGCTAAACCCTCTCCAGCTTAGAGAGCTAGATCAGCTGTGAAAGGTAGACAAGTACAAATAACTGAAGAAGAGGATGAATAGTGGAGTGAAGAAGGAGAAGAA
The DNA here is from genome assembly GCA_034376525.1 of Nicotiana benthamiana. NCBI lineage: Eukaryota > Viridiplantae > Streptophyta > Magnoliopsida > Solanales > Solanaceae > Nicotiana > Nicotiana benthamiana. Next base: position 71,093,986 of record CM067323.1, on the reverse strand, counting down.
GAGTCAGAACAGGAACAAGATAGGTTTGCCATTTTTAGCAAAAGAAAAATTCTGAATGGTAGATTGCTTAAAGACCTGGAGAAGCCAGGCGTGGTAAGATTGTTGAATTCACTAGAGGCACAAGGATAGAAGGAAATGATCCGTTAGATGGATGGTAGATTGGCCAGAAAAGAGCTTATTGAATTCATGGCTAATGGAACTGTGAAGAATGGGTTGGTAACCTGTATAGTGAAGGGGGTGAAGGTGAAATTTGATGCACCTGAGTTGGGCATAAACATGAACATTCCAAGTGAGGGCTATGATGATTACACAAGGAAAAATGTGGCCTCGTCTGGATGATCTGCCTACTGAACTTCAAATCACTAGGAACTTCTGTGACATTAAAGATGCTGAGGAGGTGCCTGAAGCAAGGGCTGTTCAAAAGAGTAAGATGAGGCCAAAGCATAAAGTGCTCTTTGAATTTTTAAACAAATGCCTGCTTCCTAGAGCGGAGAGGAGGCATACAACAAACATGGACCTGGTCCTCATACAGTGCTTGGTGGAAGGAAAGTAGATTAACTGGCCTACTTTTATTGGTAAGCTGCTAGACAGGGTGCTCAATGGTTCAAAGGCTCATGCCATCACTTATAGGTTTATTCTGATAACTGTGCTGGAAAAGCTGAACGCTCCTTTGAAGAAATGGGAAATGGCTTCCAGCAAAGAGCACTTTAACATCAAAACTCTCCAGGCCTGTGATTATCTCCTCAGTGTGGCCCTGTTGAATATGGTTCATTAGTGAAAACTCCAGTAAATGGCTAGGTTAAAGCCTTGGTTCAGGAGGTAGGAACAAAGGATGCTGAGATTACAAGGCTTCAAGCTCTAGTTATTGAACTGGAAGAAGAGGGGAATGGGTTAAGAGCTGAAATCGCAAAGGAAAAAGAAAAGAGTGAAGGGATGCTCCAAACTATGCTTAATCTGCTACAAACCCAACCCTCTAGCTGCTGAAAGCCTTAGGTTTTCCTGTCCTATTTTGGACCAGTATAGAAAACCCCCAGTGACCCAGATTCGGGACTTTCTTTTGTTTTAGCTCATGGCTGGTAGTTTTTGTTCTTTCTTTAATGGACTATTACGTAGAAGCATTTCTTATCAATTACAATGTGCATTTCTCTTGCTTTATGTTAATTATGATATTTATAGTTATTTTTGTCAAGTTGATTTTTCATTAACTAAATCATGCTTTCCCTTGCAGTGGCCCCATCGTCCATGATTAATAATTGATATTTTGGGATTCACATTAGTTATGCAACTTTTCTATGATGCCAAAAGGGGAAAGATATTGTGCTGAAACTCTATTATCTGAACAGTGATGTTTATGACCTAATTAAATATGGCCCTTAATGATAAGTTAAAATTTTAATTGTTGATATTTCAGTTGAGTTCCATAGGTTCTCTAATCTGTAAAAGAATAGAGTTTGTCATCATCAAAAAGGGGGAATTTATTGGCCCAAGATCAGTTGAAGTTTTGAAGATTGACAAATAAAGTTAGTGATGGACCTGGTCCATCTGGTGTAACACAGTATATATAAACCATTGCATATGATATACATGTGAGGAAGATATGTTGTAGAGATAAAAAAGATTGCATTTGGGATTAGGAGAACAGTCTCCTTATAAGGAGAGACTACAATCCTAATCTAGGATAAAGGTTGGAGTTTGTATTGGTAAAGGACTCAAAATCGTCTAAGGATAAAAAATGGAGTATCAATCAAACTCTAATTACTAACTCTATAAATAACTGAGTTTGTTCTCTTTTACAAGTGTTTCACATACGCAGAAGTAAAACATAATTGAGAGCAAAAGAGCAACTAGTTTACAGGCAATATATGTAAGATATAAGTGTGCACGACTGAAGCTACTTGAACGAGATAGAAGAACCAGTTCCATTGTGTTTATTCTAAGTCTAGTTCACTTGTAGTAGGTTTTGAATTTGTACCTTTAAGCTTTCATAGAAGCATTTGTATTTGGTACTTTGTGTCTTCATGTTAGAGTTAACTTGAAAGTGTTGCAACAGTTGAGGCTGTGTGCCACACTGGGATTATAGTTTAATCCTTAGGTTTACAAGAGTTTGTAAATGCTATTTTGGCTCATTGATTTAGTGGAAGTTTTAAAAAATCCTACTGAGTAGTAGGTCGTAGTTTTTTTACCTGTTGAGCCAGGTGTTTTCCACGTAAAAATCTCTGTGTTCTTTATTTATGTTATTTTAATTCCGCAAACATTAGCTATTAGAACACGTAGAAGAACTAGGTTCTTTTAGATCAACAAATTGTGTACCACAAACCCCCCCTCCCTCTTGTATGGTATTGACGTTTAGAACATTAGGTTGAAACCTTGTGATTGACACCATACTTTGCTGGCAATGTGTCAAATACTTTATTGCAGAAATAAGAACCTCCATCACTAAGGATTTCTCTAGGAGTACCAAAATGAGTAAAGATATTATTTTCGAGAAAATCCACCACACTCCAGGCCTCGTTCTTGGGTAAAGCCACGGCCTCAACCCACTTGGAAACATAATCAACGGCCATCAAAATGTATGTGTTGCCGCATGAACTCACGAAAGGTCCCATTATGTCAATGACCCACACGTCAAATATGTCAACCTCAAGAATAATGGTAAGAGGCATTTCATCTTTCTTTGAAATTCCACCAGCTCTCTAACACTCGTCACATCTCTTCACAAGCTCACCCCATCTTTGTACAATGTAGGCTAATAAAAAACACTACTAAGCATCTTTGAAGCTATCCTCTCCCTACCACGATGACCACCGTAGGGAGAGGAGTGATAACATCAAGAATACTCATTTTCTCCTCTTCCGGAACACATCTCCGGATCACACCATCATTACAAATTTTGAACAAATAAGGCTCATCCTAGTAGTAGTCCAAGCTATTCTGTTTAAGCTTATTCCTTTGGATAGAAGAGATATCACACGGAATAATGCCGGTCACAAGAAAGTTGGCAACATTTGCAAACCAAGGCATGCTATTCACAGATACAGAGAGAAGTTGCTCATTGGGGAATGAATCATTAATTTCGAGGCCATCACGGTGCCTCATGTGAGTATTCTCGCTTGTTACATTGGTGACCCGGGTTTAATCCCCGACAACGACACCAAAAATTGATCGGCTCCAACCCTATGCAATATTAAATGTCAAGAGTGGTCGATGCAGCTTTTACCCGAAATACCAGGGTCGAATCCACTGAGGGCTAGTATTGGTTTGGAATTAGGTTTTGATCTAATCAAGATATGTGATATGTTAGTAATTGCACTTCCAATCATGCTTTCTTTCGTCACTATTCTAGTTTAACACTAATGAAGAATGAAAATAAGCTAAGTATGATATTTTTATAAGGATTTTCTCAATAGGTAAAAAGGCGCTAGGGAAGTGATTTATACCTAGGTGAATATCTAACGAGGTCTAAAACTTAGGTAAATCATATTTTAATTTGGATCATGATATAACCATTGCACATAATTACTCACTCTATACCTCTCGGTAGATTGAGTGACTTTTCCCTAATTGGCTTTCTCAAGGCCAATTATGTGTTTAAACAATTCAAGAAAAATTGGCTCAAGTCGAGGATTACAATATCTAGGTTTAACCCTTTAGTTGGAGCTATAAATCGCCTGAATATACCAATTCCTTGATAGCTTGAATTTCCTAGACTTAGTCTCTCTTTCTCAAGAAGAGCCTAAGTCAAAAAGGCACAAATCAGTGTTTATAACTACAAATTCAACAATTAAAGCATGAATCAAGCTAAATATCATTAACCCAGAAATATTTAAGCCCTAAAATTGAATGCCCATTAAATACCCATACTTGGATTGGGTCACAAGCCTAGATAATGGGTTTAGCTACTCATAATAAAAGAAGAAATTAAAGATAGAGATGAAATATAAGTCATAAAAAGTAATTACAAGAGCAAAATCTAATATTAATTGCTAAAGATATTCTGAAATTACTCAAAAAGGTAAATAATGACTGTTCACGTGCTCCATAAAATAAAAGATACCCTAAATATTTGAAAAAGAACTATTTAAACACAACTAAAACTTTCAAACAAAATTGCCTCTATGGAGATTCCGCTAACAGCAAAAAATAGGCTGCCACAGTGCTAGGACTACCGTGGCCGCGCAAAAGTAAGCGCGTACCACATTTCTTCTCTTCTGAGCTGGATCTGAGTTTGAGTTCGCTTGGAGCAAAAAATCACCCGCCTCAGCGCTCCTTCTTCAGCGACCGTGAAATATAATCACGGACCGCACCTTTCAATTTGAGCTACAAACTTTAGGTCTCTGATTCTTACTTCTGGTGAGGGCAAAAATTGGATCGAAGCCGCATCAGATGATTCCTCTGCCACGATTTCACCGCGGGCAGCGATGACTGCTAAGCTTAATAATTGACTCTCTAAACCTTGCTACCACTGAGAGCGTATTTAAGACCACTTCAGTGGTGGATCTTCTTCTTTCACGTTTATTTCTTCGTTGTCAGTAACCTTATTTATTCAACTTTGAACTTGTGCAAGTTTCACTCATTTATGAGCTGATTATGACTTTCTTATCTCTTTTTGACCAAACACAAAAAAAAAAAGCACAATAAGTTAGCTTTCTTGAATACTTGCACATACTTATACCAAAACTTAAGCAAAAAGGAGGATAAAATAGGCTAAAATTGCTAGTTATCACCCATCTCTCTAATCTTTGTCTTATGCGACCGCACTAGAATGCTATGGTCCGCACTTTGTGTAGCATTCCTTGTCTGGGGTTTTCTTCAGGATCTATGGGCACACTCGATATTATGCGGTCCGCATTTTTTCATTTTATCCTCATTTTGCTCCTTGTCCAAAATTACTCGTTCTTGAGTTGATCTTAAGCTCTTTAGCTCATATTCCAACACTCCTGCAAGCAAGAATATTTCATTAATTTTTGGGGATACCATTAAGAAATTTTGAGATAAAACATAATTAAAAGAGTGCAAATAAGTAGTAATTATAACTACTTATCATCTTGCACCATAGATTTTCTTGTGTTATTTTGGAACAACAAGCGAGACATCACATCATCTCAAACTCTTCTTTACTCTTTTAGCTAGACCTCTCGCTATTTAGCAACAATAGGTTAGAAGATATGCCACTGGCGATGCCTCTATCATTCCTGGATACTGAATCTCAGCGCTTGTAGCCTTTTATCTGAAGTATGGACTATTCACAACCTTCTGCACTTGAGTATCTCGTACGTTGTTCACCTTTACCTTACTTACCTTAAAATATAGCCTCACATTCTTTTTTCTCTTTCATAACTTCCCATTCACATAAATATTATTCACATCCACAACTTGAAGCTTAATTACAATACTTGCACTTTTAGTGCATACACCATCCCGTGGGAGCTTTATACCGCTACTTATGAGGCTAGTACTTCTTCTACCTGGCTTTATGGTAGAGCCGTTAAAAAATATTGTTGTTAGACTATCTCTCTTGAACCTCTAATATTTAGAGTGATTCGCGATGTTCTCAATCATGATTTCTACAATTTTTTAGATCCAATAATCGGACTCATGATTTACTTAGTTGATGACTCTTTAGTTTCCTCTTCCCTCTGATCTACCTTTATGTAGGCTTAAGCAATCTTCCGATATGCGGCTCATGGTATTAGTTATTACTTTAGCCTTTCATGGACGCTATGGAATATCCATGATACAATCTTTTAACAATTCAATCCTTTGTCTATGACCTGGACTCAGATCTTTCTTTTAACATATATGTTGCATGGGTAATAATTCAAAATACTAAGAGCGTTCATAACGTAACTAACTTTGGGTCATTGATCGATTAATTCTTTTCATTCCATCTCAATAATCTTTAAATGTAGGCAATTAATTTTCATGGTCTTTCTGCCCCCTTGTTGCGGGACCTGCGGGCATGAAATATAGTATCCCAGGCAAAAGGGTCGTCCGTACAAATAATGTACCGAGCATGTAAGAAAAAAATTAGTAAATAATAACATAAGAGAAACATGGAGTAAAATACTCGACATATAAGTCCGAATAGCTGTGTGAATTATTTAATATTTCAAATGTCATGCATATGCATATAGATGCCATACCATGCATAGATATATGTGTACATAATATCATCAAGCATCTGAAAGTATCACATAATATCATCTAGGCCACTGTGAACAAAATCATCAAGGTATACCAGTTGATCAGGTGGTGGTGCGTATATAACGCCGTAACCTTTGTCCATGGGGAAAGCTCAATAAATTTGGTGGCCTACAGACAAACATTAATGGGAGGCCCTTTTAAAAAAATCGTATATATTTTTAGTTGAAATAGATTTTTCTAGCTTTTGTAGAATAAAATTACTTAAAAATTTTCGAATAAACCATTGCATCTCTCATGTGTAATAGTAATTATAAGTAATAGAACCTGATTCAAGAAGTTGATAACTTTGTATTAAAAGAATTTTTTGATGTTTCAATATACTTGTTCCAGTAATGAGAAACCTGAGGAGAAAAATAGAGTCTAAAAGTGCATTACATATTTTCTAATGATTAATGTATCCCTTTCTTTATATAAATATTTACTTTTCTACTCTAAAATACTTAATATTTTCTTAAAAAGATTTTAGGCCTCACGAGAAGAGTTGTGGTGGATGGATAGCATATCTCCTTCTTTAATCGGAAGTATTCAGTTTCAGTAGTTGGAATGAAAAAAAAATCCCTTTTAAAGAACAATTCTTACTTTAAGGGACTTCATATGGTACGAAGTCGAATTCATCAATGCCACAAATTAAATACCAGATATCAAATAAGAATTGAAAAATAAAAATTGGGACCCCTAAAATTTTGGGGCCTAAAGCCACCGCTTTAGTGGCTTTAACCTCTGGCCACCTCTGTCCCATATATATATATATATATATATATATATATATATATATATATATATATATATATATATATAAATGAATGCAATGCATGAGAAGTACGTTAATAAAATCTTCCGGGATGTCATAAGACCGTTATGCTTTTGATTAATATCATGAAGTAAACTTTATCAATTTATGCATTTTTCAGACTCATGAAGAGATATGAGAATAATATGATACATGGGAAACTAATAACATTAACATCTCTTAGATTTCTATTAATAAAGTCATTTATGGAAGTGTGCCTTTGCTCGTTTTGTTTGTTCATATAGATCAAGACAAAAAAAAGGATAACCTTAACATACATGAGTCGATTCTCTTGGCAATCTTTCCAACACACGTCAAATATAATAAAATATGTAACGGTAAATCGAAGTAGAAAAAAAATATATAATATTCCTGAAAAAAATTATACCTTAGAATCACAAATCCAATGTCGCATGAAATGTTTGAGGCAAATCACGTTTCTATTAAGAAATATGATCTCTTGAGAATTTGCTGAAACCTTCTTAATTCCCTTGTAGATATTACAAAGTGAATTTAGAGAAGTATTTAACATTTGGATGTGGGCCCCATATTTTAGATGACTAAGCCACATAACCCCTTTAAAAGTGCCACCTTATTAATTGAATTTAGGAGTCATATTTATCTAAGGCAATTGCTGCCAAATTTCTAATATCCCACGTGGGTGTTACCCCTCTATAAATATCTACAAATCTCACTTAAATACTTATCTATAAATTTCTAATTAATTTGTTAATTTTCACTCAAATAAATAATTAACTAATTATTCACATAATTAAAAATTTTCTCAAATTACTTATAATACTTTTCACTTTTAACACACTTTATACATCTTAATATCATAGTCATGTGGTACCTTGTATAACACTAGAGCATAAATACGGAATATTAAAGTTTGGACCGTGTTTTATCTCAAAATATCAAACTTCGACGAAATTCATTTTCTTAGATTTTCTTACCCTCTCACCTTCACAAAGTCACTCATCACTTATTTGAAATGGCATAATGCTTATAGTCTCAAAATAATCTTATTTCCGCACTTATATTAATTAACTTACGACAAAATTTTAACATACGAAAATGCAGGATGTAACATCTTATTTTCAAGCATCTATCAAAATAGTTATGTATTACGTTCACGTACGAAAATATGGGGTGTAACATCAGTCAAGGAGAGAATGAATTAGATAATGAAATTGAGGTGCTAATGGAGGAGGTCAAAGTAGAACACTAACAATCAATCCAACTATAATTTGAGGATGCAAATGTTGAAAAAGTAATACTAGAGTCAGCCAATGACATTGTAGTATAAATTTGGTTGACTTTAGTGTGGTTGATATTGAGGAGGTCAAAAATCTTGAAGTTCATGTATTTGAGCACGTTGGACCTTATTCCGAACACCTCTCTACATTTGTTCATATGGTGAAATGGAAATTGATCCTCCTGAGCATAAAAAGGAGTCAGGGGCAGAGGCCGATGAACCTAATATTTTTAAAATTTCAAGGTCAACTAGGTAAGGTGACACTTCTAAACCGAGAGCCAAAAAGTACATGAAAATTTATTTAAACTTTTTCTTGAAAAAGTTTGTACCACCCCAATCGCATGATCATAAGCTTGAATGAAAACTTGGGGTTCAATTCATAAGCTCGAGGTAGAGGCAAAAAGTGATTCGCGTCATGCCGCGATGGTAAATCAAGTGCTTGTTGAGAGGCAACCCGGATTTACTGTTTTCTATTATTTTTATTTTTTATTGTAGTGTTGTTTTTTTATTTCTCTAGGAGAATAGGAAGCAAGGCCATTGGAAGAAATCAAAAACAAGTGTAAGTGTGGTATTCCCGCACAATGAACCAAGTTTGGGACAAGTCTGAGTATCCCATGTGCTGCTAATACATCGGCCGTTGGCCTAACAGGGGGTTTCTTTTATCCTCTTGTATTTATGGATGTGCATTGGGGACCATAATATCTTTATATGTGGGATGAAGAGATTGTTTGAGTATTCCTGTGCTATTTTAGTTCTGTTATTGTATATGTGTTGAAAAAAATCAAAATAAAAATAATAAGTAGGTAAAAATAATCCGTCGTAAGTTTTTTTATGGCCACGGTTCTTTTCTAAGGGATGACTCTTGAACCGGATAGTAATTTTTTGGTAGAACTTTATAGAGTTTGGACTTTTCTCGACAATGGACTTCCTGGACACTTTTCTTGAGGGTTTATAGTCCAACGAAAAACCTAAAAAGATTTTTTTTTCTTTTTGAATTGACAATGGAATGAGATGAAGCTTAAGTAATATGTGCTTTTGACATGTTTAAATTAGGGATTAGGTCTGGAGCATTTGAACTAAGTACTTTCTTCATGATCTTTGAAATTACACGCTAAAATATGTGTGGCTTTCTTTTGATGCCAAAGCTTATCTTGCAACTCTTGTGATTAATTTTCGTATGCTGAAATTCTATGATGAATGTGCTAGTTGCTTTAACTAGAGAGTCAAGTCTGAGCTGTCCTATGTGGGTCATGTGTATTGCGTGAGGTGAGATTTTAGTGTATCGCTTCCATCCTTTCTAGTCTAAAACTTACTCTATGTTTAAGTCAAAGCGAAATGATTAAGTTTTGTAAGTTTGGAAAGTGATGAAGGCTTTCTTTGATTGACCATTTAGTCTATTTGCCTATTAATGCTAATATTATCTGCATTTAACCTTGTTGAGCCTGTAGACAATCTTTGGCAAGCACATTATAAGCCAAATTTCCTTTGTTCTCAATCAATCTTGTTGAACCTTTACTTTCGAAAGCACTCAAGTAGCTAGAATAGTAAAGAAAGAGATTAGGTAGCTTATGATTGGAACTATAAAAAGGCTGAAAAGGTGCACTTGTATACAAACAAAAAAAAGTACTAGATGAAAATACCAAATTAAGTACAGGGGAATAAATGAAGAAAACAAATGAATAATACCTCTTACATTTTTTTCTGGGCAAGTAAATATCTATATGTTGATGTGCTTAATGAAGAAGAGCTTAAAATGTTCATGGTTTCATGGCAATGCATTGAAGTGGTCATGTCCAAAAGGTGCTTAGAAGAGACGTGTAGTGTATTAAAGTGCTTATTAGGGTTAGTCACTATTTTTTCAAATATATCCTACCCGTCCCTTAGTCTATGTTGCAACCTATAAAGTCCTACTTGATCCTAGTCTTTACAAGCTTAGATTAGTCAACTCTTGCACTATGGGCAGGCCTATTGTTGATACCCAATTTGTTCATATATATTTTTATTCTTGAGCACTTTCAAAATTGCATATATGCATATACAAGCTTGCCCAAATATTTTGGTGTTTTTTTCGAATTTTTAAATTTTTTTATAATCAATTTATTATCTATTTTAATAGTACAAAATCCCAAATTATTCCCAAAATTATTATTTTTAGTGAATAACTTATTTCATCCTCATATTTACACCAAAATACAATTAAGATGATTTTTACATATTATTATAAATTTATTTTGTAGTTTTAAAAATAACTGCATATAATTTAAATTATAGCCTATTTTGTAATTAATAATGTAAAATTAGCTTCACTATTTTTAATTTAATATTTGTTTATTTACTAATTTAGTACTTGCAATTTGTTTCAGGAATCCTTTTATTATTTATATAAATTAAAAAGGAAAAAATTGGCTATTTAAAACATGGCCCTATTTCATTGTAATAGCCCAAATAGCACCTAAGTTACACCCAATTTTAAATGACCCACCTTTTGATTCGGACCTGCCCCAAACCCAATTCACCTAACTCGCCCGGTCGCCCAATTCAATCTAGGCCATTGATCATTTTGATCAACGGCCACCATTTTTCCTTTCTTTTTTAATTTCACAACTACCCCAACCCTAATTCATTCTATCCAAACAGCCGCCCTCAAACTCCATCATCTTTTAGACTCTCTCTAACACTCAAAACCCTAGCTGCCATTAATTCCCTCTCTAACCAAATCCACCGGCGTCCATGGCTTCCTAGGTCATGGACGGCCTGTACCCTCTTCCATTCACCCCCAAATCGTGGTTTTTCGAGGTTTTAAGGATCAATTTCAATAAAGCCTTTTCAGATACTCCGCCGATCTGAGTTCTTTTGGTTTCTTCGGCTCTGTTCCAGCATGTTCGAGCTTTGAATGGGCCAGCAAAAAATGGCTTGTTAGAGGTTCAAGACCAGTCTTTCCCAAAGCCTTCTCGTTCCTAGGGTTTCTGAGAAACCCTAAAAAATGGCTTGTTAGAGGTTCTTTCTTCCTTTGTTTTCTTAGATTTGTAACAGATCTAGTTTCTACTTGAGTTCTGTATACTTTTCCCTATTTTTATTAGTCTGCTCAATTTAGGGTTTTCAAAATCTTAAAAATGACTTTTCTTCTTTTTCTTTCTTTATGTGAATCTATCTACTCATGCCGCGTCTTATGTGTTTTTGATTGATTTGCCGTTAGTGTGCATGTTTCTCTAGCTTTGCTCTGGTATTGCTTCTACTGTCTACACGTATTCTTACATGTCTGCCTTGCATGTTCTTTTATTATTTCTCCTATTGAAATTTTTTGCCTTTACTGGATTCGTTTGGGTATCTAAACTTGTGTTTTTACTGCTTCCTAAGTTCTATGTCACCTCTCTCCTCTTCTATACTTATTTGAGTTCTGAGCTTTCTCTTAAACTTGTTCTTTACAATTTTTTACTCTACTATTTCTTATTTGCTATATGTATCTGTGTGCTTTCTCATGAAACTCTTAAAGAGTTCTCTAAGTTTTGTTGTGAAGGCTTGCCTTCTCTTTTCTGTATCTTACTCCATCTGAAACCCTATTTTTGGGATTTTTGCGGGTTTTGGTTCTAGGTTTCTACTCTAAAACCATGGGCTCTCTCGAACTCATGTCGAGTTCATAATTAAATTGGAATTATTCTGCTTTTGGTTTGAAATTTCCTATGTGTCGCCGCCCCCCCCCCCCCCCCCCCAAAGGCGAAATTGGGTTTACGACATTATGGACAAAACAGCTCTTATTCCCTTTTGGGAATTGGGCTACGGAGTTTGAAGAGTCGCCACCTAAGGATTATAGTGCATTAGGACACTTTAAGAAGAAAAGTAGATTTTTGAGAGAAAACCAAAGTTCGGGTAAGGGCTTGAAATTATCTCGAGGGAAAGGAGATAGGCACCCCTCAAGATCCACTAGTATGGTTCCCGGCCTTGCTTAGATGTGACTTTAAGTAGCATAGAAATAAACAAGAAAAATTTGCACATAAAGAATACGAGAATGTTGACAATTTTGAAAGAAGGATAGCATAAGTAAAAAGGGATTTTAGAGAAAATGTTTAAATAAAGAAAAAAGTAAGGTTGGTCCTAGGTTTAACTATAATATGGATCATTCAATACAATACCCACAGATATTCCCAAAGAGGGGTCGCTTTATGATATTATCGCATCGTCATCATCTCCATATTCTATCCTTCCCACTCTCAAGGTTATTTAAGCGTGTGGATTGGTCACGAATACGTATTGCGTGCTATTACCCGTCTCATTCTATAGATCCTAGAGGGCACTTAGGATCACTATTCCTATAAGGTCGATATTAGGCTGACCCCTAGGTTCAACGGTTAAAATGCTGTGGGAGAGGCCAAAGCAAATAGGACTTGCACATAAAGGAATCATGTAAAACATATAAAGGCTCAGATATCCCTCTACAAACGAACACGTAATTAGCACGTCACAAACAAATTTAAGGTCTAAAGAAGGAAGAATTTTCAAAAGATGGAGTATAAGTTAAAAAAAGAAGCTGGAGAATTTGCAGAAAAAGACTTGCAAGAAAAATCATTCAGAACTTAAAAAGGAGCAGTAGCAGTTTTTAGCAATATGCAGAAGTCACTTGGAAACATTTGCGGAACATATGGTAAAACAGTTTTCCGACAAGCAGAGTAAAAGAATAAAGACGAGGGTATTTCGAGATTGTAGAAGTGTTAAGAAAACAATGAACCTTATTAGCTTTCAAAATTTAGAATACACAGTATTCAGATAGTTAAACATAAAAATACAGTAGAAGCATTTGCATAGATAGTTTGAAAATAGGGCCGAAGTTCGTATAAACACTAGAAAGCTTTAGAGACAAACGGTTTAAACAGAGGCGGATTAATATGATCATAACTTAAATGTGATTAGTAATTTTTTATCTGGCCTAAGGGTAGCCTAGGCGTTATTAAAATGGTGAGCATGCAGTTATTAAGCAGTTTTAACCCAGACTAATGAAGTATTTAAACAGTTGCAAATAGGGTCTTAAAGGCATGGTATATAATGCATAAAAGGTCCTAGAAACATGGTATCTAGATGTGATGTTAATGACTCAGTGATTATTGATTAGTTATGGTTGTGAGAATACTCAGAATAACAAACTGAAAGTGAATGACCTAAGAACATGATTTCTATATGCAAAGATGCATGTCCTAAAGCATGGTATCAATTGCGCAGGTAAATAAATAAAGGTCTATAGGCATGTTTTTTTACCCATTCCCTTAATTAAACATGCATAGCCCCCCATATTCACTATATACCTCATTATTATTACAAATTATTACAGCCCAAATCAATAAATTACAACAGTGATAAAAGAAAATAAGAAGTTACTCTATAGAGAGCCTTCATCCAGGCCAAACATATTCAACCTCACTTCTTTCAAGTTTCACAGTCATCACCAAGGCTTTGGTGCAGCAAAGTTCCCAAAGGATTCGTTTGAACCCCTAGCCAATACCAAGCACCAAAAATATTATTATTTGATAGGTGCAAGTGTGGAAGTGACAGTCTTGTGCTTCAAAATTCAATGGGTGCTCAAAGGCTCCCAAGGCAATGCTTAAACTAATGGGGCATAACCTAATATTCTAAGAATAGTGAAATTGTGATAGGATTGAGAGAGTCTAAATTAGTCGAGAGTCAGTTTAAGAAAACAGTAGAAAGATTTGAGAGACAGTTTGAGAAAACAATCGAAAAAAAAGTTGAAAGAGTTCCTTTGAAATTATTACTGACCAGTTTAAAATAGAGCATCACACAAACAGGGGAAATGGTGAACGTACAAATAAGTAAAGTGGACTCCACAGACAATATATTGAAGAAAAGTAGTCAAACATGGTTGCAAACAAGGGTTCAGTTCTTACTGCACCGAACTCCAATACAATCAACCTCAGGAAGAGGTTTTTAGGCTAATCAAGTAGCCAAGCAGACCTGGATACATGTATTAATACACAAGGGAAAGTAAACAGCCTTTGAGACAAGGAATGGGATAAAGGGAACATGATAAGCTAAACTAAGTAGACTAGTAAGTGCATGCTAGTACAATAAGAACAGCAGAACCATAGATACAAGGAACAAAATGAAGTGCAGGACTAACAAAAGCATATTGTTTGGGAGGTTGTATATTAGATAAGTAATATACCAGTTTCAGGAAAATAAAACACAAAGAGCAATAATGCAAAAGAAGACCAGAGTGAGCAGATAATGCGAGCAGCAGTGTGAGAACAACAAACCTTAATAACCAATGCAGTAGAATCCTAATAGTGCAGTAAAACAAACCCAAGTTTACTTAATCTTGGCTATCAGTCGCTTGAGTGTTCAAATAAGAGAATGGGAGTGTATGAAATAGTAGAGAAAGTGAAAGAGAGTATTCATAGAGTTTGAAATTGTGAGAGATATGCAGTGTGTCTTTCAAGAGAATGGGGGAGGGTACTTATAGTACTAGAAATGAGTACACAAACAAAGCATCAATCCTTAATTAAGGAACCAATATCAATCAAAATCCAATTAGCATCAGAACTTCCCTTTAACTAAGAAGTCAAAGACAAACTGTAACAAGCATTGGTTTCAAAAGGAAGGGAATCAATTAACTGCTGTGTTTACCCTAGTGAAAGTAGAAAAGTACATAATATGCAATATGGGCTAGATACATGGTAAAAAAAATTAAGGAAAATATACAGAAGATTTGAAAACCTGATTATGCACAAGTATGCAAAGAAATACAAGCCAATTCTAATAATTAGTCAAAGAATCTCGGACAAGACCAAAATAAGAGGGAATTGATTCTAAGTAAGGAAAGCATACGCAAATAAGGAAGTAATTTCAAAAGAAATCAATAAAACGTCTAAGGAAAATAGCATACAAATCAAAGATTCACAGAGATATACAAGATCAATAAACACGAACAATGAACATCTAGGCCTATAAAGCATAATAGACATGGAATTCTAAGAACCCGAAGTAAGTAAACATAGAAGCAACAAAGGATTGGAACCCTAGCAAGAAAATTAAAGCATGGAACTCAAATTAACAAGGAAAACAAACAACTCGCCACACGGACAAATACAAACAAATACAAAATACTCCAGAAAAGCAAAAGAAATGATTTTTACAAGGGGGTCAGAAACCCTAATTTTGAAAAAAGAGAAAAATCATCGGAAAACTTGAGATATTTAGAGATATTGAGTAAAACTTAGAGTAAAGGCAAAGAATCGAACTAAAAATCATTTTAAAAGCACAAAAATTAAAGATATTTGAGTAGGAAAATTAGGGTTTGCAGACGAGTTAAAGAAAATGAGGAACCTGACCGTGAAACTGATCAATAATGCCATAGAGAGCATTATCGTGTAAAAACCACCGGAGAAAAGCAGGCACAGACTCAGGCGAGCTTCAATCGACCTTCTTCCATGGAGGAAGCTTCTGAACTTCGAGTTTGAAAGAGAAATAGTGAGATAAGGTACCATGGTGAATGGTGTCGAGAGGAGTGAGGGTGGAGGTGGTCGGAACGGCGATGAAAGCCATTGGAGACTAGAGAGAGAACCAGAAGGTTGTAGAGAGAACTCAAAGACGAAGGGTGTTAGAGGGAGAGACCGGTCTCTTACAAATGAGGGTGACGGGTAGGGGTCATTAGGTTTTAATTATGGTAATTAAATTTTTGATCAACGTCTCAAATTGAATCAAGGCTGGGTCGGGTTGATTAAAGGGGTATGGGTCGGGTTATTTTATGAATTGGGTGGACTAAATGGGTTCAATATTGGCTGACATGAGGTTCAATTGAGGCTATTATTTAAATAAAATATGGCTAACTTGTAAATAGTCAATTTCTCCCAATTTATTTTATAAAATAGCTACAAATAGTTTAAAAAGCAATATTGAAACCACAAAACTAATTAATAATATATAAATATTAATCTAAAAATATTAAAAATAATTTTATAACTATAAAACATAGTTAATTGAAAAAGTGGGCCATAATTGCAATTTCATTTAACTAGCCATAAAATTTCCAAGTAAATTTGTGAAAAATGTGCAAAAGTTATATAAATTATATCTTGTTGTAAATATGAGAGTGAAGCACATTATTCACTAAAAATAATAATTTGTAAATAATTTTGGCCTTTATACTGTCAAAAATAGGCAGTAAATTGATTTTAAAATCTTAAAAATTAAGGAAAAAATACCAAAATTTCCAAGTATGCTTATATATGCATACATATACTATTTTGAATATATTTTGGGTAAAGAAATATATATAAAAAAATTGGGTATCAACACTATGCCTGTCCTCTCTCTTTGTTTGATACTGGTATGCTTTATGTGCAAGTATTTTTCCTTCAAAATGATCCTGCTAACTAGTAATTGATTCCAATATCCTTTTACTAAGGTCTCGATTGATTGTTACTGATATTACAATTGAACCTCTTCCCCTCCTTTCCTGACTAAGTTCATTTAAAGACTTTTAAATTTTTGGCTGTTTGGTTGATTTACTTTCCTTATTCTCTCAACGCCGTGTACCATGGGATCTTTGCCTTAAATAATCTCTATGTACTTACCTTTTGTTTTATTATTAGAAAGGTTTTAACTATCATTCCTTTACTTAATTACAAACGCCGTTTGAAATCAAATCCTTTAAACTAAGGGAGATCTTCGTGTGATTGGCTGAAGTGTTATTTTCTTTTCTTTGTTTACTCGTTTTTGCACTATAAAAGTAGGCAGCCTTTAAACTCTGAACAGCAATTGGTTCTGCACATTCTACATAACAACATACAACCCCCCTTCTGTCTCAAAAACATACGTTTACTACTCTCTCTACTGCTCTCTCTACTACTTTCTTTACTACTGTTTTCTTTGAGAACTAAGCTGCAGTTTATCATTACAGTGGAAATACTCAGGAATTCCTCTAAACTCTCAAGTGCGTGCTGAAGTTTTTTGAATTTTCTCCTGCTGACTCTCTGGTTGTTTACCTGCTTATCTGTTATTGTTATTTTGTTGTTCTAATAATTATAACTGGTATGTACCCTCTATGTTAAATAACAGCCTCTAACTATGTGTTTAATTCTCTCCTTTTACCATGTATTCTTCACTATGTCTGTTATGCTTCTTCCTTTATGTTTCTGCACCTTAAATCTGCTACGCTTTCCTACTCTCTTCATGTTTCTGTAACAATTTTCCCTATATGATTTCCTGTTCCATTCACCCCCTATTGTGTGTGAGTGTAGTTGTGAGTCATGGTAGCATTCTATCATTGCCATCCATGACCTGGAACCAGGTTCCTTGGAGCCTCTACTCAAATCAATTCCCATTCCCTCTTCCCCTTTATGTGCTGAGCCTTGACTCAAGTCTGGTGCTGTCCTAATCACTATCCAGGCCCAAGTCTGACTTCTAAAGTCTGCTCCAAATTGATTGGCCCAAGCATAGGGTCAGGGGTGTGCCAGTCTATGCTATGGTTGGGTATGACCCCCTCTGCTATGGTTCCCTCCCTCTCACTTTGCACTCATTTCTAATTTCTAAGTTCTACCCCTCTTTGGAAAGACATGCTCTGGGACCCATGAGCTCCCTCTAAACTTGGATGCCTAAGGGCGGGCAATTTCACACTACGCTATTCTATTACAACAATTTTTATTCAGAGTGCAAGCATTGCCTGGAGCTCTTGAGGCTTCTTGGAACTTTGAAACACTTTCAATAAGAGAAGTCCTTGGAAATCTAGAATCCGGATTTGGTGAAACACATGGTATTGGATGTTAAAGATTGCATTAGGCAGCTTGGATCTAGCTATAGGTTGTGATGTATTCCTAATTGTTTTCTTTCTTTTGGTTCTGTAACAATCTTGTAAAAGAATTCTGGGAGTATTAGTGAAAGGTGTGAGATGGGTTTACTTTATTGCACGAAAGGGTAGATATCATGCCTATAGTTTAATATTTTTAAGCACCTAGATTCCATGCCCATAGGTTAATGCTGTTATTCAATCGCTTAGAAATCCTGCCTATAGGACCTAGTATACATGTAACAAGTTGCATATAGAAAACATGCCTATAGGAAATCTGCTTGAATTTATGTTCATCTCATGAAACTGCTATTTCAAAACAGTCTTTACTTTCTTACTTTAAAGGTCTCTTCACTTTTGGAAACTCTTCTTAACAACGCTACCGTATTTCACTTCTGATTTCAAAGACATCTCCAACTTCTGCAATTTTCAATCTGCTGCTTCAAACTCTTCTGCATACGGTTCTTAATCAATAACCTATTTAGAATACCTCCATTCCTCACAATTGAATCCGGGTTGCCTAATGCAGACTTTTCATCCAACTCTATATGTTAAACTAGTTTGTCCGCCGTTTAATTTTAATTTTAAGACTAAATCAGTATATGTAAGGCATGCTAGACTAATTTCTATGTGGCTCATGGGGTTTTACGTGGGCCTTTGTGTGTTTGTTTTTTCCTCGTTACTTGCTACAACTTTCCCCTTTTCTTTATTTGTATAATGTTTTTTCTAAAATTTATGTTTTTTCTTCCCATTAATCCTTCTCTTTAAAATTCATTTATGTCCTTTCATTTCCTTTCTAAAATTTTAAATTTTGTTTGTAGATACTATATGCAAACTTTATGTGTTTCTTTCTACTCTTCTTGAAGTCACAATTAAGCATGACCGGAAACCATACTAGTGGATCTTGAGGGGTGCCTAATACCTTCCCCTCGAGATAATCTCAAGCCCTTACCCGAACTCTGGTTTTTTATTCAAAAAATCTTCTTGTTTTCTTTAAGAGTGTCTTAATGAACTATAATCTTTAGGTGATGAATCTTCAACTTCCATAATTCAATTCCTCAAAAAGGAATAAGAGTTGTTTTGTCCATAATATCATAAACCCGATTTCGCCTACTTTTTTGGGACGAAAAAGGGGTCGTCGACAGCATGGCGGCTTTGCTGGGGAGTTCTTTAAGGCTTTTATCATTACATGCTTTCTGTGACTTTATTGCTTCCTTAATTGCTTTTACTTTTCTTGCCTTTAATGATTTCATCATGAATACTAACTTGGCTCTTCATGTTTTCTTTTTTTCCTTTCTTTTTTATTTCTCCATTTATTGCCTTATTATTATTATTTCAATACCGTTGTAATTTTTGAGTATTTATTATAATCTATTACTTTGTGAACGTGAAAATACATGCTATCTGCTTTATTCTTGTAACTGCATTCTTCAACATCATATTCCACTCGTTCCAAAACAAATCCTATGGCAACATTTATAATGAGTGGTTGCGCCCTTCTGATATTATAGCCCCCTAAATTTGGCAAAGGCATATTTTTGGTAAAACCAGTCGATCAACGGTGTAGTCGACAGTTCCCCGTCTTTCCCTCTTGAGTTGTCCGCTCAAGGGTACCTTGTCTAGAACATCAAAATAGAAACCTTACTCTGTTAAACTGTTCATGCATCATGGTCAACTTAGTTGAGTCATTTATCTTGTCCGCATAATGACTCATTAAGATAGCGTAAACCAAAGTCCATCGGGTTTCCTCGAAACCCAAACGGACGCCTTCACGTTGTGTGCATTTATTTGGAGAACTAAATGCCTTTATGCTAATTATTTATTTAAATAGTCGAGTCTGGGTCTAACCCCTTGCTTTGCAGAAAATAAGGCACGAAGTCCCCAGATTTGGTATGGTAACCAACATTAACCCAAGGTTGTTAAGCTTGTGGGGGGACCTTCATGCTAGTTATCTGACCCTTGTCCACAAATACTTAGGAAACCTTCCTTCACTCTTGGATTTAAACCTGACAGCAAGATTATTGAAGCTGTTACTTTATTCTGGGACAATGATCAGTCAGTTTTTCACTTTGAGGACCTCGAGATGACCCCTTTTGCTGGAAGAAATAGGGGGTCTAGCAGGAATACCTTGGGAGACTTCAGGTCTAATTATGCTAGAAAATTGTGAAGGAAGGGGTTTTCTCAAAATTATGGGGCTCAAGAAGAATCCGGATTTGACTTTTCTAAAGGATTTCTACATACCATTTGACTCTCTATATGAAATTTTTGGCCACAACAAGTCCTACCACACCTACCCCGATGAGTTCGCCCTTACATTTTTGGGGCTTATAAACAGAAGGGTCTTTGTGTTCATGTTCTGTTTCCTGGGTATGATGGTCTTTCCTATAAAAAAGGCTAGGATCCTCACCATACTAGCCATGGTGACTAAAACCTTGATGGAGGGTATTGACGGCCAGTCCTTCAACATAGTGCCCATGATCATTGCCAAAATGTTTCGAGCTTTAGAAAAATGTCAACAAGGGGCCCCGCACTTCGAATAGTGCAATATGTTACTTTAGCTTTGTCATATAAAACACCTTTATAAAGGCGACTACAGACAGGAAATCATACGCAGAGATAGGGATGACCATATTGCTTTTCATCACCCAAAGAGAATGAACTTTATGCCCAACATGTTTGCTCAGCAAGAAGATGCCAGTGGATGGGTAGAGCTGTTTGAGAAACTAAAAGAATAACATGTACAATGGATGTATGAGTGGTTCCCAATCAAGGAATTTATTGTTTGTTTTTGGGATGCACCGTTCCTTATACTAATCAACTTAAGAGGAACTTACCCTTATGTCCCTCTACGAGCCGTGAGGAAAGAAGAGAGAAAGCATATCATACCAAGGATAGAGAAGATGAGTCATTTTAGGCCTGACTTTCAGAATGATGATATCCCACACAAGTGTCAAGCTCAATATATACGGCACTACAAGCTAGTCTTAGGGACAGAATCTATTGAACCAGACAGGTATCATGCGGCATGTGCCGCACTACGCAGGTTGGTTGGAAGATGATAACATTGGTTTGGGTCGCCCAGGGTTTGCCCATGGTCATAGGCTTATTGATGAGAAAACTACAGGACAAGTCAAATACAACCAACTGCGCAAAAGGATGCGAGAATGTGAAAATGGGCATCGGGAAATATAGGAAGCCCACGAGAAGCTGACCAACAAATGGAAAGATATGGCTGTCAACCCCAACAATCGACTAGGGTATTTGTAACGAGGTCTAGTAGATTTGGAAGGAAAGTTCTTGAAGAGGATTAAAGATTGCCACAATGTCGAGGGAAGTACATGCGGACATCTAGCTTAAGCCTATCTACTGTTAGGACAACGCGAGTTGATGCAGCTGTACGAGGGAGGCAAGAGTACCGAATCTGGGAAGGTCTTTCTAGGACCAAGTAGTTAAGACCTTTTTATTCTACTACTTTCATAATATAATAAGATCAGTGGCCATTAGAGACATCTTTTATTATTCAGTCATTTTTTTAAGACTTGCCTTGTTTTTATCAATAAAATGAGGTATTTAGCATAATAAGTTCTCCAAACTTAATTTGTCACTAGGTCGACCTTGGGACAATGTGGCACCCAAATTAGGACGCGATTTATATTCCTGCACAATGAGTTTAAATATCGCAATATTATATTTTCTCAGAATTCACACTAACTTTATACCTTTTTGTTTTTCTTTTATTTTTATTCCCCTCCCCAAAGGTTAGTTCATGCATTTTGGCACCATCAGCATACTCAACAAGATCCAAGGGCCCTCTTCCTCCTCCTCCTCCTCCGAGTCCTACCAGAAACAGGAACAAAGGCATAATGGGAGATGTAAATTCTAGAATGGAACTTAAGGAAACTTCTCAGAACACTTCAATTACCAAGGAGACTACTGCTCAACTTGAGCAGACTTTGCTGAGATTTCGGGAAGAATTGACCAAGTCCGGAACTTGGCAAGCATGTCAATAACTCTTGCCTCCCCTGATGTTAATGCCCAGAACCCATTACTTCCACAAAATACCCCACAACCACCAATGCAACCCACTCATACCCAAGACTGTAACACATGCAACAACAGTTCATTACTCATTCCCGAACCCCAAAACACCCCAAACGACCACATCGACAACAGTCCCATCTTTGTGGAAACTATACCCACAGCACTCAGCCAATCACAAGTGCACACGAATCAGATGACAAGGATTCCTTCATTCAGAATTTGGCTGCTGAACTCAAGAAATTAACTAGCCGGGTCCAAGGCGTCGAAGGTAGCAAAGGCGTTGAGGGTTTGAATTATGAAGATATTTGTGTTCAGCCAAATGTTGAGCTTCCAGAAGGGTACAAGCCTCCGAAGCTCGAGATGTTCAATGGTACAGGTGATCCTAGGGTCCACTTGAGAATGTATTTTGATGAGCTGGTAGGAGTTGGAAGGGACGAAAAATCCGCATGAAGCTATTCATGAGCAGTCTGAAAGGCAATGCCTTATCTTGGTATATCAGCTAGTATGCAAAGAAATGGACAAGTTGGGTGAGCATGGAATCCGACTTTATGGACCGGTTCAGGTTCAACACTGAGAATGTACCAGATGTGTTCTATATCCAGAATCTAAAGAAGAAACCTATAGAGACTTTTCGCGAGTATGTTACTCGTTGGAGGTCAAAAGCTGCTAAGGTCAGGCCGACCTTGGAGGAAGAGCATATGAACATGTTCTTTGTCCTGGCTCAGTATCTGCAATACTATGCGAGGCTAATGTTGATAGAAGGTCAGAAATTCTCTGACATCATCAAGTTGGGAGAAAGAATTGAGGAAGGTATCAAAAATGGTACGGTTACTAATCTCGAAGCATTACAGGACACCAACAAGGCCTTGCAGTCTGGTGGGGCGTCAAAGAAGAAGGACGTGAATTCCGTAATGGCTTCACAAAGAACCCTATCCCCTATAAAATACCAAACTTATCCCACAACTCCACTCACATATCAAACTTCCCTAAATTATCAAGCACCCTCGCCCACATACCAAATTCCACCGTCCACCTTCCAATCATCTCCACCTCCACCGCCCCGTATCAACCCACTTCACCAACCCGCACCGGTGTACCAACCTATAATGCCAAACCTTCACACTATAAGTCACCACCCGCCCACCAAAAATTTCCTCGACCCAGACCAAATTTCGACCGAAGATCTCCCAGACAGTATACTGCCATCGCCGAACCAATCGACCAATTATATGAAAAACTCAAAGCAGCCCGTTACGTTTCACCTATCCCAGCCATAACTCAAGAAAATACTTCCCAATGCATCAATACCAACAAATCATGTGCATATCATTCCAGAATGAAAGGCCATACCATTGACGAGTGTCGCTAGTTGAAAGACAAGATTCAGACTTTGATTGATAACAAAATCATTATAACAAAGGAGCCCGCTCCCAATGTCCTAATAACCCTCTGCCTCACCACAATGGTGGAGGCATCCATTTGATCCAGATTAAGGATGATTGGGACTCCAAGGGGTCAATCGGGTTGATAGCTAAAGTAGATGAACATAAGAAGCCATCAGTTACCCTCAATCTGATTGTTGTTCAGATCCAGATCTTTGATGGCGATGTGGTAAATGTGTCTGTACCACTCGACTTTGAAGAACCTCTTATAAAGGCGCCAAAATCGATTGAGGTTGAGTTCGGGATTCCAAAGGCACCTGCACCATTCAAAGTTGCTGTGTTACCTCCCAAGATGCCAATTCCTGTTTCCATAACAGACGTGACCCAATTCAAATCAATCACCATACCATGGGATTACACATATGAGGCTAGAAGGAAAGTGAAAGCACATACTGGAGAGGCAATCACCACACATGGAATGACCAGAAAAGGCAGGGTATATAGCCTAGACCATCTAGCTGAGTCCAGCAAGCAAGCCTCTAGGCAACCTATTGAAACTGGACCCGATGACCTTTGGACAAAGATGCAGGCCAAAGAATACTCGGTCGTTGAGAAACTGAACAAAACACCAGTGCAGATTTCCATCCTGGCTCTTCTGCAAAGCTCTGAGGCACATAAAAAGGCCTTAATGAAAATATTGAGTGAAGCTTATGTTCCCAGCAACATAACGGGAGGCAAAATGGAAAACATGGTAGGACAAGTATTGGAAAGTCACAAGATCACCTTCCACGAGGATAAGCTGCCACCAGAAGGGCTTAGTCTTAACAAGGCATTGCACATCACTACGCAATGCGAAGGTTATTTCATCACGAGGGTCCAGGTCGACGGGGGATCCAGCCTTAATATTTTTTCACTAATAACCCTTATAACATTAGGGAAAGGGCTGAAAGAGTTCAAAGATGGAGGTATCAGTGTTAAAGCTTTCGATGGGTCTCAAAGATCTACCATTGGAGAAATTATCATGTGCTTACAGATGGGACCTACCTAGTTTGATGTTAACTTGCAAGTCATAAATGTGCCAACATCCTACAATTTATTATTGGGACTACCCTGGATCCATGCCGTTGGGGCTATAACATCAACCCTACATCAAGCAATCAAGTTTGAATTGAATCATCAGGAAGTGATCATTCATGGCGACGATAGAAACCCTATGTACAGTCGCCAAACCACCCTGATGATCAGAGGTAGAAGGAAAATAGGCGGAGAAACACACCATCACATCGAGTAAGTCAATGCCATAGACAAGGACAAGTGGTGGGATAGCAAGATTGAAAGCATCTTGAACTGGAGCGGGTATGAGACCGGAAAAGGACTTGGTTAAAATCTCCAGGGCAACACCAAACCCATCAAACTAAAGAAACATGGCACCACTTTCGGCTTATGGTATGAATACACTTGGGGGGAGTTCGACCATTGGTCGCCACCATGGCGCAGTCCCTACTACCCACTGGAGCACAATCTACCTCAGCTGGAGCAGACCTTTCAGCCTGCTGACACCTTATATGGATCAAAGAAAGACGAGGAACTGGCAGCAAAGAAGAACCTATTTATGGAAGATTATATGGACTGCTGTGTCACCTTTGAGGAGGAAGGGGAGGAAGGCCCTTCCATTCAAGCTGTGAACCGAGGGGAACGCCTCACAAATTGGTTAGTCAGGACCACCAGTGCCGGAGAGCTTCGGGATAGCAAGGCTAAATGACGCACTATGCATCACATTTTACTTTTTAGTTGATTTTACTTTTCCATATTGTCTTTACTTTTTAAAAGAGCTTTGATGTTTCAAACAGTTATGAATTTAATCAAAAGCATTTTCCAAGTTTATTTTATATCTCGCTCTTATTACTTTTCTATATCATTTACTTTATTTTATACATCATTACTATTATATATCTTAAAGATGAACCAATGACTGTAGCTTGAAACGAGGCTATTCAACAAACGAACATAGATTCAGAAGAGGATGATATACCAGAAGAGGTTGCCCGAGAAGTTGAGAACTTTGAGAATAGACCCAAATCCAATTTGGAAGAAACTGAGATTGTCAATTTGGGGAATACAGAGAACGTCAAGGAAACGTGTATCATCATGCATTTGCCGCCATCAGAAAAGAAAGAGTACACCTAGTTCCTAATGGAGTATGAGGATATGTTTTCATGGTCTTATGATTACATGATAGGTCTTAGCAAATCCGTCGTGGCTCACAAATTGCCAACAGATTCTACATGCCCACCGGTAAAGAAGAAACTCAGAAAATTCAAACCAGACATGAGTTTGAAAATTAAAGAATAGTTTACCAAGAAAGTCAAATCCAGGGTTCTCCGAGTGGTGGAATATCCGACGTGGTTAGCCAACATCGTGCCGATTCCGAAGAAGGATGGGAAGGTTAGAGTCTGTGTCGACTACCGGGATCTAAACCAGGCCAGCCCCAAAGACGACTTCCCTTTGCCAAATATACACATCTTGATCGACAACTGTGCCAAGCATGAGCTACAGTCATTCAACAATTATTCTGCTGGATACCACCAGATATGGATGGATGTAGAAGATGAGGAGAAAATGGTGTTTATCACGCCATGGGGGATGTACTGTTGCAGAATGATGTCATTTGGTTTGAAGAATGCCGATGCCACTTACATGAGAGCCATGACTACTATCTTTCATGACGTGATACATAAAGAAATAGAGGTGCATGTGGACAATGTCATCATCAAACCCAGAAAAGCTACAGATCATATGGAAGATTTTAGAAAGTTCTTCAACAGATTGAGGAGGTACAACTTGAAACTGAATCCAGCCAAGTGTGCATTTGGGGTTCCTTCTGGAAAGTTATTGGGTTTCATTGTAAGTCGTCGAGGAATAGAATTGGATCCATCAAAAGTCAATTCCATTCAAGAATAACCGCCACAAAAGAACAAGAAGGATGTGATGAGTTTTCTGGGGAGGCTCAACTATATCAGCCGATTCATAGCTCAGTCCACTGTTATCTGTGAACCTATCTTCAAGATGCTAAAGAAGGATGCTGCCACTAAATGGAATGACGACTGTCAAAAGGCTTTTGATACAATTAAGGAATACTTGTCTACGCCGCCAGTCTTGGTTCCACCGGAGCCACAAAGACCCTTTTTGCTTTATCTCGCAGTTCTATATGAAGCATTTGGCTGTGGTTTGGGACAAAATGATGAAGCGGGAATAAAGGAACAATAAATCTATTACCTTACCAATAAGTTTACCCCATACGAGGCTCGTTATTCCTTATTAGAATGCACATGTTGTGCTCTGACCTAGGTAGCTCAGAAGTTGAGGCATTATTTCCGTGCCTACACAACTTATCTCATATCAAGGATGGATTCGTTGAAATATATCTTTCAGAAGCCCATGCCTACCGGCAAGCTCGCCAAATGGCAAATCCTGCTAAATGAATTTGACATTGTTTATGTTACCCAGAAGGCAGGCAAAGAGCAAGCTTTGGCAGATCACCTCGCCGAGAATGCCGTGGGAGGAGAATACAAACTCTAAAGATGTATTTCTTGATGAAGAAGTATCTTTCAAAGGATAAGACATTGCAGAATCCTATGATAGCTGTAGGATATTTTTCGACGGAGCTGCGAATTTAAAGGAGTTTGCATAAGAGCAGTCCTGGTATTAGAAACCGGTCAGCATTACCCGATATCCACCAAGCTCAAATACCCATGCACCAACAACATGTACGAGTACGAAGCCTGCATCTTAGGGCTCAAACTGGCCATCGACATAAACATTCACGAGTTATTAGTAACCAGAGACTTAGACTTACTTATATATCAGGTTTGAGAAGAATGGGCAACGAAGAATTCAAAGATACTCCCTTATCTATATCATATACAGTAGTTGAGGAAGAAATTCAGAAAGACAGAATTCCAGCACGTTTCCAGAATACAGAATGAGTTCGCTGATGCCCTAGCCACTTTATCAACTATGATCCAACATCCAGATACAAACTTACTTGATCCCATCAAGGTCAAGATTGAAGACCAACCAGCTTATTGTGCTCATGTTGAGGAAGAAACCGATGGGAAACATTGGTTCCTCGATATCAGAGAATACTTGACAACAGGAGAATACCCAGAGCTCGCCAATGCTACTCAGAAACGCACACTCTAGAGGTCATCCAACAACTTCTTTCACAGCGGAGGAATCCTGCATAGAAGGACTCCTGATATGGGATTACTAAGGGTGTGTCGAGGCAAGAGAAGAACCCAAACTATTGGAGAAAGTGCATGCAGGGACTTGCGGACCGCACATGAATGGTGTTGTTTTAGCGAAGAAGATACTGCGAGCAAGGTATTTTTGGATAACTATGGAAACAGACTGCATCCAATATGTTCGAAGGTGCCATCGCTGTCATATACATCCAGATATGACAAAAGTACCTCCAAACAAGCTTACAGCAACAAGCTCATCATGGTCGTTGCAGCTTGGGGAATGGTTGTAATTGGACCAATCGAGCCTGCCGCATCAAACAGGAACTGGTTAATCTTAGTGGCAATTGATTACTTTACCAATTGGGTTGATGCAGCATCATACAAAGAAGTGACCAAGAAAGTTGTAACAAATTTTGTCCGCGACCGTATTGTTTGTTAGTTCGGAATTCCGGAATCAATCATCACTGACAATGGTTCCAATCTCAACACCGATCTGATGAAAGAAATGTGTTAGACTTTTAACAAAAAATATAAGAACTATACAGCTTACAGACTGCAGATGAATGGAGATGTAGAAGAAGCCAATAAGAACATCAAGAAGATACTAAGAAAGATGATTAAAGGCACATGCAGTGGCACGAGAAATTGTCGTTCGCCTTATTGGGTTATAGTACCACGGTCCACACACTAACAGGGGCCACTCACTACATGTTGGTTTATGGTACAGAGGCAGTTATTCCCGCCGAAGCAGAAATTCCCTCCTTAAGAATAATACAAGAAGCAGAGTTAGATGATGCCGAATGGGCAGAAGGTCGCTACGAGCAGTTAGCCCTTGTAGATGAAAAGAGAATGAATGCAGTTTGTCATGGTCAGTTATATCAGAAATAGAATGTACAGAGCGTTCAACAAAAGAGTTAAACAAAGGAAGTTTGCACCAGGATAGCTGGTGTTGAAGAAAATATTTCCACATCAAGTTGAAGCCAAGGGAAAATTGTCTCCCAATTGGCAGTCCGTTCATGGTTCACCGGGTTCTAGCTCGAGGAACCCTGATTCTTGCAGAAATAGACGGAGAAGTCTGGCCGAAGCCTATCAACTTAGACGCAGTCAAAGAATACTATATTTTATCATATGCTATCCCTTTATGATGTAATCTAAACTACGCCTGACCTGATTCCCGTTTAAGAGGGGAGACGTAGGCAACCCTATAAGTTAGATCACATTTTAATAAAAATCCATTTTCCTCCACAATTGCAATTGGGGCAGAATTTTGAGGAGGACCCTGAAAATTCCGAAGTCCATTCTTTCAGCCTTTTTCATCAACCCAATAAGCTGGGCCTCAAAATTCTGGAATCAATCCATTTTTAGTCATTCAGCACAACTATCAGCAGTGCCAGCCCAGTAAACTGGAGCAGAATTTTGAGGAGGACCCTCAAAATTCCAGAACAAACAAGGTTGCCATGTCTTAAACCACGTTGCAGTTGTTGGTTCATCTAAAATAAAATTGTTTTTAAAAATATACTTGAATTATATTTACTAAATCGTGCATAAACATCATTTGGGTTGCTGTCATTTAGCAACGCTACCCTAATGATATGTGATGTCAAGAGCCAGGGTATACGAACTAACCTACCCCCTACAGAACTCACAATTTTTCTTTGGATGTAGGCACCAGGTCGCAATCATTGAATCATTCACAAATCTACTATCTACACGTAATATCCCTCAACAGTCATGATATCACAACTATATATCAGCGAAGAAAACTTACTACTATTCGCTCCTTTACATTCTTGCATTGCATAAGGCTACTTTTAAGCCCTACCTCCATCCTGCATAAGGCTATGTATCAGCCTTTCGAGACTAAACTTCGTCTCCACCATGCATCCTGTATAAGGATACCTATCTGCCTTTCGAGACTAAGCTCTGTCTCCATCTGCATTGCATAAGGCTATTTTCTGCCTTCCGAGGTTAAGCTCTACCTCCATCGTGCATAAGGCTACTTACCTGTCTTCTGAGACTAAGCTCTGTCTCCATCAGCAATTTGCATAAGGCTATTTTCTGCCTTTGAGGTTAAACTCTACCTCCATCCTGCATAAGACTACCTATCTGCCTTTCGAGACTAAGATTTGTCTCCATCTACATTGCATAAGGTTATATTTTAACTTTCGAGACTAAGCTCTGTCTCCATCCGCATTGCATAAGGCTATTTTCTGTCGTTCGGGGTTAAGCTCTACCTCCATCTTGACAAGGATACTCATCTGCCTTCCGAGGTTAAGCTCTACCTCCATCCTGCATATGGCTACTAATTTGCCTTTCGAGACTAAGTTCTGTCTCCATTTACATTTTTTGCATAAGACTATTTTTTGCCTTTCGAGACTAAGCTTTATCTCCATCTTCATTGCATAAGGATACCTATATTCCTTCCGAGACTAAGCACTGTCTCCATCCTGCATGGCTGAAATATCGCCGCTTATTTTTTTCCTCGGCAGAAATATCGTCGCCCGCATTTTAAATTCACGCTTTGGCTGAAAGATCTCCACTCTTTGCATTCATTTGTCTGAGAGATTGCCACCTTCTCACGGGCTGAAAGATCTCCAACTTATTCAAAGGCATCATAGTTCGGAGGCACCATCTGAATAGCCCGAGAACACCATTTCATGGCCTGCGAATCTTTACTTTTATGCTCTTCATGGCCCAGGACATCATAGTCTGACGATGTCATCCTAATCATCTAAAGACAACATTCATGGTCAAACGGGAACTTGCATCATATTTTAATTATGCACAATATACGCTCAATTGCTCACTGGTAGGTAGGCCGGCTGGCCTACGAGCACCTCAGCCGGAGCGATCCCGTTCCGATCTTCCGCAACCTGTCTGATTCCAGACTCCTTTTCAAACTTAACCATCGTGTCTCTCTTTTCGAATCTCCATCAACAAATGACGTCAATGGTTCCTGAATTACATATGACCTGATTCTTGTAAAACCAATGATATGTAGGCAGCTCAGAATTGGCCATCTTATCTTTATCCGATAACGCTTTCATCCTCCTCGGGTAAAGAGGAGCTGCTATTGATACCCAATTTTCTCTATATATTTTTACACTTGAGTACTTTTAAAATAGCATATATGCATATACAAGGATGCCCAAATGTTTTGGTGTTTTCCCCAATTTTTAAAATTTTTTTAAAATCAATTTATTGTCTATTTTAAAAGTACAAAATCTAAAATTATTCCCAATTACACCCAATTTATGCGACCCACCTATAGGTTCGGACCTACCCCAAACCCAATTCACCTAACCCACCCGATCACCCAATTCAATCTAGGCCGTTGATCATTTTGATCATGGCTACCATTTCTCCTTTCCTTTTTAATTTCACAAGTACCCAACCCAAACTCATTCTATTCGAACAACTACCCTTAAACTCCCTCATCTCTCAGACTCTCTCTAACACTCGAAACCCTAGCTGCCATTAATGTCTTCTCCGACTAAATCCACCAGCGTCCATGGCTTCCCAGGCCATGGACGGCCTGTACCCTCTTCCATTCACCCTCAAATCGTGGTTGTTCGAGGTTTTGAGGCTCGATTTCCACAAAGCCTGTTCAGATTCTCAACCGATCTGAGTTCTTTTGGTTTCTTTGGCTACGTTGCAGCATGTTCGAGCTTTGAAAGGGCCAGCCATGGTTCAGACTTGTTCAAGCCCCGATATTTTGCAAAGTCTTCTCGTTTATAGGGTTTCTGAGAAACCCTAAAAAGGGCTTGTTCGAGGTTCTTTCTTCCTTTTTTTTTCTAAGATCTGTGACAGATCTGTGTTCTACTCCAGTTACGGATACTTTTCCCTATTTTCATTAGTCATCTCAATTTAGGGTTTTCAAAATCTTAAAAATGACTCTTCTTCTTTTTCTTTCTTTCTTTAGGTGAATCTATCTACTCATGTCGTTTCTTATGTGTTTTTGCTTGATTTGCCGTTAATATGCATGTTTCTCTATCTTTTCTCTATTATTGCTTCTACTGGTTTTTCTACAAGTATGCTTACATGTCCACCTCGCAATGTTCTATTATTATTTCTCCTACTGGGATTGTTTTCCTTTACTGGATTCGTTTGGGTTTCTGAACTTGTGTTTTTACTGTTTCCTAAGTTCCATGTTACCTCTCTTCTCTTCTGAACTTATTTGAGTTTTGAGCTTTCTCATAAACTTGTTCTTTAAAATTTTATACTCTATTGCTTCTGATTTTCTATGTGTATCTGTGTGCTTTCTCATGAAACTCTGAAAGAGTTCTCTAAGTTTTTTTGTGAGGGCTTGCTTTCTGTTTTTGTATCCTACTCAAGATGAAACCCTATGTTTGGGATGTTTGCGAGTTTTGGTTCTACGGCTATACTCTAATACCCTGAGCTCTCTCGAACTCATGCCGAGTTCGTAATTAAATTGGAATTCTTCAGTTTGTGATTTGAAACTTTCTACGCCTGTCCTCTTTTATTGTTTGATTCTGATATGCTTTATATGCAAGTGTTTTTCCTTCACAATGATCCTGCTAACTCGTGATTGATTCCAATCTCCTTTTGCTAAGGCTCGATTGATTGTTACTAATTTTACAATTGAACCTCTTCGCCTTCTTTCCTGACTAAGTTCATTCAAACACTTTTAAATTTCTGGTTGTTTGACTGATTTACTTTCCTTATTCTCTCAAAACGGTGTACCATGGGATCCTTGCCTTATATAATCTATATGTACTTACCCCTTGTTTTATTACTAGAAAGTTTTTAATTATTTTTCCTTTCCTTAATTACTCATGCCGTTTGAAATCAAATCCCTTAAACTAAGGGAATTCTTTATGTGATTGGCTTAAGTGTTATTTCTTTGCCTTTGTTTACTCGTTTTTTGCACTGTAAATGGAGGCAGCCTTTCAACACTGAAGAACAATTGGTTCTGCATATTCTACATACCAAGACACAGCCCCTGTCTCAAAAACATACTTTTACTACCCTCTCTACTGCTCTCTCTACTACTTTCTCTACTACTATTTTCTTTGAGCACTATGCTCCCCTTTCTCCTTACTGTGGAAATACTTTGGAATTCCTATGAATTCTCAAGTGTTTGCTGAAGTGTTCTGAATTTGCTCCTGCTGACTCTCTGGTTGTTTTCTTGCTTATCTGCTATTGTTATTTTGTTGCTATAAAAATTGCAACTGGTATGTCTCCTCTAAGTTAAATAATAGCCTCTAACTATGTGTTTACTTCTCTCCCTTTGCCTTGCATTCTTCACTATGTCTGTTATGCTTCTTCCTTTGTGTTTCTGCACCTTTAATCTGCTACACATTTCTGCTGTCTTCATGTTTCTGTAAATATTTTCCCTATATGATTCAATGTTCTTCACCCCCTCTTGTGTATGAGTGCAGTTCTGATTCATGGTACCTTTCTATCATTGCCATCCATTACTTTGAACCAGGTTCCTTGGAGCCTCTACTCAAATCAATTCCTATTCCCTCTTCCCCTTTATGTGCTCGGCCTTGACTCAAGTCTGGTGGTGTCTTAATCACCATCCAGGCCCAAGTCTGACTTCTAAAGTCTGCTCCTAATTGTTTGGCCCAAGCAGAGGGTTAGGGGTGTTCTAGTATATGCCATTGCTGAGTATGACCCCCTATGCTATGGTTCCCTCTCTCTCACTTTGCACTCATTCCTAGTTTCTATGTTCTGCCCCTATTTGCGAAGCTATTTTTGGGACCCATGAGCTCCCTCTGAACTTGGACCCCTAAGGGCTGGCCTTTCCACACTGCAGTATTCTGTTACAACAATTGTTATTCAGAGTGTAAGCATTGCCTGGAGCTCTTTAGGCTCCTTGGAACTTTGAAACTCTTTGAATAAGAAAAGGCCTTGGAAATCTAGAATCCGGATTTTGTGAAACACATGCTATTGGATGTTAAATATTGCATTTGGCAATTTGGATCTAGCTGTAGGCTGTGATGCATTCCTAATTGTTTTCTTTCTTTCTTTTGGTTCTGTAATAATCTTCTAAAGGCATTTGGGGAGTATTAGTGAAATATGTGGGAGGGATTTACTTTATTGCACAAAAGGGTAGATATCATGCCTATAGGTTAATATTTTTAAGCACCTAGATACCATGCCCATAGGTTAATGCCCGTTATTCAATCGCTTAGAAATCATGCCTATAAGTTCAATGCTTTAAACCACCTAGAGATCATGCCTATAGGTTATTATACATCTCATAATTCAATCATTTAGATGTCCTTATAGGTTTAATATTGAAGTCCATATTGCAAATCGTTAGAAATCCTGCCTATAAGACCTAATATACATGTAACAAGTTGCATATAGAAAACATGCCAATAGGAAATCTGCCTGAATTTTAGTTCATCTCATGAAACTGCTATTTCAAAACTGTCTTTACTTTCTTACTATTAAGGTTTCTTCACTTTTGGAAAATTTTCTTAATAACGCTACTGTCACTTCTGATTTCAAAGCTATCTCCGACTTCTGCAATTTTCAATCTGCTGCTTCAAACTCTTGTGCATTAGGTTCTTAATCAATAACCTATGTAAAATACCTTAGTTCCTCACAATTGAATCCGGGTTTTCTAATGCAGACTTTTCATCCAACTCTATGTGTTAAACTAGTCTGTCTGCCGTTTAATTTTAGTTTTAAGAACAAATCAGTATATGTAAGGCATTCTAGACTAAGTGCTAAGTGGTTCACAGGGTTTTACATGAGCCTTTGTGTGTTTGTTTGTTCCTCATTACTTGCTACTTGTTTTGTTTGTCGAAATTAGCATTTTATCCTTTAAACTCCATACATGCCCCTATCCATTTCCTTCTCCTTTTGGATTAGAAGTCCTAATACCCCGAGACTGATAGGTTGGGACGGGTAATAGCCTGCAATATGTAATGAGACTAATCGCGTTTAAATAACTTAACGAGGTGGGAAGAGTAGAATATGAATATGATGACCAGTGCGCTAATATCTCGTGCGACCCCTTTTTGAGGAGTGATTGCTGGGTATTGTATTGATGTGATCCATATTGTATTTAAACCTACGACATATTTCCCCTTTTCATTATTTGTGTAATGTTTTTTCGTAAATTTATGTTTTATTCTTCCCACTAATCCTTCTCTTTAAAAATCATTTATGTCCTTTCCTTTCCTTTCTAAAATATTAAATTTTGTTTGTAACTACTATATGCAAATATTATGTGTTTCTTTCTAGTCTTCTTAAAGTAACAAATAAGCTTGGCCGGGGATCACACTAGTTGATCTTGAGGTGTGCCTAATACCTTTCCCTCGAGATAATCTCAAGCCCTTACCCGAACTCTGAGTTTTCTTTAAAAAAATCTTCTTCTTTTCTTTAAAAGTGTCCTAATGCACTATAATCATTACGTGGCGACTCTTCAAATTCCATAACCCAATTCCTCAAAAAGGAATAAGAGTTGTTTTTTCCATAGTATCTTAAACCTGATTTCGCCTATCTTTTTGGGAGGAAAAAGGGGGCGTCGACACCTATTGATGGCACAAGTGTTTTAGGTCTTCCGATTTGAGAGTCCTTAAAATATACTTGAACTTATATTGAGAGTGTGGACTACTTTCTCAATGTTGATTGTAGACGAGGGCAAATAATTTTGCAAATACTTGGTAGAGACCTTGATTATTGAGTTGACATAAGGAGCAAGTCATAGTGTGAAATGTATTAGATTCAAGTTATAAGGCGAGGATGTTAGGAAGATTCACGTGAATATTTTAAATAATCTTGGCATGAGTTTAAAGCTTTAGAAAAAAATGTATGAAGAACACATATGCTCAGCTCTAAGGGTTGATATAAATCATTGTCATTTGTATGATGATTGAGTATGTTATGAAATAGGTTTCTTGCCTATGCGCTTAATCTTAAGTTGTTTGAGGACGAGCAAGAGTTTTAAGTGTGGAGTGGTGATAAAGAATGAATAGTCCATATTTTGAGTGTGTTTGTGTGTTAATTTTTGCGTGAGTTGCGGGAGTTCACATTTCTTTTGAAGTGAAAATATACTCATTACGTATTTCTTATGTGTAGGAATAAACTTATGCGAAAAAAATAAAATAGGAGAAAAATTGGTAAAAAAAAAAAAACTGAAGATAAAAGTCTCAGACAGCGAGACGAGGTTCACTTTGCCAGACTGGGACCAGAGCAGAAGAAAGCAAAAATGTCTCGGATAGCAAAGTGAGGTTCACTTCGTCAGATCGGGGCCGGAGCAGAAAAAATCAGCTTTTCCAATCCGAATTAGGAGAAGAAAAATCTACCCCATTCAAATCTTACTCGCTATAAATACATCATAAAACGTGCTTTTGAGGGAGTGACAGCACTTCGGAGAGAAAGAACACTTTGGGGAGGCAAGAACACGCTTGGAGAAAAGGAGAAGGATTCAACTTCCTCTTTCTTCCTATTTTTCCATTGTTATGAATTCTAGTATTGTATTTTTACATGCTAGCACGGATAGCTAATTTCCTATCTAGGATTTGGATGGAACCTTTTGGAGGATGAATTCTTGTTACATTTTTATATAATTGAGCATTTGAATTTATATAGTTGTTTAACTACGTGCTTATTTTAGTTGATTGAAGAGCTGTTTATCGACTGTGCATATTTATAATGTATTGCTTGGAGAAGGGTGCATTTTTAGGTAGTTGTTGAACAACATCACTCCTACGTATGCGAGAAATCAATATGAAGGGTTTAAACATGAGATTAGGAATAACAAAACCTTGGTGCAATCTCAGTGAGCCGTGAATTAGTGCCAGCTAGCATAATTCGGAAGAATATGTTTATTAAATTATGGTAGTTGCTCGAAAGAGAATTACGACATCCGAAGTACTTATGGTCGGTAGAGAATACTTACACGAATTTATAGGAGATGTAGTGGGAAGGATTCCGGAAATTGAAAAAATCTTAATTCTGGGCCGCCTTAATCTTGTCTCCAACTCTTATTCTCTCTAGTTGATAATTTTACTGCTTTTTAGTATTTTTTAGTTAATTAGTTATAAATATAAATCTCAATCTTTATAATTTAGAAAATTGTTCAAATTTGTCTTCTTAGTGATATTTATTGAATCAACGGTCCTTATTACTACTAGTAGTTTTCAGTTTGTTTTTAGTATTTATCTTTAGATTAGATTGCATTTATCTTCTAGATTAGATGATATTATAGTTAGGTATTTAGAGTTATCCCTTTGATTTCGATAGGATTCGTCAGTTATTTGATTTACATAAAACTCTAGAAAGATGGTTACTGTAATTTGTATTTAAATTCATCGAGGCATTCAATAATAGAGACAATATTTCCATCATCTATTAAAGTGTTTATGATAGTGAACAATTGTAGCAAAATCTTAATTTTCTATGGGGTTCGAATTCGAGCTCTTAGATTGGATTATATTTGCAGTGACACACTTATTCTTTTTAGGATTAGAGTTGGGTATGATCAATTTTGAAGATAGAATATTTCTGCAAGCTCCTAAAGATAGAATTAATTAATAATTATTAAAGTAATGAACTTAAGACCTAAAGAAAAAGAAGTTGTCTCTTTCAGTTCAGCACCTGTGTTCATTGAGAGGTCTATTTTTCCACTCTACACTGTCGGGAAGATAAAGACAGTTGCCATCCTCTCCCCATCCATCTACTTGTTGAGCCTTTCATTTTAGCAAACTCTTTTTGTCCTTAGTTTTTTTTTTTTGAAAAAAAATGGTCTTATTATTTGGTCACTTCATCGCACATTGCACACACAAGTCAGTCTCCCAGCACAGCCTAGTACCTTCAAGAATAAGAATATATCCAGTGAGGCCCTTTTCTTTTCAACCATAATTTTGTTTACTAAACAACTAATCATAATTTCTTTTTTGTGGTAGCTTTAAAATTTAAGAACATTCAAAAATTTGGATATTAGAATTCATTCACAGAAATATTGCGCTGCCGTGTAAATAGGCAGTTTGTATACGTAAAGTTCAGAAAAGGAATGCGCTGCTAGGAATGTAACGAAACAATCTGCTGCAATATAAATATTAATAGCTATTTTTATAGTAATTGTGTGACATATAAATCACAGAGTTAGTGCTATAGTATACCTCATAATATTTCGTCCATCTTTTCAAAGAGGATTAGGAAAAGGTTTGAAGTGAGTTTGTCCAATGACAACAATGTTCTTTTTGTCTGTGTGTGATTATGTCCGTATATTTGTTGACCTATAGAATAGGCATGTTTCTTTCAGTTGTCCTCTTCTCCTCCTTATATTCTTGTCCACTTACAATCCTTTTTTTCTCTTTCTCCCTTCTCCCTTTTCGCACCATCTTCTTCTTTTTTATTTTATTTTTAACCATCTAATTTTAAGAACTCATTTAATTAACTTGACGTATTGCGTCGCAAAATAAAACCCATTAAAGGAGATGTCCTCGATATCATGGATATATTTTCCCATTTTCTATCGGAGATGTACGACTAAAAGTTAAGAGATCTCATTTATATCACCACACTTTATATCACCACACTTCTGTATTAGGAAAAAAATCGAATTTGAATTAAAGATGGTAGGATATGACGCGTGGATTGGTCAAATAGTCAAAGAATAATAAATAATTAAGAGGCACGGAAGAAAATAGACATGGGAGGAGAAAAGACAACAGACACGGGAGGAAAAAAGAAAACAGACACGAGAGGGAGTCTTACATACGAGTCTCGTATCTACTCAATCCATTTAATACCAACGGATAA
This sequence comes from Nicotiana benthamiana, assembly GCA_034376525.1. Classification (NCBI taxonomy): domain Eukaryota; kingdom Viridiplantae; phylum Streptophyta; class Magnoliopsida; order Solanales; family Solanaceae; genus Nicotiana; species Nicotiana benthamiana. Next base: position 71,055,528 of record CM067323.1, on the reverse strand, counting down.
ATAGGGCACTGAAGAGAAGAATCTGGTGATAAAAAATAGTCTAAATTCATTATTAAATACCTGATACGTTAGTCAATCAGTATTTAATAGCAATGATTATGTAACGTCTCATTAAATGCTATTTATTATTTAGATTAATCTGTTACTCCTTGTCAGCTATAAAAAGAAGATGTTTTATCATTTGTAAGGACACGAAATATCATCTACATCATAGTGAAATACAAAATTCTTATTGCTTTATTTTTATTATTTGAAAGCCAATTATATTTTGGTCTCTTTGATTATCAGTAACCCGACTTCTTTTCTTAAAATTCACGCTTTGACCAAATTATATTTTTGATTAAACAACTTCTTCATAATCAACTCGCACAAGGTCGAACATTCCAGTGAAAAATAGTTAGAGCAAAAAATGGGATACGTAGAATGTGGTTAGGACTATACAATCAGTCCATTTCTTCTTCAGAAGCCCTACAGGGTCTTCTATGTGCCCCATTGTGCACTGTTGCTCTATGCATTCCAACCCCTTACATGAATTTGTGGAACGAATATTAATAGAACTTGAGTTTCAACGAGTTACAGTATTTTTTTATTTATCGTAATATTGCTTCATATCAACTACGTGCACATTATGATATTACATTTATTTTTAGTCCAATAGGAGTCTTTTCTTCTTACGGAGACAAGAACTTCTAGTGTCAAAAGAGCTAGAAGAATCACGATATTGGACAGAGACCGACTTAAATAGAGCGAATAAACATGCTGAATGATTAATATATAACGGATTCAAGATTTTGGAGATTGAAGCGTAAATGTTGTAGCAGTATTTTTTTAATTTTGTTTTTTATATGGTGTCCGACTTGCATTGCAGCCTGATTATATCCGAATTCATGTCGGATGGGGTATCATTCGGGGAAAAGCGCTCCCTACCAAAGATTTTTCTTACCTAGGGTTCGAATCGAGACTTTTGGTTAAGGGAAGAGCAGTCTCGATCTGTTGCACCTCATACTTTGGTGGTACTGTTGCACATGATCCGCGCTACGAAGGTACGACCACTTTGGGTAATTAACAAACGTGATGTATTAAGTTAGAAATCGATGAACGCCTTAATTAACAAATTGCAGCCATATAAATATTGATCGGTCGAGGACTACTTGCGTTTTTATTATTTTTTTTGTTCTTATTTTTATACTTAACGAACTGTTTAGGCGTTTACCAATTTGTAGTGGTAAAGTAAATCGTTTTCAACTTAAACCAGAAAATGTAGGAGAACAATTTAAAGATAGAAGACCTTTAAATGTAAGAAGGAAAGAGATTTTGTTTAGTTGATAAATGAAGAAATGGAGGTAGTTTGGAAGGTTTAATATATGTAGCTTTATGGAGAGAGACTTTTATAATTCTTCAACTTTTATTACACAAGGGATCACTTTGGCACACACTTGGGCTCAGACTTTGCTTCACTCCTTTTGTACATCATACAAATGAGGAGGTCTTCCCCTATTTATAGGCATCAACCTCCATGTTCTACGACATTCTAGAATATTACATATAAGTATCCTAAACATTATTCATATCTACCTATTCTCATATGTTCTAGAATATTCCACTATTCTAGAATATTCTCACATTCTCTACTATACATAAAAGAGTTTCTATCATCTTCTAGAATGTTCCAGAGAACTCCATAATGTTCTCGAACCTTCTAGAACATTTTAGCTCATTCTACACTATGTTAGAATAGTCTAGAATATTCTAGTAATATCTAGCTTTGGTTTAATATATTGTTCACATTGCCTCCCTTAAACCAAAGCCTCGTAGGTGGTCATTCCTAATAACTTTTTCATCTTCAGAAAAGTCTCCATCTTCAATGCCTTGGTGAAAATATCTGCCACCTGTTCACCAGTTCTGCATTAGCCTATTCGGATCTCATTTTCTCGTACCATCTCTCGAATGAAATGATATTTGATATCAACGTGTTTGCTGCGACCATGAAGTACTGGATTCTTCGCCAACTCGATTGCTGATTGGTTGTCACATAATATCGTGGTTGGACCATCATGTTTGTGTTGAAGAAACCTGAGCATTCTTCTCAACCATACCGCCTGTGTAGCAGCATTTGATGCAGCAATGTACTCGGCTTCAGCAGTGGATAATGCTATCACTGGTTGTTTCTTTGAACACCAAGAAAACACACCCGAACCAGTGAAGAATGCATAGCCGGAAGTACTTTTTCTCTCGATCGTATCACCAGCCCAATCGCTGTCAGTGTATCCAAGAAGTTCAAGTGACTCACCTCTAGGATAGCAGCTTCCATCTCCTTGAGTTCCTTTAATGTATCTCAAAATTCTCTTAGCCACTTGTAAGTGTGATTGGCGTGGCTTTTCCATGAATCGGCTTATTACGCCAACACTGTAAGCAATGTCGGGTCTTGTTGAGGTCAAGTACCTCAAGCTTCCAACCAAGCTTTTAAAGTAGGATGGATTCACAAGATCACCTGTTCCATCCTTCGTCAGCCTCAATCTTTGTTCAGCTGGGGTCGCAATCGGATTCGCACCATCCATCTTAAATTTCTTCAAAATGTCTCCAGCATACTTTCTTTGAGATATGAAGATTCCCTTATCTGATTGAGAAACTTCAATCCCAAGAAAATATGACATAAGACCCAAATCAGTCATCTCAAACTAATGGATCATAACCTCCCTGAAATCCGCCATCATCTTCTCATTATTTCCTGTGAAGATCAAATCATCCACATACAAACAGACGATCATAACATCGCCAGCATTGGAAGTCTTCACATATAGTGTGTGCTCATAAGCGCATCTTTGAAAACCGCTTTCAACGAAAAAAGTGTCGATGCGTGTGTACCACGCTCTTGGAGCCTGCTTCAAACCATATAGAGCTCTCTTTAACTTGTAGACCTTGTTTTCATTATCCCTTTTAACAAAGCCAGGGGGCTGCTCCACATAGACCTCTTCTTCAAGAACACCATTTAAGAAGGCTGACTTAACGTCCATTTGATAAATTCTCCAGTTATTTTGAGCAGCTAGAGAAATTATCAAACGAATTGTGTCTAGTCTAGCAACAGGAGCAAATACCTCGAAATAGTCAATTCCAAGTTTTTGCTTATAGCCTTTGACAACTAACCTTGCTTTGTATCTGTCGACTTCTCCCGTTGGACTGTACTTTGTTTGGTATACCCACTTTACTCCAATGGGTTTCTTTCCTCTTGGAAGGTCGGTAAGCTCCCAAGTATCATTCTTCTCAATAGAATGGATTTCCTCCTCTATTGCTTTCACCCAACGTTCTTCTTCAATTGCATCCTTGAAATCCACAGGATCGCAATCTGAAAACAAGGCAAAGTTCAAAATATCTTCGTCAGTTAGAGTATCAACATCATTACCGACAACGTAATCCTCCAAATGAGCCGGTAGACGTCGTTGCCTCTGTGATCGACCATGCTGTATTGGTTGTATTTCTGAGGGAGACTGTTGTTGCGCAGGTTCATCATGCTCCTCGTCATCAAGATATGATGGTGCTGGAGGTTGAGATGGCTCAACTACTTTTTTCTTCCAATCCCATGCTCCATGTTCATCAAAGGTGACATCTCTACTGACAATAACCTTTTTGCTGTCTGGATTATATAGCTTGTACCCTTTTGTCTGTCGACTGTAGCCAACAAATATGCTCTTTTCTGCTTTCTCGTCAAGCTTCTTTCGCAGTGGATCGGGTACATGCGCATAGGCAAGACAACCAAATATTCGTAAATGAGAAATGTTTGGTTTTCTACCTGTTCATACCTCATAAGGTGTTTTTCCATAGTTGCTTCTCGTAGGGCACCTGTTTAATATGTAAATTGCAGTAGAGACAACTTCAGCCCAGAATTCTTTACGCAGATGTTTTGCTGCCAGCATTGACCGCACCATATCCATCACAGTCCTGTTCTTTCTTTCCGCAACTCCATTTTGTTGAGGAGTGTACCTTGCAGTCAACTGATGTTGAATCCCATGCTTCTTCAAAAAATCATCGCACACAGTGTATTCTGTGCCTCGATCTGTTCTCAGAGTCTTTATTAAATGACCACTTTGTTTTTCAACATATGTTTTGAAGCTTTTGAATGTGTCACAGGCTTCAGACTTATTTTTCAGCAAATACACCCATGCTTTTCTACTGAAATCATCAATAAAAGTAATGAAGTACTTACTTTCACCGAGCGAAGGAACTTCCACCGAGCACAAATCAGAATGTATCAGCTGCAATGGGTGTTTTGCTCTCCAAGCTTTGCCTTTGGGAAATGGCTCTCTATGCTTCTTCCTCAAAATGCATGCTTCACACTGTCTTGGAGCAAAGTCAAGTGAAGGCAAACCTGACCATCTTATTCTTCACAAGATATTGTAAACCGCCGAAATTAAAGTGGCCAAACCTCATGTGCCATAACCAAGTATCATCAAGAGCAATTGAATTATAGCAGGGTAAGTGACCGTAGTTGAAAGTTACTGGAAATATCCGATTTTTGGTCATACTTACCTTCGCTATAATTTTCATACTCTTGTCTCTTATAGTGCATATATCATTACTGAAATGCACTTCATATCCATTGTGTTGGAGCTGACCCAAGCTCAACAAATTATGCAGCAGGTTAGGCACGTAGTAAACATCTTTTATGGAGCACTCAAGCCCATTCTCCATGGTGACCGGTATTCTCCCTTTCCCGACAACTTGCATAACTTGATTATTTCCAAATTTAACCGTGGATTTAAAAGACTCGTCCAAATCAGCAAATATCTCCTTCTTACCGCACATATGATTACTACATCCGGAGTCAACGTACCAGACATCATTGTTAGTTTCTTTACTAACAACAGCCATAGATGCGGAGTAAAAAATGGTTTCACTTTTATCCCCTTCATCCTCAGCTACTCGAGCATGAACTTGTTTATTTTCAGTTCTTTTACTCCAACAATCTTTAGCATAATGACCCAATTTACCGCAGTTACAGCATTTAAGGGGAGGTTTTTGCTGATCTGGATTGTTGTAATTTCCTCTTGGCTGGAAATGATGATTACCTCTTCCACGGCCACGATAGTTGCCGGTGCCTCCACGACCTCTGCCTTGGAAACCATGTCCTCTAGTTTCCGCCACATTAGAAGATTCTCCTCTCTCTTTAACTTTAGTATGTGCCTGCAATGCCTTCTCTGCCGGATCTTTCTCCAATGGCTCTTCTAATTTCCCATTAATTCTATTCTCATGAAGAATTAATGAGCCCAGAAGCTCCTCGGTACTTAGAATTGAAAGGTCCTTGGTCTCTTGAATTACTGCCACAATATGATCAAACTTCATAGGTAAAGTATTAAGTACCTTTTCAACGAATGTCTCATCGCTGAGGGTATGACCATTGAGCTCCATCTCATTCTTGATCTCCGTCAACCTCGAAAAATATCCCTCAACTGTCTCTGACTTCTCCATCGTGGCAAGCTCGACTTCCTTTTTAGCGATATCAAATTATTCTTTTGGACTTTATCAACTCCACGATATGCTTTGGCCAAAATATCCCAAGCCTGTTTTGTTGTTTGGGCAGTGGAAATTTTGCCAAACACAGTCATATCGATAGCCTGGTGTATTTGGGACAAGGCCATACTATCACGCCTTATTTCATTCTCTTCGGCACCTTCCTCCAGTTCTTCTCGCGTATATTTTAACAAATTATACGCCTTCAGATGTGTCTCCATCTGAATCCTCCAAAAGTTGTAATTTTGTTTGCCCGTCAACTTGGGAACCATGCAGATGATATTCTTTCCTGCCATAGTTAATGAATCACCCTCCTAACGAACCAATGGCTCTGATGCCAGATGTAGGAGAACAATTTAAAGATAAAAGACCTTTAAATGTAAGAAGGAAAGAGATTTTGTTTAGTTGATAAATGAAGAAATGGAGGTAGTTTGGAAGGTTTAATATATGTAGCTTTATGGAGAGAGACTTTTGTAATTCTTCAACTTTTATAACACAAGGGATCACTTTGGTACACACTTGGGCTCACACTTTGCTTCACTCCTTTTGTACATCATACAAATGAGGAGGTCTTCCCCTATTTATAGGCATCAACCTCCATGTTCTACGACATTCTAGAATATTCCATATAAGTATCCTAAACAATATTCATATCTACCTATTCTCATATGTTCTAGAATATTCCACTACTCTAGAATATTCTCACATTCTCTACTATACATAAAGAGTTTCTATCATCTTCTAGAATGTTACAGAGAACTCCATAATGTTCTCGAACCTTCTAGAATATTCTAGCTCATTCTAAACTATTTTAGAATAGTCTAGAATATTCTAGTAATATCTAACTTTGGTTTAATTTATTGTTTACAGAAAACATGTCTGATATAGGAGTTAAGATAGAGGGAGAAATGGGTTTTCTTTACTTTAATTGGTCTCATAATTCAGCTTTAACTTGCACCTTCAGCAAGAAACAAGGTCAAGACGTCTTTAAAATTAATCGACCTAGTAAATTTCAAAAAATGTTAGTGTTAGAAATATTAAAAACCAAAATTAAAGAGTAGAAAATTTGGTGGGTGGGGGCTTGGTGGCACAATAAGAGTAGGAGGAGAGCATATGCAATACAGTAGGTCAGTAACTAAGAGTAACATCACTTTCATGAAAGTAATGCGAATAAGGATTGCAATATATCGCATGACGTCATTTATCCTTGTGAATAGTGACTTCCAATCATTGCTAGACTTTGTTATATATCTCTTTTTTATCTTCCATTTTCTATTTTTGTTTGCAATTATAACATTTTATTTTTTCCATTTTCATTTAAGTATGCACTATGATTAAGAATCCATTGATAAGTCCCTTTCCTTTGACCAAAATCACAAAGTGCATGCCTCTGATCCTTTGTTGTCGCTGTTTCTTCCAATGGCAGCTAAAATCCTCATCATAATATTTTATATATTCGATTTTTCTTGGATAAGAATTAAGTAATGTCAATTTAAGTATTAATTAATTACATATTTGGTTAAATAAGTGTCACGATCCCAATCTCGATCATGATGGTGCCCAACACAACTGCTAGGCAAGCCCGACCATATACACTCTCAACCCGAGCATGAAGCTCAAAATCAGTTAACTGACTATCAATATTGACAATAAAGTTAAAATCTTAAATGGTATATGGAAAACAAACTGGATAATCTCCCAAATACCTGGGGGTCATGAGTCTAGAGCCTCTAACAATACAGAGTAACAAGACTCCAATAATACAATTGTTCAAAACTATGGAAATATTAATAAGGGAATAGAGAAAGAGTCAGGTCCTGCGAACGTCAGACAAATACCTCGACAACTTCAATAAAACTCCGAAGCCGCAATTATCTCAGCTAAACTTCCAAAATACCCGAATCTGCACACATGGTGCAGGGAGTAAAGTGAGTACTTTCAACTCAGTGGTTATAAGAGAGAATAATATTTGAGCGATAAGAAAATACGTATGGGTACACTAAAATACTATAAAAGACAGTACAAAACTTTTGAGGAAAATCGAAATACTGTGAAAATCCTTTAGGAAATCACAAGATCAGTTCAAAATCTCTTTTACAAAGTCTCTGTTACAAATATTTTTTTTCGGCCTATTGGGAACAACAATCCTTAACATATAATACCACGGTATCTGGTTAACAAGGCAAGTAGAATATGTATGCCAAAGATATATGAGTTCTAAATGCGGTGCCACGTAGTACAAACAAGAGTGAATGCGTGAATGCAATGCATTGCACATGACCGCTACGGCGCGTAGCCCGATCCATTTGGGTACCCTGCGCTCACTAGGGTTTGTACAGACTCCGGAGGGGCTCCTATAGCCCAAGCGCTATAATACTGCGGCGTGCAGTCCGATCCCTATAATATACTATTGCGGCGTGCAGTCCGATCCGTATAATATACTACTGCGGTGTGTAGTCCGATCCATGCAAGTATATGTGTATACTGATGCGGCGTGCAGCCCGACCCATATCTCAGTCCAGCAATGCACATAAACCCCTTGGGCAATAGTAAAATAGAGTTCTCAGCTCAAAACGTCAGTAAAATATCATTTAAGTTCTCAAATCTTGGAAAAATGGCTGAGTTTGCAAAACTGTATTTAGAACATTGGACTGAGATCAAATAATATGCAATGTAATACAAAACAGTGATATCAATCCCTGAAGGATTCAATAATCGGCACGAAGCCATAACATGGAGATCAGCCCAAATCATGATAGCATCAAGTAGTTTTCAGTCAATCACGCGGTAAAATCAACAACCAGGGCGGACCAAGTCACAATCCCAACGGTGATCTACCCCACGCTCATACCTGGCGTGCAAGTCACCACAATACAACACTATGATGTGCAAATTCGGGGTTTTAAACCCTCAGGGTAACATTCCCAAGTATTACTCACCTCGAACCGGTGAAATTCCTCGCTCGTGACGCCTTGGCCCCTCAAATTGGCCTCCACACCCGTCAAATCTAACTACAATCAGTACAAATATATCATAATATGCTAATGGGACAACACCCAATCGAAAACAATTGAAATATAACAAAAATCTCGAAACTAGCAAAACCAGAGCCCAGGGCCCGCTTCTCGAAAAATTACGACACTTACATTTTCGGAATCCTAGTTTTGCCACGAGTTCATGAATACCAAGAACTCCCAAATCTGAGCTCAAATGACCTATCAAATTCCAATTTCAAATATCAAAAACTCAAGCCCTAGTTTCTTCAACTTTATACCCAAATTCAGAGAATTAATGGATGATTCTTCAATAAGTTCATGTATTAAGCTCATAAAACGTACCTCCAATCAATTCCCAGTCAAAACGCTTCAAAACGCTCGACAAAAGCTCCCAAGTTCGCTCAAAAATGGTGGAAATGAGCTTGGGTCGCGGACCAAATATTTTTAACACTTTGTTCGGAACACATAGCACCTTCTATGCGATCGCATCACTTCCATTGCGATCCCATAGACAAAAAAATCCATGCCCTGAAAAACCTTTTACGCGATCGCAGAACACAGCCCAATGACCTTATGCGATCGCACACGCCCTCACGAGATAACACTGACCAAACGTCCAAGCCTACGCGATCACAGGGCCCCTTCACGCGACCGCAGAGAGCATATTCTGAGCCCCCTCCAATTCCCACTATGCGATCACAGCCACAGGCTCGCGATCACGATGAACAATTATTCTCTGCAAGTTTCTGCTGCATTTTTCCAACTTAAAAATCACTGTTAGCCATGCGAAATCACCCCGCGGCTCTCGGGACCTCAACCAAAAGCGCAAATATGTTCTAATACTTCATTCAAACTTGCTTGAGCCATAAAAACACTATCGTTAACATCAAAATCCTCAAATATTATCAAATGAAGGCCTAAGTTTTCTTTAAACTTCCGAAACTCACATTCGACCAAAAACCCAACCGAACGACGTCCGAATGACCTGAAAATTTCCAGACATATCCAAAATCACCTAACGAAGCTACTGAAATTCTCGGATTTACATTCCGGTCCTCGAATCAAAACCTCGTCTATCAATCAGAATTCGCAAAAATTCAAACTTCAATAGTTAAAAATTTCAAATTAAATTCTGATCGCACTCCTAAGTCACAAATCATCCTCCGAAGCTAACCGTACCACCAGAATTCACATCCGAGCCCTCTAACCACACAGTCAACTTCTGGTTGACTTTGCTAATGCAAGATTCCTTCTAAGAGGCTATGTGCCTTATTTTCAACCCAAAACTAATTCAGTTACACCCGATCAACTCTAATACTAACGTTGATACATGAAGCAACACCATAAGGGTGAAACAGGGCGGTATCTCACGTGACGACGGGTTATGTCGTCACATCCTCCCCAACTTAAACAAAAGCTCGTCCTCGAGCGTACCCAGAGTTGTACTAGAAGCAACCCAATAGCTGAATGACTTTACCAAGCATATACTCGGGGTGATCCCACGTCACCCTATTTCACATAGGTTCGATAACGCAGTATAGCTGGAATTTCACTGTCCATCTAAACCATAAACAACATTGCACTTCCCAAAATCATGCACCAGATCAGAGTCTCATGTCTTCATTCAGATTAAACCCGAACCAATTGTAATAATCCATACCTGCAACCTCGGTTGCAATCATATGATATACCACATAACTCAAACACATGCAGCGATAACTTCCATTCACAACAGCTGCCCACGACCACCAATATCAATAGAAAATCTCTTATTTGATAAAGTCTCATTTCAATACCTTCATATACTGCCAAGGGCAACCGAAACACGCGATATACTGAATCCATCTCTCAGATCAACCATTCATGAATCCATTTCTATCTTGACTATTACTACGACAAATTTCCGAGCCAAACCCAGATATTACCTTTCTAAAAAACTGAAATCAAATTGGTTCGTACTCATTAATGACTCCAATGACCACTTCGGCTCCAACCACCCCTCTGGTGATATGACACCTCGATACATGCCTAATCCACAACTTGCGTAATACACGCACCAATGAGAAGCAGTCTGAACATACTCAAATTATGACAATGACGCAATGAAAGAGCTGTACCTCAAGCTCAACAGTACCATTACAACACAAAACTGAGATCTCGTCTTACATCATAGAAATAGAGTACCTGAATTCTCCCCGAAAGGTCATAACTTCACGTGGCCTTGCCACAACGTGCGATCCTATCCAAACACTATTACCTATGAAGCACCTCAAGTTACCATGCTCAACACGGACAACCACACACAGATTGAGGTGATACCCAACAATCTATCACACCCACGGTGAAGCAAGTAATATATGATATTCAAAGACATAACCAATGCGCTATTCGCCGAGCAACACCCAATACGGACCTTCCTAAAAAACCAGGAAGTAATGCATATAAGATAACATACAGAAAACTATTCTCAACATCACACTGTTGTGGCATGCAACTCGATCCAGATAACGTACCCGTGGCTGCGTGCCACCCGATCCACATATATATTTCACAAAAGGAGATGCACATCTAGCCAAATTTGCTCATTACAATAAACACATATAGTCTCATGCTCGGCCGCACGAAACGAATCCAAACATGTCCCTCAATACTGGAACTGAATCCATGATTAAAACCTCTGCACTGACATCCGCCACAAAGGCCCAATTAATAAAGCAATGATTGCCAGCCGTCAGCTGGTCTCTGGAATACAAGCTACCCTGCTAGAACATAATCCTATGAACCTTGCCATGTAGCCTGTGGAATTTTCGACATAGCCCATAATACATTAGTCTAGACAACCTGACATTAGGATAACCAGTCTACAATCTAATATCATAACCCAAATTTATCATACCAAGCAAAGAAAGATCCATCCGGACCTCCAATTTCCATAACCGCTAGACGATGTCGATACACACGATCTACAACCACTACATTGTCGGATCACAAGAACTTCTAGTCTCCAACACATATAACACATGAATCACTATACATGGTCCCACTCTCCGCCGTACGAATTCATAACACACATCAACTATCAATCCATACCACGAAAGATATTCAAAAATTTTCCCTGCGCCAGCAACAACTCAATTATCAATGGTCGATCCAACAAGAGAACACCTCAATACCACCAAATATTATCATTTTTTCCTTACCTTGACCCCTTTCTGTACAAAAACCCCCAGTAAATCACTAGCACAGCAATACCATCTTCCTTAATCATCTGAAGATTGGCTCTTAAATCACCTGCAACTGCCCCTGCTGCTTATGAATTTAATGACTCCCCATTATGACTAAACCAAAACCTTGAACACGCAAATCTCAATTCTTCATATCATAACACATAGACCATACCACACTAGGATAACATGAGGACTTCTATCTTTTCTCCTGCGTCGTAGACATCAACGCACTCAACTAGTCAAGAACTTTTATGATCCCATATAGGAGAAAAATTATTACACACTCCATGCTTAGCATACCCTTAGGAAATATACTTATTTTCAAACCACGGTAAAACACATCAAGAACTCTTTCTCCCAATTCCATTGCACAAGGTAAACTGCCAGGACTAAATCCTTCTATGCAAACCAAGTTAAGCAAACTGCCAGCACTTAAAAACTTTGCTGCACAATACCTATAAGGATCATTACCTCGAACACATACAATACTTAATCATATCATTACCATACTGATTCGGTTCATTATCAAGCTATTCCATTTATCCAATTTCCTTCCCGATTCATCTTTAATTTGATATTCTTCCTTGCTGTAGCACCACAATACCTCAACCCAGGTTACCACACGAGACTCGCACATAAAACCACCACTGTCTAGGACCTATAGGCCACTGAATACCCTCTCAAACATTTCATAGATATACCACATTCCAGAATGCTTTACTTTGAATAACTTCCTGCGATTCTGAATTCATTTACCATTTCCTTCCAAACGCGAATACGTAGAATCCCATGATTAACACAAAGTACTACAAGTCTTGATCTTTTGTAATAAAAACACAGTCTCTAGCCACATACACAAACTTAAGACACCTGATTGTTACATGCGAAATCTTGAACATAGTAAAACCATTCTCGAGACTCATTCACTCTTATTCAGCAATAATTCACCTGCTCTAAATGAATGGAACCCCTTGTGCCTTAGTGGTATTTTGACACCGCAGAACATGATTTTCTACAGATACAAACAACCATCTTCCTTCTCGATACACCGAGCATTCTTTATCAACAACAACTCAAAAACACCCTAGTATTTCTTCACGTTGACGAAATACCCTATAACCTTTGTAAAAATTTTCCTTCACACGTGCTATCCTCGTCTCAATTTATACAACCAGAACTGATCCGCCATCATCCCTCGAAACGGAACAAGCATTGCACATCACTGTGCAATCAGGTGACTAACAACAACCTCCACAACTTGGCTCGAAGCCATATATCAAGGCACTGTTAACAACTCATAGCACTTTTACTCCAATGATGCCACAATTTTATAGTGAGATTAAACTCAAGTCATTTACATGTTTGTGAACACACAGATCATCTAGCATTGACATTCTCTGCAAACCTCACATTCTTTTTCACATCAGCTAAGTCCATTTTCTTAAGCGTCCCCAAATTCTCAAATTTCAACACATACCCTTCAACTACACATGCGACCTTCTAACATACACATAAGGATCATACCCCTCAAAAACACTCCGCAGGAGATAACCCACCTGCTTCGACTCATTTCAATGTTTCAACATGCCTCCCACCATCATATACGTTACACAATTAATTAGTCTTTCTGAGTCTGAGCTCATACCGGCATATGAAATGTACACTTTCCAACTAAGAGACACGAAAAATATTCTTCAGGAGCCCATAACATGGGGCTACACATCAGACGACAATAGAAAACAAACGCTTAACAATTCATCTTTATCCATCAGACTTCTTCGTAACTACCAAAATCACATAGATATACCTCGCAGTACTGACATACTCAACACATGGATATCCCTCCGCCAACCCAGCTAATAAGAACATTATTGAACATATAAGTTCAAAACACTTGCTCACACAATCAGCATCTCGGTGCTCAAGTCATAGGCACTGAGATTACATTTCACCCCTCAATTAGGGAATCACAAACCATCCAAGAACATATACAACTGAGCTCTCGCGTGCGTATACAGACGTGTGGAAGGAATTTAAAGAATTATATCTCAAGTTGAATCAAGTATGCACGATAAGAATTCCAAGAAAATGACGTTTTCCTAAAGGTTCTGCAGCTTCTCGAGGATAAATACTGACGTCTCCGTACTGATCCGTGAGACTCTACCTAACTGTCTCATGACTCATGTGGCCTAGTAACCTATGCTCTGATACCAACTTGTCATGACCCCAATCTCGATCGTGATGGCGCCTAATACAACTGCTAAGTAAGCCCGACCATTTACACTCTCAGCCCGAGCATGCAGCTTAAAATCAGTTAATTGAATATCAATATTTACAATAAAGCTAAAATCTTAACCGATAGATGGAAACCAAACTGGATAATCTCCCAAAGACCTAGGGGTCATGAGCCTATAGCCTCTAACAATACAGAGTAACAAGACTCCAATAATACAATTGTTCAAAACTGCAGAAATAATAACAAGGGAATAGAGAAAGAGTCGGGTCCTGCGAACGTTAGACAGCTACCTCAACAACTCCAATAACACTCCGAAGCCGCAATTATCTCAGCTAAACTTCTAAAATACCTGAATCTGCACACATGGTGCAAGGAGTATAGTGAGTACTTTTAACTCAATGGTAATAGAGAGAATAATATCTGAGCGATAAAAAAACATGTATGGGCACACCAAAATGCTGCAAAAGATAGTACAACCCTTTGAGAAAAACCGAAGTACGGTGAAAATCCTTTAGAATATCTCAAGATCAGTTCAATATCTCTTTTACAAAGTCTCTATTACAAATATGTTTTTTTTCTTTTTCAACAACCAAGCATTTGAATACTATGTCATATAGAACAAGTCGGCTAATAAATATGCCTATTGGGAAAAACAGTCCTTAACATATAACACCAGGGTTTCTGGTCAACAAGGCAAGTAACAGTATGTATTCCAAATATATATGTGTGCTAAATGTCCTGCCGTGAAGTACAAACATGAGTGAATGCGTGAATGCAATGCAATGCACATGACTGTTACAACGCGTAGCCCAATCCATTTGGGTACCCTGCGGTCACTAGGGGTGTGTACAGATTCCGGAGGGGCTCCTACAGCCCAAACGCTAAAATACTGCAGCGTGCAGTCCGATCCATATAATATACTACTGCGGCATGCAGTATGATCCGTATAATATACTACTGCGGCGTGCAGTTCGATCCATATAATATACTACTGCGCCATGCAGTCTGATCCGTATAATATACTACTGCGGCATGCAGTCCGATCCATGCATGTGTATGTATATACTACTGGGGCTTGCAACCCGACCCATATATCAGTTCAGCAATGCACATAAGCCCCTTGGGCAATAGTAAAATAGCAATTCTCAACTCAAAACGTCAGTAAAATATCATTTAAGTTTTCAAATCTTGGAAAAGTGGCCGAGTTTGCAAAACCATATTTAGAACGTTGGACTGAGATCAAATAATATGCAACTTAATATAAAACAGTGATATCAATCTCTGAAGGATTCAGTAATTGGCACGAAGCCTATAACATGGCGATCAACCCAAATTACGATAGCATCAAGTAGTTTTCAGTTAATCACGCGATAAAATTAACAACCGGGACGGACCAAGTCACAATTCCCAACGGTGCTCTACCCCACGCTCATACCTGGCATGCAAGTCACCACAATACAACACTATGATGTGTAAATCTAGGGTTTCAAACCCTCAGAATATCATTCCCAATTATTACTCACCTCGAACCTGTGAGTAATAACCAAATCGGTAAAAATATTTCTTAATATGCTAATGGGACAACGCCCACAGCAAACAATCAAAATATAACAAAAATCTCTAAACAAGCAAAATCAGAGCCCGAACCCGCTTCTCAAAAAATTATGAAACTTATATTTCTAGAATCCTTGTCTGCCCATAAGTTCATGCATACCAAGAACTCCCAAATTTGAGCTCAAATGACCTATAAAATCCCAATTTGAAATATCAAAAACTCAAGCCCTAGTTTCTTCAATTTATACCCAAATTTGGAGAATAATGGATGATTCTTAAATAAAATCATGTATTAAGCTCATAAAACTTACCTCAAATCGATTCCCAGTCAAAGCTTTTCAAAAATCTCGACAAAAGCTCTTAAGCTCGCTAACAAATGGTGGAAATGAGCTTGGGTCGTGGGCCAAAATGTTTTTAACATTCTGTCCGGAATACTATAGTACCCTCTATGCGATCGCATCACTTCCATTGAGTTCGCATAGACCAAAAATCCAGGCCCTAAAGAACCTCTTACGCGATCGCAGAGCACAACCCAAAGACCTTACGCGATCGCACTGACCAAACGCCCAAGCCTATGCAATCGCAAGCCCCCTTAATGCGATCGCACAGAGCAAATTCTGAGCCCCCTCTAATTCCTTCTATGCGATCGCTGCCATAGGCTCGCGATCGCGATGAACAATTTTTCTCTGCAAATTTCTCCTGCATTTTTCCAACTTAAAAATACCCGTTAGCCATCCGAAATCACCCCGAGACCCTTGGGACCTCAACCAAAAGCACATATATGTTCTAATACTTCATTCAAACTTTTTCGATCCATAAAAACACTATCGTTAACATCAAAATCATCAAATATCATCAAACCAAGGCCTAAGTTTTCTTTAAACTTCCGAAACTCACATTCGATAAAAAACCCAACCAAACGATGTCCGAATGACCTGAAAATTTGTAGACATATCCAAAATCACCTAACAAAGCTAGTGACCCTCGAATCAAAATCTCACCTGTCAACCGAATCCACCACAATTCAAACTTTGCCAATTCAAGCCAAATCTACACCGGACCTCAAAATTCAATTCCGATCGCAGTCCTAAGTCACAAATCATCCCTTGAAGCTAACCGAACCACCGAAATTCACATCCGAGCCCTCTAACCACACAATCAACTTCCAGTTGACTTTTCTAATACAAACTTCCTTCTACGAGGCTATGTGCATTATTTTTAACCCAAAACCTATTCAATTACACCCGATCAACTCTAATACTGACATTGAGACATGAAGCAACACCATAAGAGGGAAACGGGGCGGTAACTCACGTGACGACGGGTCAGGTCATCACATCAAGACATATGAAAAGTTAAAAGAATGCATTTCATAGAAAACCATTCAACAATTCTTAAAAGAGACATTCTAAAACATGTCATTTTAGGATGAATTGTTAGATGTTTCATTTTTGGTTTTTCTATTTGTACGCATTAAAATCTGACCATATGGGTTATCATAAAGGAATGGTAAAGGGTCGACCAAGCCATAGTCGTACCCACGAGGCGTAATAGCGACGAGAATTTCGGCCAGTGTCGAGGTCGAGCCATCAGAAGGCTTGCATAGAAGAAAGTGTGTCGTAATACTTGGGCGAGCAAGGAAGAGTATAGTTATAATAGGGTACGCTGATTAAAGAATGCTGGATAAATGGGAAGATTGGTATATATATATATATATGGGGTGCCATCCAAGAAAATGTGAGAAACAATGTATCAAAGATGAGAATACGAGGGACCTCCAACAACAAAGCAAAGGTCCAGATTTTTGTTACAACCCTTTGTAATCATCATTGTTGAATAACTAAAGATAAATCTCGTAGTTATCAATGACTTTCCCTCTTTTCCTTCTTTGCTCTTACAAGTATGGAACGATATATCATAAATGTAATCTTATCATTTATATTTGATGTCTGTTAGTCATCATAAGAAGTGTTATGAGCTTAGGTCTCATATTCAATCAGCTTAGGTCTAGAGATAATTATGTTTGACTAAAATTTATCCTCTATTTCATAATTAAATGTAACAAAAAGCTTAGCACTTATTGGTCAAATAATTTGGCGATGTCTGTGGGGATTTCTTAGCCAAAATTTTAGTTTCTTTTAGATCTAAAACCAGCTAAGTACCATTTCCAGGCTGTGATAGCCTCACGGTCTCGGTATAAACGTTGACTCGAAAAAGAGGTAGATAATCTTTCGAGATAGCTAAATCAACCTAGTTCAGATCTCTACATGAAATAGAAATTATGACCGATATCCATGCAAAAGCCATGCCTCACCTGCATCGAGGGGTTTGGCACGTCACATGCATGTTTACAGTAGGATCACTGTCACTATGCGCTTAGTATGAGCGCAATCCATTTTGACATACTCACCTTATACACCAGTCTATACTTCCACCCCTTTGGAGGGGACGATAGCCTGCATTGTGATTCTTTAAAATAACGGGCATATCCTGCCTAATTTTCGTATCCATACGCACCTGGTGATTTATGAACAAAAATATGACATGTTTCATTTATTGTTTGTGCATATCTGACTGGGAGTCGGTTTTGATATCTTAATGGGAAAGATGTAAGTCTAAACAAGGAGAAGCCCAGACACAATTAATGACGGATCCAAACTCGGTCGCTAAATCTGAAATCATCATTCGAGTACAAGGTGAAGCGAGCGATGCTACAATGTCGTTCCTCCTTCCAGCGACTTATCAGGCCAAGGTAACAAGCAATTTCGTCTAGATTTTCACTTATCACGATCTCTTGTTGGTTCATGATAGGAGCACGAGCACTCTCACATGCATGCGAACAAGGAACGAGTTCCACCAAAGCACCCTAGGAAAAGGTTACGTACCATACCGTCTCGCCAGCAATGATCGAGCAAAGCTCTCTAAGCCGTACTGTACTATAAATAACAGAAGCGGTTCCGCATTGTAATCTCCAATGAAAGAAAAGTTAAGTGAACTGGACTCACCCACGAAACACACACTTATCTCCAATGAAAGCAAAGTTAAGCGAACTTGGACTCACCCATAAAACACATAATAATCTCCAGTGAAAGCATAATCGAGCACATCGGGATTCACCTCGACGCACAAGTACACAATACAACGCCATGTAATGTTCTCCAATAGGAATAATAAACGGGTTATAATTCTGTCTTACTTGAATTAACAAATTTACGACCGCCGGCCATCGTCAAATGGGTTACAATTTGACCTCGCTCAAATTAACACCTTTACGGCCATCGGCTACCATCAGATGGGTTACAATTCAACCTCGCTCAAATTAACACCTTTACTTCTACCCGCCACCATCAAATGGGTTACAATTCGACCTCTCTCAAATTAACACCTTTACGAACCGTCAATTGGGCTACAATTCGACCTTGCTCGAATTAACACCTTTACGGCCACCAGCCACTATCAAATGAGTTATAATTTGACCTCGTTTGAATTAACACCTTTAGGGCCACCCGCCATCATCAAATGGGTTACAATTTGACCTCACTCGAGTTAACACCTCACGGTCATCGACTTCTGTCAAGTAAAAGAAACATTCAACCTCTCTCGAATTTACGACGGATTGCAATTTTGATCTTTCAAATTCATATCTTTATGGCCATCGCTGAGTAAAAGTAAAAATTCATCCATTGGAATCAACAGATACAAAATTTGACCTCGTTCGAATGTATAAGTAAAAAATTATCTTCGCCAAAGATGGCGACTCCAAGTTCAACCTCATTATAATATACAAGTCAGAAATTGACTCATCCCAAGATGGAGACTCCAATTTTGACCTCGTTCGATGTATAAGTAAACAATTGATTCCACCCAAGATGGCGACTCTAAGTTCGATCCGGTTCGAATGTA
The DNA here is from genome assembly GCA_034376525.1 of Nicotiana benthamiana. NCBI lineage: Eukaryota > Viridiplantae > Streptophyta > Magnoliopsida > Solanales > Solanaceae > Nicotiana > Nicotiana benthamiana. Next base: position 71,036,107 of record CM067323.1, on the reverse strand, counting down.
TAGGTACAAAATTGACTTTGCCCAAGATGGCGACTCTAAGATTCGACCTCGTTCGAATATATAAGTCAGAAATTTACTTCCCCAAAGATGGAGACTCCATGTTTGACCTCGTTTTGAATAAGTCAAACTTTCACTCAAGATAGCAACTCTGAGTTCGATCTTGCTTTAATGCTTATGGAAAAATTTACTTCATCTAAATTGGTAAGTCTGAATTAAATCCCTCAATTATATCAGTCAAAACTGACTTCGTTGAAGATGGCGACTCTCAATTCGACCTCGTTTGAATTAAGTTAAATTCTGCCTAAGTTGGCAAACCAGAAGTCAACCTCGCCCGCACTTGCAGATCCAAAGTGACTTCATTCAGATTCACATGATGCGATCCTACTCGATTAGGGCAAGGTCAGATTACTAATTAGAAATATCAGGGACTCAACACTAAGAAGTCCATAGATCTATGCAAAAAAATATAATAAACGGGGTGGGGGGGGAGGGAGGGGGGATGAAAAAGAAAATCAAGAGATACAAAAAAGAAGGCGAAGAAACTATGTCATTCCGATATATGTGTGCAAGAGCTACACCTTTCAAAAGGCCAAAACAGGCCCTTAAGAAAAAAATGGAAATAAACAAAAAAGAAAACTATGTACAAAGGTTGCAGTAAAAGTTTCACTCGCCATCATCTCCATCTCCGTTCTCCCTAGCATCATTATCATCATTAAAAGGGAGACCACCCTCAACATCAACGCCCTTACTAGCCTCCAGCATTGTTTGGTCGTAACCGCAGACAATACGAGCCTCACGCGCCTTCGCTCGAGCATTTTCGAAGCGAGCTCTGGAACAGTCCTTGCCTCCCATAAGCCCTTGTATATATCACGTTGGGCCTCGGCATGGACCCATAGTTCATACAAGTGGCGGGGTAGAATTATTGAAACAGACTTTTGAGGGGAGCTTGAGCCAATAACTGCGCATTCTTAGCTTCAAGAGCCGCAACTAGGTCTCCCTAGATTGAAGCACCCCGATCAAGTTTGCTAATTTTCTCTTAAAGTCATGCCTCCCTTAGCTTGGATGTCACCTTCTCAGACTTCTTCTCGTACTTGAGGATGCGGATAGAATTCTCCAGTGCCACCACCCTCGCCAAAGCTGAAACTCCAGCATTCTCAGCTCTCTCCATCTTGGCCACTTTCGTTTCTAGCTCGGCAACCTTCTCCATTCATTCTGCACTCAAAGCATCGACCCTAGCAGCATTTTACTCAAGCTCAACTTGTAAAGATAGCACCTTTTCCTGAAGGTCCTCGAACTCCGCGACAAGCCCCTTTCCTACCTCAAGCTCTTCGTCATTGGCATGAAGAAGCTCCTCAAGCTCACTACATCTGCGGATAGACCGCATCAGTTCCTCATCTCTTATCTCCAACTCCTCCCTGGTAGACTGGGTACTGGCACCCGCTCTGAGCTGCTCGTGCATCTCACAACATCTATTACGGTATTATTGATACTTATTGGCCATTTTCAAGAAAATCTCGGCCCGTGTTTTGAGCTACAAGCACTCTCGACCTTCAGCATGTAAGTCTAAAAAGAAAATAGAAAAGGGAGGAAGAAAAAGAGAGGGAGGAAAGGAGTAAGTAAAACAAAGGTTACTAAGCAAAGAAAACAAAAGTGAACTCACCCTTAGGCCCATCACGGCCAAACCTCGTGACAACTGAGAGTCGCTGACATACTGAAGAGCTCCGTTTTTAGCGAGGGAGCATAGAAGATCAAACAGTGGCACAAAATCCACCATGTCTTGCAGCAGTTTGAGATCTGATGGAATTTCGAGTATTCTGGAAGGTCCTCACGCTCTTACAACAGTTCGGGTAAAGCCCTCCTTGAACATCCTCATGTCCTCAGGATTAATGTCGGACTCAGATTCATAATCCTCAACCATGGCGCCCTTCTCCCTCTTATTGGATGAAGAGGAAGTGCAGTTCTGTCGATATGTCAAAGGGCCGTAGAAAATAGCAATGACGGCCTCAGAACTTTGCTTTATGCAACCTTTTCCCCTTAAACGGTCACAATGGGCATCGTCTTCATGACCGGGTTGGCACCACCGCCAGCTTCGAGCACCACTGGGCAAGGTCGCCTCTCCAAGATGTTTCGGCTGGAGAATCCACTTCCAACACTTTTTTTTGTCTCTTCGACAGGGTCTCTCCATCGCCAATGCGGGAAGATTTGCCCCTTAAATGAATTACGGAAGCCGAAGTCTCCGGTTGAGAAATAACCTCTAAGAGTAGGGCTTTCATCACAGGTGCGTCTGACGAGCATCTAGGCTCCCAATTCCCCCACCTGTAGTAACTCTTGGCGTAGGCCTGGGTAGAACACACCGATTGGCGAAAGGAGAGCGGAAGAGCCTTCGCCTTCCTTACCCTTCTTCGACTTGTCAACAAGGATTGATTAGATCATATACAAACAAAGTTAAAGAAACTACGAGGCAGTAAGAGGCTTACACCCAAACTTCTCATGGAAGGACGTCCACTTACAAATTCCCACCATGTGGGGGAGAATTGTGCTCACCCACTCGCAGATATCGACAACTAGTGGGGGACGTAATCTCTTGACTGCAAAAGAAAAAACAAGTCTTCAGCGATATCCTCTAAAGGAAGACAATCGATGAACGTATTGAGAAAAATTTCAAAGTAAAGGAAAACTCATGAGAAAAGTTCTACGTCATTGAAACCCTGCCGAGTTCGCCACAAGGTGCTCTGTCTGCACATAGAAGTAGCTTTCTGAAAAGCGTCGATTGGCCCTATTGTCCATCTTCACCACCAAACTCTTGGTTCCTTGATTGTGCACATGGATCATCGTACCCCAAAAAAAAATAAGGGAAAAAAATGGGGAGCACGTGCCCAGGGAAACTCTTCGGCCGCCCAGCTCCACGTACTTGATGAGCATAGGAAAGAGCTTGTACGCATATGGAGAAACTTGAGCCGGGCACAATTCATTGAAGCGGTAGAAGTCCACTACTAGAGAGGGAAGGGAAAAAGTGGACTCGATAACAAAGGGGTACGCACAAAATGCATAGTATCCCGGGCGGTGCAAATGCACAATATCCTTCCGCACCGATGCCATTTCGATATGAGCAGGGATTCCCCATTTATCTTTGAGCTCCATGATTTCCGTCTCATATATAGTGGAAGGAACGTGTTTCGGTTCATCTCTAGAAGGGATATTAAAATTGGTCCTCGTCTTCTCCAGACGAGGTACTACCTCATCCACCGTCGGTAATCCAATGTCTTCTTATTTGAATAGGGATAAGTCACTTTTTGGCACCGTAGAATCAGCAACTCTATTAGATTGGGAAGCAGCACTAGCCATTTGTCTTCATTAATCAAAATAAACAAGAATGGTGAAGGAAAAAAGGTAATGGTCACAATGTGTTAAAAACTAAGTGTCAACCAGTCTGTATAGAGAACCGGGTTCTCTATGAGATTTCACTGAAAATACTAATGAACCAAACTGTATAGCGATTCTATATTAGTTCCCACAATGCTAACTACTGAACCAGTATCTAAATGAGACATATGATAAGTTCCTACTGTATAGAGAACCAGATTCTGTATACGTTCCCACTGTAAGCAATCGACTATAAAAGTAACCAGTATAGAAAATTAGGTTCTCTAATTGTTCCGCCAGTAGCTCGGTAGTAAATAAAGAACAAAGAGGATTTTTACTTGAAACAATCCCAACGCAAGGGGAAAAAAACCACGACCTACACTTATAGGCTTTCAACTTCACTAATTGTAAACACCTATTACAAGCCACTTTGTAATGATTCTGTTACAAAGGATTCAACTCAACTAACATGTGGTTCCCTCACCACAAGACACTTTATGACTCTCTAGTTACAAAGACTTTAGCTAACTTGTGATACCCTCGCCACAAGCAACTTTGTAATAACTCTTTTACAAATACTTCAATCACTTTAACTTGTAATAACAATATTACAAGCCAATTTGTAATAACTCTATTACAAAGTCTTCATAACTCAACTAACTATAGCCAAGACACAAACTTTGAGGGTTTTTGATTTTGGGTTTCCCAAAACACAGCTTCTAAGAAAGCAAGATAGGAGCTACAAATGAAGAACAAATAGCTAAGTCTCAAAAAACCTAAGGACTTAAGATATCTTCAATCTTGGATCCGGTCCTTGAGGTTGCATCAGCTTTGTTTTTGAGAGAGGTTGTAGAAAGCACTTGAGAGAATATCTTCTTTTCTGATTTTGCAAGTCTTGAAAGAATGTCTTGTGCCTTGCACCAGGTTTATACTACAAAAGACATCACAATGGTGATGTCAAATCTTGGTTAGTACGTGGCTTTTCCCAATGGGAAGTGATAGTTGCATTGTCTTCTGCACTGTGTTTCATGTACAGTTTCAGGCAATCACTTTGTTGCTTTCCAGCTGTATAGTTTCCTTATACGTCTATCAGGGGAACACCGAGGGATCAGGTCCTTAATCTGGTTCTTTCGAGTCTAATGACACATTGCCCAAATTATCTTGAGTCGATTAACTTGAATGATTGTACCAGGCATGCTTCAGGTCCTTTATCTGGTTGTAACGTCCTGAATGGTTGTTCTAACTTTTAGAACCCCATTCCCTTAATTAAAACTCCCCGTGCTCGATCTAGATAAGTTACAACTTGCGGGGATGGTTAGTTCGAGATTTGGAAGGGTTTGGAGTGAAATATGCCCAATTGATTCCTTAGGATTGTCTTAAAAAGCTAAGTTTGACCCTACTCAACATTTTGGGCAAACATACCCGTATTAGAGATTGGACAGTCCCAAAAGTTCCATAGGAAAATATGGGACATGGGCGTATGCCCGGAATTGAATTCCGAGGTTCCTAGCCCAAATAATAAATTTTTATTAGAATTTATTAATCTGAAGTTTTAAGGATTTAAAGAAGCTAATTAATGATTGATGTCATAGGTATTGGGCTCTCATGTTTGTTCCGAAGCCTAGTACATGTCTGAAATATCATTTAAGACTTGCTTGTAAAATTTGGTTTCAATCCGAGTAGTTTAATTGTATTTTGGCCATTGGAGGAAATTTAAGAACTTAAAGTTCATAAGTTTGATTCATTTGGTTATACGGGGTGATTTCAAGATTTCGCATTGATTAGAGTGTTTCGAAGGTTCGGGTAGGTTAATCTCGTGAGTTTAGACTTGTTGGTATGTTCGGACAGGGCCCGAAATATCCGAGCATCAATAGGACGAGGATCAAGTGAAGTAGAAATTTTTTAGAAGAGCTGAAGTTTGCTGCTTCTGTCATAACCACACCTGTGGTTGGTAGACCGCGGGTGGGAGACCACAGAAGCGCTCATTTCCTCGCAGATGCATCCCAGGCCAGGCCAGGAACCACAGAATCACCTCCCAAGCCACAGAAGCGGATCCGTTGATGCGGACTAGAGACCACAGGAGTGGTCCCAACTATTTTAGCCCGTTTCACATTTTTGATCCATTTGTTGCAGATGCAGTACCGTAGATGCGGCCCCCTGATAGCAGATGCGAAAATTGCTGCAGTAGTGTTGTTCATTTAATGCGGGTTTTAAGTCATTTTTATCACTTTTTCATTCTTCAATTGGTGATTTTAGAGCTTTTGAGAGACGATCTTTACCTAGAACCTTGGGGTAAGTGTGTACTACCTATTTCTAGTTCAATAATTATGTCTTATGTAGATTAACACTAGTATTAATGTGAAATCATGGGGTTGGAGGAAAAACCCAAAGTTTTAGTAAGAGTTAGATTTAACCACAAATATTGCTATCGAATAAATTAGAAATCATATATTATCGATCCTTAGGTTATAGAAAACAACTTCTTTCGAAATATTTCGGAATCCAGGCACGTGGGCTCCGGGTCGGATTTTAAGAAACTTGTGCTAAGGGTTGGATAATTGCTTAAGTAGATAGAATTCGATCTTTTGAGTCTATTTTGACTAGTTCGTATTTCATTTAAATAGACTGGGATCGGCCGGCTCCTAATTGAGGACATGGACTCATTCTTGATATTGGAAGTGCACTTTGAAGTGAGGTGAATCTCCTTTCTAACATTGTAAATGGGAATTGTCCCCATATATGTTGAGTAACTTGTCGCTAAATATGGGGGCTATGTATGCACGACGTGATGATAGTTCGTGCGTAGCTACTATTATGTTAATTGTCGGGGTAGTCTAGGACCCACATCATATTATATTTGTGAATATCTCAATATTTTTGTGATAATGTGATTACTTAAGGTATGTTAGAGACTTGGAAAGGAATAAAGGTGGGAAAATATACTTGTTGAACCCTTGCATAAATTTATTTGAATATAAATGCACCTTTCTGTGTTTCTTATTTTAATTGATATTTTTAGATCGGGCCAATCACCTAGGTATAAATAGATGCATCTATGGTTCACGCCATTTGACCTTCTGACAGTGCACAGTTTATTTTACGTTGGATCGAGCCGTCGACCTCGGCATAATGTGCGCCCGATATCTATGTGGAATATTATTCCTGACTTATCCTATTCATTACTTGAAATGTAACTGGTTAATTGCAAAATTTAATAGAACATGATCTATTACATCTTGCTACAATCTGTTGATTAATTGTGACTCCCATGCTTCGCATAATATCTTATTATATTATTTGACCCTAGTAAGTATCTAGTAAACCTCTCCTCTCCATTTCTTCGAGATTAGATGGGATACACACTGGGTACATATTGTTTATGTACTCATATTACACTTGTATACTTAATTGTACAGGATCTAAGGCAGGTGTATCTGACTATCAGTCTGGTGCACATCCCTAAGCGTATTTTGAGACTTCCACGGTGAGCTGCCTTCCCTTCCCATGCCGTTTAGCCGTCTGAAGAAGTTTTTCTTATTATTTTTGCTGTCTATTCTGTTTTGGACAGTAGGTAGAATGATTCTTTTGTATATTCTACTAGTTGCCCATAACTTGTGACACCAGGTCTTGGCACACACATTGGTAGACTTTTATTTTGCACATTTGTATAATTATTTTGATACATTATGGGTTATTACTTCTTTCAAATCTTACTATAAGTAATTTTTGCAATTAATTGGTAATATTAAAATGAGGACTTGTATGGTAAATTTACACATTGGCTTGCCCAGAAACGGTGTTGGGCGACATCATGGCTTGTGACACTGACTCTCTCATGAAGTAAGTTATTTTACCTTACTTGATTATATTTCTATGTGTGTGACATCATTTACAATGATGTATGCAAGGTAGGTAAAAAACCTTCCACAGAAAGTTTGCTGTTGCACTATTCCTGTACAATAGCGTGTGCAGGCAGCAACTTTCCTGCTAGAGAGTTGACTTCATAGAGTTTCCTCGGGAACTGATAGCGACATGGTCCCTCAACTATTCCTTCCATTCATCCTCACTTGAGTCATTGCTATCAGCTTTGAGTACCAGGTTCTTTTCCTTCTTTGGTTCTCTTTTTTCATTGTCTATCTTTCTCTTCATCTCGTAGGTCTTCAGATTTCCAACTAGCTCTTCTATGGTTAGCTCCTGCAAGGTATTTGATTTAGTAATAGGAGTCACCTTGCTTTCCTAAGAGCTCTATCCCAACCTAGATCTTTTTGATTTCAAGGTGTTGTATATGTGTAACATGTTCCTTATCTGGTTCTGGATGGTAAGATTGTTAGATCATCAAAACATAAAGTAAAGTACTTATGCCCAAGGTACTTATTACCTATCATAATGAATTCTAGCAAAAGCAGAAGTATGAAAGACTAGAGAAGCAGGAGGAAGTATGCAAAGTTCTTAGACAAATTGAAAAACACAACAATCAAATGAGAGGCTCCCCTATTTACAGGGACATAAATGTCCTAAGCAAGAAATCTAAGAGCTGCCAATCAGGAGACAAAAAGGGAACAGGAAGTAATAAGGTACCAGGGAAACATGCGCAATAATAACGCATAATAATTGTTCATGATATCCTAAATTGATGTGATGATCCAACTCTGAACTGACGTAACGGTCCGATGAAATCCTTCTAGTGTCACGTCGTCACCACGCCCTAAGGACCTCGTTCCTCGCATAATTTTCAAATTTCTCCTAACTTTTGAATCAACATAATCTGTCCATCGAGCTCGCCAAAAGGTGACCCCAATGGGTGGAGGGACTAACTATATGGGTCAAAATCTGACCACGTGGGTTATCACTCAAAGGAATGGTAAGGGGTCAACCAAACCATAGTTGTACCCACTGGCGTAATAGCGATGAGTATCTCGGCCACTGCCGAGATCGAGCCATCAGAAGGCTTACATGACAGAACATATATCGTAATACTTGGGTGAGCAAGGAAGATTATAGTCATGAGAGGATATGATGGTCAAAGAGCGATGGACAAAAAGGAAGATTGGTAATATACGTATGAGAAAAGAAGTCAAGAGGGGGGGGGGGGGGTTTCCATCAAAGAAAACGAGAGGAGCAATGTATCAAAGTTGAGAATAGGAAGGGACCTTCAACAACAAAGCAAAGGCCGGAATTTTGGTTACAATGCTTTTTAATCATCATGTCGAATTACTAAATATAGATCTCATAGTGATCAATGACTTTCCCTCTTTTCCTTCTTTTCTCTTACAAGTGTGGAACAATATATTAAAAATTTATGCTTTATATTTACACTCGATGTCAGTTAATCATCTTAAGATGTGTTATATAAGCTCGGCTTCCTTCGATTCTCATATTCAATACGCTTAGATCTAGAGTTAATTATGTTTGGTTAAGATTTATCCTTCATTTTTTGTTAATTGATTTAACAAAAAGCTTAGCACGTTTTGGTTAAACACTATTGTATTAGATAATAGACTCTCAATCTAGACTTTTTTTCCCCTTTTCTTGTTTGTGTTTTTTATTTTTTCTTTTCCTTCGGACTTCCTTTTTATAAGAGTAAAGAAATTATAATAATGAATAGGTTTTCATTCAACGGAACTAATTAGGGGTGAAAAGAACTGGTGTAATAAAAAAAAAGAGTTTTCCCTTTTCTTTTTGTCTGTACAGTTTACATGTTCACCCTTAAAAAGACCTCTCAATATTTGCCAGTTTAGGAACTAGTTGCTTAGGGGACCTCATCTAGTTTGCATAATATATGCACCTTTTATAGAAGATTAATTAGAAAATATCATAGGAATATTTATTAGTGTTTGTCTTTGTACAAATTATAAGTAATAATAGGAGACCATTTCCTTACTGATATGATCATAACATGGGTTGCACGATTCGAAAACAATGAGCCAAATGAGTTGTGATGCCCACTACGGAGAGCGCGCCGAGCGTAATTGGTAGGCTTTTAGACTAACAAGCTTCTGAAGAAGGATGCAGATGTTGCTTGCGGGAATCAAATATCGAAATTAGAATGGAAGGTAAAGAGTTTTATAAGGCATGAAAAAAGTTCATATGGTATGCATGCTTTCAAGGTTCAATATGATGCAATCCAAAAGATAAATTCATGTTGTCCTATGCCTAAAGTGGATAATATGTATTCTGAGCTTGAGTCCTGACAGGAGTTGGTAGACATGTTATTTCGTGCGGTCTAAATTTGTCACGACCTGCAATTTTCACTGTCGGGACCGTGATGACATCTAACATTTTATTTGCTAGGCAAGCCAACATTAAAATAATTTATTTCGTTTAGCAGTTTAAATGATAACATCAATAAAGAACTGAAATAACTAATTTATTCAAAGTACAAATGCGGAAGCTAAACCATCCAAGCATCTATTATAAATCTTTGAACCTGGTGTCACAAGTGCATGAACTTATACAGTCTTGCATAGAAGCATCTAGAATAAGTACAACGCTGTTTGAATGAATTATTAAGCTAAATAGACAAAATATGGGTACTCCAGGAACTCCGGGCGCTGAACATCCGTACCTCAAGTCTCCAATGGTATCCAATCCGAGCACGCTGATAACCACGGCTGGGACCAACTCCAAAATTTACGCAGTGTGCAGAGTGTACTATCAGTACAACTGACCCCATGTACTAGTAAGTGTCCTGCCTAAGCTCGACGAGGTAGGCACGAGGCTAAGGCGGGTCACCTACACTATATCCTGTACGCAATTCATATATAAATGATAGAATAATAGAAATACTGAACAAAATTAAACAATCAACTAAAAATGATAACAGCTGTCTCAAAATTAAAACAACGTAGTCCAGAAAACAAATCTTAAACAATTCAAATGCAAATACTAAAAAATAATATAGCTCAAGAAATGAAAACATATAGGTTGCAAATATATTGCAGCATGCAACCCGATCCCGCCATATATCAACATATTATCATAAATAACCCTTATTACACCATATCAATCCACCTTTATTCCTCCCGTTGTGGTGTGTAACACGATCCCACTGTATAGAATATATTCACCCTTATTCCACCATAACAAACCACTTTTATTACACTTATTATGTCATACAGTCCGATCCTACCATATGAGTATTAAACATTAATTGTACACAATCAAATGAATAGTTCAAATTACAAAGCCTTTACGGTCAATAAATACCAAACCGAACCAAAAGGAAAGCTTGCACAATATAGAATTTACACAAGTAAGACTACACAACGAGACCAATCCAGTAATTTATAATTAGAATGTGCAAACAAGTCAATTTATGCTAATAGCATAAATTCGTAAAAATATGAAAAGAACTAACATCATTAACAGGAGAAAATATTGATTCACAGGTAGCAGTTAACCATGAAAAACATGTAGAACATATAGCAGTTAAGATAGGAAAGGAAACATTTAAGGAAAAATGGTAAATCAAGAAAAAAACAGATAATTCAATGACGTATAAGCACTCGTAACTTTTCATATACGCAGCTCACATGAAATTCACATAACACATAGTGGGAGGTTTTCTAATTACCTCACGTCAAGATTAGACACCACAATTACCTCACTTCGCAGTCAATTCAAAGCTCTACCAGGGCCTTTCCCCTAGAATCTGCTTTCAAATCACTCGTATCTAGCCACAATTAACTCAATAATATCAAATATTGATAAAGGAATCAACTATGATGCATAAATTTAGAATTACCATGCTTTCTCCCAAGAAGTCCAAAATCGACCACGGGCTCGCTTGGTCAAAACCTGAGGTTCAGACAAAAATCTATTTACCCATTCACCTTCGAGTCCGATTATGTAATTTATTTCAAAATTCGACCTCAACTCGAGGTCGAAATTGTAATGTTACAAAAATACCTAATCTTACTCAAACCTCCAATTTTCACCATGAAAATCCTACATTTTAGATTGAAAACTCATGATATGTAATGGGTAATTGAAAGAAAGTAGGTAAGAATCACATACCAACAAATTGGGAGGAAAATATCTTGGAAAAATTATTGCTTGGTCTTCTAGTTTTGAAATTTTGAAACTGTAGACAAAAATCCCGTAATATGACTGTTTAATAACTAGGTGACTGTGTTTATCGCGTTAGTGTGAACATTATCGCGTCTGCGAAGAGCTATGCCTTAATGGCTTATTTGATCGCGAGTCTGTCACAGCATACGTGAAGGCTATGCCCCCTAGTCTTCGCATTCACGAGCCCTCGCTTGCGTTCGCGATTAGAGATGACTGACCCCTCCTTAGGTCCCTAATGTTATGCGTTCGTATTGATTTGTCATGTTCGCAAAGTGTAAAGCCACCATAACTCCGCGTTTGCTACCCAACCTTTGCGTTCCTGAAGAAGAAAAGTCCACCCAGCCTGTTTCTACTTTGCGGTCCAAAGAATTCCTTCACAAAAGCGAAGAAGGAAATCATTAGGCACCTGATACTGCAGAAAAACTAGATTTTCTAAGTTCAAATCACCAGGTAGCCTATCCGAAACTCACTCGAGCCCTTGTGGCTCCAAGCCAAACATGCACACAAGTCTTAAAATATCAAATGAACTTGCTCGCATGATCAAATCACCAGAATAAAATTAACAACTACAAATTGAACACCAAATCCATTGAAATTTCAAGAAAGCTTTAAATATCAGTAAGGAAATGGTCTCCTATTATTACTTATAATTTGTACAAAGAAAGCTTTAAACAAACTCAGTTTCTCACCAAATTTTATAGATAAAATATAAGTATTATAATGGACCTGTATGGACTCCGGAATCAAAACATTAATTAATTCTTAAAAACTATAAAATTTTTAGACTTTCAGACTTTCAATTTTATATAAAAATTCATATCTCGAGATAGGGACCTCGGAATCCGATTTTGGGAATACGCTCACGTTCCAAATTATGATACGAACCCACCAGGTTCGTCAAAACATGAATTCGGGTATGTTTTGGCAAACGTTGATCAAATTCAACTCAATTTAACTTTTATGCCAAAAAATCTTGTTTTTATCAGTTGTTAACATATAAGCCTTCCGAAAAAAATGCTCGGGAAACGCATGCAAATTGCGGATGGATAAAATAATATATATAAGGCTTCAAAACAAAAAATGTAGTTCTAAAACATGAGATGACCTATTGGGCCATAACATTCTCCACCTCTAAAACAGCCATTCATCCTTAAACGGACATAAAAAAGTACCTGAGCTGATGAAAAGGTGGGGTTATCTACTCCGTATGTCCGACTCGTACTCCTAATAGCTGCCTTGATCGGCTGACCTCTCCACTGCACTCGATCTAAGGGATACCTCTTTGACAACAACTAGCAAACCTACAGGGCTAGAATAGCCACTATTTTCTCCTCATAAGTCAAATCTTTGTTCAACTCGGTAGAGCTGAAATCTAGAACATGAGAGGGATCACTGTGATATTTTCGGAGCATGGACACATGGAATACCGGATGAACTACTGACAAACGAGGTTGCAATGCGAGCTTGTAAGCCACCTTACCTACTGTCTGAAGAATCTCAAAAGGTCCAATATACCTAGGGCTCAACTTGCTCTTCTTCCCAAACCTCGTTACACCCTTCATGGGTGAAATACATAGCAACACTCTCTTTCCGACCATGAATGCAACATTTCAAACCTTACAGTTGGCATAGCTCTTCTGCCTATATTGAGATATGCGAAGTCTATCTTGAACGATCTTAACGTTATGAAGGCATCCTGTACAAAATCTACACCCAATAACCGAGCCTCTCCCAACTCTAACCATTCAACTAGCGATTAACACCATCTACCATATAATGCCTTATATGGAGCCATATGATACTCGCTGACAACTGTTGTTGTAGGAAAACTCTGCTAATGGCAAGAATTGATCCGAAGAGCCTCCGAAGTTAATACATAAGCGTGAAGCATATCCTCCAATATCTGAATAGTGTGCTCTAACTGGCTGTTCATCTGAGGGTGAAATGATATGATCAACTCAACCTACGTGCCCAAATCACGTTGTACTGCCTTCCAGAAATGCAAGATGAACTGCACAACTCAATCAGAAATTATAGACACGGGCACACCGTGAAGATGAAATATCCCACAGATGTAAATCTCAGCCAACCGCTCTAAATAATAGGTAACTACCACAGGAATGAAATACATTGACTTGGTCAGCCTATCCATTATGTCCCAAACTGCATCGAACTTCCTCTGAATCTATGGGAGTCAAACAAACAAATCCATAGTGATACAATCCCACTTCCAATCAAGAATCTTTATCTTCTGAAGTAAACCACAAGGTCTTTGATAGTCATACTTTACTTGCGGAAAATTTAGACACCGAGCTACATATAAAACTACGTCTTCTTCATCCTCCTCTACTAACAATGTTGTTGCAAGTCTTGATGCATCTTGGCGTCACCTGGATGAATAGAATACCGGGAACTGTGGCCTCCTCTAGAATCAACTCACGAAGTCCATCCATATTCGGCACACAAACATGACCTTGCATCTTAAAAACCCCATAATCTCCAACAGTAACCTGCTTGGCATCTCTGTACCTCATTGTGTCCGTAAGGAAAAGCAAATAAGATTCATCATATTGTCGTTCCTTTATATGCTCAAACAATAAAGACCGAGCGACATTACAAGCTAGAACACAACCGGGTTCAAAAACATCCAACCTCACAAACTGATTGGACAAATCTTGAACATCTAATTTAAGCTGTCCCTCACCGACTGGAGTGAACACAAGGTTGCCCATACTCACTGACTTTCTACTCAAAGCACCGGCCAGCACATTGGTCTTCCCGGGATGATACAAGATGGTGATATCATTGTTTTTCAATAGCTCCAACAAGCTTCGCTGCCTCAAATTGAGCTATTTTTGCTTGAACAAATACTGCAAAATCCGATGGTCCATGAATACCTCACTTAACACGCGATAAAGATAGTGCCTCAGAATCTTTAGCGCATGAACAATGGCTGAACAACTCTAAGTCATGATCATGGTAATTCTTCTCGTAAACCTTCAGTTGTCGTGACACATATGCAATTACCTTGCTACCCTATATCAATACCGCACCAAGTCCAATACGAGATGCATCACAATATACCGTGTAAGAACCTGAACTAGTTGGCGACACCAACACCGCTGCCATAGTCAAAGCAGTCTTGAGCTTCTGAAAGCTCCCCTAACACTCATCTGACCATCTGAATGGAGAACCCTTCTCAGTTAACCAGGTCAACGAGGCTACGATAGATGAGAATCCTCCACAAATAAACAATAATAACCTGCTAAACCCATAAAACTCTGGATCTATGTAGCTGAAGTGGGTCTAGGTCAATTTTGAACTACCTCAATCTTCTTAGGATCCACCTGAATGCCCTCAACTAATACAACGTGCCTCAAGAAAGCAATAGAGGTCAACCAAAACTCACATTTTGAAAATTTAGCATATAATTGGCAGTCTCTTATAGTCTGAAGAATGATCCAAAGATGATGCTCGTGATCCTCTCGATTGCGGGAGTAGATCAAAATATCATCAGTATACATAATCACAAAGGAATCCAAATAGGACTTGAATATAATCACAAAGGAATCCACATAGGGCTTGAACACCTGGTTCATCAAATCCATAAATGTTGGTGTGGCATTTATCTGCCCAAATGACATCACTAGAAACTCATAATGACCGTACCGAGTCTAAAAAGGGATATCGATTGCCCTAATCCTCAACTGATGGTAGCCAAACCTCAAATCAATCTTTGAAAACACTTTGGCACCCTGAAGTGATCAAATAAGTCATCAATCCTTGTAAATAGATACTTTTCCTTGATGGTAGCTTTGTTCCACTAGCGATAATTTATACACATCCTCATCGATCCATCCTTTTTATTTACAAACAACACAGAAGCACCCTAGGGCGACAAACTTTATCTGATGAAGACTTTATCAAGCGCATCTTGCAATTATTCCTTCTATTCTTTCAACTATGGTGGGGCCATACGGTATGGTTGGAATAAAATAGGTTGAGTGCCCGGAGCCAAATCAATACAGAAGTCAATATCTCTTTCGGGTGGCATCCATGTCAGGTCTACAGGAAACACCTCTAGAAACTTACGTACAACTGGCAGTAAATCCATAGAAGGAACCTCCGCACTAGAATCACAGACATAAGCCAAATGAGTTAGACATCCCTTTTCGACCAAATGTTGAGCCTTTACATAAGAGATAACCCTGCCATACTAATCGAGTCAACTTTGGCAAGGCTAAGGTCATAATCTTGGCGTGACAATCCAATATAGCATGATAAGGTGACAGCATATCTATACCCAAAATGACATCAAAATCCACCATACTGAGAGGTTGAAGATATGCGCTAGTCTCAAGACCTCCAATGATAACCATACACGAATGATAAAAACGATCTACCATTATAGAATCTCCCACAGGTATGAAAACATACACATGAGCATTCAAAGAATCACGAGGCATAATAAAATATGAAGCAAAATAGGACGAACGTGTGAATAAGTAGAAGCCGGATCAAATAGAACTTAGGTATAGCTACTACAAACTGAAACCGTACCTGTGATAACTGCTTCAAATTACTTGGTCAAAGGCCTAGCTGGAAAGGCATAGCATGGGGGATGGGCCCCACCACTCTGAACTATATCTCTAGGATAGCCTCCTACTAGATGGCCTCCGCCTTTAGCGGCCTGATGTCCACCTTTACCATCCTGACCTCCACCTCTAGCAGTCTGACCTTTACCTCTAGCTCCTTAGCCCCTACCTCTAGTTGGTTGAGCAGGTAGTGATGCAACTGGTGTCAGAATCGTGGTGCAAGAATGCTACTGTGACGTGCTGCCCAGGCAAATCCTGCTGATATGCCCAAAACCACCACACTCATAACATCTATCCTAATGATGCGGCTACTGAAACTAAGACTTGATCAAACGGGCTGGATTACCATGGTAGTAACTTTGAATAGGAGGTGCATTGATAGGAGCTGGTGGTGCACTATAGGTTGAATGCCCAAAATGTGGCATATAAGAACCCCAACTCCCTGAAGCACTATGGGATGCTTGAAGCGCTGGATGATATTTCTGAGAGGATAAACCCTACCAAAAGTACCCTTGCCTCCAGACGAGGCACCACTAAACCACCTAAATAATGAGGCCTCTTATCTGACCCCTGCCCTCTCTCCTGTGAAAGAACATCCTCGATTTGCCTGGCGACATTCGTAGCCTTCTGAAAAGAAATCGCATTCCCAGTCTCCTTGGCCATCTACAACTTGATAGGATGAGAGAATCCCTCAATAAACCTTCTCGAGCGCCCCCCCTCTTGGTAGGAAGCAGAAGAATAGCATGAAGGGCCCAGTCCAGAAATCAGGTCTTATACTATCCTACTGAAGGCATCCGAACTGCCTACAGTGGCTCTCTCTTTAAGTGATATGAAGGAACTTCTCAAGAAATAGCTGAGAGAACCGGTCCCAGGTAAGATCAACTACCCACTTGGTCGGGTCAACATATAATCCCTCCACCATTTCTTAGTAGAACCCGACAACTGAAATGCAGTAAAGTCGATCCTGATGTTCCAGACATCAATAGGAGGGGGTAATTTGTATGGTACCCAATTTTTGATCTAGAAGAACTGGTTCTTCTAGGTATTCTAACTACTACTTTTTGCGGAATTAAAATACAGAACTAAAAGAACATAGAGATATTTACGTGGAAAACTCCTGGCACAAAAGGTGAAAAACCCATGACCTACAACTCGGTAGGATTTTCCCAAACATCCACTAAACTCAATGAGCCAAAAAAGTATTTGCAGAACTCTTGTAAACCTAAGGATTAACTCTAATCATAATGTGGCACACAACCTCAACTGTTGCGACACTTTCAAGTTAACTCTAACTTGAATACTCAAGTACCTAATACAATTGCTTCTATGAGAGATGGAAAGGTACAAGTTTTATATCACCCACTACAATTGAACTAGAATAAGAATAAATACAATGGAACTGGTTCATCTATCTCATTCAAGTAGTTGCAGGCGTGCACACTTGATCTCACATAAATTGCTTGCCAAATTGCCTTGTTGTTTTGTTCTCTATTTAGCTTAACTTCTGCGTATGTGGATACTTGTAAAAGAGAATAACTCAGTTATTAATTATGTTAGTAATCAGACTTTGTTTGTGACTCAATTTCTGATAATCCGTTGAGTTTGAGTCCTTAACCAATCCAAACTCCAACCCTTATCCGGACGTGTTCTCTTCTCATAAGGAGACTTCTTCTCCTTATCCCATATGCAATCATTACAATCATAATATATTAATAAGATATGATGGACCTGGTCCATCACTGAGTTCATTTGGCATTCTTCAAAACTTCAAATGAGCTTGGGCCAACAAATTTCCCCTTTTTGATGATGACAAACTCTGTGCTTTTACTAATCAGAGAACCTGTGAAACTCAGCTAAATTATCAACACTTGAAAATTTTAACTCGTCATTAAGGGCTAGATTTAATTAGGTTATAAACATCACCGTTTCAGAAAATAGACACAATTTAAGCACAACATCTTCTTTTGGTATCATCGAAAATTTGCAAAAAATGAGAATCCCAGAATTTTAATCATTACTCATGGCCACTGGGGCAACTGCAAGTGAAAACATGCTTTAATTAATCAAGAATCAACTTGACAAAAATAACTATTAAGATCAGCATCTTCATAAAGCAAGATAAATGCAAATTGTCATTGATAAGGCAATGCTTCTTCAACAAAGTCCACAAAAATAAAGAACTAAACAACCAACCATGAACAAAAACAAGAAAAATCCCTAATCTGGGTCACTAGGTGTTACTAAACTGTTTCAAAGATAGAACAAAGAGACCTAAGGCTTTGAGAAACTACAGAGTTGGGATTGGAGTAGATTGAGCATTGTTTGGAGCATCCCTTCACTCTTTTCATTTTCTTTTCCTAGCTCAGCTTTCAGCCCATTCCTTTCATCTTCCATCTCAGCAACATGAGCCTGAAGCCTAGCAATTTCAGCATCTTTTGTCTCACATTCTTGAACCAAGGCTGGGTTCAACATGGCCTACACTGAGGAGATAGTCACAAGCCTGGAGGGTTTTGATTCCAAAGTGCTCCTTACTGGAGGCCATTTCCCATTTCTTCAAGGGAATGTTTAGCCTTTCCAGTACAGTTGTCAGAATGAATCCATAAGGAGTAGCATGAGCCTCTAAGCCATTGATGACTCTGTCCAGTAGCTTGACAATGAAAGAAGGCCAGTTAATCTGCTTACCCCTCACAAGGCATTCCATGAGAACCAGGTCCATGTAATTTTCAGTATGCCTCCTCTTCTGTTTATCTAGGGATCGGGCACTTGTTCACAAACTCAAAGAGCACTTTATGCTCTGGCTTCATCTCACTATTTTGAACAAATCTTGCCTCAGGAAAATCTTTAGCATCCTTTGTATCACAAAAGTTCTTGGTGATTTGGAGTGCAGTAGGAAAATAATCAAGACAAGGCCACATTTGCCTGGTGTAATCATCATAGTCCTCACTTGAAATGTCTAGAATCTTGCCCAATTCATGTGCATCAAACTGCAGCTTCACTCATTTCACTACACTGGTTACTAGCACATTTTTCATAGAGCCATTTTCGATGAACTCAATCAGTTCTTTTCTGGCTATTCTTCCATCCATCTGAAGAACCATGTCCTTCCACCCTTGTGCAGCTAGAGCATGCACCAACCTAATAATGTCTGGCTCCTTCAAGTCTTTTAGCAACCTTCCCTTCAACATCTTTCTCATACCAAAAATGGCAAATGGATCTTGTTCCTCTTCAGACTCTTCCTCTTCTTCTTTTCCACTCCACTCTTCTTCTTCTTCTTCTTCAGTAACTTTTAGTTGTTTTCCCTTCACTGCAGACCTAGTTCTTTCTGGCCAATGAGGGTTTAGCAGATACAAATTTTGAAGACTTCTTGGCAGGAGTCTTGGTTCCTTTTGGTTTGGCAATAGGAACCTCCACAATTGTACCTCTCTCTTGATGGACAAAATTCATCTCCTCCTCCTCTTCATAAGTAGCCTCAGAACATTCCACAAATTTTTCTTTTCCTTTTTCCCTTTTTTTCTTACTCTTTTCTATATTTTCTGTAGTTCTGCTTCACTTTGCTTTACTTTGCTCCATGTGGCTCTTCCCATAGGTACAGAAGGAGCAGCAGTCTTGGGATAAGATACTTTGCTTTCTTTGTTGGATTAGAAGTAACTGGGGTCATAACTGGCCCCAAACTTCTGTAGAATATCCGCTAAGGTTTCCTCCACAGATGGACCAGGTTCATCTTATTGCTCACTCAAATGAACAAGTCCCTTAGCAGCTTCACCAGAACCGCTTCCCCCTAACTTGATGCCACCCTCTTCTACACTACCACAGATACCAAAAACCTCTCTTTTCTTTTTCTTTCTCCTTCTACTAGACTCATCCACTTCAACATTTTTTACAGAACCCACCAACACAAACCTACTGTCTTCCCTTTCTGCCACATCAGATAATACAAAACAAGTGTTTACCTCACCTGGGGTTTCTATAATCTTGTCATTGTCAGAATCCCAGGTTCTT
Organism: Nicotiana benthamiana; assembly: GCA_034376525.1. Classification (NCBI taxonomy): domain Eukaryota; kingdom Viridiplantae; phylum Streptophyta; class Magnoliopsida; order Solanales; family Solanaceae; genus Nicotiana; species Nicotiana benthamiana. The sequence goes on along the minus strand of CM067323.1, from coordinate 71,016,080 downwards.
GTCCTTCACTAGCAGAAATAAATTTTTCAGACTCAGAACATGGATAAGAGTCTTCACCTGGAACCTTTTTCTTTTGACTTGCCTTTAATTTTTCGTGTAAGGCTTTTCTCAAAGAACCAGATGCTATAGTTTTCTGGCTAACATCTTTTGTCGGCGAAATCCAGGTTTTGGGTTTTCAATAGGAAGTGTTGATGATAAAGTATTAGGAGATACTAGTGGGGGAGTTCTAGGATTATCTTGAGGGTTAGTAATGGCAGAATATTTCTGGAAATCTTTTGGAAGTTTTTGAGAAGAAAGGGGATTATAAGAAATCTTGGAGAAGTGAATGATGGTTATGAGCGATGATAAATGGTGTGGTGTGTATCTAAAGAGGGATCATGATTAAGGCAGTAATGGCATATTTTTCAGTAGTCAATTAGGAGTCTAATCACATTAGAATTCCGGTCTTTTAGAGATTAATGAGCGACACTACTTTTTAGGAAAAAATCCTATTTTGGTTAGACTCCTAGGGTAATGAAACTGGTTGAATGCTCAACGGATAGAATTTCTGGAAATTTGGTGTAACTAGGACTTCTACTCATGATTGGTAATTTTATCTTTCTAATTATGCATAGTATAGAAATATTCCTGAACTTTCTCATCAGCATATACTAATGAACTAGGTTCTTCAAATACAACTTCTCTTGATCATGCCTCAAATGTCAGAATAGAAAAACTTTGTAAGAGATTATTGATTCATATAAACACATGTCACATGAGTATACTAATTAAAGTATGAGACTGAGTATGAATTAGTCTAGATATTTACATTGAATTAAGAACTCCTAACTAAATTCTTTTTTTTTATTCTGCATTCTGAACTGGAACTTTTTAGATGATCTTAATCGTCCCTAATTCCAACATGTTCCTTTTAAAGTTTTCTCTACTTAGTGCTGTAGTGAAGATTTCATCTATTTGTTTATCAGTAGCACAGAATTCTGTGGAGATTAACCCTTTCTCACAGTTATCTCTTAAGAAGTGGTGTGTAACATCTATGTGCTTGGTCGTTTTATGATAAACAGGGTTCTTTGTCATACTTATAGCACTAGTGTTATCAGAAAATAATAGAATACATCCCACTTCAATTCCAAAGTATACCAGTTGTTGTTTGATCAATAGCAATTGAGCACAAAAAGGAGCAGCAACAACATATTCAACTTCAGCAGTAGATAGGGCTATTGAATTTTTCTTTTTGGTAGCCTATGACACTAGACATGACCCCAGAAATGTGCCATACCTAAACTGCTCTTCCTGTCCACTAAGAAACCTGCATAATCAGCCTCAGCATATCCTACTAGATTAAAATTACTACCTTTGGTATACCAAAGATACAAAGCAGCGGTGCCTTTCAGGTATCTCACAATCCTCTTAATAGCAGTCAAGTGTAACTCATTTGAATTTGCATGGAAACGAGCACAAAGCCCTACACTAAAAATAATGTTAGGTCTGCTAGCAATAAAATGCAAAAGTGAACCAATCATACCACTATTCAACTTTTGATCAACTGATGAACCAGGGTCATCAACATCTAATTTAGTGGCAGTTGCAATAGGTGTATCTATTTCCTTGGAGTCCTCCATTTTAAACTTTTTGATTCGTTCTTTTGTCTACTTCTATTGATGGATCATGCTCCCATTTGGAATTTATTTGATCTGCAAGCCTAGGAAGAAGTTTTGTTCTCCCATCATACTCATTTCAAACTCACTTCCCATTAATTTTGCAAAATTCTTACTCAACCTATCAGTAGTGACCCCAAATATTAGGAAATCAACATATATTTGCACAACAAGGATGTCTTTACCTTTTTCCCTTAGGAACAAAGTGCTGTCAATTTTACCTCTTTTATACCCATGCTCCAGTAGGAATTTTGATTGTCGTTCATACCAAGCTCTTGGGGCCTGTTTGACCCATATAGAGCCTTGCCTAGCTTGTACACATGCTCAGGACATTCCTGGCTTTCAAATGCTGGAGGTTTTTTCACAAACACTTCTTCCTTGAGGTAGCCATTTAGGAAATCACTTTTGACTTCCATCTGATGGAGAGTGATATCCACATGTGATGCAAAGGAAATAAGGAGTCTGATTGCCTCTAGTCTTACAACTGAAGCAAAGGTCTCATCATTGTCAATGCCTTCCTCTTGGCAATAGCCCTGAACCTCTAGCCTTGCCTTATTTCTTGTAACGGTTCCATCTTCGTAAAGTTTGTTCCTGAAGACGCATTTGGTGCCAATGACTGATCTGTCCTTGGGTCTAGGAACTAGATGCCAGACTTGACTTCTTTCAAAATATATTGAATTCCTCCTGCATAGCTTTGACCCATTCTGCATCCTGCAAAGCCTCAACAACGTTTTTAGGTTCAATAAGATATAGAAATGCATCAAATGCACACATATTCTTTAGTTGCGATCTAGTTTGACTCCAGATGTTGTGTCATTAATCGTGTTCTCAATGGGATGAGAACTTTGATACTTATGAGATTTAATTAGAAACTAGTGTATACTAGATGATTCTCCTATATTATGTTGTTGAGGAACATGTTCATAGACAGGTTCTTGTAGAGAGTTTGTTTCATTTTCTCTCTGATTAGTTCCCCCTGTCAGGTTACCCTGAGTGGAAGAACCAGTTCCATCACCTGTTCCTTCTTTTGATGCTGCTTCAGTCAATTCTCTTACCAAACCAATGGCTTCATCTTCATGTTCTTCTATCTCAAAAAGAATGTTTGTTTCGTCAAATACAACATGCACACTTTCTTCTACACACAAAGTTCTTTTATTGAATACTTTATATGATTTTCTATGTGAAGAATATGCCAAGAATACTCGCTCATCACTTCTGGGATCAAACCTTACCTAGGGAGTATTTTCCATTATTGTGCACATAGAACTTGCAACCAAATGCCCTAAGGTGGGATAAGTTTGGTTTTCTCCCTTTAAGTAGCTCATAGGAAGTTTTCTCAACAAGAGTTCTCATGATGCATCTATTGATTATGTAGCATGCAGTGTTTACAGCCTCTGCCCAGAAGATGTGGGGTAATTTACTAGAGAAAAGCATGGTCCTTTCCATATCCTTAAGGGTCCTGTTCTTCTTTCAACTACTCCATTTTGCCGAGATGTCCTAGGGGCACAGAAGTTGTGATCTATAACATTTTCAGCACAATATTGAGAAAATTTTATATTCTCAAATTTAGTTCTATGATCAGACCTAATGGATGCAAGCTGATTTCCTAATTGTTTATGAGTTTTCTAACAATGGCAGTAAATATTTCAAATGCCTCATCTTTAGATGTCAGAAATAGTACCCAGGTAAATCTTGAATAATCATCAACAAGAACCATCATATATTTCTTTCCACCTCTGCTCATGGTTCTCATTGGACCACAAATATCCACATGAACTAGTTACAACATCCTTGACGTACTTACCATTATCTTTGATTTGAAGGATAATCTTACGTGCTTCCCCCTTGCACATGCCTCACAAAATTTATCTTCCGTGAACTTGATATTAGGTAATCTTATCACCATGTCCTTGGAGACTAATTAGTTTACCTGATTTAGACTAGCATGGCCAAGTCTTTTGTGCCACAGGAATGGATCATTAACTAGCACACTTAGACAAGTGAGTTTATTTTTTGAAAGAGTTGATAAATCTATAATGTAAATATTATTAACTCTTTTTCCCAGCAAAAAATTCTTGTCAGTTGTAAGGTTACATACAAAAACATTACTAGAGGTGAAAGCCACAAGGTTACCTATGTCACACAATTGTGACACACTGATTAGGCTGTATTTCAAGCCAACTATCAAGTAGACATTTTCAATTGAATGAGAGTATGTCTTGCCTACCTTTCCAACCCCAATGATCTCACCTTTCTTTCCATTTCCAAAGGAGACATTACCTCCTTTCAGGTTCTCAAGTGAAAGGAATTGGTCCTTGTTCCCGGTCATGTGTTTTGAGTAGTCACTATCTATGCACCATATTTGGCTACTCCCTTTCACTTGAACCTGCAAAAAGAAACCAGGGGTTAGTTTAAGGAACCCAAACTAGTTTGGGTCCCTTTCTATTGGCAAAAGGATGAAACATATTCCTTCTTATCCAACCAGGCAGCTTGTGTTTTTCTTGAACAAAAGCTTTGTTCCTTTGACTAGCCTTTTCTTTTGCATTACATTCATTTTTATAATGGACATTCTTACCACAATGTGTGCAAAAATGTTTAAGAAGTGTGAGGTAATTATTTTTGGGGTCCCATTTTGGAGCTTTAGTCCAATAACCAAGTCCTATTTTATTGCTAATGCGATGCTCTTGAAACCAGGAGAGAGCATCAGAAGCTTTCTTCAATTTGAAACTTCAGTCTAGTTCATGTTTCACCTTTACAAGATATTCTTTTAGAACCTTAATCAATTCATCTTTCTTGTACAGTTCATTTTCATTTTCCTGGATTTTCTTCTACTGTAAGAAATGAGTGATCGGCTTTCTTCTTTCCTGTTCTTAGTTTCAGTTTTAGATTTTCTGACCTAAGTTCTAGAATACTATTTTCAAGTTCAAGAACTTGGTTCTTCAGCTCAACATTTTTATTATCACTCTCATCAGCCCTAGATTCTAGACTTTTGCATTTTTCATTTAGGATAACACATTCCCTAGACAAAATTTCCCTTTCATTGTTAACTATTTTAGACTCATCAATAAAGTCAAATAATAGCTCAGCCAACCTTTCTTTAGACAGAAATTTTATTTTTCCCTTGAGATGCAGAATGATTACCTCCTGCTCCTCATCTGATTCCCCAATGGCCATAAGAGCTTGCTCTTCTTCTGCTTCATTTCCTGAGTCTTCATCAGAGGTTTCACCCCAAATAGCAACCATAGCGTTGGTTTAACCTTTTTTTCTCTTGGGTTGAACCTGTTCCTTCTTCCTATTTCTTTGTTCAAACCTTTCTTTCTTCCACTCAATTTCCCATTGAGGGCAATTCTTGATCAAGTGGACAGTCTTACCACACTTATGGAAGACATCATTGCTGCGTTTCTCAGGAGCTCTTGTCTTGTTGAAGTTAGTACCACTTGATGAACCCTTTCCTCTCATCAGGTACTTTTCGAAATCTCTTGTGATCATAGCCATCTCATCATCTTCCAGATCTGAACCTTCTAATTTTGAGAGCTAAGATTTTACCCTTCTTGGTTATATCATCTTCCTGGTTTGCCTTCTGAGTTCATAAGCAGTAAGATTTCCGATCAGTCCATCCAGTCTGAGAGTGGCCATTTTCTTGGACTCCTAAATGGCAATGATATTGCTTTCGCAAGCAACTGGAAGAACACTTATCAAGATCTTCTCAACCTTGTCTTCTTCAGGAATAACACTTCCAAGATACTTATATTCATTTGTCAGTATAGTGAATCTAGTATACATCTATTGAATAGTTTCTCCATCTTTCTAGTAAAATTCTCATATTGAGAATACAGCAGTGTTCCTTTGGATCTCTTTACTTGATTTGTTCCTTCATAAGCCACTAATAAAGTGTCCCATATCTCTTTGGCAGTAGTAAAGCATTGGATCCTACTGTACTCATCTGGACCCGTAAGCCATTTTTTCGCCTTAGCATTTTTCTCCCACTTTTTCAAATCTTCAGCAGTGTAGCCAGCCCTTGTCTCCACTCCTTCCTCATATTTCATTGTAGTTGCCAAAGGACCATCAAGGACTATGTCCTAGAGTTTATAGTCTTCCCCTATGATTTGATCCTTCATCCTATTCTTCCACCATGAGTAATACTGTCCATTGAACAGTGGAGGCCTAGCAGTGGATTGCCCTTACCAGTTCCTAGGAGGTGCACTCATGTTTATCTTTTCCTAAGGTGTTAGCTTTTTCAAGAATAACCCACTCTGATACAATTTGATGAACCAAACGTCAATACCATACAAGAAGGGAGGCGGGGGGTGATTTGTGTGGTACCCAATTTTTTATCTAGAAGAACCTAGTTCTTCTAGGTGTTCTAACTACTACTATTTGCTAAATTAAAATACAGAAATAAAAGAACATAGATATTTTTACATGGAAAAAACCTGGCTCAAAAGGTAAAAAAACCACGACCTACTACTCAGTAGGATTTTTCCAAACATCCACTAAACTCAATGAGCCAAAAACAGCATTTACAAAATTCTTGTAAACCTAAGGATCAACTTTACTCCCAGTGTGGCACAGCCTCAACTGTTGCGACACATTCAAGTCAACTCTAACTTGAATACTCAAAGTACCTAATATAATTTCTTCTATAAAAGTTGGAAAGGTACAAGTTTTAAATCACCCACTACAATCGAACTAGAATAATAATAAACATAATGGAACTGATTCTTCTATCTCGTTCAAGTAACTGCATGCGTGCACACTTGATCTCACATAAATTGCTTGCTCTTGATCTTTTGCTCTCAATTTAGATTACCTTATGCGTATGTGCATACCTGTAAATGAGAACAACTCGGTTATTAATTATCTTACGAATCAGAGTTTGTTTGTGACTCAAATTCTAATCATCTATTGAGTTTGAGTCCTCTATGAATCAAAACTCCACCCCTTATCCGGATGTGTTCTCTTCTCATAAGGAAACTTCTTCTCATTATCCCATATGCTATCTTTTCGATCACTTCAGAAGATATTGCGGCTTGATCCAAAAGGCTTATCTTCTTCACGTGCATCTCATGTGCATGGGCCAAAATAACTGTGTCTCATAAGATGGATCTGGTCCTTCACTGAGTTCATTTGTCATTCTTCAAAACTTCAACTGAGCTTGGGCCAACAGACCCCATTGGTCTCCATTATACCCTTGTTCTGTAACACCTCATGACAACTTTCAAGATAGTTCTGGGGGTCCTCTAAAGATGTACCACCTAAGTGAAATGGAAAAAGCTTAGTAAACTTGTATAATCTCCATAAAGCCACGGAAGACATAGCGGCCTGAGCCACACTCTCTATACGGCCCACTAAGCGGACCAACGTATCCCAAAACATTGGAGTTGAAATGAACCCCTCTGGGACCTGAGCTGGTCCGGTAGGAACAGTTTGGCCAGGATCCTCCTCGTCAAACTCTACCTGAGGATCCACTACTTGTGGTGCTACTCGAGCTCTTGACTGAGCCCTGCCGCTGCATCGGCCTCTGGCAATACCTCGGCCTCGACCTCTACCCCTCGCAGGAGCTGCAACTAGGGGCTCTGGCTTCTGCTCAGCTAAAGATGTTGTGCATGTTCTTGCCATATGCGAGAGAATAGAATAGAAGGATTTGATCAGCAATGATAGAATGAAAATCGTACGACAGAGAAGTATAGAAGTGAAATTATTCATAACCCCATAGTCTCTAGAAAATAAGTGCAGACATCTCCATACCGATCCTCCAAACTCTACTCAGTTTTCTCGTGATTTGTGAGACCTAGGTAACATAGTGCTTTAATACCAACTTGCCACGATCCGAAATTTCAACCATCGGGATCGTGATAATACGTAGCATTTCACTTGCTAGGCCAGGAAGCCTATGTTAGAACAATTTATTTCTTTAACAGTTTAAATGATAACATTAATAAAGAACTAAAATAGCTTAAATATTCTAAATACAAAGCGGAAGCTGAACCAGCCAAACAACTATTACAAATACCTGAACCTGGTGTCACAAGTGTACGAACTTATAAAGTAAACATATAGGAGGTTTGAAATAAGTACAAAGTTGTTTGAATGAAATTATACATCTAAATGGAAAAATAAGGGGACTCTAGGAGCTACAGGTGATTAACAACCGTACTTCAAGTCTCTGCATGTGTCAAACTCGAGCACACTAATAATTACCGCTGGGACCAATTCCAAAATCTAGACGGTGTGCACAGTGTAGTACTAGTACAACCGATCCCATGTACTGGTAAGTGTCGTGCCTAACCTCGATGAGGTAGTGACGAGGCTAAGGTGGGTCTCCTATATTATAACTTGTACTCAGTCTATATAATAATGATAGAATAATAGAAATACTAAAAAAAATTAAATATTCAACTAGAAACGATAACCACTGTCTCAAGAATAAACTAGTGTAGTCCAGAATGACCAATCTTTAAAAGTTCAAATGCAAATACCGAAAAACCAACACAGTTCAAAAAATAAAAACGTATAGTTTATTGCGACGCGCAATTCGATCCCACCAGACAACACAAATCCTCCCTTATTCCATTGAAATAGTATCAATATTAGAAATAATATATGTAATTATATTGCAACGGGCAACCCGATCCTACCATATACCAACACAATATCATAAATCACCTTTATTTCACCCTATCAGTCCACGCTTATTACTCATAATGTGGTGTGCAATCTAATTCCACTGTATAGAATATATTCACCCTATTCCACCAGATCAAACCACCCTTATTAAACCTATTGTGATGTACAGTCCGAGCCCACTATATAAGAACCAAACACTCGCTGTACACAACCAAATTAACAGTTCAAACTAGAAATCATTTACGATTAATAAATATCAAGCCGTACCAAAAGGAAACCTTGCATATTATTGAATCTAGACAAATAAGATTGCACAACGAGACCAATCCAGCAATTTACATTTGGAAGGCACAAACAAGTCAATTTAAGCAAATAACAGGGATTTGCGAAACTTTGAAAAGAAATAATATCATTAGCAGGAGAAGGTATTGATTAACAGGTCATAGTTAAGCATAAAAAGCATTTAGAACATATAAGAGTTAAGATAGGAAGGGAAACAATGAAGGAAACGCGGTAGATCAGGCAAAACAGATATTCGACGGCGTATAAGCACTCGCCACCTCGCATATACGTCGGTCACATGGAATTCACATAGCACATAGTTCGAGAGTTCCTATTTCCCTCAAGTTAAGGTTAGACACAATACTTCACCTCACTCCGCAGTCAATTCAAAGCTCTACCGGGGCCTATTCCCTTGAATCCACCATGAAACAACTCGTATCTAGACACAATTAATTTAATTACATCAAATATTGCAAAAGGAATGAACTATATTGCACAAATTTATATTTTCCAAACTTTACCTAAAAAGTCAAAAATCGACCCTTGGGCTGCCTGGTCAAAATCCGAGGTTCGGACAAAAATTCATTTATCCATTCACCCCCAAGCCCGATTATATAATTTATTTCGAAATCCGACCTCAACTCGAGGTCTAAATTCTAATTTTACCAAAATCCTAATTCTACCCAAACCCCTAATTTTCACCATGAAAATTCTAGATTTTAGGTTGAAAACTCATGATATGTAATGGGTAATTGAAAGAAATTAAGAATCACTTACCAATAAATTGAGAAAACTATATCTTGGAAAAAATGCATCTTGGTCTTCTTGCTTTGAAATTTTGAAAGAATGGCCAAAAATCTTGTAATGGGACTATTTAATAACCGAGCGATGATGTTCATCGCGTTCGCATGAACACTATCGTGTTCGCGAAGAGCTATGCCTTAATGGCTTACGCGATCGCGAGTCTCTCACTGCGTTCACGAAGGCTACACCCCTATGGCCTTTGCATTCGTAAGCCCTTGCTCGCATTCACGATTAAGATATGATTGACCCTACCCAGGTCCGTAATGTTATGCGTTCATGTTGATCTACTCGCGTTCGCGAAGGGTAAAGCCCCCATCAATCCGCGTTCCTGACCCAGCTTTCGCGTTCCTGAAGAACAAAAGTCCACCCAACCCAGTTTCTATTTTGGGTTCGCGAGAATTCCTTTGTGAAAGAAAAGAAGGAAACCCGAAGACACTTGAAACTGTAGAAATACTAGATTTTCTAAGTTCAAATCACCCTGTAGCCTATCCGAAACTTCCGAGCCCTCAGGAGCTCCATGCCAAAACATGCACATAAGTCTTAAAACACCACATGAACTTGGTCGCGCGATCAAATCGTAAAAACAACACCTAGAACTACGAATTGAACACCAAATCAAAATGAAATTTTCAAGAAAGCTTTGAAACTTTTAGTTTCACAATGAGACGTAGGAATCACGTCAAACTAATTCTGTTTCTTACAAAATTTCACAGACAAGTCATAAATAATATAATGGACCTTTGGGGTGTTTTGGAACCAAATACGGATCCGATATCAATAAGATCAAACATCAATAAATTCTTAAAAACCATTGAACTTTCACACATTCAATTTTCAACAAAAATTCATATCTCGAGCTAGGGACCTCGAAATTCAATTCCGGGCATACGCCGAGGTTCCAAAATACGTTGCGGACCTCCCGGGATAGTCAAAATACAGATCTGGGTATGTTTTCTCAAATAATTGACCAAAGTCAACTCAATTTACCTTTTAAGACGAAAATTCATATTTTTATCAATTTTTAGCATTTAAGCCTTGCGGAAAAATACTTGGACCACGCGCGCAAAATGAAATGGGTTAAAATAAGATATTTTAAAATTTTAAATATAGAATTTAATTCTAAAACATGAGACTGAACATAACATTTGCCTCTAATAGGAAAGAAAGATGCTATTCCGCCAAACTCAGCGTGGCCCAAAAATGACCACACCCGTGAAATACCAGTAAAGCCCTTATTTTTGCGTTTGGCTTAATGGCCTTTTTTCCCTCCAAAATTAGTTAATAACTTTTGATTATTCCAAAACATTGATCACTTAGATCATCGTTCTCTCAGCATATTGATGAGAAGACTTCGTATATACACTCAAGAAGTATTTTTTTAAAAATAGAATTATGTTTTTCTAAAATATAATTACGAATTCTTGTTAAATACAATTACATATTTTTTTAATTATATGCAATTTATACGGATGGGAAGATCAAAGGTCTATTATGTATATATGATACCATGTACTTATGTTAAGATAGCTTTCATTAAATACATCATTCACCAAACTTCCCTTAAACTAAACATGAATACTAACCGAGAAAATAGGTTGGATCCATTAAACACGAACAACAGTAATCAATTAAGGAATGCATTACACACATCATTAGCGTTGAATTCGGACGACAGTTTGATGAATGAAGATGAATTGATCGACATTGATTCAGACGTCAACTTCAATGATGGAGAAAATTCTGTTGATGATTGTACTACTCCTTATGATGATAATGATGATGATTATGACGGCTATTATTTAGAGGAAGAGGGATAAGTTGGAGAGGGCAGGGAAATGCCTAATGAATTTAGTGAAGAAGAACTTATAACTGGTCCAATTACTGGGATGCGATTCAGTAGGAAGGATGTTCTGTTTGATTTTTACAAAGAACATGCAAGATTATCGGGTTTTTGCATTGTCAAAAGAACATCCAACAAAAAGGTGGTGATATTGTTAGGTATGTGCAATATGGTTGTGATAGGTCTAGGAAACCAAGGAATAAGCATGTTACCAAAAGGAGGAACTGCCGTGCTAGAATAAATGGAATTTTGTCGGATAATGGTTCATGGCGTGTTTCAAAGGTGGTAAAAAAAACATAATCACCAATTGGAACCAGCACTATTGCGATTTATGGCTGGAAACAGCTCGCTTAGCAAGTCTCTTAAGAGAACGCTTGCAGCCAAAGATATTGCTGGCTTAAGACCCTCAAAAAATATAAGAGTCACTGAAGTACTTGCTGGTAGACCCTAAAATCTAGGTTGTGCACCATAGGTATGTAGAAATTATATCTTGAAGAGTAGAAAGCTGCAAGAAGGGGATGCACAATCATTACTCATGTTCTTTAGTGACATGCAGCAAAAAGATAGGGAATTTTACTACTCTGTAGATGTGGATAGCTTTGGTCGAATTCGTAATGTTGTATGGATTCATTCACACTCTAAGGTTGCATATGAGGAGTTCGTAATATTCCTTGATACAACATAGCTTGTGAATCGATACAATATGCCATTTGCTTCATTTGTTGGTGTCAATCAACATAGGCACTCCATACTTTTGGGATGATCTTTTATGTCTAGTGAGGATATAGCAAGTTACAAAATGGTACTATCTACATGGCTTGGGTCTCTAAATAATATTCATCCATTAGCTATCATGACTTACCAATGTGATAGTATTAAGGCTGCCATCAGTGTTGTGATGCATAATAAAATACATAGACATTGTATATGGCACATATTCGCAAGGTTTCCTACAAAGTTAAGCAAAGTTCCTGATGCAAAGATTGCAAAGGCAGAATTTAAGGCTTTAGTCCTTTATAGCATTAACGTTGCTGAGTTTGAGATACAATGGACTGATTTTATTGAAAAATATAACATAGAGGAAAGGGATTTGTTTTATAAGCTTTATTTGGAGAAGGAGAAATGGGTTCCGGTATACCTAAATGACCACTTTTGAGCTGGGATGTAGTCCACACAAAGAAGTGAAGGAATGCATGATTTCTTTTACGGATTCATCACCCGGTAAAGCACTTTGAAGCTATTTGTTTAGCAATATGAGTAGCCATAAGAGCTAAGTTCGAGAAAGAATTGGAAGATGAATATAGGTTAAGGCGCTTTGAACCAAAATAATTATCTGAATTTGCATGGGAGGAAAATTTCAAACATGTTATACTCGTGAAGTATTTGAATTTTTTCAAGTACAGTTAAGGAAACTGTACCACTAGGAAATCAGCTCCCCTGAAGACCATCAAGCAACAGCTGGGGTGGAGAAGTACATTATCTTGGATAATTCATTTAGGAGTTTTAACACTATAGATCCATTTGTATTCATGGTTGAATATACTCCTATTGGCGAATATCTAAATTGCAGCTGCAAGTGGTTTAAAACAAGAGGTATTCTATGCTTCCATATACTTAAGGTGTTGTCTCATTAAAGTATTAATAACGTTAATGAGAGGTATACATTGAGAAAGTGGAGAAAAGATGTTGTTCGTCTGCACTTGAAACGTTTCTTTCTTGGAGGTTATCCACGTATGACTTCTGAATACATGATGTACAGGGAAGTACTAAAGCATTTTGACCAGGTTTCTGATATTGCATTAGACACTAAAGTGATGAGGCGATATATTAAGTATCATTTGAATAGATTGGAGCATGACCTTTTAAATTGGGATGATGATCAAATGATAATTCCAGATTGGGAATTTGAAGATACACCTGATGGTGTGGGTAAGGATTGGGGTGAAAGTTGGGGTAGAGGTGAGGGTGAGGGTGATGGTAAAGGAATAAATATAAGAGATCCTAGATACGTACCTTCTCGTGGACGTCCAAGGTTGAATATATATGGAAAGAGAATTGGTTCATACTTTAGAAATTTACAAAACTGTGATCTAGACCGTGATAGAGGCCGTGGAAGTGGCCGTGTTAGAGGCCGTGGTAGAGGTGGTGGTAGAAGTGGTGGTTGAGACACTGATAGAGGTCGTGGAAATACTGGGCTAGCGGAAGGAATTGAGGTAAATTATAACAAATTATAATTATATTTTTTTTCAAAAAATACATTGCTTATTAGTGTTATTTAGTCTATATAGCAAGTGATGCAACAGTACAAGCACACAGTAGCTTGCCTGATCTTAACGATGAAGCAGATTGGGAGAAAGAAGACTTGACCGTTTTGTTTGAGATGATTTATGATTGAATCTTATTTAATTTGATTTGATATAGATTTTGTTTGAAATCTTTTACGTTGTTTTGTAATAATTTAAACGTGTCATATCATTGTTAAATATTTTTTTGTTTTAATGTTACTTCATTTTATCGGACTACGCTAACAAAATATGATTAGAAGTGAAAGACTTCACAATCAGTTCAAACTAGGTCTCGTTTGGTTGAGGCAGAGGCATCCATAGTTTTGGTTGATGTAAGTTGAATTGCATTTAGGGAAATTTGGTGTTAAATGGCTTGCATTTATTTTTCGATTACCAATCCTATATTGAACAAAAAACTATTCGCATTCCAACTACATAGCTAGGGTAATGAAATAATACCAAGTGATATACCAATTTGATAACTACCAAAGGTGGGAAAAACAAAAGATTCTGAAATCAAAATACACATTACATAACCAAACTAGAAAATAAAAGCACATGTTTCCAATTAAAAAAAGCTTATAAAAGTTAAAAACAACACAAACTGGGAAGACAAAATATAACTAGTTAATTTCAATGGGATCTTGGAGAGTTCCTCGGCGCGTGCAATTGTAAGATAATACTGAATTCTGTAATTTCGACCAACTCAAAGTTAATTAACAAACCCCGAGATGTTATTTTCTATCAAAAAATATTTCCAACCGTCATTGAACCATCTCCGCTTACCCATGTTAATTTCCATAAAGCCATCATAGTGAAGACCCAATTAGCTATGTGATTAAGGAAGATGTACATAAAAATGTTTTGGAATATGCTGCAAACAAAAAGAAAAAAATTGAAATAAAGCAATATGTATACTGTTGATTGAGAGATTAATAAAAAAATAGTTTATTAAATATTTTATTACAACCAGATCTGTTTGTTTCAAACTGGATTTTGTTGAACTCAATTTTTTATTTTACTTGGTTGGTGGAGAGATTAATAAAAAAATTAGAAAAACAATTTCTTTGATATTTAATTACAACAAGATTTGTTTGTTTTAAACTGGATTTGGTTGAAACTCTTTTCTTTTTTTTGAAACCATATGTGCCCCTCTTCAAAAATCAAATCGAAACATCACTTAGTTTGTTTCTGATTATTTTGCAAAACCAAGCCGAAAATCACAAGCATTTAAAAAAACAATTTTAAATGAAAATAAGCTCATTTACCATATAATCTTATGCTATGTATGAATCCTTCATCAGAACTTCAAAAGATGGATTCATATCTTTGTCAGATGGGGATCGTTTGGTTCAAGGATTTTGGTAAGAGTTAGGGTTTAAAAGTTGCATGTAGTTGGGTATGGAGTTTGAGATTCGATGGACATATATATATATATATTCTGGTAGGGTATGGACTATTAAATATTTGTAGAATTTGATCTATTGATTTTGCATGAATTTAAATAGAATATCCTTTAACTGTATCTTTTAGAAACTGTTATTATTTATGTGACCTAATGTTAAATATAAAATTACGGATATTTTGTTACTCCATATACTTTTATCATATCTTCTCAAAGATTTACAAATTAATAAAAATAACTTACTCTATGTAAATTGACATTAAGTTATTTGGTGAACTTAGTATGTAGGTGAACACAAGCCATTAGATTTGGTAGGATATTTAGTAGACATAATTAGGTGTTTATAGTCTTTAAACATGTTTCCATTAAACAAGATCAGTATCTCAGTTAATGCAAAAGTAGGAAATTCAACTTAACAACCACAGAGATTTGGGTTATGGATCCGAATGGGAAGAAGTTTCTTCAAGATGTGATCTATGAGTGGAAGCCCTCCTATTGTGAGAAATGCCAAACAATAGGACACAACTGTGCGACGCAGCCAAAGCAAATCCCAAAAAAGCCTACACAAGTGTGGAAGCCAAAGGCAGTCCAGGAATGGAGAACTAAGGGCCCTGTCCAAACTGAGCCAATGCAGAGGCAGCCTCCAATACAGCATAATGTATCCAAGGCGTCTCATACTGAAGCAAGGAGAGTTCAGAGCCCGAGGGTGGATAAAGGCAGTGACAAAGGGAAACAACCTCAGATTCCGGCACTCAACATCACTAAGTTCCCACCTCTGTCCCCCATCACTGTAAGTAATAGATTTGAAGTAGTATATGGTAGTAAAGAAGACCCTCTAGGGGAGCTAGGGGGATCAACATCTCATCAATGAAGTGGTTAGTTTGGAATATAAGGGGTGTAAGTAAAAGGTACAAGCAGAAAGAAGTTAGGGAGTATATTAGGAAAAACAACATTAACCTAGTTGGATTAGTAGAAACTAAGGTTAAGCCAATACATTCTAGTAGAATTGCTAATCTACTAGCACCAGGCTGGGGTATCTTAGCAAACTATGTCTCAGGTGAAAAGGGTAGAGTGTGGATTCTCTGGAATCAAAAAGTGTTTACAGTCACTAGTGTTCTCGAGGAAAGCCAGTTGATTCACAACAGGGTTACCAGCAGGACAGGGGATTTCACATGCTTCCTCACTGTGGTGTATGGTTTTAATGGGCTGGAACATAGAAGATCATTATGGAGCAGATTACAAGCACTGTCATTAGGAATGCAAGATCCATGGGTAGTTGCTGGGGATTTCAATGATGTCCTATGTGACAAAGATAGGCAGTCTTGCAAACCAGTCAGGCTCCCTGAAACTCATGAGTTTATCAAATGTATTCAGCTTGCTGGTTCTTCAGAATTGCCTTGGATGGGTGACTACTACACATGGACAAATAAACAAATTGGTGTGGACAGAGTATGCAGTAGAATGGATGATCAAACGAACCAAGTAGTAACTAATTATGACCTGCCTTTAATCTCAAACCAGAATCTCATGATACTGACACTAATATCATCCTCCTGGCATGGGAAAAAGACTTTCAAATTATTTAATCTATGGGCTGAGCATGAAGATTTTCAGCAGATTGTGGCAAGAGTGTGGCAGGGTGGAAAGTCAGTTACTATGAGAGCAATATGGTCCAAACTCAAAGCCTTGAAGAACCCTTTGAAGGTCCTGAATATTAAAGAATTCAAGACTATCTCCCAGAGAATAGACTAGTGCAGGTAGGAACTGGGGACAACACAAGCCCAGATGAAATAGGCATACACTGATAGACTACAACAGAAGGAGAAGGAGCTGGTGCTAAAACTGGAAAAATGGTCAATGATTGAGGAAAGTGTCCTGCAACATAAGGCAAGAGCTAAATGGATCCAACTTGGGGATTCCGATACTAAGTACTTCACTGCAGTAATAAAGGAGAGAACTCAACACGACCAGATTACTGAACTTACCAATGCAATGGGAATCAAACATACTACAGTTGAAGATATCAAAGAGGAAATCATGGGATTCTACAAGGCACTGATGGGAACCTCTGCAACCAATCTGCCTGCTATAAACCAACTGCACATGTCAAATGGCCCAAAGCTGACACAACAACAAAGAAAGGAACTATGTGTTGCTGTAACTGATATAGAAATAGTGGAGAGTCTCAAGGCTATTGGAGATGACAAAGCACCAGGGATAGATGGATACAATGCTGTATTCTTCAAAAAAAAGCTGGGGCATCATTGGTAGCCAGGTCACCACTGCCATTAAGCAGTTTTTCACCTCAACTAGGATGTTCAAACGTATAAATTGTGCAACTATTACCCTCATTACTAAACTGTCCAAACCATCTACAGTCAAAGAGTATAGGCCTATTGCTTGTTGTTCTGTCCTTTACAAAATTATCTAAAAAATTCTGGCTAACAGGTTGTAGAAGGTGATGGCAAGTATTATCAGTGAAGCTCAGGCAGGCTTCATCCCAGGTAGAATGATCCAAGACAACATCATCCTGGCACATGAACTAGTCAAAAGCTATACTAGACAACATGTGTCCCCCAGATGCATGATTAAAGTTGACCTCCATAAAGCTTATGACTCACTTGAATGGGTATTTCTACAGCAGGTTATGGAACAGTTTGGCTTCCCCAGCACCTTCACCAAATGGATAATGGAATGTATCTCAACAGTGAGCTTCTCTGTGCTAGTCAATGGAGAGGCAAAACCCTTTGCTGCTGCTAGGGGGCTGAGGCAAGGGGACCCCATTTCCCCCTTCCTATTTGCCCTGGTCATGGAGTACTTAAGCAGATCTTGCACCTTACTAAAAGATGATCCAGCATACCAGTTCCACCCCAGATGTAAAAAATGGCATTACTCACATGTGCTTTGATGATGATTTGTTGCTATTTTCCAAAGGAGACATTACATGGCCCTATCCAAATGTTTCTCCCAGTTTTCTGCAGCTTCTGGACTACGGGCATCTGACAAGAGCTCAGTCTATTTTAGAAGGGTAGCATTGGCTATACAGAAACAGATCCTCGACCACCTTGGTTATGAGCAAGGTCAATTGCCATTCAAGTATCTAGGAGTTCCCCTATCCACCAAGAAAATCACGCTGCTCCAATGGCAACCCCTAGTGAATAGGATCAATGCCAAGATCACTTCTTGGAATGCCAAAACACTGTCTTACTCTGGGAGAATCCAACTGGTTCAATCTGTCATCTTTGGGATAGAAGCTTACTGAGCACAACTATTGATATTGCATGTTAAAGTCCTGAAAATGATAGAATGCATTTGTAGGAGTTTCATTTGGTCTGGGATGAACACTGTAGCAAAGAAACCATATATCTCTTGGGAAAAAATGTGTACCCCAAAATAAGTTGGAGGGATGAATCTCACTAATCCCAAGCTCTGGAACAAAGCTTCCATTGCAAAGACCTGCTGGCACCTAGCTCATATAAAGGACAAGCTGTGGATTAGGTGGATCACTGTGTACTACATCAAAGACAGGCCAATAGAATCCATTCCAATTCCTGCTCAGGCAAGTTGGATGGTTAGAAAGATCGTCCAATAAAGAGACATACTACAGAGGGTCCAGCACTGGAAGGACCAGAGATGCTCAACTAGACAGTTGTACCAGTCACAGATGCAAGAGTTGCCGAGAGTTCCATGGAAGAATTTAATCATACAAAACTATGCAAGGCCAAAGGCAATCTCCAACCTATAGCTATTCTTACAGGATAGACTCCCAACAAAGGACAGATTGCACAGCTGGGGAATGAGTATTGATCAATAATGCACTTTATGCCAAAACCACCCGGAAATAAGAGGCCACCTTTAGTGTCCTGCCCTATCACTTTGGACCTATGGGAAAGAACAATGAACTGGCTACAGGAGAATTACCCTCCCACCAATGATTGGAACCAGAAAATGCAGTGGTTAGTAAGCAAAGCCAAGGGTCGAACATGTCGAGTAGCCATCTTCAAAATGGTAACTGCTGAGTTGGCATATACTATCTGGCTGGAAAGGGATTCAAGAGTCTTCAACAAGATATTTCGATGTAACACACCCTTATTGAGAGACATAGTTTATATTTGTAATGTTAGAGGTACCCCAGGAATTAGACAACAATTACAACACCTTCGAATATAGTAGTGCTAGTTAGTTAGGATAGTAGAAATAGTTTATATGTTATCTCACAGATAGTCAGCTGAGTTGAAGCTAGACTATGGTTTTGTAATGTTTCTTCATTGGTGATTAATGAAAAGCCTTAATTACCAAAAAAAAACTTAACAAACAAACATGGTATTATGAAAGATTCACATAATAAGAAAATTAAAACTAGCCAACAAATATAATTGTCAAAACATGGCATTTAACAGAATTGTATAAAAACCACAACTATAACAGGCAATAAACCATGCCATGTAACAGAATTTGTCCAAAAATATAATTTAACATAATCGTCTAAAAAAACCAACTATAACAGGCAATAAACCATGCCATGCACCAGAATTTATCCAAAAATGCAATCTAAATAAATTGTTTAAAAAACATCAAGTATAACAGGAAATAAAACTATTCCATGGTACACGCAATAAGCCATGTCATGCACCAGAATTTATCCAAAAATGAAATTTAACAGAATTGTTTTAAAAACCCACAATTGTACTAACATTTCAGTACAAATTCAACAACATGTGATGCACACCGAAATTTAAAATTCAAAAATGCTGATCTGAGAACTTCATAATCTGCACTCATCATGGCCTCGATTGTGATTTTCGCAAGAGCTTGAGACTTTTCCACAAGAAGATTCACCAGTTGCATGTGTGGCCTTATCCCTCGAAGCCTCCTAATCACAATTTTTCTGAGGTTGATGAATGTTGTTTCTACAAAACTTGCTTCAAAATCAATGTTATCACATACCATTGGTACAGAACAAGGTTCCACCTACAAATAATTAAAATGAAACACCAAATGATTTCAGCAACTAATAATTCACTATCTTGAGTAAACGTAAGAATATAACCAAATGATTAAGTAATAGAGTAACCTTGATTTCCATAAGTTCTAAACATGGAAAGCTTTTCATCAAAGACAAAGTACAGGCAGCGTAATACAATTCCCCGAGATGTAGACCAGAAAGGTAAAGATTTTTGACACCGGCAACACGAAAGGGGAGACTAGTTTTACATCTTCTGCACCTGAAGACAATAACTAGAAAGAACATCCCAAATAAAAATGATGGCATATAGAGCACAATATGATCCATCTATGAAAAAGCACTAGACTGAAGTTATGAAGCAAATTTACCTTGAGGCCATGGTTATCCAAATGGACATGCTCCACCCTAGATAAAGTATGAAGAACCCTAGAATAGTGAGGTATTGCTTCCAGGACAAAGCCTCCCCTAAAAGCAAGCGTGGCTTGTGCCAGAAGAGGAACACTTCTTAAACTGATATTCCATGCTCTGCCTGTGATGCCAAGGGACTTCAATTTAGGGGCATCAACAAAAATAACACCATCCTGATCATATCGGATCACAAACACCAATTGCTCGAGCAACGGGCACGGAGAGATGAAGGCTAAAAACAAATTGTGCTCCATTGAAACATTGTATATCTTTAGGCAAACTAACCTCTCAAAACCTAAAGGGTGTTGGATGGTCTATTTTACAATCTTCTAGAGATAGGTGCGTCAAACGCACACAACTTGTCGACGCCCCCTTTTTCCCCCATAAAAGAAGCGAAATCGGGTTTACGATATTATGGACAAAATAACTCTTATTCCCTTGTGGGAATTCGGGTATGGAGTTTGAAGAGTCTCCACCTAATGATTATAGTGCATTAGGCAACTTTTAAGAAAAGGAAGATTTTGAATGAAAAACCAGAGTTCGGGTCAGGACTTGAAATTATCTCGATGGGAAGGTGTTAGGCACCCCTCAAGATCCACTAGTGTGGTTCTTGGCCTTGCTTAGATGTGATTTTAAGAAGCATTGAAATAGACATATGGGGGTCCTAGGTTTAACTATAATATGGATCATTCGATACAATATCTAGCACATATCCCCAAAGAGGGGTCGCTTTATGATATTATCGCATCGTCATCATCTCCATATTCTACCTTCCCACCCCATAGAGGTTATTTAAGCGTGTGAATTGGTCGCGAATGCTTGTTGTGTGGTTTTACCCGTCCCATCCTATAGATCCTAGAGGGCATTTAGGATCTCTATTCCTATAAGGTAGGACCTAGGTTGAAACCTTAAGTTTAAAGGTTAAAATGCTAAGAGGCAAATAGGACTACATATAATGGAATCACGTAAATCATGTAAAGGCTCAAATATCCCTCCATGAACAAACACGTATTTAGCACGTCCCAAACACATCTAAGGTCTAAGGAAGGGAGAATTTTTTTTTTAAAAGTTGGAGAATAAGTTTAAAATAGAAACTTGAGAATTTGCAGAAAAGAGTCATAAAAAAACTTTCAGAACTTGAAAAAGACAGTAGCAGTTTTAGGAATTTAAAAAATAACTCTTGGAACATATGGTAAAGGCAGTTTTCAGACAGGAGGAGTAGCAGAACAAATATGACAGTATTTTTAAGACTGCAGAACTGCAAAAGAAAGAAGTAAAACATATTAACTTAGAACTACAATTTGGAAAATTACAGAGTGCACAGTACTCAGATTGTTCTTTAAGAAAATAATAGTCCAGTTATGGGCTAGGGAAAGAAAAGTAATTCAGTAAAAGTATTTATCTAGATGGTTAAAAATAGGAAGAAGGTTTTTGTATAAAAATTAGGTGGGGGGTTTCAGAGACAAACGAATTTGGAAAGAGGCGGAATAATTTAAACACGACTTAAGGCGATTAATCCATTCTTATCCGGCCTATGGCTTGCCTAGGCGTTATAAAAGATGGTGAACATGTATATTGGTTTTTTGATTTTAAAAAGGTTTGTTAACAAGTTTTACCAAATTAACAAAGTATTCAACAGTTGCTAGCAAAGGCCCTAAGTGCGGGATATCTAATGCACACAAAACTCCTAAAACATGGTATCTAAATGCAATGGTAATGACATTGATTATTAATTGATTGTGATTATGAACAAAATAACAAGTTGAAAGTGAGAGACCTAGGAGCAAGATTTATATATGCAAAGATACATGTCCTAAACATGGTTTCTTTTGTGCAAATAATTGAGTAAAGCCATATGAACATTTTTTCTACTCATTTCCTTAACTAAGCATGCATAACCCTCCCAAATTCACTATATACCCCATCATTCTATACAAATTGTCAAAGCCCAAATAATTAAAAATACAACAGTTATAAAAATAAGAAGTTATTCTATAGGGATCCTACAGCCAGGTCCAAAATCTCCAACCTCATTTCTTTTGAGTTTCACAGCCTTTACCAAGGTTTGGGTGCGGTAAAATTCCCTAAATGGTTTGTTCGAACCCCTAGAAAGCACCCAAAATATATCATTTTTGACAAGCGCAAGTGTGGAAGTGCCATCCTTGTGCATCAAAGTTCAATGGGTGCTCAAGGCTCCCAAGGCAGTGCTTTCACTAAAGGGGCAGAACCTAAGTTTTAATAGTAGTGAGATTGTGATAGAATTGAAAGAATTGAAAACAGTTGAGAGACAGTTTGAAAGGAAAACGGTAAGAAGAGTTGAAAAAATTCTTTTGAAATTAATGTGGACTGACCAGTTTCAAAGTGAGAGAATCACACAGCCAGGGGCATAAGGGAAGGGAACGAATAAGCAATGTACAACACATCAAAGAAAAACAATCAATCATGGATATAGACAAAGAGTCCAGTTCTACTATACCAAACTCCAAACATAACTATCCTCAGGAAGAGGATTCAGGACTGTTAAGTAACCAAGCATGCATGAATACATGCTAGTAGTGCATAGGAATGAGGAAAAAACTTACATTGCGATGGGAAAAAGGGGTAGTGCACATGCTAAGTCAAGCTAGGCAGACTAATAACTATATCCTAGTGGCAATGAGAACAACAAAAACATAAGTAAAAACACACAAGAAACCGGAGGAAGTGCAGCACTAATAGAAGCATGTTGTGATGAAGGCTGTATCTTAAGGATGTGACATACCAGTTGCAGATAATAGAAACAATAACAATTAGCAATTGCGCACAAAGTGCATAGAGTAAGAGAAGCAGTGTGCAGAGAAGCAACCAGCAGGCAAACCCAAGTAAATAATGCAGTAGAACCCCAGTAGTAGAAATAAACAGCCAAGATTACTCAATCCTGGATTTCAGCCGATTGAGTGTTCAATAGAAGAATGAGAGAGTTTGTATAGAAACACTAGAGAAAGAGAGAGAACTGAGTGTTTTTGAAAGAGAGTTCAGAGAGATTGCAATGTGTTGGTGTATGTTAAGTGAGAAAGGAAGAGAAGTACTTATATTTTTCGAAAAATAGTAGAGAATAGGGTAATGAGTATATAATTATAGAAATTGTACCAAATTAAATCAATCACAGGTCCTAATTAAACTAACCAGAGACACATGATTCGAATAGGAGTATAGGCTACCAAGTAAGGAAAGAATAAGTAAGATGATTGATTATACCATAACAAAAGCAGTAAGCATGCTGCGTGTAATAGAGTCTAGGTACACAATGCTTCAAGCAAGGAAAAATATACGCGGGATAGCCAAATATATACTTAAGTGCACAATTATGGTAACCATATAAATTAACCATGAAAATCAATCAAAGAATCACGGGCAAGACCTAAATAAGATAGAATCAGTCCCAAACATAGAGAGCAATCTCACAAGTAAGGAAACAATTTAAAAAATCAGTGTAAGAACACCTACAAATCAGGGATTCAAAAAGATTCTAGGAATTAACAGAATATTCAGTAAAGAAATGCATTCAAATTTATTTAAGCACAACAATAACAAAACTAAAAACCCTATGCCAGAAATTGCATAAAACACTGGGCAGTCGGAACCATAAAAGAGATTTAAGACATGGAACTCAGAAAACAAAAGGTTTCAAGCACATAGCATTGGAATAATTACATAATACCCAAAAGAAATAGAAGCATAATGATTAAAAAGGGTCAGAAACCCTAGTTTTGAAAGGGGGGAGAAGAATGTTTGAAAACTTGAATTAGTTAAAGATATCGAGTAAAAAGTGGTGTAGAACACAAAGATTAAGCCAAATATCATTTGAATAGATATAAGAGGTTTAGGCAAAAATTAGGGTTTGCAAATAAAATCAGTGTGGTGAGAAACCTGGCCGTGAAACTCGTTAGTAACGTCATATAAGGCATCATTGGACAAAAACCCACCGGAGAAAGGCCGGCAACAGACACAGGCAAAGCTTCGGCGACCATCCTTCATGGTAGAAGCTTATGGGCATCAAACTTTAGAGAGAAACAACGAGATGAGGATTCCATGGTGACTAGAGATTGAGAGAAGTAAGGGAGGAGTATGGCCGAAGAGGCGATGAACTTCATCAGAGAAGATGGAACTAGAAGGTTCTAGAGAGAAAGGAGAGCATTTGTAAGAGAGAGAGAG
The DNA here is from genome assembly GCA_034376525.1 of Nicotiana benthamiana. NCBI lineage: Eukaryota > Viridiplantae > Streptophyta > Magnoliopsida > Solanales > Solanaceae > Nicotiana > Nicotiana benthamiana. The sequence goes on along the minus strand of CM067323.1, from coordinate 70,991,614 downwards.
AGAGAGAGAGAGAGAGAGACCGTCTGTGTGAATGAGGGTTTGGGAGGGGGTCGTTTGGATTTAAGTAAGGAAATGAGATCTAAGCGGTTGATCTCATTTGATCAACGTCTCAGATTAAACAAGAGGTGGGTCGGGTAAAACCGACGGGTATGGGTCATTTGATTTGGGTTCAAAATTGGACTTAAATAGGGGTACAATTTGGGCTAGGATTTCAATGAAATCTGGCCAACTTTTAAATAGTCAATTTCTACCAATTTATTTTTTAAAACAGATAAACTAATTTAAAAAGCAAAATTTAAAACATAGAACTTATTAATAACATATAAATATCAAATTAAAAATATAAAAAATAATTTAATAGCTATAAAACATAGTTAATTGTAAAATAGGCCATAATCGCAATTTAATTATCTAAAAAAATTCCAAATAAATTTTTCAAAAAAGTGCATAAATTGTATTTTTTTGCAAATATGAGAGAGAAACACACTATTTACTAAAAATGATAATTTGAAAATAATTTTGGCCTTTGTACTGTAAAAAATAAGCAGTAAATTGATTTTTAAAATCTTAAAAATTAAAGAAAAATACCAAAATTTCTAGACATACTTATATATGCTGACATATAATATTTTGAAGGTATTTTTGGGTGCAAAAAATACATCGGAAAAAATTGGGTATTAACAGCTTCCCCTCTTTACCCGAGGAGGATGAAAAATTGGGTATTAAAGATAAGATGGCCAATTTTGATCGGAATTGGTGATCATAAAAGGATTTTGACCGCGCCCCGGTTTTTGAGCTGCGTACATATCTCTGGTTTTATAGGAATCAGGCCACATGTACTTCAAGAACCATTCGCGGAATATGCCGATGTAAATTCGAAATAACGGACGTGATGGTTAGATTTGAAAGGGGTTTGTAGGTCGGAAAGGCAGCGGAGAAGCTTAGCGGGATCGCTCCTGCTGAGATGGCCGTGAGCTAACCGAAATACCTGTTAATGGGAATGTGCATATATATTTCATAATTTAAACGTGATGCAAAGTCCCATTGGACCATGAATGTTTGTCCTTGCACAAATAGGATGATGTCCTGGGCCATGAAAAACATAAAAGTAAAGGTTCGCATGCCATGGAATGATGTTCTTGGGCTATGCAGATGGTGGCTTCGAACTATGACGCCTTTGAACGAGTTGACGATCTTTCAGCCTGAGCGAGAAATTAAAACAGATGGCGATATTTCAACCCGATGAGAATTTCAAATGCAGGTGGTGATGTTTCAAACAGTCGAGAATAAAGCGGCGATATATCATACATGCAGGGTGGAGACAATGCTTAGTCTCGAAAGGCAGATAAGAGCCATACGTAATATGGAGGTAAAGCTTAACCTCGGAAGGTAGAAATTAGCCTTATGCAAAATGCAGATGGAGACAGAGCTTAGTCTCAAAAGTCATATAATAGTCTTATGCAATGTGGAGGCAGAGCTTAACCTCGAAAGGCAGAAATTAGCATTACGCAAAATGCAGATGGAGACAGGGCTTAGTCTCGAAAGGTAGATAGGAGCCTTATGCAATATGGAGGCAGAGCTTAGCCTCGAATGGCAGAGAGTAGGCTTATGCAAAATGCAGATAGAGACAGAGCTTAGTCTTGAAAGGCAGATAGGATCCTTATGCAATGCAAGAATGTAAAAGAGCGAAGAGTAGTAGGTTTTCTTAGCTGGTAGATGATTTTTGTGAGATTAAGACTACAAGGAAGTGCAGATAGTGACCCTATGAAGGTTTCGATCCTGAAGAGTGAATGTTCTTTGATATGTGACCTGAATTCCTGCACCCAAAGAAAACCTGTGAGTTCTGTAGGGGGGGTTACTTTGTATCCTCCAGCTTTTGGCATCGTGTATCACGGTGGTACCGTTGCTAAACGATGGTAATGCAAATGAGTCTTATGCATGACTTAGTAAATATAATGCAAGAACATATATATATATAATAATTTTATTTTGGAAGAACAAATGACTGTAACGTGGTTCAAGCCGCGAAGACCTTGCTTGCTCCGGAATTTTGAGGGTCCTCCTCAAAATTCTTCCCCAACTATATCGGGTTGACACTGATGACGGCTGTACTGGATCACTTAATGTGAAACAATCCTAGAATTTTGAGGGAACTGGGTTGGTGCTGATGAAGAGACTAAGAGATTGACTTCAGAATTTTGAGGGTCCTCCTCAAAATTTTGCCCCAGTTTCAATAGTGGGGAAAATGGAATTTTGATTATTCTGTGACAAAACCCATATGGATGCCTACATATTGCCTTTTAAAAGGGAATCAGTTCAGACATAGTTCAAATTACATTATAAAATAAAGCATGTGATCAAATGTAGTATATCGTAGCGACTCTTAACCCATTCTGCATCATCTAGTTCTGCTTCTTGTATGACCCTTAAGGACGGAATTTATACCTCAATGGGAATGACCACTTATGTTCCATAAACCTGCATGTAAGGATTGGCGCCGGTTAATATGCGGACCGTGGTACGGTAACCCAATAAAGCGAACGACAATTCTCATGCCAGTGTTTGTGGCTTTCAATCATTTTCCTTAGTATCTTCTTGATATTCTTATTGGCTGCTTCTACAGCTCCATTCATCTAAGTTCTGTAAGCCGTAGAGTTCTTGTGTCTGATCTTGAATGTTTCACACATTGCATTCATCAGGCCTCTGTTGAGATTAGAGCCGTTATCGGTGATGATTGATTCTGGAACCCCGCACCGACAAAGCATATGATCTCGGATAAAATCTACAACTACTTTCTTGGTGACTGCCTTATATGATGTTCCTTCAACCCATTTGGTAAAGTAATCAATTTCCACTAGTATGAACATGTGCCCGTTTGACAAGGCCGGTTCGATTGGTCCAATAACATCCATACCCCAACGGCGAATAGCCATGGTGAGCTTTTCACAGTAAGCTCATTTGGAGCACCTTTATCATATCTGCGTCTACTTGACAACGGTGTCATTTTTGGACGTATTGAATGTAGTCCGTCTCAATTGTAATCCAAAAATACCCTACTCGGAGTATCTTCTTTGCCAAAACAAAACCATTCATATGCGGTCCTCAAGTCCCCGGGTGCACTTCCTCCGATAGTCTGGTTGCTTATTTTTCCTCAACACACCTTAATAATCCCAAATCAGGAGTCCTCCTATACAGGATTCCTCCGCTGTTAACGAAATTATTGGACAATCTCCGAAGTGTTCGTTTCTGAGTAGAATTAGAAAGCTCTGGATACTCTCCTGTATTCAAATATTCCCTGATATCATGGAACCAAGGTTTCCCGTCGGCTTCTTCCTCGATGTGAGCAAAATAAGATGGCTGGCCATGAATCTTGACCGATATGGATCAATAAAGTTTGCATCTGGAAGCTGGATCATGGATGATAAAGTGGCTAAAGCATCGGCGAACTTGTTCTGTGTTCTGGGAACATGCTGGAACGCATTCTTTCTGAAATTTTTCCACAACTCTTGCACATGGTGTAGATACTTTGCTTTAATTTGCTCCTTGTGGCTCTTCCCTTAGGTACAGAAGGAGCAGCAGTCTTGGGATAAGATACTTTGCTTTCTTTGTTAGATTAGAAGTAACTGGGGTCTTTTGTGAAGACTCCTTGCACTTCTTTGGGTCATATCTGGCCCCAACCTTCTTTAGAATATCCGCTAGGGTTTCCTCCACAGATGGACCAGGTTCATCTTATTGCTCACTCAAATGAACAAGTGCCTCAGCAGCTTTACCAGAACCGCTTCCCCTAACTTGATGTCACCCTCTTCTACACTACCACAGATACGAAGAACCTCTCTTTTCTTTTTCTTTCTCCTCCTACTAGACTCGGCCCCTTTAACATTTTTACAGAACCCACCAACACAAACCTACTGTCTTCCCTTTCTGCCACATCAGATAATACAAAACAAGTGTTTACCTCACTTGGGGTTTCTTGACTCTTGTCATTGTCAGAAGACCAGGTTCTTGTCCTTCACTAGCAGAAATAAATTTTTCAGACTCAGAACATGGATCAGATTCTTCAGCTGGAACCTCTTTCTTTTGACTTGCCTTAATTTTTCGTTTAAGGCTTTTCTCAAAGAACCAGATGCTATAATTTTCTTGCTAACATCTTCTGTTGGCGAAATCTAAGTTTTGGGGTTCAATAGGAAGTATTGATGATGAAGTATTAGGAGATACTCGTGGGGCAGTTCTAGGATTATCTTGAGGGTTTGTCATGGCAGAATATTTCTGGAAATCTTTTGGAAATTGTTTAGAAGAAAAGGGATTGTCATAAATCTTAGAGAAGTGAATGACGGCTATGAGTGATGAAAAATAGTGTGGTGGGTATTTAAAGAGGGATCATGATTAAGGTAGTAATGGTAGCTTTTTCAGTAGTCAATTAGGAGTGTCATCACATTAGAATTCCGGTCTTTTAGAGATTAATGAGCGACGCTAGTTTTTAGGAAAAAATCCAATTTTTGTTAGACTCCTAGGGTAATGAAACTGGTTGAATGCTCAACGGAGAGGATTTCTGGAAATTTGGTGTGACTAGGACTTCTGCTCATGATTGCTAATTTTATCTTTCTAATTGTGCATAGTATAGAAACATTCCTAAACTTTCTCATCAATATATAATAATGAACTAGGTTCTTCAAGCAAAACTTCTCTTGATCATGCCTCAAATGTCAGAATAGAAAAACTTTGTAAGAGATTAGTGATTCATATAAACACATGTCACATGAGTATACTAATTAAAGTATGAGACTGAGTAAGAATTAGTCTAGATATTTTCATTGAATTAAGAACTCCTAACTAAATTCTTTTTTTTATTCTGCATTCTGAACTGGAACTTTTGAAATGATCATAATCATCCCTAATTCCAACCTGTTCCTTTCAAAGTTTTCTATATTCAATGCTTTAGTGAAGATGTTAGCTACTTGTTTATCAGTAGCAGAAAATTCTATGAATATTAACCCTTTCTCACAGTTATCTCTTAAGAAGTGGTGTCAAACATCTATGTGATCGGTCGTTTATGATGAACATGGTTCTTTGTCATACTTATAGCACTACTGTTATCAGAATACATCCCACTTCAATTCAGAAGTCTACCAGCTGTTGTTTGATCCATAGAAATTGAGCATAACAAGAAGCAACTGCAACATATTCAGTTTCAGCAGTAGATAGGGCTATTGAATTTTGCTTTTTGGTAGCCTAAGACACTAGACATGACCCCAGAAATGTGCCATACCTAAAATGCTCTTCCTATCCACTAAGAAACCTGCATAATCAGCCTCACCATATCCTACTAGATCAAAATTACTACCTTTGGGATACCAAAGATACATATCAGTTGTGCCTTTCAGGTATCTCACTATCCTCTTGATAGCAGTCAAGTGTAACTCATTTGGATTTGCATGGAAACGAGCACAAAGCCCTACACTGAAAATAATAACAGGTCTTCTGGCAGTAAGATACAAATATGAACCAATCCTACCCCTATACAACTTTTGATCAACTGATGAACCATGGTCATCAACATCTAATTTAGTGGCAGTTGCAATAGGTGTATCTACTTCTTTGGAGTCCTCCATTTTAAACTTTTTGATTAGTTCTTTTGTCTACTTCTACTGATGGATCATGGTCCCATTTGGACTTTATTTGACCTGCAAGCCTAGGAAGAAGTTTTGTTCTCCCATCATATTCATTTCAAACTCACTTACCATTAATTCTGCAAAATTCTTACTCAACCTATTAGTAGTGACCCCAAATATTACGTCATCAACATATTTGTCAATGCCTTCCTCTTGGAAGTAGCCCTGAACCTCCAGCCTTGACTTATTTCTTGTAACGGTTCCATCTTCGTAAAGTTTTTTCGTGAAGACCCATTTTGTGCCAATGACTGATCTGTCCTTGGGTCTAGGAACTATATGCCAGACTTGACTTCTTTTAAATATATTGAATTCCTCCTGCATAGAATTGACCCAATCTGCATCCTACAAAGCCTCAACAACGTTTTTAGGTTCAATAAGATATAGAAAAGCATCAAATGCACACATATTCTTTAGCTGCGATCTAGTTTTGACTCCAGATGTTGGGTCATTAATGTTGTTCTCAATAGGATGAGGACTTTGATACTTGTGAGATTTAACTACAAACTAGTTTCTACTAGATGATCCTCCTATATTCTGTTGCTGAGGAACATGTTAATAGACAGGTTCGTGTAGAGAGTTTGTTTCATTTTCTCTCTGATTAGTTCCCCCTGTCAGGTTACCCTAAGTGGAAGAACATGTTCCATCACCCGTTCCTTCTTTTGATGCTGCTTAGTCAATTCTCTTACAAAACCAACGGCTTTATCTTCATGTTCTTGTGTCTCAGAAAGAATGTTAGTTTCGTCAAATACAACATGCACACTTTCTTCTACACAAAAAGTTCTTTTATTGAATACTTTATATGATTTTCTATGTGAAGAATATGCCAAGAATACTCCCTCATCACATCTTGCATCAAACCTTACCTAGGGAGTCATTTCCATTATTCTACAGATAGAACTTGCACCAAATGCCCTAAGGTGGAATATGTTTGGTTTTCTCCCTTTAAGTAACTCATAGGAAGTTTTCTCAACAAGAGTTCTCATCATGCATATATTGATTATGTAGCATGCAGTGTTTACAGCCTCTGCCCAGAAGCTGTGGGGTAACTTACTAGAGAGAAGCATGGTCATTTCCATATCCTCAAGGGTCATGTTCTTATTTCAACTACTCCATTTTGCTGAGAAGTCCTAGCGGCATAGAAGTTGTGATCTATACCATTTTCAACATCATATTTATCAAATTTTATATTTTCAAATTTAGTTTCTTGATCATACCTAATAGATGCAAGCTAATTTCCTAATTCTTTATGAGTTTTTCTAACAAAGGCAGTAAACATTTCAAATGCCTCATCTTTCGATGTCAGAAATAGTACCCAGGTAAATCTTGAATAATCATCAACACGAACCATCATATATTTCTTTCCACCTCTGCTCATGGTTCTCATTGGACCACAAATATCCATATGAACCAATTACAACATCCTGGACGTACTTACCATTATCTTGGATTTGAAGGATGATCTTACGTGCTTCCCCCTTGCACATGCCTCACAAACTTTATCTTCCTTGAACTTGATATTAGGTAACCTTATTACCATGTCCTTGGAGACTAATTAGTTTAGCTAATTTAGACTAGCATGGCCAAGTCTTTTGTGCCACAAGAATGGATCATTAACTAGCACACTTAGACAAATGAGTTTATTTTCAGAAAGAGTTGATAAATCTATAATGTAAATATTATTAACTCTTTATCCCTGTAAAACAATCTTGTCAGTGGTAAGATTAATTACAAAGAATTTGGTAGAGGTGAAGTTTACCTATGTCACACAATTGTGACACACTGATTAGGCTGTATTTCAAGCCAACTATCATGTAGACGTTTTCAATTGAATACCTCAACCCCAATGATCTCACCTTTCTTTCCATTTCCAAAGGAGACATTACCTCCTTTCAGGTTCCAAGTGAAAGGAACTGGTCCTTGTTCCCAGTCATGTGTTTTGAGCAGTCACTACCTATGTACCATATTTAACTACTCCCTTTCACTTGAACCTGCAAAAAGAAACCAGGGGTTAGTCTAAGGAACCCAAACTAGTTTGGGTCCATTTCTATAGGCAAAAGGATGAATCAGATTCTTTCTTATCCAACCAGCGAGCTTGTGTTTTTCTTGAACAAAAGCTTTGTTCCTTTGACTGGCCTTTTCTTTTGCATTACATTCACTTTAATAATGGCCAGTGTTACCACAATGTGTGCAGATCTTATTTTTAAGAAGTGTGAGGTACTTATTTTTTGGGTCCCATTTTGGAGCTTTAGTCCCATAACCAAGTCCTCTTTTATTGCTAATGTGATGCTCTTGCAACCAGGAGAGAGCATCAGAAGCTTTGCTCCATTTGAAACTTCAGTCTAGTTCATATTTCACCTTTCCAAGATCTTCTTTTAGAACCTTAATCAATTCATCTTTCTTGTGCAGTTCAGTTTTCATTTTTCCTGGATTTTCTTCTACAGTAAGAAATGAGTGATCAGCTTTCTTCTTTCCTGTTCTTAGTTTCAGTTTTGGATTTTCTGACATAAGTTCTGGAATACTATTTTCAAGTTCAAGAACTGGGTTCTTTAACTCAACATTTTTATTATCACTCTCATCAGCCCTAGATTCTACGCTTTTGCATTTTGCATTTAGGATAAGACATTCCCTAGACAGAATTTCCCTTTCATTGTTAACTATTTTGGACTCATCAATAAAGTCAAATAATAGCTTAACAAACCTTTCTTTGGACAGAAATTTAATTTTGTCTTTGAGATGCAGAATGCTTACCTCCTGCTCCTCATCTGATTCACCAATGGCCATAAGAGCTTGCTCTTCTTCAGCCTTATTTCCTGTGTCTTCATCAGAGGTTTCACCCCAAGCACCAACCATAGCCTTGGTTTAACCTTTATTTCTCTTGGGTTGATCCTGTTCCTTCTTCCTATTTCTTCGTTCAGAACTTTCTTTCTTCCACTCAATTTCCCATTGAGTGCAATTCTTGATCATTTGGACAGTCTTACAACACTTATAGAAGCCATCATTGGTGCGTTTCTCAGGAGCTCTTGTCTTGTTGAAGTTTGTACCACTTGATGAACCCTTTCCTCTCATCAGGTACTTTTCGAAATCTCTAGTGATCATAGCCATCTCATCATCTTCAGATCTGAACCTTTTAATTTTGAGAGCTAAGCTTTTCTCCTTCTTGGGTGTATCATCTTCCTGGTTTTCCTTCTCAGTTCATAAGCAGTAAGATTTCCAATCATTTCATCCAGTATGAGAGTGGCAATATTCTTGGACTCCTAAATGGCAGCTATTTTGCTTCCCAAGCAACTGGAAGAACTCTTGTCAAGATCTTCTCAACCTTTTCTTCTTCAAGAATAACTCTTCCAAGATAATTACGTTCATTTGTCAGTGTAGTGAACCTAGTATACATCTCTTGAATAGTTTCTCCATCTTTCATAGTAAAATTCTCATTTTAAGAATACAGCATTGTTCCTTTGGATCTCTTTACTTGAGATGTTCCTTCATAAGCCACTTGCAAAGTGTCCCATATCTCTTTGGCAGTAGTAAAGCTTTGGATCCTACTGTACTCATCTAGACCCTTAAGCCATTTCTTGGCCTTAGCATTTTTCTCCCACTTTTTCAAATCTTTAGCAGTGTAGCCAGCCCTTGTCTTTGGCACTTCTACTCCTTCCTCATTGTCATTGTAGTTTCCAAAGGACCATCAATGACTATGTCCTAGAGTTTATAGCCTTCCCCTATGATGTGATCCTTCATCCTATTCTTCCACCATGAGTAATACTGTCCATTGAACAGTGGAGTCCTGGCAGTGGATTATCCTTCCCAGTTCCCAGGAGGTGCACTCATGTTTATGTTTTCCTAAGGTGTTAGCCTTTTCAACAATAACCCGCTCTGATACAATTTGATGTCCAAAATTGAATACCACATAAGAAGGGGCGGGGGATGATTTGTGTGGTACCCAATTTTTATCTAGAAGAATCTAGTTCTTATAGGTGTTCTAACTACTACTGTATGCGAAATTAAAATACGAAAATAAAAGAACACAGAGATTTATACGTGGAAAAAACTTGGCTCAAAAGGTAAAAAAACCACGATCTTCTGCTCAGTAGGATTTTTCCAAACATCCACTAATTTCAATGAGCCAAGAACAACATTTACAAAATTCTTGTAAACCTAAGAATCAACTTTAATCAGAGTGTGGTACACAGCCTCAACTTTTGCGACACTTTCAAGTCAACTCTAACTTGAATACTCAAAGTACCTAATACAATTTCTTCTATAAAAGTTGGAAAGGTACAAGTTTTAAATCACCTACTATAATTGAACTAGAATAATAATAAACATAATGGAACTGGTTCTTCTATCTCGTTCAAGTAGTGCATGCGTGCACACTTGATCTCACATAAATTGTTTACTCTTGCTCTTTTTATCTCAATTAATATTACCTTCTGCGTATGTGCATACCTGTAAAAGAGAAATACTCAGTTATTTATTATGTTACTAATCAGAGTTTGTTTGTGACTCAAATTCTGATCATCTATTGAGTTTGAGTCCTCTACGAATCAAAACCTCAACCCTTATCCGGATGTGTTCTCTTCTCACAAGGAAACTTCTTCTTTTTATCCCATATGCAATCTTTTCGATCAGTTCAGAAGATATTCAAAAGATATCGCTGCTTGATCTAAAAGGCTTATCTTCTTCACGTGCATCTTATGTGCATGGGCCAAAATAACTGTGTCTTATAAGATGGACCTGGTCCTTCACTGAGTTCATTTGTCATTCTTCAAAACTTCAACTAAGCTTGGGCCAACTGACCCCATTGGATTCCACTATCCCCATTTTCTGTAACACCTCATGACAGCTGTCAAGATAGTTTTGGGGGTCCTCTAAATATGTACCACCGAAGTGAATTGGGAAAAGCTTAGTAAACCTATCTAATCTCCATAAAGCCACGGAAGACATAGCTGATCCATCACCGGCCTGAGCTACACTGTCTATAAGGCCCACTAAGCAGACCAACATATCCTGAAGAAATGGAGTGGAAATGAACCCCTCTGGGACCTGAGCTGGTCCGGTAGGAACCGTTTGGCCTGGATCCTCCTCGTCAAACTCTACCTGAGGATCCACTACTGGTTATGCTGCTCGAGCTCTTGGCTGAGCCCTACCCCTGCATCGGCCTCTGGCACGACCTCGGCCTCGACCTACCCCTCGCAAGAGCTGACACTATGGGCTATGGCTGCTGCTCAGCTAAAGATGATGTGCATGTTCTCGCCATCTGCGAGAGAACAGAATAGAAGGATTCAATCAGCAATGATAGAATAAAAATCGTTCAACAGAGAAGTATAGAAGTGAAATTATTCCTAACTCCATAGCCTCTAGAAAATAAGTTCAGACATCTCCGTACCGATCCTCCAAACTCTACTCAGTTTGCTCGTGATTCGTGAGACGTAGGTAACATAGTGCTTTAATACCAACTTGCCACGATCCGGAATTTCAACCATCGGGACCTTGATAATACGTAGCGTTTCACTTGCTAGGCAAGGAAGCCTATGTTAGAACAATTTATTTCTTTTAAAAGTTTAAATGATAACATTAATAAAGAACTAAAATAGCTTAAATATTCTAAATACAAATGCGAAAGCTGAACCAGCCAAACAAGTATTACAAATACCTGAACCTGGTGTCACAAGTGTACGAGCTTATAGAGTAATACATATAAGGGTCTGAAATAAGTACAAAGCTGTTTGAATGAAATTATACAGCTAAACGGAAAAAAGATGGGGACTCTAGGAGTTGCAGGCGCTAAACAACCGTACTTCAAGTCTTTGCATGTGTCCAACTCGAGCACACTAATAACTGCCGTTGGGACCAATTCCAAAATCTGCACAGTGTGCACACTGTAGTATTAATACAACCGATCCCATGTACTGGTAAGTGTCGTGCCTACCCTCTATTAGGTAGTGACGAGGCTAAGGTGGGTCACCTATATTATAACTTGTACTCAGTCTATATAATAATGACAGAATAATAGACATACTAAACAAAATTTAATAGTCAACTAAAAATGATAACCTTGGTCTCAAGAATAAACCAGTGTAATCCAGAATGACCCATCTTTAAAAGTTCAAATGCAAACCCCGAAAAACCAACACAGCTCAAAAAATAAAAACATATAGTTTATTGCGGCGCGCAATTCGATCCAACCAGACAACACAAATCCTCCCTTATTCCATCGAAATAACATCAATATTAGAAATAATATATGTAAATATATTGCAACGGGCAACCCGATCCCACCATATATCAACACAATATCATAAATCACCTATATTTCACCCTATCAATCCACGCTTATTCCTCATATTGTTGCATGCAATCTGATTCCACTGTATAGAATATATTCACCCTATTCCACCAGAGCAAACCACCCTTATTAAACATGCTGTGGTGTACAGTCCGAGCCAACCATATCAGCGTCAAACACTCGCTGTACACAACCAAATTAACAGTTCAACCTAGAAATCATTTACGATCAATAAATATCAAACCGTACCAAAAGGAAATCTTGCATATTATAGAATCTATACAAATAAGATTGCACAATGAGACCAATCCAGCAATTTACATTTGGAAGGCACAAATAAGTCAATTTAAGCAAATAGCAGGGATTTGTTAAACTTTGAAAAGAACTAATATCATTAACAGGAGAAGATATTAATTAACAGGTAACAATTAATCATGAAAAGCATTTAGAACATATAAGAGTTAAGATAGGAAAGGAAACAATGAAGGAAAAGCGGTAAATCAGGAAAAACAGATATTCGGCGGCGTATATGCACTCGTCACCTCTCATACACGTCGGTCACATGGAATTCACATAACACCTAGTTCGAGAGTTCCTATTTTTCACAAGTTAAGGTTAGACACAATACTTAGCCTCACTCCGCAGTCAATTCAACGCTCTACCAAGGCCTTTCCCATAGAATCCACCTTCAAACAACTCGTATCTAGCCACAATTAACATAAGAACATCAAATATTGCTAAAGGAATCAACTGCAACGCACAAATTTAGATTTTCTAAACTTTTACCCAAAAAGTCAAAAATCGACTCTAGGGCTGCTTGGTCAAAATTCGAGGTTCGACAAAAATTCATTTATCTATTCACCCCCAAGCCCGATTATATAATTTATTTCGAAATCCGACCTCAACTCGAGGTCTAAATTGTAATATTACCAAAATCTTAATTCCACCCAAACCCCTAATTTTCACCATGAAAATTCTAGATTTTTGGTTGAAAACTCATGAAATTAATGGGTAATTGAAAGAAAGTAAGTTAGAATCACTTACCAATAAATTGGGAAAAATATAACTTGGAAAAATTGCTTCTAGGTCTTCATGCTTTAAAATTTTAAAAGAATGGCCAAAAATCCCGTAATGGGACTATTTAATAATCGGGCTATGATGTTCATCACGTTCGCATGAACATTATCGTGTTCACGAAGAGCTACGCCCTAATGGATTACGCGATCGTGAGTTTCTCACCGCACTTACGAAGGCTACGCCCCCTTGGCCTTTGCATTTTCCAGCCCTTGCTCACATTGGCGATTAGGAGATGATTGACCCCACCCATGTCCATAATGTTATGCATTCGTGTTGATCTGGTCGCGTTCGCGAAGGGTAAAGCCCCCATTAGTCCGCGTTCGTGACCCAGCCTTCGCGTTCCCGAAGAACAAAAGTCACCCCAACCTAGTTTATATTTTGGGTTCACGAGAATTCCTTTGTGAAAGCAAAGAAGGAAACCCGAAGACACTTGAAACTATAGAAAAACAAGATTTTCTAAGTTCAAATCACCCTGTAGCCTATCCGAAACTCCTGAGCCCTCGGCGGCTCCAAGCCAAAACAAGCACATAAGACTTAAAACACCATATGAACTTGGTCGCGCGATTAAATCGTCAAAATAACACCTAGAACTACGAATTGAACACCAAGTCATAAAAAAATTTCAAGAAATCATTGAAACTTTTGTTTTCACATCGGGACGTATGAATCACGTCAAACTAATTCCGTTTCTTACCAAATTTCACAAACAAGTCATAAATACTATAATGGACCTTTGGAATGTTTTGGAACCAAATACGGATCCGATATCAATAAGATCAAACATCAATCAATTCTTTAAAACCATTAAACTTTCACACATTCAATGTTCAACAAAAATTCATATCTCGAGCTAGGGACCTCGAAATTCAATTCCGGGCATACGCCCAGGTCTCAAATTACGTTACGGACCCACGGGGACAGTCAAAATACAGATCCGGGTATGTTTTCTCAAATTATTGACCAAAGTCAACTCAATTTAACTTTTAAGACAAAAATTCATATTTCTATCAATTTTTAGCATATAAGCCTTGCGGAAAAATACTTGGACCACGCACGTAAAACGAAATGTGCTAAAATAAGATATTTTAAACTTTAAAATATAGAATTTAATTCTAAAACATAAGATTGAAGATAACATTTGCCTCTAATGGGAAAGAGAGATGCTATTCGGCCAAACTCAGTGTGGCCCAAAAATGACCACACCCGTGAAATACCAGTAAAACCCTTGTTTTTCCGTTTGGCTTAATGGCCTTTTTTTTCCCTCAGAAAATTAGTTAATAACTTCTGATTATTCCAAAACATTGATCGCATAAATCATCATTCTCTCAGCATACTGATGAGAAGCCTTCGTATATATGCTCAAGACGTATTTTTTAAAAAATACAATTACATTTTTTTAAAATATAATTACGTATTCTTGTTAAATACATTTACATATTTTTTTAGTTAAATGCAATTTATACGGATGGGAAAATCAAAGGTTTATTATGTATATATCATACCATGTACTTATGTTAAGATAGCTTTCATTAAATACATAATTCACCACACTTCCCTTAAACTAAACGTGAATACTAACCGAGAAACTAGTTTGGATCCATTAAACACGAATAACAGTGATCAATTAAGGAATGCATTATAAACATCATTAGGGTTGAATTCAGACGACAGTTTGATGAGTGAAGATGAATTGATCGACATTGATTCAGACGTCAACTTCAATGATGGAGAAAATCCTGTTGACAATTATGCAGCTCTTGATGATGATGATGATGATGATGATGATGATGATGGCTGTTATTTAGAGTAAGAGGGAGAAGTTGGAGAGGACAGGGAAATGCCTAATAAGTTTAGTTAAGGAGAACTTATAACTGGTCCAATTACTGGGATGCGATTCAGTAGTAAGGATGTTCTGTTTGATTTTTACAAAGAACATGCAACATTATCGGGGTTTTGCATTGTCAAAAGAACATCCAACAATAAAGGTGGTGGTATTGTTAGGTATGTGCAATATGGTTGTGATAGATCTAGGAAACCAAGGAATAATCATGTTACCGGGAGGAGGAACTGACGTGCTAGAATAAATGGAATTTTGGAGGATAATGGTTCACGGCATGTTTGAAAGGTGGTAATAAAACATAATCACCAATTGGAACCAGCACTATCGCGATTTATGGCTGGACACAACTTGCTTAGCAAGTCTCTTAAGATAACTCTTGCAGCCAGAGGTATTGCTTGCTTAAGACCCTCAAAAAATATAAGAGTCGCTGAAGTACTTGCCGGTGGACCCAAAAATCTGGGTTGTGCACCAAAGGATTGTAGAAATTATATCTCGCAGAGTTGAAAGCTTCAGATGCAAGAAGGGGATGCACAATGATTACTCAAATTCTTTAGTGACATGCAGCAAACAGATAGGGAATTTTACTACTCTGTAGATGTGGATAGCTGTGGTCGAATTCGTAATGTCGTATGGATTCATTCACACTCTAAGGTTGCATATGAGGAGTTCCATCATGTAATATTCCTTGATACCACATACATTGTGAATCGATAAAATATGCCATTTGCTTCAGTTGTTGGTGTCAATCAGCATAGGCAGTCTATTCTTTTGGGATGATCTCTTATGTCTAGTGAGGATATAGCAAGTTACAAAATGGTGCTATCTACGTGGCTTGGGGCTCTAAATAATATTCGTCCATTAGCTATCATGACTGACTAATGTGATAGTATTAAGGCTTCCATCAGTGTTGTGATGCCAAATACAATACATAGATATTGTATATGGCACATATTCACAAAGTTGCCTACAAAGATAAGCAGAGTTAATGATGCAAAGATTGCAAAGGCAGAATTTAAGGCTTTAGTCCTTTATAGCATTAACGTTGCTGAGTTTGAGATACGATGGACTGATTTTATTGAAAAATATAACTTAGAGGAAAGGGAGTGGTTTTATGAGCTATATTTGGAGAAGCAGAAATGGGTTCCGGTATACCTAAATGACCACTTTTGGGCTGGGTTGTCCACACAAAGAAGTGAAGGAATGCATGCTTTCTTTGACGGATTCATCACGTGGCAAAGCACTGTGAAGCTATTTTTTTAGATATATGAGTTAGCCATAAGATCTAAGTTCGAGAAAGAATTGGAAGCTGAATATAGGTTAAGGCTCTTTGAACCAAAAAATTTATCTGAATTTCCATGGGAGGAAAAATTTCAAACATGTTATACTCTTGAAGTATTTAATTTTTTAAAGTACAGTTAAGGAAACTTTACCACTAGGAAATCAGCTCCCCTGAAGACCATCAAGCAACAGCTGGGGTGGAGAAGTACATTATCTCGGATTATTCGTTCAGGAGTTTTAACACTATAGATCCATTTGTATTCACGGTTGAATATACACCTATTAGAGAATATCTAAGTTATAGCTGCAAGTGGTTTGAAAAAAGAGGTATTCTATGCTGCCATATACTTAAGGTGTTGTCTCATAAAAGGATTAATAACGTTAATGAGAGGTATACATTGAGAAGGTGGAGAAAAGATATTCGTCTGCACTTGAAACGTTTCTTTCTTGGAGGTTACCCACGTATGACTTCCGAATACATGATGTACATGGAACTATTAAAGCATTTTGACCGGGTTTGTGATATTGCATTAGACACTGAAGTGATGAGGCGATATATTAAGTATCATTTGAATAGATTGGAGCATGACCTTTTAAATTGGGATGATGATCAAATGATAATTCCAGATTGGGAATTTGAAGATACACCTGATGGTGTGGGTGAGGGTGGGGGTGAGAGTGGGGGTGGGGGTTAGGGTGAGGGTGATGGTAAAGGAATAAATATAAGAGATCCTAGATACGTACCTTCTCGTGGACGTCAAAGGTTGAATAGATATAGAGGGAGAATTGATTCATACTTTAGAAATTCACAAAACTATGATAGAGACCGTGATAGAGGCCGTGTTAGAGGCCGTGGTAGAGGTGGTGGTAGAAGTGGTGGTAGAGACACTTATAGAGGCCGTCGTAGAGGCCGTGGAAATACTGGGCTAGCGGAAGGAATTGAGGTAAATTATAACAAATAATTATTATATTTTTTACAAAAAATACATTGCTTATTAGTGTTATTTACTCTATATAGCAAGATGGTGCAAGAGTACAAGCATACAGTAGCTTGCCTGATCTTAATAATGAAGCAGATTGGGAGACAGAAGACTTTGACCGTTTTGTTTGAGATGATTTAAGATTGAATCTTATTTAATTTGATTTGATATAGACTTTTTTGAAATTTTTGGCGTTGTTTTGTAATAATTTAAACGTGTGATAACATTGTTAAATATTTTTTCATTTTAATGTTACTTTATTTTATCGGACTACACTAACAAAATATGATTAGAAGTAAAAGACTTCACAATCAGTTCAAACTAGGGCTCGTTTGATTGAGGCAGGAATCCATAGTTTTGGTTGATGTTAGTTGAATTGCATTTATTTCAAGGGGAATTTGGTGTTAGTTTGCTTGCATTTATTTTTCAGTTACCAACCCTATATTGAATTAAAAACTATTCGCGTTCCAACTATATAGTTTGGGTAATGAAATAATACCAAGTGACATACCAATTTGATTACTACCAAAGGTAGGAAAATCAAAAGATTATGAAATCAAAATACACATTACATAACCAAACTGGAAAATAAAAGCCCATATTTCCGAATAAAAAAACTTATAAAAGTTAAAAACAACACAAACTGGGAAGACAAAACATAACTAGTTAATTTCAACGGAATCTTGGAGAGTTCCTCGGCCTATCACGTGCAATTGGAAGATAACATAGAATTCAGTAATTTCGACCAACTCAAAGTTAATTAACCAACCCCGATTGATGTTATTTTTCATCAAAAAATATTTCCAACCGTCTTTGAACCATCTCCGCTTACCCATGTTAATTTCCATAAAGTCATCATAGTGAAGAACCAATGAGCTATGTGATTCAGGAAGGTGTACAAAAAACTATTTTGGAATATGCTGCAAACAAAAAGAAAAAAAATTCAAATAAAAGTAATATGTATACTGTTGGTTGAGATATTAATAAAAAAAATAGTTTTTTTGATATTTTATTACAACCAGATCTGTTTATTTCAAACTGGATTTGGTTGAAACTCATATTTTTTATGTTTCTTGGTTGGTTGAGAGATTAATAAAAAAAAATTAGAAAAATAAATTCTTTGATATTTTACTACAACCAGATTTTTTGTTTTAAAATAGATTTGGTTGAAACTCTTTTTTTTGTTGAAACCAGATGTGTCCCTCTTCAAAAATCAAATCGAAACATCACTTAGTTTGTTTCCGATTCCTTTGCAAAACCAAGTCTAAAATCACAAGCATTTAAAAATAGAATTTTAAATGAAAAAAGAGACGATTTACCATATAATCTTGCGTTATGTATGAATCCTTCATCAGAACTTTAAAAGATGGATTCATATCTTTGTCAGATGGGGATCGTTTGGTTCAAGGATTTTGGTAAGAGTTAGGGTATAAAAGTTGTATGTAGTTGGGTATGGAGTTTGAGATCAGATGGACTATTATATATATATATATATATATATATATATATATATATATATATATATATATATATATATATATATATATATATATATATATATATATATATATATATATATATATATATATATATAGTGGTTGGGTATGGACTATTAAATATTTCTAGAATGTGATCTATTGATTTTGCATGAATTTGAAAAGAATATCCTTTAACTCAATCTTTTAGAAACTGTTATTATTTATGTGACCTAATGTTAAATATAAAATTACAGATATTTTGTTACTCCATATACTTTTATCATATCTTCTCAAAGATTTATAAATTAATAAAAATAACTTACTATACGAAAAATGACATTAAGTCATTTGGTGAACTTAGTATGTAGGTGAACATAAAGCCATTAAATTTTGTAGGATATTTAGTAGACATAATTAGGTGTTCATAGTCTTTAAACATGTTTCCAGTAAACAAGATCACTATCTCAGTTAATGCAAAAGTAGGAAATTCAACTTAACAAACCCACATGGCAATATGAAAGATTCACATCATAAGAAAATTAAAACTAGCCAACAAATATAATTTTCAAAACATGGAATTTAACAGAATTGTTTAAAAACCACAACTGTAGCAAGCAATAAACCATGCCATGTAACATGCAATAAACCATACCATGTACTAGAATTTGTCCAAAAATATATTTTAACATAATTGTATAAAAAAATCAACTATAACCGGCAATAAACCATGCCATGCACCAGAATTTATCAAAAAATTCAATCTAACAGAATTGTTTAAAAAACATCAACTATAACAAGCAATAAAACTATTCCATGGTACAGACAATACACCATGCAATGCACCAGAATTTATCGAAAAAATGAAATTTAACATAATTGTTTTAAAAACCCACAATTGTACTAACATTTCAGTACAAATTCAGCGACATGTGATGCACACCTAAATTCAGAATTCAAAACTGTTGATCTGACAACTTCATAATCTGCACTTATCATGGCCTGGATTGTGATTTTCGCAAGAGCCGGAGACTTTTCCACAAGAAGATTCACCAGTTGCATGTGTGGCCTTATCCCTCGAAGCCTCCTAATTACAATTTTTCTGAGGTTGATGAATGTTGTTTCTACAAAACTTGCTTCCAAATCAATGTTATCACGTACCATTGGTATAGAACAAGGTTCCACCTACAAATAATTAAAAAGAAACACCAAATGATTTCATCACCTAATAATTCACTATCTTAAGTAAACGTAAGAATATTACCAAATGATTAAGTAATAGAGTAACCTTGATTTCCATAAGTTCTAAACATGGAAAGCTTTTTATAAAAGACAAAGTACAGGCAACGTAATACAATTCACCGAGATGTAGACCAGAAAGGTAAAGATTTTTAGCTCCGGTAACACGAATGGGGAGACTAGTTGTACATCTCCTGCACCTGAAGCCAATAACTAGAAAGAACATCCCAAATAAAAATGATGGCACATAGAGCACAATAATATCCATCTATGAAAAAGCACTAGACTGAAGTTATGAAGCACATTTACCTTGAGGCCATGGTTATCGAAATGGACATGCCCCACCCCAGATAATGACTGAAGAACCCTAGTATAGTGAGGTATTGCTTCCAGGACAGAGCCTCCCCTAAAAGCAAGCGTGGCTTGTGCCAGAAGAGGAACACTTCTTAAACTGATATTCCATGCTCTGCCTGTGATGTCAAGGGACTTCAATTTGGGGGCATCAACAAAAATAACACCATCCTGATCATATCGGATCACAAACACCAATTGATCGAGCAACGGGCACGGAGAGATCAAGGCTAAAAACAAATTGTGCTCCATTGAAACATTGTACATCTTTAGGCAAACTAACCTCTCAAAACCTACGAAGGGTGTTGGATGGTCTATTTTACAATCTTCCAGAGATAGGTGCGTCAAACACACACAACTTGTCGACGCCCCCTTTTTACCCCATAAAAGAAGCGAAATCGGGTTTACGACATTATGGAAAAAATAACTCTTATTCCCTTGTGGGAATTCAGTTATGGATTTTAAAGAGTCTCCACCTAATGATTATAGTGCATTAGGAAACATTTAAGAAAAGGAAGATTTTGAATGAAAAACCAGAGTTCAGGTAAGGACTTGAAATTATCTCGATGGGAAGGTGTTAGGCACCCCTCAAGATCCACTAGTGTGGTTCTCGGCCTTGCTTCGATGTGATTTTAAGAAGCATAGAAATATACATATGGTGGTCCTAGGTTTAACTATAATATGGATCATTCGAAACAATATCTCGCACATATCCCCAAAGAGGGGTGGCTTTATGATATTATCGCATCGTCATCATCTCCATATTCTACACTTCCCACCCCATAGTGGTTATTTAAGCGTGTGAATTGGTCGCGAATGCTTGTTGTGTGTTATTACCCGTCCCATCCTATAGATCCTAGAGGGAATTTAGGATTGCTATTCCAATAAGGTAGGACCTAGGTTGAACCCTTAAGTTTAAAGGTTAAAATGCTAAGAGGCAAATAGGACTACACATAATGGAATCACGTAAATCATATAAAGGCTCAAATATCCCTCCATGAACAAACACGTATTTAGCACGTCTCAAACACATCTAAGGTCTAAGGAAGGGAGAATTTTTTTTAAAAGTTGGAGAATAAGTTTAAAATAGAAACTGGAGAATTTGCATAAAAGAGTCAATAAAAAACTTTCAGAACTTGAAAAAGACAGTAGCAGTTTTAGGAATTTAAAAAAAGAACTTGTGGAACATATGGTAAAGGCAGTTTTCGGACAGGAGGAGTAGTAGAACAAATATGACAGTATTTTTGTGACAGCAGAACTGCAAAAGAAAGAAGTAAAACATATTAACTTAGAACTACTGTTTGGAAAATTACAGAGTATACAATACTCAGATAGTTCTTTAGGAAAATAGTAGTTCAGTTATGGGCTAGAAGAAGAAAAATAATTCAGTAAAAGTATTTGTCCAAATGGTGAAAAATAGGCAGAAGTTTTTTGTATAAAAATCAGGGGGGCTTCAGAGACAAACGAATTCGGACAGAGGCGGAATAATTTAAACACGACTTAAGGCGATTAATCCATTCTTATTCGGCCTAAGGCTTGCCTAGGCGTTATAAAAGACGGTGAACATGCATATTGGTTACTAGTTATTAAAAAAGTTTGTTAACCAAGTTTACCAAATTAACAAAGTATTCAACAGTTTCAAGCAAAAGCCCTAAGTGCGTGATATCTAATGCACACAGAACTCCTAAAACATGGTATCTAAATACAATGGTAATGACATTGATTATTAATTGATTGTGATTATGAATAGAATAACAAGCTGAAAGTGAGAGACCTAGGAGCAGGATTTCTATATGCAAGGATGCATGTCCTAAACATGGTCTCTATTGCGTAAATAAGTAAGTAAAGCCTTATGAACATGTTTCTACCCATTCCCTTAACTAAGCATGCATAACCCTCCCAAATTCACTATATACCCCATCATTCTTTACAAATTGTTGCAGCCCAAATAATTAAAAATAGAACAGTTATAAAAAATAAGAAGTTATTCTATAGGAATCCTACAGCCAGGTGCAAAATCTCCAACCTCATTTCTTTCGAGTTTCACAGCCTTTACCAAGGTTTGGGTGCGGCAATGTTCCCTAAATGGTTTGTTTGAACCCCTGGAAAGCACCCAGAATATATCATTATTGACAAGTGCAAGTGTGGAAGCTCCATCCTTGTGTATCAAAGTTCAATGGGTGCTCAAGGCTCCCAAGGCAATTCTTACACTAATAGGCCAGAACCTAAGTTTTAATAGTAGTGCGATTGTGATAGAGTTGAAAGAATTGAAAACAGTTGAGAGACAGCTTGAAAGGAAAACGGTAAGAAGAGTTGAAAGAATTCTTTTGAAATTAATTTGGACTGACCAGTTTCAAAGTGAGAGAATCACACAAGCAGGGGCAAAAGGGAAGGGAACAAATAAGCAATGTACAACACATCAAAGAAAAGCAATCAAACATGGCAATACACAAAGAGTCAAGTTCTTACTATACCAAACTCCAAACATAATTATCCTCAGGAAGAGGTTTCAGGACTATTAAGTAACCAAGCAGGCCTGAATACATGCTAGTAGTGCATAGGAATGAGGAAAAAACATACATTGAGACGGGAAATGGGGGTAGTGCACATGCTAAGTCAAGTTAGGCTGACTAATAATTATATGCTAGTGGCAATGAGAACAACAAAAACATAAGTAAAAACACACAAGAAACAGGAGGAAGTGCATGACTAATAGAAGCGTGTTGTTTTGAAGGCTGTAACTTAGGGATGTGACATACCAACTGCAGATAATAGAAACAATAGCAATTAGCAATAGCGCACAAAGTGCATATAGTGAGAGCAGCTGTGTGCAGAGAAGCAACCAGCAGTCAAACCCAAGTTAAAAATGCAGTAGAAACCCAGTAGTAGAAATAAACAGCCAAGATTACTCAATCTTGGCTTTCAGCCGATTGAGTGTTCAATAGAAGAATGAGAGAGTTTGCATAGAAACACTAGAGAATGAGAGAGCAATGAGTGTTTTTGAAAGATAGTTCAGATGGAATGCAATGTGTTGGTGTGTGTTAAGTGATAAAGAAATAGCAGTACTTATAGTTTTCGAAAAATAGTAGAGAATAGGGTAAGGAGTATGTAATTATAGAAACAGTACCAAATTGAATCAATCACAGGTCCTAATTAAACTAAATCAGGGATGCCTGATTCGAATAGGAGTATAGGCTACCAAGTAAGGAAAGAATAAGTAAGATGACTGATTATACCATAACAAAAGAAGTAAGCATGCTGCATGTAATAGAATCTAGGTATACAATGCTTCAAGCAAGGAAAAATATACGCGGGATAGCCAATAATATACTTAAGTGCACAGTTATGGTAACCATATAAATTAACCATGAAAATCAATCAAAGAATCACGAGCAAGACCAAAATAAGATAGAATCAGTCCCATGTAGAGAGAAATCTCACAAGTAAGGAAACAATTTGGAAAATCAATGTAAGAACACTTACAAATCAGGGATTCAAAAAGATGCTCGGAATTAACAGAATATTCAGTAAAGAAATGCATTAGAATTTATTTAAGCACAACAATCACAAAACTAAGAACACTAAGAAAGAAATTGCATAAAACAGTGGGGAGTCAGAACCCTAAAAGAGATTTGAGACATGGAACTCAGAAAACAAAAGGTTTCAAGCACGTAGCATGGGAGTAATCACATAATACCCAAAAGAAGCAAAAGAATAATGATTAAAAATGGTCAGAAACATAGTTTTGAAAAAGGGGAGAAGAATGTTTGAAAACTTGAATTAGTTCAATATATAGAGTAATAAGTTGTGTAGAACACGAAGATTAAGCCAAAAATCATTTGAATAGATTTTAGAGGTTTAGGCAAAAATTAGGGTTCGCAAATAAAATCAGTGTGGTGAGAAACCTGGCTGTGAAACTCGTTAGTAACGTCATATAAGGCATCATTAGACAAAAACCCACCAGAGAAAGGCCGGCAACAGACTCAGGCAAAGCTTCAACGACCATATTTCATGGTAGAAGCTTTTAGGCTTGAAACGTTAGAGAGAAACAACGAGATGAGGTTTCCATGGTGACTAGAGATCGAGACAAGTGAGGGAGGAGTATGGTCGGAGAGGCGATGAACTTCATTAGAGAAAAAGGAACCAGAAGGTTCTAGAGATAAGGGAGAGCATTTTTTATAGAGAGAGAGAGAGAGATCGTCCGTGTGAATGAGGGTTTGGGAGGGGGTCGTTTGGATTTAAGTAAGGAAATGAGATCGAAGCTGTTGATCTCATTTGATCAACGGCTCAGATTAAACAAGAGGTGAGTCGAGCAAAATCGTCGGGTATGGGTCATTTGATTTAGGATCAAAATTGGACTGAAATAGGGGTACAATTTGGGCTAGGATTTAAATGAAATCTGGCCAACTTTTAAATAGCCAATTTCTCCCTATTTATTTTATAAAATAGCTAAAATAATTTAATAAGAAAAATTGAAAACATAAAACTAATTAAAAACATATAAATATCAATTTAAAAAAAAAAAATTTATAGCTATAAAACATAGTTAATTGTAAAATAGGCCATAATCGCAAATTCATGCAATTATCTTTAAAAATTCCAAATAATTTTTTTTTAAAATGCGCATTAATTGTTTTGTTGCAAATATGAGAGTGAAACACACTATTCACTAATAATGATAATTTGAAAATAATTTTGGCCTTTGTACTGTCAAAAATAAGCAGTAAATTGATTTTTAAAAAATCATAAAAATTGAAGAAAAATACAAAAATTTCTAGGCATGCTTATATATGCTTACATATACTATTTTTGAAGGTATTTTTGGGAGCAAAAAATACATATGGAAAAATTGAGTATTAACAACTGCCCCTTTACCCGAGCAGTATGAAAGAGTTGTCAGATAAAGATAAGATGGCCAATTTTGATATGAATTGGCGATCGTAAAAGGATTTTGACCGCGCCCCAGTTTCTGAGCTGCGTACATATCCCTGGTTTTACATGAATCATGCCACATGTATTTCAGGAACCATTGGCGGAATATGCCGATGGAAATTCGAAATAACGGACGCGCTGGTTAGATATTAAAGGGGTTTGTAGGTCGGACTGGCTGCGAAAAATCAAAGCGGGATCGCTCTTGCTTAGATGGCCGTGAGCTAACCGAAATACCTGTAAATGGTCAATGTGCATATATATTGCATAATTTAAACGTGATGCAAGTTCCCATTGGACCATGAATGTTTGTCCTTGGACGGTTAGGATGATGTCCTCAGACTATGATGTCCTGGGCCATGAAAAGCATAAAAGTAAAGGTTTGCAGGCCATGGAATGATGTTCTTGGGCTAAGCAGATAGTTCCTTTGAACTATGACACCTTTGAATGAGTTGACAATCTTTCAGCCCAAGCGAGAAGTTAAAACAGATGGCGATATTTCAACCGGATGAGAATTTCAAATGCAGGTGGTGATGTTTCAACCAATCCAAGAATAAAGTGGCGATATCTCAGCCATGCAGGGTGGAGAAAATGCTTAGTCTCGAAAGGCAGATAAGAGCCTTACGCAATACAGAGGTAGAGCTTAACCTCGAAAGGTAGAAATTAGCCTTATGCAAAATGCAGATGGAGACAGAGCTTAGTCTCAAAAGGAAGATAACACTTATGCAATATGGAGGTAGATCTTAACCTCGAAAGGCAGAAATTAGCCTTACGCAAAATGCAGATGGAGACAGAGCTTAGTCTCGAAAGGTAGATAGGAGCCTTATGCAATATGGAGGCAGAGCTTAGCCTCGAAAGGTAGAGAGTAGCTTTTTGCAAAATGCAGATAGAGACAGATCTTAGTCTCGAAAGGCAGATATGATACTTATGCAATGCACGAATGTAAAAGAGCGAAGAGTAGTAGGTTTTCTTAGCTGGTAGATGATTTTTCTGAGATTAAGACTGTTGGGAAGTGCAGATAGTGACCCTATGAAGGTTTCGATCCTGAAGAGTGAATGTTCTTTGATTCGTGACCTGAATTCCAGCATCCAAAGAAAACATGTGAGTTCTGTAGGGGAGGTTAGTTTGTATCCTCCAGCTTTTGGCATCGTGTATCACAGGGGTAGCGTTGCTAAACGGTGGTAATGCAAATGATGCTTATGCATAACTTAGTAAATATAATGCAAGTACATATATATAAAATATTTTATTTTGGAAGAACCAATGACTGCAATGTGGTCAAGCCGCGAAGACCTTGCTTGCTTCGGAATTTTGAGGGTTCTCCTCAAAATTCTGCCCCAGTTTATTGGGGTGATACTACTGACGGCTGTACTGGATGACTGAATGCGAAACAATCCTAGAATTTTGAGGGCACTGGGTCGACACTGATGAAGAGACTGAGAGATTGACTTCGGAATCTTGAGGATCCTATTCAGAATTTTGCCCCAGTTCAAATAGCAGGGACAAATGGAATTTTTATTATGATGTGACCAAACCTATAGGGATGCCTACGTATTCCCTCTTAAACGGGAATCAGGTCAGGCGTAGTTCAAATTACATTACAAAATAAAGCATGTGATCAAATGTAGTATCTCGTAGCGACTCTTAACCCATTCTGCATCATCTAATTCTGCTTCTTGTATGACCCTTAAGGACGGAATTTCTACCTCAATGGGAATGACCACCTCTGTTCCATAAACCAGCATGTAAGGATTGGCCCCTGTTAATGTGCGGACCGTGGTACGGTAACCCAATAAAGCGAACGACAATTCTCATGCCACTGCTTGTGCCTTTCAATCATTTTCCTTTGTATCTTCTTGATGTTCTTATTGGCTGCTTCTACAGCTCCATTCATCTAAGGTCTGTAAGACATAGAGTTCTTGTGTCTGATCTTGAATGTTTCACACGTTGCTTTCATCAGGTCTCTGTTGAGGTTAGACCGTTATCGGTGATGATTGATTCTGGAACCCCGCACCGACAAAGCATACGATCTCGGATGAAATCTGCAACTACTTTCTTGGTGACTACCTTATATGATGTTGCTTCAACCCACTTGGTAAAGTAATCAATTTCCACTAGTATAAGCATGTGCCCGTTTGACGCGGCCGGCTCGATTGGTCCAATGACATCCATACCCCAAGCGGCGAATGTCCATGGTGAGCTTGTCACAGTAAGATCATTTGGAGGAACCTTTATCATATCTGCGTGTACTTGACATCGGTGGCTTTTTCGGACGTACTGAATGCAGTCCATCTCCATAGTCATCCAAAAATACCTTGCTCGGACTATCTTCTTTGCCAAAACGAAACCATTCATATGTGGTCCTCAAGTCCCCACATGCACTTCCTCCAATAGTCTGGTTACTAATTTTTCCTCAACACACCTTAATAATCCCAAATCAGGAGTCCTCCTATACAGGATTCCTCCGCTGTGAAAGAAATTATTAGATAATCTCCGAAGTGTTCGTTTTTGAGTAGCATTGGCAAGCTCTGGATACTCTCCTGTTGTCAAATATACCCTGATATCATGGAATCAAGGTTTCCTGTCGGCTTCTTCCTCGATGTGAGCAGAATAAGATGGCTGGTCGTGAATCTTGACCGGGATGGGATCAATAAAGTTTGTATCTGGAAGCTGGATCATGGATGATAAAGTGGCTAAAGCATTAGCAAACGCTTTCTGTGTTCTGGGAACATGCTGGAACTCCGTCTTTCTAGATCGTTTCCACAACGCCTGCACATGGTGTAGATAGGGGAGTATCTTGGAATTCTTGGTTGCCCATTCTTCTCAAACATGATGTATGAGTAGATCCGAATCTCTGATCACTAGCAATTCCTGAAAATTCATGTCAATGGCCAGCTTGAGCCTTAAGATGCAGGCTTCGTACTCGGCCATATTGTTGGTGCAGCAGAATCTGAGCTTGGCGGACACCGGGTAATGCTGATCAGTTTCTGATACCAAAACCGCTCATATACCCACTCCTTTGAAGTTTGCTGCACCGTCAAAAAGCATCCTCCATCCGTCATGGGATTCTGTAATATCTTCTCCTATGAAGGCTATCTCTTCATCTGGAAAATACATCTTTAAGGGTCCGTATTCTCCTCCTACAGGATTCTCTGCGAGGTGATCCGCTAGGGCTTGTCCTTTGACCACCTTATGGGTAACATAAATGATGTCAAATTCACTTAATAAAATCTTTCACTTGGCGAGCTTGCCAGTAGGCATGGGCTTCTGGAAAATATACTTCAATGGATCCATCCTGGATATGAGATGAGTGGTGTAAAAGTAGAAATAATGCCTTGATTTCTGAGTTGCATAGGTTAAAGCACAACATGTGCGCTCTAATAAGGAATACTCTGCCTTGTAAGGGGTAAACTTCTTGCTGAGGTAGTAGATGTCCTGCTCCTTCCTTCCTGTTTCATCATGTTTTCCCAAAACACAACCAAATGCCCCATCCAATACTGCAAGATAAAGCAATAGAGGTATCCTTGGCTCAGGTGGAACCAAGACTGGCGGCGTTGACAAGTATTCCTTGATTCTGTCAACAGCCTTTTGAAAATCATCAGTCCACTTAGTGGCCGAATCTTTCTTTAGCATCTTGAGGATTGGTTCACAAATGACAGTGGACTAAGCTATGAATCGGTCGATATAGTTGAGCCTCCCCAGAAAACTCATTACCCCTTTCTTGTTCTTAGGCGATGGCAACTCTTGAATGGCTTTGAACTTTGACGAATCCAGTTCTATTCCTCGGCGACTCATAATGAAACTCAATAACTTTCTGCTCGGGACCCCAAATGCACACTTGGTGAGGTCAGTTTCAAGTTGTATCTCCTCAGTATGTTGAAGAATTTTCTCAAATCTTCCATGTGATCTGCAACTTTTCTGGATTTAATGATGACATCGTCCACATATACCTCGATCTTCTTGTGTATCATATCATGAAAGATTACGGTCATTGCTCTTATGTAGGTAGCACCAGCATTCTTCAATCCGAAAGGCATCATTCTGTAAAAGTACATTCCCCATGGCGTGATGAATGCCGTTTTCTCTGCATCCTTTTCGTCCATCCATATCTGTCGGTACCCAGCGAAATAATTGATGAACGACTGTAGCTCATGTTTGGCCAGTTATCAATCAATATGTGTATATTTGGCAAAGGAAAGTCATAGAACTTGCCTGGTTGAGATCCCAGTAGTCGACACAGACTCTAACCTTCCCGTCCTTCTTTGGCACCGGTACAACTTTGGCTACCCATGTTGGATACTCTATGATTCTGAGAACCATGTTTTTGACTTGCTTGGTGACTTCTTCTTTGATCTTCAAACTCATGTCTGGCTTGAATTTTCTAAGTTTCTGCTTGGCCGGTGGGCATGTCGGATCTGTCGACAACTTGTGAGCCAATTTGGACGTGCTAAGGCCGGTCATATCATCATAGGACCAGGCGAGTATATCCTCATACTCTTTCAAAACTCTATGTATTCTTCCTTTTCTGGTGGTAACAAGTGGACGCTGATTTGTGTTTCCTTGACATTTTCTGCGTCTCCCAAATTAATGACCTCAGTTTTGTCTAAGTTAGACTTAGGTCTGTTCTCCAAATCCTCGACTTCTCTAACAACCTCTTCTGGTATTTCATCCTCTTCTGAATCTATGTCCATTTGTCGCATTGTCCCATTGCAAGTTACAGTCGTCGGTTCATTATCAAGATATGCAATAGTAATGATGTGTAAAATAAAGTAAATTGTAGAGAAAGTAAATGAGAGGGAAATACAAAGATAAACTTGAAAATGCTTTTAATTAAATTCATAATTGTCTGAAACATCGGAGCTCTTTTCGAAAGTAAAAACAATTATGAAAAGTAAAATTAACTAAAAGTAAAGTGTGATGTATATGTGTCATTTAGCCTTGCTACCCCGAGGCTCTACGGGCACTGGTAGTCTTGATTGACCAATTGGTGAGGTTTTCTCCCCAATTCACAGCATGAATGGAAAGGCCTTCCTCCCCTTCCTCCTCGAAGGTAACACAACAATCCATATCATCCTCCAGAAATAGGGTCTTCATGGCTGCTAGCATCTCATCTTCCTCTGATATGACATCAGTGGGCTGAAAGGTCTGCTCTAACTGAGGTAGAAGGTGATCCAGTGGGTATTAGGGACCGCGCCATGGTGGCAACCAGTGCTGGAACTCCTCCCAAGTGTATTTATAACCCAAGCCAAAAGTGGTTCCATGCTTCTTCAACTAGATGGGCTTGGTGATACCGTGCAGATTCTTGCCAAGCCTCTTTCCGGCCTCGTATCCTCTCCAATTCAGAATGCTCTCGATTTTGTTATCCCAACACTTATCTTTATCTATGGCATTGACTCACTCGATGTGATGGTATGTTTCTCCACATATTCTCCTTTTTCCTCCAATCATCGGGATAGCCTGGCGACTGTATATGGGGTTGCTACCGTCGCAGTGAATGATTACTTCTTGATGATGCCATAAAAATTTCACATCTTGATGCAATGTTGATGCCACAGCCCCAGCAGCGTGGATCCAGGGTCGTCTTAGCAATAAGTTGTAAGATGCTGGTACGTCAATGACTTGGAAGTCGACATCGAACCAATGGGTCTCATCTGCAGGCATTAGCCAATTTCCCCAATGATGGACCTCTGAGATCCGTCAAAATCCTTGACACTGATAGCCTCGTCTTTAATCTCGTGCAATCCCTTGCCCAATGTCCTAAGAGTGACCAACGGACAAATGTTGAGGCTGGATCCCCCGTCGACTAGAAACCTGGAGATAATGTGATCCCCGCATTGCGCAGTGATGTGCAGTGCTTTTGTTGTGACCAAGCCCTTCCGGTGGTAATTCATCTTCGTGGAATGTGATCTTATGGCTTTCCCGTATCTATCCCACCATGTTTGCCATTTCTCCTCCTGTTATGTTGCTGGGAACATAAGCTTCACTTCGTATTTTAATCAAGGCGTTTTTATGTGCCTCAAAGCTTTGTAGGAGGGCCAGAATAGAAATCTGCGCTGGTGTCTTGTTCAGTTTCTCAAGGACCGAGTACTCTTTGGCCTGTACCTTTCTCCAGAGGTTGTCGGGTCCAGTTTCAACAGCTCGCCCGAAATCTTTCTTGCTAGACTCAGCCAAATGTTTCGGGGTGTATACCATTCTTGTCTTAGTCATGACTTGTGCGGCAGTTGCTTCTCTAGTATACATCTTTCCTTTCTTTCTAGCCTCAGCGGTGTAATCCCAAGGTATAGCATTTGTTTGGAACGAGGTCATGTCTATCATGGAGACCAGAATAGGTCCCTTAGGAAGCAACAAAGTAACTTCAAATGTTGTAGGTGGTTTTGGAACTCCAAACTCAACCTCAATTGGTTTTGGTGTCTTTGCAGAAGGTACTTCAAACTCTAATGGCATGGATACATTTACCACGTCGCCCTCAGAGGGCTAAATCTGGACAATGGGATTGAGAGTAATCGTTGGCTTCTTAGTCTCATCTCCTTTGGCTATCAAACCGATTGACCCCTTGGGGTCCCAATCATCTTGGATCTCAATCATGCGGATGCCTCCACCCTTATGGTCAGGAAGAGGGTTATTGCGGACATTAGGAGCGGGCTCCTTTGCTATAATAATCTTGTTGTCAATTAGATTCTGAATCTTGTCTTTTAACGAGCGACACTTGTCAATCGTATGGCCCTTCATCCTGGAATGGTGTGCGCAAGTCTTGTTTGGGTTGATCTATTGGGAAGGGTTTTT
Organism: Nicotiana benthamiana; assembly: GCA_034376525.1. Taxonomy (NCBI): domain Eukaryota; kingdom Viridiplantae; phylum Streptophyta; class Magnoliopsida; order Solanales; family Solanaceae; genus Nicotiana; species Nicotiana benthamiana. Next base: position 70,959,713 of record CM067323.1, on the reverse strand, counting down.
TGGAGTTACGGATGGGATAAGGGTAATTTAACGTGCTGCTTTGAGTTTCTCATATAATTGGTCAATCGGCTCGGCTATGGCGGTGTATTGTCTAGAAGGTTCGCGATCTAAGTTTGGTCTAGGTCGGGGGAAATTTTAGTGAGTAGGCAGTGATGGGTAGTGAGAAGGTTGGGAGTTTTATGCTTCGTATATGGGTGTAGGTTGGGAATATCTGGGTGAAGTGGGTTGATATGTGGGTGGTGGAGGTGATTGGTAAGTAGGTGGTAGAATTTGGTAAGTGGGTGATGGTGCTTTGTAATTTAGGGTATGTTGATATGTGAGTGGGGCTAAGGGATAGGTTTGGTACTTCATGGGAGAGTTGTTTCTTTGCGCAACCATTACGGAATTTACATCCTTCTTCTTTGTCGAGCCACCAGACTGTAGAGCCTTGTTGGTGGCTTGCAATGCCTCGATGTTGGTGACCATACCGTTCTTGATCCCTTCTTTAATACTTTCTCCCAATTTGATGATATCGGAGAACTTTTGACTCTCAATTAGCATCAATCTTTCATAGTACTGTGGATCTTGAGCACAGACAAAGAATATGTTCGTTTGTTCTTCCTCCAAGGCTGGTCTGACCTTAGCAGTTTCCAACCTCCAACGAGTACCATACTCGTGAAAGGTCTCTTGGGCTTCTTCTTAAGATTCTGAATATAGAACACATCTGGTGCACTCTCAGTGTGGAACCTAAATCGATCCATGAAATCGGATGTCATGTTTACCCAACTAGTCCATTTCTTCGCATCCTGGCTAATATACTAGGATAAGGCATCACCCTTCAAGCTCCTCATGAATAGCTTCATATGGATTTTCTCGTCCCTACTGACTCTTACTAGCTTGTCACAATACATTCTCAAGTGAACCCTGGGATCCCCGGCACTGTCGAACAATTCGAACTTGGGAGGTTTGTACCCCTCCGGGAGCTCAACATCTGGTTGAACACAGAGATCTTCGTAATTCATCCCTTAAACACCCTTGTTACCTTCAAAACCCTGAACCCGGCTAGTCAACTTCTTAATCTCAGTGGACAAATTCTGAATAAGGGAGCTTTTGTCATCTGACTAGGATACATTTGTGATTGGCTTACCGTAATATGGTACATCATCCACAAATACAGGAGTGTTCAGGTTATCTGTGGTGTTTTGGGGCTCCGGGATAAGCAGTGGAGCATTGTTTCATGTGTTGCGGACTTGGGTCTGAGCAGGCTGGGCTGGTGGCGGCGGTGGTGATTTCTTGGCATCAGCAGCAGCAAGAGTGATCGACAGACTCGCCAAGTTTTGGACTTGTTCCAACTCATCTCGAAACCTCATCAAAGTTTGCTCAAGATGAGCAGCAGTTTCTTTGGTGATTCAAGCCTCTCTGACTTCCTTTCTAGCATTGGTATCTTCCATTTTGTTCTTGTTCCTGTTTCTGGGAAGACTCGGGTGAGGAGGAGGTGGAGGACCCTTTGATCGTATGGAGTATGCTGATGGTGCCAGGATGGACGAACTAATCTTTGCGGAGGGGAATAAGAATAAAAGAAAAACAAAAAGGTAAAACGTTAGTGCGGATTTTGATAAATAATGTTGCAATATTTAAACACATTGTGCGGGAATATAAATTGCTTCCTAATTCGGGTGCCTCATTGTGCCCAAGGTAGGCCTAGCGACAAATAAAATTTGGAGAACTTATAATGCTAAATGCCTCATTTTATTGATAAAAATAATACGAATCCCAAAGCGACACAAAATAAAATATCACTAATGGCCATTAGCCTTATTACATAATTAAAGCAAAAGAAAAGACTCCTAACTACTTGGTCCCAGAAGGATTTTCCCCAGATTCGGTATACTTGCCTCCCTCGTATAGCTGCATCAACTGGCGCATCCCTAACAGTAGGTAGGCTCAAGCCAAATGTCCGCCTGCGCTTCCCTCTGCATTTTTACAGTCTTCTATCTTTTGCAAGAACTTTCCTTTCAACTCTTCCAAACCTTGCTCCATATACCCCAAACGGTTGTTGGCATTGACAGCCATATCCTTCTACTCGTTGATCAGCTTCTCATGGGCTTAATGTATTTCCCGATGTTCGTTCTCACATTCTCTCATCCTCTAGCACAGTTGATTGTATTTGACTTGCGCCTCAATTTTCTCGTCAATAATTCTGTGACCATGATGAACCCTAGGCACCCTAAACCAATGTGATCATCTTCTAACCAACCTGTGTTGTGCAGCACACACCCGGCATGATACCTGTCTGGTTCACAAGAATCCTTCCCTAGAACGAGCTTGCAGTTCCACATATGTTGAGCATGAAACCTATGCGGCTATCGTCATTTTGAAAGTTAGCCTTGAAGTGACTCATTTTTTCTATCCTGGGTATGATTGTTTTCCTTCCGGCTTGCCTCATCACTCGGAGGGGAACATAAGGATGAGTTCCCCTCAAGCCAATGAGTATGAGGAACGGTGCATCACGAGAATGGACAATAAACTCCCCTATCGGTAACCACTCTAACATCCATTGAATTTGCTCTTCTTTCAGATTTTCGAATAACTCTACCCATCCACTGGCGTCCTTTGGCTGAGCGAACATATTGGGCATGAAATTCATTCATTTTGGATGATGAAAAGAGATATGGTCATCCCAATATCTGCGTATGATCTCCTGTCTGTAGTCGCCTTTATGAAGGAGTTCTAGGATCCATAGTTGAAGTAGTAAGTTACACACCTCGAAATGCGGAGCCCCTTGTTGGCATTTTCCCAAGGCTCGATAGATTTTTGCGAGGATCATAGGTACTATTCTGAATGACTGTCCATCAATTCCTTCCATCAATGTCTTGGTAACCATGGCTAGTCTGGTGTGGATCCTAGCTTTCTTTATTTACCATGCCCAAGAAGCAAAACATAAACACAAACTCCCTTCTATGTATGCGCCCCAAAGAGGTGCGAATTCATCCATGTAGGTGCGATAGGACTTACTGTGGCCATATCTCTCGTATAGGAAGTTGAATGGTATGTAAGAGTCCTCAAGCAAGAAAGGTTGGGGTTTTTGAGTCCCATCATTTTAAGGAAACCTCTACCTTTACGATTCTCCGACATGAGTAAACCCGGCGTTTCACAAGGGATGCCAGCTAGGACCCCTATTTCTTCTACAAAAGGGGTCATTTCCAAATCCCCGAAACGGAACACTGATTGATCACCATCCCAAAACAAAGTGGCAGCCTCAATGATTTTGTTGTTAGGTTGGATTTCCAAAAGCGAAGGCAAATTTCCTAAGTGCTTACGGACAAGGGTTTGATCACTGCTATGAAGATCCTCCAACCAACTCAGCAACCTTGGGTGGATGTTGGATACCATACCGAATCTGGGGACCCCGTGCCTCATTTCTACAAAACAAAGTGTTAGGCCTTTAACCCCACTAGACTCAACTATTTAAATCAATAATTATCAAAAAATCATTCAGTTTTCCAAATAAATGCACATAACGTGAAGATGTCCGTTTGGGATTCAGGAAACCCGATGGACTTTGGTTTAGGCTATCTTAATGAGTCATTATGCGGATAACATAACTGACATTGGCTAGGGTTGACCATGATGCATGAACAATTCAGTAGAGTAATAATATTTCTATTTTCGAAGTGCTAGACAAGGAACCCTTGAGCAAACAACTCAATAGGAAAAGGAGCGGAACCCTCGACTACACCATTGATCGGCTGGTTTTACCGCAAATATTGTAAACGTTGCTATAGGATTTGTCTTGGCACGAGTGGAACATGATGTTGAGAAATTCAATTACAATAATGAAACAAGTTACATGTATTTTCACGTTCATAATATAAATGATTACAATGGTTGCTCGAAATTACAATAGTATTGAAATAATAAAGTAGTGAAGAAAGCAGTTGAATGAAAGAGAAAACATGAAGAGTCAAGTTAGTAATGGAATAATCAAAACAGGAAATAAATGTGATTAAAGTAAACAAGTAAAGTCACAAAAGCAAGTAATAGTAAAAGCCTTAAAGGAATTCCCCAGCAGAGTCACCATACTGTTGACGCCCCCTTTTCCCCCCCTAAAAGAAGTGAAATCGGATTTATGACATAATAGACAGAAACCATCTTATTTCCTTGTGGGAATTGGGTTATGGAGTTTGAAGAGTCGTCACCTAATAACTATAGTGCATTAGGACACTTTCAAGAAGAGGAAGACTTCAATGAAAAACCAGAGTTTGGGTAAGGGCTTAAAATTATCTCGAGGGGAAGGTGTTAGGCACCCCTCAAGATCCACTAGTGTGGTTCTCGGCCTTGCTTAGATGTGACTTTAAGAAGCATAGAAATGGACAAGTAAATGTGCATATAAAGAATACAAAAATTAATGGGCAATTTTGAAAGAAGAATAGTATAAGTAAAAGGGAAATTTTTTAGAGAAAGTACTTAGACAAAAATAAAGGTATGGGGGTCCTAGGGTTCACTATAATATGGATCATTCGATACAATATCCCGCACATATCCCCAAAGAGGTGTCGCTTTATGATATTATCGCATCGTCATCAGCTCCATATTCTACCGTTCCCACCCCATAGAGGTTGTTTAAGCGTGTGAATTGGTCGCGAATGCTTGTTGCGTGTTATTACTTGTCACATACTATAGATCCTAGAGGGCATTTAGGATTGCTATTCCTATAAGGTAGGAACTAGGTTGAGCACTAAGTTTAAAGGTTAAAATGCTAAAAGGCATACAAAACAAATAGGACTATATATAATGGAATCATGAAAAGCATGTAAAGGGTCAAATACCCCTCCATGAACAAACACGTATTTAGCACGTCTCAAACACATCTAAGGTCTAAGGAAGGGAGAAGTTTTTTTTTAAAAGTTGGAGCATAAGTTTAAAATAGAAACTGGAGAATTTGCAGAAAAGAGTCATAAAAAAACTTTCAGAACTTTAAAAAGACAGTAGCAGTTTTAGGAATTTAAAAAAAAACTCGTGGAACATATGGTAAAGGCAGTTTTCGGACAGGAGGAGTAGCAGAACAAATATGATAGTATTTTTAAGACTGCAGAACGGCAAAAGAAAGAAGTAAAACATATTAACTTAGAACTACTGTTTGGAGAATTACAGAGTATACAATACTCAGATAGTTCTTTAAGAAAATAGTAGTTCAGTTATGGGCTAGAAGAAGAAAAATAATTCAGTAAAAGTATTTGTCCAAATGGTGAAAAATAGGCAGAAGTTTTTTGTATAAAAATCAGGGGGGGCTTCAGAGACAAACGAATTCGGACAGAGGCGGAATAATTTAAACACGACTTAAGGAGATTAATCCATTCTTATCCTGCCTAAGGCTCGCCTAGGCGTTATAAAAGATGGTGAACATGCATATTGGTTTCTAGTTTTAAAAAAAGTTTGTTAACCAGTTTTACCAAATTAACGAAGTATTCAATAGTTGCAAGCAAAAGCTCAGGATATCTAATGCACACAAAAGTCCTAATACATGGTATCTAAATGCAATGGTAATGATATTGATTATTAATTGATTGTTATTATGAATAGAATAACAAGCTGAAAGTGAGAGACCTAGGAATAGGATTTCTATATGCAAAGATGCATGTCCTAAACATGGTGTCTATTGCGCAAATAAGTAAGTAAAACCTTATGAACATGTTTTCTAACCATTTCCTTAACTAAGCATGCATAGCCCTCCCAAATTCACTATATTCCCCATCATTCTTTACAAATTTTCCCAGCCCAAATAAATAAAGATACAACAATGATAAAAAATAAGAAGCTATTCAATAGGGAGCCTACAGCCAGATCCAAAATATCCAACCTCATTTATTTCGAGTTTCACAGCCTTTACCAAGGTTTTGGTCAAAGTTCCCTAAAAGGTTCGTTTGAACCCCTGGCCAATACCAAGCACCCAAAATATATCATTATTGACAAGTGCAAGTATGGAAGTGCCAGCCTTGTGCATCAAAGTTCAATGGGTGCTCAAGGCTTTCAAGACAATGCTTACACTAAGGGGGTAGAACCTAAGTTTTAAGAGTAGTGAGATTGTGATAGAGTTGAAAGAATGGAAAATAGTTGAGAGACAGTTTGAGAGGAATACAGTAAGAAGATTTGAAAGAATTCTTTTGAAATTCATTTGGACTGACCAGTTTCAAAGCGAGAGAATCACACAAGTAGGGGCAAAGGGGAAGGGAACTAATAAGCAATGTACAACACATAAAAGATAAGAAATCAAACATGGGACAAAGATTCCCGTTCTTACTGTACCAAACTCCAAACATAATTATCCTCAAGAAGAGGTTTCAGGACTGTTAAGTAACCAAGCAGGCCTGAATAGATGCTAGTAGTGCATAGGAATAAGGAAAAAACATACATTAAGATGGGAAATGAGGGTAGTGCAAATGCTAAGTCAAGGTAGACAGACTAATAATTATATGCTAGTGGCAATGAGAACAACAAAAACATAAGTAAAAACACACAAGAAAGAGGAGGAAGTGGGAGACTAATAGAAGCATGTTGTTTTGGATGCTGTAACTTAAGGAGGTGACATACCAGTTGCAGATAATAGAAAAATTAGCAATGAGAAATAGTGCACAAAGGAGAGCAAAGTATGCAGAGATTGTGCAGAGAGTGAGAGAAGCAGTGTGCAGAGAAGCAAGCAGCAGGCAAACCCAAGTTAATAATGCAGTAGAACCCCAGTAGTAGAAATAAACAGCCAAGATTACTCAATCTTGGCTTTTAGCCGAGTGAGTGTTCAATAGAATAATGAGAGAGTTTGTATAGAAACACTAGAGAAAGAGAGAGCACTGAGTGGTTTTGAAAGAGTGTTCAGAGAAATTGCAATGTGTTGGTGTGTGTTAAGTGAGAAAGGAATAGCAGTACTTATAGTTTTCGAAAAATAGTAGAGAATAGGGTAAGGAGTATATAATTATAGAAACAGTACCAAATTGAATCAATCACAAGTCCTAATTCAACTAAATCGGGGACTCATGATTCGATTAGGAGTATATGCTACCAAGTAAGGAAAGAATAATTCAGATAACTTATTATACCATAACAAAATCAGTAATCATGCTGCATGTAATAGAGTCTAGGTACACAATGCTTCAAGCAAAGAAAAATATACGCGGGATAGAAAAAAATATATTTTAGTGCACAACCATATAAATTAACCATGAAAATCAATCAACGAATCACGGGCAAGACCAAAATAAGAGAGAATTATTCCCAAACATAGAGAGCAATCTCATAAGTAAGGAAACAATTTGAAAAGGCAGTGTAAGAACACCTACAAATCAGGGATTCAAAAAGATGCTCGGAACTAACAGAATATTCAATAAAGAAAAGCATTCGAATTTATTTAAGAACAACAATCTACAAACTAAGAACCCTAAGCAATAAATTGCATAAAATAGTGGGGAGTCGGAACCCTAGAAGAGATTTAAGACATGGAACTAAGAAACAAAAGGTTTCAAGCACATAGCACGGTAGTAATCACATAATACCCAAAAGAAACAGAAGCATAATGATTAAAAAAGTTTCATAAACCCTAGTTTTGAAAAGGGGAAGAAGAATGTTTGAAAACTTGAATTAGTTAAAGATATCGAGTAATAAGTACTGTAGAACACGAAGATTAAGCCGAAAATTATTTGAATAGATTTAAGAGGTTTAGGCAAGAATTAGGGTTTACAAAAAAAATAAGTGTGGTGAGAAACCTGGCTGTGAAACTCGTTAATAACGTCATATAAGGCATCATCGGACAAAAACCCACTGGAGAAAGGCCGGCAACGACCCAAGAAAAGCTTCAGCGACCGTATTTCATGGCGGAAGCTTCTACGCTTAAAACTTTAGGGAGAAACAATGAGATGAGAGTTCCATGGTGACTAGAGATCGAGAAAAGTGAGGAAGGAGTATGGCCGAGAGGCGATGAACTTCATCAAAGAAGAAGAAACCAGAAGGTTCTAGAGAGAAGGAAGAGAATTTGTTAGAAAGAGAGAGAGAGATCGTGTCTGTGAATGAGGGTTTAGGAGGGGGTCGTTTGGATTTAATTAAGGAAATGAGATCTTAGCTGGTGATCATATTTGATCAACAGCTTAGATTAAACCAGAGGTGGGTCGGGTAAAATTAACGGGTATGGGTCGTTTGATTTGGGTTCAAAATTGGGCTGAAATAGGGGCACAATTTGGGCTGGTATTTAAATGAAATCTTGCCAACTTTTAAATAGTAAATTTCTCCCAATTTATTTTATAAAATAGCTAAAATAATTTAAAAAGTACAATTGAAAATATAGAACTAATAAATAACATATAAATATCAATTTAAAATTATAAAAAATAATTTTATAGCTACAAAACATAGTTAATTGCAAAATAGGCCATAATCGCATTCATGCAATTATCTTTAAAAATTCCAAATAAATTTGAAAAAAATATGCATAAATTATATTTTGTTGCAAATATGAGAGTGAAACACACTATTCACTAAAAATGATAATTTGGAAATAATTTTGGCCTTTGTAATGTAAAAAATAAGCAGTAAATTGATTTTTAAAATCTTAACAATTAATTAAAAATACAAAAATTTCTAGGAATGCTTTATTTGCTTACATATACTATTTTTAAGGTATTTTTGGGTGCAAAAAATACATAGGGAAAAATTGGATATCAACACAACTGAAAAATAATAAACCGTCCAACTTGTAGGGTGTCCTCCAATAAGGAAATTTGATATTAAGATGTTCAATACCACTTCGATTAGGAATCCTAACAACTAGTTAAAAAAAATTCCTCCACATACGGAATTAAGAGGGTAAAGTATTTAATAGGCCCTCGATGATGGTTCAAAAGATGGCGGATTATAGTAGCAAAGTAAGTAAGTTGGTGCATTCTCCAAAGGGTTCGATCAAGAGTTACCTGTGGAATTCTACACCAAGTATATCGCCACTTCCTACTTATGATGCTTGTTCTAACAGCATCTTGTAAAGGCATCCGTACCAGAATATTATCAATAACTTCATCAGGGAGGTTGCCTAGTATATCGAAGGGTAAATTTCTAATACAGTTTCTTCTTACGACTGGAGCCATTGTTAGACTTAGATAATAGGCAAAACGAAGAAGATGAGGAAAAACAAAAGTGAAGATTGCGATTATGGAAAAAGAAAATGAAAGAAACTTTTTGATAACTTGAAATTTTGAAGATGGAGCGCCAAAAGATCATAGACGGATCAACTCCTAAACTGAAAATTTGGGGGAATCGATTAAACAATCCCAAGGTAGATATGTATAGAGACCTAATTTAGAATTCCAATGTATATAAATGAAAATCTAAAACGCATAAAATTATAATTGGTTCATTGGTTAAGTAAGCACATCTATTAAGCAGCCTTCTCGAGATCGTATCTCTCCATTAACAGGGTATATTCTATTTTTTTCCAATCAAGCCAATTATTTTTTTTTTAAAAAAGGGGGTAAACCAGTAGATAAATCTTTTATCTACTTAATTTACATTTTGAAAAAAAAAAAGGTTGAACCATTCTTTTTTTTAAAAGGTTAAACCAGTAGTTACATTTTGTATTTACTTTATTTACATTTTGAAAAAAAAAGGTTAAACAAATATTTAAATTTTGGTTGTAGTAAGGTAATTATATCGTTGTGATTCGTTGTAATGCCGGCCGTTTATATTATAGCCATTTATAGTAAGGTCATATGTATCGGCCTATATCAACCATATAAGTCCATTCACTATTATGATTGAAGTAAGGTAATTATATCATTGTGGTTCGTAGTAATGTTGGTCGTGTAGATAATAGCCGTTTATAGTAATGTCACACGTATCGGCATATAGCAACCATATAAGTCCACTCACTACTATGATTGTAGTAAGTTAATTATAACATTGTGGTTCATAGTAATGACGGCCGTGTAGATAATAGTCATTTATAGTAAGGTCATACGTATCAGCCTATAGCAACCATATAAGTCCATTCACCACTATGATTGTAGTAAGGTAATTATATCATTGTGGTTCGTAGTAATATTGGTCGGATAGATAATAGCAGTTTATAGTAAGGTTATACGTATCGGCCTGTAGAAACCATATAAGTCCATTCACCACTATGATTGTAGTAAGGTAATTATATCGCTGTCGTTCGTAGTAATTTCGGCCATCTAGATAATAGCCGTTTATAGTAAGGTCATACGTATTGGCCTATAGCAACCATATAAGTCCATTCACTACTATGATTGTAGTAAGGTAATTATATCATTGTGGTTCGTAGTAACGTCGGTCGTGTAGATAATAGCCGTTTAAAGTAAGGTCATACGTATCTGCCTATAGCAACCATATAAGTCTATTCACTACTATGATTGTACTAAGGTAATTACATCGTTGTGGTTCGTAATAATGTCGGCCGTCTAGATAATAGCCGTTCATAGTAAGGTCATACGTATCAGCCTATAGCAACCATATAAGTCCATTCACTACTATGATTGTAGTAAGGTAATTATATCGTTGTGGTTCGTAGCAATGTCGGCCGTCTAGATAATAGCCGTTTAAAGTAAGGTCATACGTATTGGCCTATAGCAACCATATAAGTCCATTCAATACTATGATTATAGTAAAGTAAATATATCGTTGTGGTTCGTAGTAATGTCGGTCGTCTAGATAATAGTTGTTTATGGTAAGGTCATACGTATCGGCCTATAGAAACCATATAAGTCCATTTACCACTATGATTTTAGTAAGGTAATTACATCGTTGTGGTTCGTAGTAATGTTGGCCATCTAGATAATAGTTGTTTATTGTATGGTCATATGTATCGGCCTATAGCAACCTTATAAGTCAGTTCACTACTATGATTGTAGTAAGGTAATTAAATCATTGTGGTTCGTAGTAATGTCGGTCGTCTAGATAATAGCCGTTTATTATAAGGTCATACGTATCGGCATATAGCAACCATATAAGTCCATTCAATACTATGATTGTAGTAAGGTAATTACATCGTTGTGGTTCGTAGTAATGTTGGCCGTCTAGATAATAGCCGTTTATAGTAAGGTCATACGTATCGGCCTATAGAACTCATATAAGTCCATTCAATACTATGATTGTAGTAAGGTAATTATAACGTTGTGGTTCGTAGTAATGTTGGCTGTCTAAATAATAGCCGTTTATAGTAAGGTCGTACGTATCGGCCTATAATCCATTCACTACTATGATTATAGTAAGGTAATTATATCGTTGTGGCTCGTAGTAATGTCAGCCGTCTATATAATAGTCGTTTATAGTAAGGCCATATGTATCGGCCTATGGCAACCATATAAGTCCATTAACTATTATAATTGTAGTAAGTTAATTACATCATTGTGGTTCGTAGTAATGTGGGCCATCTAGATAATAGCCGTTTATAGTAAGGTCATGCGTATCGACCTATAGCAACCATATAAGTCCATTCACTACTATGATTGTAGTAAGGTAATTACATCGTTGTGGTTCGTAGTAATGTCACCCATCTTGAAAATAGCCGTTTATAGTTAGGTCATACGTATCAGCCTATAGCAACCATATAAGTCCATTCACTACTATGATTTTTGTAAGGTAATTACATCGTTATCATTCGTAGTGATGTCGACCGTTTAGAAAATACATCCTTGCGATTTCACATGTAAGGCCCCGTAAATAATTTTGTCTCGGAACTTAGTAACCCGTGTGGTCTACTCTGATTATGTATTATGAATGTGTAGAGTTCTTCGCGGCGAGCAAGCTCGCCACGCTACGGACCCTTGGTAGTTATTTAAGCCTTTAAAAATTGAAAGAATTAATTTTTCCAGAAAAGTGTCAAAATGTGGTCCAGAATGTTGTCACGGATCAGCTATGTGGACCGCATTCCTACCGCAAAATGGATCAGAGAACAACCAAATTTTGACGTCGAAAATGCGGTCTGATCTGCGATCACATAATCAATATGCGGATCGCAGAGTGATCGCATACTGTCCCTGAAGAAACTTGAAGGTTAGTTACACGGTGCATCTACGACCGCAGAACACAAATGCGGATCGCATATTCACCGCATTCCCAACCCGAGAGGTTTGAAACTTGATCCATTTCTGCGGTCCGTTCTGTGGACCGCATGTTAGTTCTGCAATCGTAGATCGGCGTCGCAGATCGTGCTCGCCCACTTATTCTTTAAAATTCTAAGCCCGACCCCCCTTTTAATAAAGCACCTCATCCCTCATTTTTAACCCATTTTCTGAACAAAATAAGAGAGATGAAGAGAAGGCTCTAGGGAGAGAAAGCTATTTCTTCATCAATTGATCTTTCAAAAATCATCAAAACTCGGAAAATCTTGAGCATCTGCCTTCCGCTCTAATTTCAAGGTAAAATACCTAACCCTTTTCCCATAATTTTCGAACTTAGGTTTGGGGAAGGAGTTTCATACTTTGATTTTGAAATTCTTGTTAGAAATCCACATGCATGTTTTCAAAACACAAAAATCTTATAAAAAGGGAACTGGGTAGTAAATTGTGAATTCCTATTCTAAAGGTTTATGTACTAATCAGCAACTAGATTGACCCTTCTTGATTGCTTGATGAATTGGAGTAGAGGTTAAAGAGGATATTCCATCCCATGTATGTTCTGGCTAATATTGACCTTTGTGAAATCGCCCTATGCTAGTTATGCAATTGTTGATAATTGGTATTCATGTGAGAATCATCGTGAAGCCTCTGTGCGGTGTGATTTTGTGGTAAGATTTTGTGAGGAATGTTGTGGAACTCGTAATTTGGAACAACGAAAATGGGAAATGGAAACAACGTGGAACAATGGAAATGGAAATCATGTGGAATAGTGGGAATGGAAACATTATGAGATAATGTGTGTGATTAGTTGTGAAAAATTGTTGTGACGATCTAAATTGTGTATCAACTTTGATGAACATGAGGAAAATTGTTGTTGCTAGTTGTGGGATTTTAATACCATTGTTGTGGAATTATTTTAATAAAGTGCCATGGCTGAATTCTTGTATTTGTTGTTGTGTTGTTTGTTGTAATGAATTGAAAACTGTCAGGCGAGGTCGGGTTGCGCGCCGCAACACAGTGAAATAAGGTATGGGTTGGGGTGATAAGGGTGGCCGAGGTAATAAGGGTGGACGAGGTAATAAGGGTAGAAATGTGATCCAATATCACTATTGATATGAATATGAATCATGAAATGATAAATATGAAAATGTGAAAGGAGACAGCAGGAGAATTTGTAACCTGTGAGGCACTGATTGTCCCTTTGTATGACTACGTGAATCATTGTTGTGAAATGTTTGGTTGTTGCTTCCTGGTTGTACTTGTACTATTGTTGTTTAGCTCTATATTTGTTCATGCAATTTGGCTTGAGTTTACTTGGGACAAAGTTAGTTCATACATGCCAGTACAATTCAAGTGTACTGACGTCCCTTTGCGGGGGGCACTACATTCGTGTTATGATTGTAGGTGGATCCGTGGCAGGCACTCCAGTCCAAGTTCGTAGCTCCTCGTCCTCCCCTCTTTCGGCAGTATTCGTGTTTGGTGAGCCCCTTTCCTTCTGGGGCCATGTGTGGCCTACAACACTCTTGTTGTTGTATTTTGGAGTTTGTATCATTTGGTAAAGGTATAGCCGGGGCCTTGTCACCGGCAAATGTTGTAATATCATTCTCGTAGAGGCTCCGTAGACAGTTGTATGTGGTTTAGAACTTATGTATAAAGGTGTATGTTTGGGCGCTGCAAACTTGTGTACCACATTTCTTGTTAATATTAATATACGTTTTGAAGGAGATGTTCCCTGTTAATCATAATGTGTGGTTATAAAAGAGAAATCCTAAGTTCTTTTAATTGAAATTTTGTATCTTTTGGTTAACTATCATTGAATAATGTGGGGTAACCCGTGGGGAATAAGAAAGGCACCCAGGTCTACTCGAATGGGGATACCCGGTTGAGTGCCGGTCATGCCCCCCGATTTTGGGCGTGACATCATAATAATTGATCGTCTATATATTTTCATTATTAAGGTCATACGTATCATCCTATATCAACGATATAAGTCCATTCGCTAATATTATTGTAATCATATAACCTGAGCTAATTATATCATTATGATTCCTAGTAAACTCGACCTTCTATATAATATGCGTCTATTTAAATTCATTAATTAAGGTCATATATATTACCTTATTTATATAAGTAAATATATAATTATATATATTTTTATTGATCATTATTAATTATAATATAAGGTAAATCATGATACTTTTAGTGCTAATGTATTCTAGCTTGTTTTTTTTAGGAGGGAAAACAAGAAGACATTTTATGATAAAATGTTAAATACAAATTTCAGAGCGAAGCAAAGGGAAATGTAAAAATACAATTTGAGGGAAATTGAAAGTTTTTACTCTTTATATATCTCTTAAACACAATAACAACATCTCCAACTCTGTAACAAAATTAATACCATAAACATGAATGCTAACGTATGAATTGAAAAAGAATTCTATCCATGGTTTCGAATGAAGGTGCCCAAATCGTAGATTAAGTATGATTTTATGGTAATTTTATTTTTCTTAAATTTTCATGATTTCATAATTTTTTATTATCCCAAATAGCCATGAACTCTAAACCCTATATATATATATATATATTATGTTTTTGCAGTTTATTCCAAAGAGATTCTGTGGCTATCTTCCTCCTATCTCGGTAGAAACAATGCTTTGATGTAATGGGAAGAAGTGGACTGTGATTCTCAAAAGTGGTATTTGTGGAAGAGTCGTCAATGGGTGGAAACAAATTGTTGTCGAAAATAATCTGAAGAAAGGGAATGTCCTTCTCTTTGAACTAGTTGAGGCTACATCAGGGTTGTGATTTTCTCTGTTAAAGAGCTATGATTAACTAAGGCTTAGCTTGATAATTTCATCTCTTTAGTTATATGTAATGACTTCAAATAAATCGTAGTATGTTGTCTTAAGTAATGGATTAATATGATTGTTCTTCATAATATTATTTGTGTTTCATTTATTTATTATTGTTATATTTTTATTATTTCAAGAAGACTAATTTTTATAAATAGCCAATTAAAATTGGGAAGTCATTAAACATTGCAGAAGTCCCCAATTTTTTTCTATCATTTTACAAACAAGAACAAGACTACGAAAATTCCTTTTTTTTTCAAAAAAGTTTAAAAATTGACATCAAAACCTAAACCTAAACATAAACCTAAACGAACATAAATCAAAATATAACGTAAACCTAAAGCTAAACCTAAACCTAAACAACGATCAAATAATCTTTGTAAGGATAGAATATGATGGAGTTACACTAGGCATAGAGAGTGACCATCGGTTATTTCTCACTTTCCATCAAAGTGGGTTAGTGGAGAGTTTTAACAATAATTAACTTTGCCTAATTTATCCAAATATTAATTTAACAAAAAAAATATTTATACTAAACCAAAATACTCACGTGGGCCATATTATACAATCTTTACATGGATTAATCAAGTTTTCTAAGGTAAGACTATATGAGATAAAACCTATAAAGTGCACTGGCAGAATTTTAAAAAATAAAATAAAGAGAAACTATCAAAATCTGTATAAGCGGATGGATAAATTAAAGACAAGCTTCTATAAATAATTGTACTCATGGAGGAGTGTAATGGTTCATAGAGGAGTGAAATACACTACTAGAAACTGTAATGGTTGCATGAAGGAGTGTAAAGGGCTACTGGGAAGTGCAATACATGAAGGAGTGGAAGGGGTTGCTATTAGGAAGTGTAATGGTTGCCTAAGGTATCTACAAAGAAACTTTAATTCCTATCGGGAAGTGGAAAGAGATTATAATCCTCCTTATATATTTTTCTGAAATTATGCTACACCTACATAAGAAAATCAAACTACAAATACTACTAAGCATAACGATGGATAAGACCCGACAAAGAAACCTGCTGAACAGCCACTGCATGGCTCACCTGTGAGTCATAACATCTTGTACCAAGATCTGAAGCGTGATTACACCAAGCTGAAGCGTGAGGTTGCAGAGTTGATTGAGAGGGTGGTTCGTGATAGTAGCATTGATTACCTCAAGAGTGTCATGTTGGAAGAGCATCCCCTTACTTCGCTCTATACTATGCTTGACGAGATGCCCACACCATCTGTCCAGAGTGGAGCTAAGAGCAATTCCATCATTGTTATCACTAGTTATAACGAGTCCGCCTCCAAGACCTCAAAGTCTCTTTTAGTGAACCATAATATTGAGTAGTTATGAAGATTTATTTCGTTTCTTTTTAATTATGTGTTTGTTCGTCTATGAATTTTTCTATCCCCCCCCCCCCCATATTGATTTTTTTAATTTATCAACTTATGTATTTGTGATGTTATCACCCAATATCATATTAATAAAGCAAATTAATATTATTATGGTTTGAATATTTTTTATATTTTATATTTTTTTATGAATTTTTTCTAGATGATAACCTGGGATCTTGTACTTGCAAGAATAGAGTTTGTTGATACAGCAAAATGGTATATAAAAACCTTCTAAAAACAGCAAGGCCTAATGAACGTTTGATTAAAGTTAACAAAATAGTCCTATTGTCTTCGATATTCCAACTGTTCATTTGATGCCTAATGAAATGAAAGTACTAATAATAACATTTGTAAAGATTAATTAAGTACTGTAAAAAATTTCAATTTATTTTCCGAATTAATAGCACATGAAACTTATGACAACAATACTTGACACATAGGAAAATGTATTGTCAATAATTATGAAGATAATTTAGTACTTCAAGATGCAAAATATAGCACATACTTAACTTATGGAGATAGTTGATGAGAACTTGAAGATAGTTGAGTGCTTATGAATGAATGTAGTAGGGATTAAAACAAGTTCAAAACGATAACACCTTGGCACTTACAAGGTTCCAGCAATATAGACAAATTAAAACATTCAGTTCATTTCAAAATATTTTAAAAAAAAGTTATATTCTTATTTCATTCCAACACGGAGTATAAAAGACAAAGGCTTTGGCATCTTATATACAAAGACTTTGGCATCTATTCTACAGAGATTAAATGTGGCAACTAGTAACACATCAAACTAAACAATCAAACTGATAATAACCAAAATAAACAATAATCAAACTGAATAATTTTTTGAAATTTTCATCTCTACAAACATTCCAGCTAACAACACAGATGATATAGCACTTGCTCCAACATCACTTTCATCAACACACGAACTTGAAGATCGTTCTTCACTGTAAAAATTTTCTTTTTGGAATTCATTGAATGGTGCTACTGCTTCAGCATAAGATTTGTAAGACTTGAAGATGCTTCTTTTGAAACCTATAACCATAGAAGCACACTCACGCCAAGAGTTGTATAATCCTTACTTTTCCCACGAAATACTACATACACCTTTGATGCCGACAGATTATCAACTTGAGATCCATTTCTAAACTCACTAAAAGCTGATATGGCTTCATCACGCGTTTTGAAGGCCTTGAAGATGCTGTCCTTGACACAAATAGCCATAGGAGCACACTGATACCAAGAGCTGTATAATCCAGGCCTCTTAACACGAAACACTACATACATTTCGAAGTATTATTCCTCTTCCTGTGGTCCATTCCTTAATCTAACCCTAAGAAAGATAAAAGATGAAGAAGGAGAAAACAAAGATAGAAAAATAAGGGCTGGAAAAGCTTTTTAGGTTTGGCCTAATATATTAAGTGTTTAGGGTTAGAAAGTGATCACTTTAAACATAAATATCAGCAGTATAATTTTTATACGTATTTTCTCCAATTTTTAAACGTATTTTCTCTAATATATTATCTGTATATTTTAGTGTATTTCGATTAATTGGTATAGTATATGTAAATTTTTGTGTATTTTGTTTAATTAGTATAGTATATGTATATGTGCTTTATGGAAATTGATCAACATGCATCTTGGGAAGGTAAGACAAATAAATTAGTTAAAGAAAATTGTTGAAAAATTGAGTTTAAAATGAAAAATCTGCGTAAGAGTATATATGGAAAACACAAATACATAAATATTCATTATGCCCTCAAAAGTTGTACAAAGTTATCATTATACCCATTTAGAACGTTTGGGCCATTTTTTATGTGGCCAAATATATTTTTCGAATGGGAAAGAGTAGTTAAATTGCTATGGAATACAAAGAATAGTTTTCATTGGTAATGCACTAAATTCTTTTCTCGAAGGTCAAAACAGCAACACTGTTATGAAATAATATAAAAGACAAGAACAATAATGCAAGAACAAGAGCAATAGAGAGAAGAGTAGAGAGAGTTCTTCTTATTGATACTTAGAGAATGTTAGGAGTGATTTACAATGGTAGAGGGCACCTCTATTTATAGGGAGGAGGATGATTTAGCTACCAAGAATAGAACTCTAGAATCTCTCTAATTAAAGACATTCACCTTAAATAGAAGTGTATTTATAACATTCCCCCTTGAATGTCTATTCAATGATGTGCCTCGTTAAAACCTTAAAACCAAAACCTAATGGGAAAAATTAAAGGGAAGGAAAAAGAGTACACATGTTTGAATATGCGCATATTGGTTGCCTCGTTAAAAACCTCGCAAGGAAAACCCGGTGGGACAAAACCTTGTAAGGGAAAAAGAGTGCAACGCGCATTAACTCCCCCTGATAAGAACATCAATTTATGTCCTTAAGTCTTCGCATCCCGATCTTGTGAACTAGCTTCTTGAAGGTTGACTTTGGTAGAGATTTTGTGAACAAATCAGCCATATTATCGCTTGAACGAATCTGTTGAACATTGATATCACCATTCTTTTGAAGATCATGTGTGAAGAATAACTTTGGTGAAATATGCTTCGTTCTATCTCCTTTTAGGAATCCTCCCTTCAATTGAGCTATACATGCTGCATTGTCTTCATACAAAGTCGTGGGTAGTTTATCACACTTCAAACCACATTTGTCTTGGATATGATGTATTATCGACCTTAACCACACACACTCCCGACTTGCTTCATGAACAGCAATTATCTCGGCATGATTAGATGAAGTAGCCACAATTGATTGCTTAGTCGATCGCCAAGATATGGCGGTGTCTCCACAGGTAAACACATAACCCGTTTGAGATCGAGCCTTGTGTGGGTCGGACAAATATCCAGCATCAGCATAACCAACAAGATCCGGGCTGCAATTCTTGCCATAAAATAAGCCCATATCGGTAGTTCCCTTTAGGTACCGCAATATGTGTTTGATCCCATTCCAATGTCTCCTCGTAGGAGCCGAGCTAAATCTTGCTAAGACATTAACTGAAAAGGATATGTCAGGCCTTGTAGTATTTGCAAGATACATTAGTGCGCCAATTGCGCTAAGATATGGTACTTCAGGACCAAGTAGCTCTTCATTCCTTTCTTGTGGTCGGAATGGATCTTTGTTCACATCAAGTGATCGAACAACCATCGGTGTACTTAGAGGATGTGCTTCATCCATGTAAAACCGTTTCAGTACCTTTTCTGTATAGGTAGATTGATGAACAAAAATTCCGTTTGCCAAATATTCAATTTGCAAACCAAGACATAGTTTAGTCTTTCCGAGATCTTTCATCTCAAATTCATCCTTTAGATAATCAATTGCCTTTTGGAGTTCTATAGGGGTTCCAATAAGGTTTATGTCATCGACATATACGGCAAGTACAACAAATTCCGATGTTGTTTTCTTTATAAAAACACACGGGCAAATGGCGTCATTTATATAGCCTTCTTTTAACAAGTACTCACTAAGACGATTATACCACATTCGTCCAGATTGCTTTAGACCATACAAGAATCTTTGCAATTTAATTGAAAACATTTCCCGAGATTTTGAATTATGCGCGTTTGGCATCTTGAGTCCATCGGGAATTTTCATGTATATCTGATTATCGAGTGAGCCATAAAGATAGGCAGTAACCACATCCATTAAGTGCATGTAGCTTTTCATGGACAGCAAAACTTATGAGATAACGAAAGGTTATGGCATCCATTACAGGGGAATATGTCTCTTCATAATCGACACCAGGCCTTTGAGAAAAACCTTGTGCAACAAGGCGTGCCTTATATCTTTGTACCTCGTTTTTCTCATTTCTTTTGCGTACAAAGACCCATTTATAGCCGACAGGCTTAACACCATTAGGTGTTTCAACTATAGGGCCAAAAACTTCACGTTTTGCCAGCGAATTCAATTCTGATTGAATTGCTTCTTGCCACTTTGGCCAATCCTGTCTTTTTCGACATTCTTCAACAAATTGAGGTTCAAGATCCTCACATTCTTGCATAATGCTAGATGCTACATTATAAGCAAAGGCATTATCCACCACAATATCCACTCGATTAATATTTGCCTCAATATTAATTGGATTTAGGGATAGTTCCGTATTTTCCAGAGTCTCGGGCTCAATGGATTCTTCATGAATCTCAGAATTTGTTAAATCATGAGATTCTTTCGTGGTGTCATTTTGATCGTTCTTTTTCCTCTTTCTAGGATTTCGATCTTTGGAACCTAATGGTCTGCCACGCTTCAGGCGTGCATTCGACTCATTGGTTATGACACTAGATGATTGTCCAACAGGGACATCAATACGGATTGGAACATTTTCTGCGGGAATGTGGGATTTCGTTATCCTTTTCAAGTCCGTAAATGCGTCAGGCATTTGATTTGCTATTCTTTGCAAATGGATAATCTTTTGTACCTCTCTTTCACAAATAGAGGTATGTGGATCAAGATGAGATAATGATGCATTTTTCCACAAAATTTCCCGTTTGGTTTCACCAACTTCTCCCCCTAATTTTGGGAAAAGTGTCTCATCAAATCGACAGTCTGCAAATCGTGCAGTAAACAAGTCGCCTGTCAATGTTTCGAGGTAGCGAATGATGGAGGGCGATTCAAACCTAACATATATTCCTAACCTTCTTTGCGGACCCATTTTGGTGCGGGATGGAGGTGCTATAGGCACATATACTGCGCATCCAAAAATTCTTAAATGGGATATATTGGGTTCATGACCCAACCAATTGCAACGGGGAATACTTGTGGTAATTCGTCGGTCTGAGACGAATTAGCATTGCTGCATGTAAGATGGCGTGACCCCATACCGAAGTGGGCAGCCTCGTTCTCATAAGTAATGGCCTTGCAATCAACTGCAGGCGTTTAATTAACGATTCTGCAAGACCGTTTTGAGTGTGAACATGAGCTACAGAATGTTCAACTTTTATCCCGATTGATAAGCAATAATCATTAAATGCTTGGGATGTAAACGCAGCAGCATTATCCAGTCTAATGGACTTGATTGGATTATCTGGAAATTGTGCTCGTAGTCGAATTATTTGTGCCATTAATTTCGCAAACGCAAGGTTGCGTGATGACAACAGGCACACATGAGACCATCTACAGGATGCGTCTATCAAGACCATGAAATACCTAAACGCCCCACTAGGTGGGTGAATAGGTCCACAAATGTCCCCTTGTATACGTTCCAGAAACGTGGGTGACTCAGTCCCAACCTTTGTTGGTGATGGCCTGATAATCAACTTGCCTTGATAACACGAAGTGCAAGGATATTCATTATTCGAAAGAATTTTGAAATTCTTTAACGGATGCCCATATGAGCTTTCTATAATCCGTCTCATCATGATCGATCCTGGGTGTCCCAATCGATCATGCCAAAGTACAAAGGTATTGGAATCAGTAACCCTTTGGTTTACTGTTGAATGTGCCTCAATTGCACTAATTCTTGTCCAATACAGGCCACAAGATAAAGACGGGAATTTCTCAATAACCCTCTTTTGGCCGGAGACATTCTTTGTGATGACGAGATATTCAAGATTATCTTCATCCATTGTCTCAATATGATAGCCATTCTGGCGTACATCTTTAAAACTCAACAAGTTTCTCTTAGACTTGGAGGAGAACATTGCATTCTCTATGATTAACGTCGTGCCTTTGGCCAGAGTTACAATTGCTCTTCCGGAGCCTTCAATCAATTTACTACTTCCAGAGATTGTAATAACGTTTGCCTTACACATATTTAGTTGAGAGAAATATTTCCTTTCTTTGAGTATTGTATGTGTAGTACATGAATCAACTAGGCAAATACTTTTACAGTTGGACGTTGATCCAAGTTCGCTTTGTGAGATATCCATATTTGCTATCCCATAGTTTGACATACAAAAGAGATATACGAATATAAGAATAAACAAGTTCAATTCGTTTGTGTCACATAATATTTTCAAAATCTGCTGCTAACAGTTGACTAACAAAATCAGATATGTTATCCATAATTGATTACTTTGCAGTTTGAAAATTTCAGTTTAAGCATTTTCTTCAAACAATCGATTGTTAAACATTGACAATCGATTGTTAAACACACACAATCGATTATTTGCTATTTTTGAAAAACTTCAGATCACTGTCTTAAGACAATCGATTGTTATGCATAGACAATCGATTGTTGGCTATTTTGAAAAATTCCAGAGCACACTGTTTTAAGACAATCGATTGTTAAGTATAGACAATCGATTGTTGGCTATTTTGAAAAATTCCAGAGCACACTGTTTTAAGATAATCGATTGTTATGCATAGACAATCGATTGTGGATGATTTTTGAAAATTTCCAGATTACACTGTCTTAACGACAATCGATTGTTAGACAAAGACAATCGATTGTGGATGATTTTTGAAAAATTCCAGATTACACTGTCTTAACGACAATCGATTGTTAGACAAAGACAATCGATTGTTGATCAATTATTTTTCAGCTTTAATGCGAAAATAGTAGATAATCGACTAGTTTTTCAGGCTAGTCGATTACCCCTACTGGAAAATAAAAATTTTATTGATATTTGAGCATATTGAAGATATTCTAAAGAACTACTGCTAACATTGCATCATGAACTAACTAATACGAGCTAATACTAATGACTATTAGTTTATTCACTAACTAATACAAATAAGTAGAACAAAATCAAATAACTCCATCTTCTTTCATCACGGACCCATCGCCGATTAGGTGGTCTATTTTCCCCTCGGGTTGCTCAAAGAAGTCTGCCACATCCAAGTGGGTGATTTCCGAGTTGTCGTCATAGACAAAATTTGTTTCAGGGCCTTTCCTCTTTCGAGATGCTTGATGAAGGTCAACCAAGTGTCTTGGTATACGGCAAGTCTTTGACCAGTGCCCTTTCCCACCGCAACGATAACATATAGTTTCTGAACCATTTGCCTTAGGATCTTCATGACCCCGTTTCTGCTTTCGGCGGTTATCTCTCCTTGGGGGTTGACGGACTTCATTGGAATTTCTTCCTTGTCTACGTCCCTGGCTATGACCCCGTTTACGACCATGACCATGGTCCTTTTCATGTTTGGCATAATGAGAGTGCACCTTATCTGCTTCAGGCAGTGGTGTAGACCCAGTGGGTCGATTTTCATGATTTCTCATGAGCAGGTCATTATTTCGCTCAGCCACTAGTAGAAGAGAAATCAGTTCAGAGTACTTTGTAAAGCCTTTCTCTCTGTACTGTTGTTGCAGTACCATATTGGAGGCATGAAACGTTGTAAACGTTTTCTCAAGCATATCATAATCGGAGATATTATCCCCGCATAGCTTCAATTTAGAAGTAATTCTGAACATTGCAGAATTATATTCAGAAACGGACTTAAAGTCCTGGAGCCTCAGATGAGCCCAATCATATCGTGCTTGTGGCAGAGTGACCAACTTCAGGTTGTCATATCTCTCCTTTAAGCCGTTCCACAAGATGAGTGGATCCTTGACGGTGAGATATTTAATCTTCAAACCTTCATCAAGGTGATGGCGCAAGAAAATCAAGGCCTTCGCACAGTCTTGGGTGGATGCTTTTTCTCTATCTTTGATGGTGTCTCCGAGACCCATAGCATCTAAGTGGATTTCAGCATCCAACACTCATGTCATATAGTTCTTGCCCGAAATTTCAAGGGCAACGAACTTTCTTTTCGTAATGTCAGACATAATCGAAAATTAAATTAGGAAGAGGGAAATACCTTAGATTTTTCGAGAATGGTTCTTGAGACGGTAGAGTCTCGTGCTGATAACGTGTTATGAAATAATATAAAAGACAAGAACAATAATGCAAGAACAAGAGCAATAGAGAGAAGAGTAGAGAGAGTTCTTGTTATTGATACTTAGAGAATGTTAGGAGTGATTTACAATGGTAGAGGGCACCTCTATTTATAGGGAGGAGGATGATTTAGCTACCAAGAATAGAACTCTAGAATCTCTCTAATTAAAGACATTCACCTTAAATAGAAGTGTATTTATACAAACACATTGATTTCGAGACAATTATTTTAATTTTCCAAGAAAAATGATATCCAGACTAGTATAGTAAAAAGTCATTCTGTACTGTCTACAAGTTACAAGAAATGGACCACAAAACAAACAAGCGTCAAACCTTTGTTTTTGCACATTTGACGTGTTTTAAATATTTCGTAAATTGTATTGAATTAAAACAGAAATCAATTTAATTGGTTATTTTAATACTCTCGTCAGCTCAAATTATTGCTATTTTAAAAGTTCAAAATAAAATTACTTAGTTTTTTCTCATTTATCATTAATGGTAATTGTTCTTTATGGAAATAGCACATGATGGAGTAATACTCGATGAGGAGAGATTATATCTTAAAATTAAAATAAGATAAAGTAGTCAAAATTTTCTTCTAATTACTATTTTCTTCGGTTCACAATAAATAATTATTTTATCTTTCGTACATTTATTAAGAAAATATGAACTTCTGGAGGAAAAAATGTATTCACTAAATTAATCTTAATTAATTTTTACCTTGACACATCGAAATATGTAAATAAGCATAAATTTAAAAAGAAAAATTAATTTCTTCGTGATTATATAAATAAATACTTATTTTAATCTAAACAAAAAAATAAATAATCATTTATCATGGACGTAAGGAAGTACTATTTCCATAAGGGACGTTTAAAGGAGAAAGATCACAAATAAATTAAAACGAAAGGAGTATGACACACAAATACAAAAATAAACAAACAAAAGGCTGTATTGATTTGGAGTCCTAGGAATTCCAAATTTGAAGGCAAGAGATGTAGATTTTGAACGTGTAGTCTTGAAGACCTAAATGGCTCTTTCATCCAAAGAGTACACACTCGTGCATTCTTGAGAAAATCAAAATCATGAAATGGCTAATGGCTTCCACTTAATTAATTAAGTTACGTAGTTGTTTTACTATATATTTTAATAGTCTTGGGAAATGGGCTAATATATTTTACTGTTAACTAGGATTAGATACCACCAATAAGGGTTGTTTCGTTACTACCACAACCAGGCCTTGGAAGGAGTTAAAACAACATTAAATAATTTAAAGGAGATCAATTCATTCAAAATAGTCAACCTTTAACGTGAGGATTCTGAACGATCCTTGTGTAAAATATCAAAATAGATTTAGGTTGAATATTTAAACTCTTTGACGTGGAGAATTTTCAATTGTGATGAAATAAGGACTTCACTTCTATAGAGTGTAGATATTGTTAGTTATTCCATTAGCTTTCATTTATATAGCACTCTTTTTTTTAGTTAGATAAAAATGAATGTTATATTTCCTACAATCAATTTAACTTTAAAATTCATATTTTATTTTTAGTAAAATGATTTATAGCCACACAAACATGTATGACTTATTTAGATCATAAATATCAAAAGTTTTTTATTTTTTGTTAAGCTCTACGCCGAGTCAAATATCGCTATATAAATTGACGTGGGGAATAACTGTTAGCAAACGAAAACTCATCTTGCTTCTGATTCCCTATGAGCCCTTACTTTTTCGGAGGGTCGGCGGGACATGGGAGCCTCAGCTCATGCATCGGTTTACCGAAATAATCTCTTCTCTCCCACTTCCTTCTATTCAAAAGGCGAGCAGCCCTTAAACAAAAAGGCCAATCCGAGTCAAACATTGCTCTAATCCATTGAATTTTCTAGTACTAATATACAAATTGGAGCAAACAACTCCAAATTGAAACCGCAACAACTTTATATTTAGGTATTTTCAAGTTTCAACATTTTGTTTTTTCAATCTTTTATGTGTACCTAATGACCTATTAACGTCGACAAGTAACAAGTCCGTGCAAGAACTTGTTTTTTGGGACATTTCATAAACTCATTTGTACCAAATGCTTCAATTAATTGGACAATATCTCACTTGATTTAATGCGTTAACTACTATTTATTAGGGCATGAATCCAGTGTTGTATATATGGTAAGAGATCACTCCTGTCAGAACGGAGTATGGATATCTCTGGAGTTTTAACTTCAGTACTGGTTATGTTGAAAAAAATAAATGAAATTCTACTATAGTATATCGTATGTGACCTGATCAACATATGTATAAATATAAGATCCAAATTGTATGTGTCCCTATTCCCTTTTGTTCTCTCCATTTCTACTGACAGATAATAATAATAGACCACACAAAATTAAAAGATAACATTCATCACACTCGCAACTACTCCTGTTCATCTTTTGAAAGAATTCAGCTTTGAAATGCTTTCTAAAATTAGCTTCATTTGTACTTTTGAGTAGCAATTATATTTTATCAAGTTTTTAAAAAGTAATTTTAAGTGTATTTTTTGAAAAAATGCTTTTGGAAGAAGCTAATTTTTGTTTTTGCTTTTCACAAAATGCTTCTCTTCTATTTAAAAGCACTTTTTCCTTTCTTGGCCAAATATCTTAACTTTGAAAAAAGTATTTTTGACAAAATAAAAGAGGCACTTTCCCATCAAAAAAGAAACTTGATTAAATATGCTATTAGACAATTTACATGGAGCAAATATATTATCCAAGATCTCGTTTGGTCAAGCTGTCAAAAACTGTTTATTTTAAAAAGTATTTTTATTCAAAAGTCCTTTTCAAAAAAGTACTATTACACAAACGCAGTTTATGTTTGGCCGATTCATTTGAACAATACTTTTTACAAGCTCATCGTGATTGGTCAATCCTTTCAAAAAGTGCGTTTAAGTAGAAAAATACAAAAAATGACAGAAAAGATTCAGTTTGTAATTAGTATTATTTAAATAAAATTTTAATATCTATTATAAAAGAATAAAATAAAAAATAAAATTTAAAGTAAAAATATAAATTACAATTTTAATTAATATAAAATATAGTTATTCCAAAATAATAACATTGAGCATTTGGTATTTTTTATTGTTTACATGATATTCAAATATATCAAAATACATCATTCAATATAAATTTAAAATCTACTCTCAGTATAATAGTAGAAAAAGAATAAAAATATGATTAAAAAGAGAGAGAAGAAAAGTGTAGTAGAAATAAAAAGAAATGAAAAGTATAAATAAAAAATTAAATTAATATAGGATAATTTAGAAAATATGAATTTATTGTAAGGTTATTTTATTGTCTTAAACAAATTAATTTTCTGTTTCTATTTCTTGGAAGAAGTTAGAATTCGTAGCTTCTTCTCAAACCAGAAAAACTGCTTGTGCTATTGCACAAAAATACTTCTCATCTTGGCCAAACACCTTAAATTTTTTAATAAATAGTGCGTTTGTCCTCCTAAAAGCTTGACCAGACTCTAAAAAGTTAATGTCACACAATTTTTTTAACCAATATACTCTTCTTCTTCTTTTTAGTAGCAAACTAGCAAAAATGGTTCAGCGCAGAGAACTAACAAAGTTCTGCTTCAAGAACTACTTTATCATGTACAATGACAAAATCATTTTTAGTTACATCATTATAATAATCTTTAGACCACTCTAGTGTGTGTGTGTGTGTTTTGCCCGTTTCACCCCTTTTTGGCCTCTTTCCATTTTCCTTACACAATGCTCTATCTTCTGTAGTTGATGTAGGAATGAATAGTGTTTTGATCATGCCTATCACTTTCCTTTCTTGCTACAGAGTAAGCACTAAACAGTTCTGTGACGTTATTACCATCTACACTTTGCCTTTCATTTTCATGTGTTTTATTAGAACTCCACGCGTCACCACCGTGTTATCTCCTAGATGAGTAATTCGCCTATAAATAAGAGAGATGGATATATGATTTATGTTTAAAATCACATCATACAACCAACGAAATGCTTATTGAAAAAAGAAGAAGCTCGATTTGTTTTTTTGCATCTATTATTGTCAACGTTATAGCTTGAGTTCACGTATCACTCCACGATCAACCTAGAAACTTCTTAATTTTCACAAATGAAAAAACAAGGTTAAAAAGAAAATAAATAAATACTCCTTCCAATCTATAATAAGTGATATTTTTACCTTAATGTTTATTTGGTCCATAATAAGTGATATTTACATCATCAAGAAAGAATTAATTTTATTTTTCTAAACTTTGCCCTAATTTGCAAATCCCAATATGTCAAGTTACGATATGCTAATTTTAGTTAAGGTTAATTTCGTCAAAATACCTTTTATTTTCTAGGAGTTAATATTTTATTAAGGTGTACACCACAGATTAAAAAATCACTTATTATGGACCGGAGGAAGTAACTAATAAATAAATAAATCCAATACATTTTGCGTTGGTAGCCTAGAAGTTGGACAATACTATGAGGGTGTTTGGCTAAGCTTATAAGCTGGTCAAATTGGTTTTTAAGCACTTTTTGGGTTATCTACGCGTTTGATAAAATTAAAAGTGCTTACAAGCCAAAAATAAGTCAAAAGTCATAAGTTGCTCTCCCCCAACCTATCAAATTTCAGCTCATAAGTACTTTAGATTTTACCAAAATATTTACTATTATACCCCTAAATACTTCTTTTTAAAACAAAACTCTTCGTAAACCCAGTTCTTCAGCTGCTTATTATTAATTTCAGCACTTTTATCCAAACGCGTAACTGCTTATTTTTAAAATTTTCAGCACTTAAAAGTACTTTTCGACACATAATACTTATCAGCTACTCTAAATCAGGTAAGCCAAACGGGCTGTATATCTTCTTTGATTAGTAAAAACAACCCGAACAAGAAAAGTTAGCTACTTGTTTTTCCAAAGTAAGTTGAACACTATCGAAATAATTAAAGTGCGACGAAATTACCTTTTTCAATAAATTAATGTCGCACAAATTTCTTAAACTACGAGGATATTGTATTGTTTCGGTTTGTAAGCAATGTGACTAAACTATTTGAATCTATCTGGATTTATAAGAATAAGCCACAATAAATGCCGCAAAAGAATTACTTCATTTTCACCTTTATTAAAATCTTGAACTTGTAATGTTAAGGTAGCTTAGAATAAAATAATTTCTGGAATCTATCGACATCATATCATTTATGCATGATATTGATCCTCTTCTCCTCGGACCCCAGGAACCGAAAATGTCACGCTTAGTCCTTTCCTTTTGTATTTCGACGTCGTTGGCGGTCATGTTGGTATAAGTAGAATGAGAATCAGTCGAATCAGAGTTTTCTACTAAATTTTCAAAAGGTGGATGTGATGACACGATCTAGGGTTTTAGAACCTAATTTTGTGTTTCGAAGCTTCAAATATTTCATTTTGATCTTTTTCGATTTGCGTACGTATTTTGGGTATTTTTTCGGAAAGTTTTTTGTGTTAAAAACTAAGTAATAAAATATAAAATTTTTGCCTTAAATCTATTTGAGTTGACGCCAGTCAACTTTTTGAGCAAAAGAACCCGAATCCATATTCTGACAGTCCTGGGGGATTCGTATCGTAATTTTGGACTTGGTCGTATACCCAGAACCGAATTCGGGAGTCCCTAGTTCGAGTTATCATATTTTGTTGAACATTTTAGATTTAAAGGCGGAAAGAATATAAGAGTTTGATCAATTTTTGACTTTATTGATATCGGGTCCGTATTTTTTTTTCCGAAATTCGGTATAGGTTCATTACTATATTTATGACTTGATTATCAAATTTGGTGAGAAACGGAGTTGGCTTGACGTGATTTGGCATCCTGTTGGTAAAATAGAAGTTCATGAGTTTTCTTGAAAATTTCATTTGATTTGGTGTCTAATTCATTGTTTTAGGTATTATTTTGGTGATTTGATTGTGTGACCAAGTTCGTATAACATTTAGGACGTGTGTGTATGTTTGGTTTGTAGCCCAGAGAGCTCGCGTGAGTTTTGAATAAGCTATGGAGTGTTTTTGAACTTAAATGGACTGTTGGTGCATCAGGTCGCAGACTACGCAATTACGAGGTTTGACTCACAAATGCGAGCCTAGCATTTGTGAGCAGTGGGCTGGGGGTGCACTTTCGCATTTGAGAGATTTGGGTCTCAATTGTGATCCCCTCATGTTCGCATTTTCGAACATTTTGTTCGCATTTGCAAAGGCAGTAGGAATGTTCAATCTTCCCATTTACGAAGATTTATCGGTATTTGCAACACCTGCACCGGAAAAAAATATGCATTTGATGAGATTTTTTTCATTCTTCAAAATTTCAAAACTAGATAACCCTAGAGGCTATTTTTCCAAGAACTATTCTTCCCCAATACACATTATAAGTGATTCTAATCTATTCTTTCTTCAATCTTCCATCATATTTCATATGTTTCCAACCTAAAATCTAGTATTTTTATGGTTGAAATTGGGGGTTTGGATAGAATTAGGGGTTTTATTTGTAAAATTGGGCTCAATTGAGGCCGGATTTTAAAATAAATTACATAACCAAGCTCGGGGATGAATGAGTAATCGGATTTTGGTGCGAGTTTTGGGTTTGGACCAAGCGGGTCCGGGAGTTGACTTTTTTTAACTTTTCAAATTATGACATAAATTGAATCTTTTGCAATCGCGGGAAATTTTTAAGGCTTATTTTGAATCGTTTGGTTGGTAAATTGCTAAATATTATTGGTTCGGAGGCTTGTTTGAAAGGCAAAGCTGTGGTTGAGCTTTGAGTTGATCTTTGGAGCGAGGTAAGTATTGATACCTTGAGTTGAGGGAATTATGGACCCTCGAATTATGTGCTATGTGAATTTCATGTGTTGCGGCGTATGTGAGAGGTGATGACTGCTTACACGCCGTCGAATTACTAGTTTTCCCCGATTTTCCACTTTTTCTTAATTATCTCTTTCCTTGTATTGAATGTTATATGCTCTAAATGCCTTCCATGCTTATTTTCTATCTGTAAATTAGTGTTCTGTCCTATTAATGATGTTAGATCGTAGTTCCATGATTCCATGCAATTTTCTCTAATTGACTTACTTGCACCTTATAATTGTCATTTACGGGACCCCCTTGTTGTGTTGTACTACTTATATGAATTCTCATGTTGTACAAGGTTTCCTTTCGGGTTCAGCGTTCACTACTAAAAACTCTGGTTTTAGTAACAGCAAAATTCTATAGCTAAATAAAAAAATCCATCGCTAATCTCATTTTGGCGACAGATTAGCAAGAAATTCTATTAGCTACGGGCGATTTAGTGATAGATTAGCGACGATGTTGTATTCATTGATCGCAGAGATTCGTATGATTTGAAATTTTGATTTGACAATACTTATTAAGTATTTGATACTGATATGGTGGTATTGGGTTCCATGCCGCAACATGTGGAATAAGGATGGATTGACATGGTGGAATAAGGGTGAACTTGTACTGATAAGGTGGGATAGAGTTGCACGCTGCAGCAGGTAGAATAAGGGTGAACTGATATGGTAAAATAATGGCGAATTATGATACTGATATTGTTATATGGTGGGATCGGGTTGCACATTACTATATATATATATATATATATATATATATATATATATATATATATATATATATTAAGTGTGTGTGTGTTTATAAATTATTGTAGTTGATATTGTTACGGTAAAATAAGGAAGGATTCTATCCTATTTTGTTTCGTATTCCCTTTTTTGTCTTTATTATATACTGCGCATAGGTTGTAGTGTAAGTGACATACTTTAGCCTCGTCACTACTTCGCCGATATTAGGCTCCGCACTTATAGAGCACACGGGGTCGGTTGTACTCATACTATACTTTGTACTTCTTGTGCAGATTTTTGAGTCGATCCCAGCGGCGGTTATTAGCATGCTCAGATTGGACAGCTTGTGGAGACTTGAGGTATGGCTGCTCGGCGTCCGTAGCTCCTGGAGCCCCCTTCCTTTTATTATTTGGCGGTGTATTTTCTTTTCAGACAACGTTATGTTATTTCAGACCCTTGTTTGTACTACTCTAGTAGCCCCTGCACTTGTGACACTGGGTTTAGGGATGTATCAAATGTTTGGATGTTTTAACTTCGCATTATTAATTTTGTTATTGCAGCAATTTCAGTTCTTTATCACTAATTACTTTTAAACTATTAAAAATGGATAAAATGTTCTAACGTTGGCTTACCTGGAAAGTGAGATGTTAGACACTATCATGATCCCAACGGTGAGAATTTCGGATCGTGGCAAGTTGGTATCAAAGCACTAAGTTGCACATGTCTCACGAGTCACGGTCAAACTTAGTAGAGTCTGGAAGATCGGTATGGAGACATCTGTACTTATCTTTCAGAGGCTGTCGGGTTAGGAAAAATTTCACTTCTATTCTTTTCTATCGTGTGAGTTATCTCTACCATTAATAATTGAGCTCTTTTATTCTTGATCTCTCCTATGGTGAGAACATGCACGCATCTTTGGTTTGACAGCTGCCAGAGCCCCCTGCAGCAACTCCTACGAGGGGAAGGGTCGAGGGCGAGGTCATGCCAGAGGCCGAGGCAGGGGCAGAGCTCAGCCTAGAGCTCGAGCAACAACACCAACAATGGAGCCTCAAGTAGATTTTGATGAGGAGGTTCGAGCTCAGGCTGCACCTGTTGGTCCAACTCATGTCCGGGAGGGGTTCATCGCCATCTAGTGCTTCTGGACACTTTGGTCCGTTTGGTGGGCCTTATGGAGAGTGTGGCCCAGACCGGTACATTTCTTATGGCACCAACCGTCTCTTAAGCTGGGGGAGTAGCGCAGACTCATGTTACTCATACTCCAGAGCAGATGACTCCCCAATATCATACTTCAACAACCCCACAAGCTGGAGTAGTTCAGCCAGTTGTTGCAGCACGGGTCGGTGATGGACGTGCCGTGTTTTTTGAGGATAATTAAGAGTGGACAAGTTTACCAAGCCCTTCCTAGATCACTTTAGTGGAGAATCTTCTGAGGACCCACAGGATTATCTTGACTGTTGTCATGAGGTATTGCAAAATATGGGTATAGTTGAGATCAATGAGGTCAATTTTGCTGTATTTCAGATGACGGGTTTCACGAAGAGATGGAGGAAGGATTATGTATCTACCAGAACAGTTGGGTCACCTGCTCTTACTTGGGACCAATTATTTTAGCTATTTTTGAAAAGTTCCTCCCTACCGCAGTGAGAGAGTTACCGCAAGCTGTTTGAGCGTCTCCAGCAGGGCAGTATGTCAGTCACTTAGTATGAGACCCATTTTGTGGATCTTTCATGCTATTCTTCTGCTTCTTACCGAGAGAGAGAGAGAGAGAGAGAAAGAGAGAGAGAGAGAGAGAGAGAGGATAAGGTTTATTGAGGAACTCGCTCACCTTATCAAGCTATAGATGGAGAAGGAGACCGGGGGTGAGATTTCCATTAAGACGACTACTAATGCCGCCAGGCGTATCGAGATTGTTCTTTCTTGGGAGAGTGGGCAGAGGTTTGATAAGAGGCCTCGTCATTCCGGTGATTTTAGTGGTGCCTTATCTAGAGGCAGGGGTACATTTTTTATAGGCCATCCTCCCAAGCCATTTTAGTCAGCGCTTCAAGCATCCCATAGTGCTTTAGGGAGTTGTGGTGCTTATGTTCCTCATTTTGAGTAGCCAGCCTACAGTGTACCATCAGCTCCTATTAGTGCACATCCTATTCGATTCAAAGTTATCACCGTGGTTATCCGGCCCATTTGGGTCAGACTCAGTTTCAGCAACCACACTATCATGATGGATGTTTTGAGTGTGGTGTTTTTGAGCTAATCAAGAGGACCTGCCCGAGATTATTGGATGACGTGCCACAGCAGAGTTCTCGTGCAATGATTTCGACATCGGTTGCACCACCGGCAGCTAGAGGCAAAGGTCAGGCAGCTAGAGGTGGAGGTCAGGCCGTTAGAAGTGGAGGTCAGCCTGCTAGAGGCAGAGGTCAGGCTGCTGGGGGTGGAGGTCAGCCAGATAGATCTAGGCCTAGGGATGTAGTTCAGAGTGGTGGGGCCCATCTCCAATGTTATGATTTCTGAGCCAGGCTTGAGGCTAGGTCATCAGACATTGTTATCACAAGTATTGTTTCAGCTTTTCCATATAGATGCTTCAATTCTATTTGATATGGGATCTCTTATTCCTATATGTCATCCTATTTTGCTTCATATTTGGTTGTTCCTCGTGATTCTTTGAGTGCTCCTGTGTATGTGTCCACACATGCAGGAGAATCTATTATTGTAGATCTTGTTTATCATTCGTGTGTGGTTTCTATTGGGAGTCTTGAGCCTAACGTATATCTTCTACTTCTCGATATGGTTGATTTTGATGTTATATTGGGCATGGATTGGTTGTCACCTTATCATGATATATTGGATTATCACGCTAAGATGGTGACCTTAGCCTTGCCGGGTTTGCCTCGATTAGATTGGAGAGGGACTCCCGGCTATTCTAGCAGCAGAGTTATCTGTTATGTGAAGGCTCGACATATGGTCGAGAAAGGGTGTCTAGCTTATTTGGCTTATGTCCGTGATTCTAGTATGGAGGTTCCTTCCATGGATTAACATACAAATAACTGACTATAAGGTACCCAGTACCGAGGAAGGACAATCCAGCTCTGTAAAGAAAATCAATCTCTAGGTATCAAGTACTGCGGACAAGATCCATGTCCTGGGAAGATCCATCCCTCAATAGTATCAACCGCGCTCACTGGGGTTTGTACAGACTGCAATTATGAAATCTCTACTCTGAAATACATCTTCCTCTCAAATGGGTCTCCAAACATCCCATAATCTAGCCATTACTAATACAACACAATCAATAAGGGCTAGAGGGATCAATTCCATTAAAAAAAAAAGAACGAAATTATAGCAAAAATTCAAAATTGGCTTAAACCCGGCCCCAGGGCCCATGTCTCAAAATCCAACAAAAATCACAAAACCAGAAAGTTCATTCACTCACGAGTCTAACCATATCAAATTTATCAAAATCCAATACCATTTGGTCAACCAAATCCCCAAAATTCTTTCTCCAATTCTCAAGCGTTAATCTCCCAAATTTCACCTCAAAGCCTCACTAACTAGGTGGGAAAATCAATGGAGAAACAATATTTATGATAAAAAAACGTGTAGAAGAAGTTTACCTAAAAAATCCCCTCAAAAATCGCCTAAGTCTTTAGTCCAAGTATTGAAATAAGACTAAAATCGTGAACCCTTTTTTTAAATATTCTGCCTAGGCTTTTCCACCTGCGTCTCCATATCTGCATCTGTGGAGCTGCATTTGCGGTCAAACTCCATTTTTCGGAAAATTAGTGCCTCAGCTTTTGCGATCAACATGTCGCATATGCGCACAGGGCGTAAGTAAGAATATCAGTCTTTTCCAAGCCATCAGGTGAGGTCAATCTGATTAGTTGTAGGTGCGGAAACCACATCGCACCTGCGGACCACGCTCGCACTGTGATTCCCACTCCGCAGGTGCAGCTACACTAGAACCAACAACACTTCAGCTGCATTCTTCATCTCAAACTCAAGTCATTAACCACTCAAAATCACCTCGAAGCCCTCAAGACCTCAAATAAACATGCCAACAAGTTCTATAACCCGATACGAACTTCGACAAATTCTCAAATCACCTCAAATCACATCAAAAATATGAATTACACACGGATTCAAGCCTAGTGAACTTTGAAAATTTAAAATTTATGAACGACGCTAAAACCTATCAAATCAAACCCGATTGACCTCAAATTTTGCACACAAGTCATAAATGATACCATGGACCTAGTCCAACTTTCAGAAGTCTAATCCGGTCCTGATATCAAAATTTTCACAATCGTCAAATGTGCCAAAATTTTAACTATCGCCAATTCAAGCCTAATCTTAATACGGATCTCCAATTCGTGATCCGGACGCGCTTCCAAGTCGAAAATTACCTAACAGAGATAACAGAACCATTAATATTCAAATCTGAGGTCATTTACATATAAGTCAATACCCGGTCAACTTTTCCATCTTAAGCTTTCAAATAAAAGGCTAAGTGTCCTAAATCATTTTGAAATCACTCCAGACTTGAACTAACTAACCCGGTAAGTCACAATATAGTTGTAGAAAATAAAAAAATAGATAATGGGAGAACGGGGCTATAACTCTTCAAGGATGTATCAGACTTTTGGTTGTTTTAACTTCCGCATTATTACTTTGGATTATTGCAGCAATTTCATTTCTTTCTCCTTAATTACTTTTAAACTGTTAAAAATAGATAAAATATTCAAACGTTGGCTTGCCTAGCGAGTGAGATGTTAGACGCCATCACGGCCCCGTCGATGGGAATTCTAGGTCGTGACAGTGAAAGCGTGCAATTTATGTAAGTAGCTTCAACATTATATACCTAGTTGAATTTTGTTATAATTATTTAAATGCCAAAAGGATGCCAAGTACCACTGTTTAGGGTTACATTTCTTCTTTCCGGTTTAGATTGAAAACTTTGGAAGAAGGAGAAACTATACTTATTCAAAGATGTACGTTTAGTTGAAATATAAACCGTCGATTCAGTCTATCTTGATGGAAATTTTTTTAGTAGATTGCGAGAAGATTAGTAGTATCAACAAGAGACAATATAGCTGAAATGTTTTTCCGAGTGGGGTAGGCTTGGAGTCAGAATTCCTGTTCTTCCCAACCAATATATTTACTGTTCAAAGAGTTTTACTTAACAAGTGTTTAGGCCGAAACTTTTACTACTACTAATTGTACTCTTTTAAGAGAAATTAAAAGAATAAAAGTCAATTAAATTTAGAATTTTCTTAGTTACGAGCTCAAGAAACAGGTCGTGCACTTTCCAAATTATCTTTACTGCTCTTGCTCAATAATTTTTTTAGCAAACAGAAGGTACTGTAGTATTTATTAGAGTATTTATTTTGTAGTGGAGAAGGTAATTTTCTTAAAGAAGGAAGAAAGGAGACCGGTGAAAAGATATAAAAGTCGTAAATTAAATGTGCCTGGGCGCACACATAAAAACAGTAAACACATTATATTGTCCAAAGCAAAAGCTCGAGATTGTTCAACATGCTTAAAGACTAATAAAAGAAAGGAGAAGTGAGTAAATTTATTCTACCGCTGGAACAACATAAACATGGCAAGAATTTTCACAATGATTCTTGAGGGAGACAACCTGCTATGTGTAGTCTCTGACTTTGTCCTTTGGCTTTTACTTCCTTTATTATCCCCTCACCTACATTTGGTTCGCTGCCTTTAATCCTAAAGCTGATAAAATTTTGCTTCATTATCCACACTCTTGCTATAACAGAATGTTATAATACTCTATATTTCATTTATATAACCATGTTTTACTTGTCACAAAATTTATAAGAAAATTTGTAAGCATATATAACAAAAATATTCTTAAAAGTTGTGATCTCGAATATATTAGGACATTTATATGTTTATAATTTAAATCATTAATTTTAAAATAAAATAACTTATGAATATAAAAATAAC
The DNA here is from genome assembly GCA_034376525.1 of Nicotiana benthamiana. Taxonomy (NCBI): domain Eukaryota; kingdom Viridiplantae; phylum Streptophyta; class Magnoliopsida; order Solanales; family Solanaceae; genus Nicotiana; species Nicotiana benthamiana. The sequence continues at coordinate 70,922,008 of CM067323.1, read as the reverse complement.
GTTCTTTTCGATACAAACTAATAAAAAATATTCCATCCGTTTCAGTTTATGTTAATTTATTTTCTTTTTAGTTCGTTTGAAAACGATGTTATTTCTATATTATGTGCCTTTACAATTTTGAATTTAAGAAAATGATCTATTAGATCTTTTATACGTAAAAGATAGATTCCTTACGTGTAAAATTAAATCTTTCATGTGTAAAAAAAGAGGTAGGGTCATAAAACCAAAAATAAGTTTGGAATAACCTCTTTCTATATAAGGAAAGAATTTTGATTTAAACTTTCAATTCTGCTCTTAATAAGAAACGTTTATAGCTAAACAAATACTCCGATATGTTTAACATTATATGTTTCAAAACAATTATAGTAATACAAGTTTCCAAAAAAATTATGTTATAATAACTAATTTAAGACGACAAATTTTAAAAAAAAATTATTTTTTTTTGAAGTTTGTGCCTGATTAAATAAGTTTACATGAATTGGAAGGGAAAAAATATCATTTAAAATGAAATAAAGAAGCACAGTATTACTAGTTCCTTTCATTTCACTGTCACATGAAGTAGCTAGTGAACCTCCTTCCTATATCCTTTAACCCCTTCTCTAACCTTTTCTTTCTTCTTCCCCTTCACCCATCCTCCATTTCCCCATCATATCTATAGTTCTCTTATGTATATATATACACACACCTAAACACATAAACCCTAAAATTTCTAACAGATTGAAACTGAAACTTATTTTCAGTATGACAGAACCCTACTATAATTTCTTCACAGGATGGTTCAACTTCCTTCCTATCCATCAACAGTATCTTTCTTCTCCCAACTTTTGCTACAATAATTCAAACAACAACAATTTCCAAGAAGAAGAAGTTTCTCTTGCTCCTCCTCCTTCACCACCATTAAAAGAAGCTCTTCCCCTTCTCAAAAATGTTGATAAATTGGACAAGACTAATACTACTAAGTATTCTTATGAGAGTACTAGCAGTATGGGTGAGGAAGATAATAATAGTAATGAAAATGTGAGTGTATCCCTACATATAGGGCTACCAATTAGCCCTAGCTCTGATTTCACTTCATCAAGGGTTTCATTTTCACCTGAAGGATTAGTGATAGATAAAAGTGTTGGGGGAAATAGAGAATTTGATGTCCATCTGAGCAAACTAAATAAGGGTCAGTATTGGATCCCTACCCCTTCTCAGATTCTCATTGGTCCAACACAGTTCTCTTGCCATCTTTGTTACAAGACTTTCAACAGATACAACAACCTTCAGGTATGCGTTACAGAGGCAGATTCAAAATTTAAATTCATAGGTTAATTTTTGCGTTCGTTAACACTAAACTAATTGATATATTTTTAATATTATGTGTTTAGAATTTGATGTTTGTTGAAATTTTAGTGATTTTTTAAAATGTGTATTTATATGTTATATATCCAAGATATCAGATTCAACATATCCGCGTATGTCAAAAAACAAAAAGAAAAAAAAAAGATATCCGCTTATGTCAGTACATACCCCTATCCAATCTTTGTTTTCTCCATCAAGATTTTCTATTTTTTTTATTTGGTAATTCAGTTTATATGAATGAATTACAAGTTGAGGTCTGAGGAGTTCAGAAGCTATTCTTCATGTTTTTAGCTTTAATATAGATCCTTTTTCTTTCTGGGTTTCTTTAAGGTCCTCTGTCTTCAAAACAGTCTACCTGGCCACTATGAATCTAGTGTTCTTCAATGCATATTTTTTCCTACTAATTCATCAATATAATTATAGTTTTTTTTTACCCTTTTATTTTTTGTTTTACACCTCACTTCATTTATGCATGAAATGAGGGTTTTTGCCACCAGATTATTTTACATTTTAATGGTCGAGATTACAGCAATATTTCTACTAAAATCATTTTCTCCTTTTCCTTTTTCTTTTCTGTTCGTGTTTGGGGAAGGGTAATATATTCAAACTATTTAGTGCTAAACTTCTGCAACCAGGTGAATGTGGTCAAATGTGAACTGACAAAATTTGCAGTGTAAAAACTGACAAGATTTCCAGTATTTCATCACAAGTTCAGGTCTCCTCAGGAGAATCCGGACAGTTGATTTTCATCCCTTCAAATTCAGTAAAACATCATTCATTTCTCTGCATTAATGCTACTTCTGAGAACTCACTATTTTGTTGCAGAAGATGACTGTTGGTCAAGTTGCTTTCTCAAATGTTACCACATACCATTGAATGAATCCCTTTTTAACTATTCGTCTTGCTCCAACTTGAAGATAACTGTTGTTCAACAACTTTCTTTGTCCATTTGGCCCTTCAAGTTTTAACAAATATGAATTTTACTCCTTAGCTTTATGGTTTACTTGTAGATTTGATCAGCATCTTACTCGATGCATATCCTATGATATTCTTAGTGGAATTAATCCTACTTTGCTTCTTTGAATTTTATTCAACGCTTTATTACATTTAAGTAAATGCTTTGACATAGACTGTTTATCTAAAAACTCTCATGTACATTTTACGTGGCGGAGTCGTATTTCAAGAGTCAAACATTACTTTGATCATGATTTTTTATGTCTTTAGGTATTTTGGTTTGCTAATTATTGAGACTTATAGTACCTTTTACGTAGTTTTCAAATATATAAATTTTATCTCAAAAAAAACACGTAAAGATTCTATGATCGAATTCACGATCCAAATTAGAAAGTTTGACTCTCGAAATTTGATCTTCACTATACAAATTGGGAGAGTGGGAGTAGTAGATATATGATTCATACAATCTTAATTTCTTCTTTTTGGCTCTTCGAGATAAATGTATGAAATGTTCTTCATAGTTGTCAAAGGTTCTCCAATATATACATTGCAATTCATTTGCCTATATTGTTGAGTTTAATTTCTATCCACTAATGGTATAATATTGTTTACACAATCAAATGATTTATAATGTAATTCAGGTAAACATTAATCGACAGCCTCATAAAAACAATACTACTAACATATTATAATATTTTTATTCTCGATATATACAAAATAAATTCATATATACCAGTTTATCCATCTCTAATTATAGTTTAATTTTCTTGATCATGTTAGATGCATATGTGGGGACATGGATCCCAATATAGAAAAGGGCCAGAATCCTTAAGAGGGACACAGCCAAGTGCAATGCTAAGGCTGCCTTGTTACTGCTGTGCACCTGATTGCAAGCACAACATTGATCACCCAAGAGCCAGGACATTAAAGGACTTTAGAACCCTTCAAACACATTACAAGAGGAAACATGGTGTCAAGCCATTTATGTGTAGGAAATGTGGGAAACCATTTGCTGTTAAAGGTGATTGGAGAACCCATGAGAAGAATTGTGGCAAGATTTGGTATTGCATTTGCGGCTCTGATTTTAAGCATAAGAGGTCTCTCAAAGATCATATTAAGTCCTTCGGACGCGGTCATGGCGCTGTTGGGATACCTAATATTGAGGAATTAGAGGATGAATCAACGTCTGAGATCGAACAGGATGTTGGATCTTCGTCTCCAGTTTGATGCAAAATCTCTGACATGACTAAAAGACTCGATATCTCCATAGTTGGATTCTCTTTGTTCGCCGTCAAACGAGCTAAATTGTCTTTGTTTATGCTCCAAATTCACTCTTCTACACTTTAAATTTGTTTTATGTTTTGGATAAGAGAAGTGAATTTACTGTAAATAATTGTTCTCTAGATATGTAATATAAGATGTGTGTTTCTAGATTGGGTGAATTATCTTAAAATTCTACTCAAAGCTACAGCTGTTTCTGATGAGACATTTTTCTTAATTTTAAGATTAAGACAAGGTTTCAGCGCTCAAGAAAATGCTTAGGAAAAACAAGATAATTAGGGTTTGGTCTGCAGCAGAAAAATAGCCAGAAATTGGATCTCCTCTCTTCTGAATTCCATATTTCTTATATAATTAATTGCACACATAAATATTCAAGATTTGTTTCATATGATCTCCATGCACTCAGCCATTGGGAAAATCACCTCACAAGAATAGTGTTGTGTCAATTCGATCGGTTCTGGGGTAGTGTATCGAATGTCAGCGACACATTTTAATCTTTATACGCTGATAGCATTGACTATAATAAAAACGATTAGTGATCTAAAATAAGACAAGCAGCCTGATACACTAAAGTGTTCAAATTCTTTATATATATGTGTGTTCCTTTTCCCTCGAGCTTCATTTATGTTTTTCCTTTAATAGACTGAAAGAAAAAAGCTTCTTTTCTCATGGATTTTGTTGTTCATGAATACTAAGGTGCTTAAACCTACTTTCTCCCTGGTTGATATGAAGAATCTCGTTTTATGAGTGGTGTATATATCACCCCAAATCTGTTTCCTATATTCTCTCATCTCTATATTCACCAGTAAGAGAACATGAAATCCTTGAGCAATGCATAATCGTGCACCCGCTAGCTTAGTCCCTCGCTCTCATAATTTAGACCCTCTTTTGCTTTTCAAAGACGGATAGAATAAGGGTCCACCAAACTATATAAAGAATCAGATTCTCTATTACTTCTCACAAAAACTACGCACAATGCATTAAGTAACTAAAAAGAGAAATTTTACATTAATTTTTTCAACTCAACGAGATTAAAAATCACGACCTACCGTTGTAGGATTTCAACCTCACTACTGAGCAACTTTAAAGTACAATCTATGGATGGCATATGTGAGCAAAGGAAATTAGTATGTAATAACCAAGGACAACCCAAGTAGACATTCATTCTAAGGCTGGCACGTCAGCAAAGACAAGCTATTAAAGAAAGGGTAGCAAGATAGGGTATAATTGCAGAACAAACATGCTCGGTGTAAGAAAATGAGACAATGCAACACATGTTCTTTGATTATGAGATAACAGGGAAGATATGGCATCGACTACTGGAATAGCAAGGTATAGGAAGACCAAAGAAAGCTTGGCAGGCGAAAGTGACATGGATGGCACAGGTGAGCAAAGGAAAGAGTGCAGGTGCAACAATATGTAGGATGACCCTAGCAGCTGCAGTCTACCACATTTAGCAAGAAAGGAACAATGTGATTTTTCATAAGAAAAGGAGAACATCAATGCTATACTACGACTGATCTTTTAGGAAATACATATAAAGGTGTCGATACCCATTTCTTTCCTATGTATTTTTATACTCAAAACACTTTCAAAATATCATATGTAGGCATCTACAAGCATGCCCAAAAGTTTTGGTATTTTTTCACAATTTTTAAGATTTTTTTAAAATCAAGTTATTATCTATTTTAACAGTAAAAAATTCAAAATTATTCAAAAAATTATCATTTTGGTGAATAACTTATATCATCCTTATATTCATACTAAAATATAATTAAGGTGCTTTATGCATATTTTTACCAATTTATTTGGCATTAATAAACTAAATTGCATATAATTGCAATTATAGCCTATTTTTAAAGTTAATCTCATTTTATAAAATCATGTACGATATTTTTAGATTAGTATTTGTACATTATAAGTTAGTTTGGAGTTTTTAACCTGTTTTTAAATATTATTCATTATTTTTATAAAATAAAAAAGTAAAATTGGCTATTTAAAATCTGACCTATTTTATTTCAATTATAGCTCAAATTGATCCCCTTATTAACCCAATTATAGACCAACTTAATTCCAATAAAACCCGACCCACACCTAATTTAACTACCTGGTCCAGCCTTGATTTGATCTGAGTCGTGATCAAATGTGATCAACGACCCAGATGATATTTCCTAAATTAAATCCCAATTACCCCATGTCTGAAACCAAAATGATGTAAAGTTGGACACAAAATACGTTTTTGATGTTAAAAAATAAGTTACAAAATTAGGTATTTCTCAGTAATTTACTGCGAATTGGGTTAACGAAAATTTTTCCGTTAACTCAATTCGTAGTATTATACTGTGAATTATTTTTAAAAAATTATTTAATAATTCGCAGTATGATACTGCGAGTTAGGTAAATTTTTTTTAAAATTTATATAATATTTTTTACCTAATTCGCAATAAATACTCTGAATTACAAAAAAAAATTATTTTTTTATTTTTTTAAAAAACATTGTAGATCGTCAAATTCGAAAATTTATAGACCGTGAATCCGTCATGTTTATTAAATATCATCATTTTTACTCTGTCTCTTGTGTCGAGGATAGATTGGTAACAGCCTTTCTACCCTTTCGGGTAGGGGTAAGGCCTATGTACGTATTACCCTCCCCAGACCCCACTATGTGAGACTATACAGGATAGTTGTTATTGTTATTTTTGTTGTTGTTGTTTTTACTCTGTTCTTACTTGCTAGGGAGGGATATACTCTTGTTTATGGACCAAATTACCCATAGAAGCCCTAAGGTGACTAGCAATATTGTTTATCTAGATAAAGTTTTTTATAAAAAATACTTAAATTTATAACTTTTGCCCCTCCCTTTTTCATCCCTATCTAGGACAGTGTGCACTCTCTACTCTCTACAGACTCACTTGTAAAATTATAGTGGGTTTGTAATTATTGTTGTATTAAATTTATCCCTTAAAATAAGTCTTTGAATTTTTTTTATTATTTAAAATTTTCTAAATGAAAAAAAAATATTTTTTTTGACAGTTTAAAAGAAAAAATTATTAAACATAAAATGAGAAAGAAATTAGGTAATCTCATGCAGGGAGATAAATGTCTTTGTGTGAAAAGTGGGTCAGTTCCCAATGGCACAATCTCCCACCTCTTTATTGAGAAACATATTCAATATTTCCAATAAATTTTACAATCTATAAATTTTCGAATTTGACGATCTATTATTTATTTTTTAAAATAAAAATAAAAAATAATTTTTTATGTAATTTGCAGTATTTTACTGCGAATTAGGTAAATTTATTTATTTTTTATAAATTAAAAAAAAAATTTTACCTAATTCGTAGTAAAATACTGCGAATTATAAAAAAAATTAATAATTCACAATATAATATTGCAAATTGAGTTAACAGCAAAATTTTTGTTAACCCAATTCGCATTAAATTACTGCGAAATACGTAATTTTGTAACTTTGTTTTAACATCAAAAATGCATTTTGTGTTTACATCATTTCAGTTTCGGACTCCACTTACCCCCCCCCCCCCCCGCAAACCCCTCACTTCAGAGACAGTCTCTCTCTCTCTCTCTCTGCTAACGTTTGCTTTCCCTTTTCTCTAGAACCTTCTGGTTCTCTCTCTCATCTCCGATGAAGACACCACCTCTCCGGCCACCTCCACCCTCACTTCTGTAGACCACCAGTTACCATGGAACTGTATCTCGTTGATTCTCTCTAGCTTCGAGACTCCATAGGCTTGCACCATGCAAGATGGTCGCCTAAGGTCTTGCCTGGCTTCTCTTCGGCCTTTCTTCGATGGTTTTAGGTCTGATAGTACTACGAATGCCATTATTAATGAGTTTCACAACCAGGTTCCTTACCTCTCACTGATTTATTGCAAAATTCTAATTTCTGCCTAAGTCTTTCATTCTCTGTCTTTTAAAGCGATTTATTAACTTATCTTTTGTGTTTTACACCACCCTTTACTTGATTTCCTCGATTGTTCAAGCTTTCAATGTTTTGTTCTTTTTCTCAAAAGCTAGGGTTTCCGAACCTCTTTCGAAATCACTATATCTTCTAATTTTTTGAGTGTTATGTGCTTGTTTGTATGATCTTTGGTTACTCTCCGAGTTCCATGCGTTAAGTTTTCTATTAGGGTTCCAGTCTTCTATTGATTATGTGATTTTCTTGTTTATGGTTCTCTGATTTTCATGCCTATTGTATTTTATAGGTCTAATTGTTCATCGTTTACCAAATATTCTGCTGATTTTGTGCATATCTTCGAATCCCTGATTTATATATGCTTTCCTTAGATGTTTTACACTAACTTAGAATCACCTCCTTATTTGTAAGATGCTTTCCTTACTTAGTACTGATTGCCTCTGATTTTCAATCTCATCCGCGATTCTTTGAACTAATTTTTTTTCAAAATCAATTCTGTAATCTTCCTGTTTAGGTGCACAATATACTGTTATTGTACTTTCCTTACTTGAAAATAGTCTGTACTTAGTCCTCATTACATGCATCATGTTTTTACTATTCCTATAGGGAAATATCAGTCTTGCAAAAAATTATTTTCCTTTTATGTTCCTTATTTGATACAACTTGTATTCGTTGAACTGTGGCTCCCTAATTGAAGGGAGTTTGAGTCTTTAATTGATTCTAGTTGGTACTATTTCTATAATTGTGATCAGTCAATACTTGTTACCTTATTTTATCCCTTATTTTGAAAGACATAAATACCCTCATGCTTCCATTAACAAGACATCGAACAAAATTCATTGTTCTGAACTCTCTCTATTACATAAAAACATATTCAGTGTTTTCTCTTGTTTCAACACAACCTCTCTCACTTTTCTTGTAACTACTGATTACTCAATTGACTTAAAACCAAGGTTGAGTGATTTAGGATGCTTTACTACTCTACTGTTCTTTACGTTGCTACCTACTTTGGTCTGCTTACTGTTGCTCACTTCTCTGCATATTATTGCTCACTACTGCTCTATATTATCTTATCCTCGACAGTTATGCCCTCCATTTAATTTACAGCTCTCAAACAACATATTTTTATACATACTACACTTCATTCTGTTTCTTCCTTACCCCCTAAACCCAGTACAACTATCAGCATGTAACCCTGAACCTCTTTGGTAAAAATGTGACTGTCTAAGTTCTGAAATAGCATTCTCTGGTGACTATGTATATGAAACTGTGATCTTACATGTGAACTACTTGTCCCCATTCCCCTTTCTCCTGTTTGCATTTGTCTTCCCTGAACCATGTGTGATACTCTAATCTGATATTGACTTACTCACCTTCTTACAAGAGTTATCACACTCTTCTATTGTTTTCTTTCAAAAACTAGTTCTATATGGATCATCTTTAAACTATTTTTTTTAAAACTCAATTTCTTTAAAAGAAAAAACTCTATCACACTCACTACTCCTAGAGTTTAGGTTCTACCCCCTTCGTGTAAGCATTGCTTTGAGCACCTTGGGAGTGCTCAGTGAACTTTGATGCACAAGGCTGGTAATTCCACACTGCACTTATTCAATGTTTGATATTGTTTGGGTACTTTGTATTGGCCAAGGACCCCAATGGGCCCTTAGGAAATTTTGCCGTACCCAAACCATGGTAATGGGTTGTGAAACTCATAAGAATTGAGGTTGGAAGATTGGGCCTGGTTGAAGGCTCCCTATATAATTACTTCTTGTTTTTATTCTTCATTACTGTAATTTTACTATATTGGTTTGTAATAATTTATAATTAATGATCGGGATCATAGGGAAATTTGGTGGGGTTATACATGTTTAGTTTAAATAATGGGTGGAAAACATGCTTATAAGGCTTTACTTACTTGTTTGTGCAATAGATATCATATATAGGACATGCATCTCATATAGTAGCAATCATGTTTTAGACTCTCTACTTCAGCTTGTTGTCATACGCATTCCGTAATCACGACTTTCTAATGAATAACGAATAACTAATAAAATAACTGGCGCATTCTCACTACCATTTAAATACCATAATCTAGGACTTTTATGTGCATTAGACACCGTGTTACTTATGGTCTTTATTTTTTGTCCGAGTTGCAATTTTTTTAACGCCCTGCCAATATGTTTAATCTAATTGTACAAGTCTAGTTAACTGCATTATTTTAAAACTGGGCTTAATATGCATGCTCACCTTTAAGATAAGTAAGCAATACATACGATGCCTAGGCAAGCTTTAGGCCCAATAAAAATTGACTAATCATGTTTTATATGTTTCAGACTACTCAGCCTCTTTTAACTTTCTGAACTCTGTTTCTCGTTTGCCTCTTTGAAGTTTTCTTTGTTTTTCTACTAAACTTCCTCCCTATTTTGAGATAATCACATAATCTTGCATCTGTTCTATCATGTTTTCTACTGGGTTATCTTTCCTGTCCAGAATCGTGCTACTTTTTCTACGACTTATCAGGATACTGCATCTTTAATACCTTTATTATATTTTCAAAGTATGTTTCAACGTGTTTCTTACTAATTCCTAATTTTCTATATACGTACTGCCATCTTTAGTTACACTTCTAAAATTTTGGTTAAACTTTCTGCTTCCACTGAACCTATCTTCGACATTCCTGCTTTTAAACACTTATTTTTAGACCTTAAATTTGTTAGAGACGTGCTAATTACATGTTTATTTATGGAGGGATTTTTGAGCCTTTTATCTGTCTTTGTATGATTTCTTTATGTGAAGTCCTACTTGTTATGTATGTCGCCTAGTATTTTGACCTTTAAACCTAAGGGTTCAGGCTAGTCCTTACCTTATAGGAATAAGTGGTCCTAAATACCCTCTAGGACTTATAGGACGGGACACATAATAGCATGAAATAAGCATTCGTTACAAATCCACATGTTTAAATAACCTCTACGGGGTGGGAAGGATAGAATATGGATATGATGACTGGTGCGCTAATATCTCGTGCGACCCCTCTTTTGAGGAGTGATTGCTGGGTATTGCATTGATGTGATCCATATTTCGTATAAACCGAGGACCTCTTTCTCTCTTTCTTTATTTGCAAAAATGTTCTCTTTCTTAAAATTATGTTTTCTTCTAAATGGTTCTTCTCATTTTCCAAAATCGTTTATGTCCCTTTCTACTTTTTAAATCTTTCAAATTTATTTGTGAATTCTTATTTATGAACTTTATTTGCTTTCTTATACTCCTTGTAAAGTCACAATTAAGTTGAGTCGGGAACCACACTAGTGGATCTTGAGGGGTGACTAACACCTTCTCCTCGAGATAATCTCAAGCCCTTAGAACTCTGATTTTTCTTTCAAAATCTCCTTCTTCTCTTTAAAGTGTTCTAATGCACTATAATTATTAGGTGACGACTCTTCAAATTCCATAACCCGATTCTCGCAAGGGAATATGAGTTATTTTTCCCCATAATATCGTAAACTCGATCTCCCGAGGGAGGAAAAAGGGGGCGTCGACAAAGGGCAGCCAAATTTCCTTATCTAAGTAGAGCAATGATTAATTTGAATTTGTAACCTAAAGTAAACTAGAGCATAAAACAGATTTTAAGCAGTATAAGTCATAATAATAGGTATCTCCTAGTTGGGCTTCATGTCCAGTAGGAGGTATGCTAGAGCTTTTTATAATAGATTGTACGAACTATAAGTATTGTTACTTGATAAATAAAATACTTGAAATACCAAAAAAAAGATTATGACCTATGTAACCTAGAAATTAACCTCTTAATCTTTAACTAACTTGTAACACTCTATTACAAGTCACTTTATAATATCTCTATTACAAGTAAGAACTTTTAGAAAGTTACAACTCAACTAAGGACATACAATAACTTGATATGGGGAACTAGTCCATAGCAGTGTTGTTCTTTGATCTTGATGCACTTGAGAATCGTTTTATGGATGATCAATCACAGTGAGAGTGCTTGAGTGAATTCTCTAAGTGTTCGAGTGTTTTTTTTACCTTCCTTGATGTAAATAATCCATTTGTGACATCACTTAGAATGATCTAAGCAAGTTAGGTACAAGGTATTCCCCATAAATTTGATTGTTGCACTATTTATGTAATATAGCATGTGTAGGTAGCAACTTTACAGCTAAGACAGTTGACTTGTGTAGTTTCCTCGAGAACTGATAGCTATCTGTTCCCTCTGTTGTTCATTTAACTCCAAAGAGTTGAACTGTATCTCCAAGTAGAGACTTGTTGATCTTTAAGTTCTTGGGGATGTGTATCAGGTTCCTTATCTGGTTCTTGGAGTAAGTTAGTTACATCATCAAAATATAATAGGATACATATATAACTTATCAATTTCCCTTTTTTTGATTATGACAAACTTATAATTCAAGTTCCCCCCTAAGAACCAGAATGACATTGGCATTTCCTGTACTTCCCTGAATTTGTTTCCCATCATTTTCCACTGAATGACTAAAAATAGAGTATAAAAGTAGGGGAGATATAGAAAAAGGAAAAATCTTCCATTAAACAATTTGGATTTTAAAACAGGGAGCAAATTCAGTGTTGCTAACAACCATCCACAATTCAAAAAAAAAAAGTACCACCAACATCATAAGAGACTAACATTTAAGACTTGACACTGAAAGGACACTGTCTTAGGGGCAGAGGCAAGGGTTTGGAGGACTACATCCATTTGAGTATTCGCCGACATTTGTTCATTGAGCAGTTTCTCTTTCAGGTCCTCCACCTGTTTCTTGAGCTCAATATTCTCCTTGGTCATATGGTCAACCTCTTCTCTTTGAGAGATACTAGAACTAGGTTCCTCTTGAAGATGACTCAACTCACTCTCAAAAAATAGCATTCCTTGCTTTCAACTGCCTTATCTCAGTAGTGACACTGTCTGAGCTTTGATCAACTAAGAAATGGTAGAAATGCTTGCAACTCCTCCAGCCCTATCAATGCTCTCACATTCTTCGAGAGTGGAGTTGGAGAAAGTTTGCTTCTTAGGGCCCAATTTAGCTTGTCCAAGAGGAACCTTGAAGTACTCAAAAACCTTGGTGAGAAGGAACCCATAAGGCAACATATGATTACCATCTTTGAAATCTAACACTATTTGCATGTGCTCTATCATGATGCCAGAAAAATTAATGGTAGTGTAGTTGTCTACTGCTTTTATAAGAACAAGGTATGCACGAGAATTAATGGATATTCTCTTAGTACGAGGAAGTAAGACCTTGTTCACCATCTCAAATAACAATTGGTACACTAGAAGGATGGCCTTCTTCTATACCCGTTCCCCTTACTGAACTGCTATGTCCTTCAGGATATCATTTCTGAAGTTTGAAGAACAAGTTTCCTATACAGTAGACAACCCTTAAACAGGTACACCCAAACAAGACCCCAACAAAGTAGAGTCCATCGCCATATCTACTCAATTCACCAGTACGCAGATGTGCTCATCCTCAACTTTAAAAAGACGACATAGAAACTTTTTACTTCCTCCTTATATAGTTTTGGAGCATTACTTGTGAACAAATGCGTCCACTATTGAAACTCACAAATTTCAAACAACTATTGCATTCCAGCCTTCTCCAAAATGTCTGGGGTAAATGTGCATCCCTATAGCACTTTTTGCTTTCCTCAAATTCTCTTTCCCAGCACTCCGGGGGTCATTAACTTTTGCCTTCTTGGAGTAACCAAGTTCCTCATCAGCATAAGTTTTTCTTTTAACATATTTACAAACCTTCTTCACTTTTTTATCAAACTTCACAGACTTTTCACCTAATTCTTCAATTACCTTGGCATGAAACTCTTCCACAAACTTATCACCAGATTCTTTCAAAATATTTTCACTAGAGACAACATCATCAACCTTGTTCATATTTTTCGCATTCACGGAATGTGATGACCCGACCCTTCGTCTCATGTGTTACTATTCCTTTTTGCCCATTTATTGATTTTTCATGTTTCATTATCGACATCAGTTATGTTAGAGTTGAATTGGATTGGCTTTGATAGGAAATGAGACACTTAATTTCTTTATGGAAGGCTTGGTTTAGAAAAGTCAACTGGATATTGATTTATGAGTTAGAAGGCTCAAATGTGAATTATGGTGATTTGGTCAGCTTCAGGAGGTGATTTGTGACTTAGGAGTGTGATCGAAAATGATTTTGGAGGTCCGATGTAGAATTAGGCTTGAATTGCCGAAGTTAGTATTTTGGCGAATTCCGGTTGGTAGGTGAGATTTTGATCCAGGGGTCGAAATGGAATTCTGAGAGTTGCAGTAGTTCTGTTAGGTAATTTTGGATATGTGTGCAAAAATGTTTAGGTCATTCGGAGGTATTTTGGTTGGGTTTTTTATCAAATGTGTATTTCGGAAGATTTGAAGAAACTTAGGCTTGAATCCGATGTGATTTAATGGTTTTAGCATTTTTTGCTGCATTTTTAAGATTGGAGCAAGTTTGAATAATGTTTTAGGATGCGTTGATGCTTTTGGTTGAGGTCCGAAGGGCCTCGGGTTGATTTCGGGTGGTCAATTGAACCATTTTTGGACTTAAAGTGTTGCAGCTGTGGTGTTGCAGAAGATTTGCCCATCGCGTTTGCGATGGGTAGGATCGTGTTCGCATAGAAGAAATCTAAGGGCCAGGAATTTGGCCAATGCGTTCGCGTCTCTGGGCTTCACGATCACGTTGATGTAAGACCCAGGCCTTCGCGTTCGCGTAGGTGGTGCCGCGTCTGCAAAGGGAATTTTTGGAAGCATGAATATTTGGTCATCGCGAATGCGTGGGTTGTGACCGTGTTCGCATAAGGTAAAGCACCTAGGCAGAAAGGGTTTTATTTGAATATTTCATTCGCGAGTCTATTCATTTTTCCTCCATTGTTGACCACCTTAAGAGCTTTTGGGGAATAATTGAAGAGGGTTTCGACGGAAATTGATTGGAGATTAGCGTCGTAACCTAGAAACGTCATTTTATTGAAGAATCAACCTTTAATTCTTGGAAATTTGAGTAAAAATTGGAAGAACTAGGGCTTGATATTTGAAATAAAAATTTTGGATTTGAAAGGGAATTTGAACTCAGATTTTGATAATTTTTATATTTATGGACTCGTGGCGAGACGAGGAATCCGGTGATGTTAATTTTGTAATTTTTAGAGAAGTGTGCATGTGGCTTGGGTTTTTCCAACTTCGTGATTTTCAATGTTTGTCGAGTCTTTTTGATTGAGTTATGTTCCTTTAGACTATTGTAACATATTCCTTGTGGTTTTGATCAAATTCGACGCGCGAGGAGATCGATTCGAGAGAAAAAGGCATAGCGAGCTAGATTTGTGGTCGGTTTGAGGTGAGTAATAGATTTAGATGATGACCTGAGGGTTTGAAACCCCGAAATATCACATCGTGACGCTATATTGAGGTGAGACACGTACTCTATGACGTGTGCGAGATCGTTATGATTGGGGATTGTGACTTAGTCCATTTTGAGTGATGTTCATACTGTGTTCTTGACTATAAATTTGTTTGTTAATCATCCTAATTAGATTTTATGGATATATTCTGGGGTTGTGCTGATCATTTGAATCTTTCGGGGATTATTATCGTTGTTTCCATATTACTTGGCATGTTAAATGATTTTAGTCCCGAGTTTAAACACTGTTTTTGAAATGTTCAGCCATATTTCTATGATTTGAAACTTAATCTACATTTTCTAATGTTTTGAGGTGATTTCTATTATTTTAATATTGCCCAAGTGGCTTACGTGCATGTTCTGGACTTAGTATGGATAGGTTTGCATGTCGCAGCGATGATATGTTGATATTGCGCTTGGGCTTTAGGAGCCCCTCCAGAGTTTGAATACCCACAGTGAGCGCGGGTACCCAAATGGATCGGGTTGCGCGCCGCAACGATCATATGTATTGCATTGCGTTTATGCATTGATATTTACTTATTTTACCTGTCACTAAGTTGCTGCTATTTCACCGATAAATGTGCCGGATTGCCTGTTATAGCTTTACTTTGTAATATTTTGTGATTTCTTATCTTCTGCCATTATCTATGTTTATTACTCACTGAGTTGGAGTACTCACTTTACTCCCTGCACCATATGTACAAATACAGGTGTCACACCTCCTTTTGGCGCGCCTTACCCCGAGGGATAAAAGCACAGGGGAGTTTTTCCAATTTAAGTGACAATATTCGAAATGGAATTATTTATTTATTTCAGAGTCGCCACTTGGGAAATGTTTGGCTTTTGGTGTCCCAAGTCACCGGTTTATCTTGAATCCTATTTCGAGGAAGATATTTGACTGTCCAAATGAAGTTTGCGAACCAGAAATTCTAAATAAGGAATTCTATTGACCTGAGGGAAGGTGTTAGGCACCCCCAAATCCCGTGGATCTAGCACGGTCACTTAAATTGTTGTAATGGCAAAATATTTGATTTTAATACATGTTATAACTTATGTGCTTTTAATAACTTTAAACCAACTTTATTATTATTTTTTTAATAGAATTGCAATATCGTAAAAATGTGTCTCAAACCACGTCACAACCAGTGTACACATGATTATTGACACACCTCGACTCCGTTGAGATTTGAATTTGGGTCACATAGATGTACACCCGAGTTTAAGGAGGTAATGTTATTAAAATACGCGCCTAAAGAGTCTTGCCCATGAAATTTGCTAAAACGGATCATCCCAAAGTCTAAGTATTTTTAATACATACATTTAACGAGGGCCCCGCAATTTGTGCATTTTAATTTGGTGAGGCACGCCTTATTTATTTTAAAGGGTAATCCTAGAGTGACTACATTTTTCTATTTAAGTTCGTCTCTAAAAATAAAAGAGAAAATTCCTAATTAATTACATGCTTAAAAGGCTACTCTATATTAGTACAAAAGATGTTCCCTCACAGGCCGACTAAATGACGAATTTATTTTACAAATTATAGAACTAACTATAATTTGACAAAACTAATAAAACAGAAAATAACAACAAATATTAATCAACAACTTGCTTTTCTATTTCATTTAACTTCAACTTCCAATTCGAGCTTACATCAACACATGGTTTTTAGAATATGTACCTGGTATTGAAAAGAAGAGGAATATGGGAAATCAACAGGGTGGTGAAAGTACATCAACAGCAACAGAAACAACTAGCAGTAGCTTCAACACCTTAATCCAGAAAATCTCAGCAATACGGAGAAAAACCAGCAAAAATAAAGAAGAAAAATATTCCGAAAATCTCTCTTTGTTTTCTCTTTCTAGCTTTGAACTCTCTTCATCTCTCAAAAGAAACTCTCAAAAATTTAATTCTGTCTGTGTATACTGCTGTAACCAGAGTGTATATCGAGTTTATACTGCTGAAACTCCAAAGACTAAATTCTGTCCGTGTATACTGCTGTATCCAGAGTGTATATCGAGTGTATACTGTTCTCTTTTATCCCTTATTTTTTCTTCTCTTCCTCTTCTTTCCTCTCCTTTTTTTCCACCCCTTTCTCTTCTATTTATAGCAAAAAAGTTTCGAAAAGTTTTCTGATTTAAGTTCTTTTTTATTTTATTAATTTCATCCTTAATTTGCTCTCATTAATTTCCTCCTTAATTTGCTCTCCTTGTTTTCCTCCTTAATTTCCTCCTTAATTTACTCTCCTTGTTCTCCTCCTTAATTTCCTTATCCTCCATTGCTCTATGTTATGTGATTAGGGGTATCTTTTGCTTTAAAAAAATCTGAAAATCAAAGGGGGGAGGTTTTGGCCAAGAGGTTTTTGGGTTGGGTAAGGGTGCTTTGGTTTGGGCATGTAACTTATTTTGAAAGATGACCTAATCTGAATTTCTCTCTATTTTTTGCTCTTTTCTATTATTAAACTTCCTAATTAATAAAACTAAAATGCTATGATTAGATTAAATTTATCTTAAAATACTAATTAACTCATAATAATAATTATATGCTCATAGCTGCGCCTCTTTGTCCAAAAACATGAAGAGTTTTCGTGCAAAGATAGAATGAGCGGATACGAGCGATTTTTGCCCGTTTGAGTACTCCGTGCGAAGTATTTTTGAAAGATTTTGACCGAACCTTTGCTTCAAAGGTTTCCTGCATATCCTGGGATAAATAAGAATCAGGTCAATGTAGTTCGAAAAGTTTTGGTAGCTGGGACTACCATGACGTTGTGGTTTTACTATTACTGCTGTTGTTGTTTTTGCTGCCGCTTACTGACCTCCTTATTACACCAAAGGATAATCAAAGCTAAGCTAGTTATGCCTATCAATATGAGTTACAAGATTCCTATCTATAATTCTTCCTATACTTGATCTTGAGTCTTAGCTGATCTTTCTTGTAGACTTTGATATGAATCTTGATGCTCGCAAGTTGTAGGTGCTTGTTCATTTTTGCAGCATTGAGCGAAACAGAATTGGCGGAGCTTGTGACTTCAATCAGATTTCGAGCAATCCGCACCTTTGTCTGCTCAAAACTTTGAATTTATTTCTTTTTTGTTCTTTTTGTTCTTTTCTTTATTTTGGATTGAGACTCATTCATTCGGACATCTCGAATCATGTGCCTCGAGGTAAAACCTATTCATACACCAAAACAAACAAAAAAAAAATTCTGCCCCAGTTTTCACTAGGAAAATTTCGTGAGTTAGTTGTGGCACATATCTAAGTGGTAAAATCAGGATTGTGTATCCTTGGGAAATGAAGCCAGATTATGCTGGGAAATGGACGGGTTATGCCGGAAAAGAAAGAGGGGTCCTCGGGTTATACCGGGAGAATCATCGGGTTATGCCGGGAGAATCATCGGGTTATGCCGGAAAAAGTCCACGGGTTATGCTGGGAAAATCATCGGGTTATGCTGGAAAGGTCAACGGGTTATGCTAGGAGAATCATCAGTTTATGCCGGAAAAGGTCCACAAGTTATGCCGGGAGAATCATCGGGTTATGTCGGAAAAGGTCCACCAGTTATGCCGGAAGAATCATCGGGTTATGCCGGAAAGGGTCCACGGGTTATGTCGGGAAAATCATCGGGTTATGCCGGAAAAGGTCCATGAGTTATGGCGGGAGAATCATCGGATTATGGCGAAAAAGGTCAACGGGTTATGCCGAGAGAATCATCGGGTTATGCCGGAAAGGGTCCACCGGTTATGCCGGGAAAGTCATCGGGTTATGCCAGAAAAGGTCCACGGGTTATGCCGGGAGAATCATCGGGTTATGCCGGAAAAGGTCCACAGGTTATGCCTGGAAAACGGGTTATGCCAGAAAAGGTCCACGGGTTATGCTGGGAAAATCATCGGGTTATGCCGAAAAGGTCCATGGGTTATGCCAGGAGGATCATCGTGTTATGCCGGAAAAGGTCCGTGGGTTATGCTGGGAGAATCATCGGGTTATGCCGGAAAAGGTCCACGGGTTATGCCGAGAGAATCATTGGGTTATGCCGGAAAAGGTCCATGGGTTATGCCGGGAAAATCATCGGGTTATGCTGGGAGGATCATCGGGTTATGCCGGAAAAGGTCCACGGGTTATGCCGGGAGAATCATCGGTTTTTTGGCTGCGATTTGAATAGAAAAAGATCCTTGGGTTATGTGAGTGTGATCCTCGATTTTTTGACCGGGAGATCCTCGGTTTTTTGGCCACGATTTGGATAAAAAAGGCTCATTGGGTTATGCTAGGGAGATCCTCGATTTTTTGGCTGGGATTTGAAAAGAACAAGCTCCTTTGGTTATGCTAGAGAGATCCTCGGTTTTTGGCCGGGATTTAGAAAGAAAAAGATCCTTGGGTTACGCCAGGGAGATCCTCGGTTTTTTGGCCGGGATTTAGAAAGAAAAAGCTCCTTAGGTTATGCCAGGGAGATCCTCGGTTTTTTGGCCGGAATTTGAAAAGAACAGCTCCTTGGGTTATACCAGGTAGATCCTCGATTTTTTGGTGGGGATTTAGATAGAATAAGCTCCACGTTTTTTTTGCCAGGAGATCCTCAGTTTTCTGGTCGAGGTTTGAATAGAAAAAGCTCCTTGGGTCTTGCCAGGGAGATCCTCGGTTTTTTGGCCGGGATTTGAAAAGAAAAATCTCCTTGGGTTATTCCAGGGAGATTATCGATTTTTTGGCCGGGGTTTGGATAGAAAAATCTCCTTGGATTATGCCAGAGAGATCCTCGGTTTTTTGGCTGGGATTTGAAAAGAACAAGTTCCTTAGGTTATGCCAGGGAGATCCTCGATTTTTTGGTCGGAACTTTGATAGAAAAAAGCTCTTTGGGTTATGCCAGGGAGATCATCGGTTTTTTGACGGGGATTTGGAAAGAAAAGGTCCACGGTTTTTTAGCCGGGAGATCCTCGATTTTTTGTCCGGGATTTGAAGAGAAAAAGCTCCACGGTATTGGCCGGGAGATCCTTGGTTTTTTTTTTCCGAGATTTGAAAGGAACAAGCTCTTTGAGTTATTCCAAGGAGATCCTCAATTTTTTGCCGGGATTTGCAAAAGAAAAAGTTCCGCGGTTTTTTGGTCGAGAGATCCTCGGTTTTTTTGCCGGGATTTGGATAGAACATG
This sequence comes from Nicotiana benthamiana, assembly GCA_034376525.1. Classification (NCBI taxonomy): domain Eukaryota; kingdom Viridiplantae; phylum Streptophyta; class Magnoliopsida; order Solanales; family Solanaceae; genus Nicotiana; species Nicotiana benthamiana. Next base: position 70,901,935 of record CM067323.1, on the reverse strand, counting down.
CTCCTTGGGTTATGCAGGGACATCCACCGGTTATGCCGGGATTTCTATGCTACCATGAATTTTTTTTTGGGATTTTGATATTTACTACTTTTTTCTTTCTTTCATCTTGTTTTTTTAAAATATTTTTTCCATTATTATTTTTTTGTTTTTGTTGTTTGTTTTTTTTCAAAAGAAAAATGAGTAAAAATGCAGAAAAAATTTGGAAAGAGACTTTCCTTTTGCATTGATTATTCGCTGTAAAGCTATTTCTAGCATTTGCGCACTTCTTTTTCCTCTTTGGTTCCACCTGCTTCTTGCACGGTTACTTTGGATTGCACATGTTCCAAATTTTTCAAGCAAAGAACAATTGTTAGTTTGAAACGGTGGTTGATTCTGTGGCCTTGATTATTTTTTATCACTTGATCTCGGCCCTTTCGACTGCAACTGATTTCTTCCTAAATTCCGATTGCATTTCAAAGTCTGGAGAAACTCCAGCTTTCCAGACTTAGTCGGTGGAACTCAACCTTTTGAATTTATTTTTCCTTCGTAGACCTTTCCTTTCTGACATTCTTTTTTTTTTCTTTTTTTTTTGGTTTTTTTTATTGAACATCTAGGAACTTTTGGCTCCTCAGACTTGCTGCAACGGCTAGTCGTGTGGGACTTACCTTTTCATACTTTATTTCACCTTTGTAGGCCTTTCATTTGATAGATTTTTTTTTAAACCTCAGCTTCAAAGCATTTGGGATCCTTTGGCTTTTCAAATCTTTACCGAGATGGTTAGCGACGTGGGATTGACCTTTTCAATTTCAATTGCCTTTTTAGGCGCTTTAATTTGATTTTCTCTTTCCAAGAGTTTTGATTCCGGAGCATCGACCGTTATGGACAGTCGAGGTCAACTTGATGCACCTATTGTGGCTGGATGCTTTTTGCACATTAGCGTGTATCAAACGAAAGCCCTGTAAATCAGTCTTGCCATCCTTTCTTGGTCTTGGTTTTGGAACAGTGTTAGACTGAAAGGGATTCAAAGAGAAACAAACAATTGAATGGAGAATGAGTTTAAAACTAGAATTGTCCCTTTTGCGGAAAGGAGGGAATGACTTATCTGGAGTACATGTGAACTTCAATGAACATGACATGCCTTTCGAACCAGATGCCTAATATGTGTAAAGTCCGACTCAGAAAATCATCACAACTTTGCCTTGGAACCGAGGAACCTTGCCAGGACTCTGTTGATGCCGATGGCTGTGAGGATCTTATTTTTTATCATGCGCGCCCTTTGTGGGCGCTCTTCTCACCATTGTCTTATAGTTCTCTTTGCGAGTTTTCACTAACAAGACTCTCTCATTTTCCATTTCTCTGCTTACTATCGCCTCACGGTGCCCGTGTGGGTTCTCACCAATAAGAGTCTCTCATTTTATTTCTTACCTTTTGATTGCATCAGATCCAAGTAGCTGCATTCTCTGATCCTTGAACATTCTCATCAATTGATTGGAGGGACTTGAACAAGGTTTGGGTAAAAAGGATTTGGATTGAGATACAACTTTCTAACCAATCAGGCCGGATCATCGCCGAACCATTATAGCACTTGCCCCAGTTTCACTTTATGAGGTTCTTTGGATTTTATTTTGGTGTGACTGAACCCAGAGACAGGTTGACTACGTATCATTTCGGAATCAAGTCGGACGTAGTTCAGGAAAACTTTGTTTTTGGTTTTCTTTTGTTTTTTTCTGTTGTTTTCTCTCTTTTTTTGCTATGTTTTCTCTTTCTTTTCCTCTTTTTTTTCTTGTCCATCTCAATTTCTTTCTCTTTTATTTCCATTTCATTTTTCAATAACACTTTCAGGTTCCAAAGAGGGTAATAAAAAAAGAGTAACCGGCTCAAATGGGTCTGCAAATGGTTGATAGTGTTTGGGTAGCGAGAATGAAAGCCTTCGTCATCCCAATCGGAGACTATTAAAACAATACGGAGGATCCAACATAGTACCTTTTGTTGCATTTGCATTGACAGTTCTTTTAGGGACATTTCCATCGATGCGTCATAAGTTCAACGCACGCTTTTGATAGTACTCTTGTTGTAATGCAATGATCTTTCCAATCTGGACCCAATATTCTTTCAGCTTTTCCAACTCTTTGTTTTATTTTCTTAAATGTATTTTTGTTGAAATCTAATCCTTGATTCATTGACAGCTTTCAAGATCCGGGCATGAAGTCTGCAAGCATGTCGTGCTATTGAAATCTGCACTTAAAAGAACAGAAAAGAGAATAAGCAAGAAAAATGACAAGATTAATAGAAGAGACATTACTAGATACTACGGGTATATATAGACCGGGTTGGTTCGGATTTTACAACTACCAAACCAAACCAATTGTGTCGGGTTATTAAATCTAAAGACCAAACCAATTATGCCGGGTTATTAAATCTAAAGACCAAACCAAACCAATATATTCGGGTTTTTCAATATCGGTTTTTCTCGGGTTTATTCGGGTTTTCGGGTTTTTCGGGGTTTTTTGAATTTTTTCCGGTAAAATCTTCGTAGAACAAAATATATAACGCATGCTCAAAATATTTCTTTAATCCTAGTAAGATACAACTATATAAAGTATTTTTCAAGAAAATAATACAAAATATGAGATATGTCATGACTCATGACATTATCCTAAAATATTCAACAATAAAAAATAATAAAATTATGTACTATAAATATTGCTAATTAAAAAGTCATAATAAAAATAAACATAATCTATAAGCACTAATTCATGTTAAACTAGATAGATTAATGAGGGAGTATTAGTTATATGCCTAAAAGCTAAAGAAAAATAAAAATAGGTTATGTATTTTTATCTAAATTATTGCAAAATAAAAAATAGGCATTTAATACATTCTCGTTCGTAATATTGAATTGAATGTCTTTTGTTAGCATTAGTATTAATTTCTAACATTATTTAATTTACTAATATTAATGACAATAAAACTTATTCGAGCATTCAAAAGTTCTAAATCAAACCTTGAAATAATACCTTAAAAGATAAAATTATTAAATTTTTTAAGAAATCTTTATAAATTACATTACAATAACTACATATATATATTAAATATATCTAAAACTACTATATATGTAATGTCGGGTTGGTTTGGTTTCGGTTTGACTTTCTTTAGTTAAAACCAAACCAAACCAATTATGGTCGGATTTTTTTTTCCAACACCAAACCAAGTCAAACCAAGCCATAGTCGGGTTTTTTTTCGGTTTGACTCGGATTATCGGGTTGGTGCGGTTTACCGGTTTTCTTTGTACACCCCTACTGGATACAACAAAAACAACAACAACAACCTAGTGTATTCCCACAAGTGGGGTCTGGGGAGAGTAATATGTACGCAGACCTTACCCCTACCCCAAGGGCAGATAGGCTGTTTCCAGGTGACCCTCGGCTCAAGAAGGAAACATGTGACAAAACCAAGTAATGAAATATTAATCTTTTGATTTTTTTTGAAGATAGAAGGGTTTACATCAGAAAGTAATACAATAAAGTAAAAAATCTGGATCACACCCTGAGATAACCCGGATGCAGAAAGGATAGCAGGACTGGCTACCGGGACCCCCGTCTGATAAGGAACTTTCATGCTTGGCGACCGGCTATTGGTTTTCCTTTAGTTTTGGCAATGGTTGCAACGGCCTTCAGTGCAGGATCACATTCCTCTGCTTCACAAATCATTCCGACCATTGGCCTGTTATTGTGGGCAGGCAACAGATTGTTCATCACATCAGGAGCTTCTTCATCCCGAAATACGATTCTTTCAGCTTCAATCAAATCTTCAACTACCCTTTTGAGGGTCTAACAATCCTCTGTACTGTTCCCTATTGCTCCACATTAATATTCACATATGGCATCAGCTCGGTTCGAGGGGACTTAGGGTTCTGCCGGTTTGGGGCCACTGGCTGCAATAGATCTAGCCTGATTAGCTTTTGGAACAAGCTTGAATACGATTCACTAATAGGGGTGGAATCTTCCATTTGAAAGGCTCTCTTGGGTGAGATTGTATTGGGGATCATTTGGTTGAGGATTATATGGAGCTTGGTAAGGATGGGCATTTCAAGGTGGAGCTCGATTTTGTGAATAATGTTGTGGCCGCGTGCGAAGTTGCGCTTTCATCACTGTATACCATAAAAACCAACAATATGAACAGAACCTGCTTTTTTTGCTCACACAACCTTGTTAGTTTTGAGGCATTTAACATATAGGACAATCACATATTGGGACGCAATGCGCCTAACAGTTAAACGCTTCTATGATGCGTTTGAACGGTTGTATGTTTTCATTCCCGCTTCAGCTAGCCCTTTTCACTCTATACCTCTTTTCTTTTATTCCTGCCTCTCTTTAATCACTCTTATTTTTTTCTTCACTCTTTTATTTATGTAACTCTTTTTTTTATCACTCTCTTTTATTTTTCATTTTTTTTCAATTTTCTTTCTCTTCTTTTTTCCAATTTATTTTTCACTCAGCTTATTTCTATAGCTATGATCGAATCCGATGGGAATTTCCTACGTATCATGACCCCGCATGAATCAGATCTGGCGTAGTTCCGGAGATTATGAATGGACTAAGTAAACTAACTCTTTTTTGGAATTTATTTTTTAAAATGCTTTAAAAGAATAAAAGAAATTTGTTTTTGATATTTTTTTGGAATTTTCTAAAAAAAATGATTTAAAAGAAGAAAATGATTTTTTTCATTTTGAATTTAGCTCGATTTTTATTTTTGAAAGAAAGACTTCTAAACATTTCTTTTGCTTTTGATTTGAACTTTGAAAATTTTAGAAGTAAAAACAAAAGAAAATATTTTTGTTTGAATTTTTATTTGTTTTTTTTAAAAGAAGAAAGAAAATATTTTTTTTAGATTTTGGAAGTTGCCTCCTGATTTTTGAAAGAGGGACTTTTAAGAAAATATTTTGAATTTCTGGGCTTTTATTTATTTACAAAAGTACTTTGCAATTTTTTTTTTGTCTTCAGTTTTTCCCTTGTTATTTGTTGACATGAAATATATACTTTTTAAAGGAAAAGAATTTTTTTCTATATTAATATATTATTTTTAAAAAAATATATAAAAACGAATATTTTGGATTTATTGTCCGTATGAAAGACTTTAAAAAGAAATAAACTATTTTGAGTTAAAACAAAAACTTCTCTTTTTTTTTTTGAATTTTTAAGGGAATGCTTCTAAAGATGGATCTAAAGGAAAATATTTTTTTTGAATTTTTTTTTAAAAATTGGGGTCTTTAAGAAAGACTTTACTAAAGAATGAAGTAACCAAAATATTTTTTTTTGGATTTTTTTTGAAAATTGGGGTATCAAAGAAGACTTTCTAAAAACAAAGAAGTGAAGAACATTTTTTTTGGACTTTTAAATATTGGGGTGGGAACCGATGAGGTTTTCTTACGTATCTCACATCCAGTGAGAATCAAACCCGCATAGTTCGGTCCAACTAACCAAATTTTGCAAACACGATTCTTTTCATTTTTATTTTGGCATTTCATAAGCCAAAAAAACTACTTTTAAAACAAGACTCTTTTTCTTTTTCTTTTCAACAAACAATAAAATAGCCTAAAAATAAAACTCTTTTTCTTTTTTTTATTTGCTATGACAAAATAAGCTATTTTTCTCTTTTTTATTTCGAAAACAAGACTAAAATAAAAGACTCTTTTTCCTTTTTCATTTTTCAGCAAACAACCTATTTTTCCAAAATAAAAATAAGACTTTTTTTTTAATTTTTTTAATAAAACAACCTATGACTCTTTTTCCTTTCTTTTTTAACAACAATAAAACAATCTATTTTTCCGAACTTAAAATAAAGAATCTTTTTTTAACAACCAATAAAACAACCTATTTTTTCACAAACTAAAAGACTCTTTTTTCTTTGTTCTTTTTCAGCAAACAATTCCCAAAATGAAATACCTTGTTTTTTCTCTATTTCCCTTGGCTTTATAGTAAAACAAACTGTAAAAAACAAAACATTTTTTTATTTTTTCAAAATTTCGGCAGAGTTTTGAAAGTACTTGGGCAATGGTTTTTTTCAAAATAATTAATTAACTCTTCAACCGCTATTTTTCTCTTTGTTTTTTTTAATTTTCTAACATTCCCGAGATTCAGAAGTCAGTTAACATGCAAGCCCGAACAAATAAATGCACAGAAAAACAAGTAGGATGCATCAGGATGGTCTTTTTCATTTCAGGTTGCTAATCCTAGACGCACCCAACCCTTGTATTGAGTCCCCTAACTCAAAATACACGTGATGCAAATAAGTGTTCCTACTAGGGACATGAATCCTTGTTATACTAAGTTAAAAATATGGGTTTATTGTTCTAAACCTGGCTTACCCGGGCGGACGGCCCGAGCCGAGGAGCGTTATGCATCACCAGTGGTAGAACAACACTGGCTAGCTAAAGGCTCTCCCATCTAAACATGTGTGATTACATCCTTCACCAGAAGCTGGTAGGCTAACTGGCTTTATCTCAAGACATAAATTTTTGTGATGCTGGCAAGAGAATACAACATAACTACCTATTATAACACTCAGGAGGAAGATGAGTTTCGTCACAATTCATATATACAATTCACCAAATATCAAGGAGGTAATGTTATTAAAACACGAGCCTAAAGAATCTAGCGCGTTATTACTTTTGGGGGAGACCGTGAAATTTGCTAAAACGGCTCATCCCAAAGTCTAAGTATTTTTAATATATACATTTAATGTGGGCCCCGCAATTTTTGCATTTTATTTGGCGAGGCACGCCTCATTTACTTTAAAGGGCAATCGTAGAGTGACTACATTTTTCTATTTAAGTTCGTCAATAAAAATATAAGAGAAAATTTTCTAATTAATTACATGCTTAAAATGCTACTCTATATTAGTACAAAAGGTGTTCCCTCACAAGCCGACTAAATGACGAATTTATTTTATAAATTATTGAACTAACTATAATTTGACAAAATTAATAAAACAGAAAATAACAACAAATATTTATCAACAACTTGCTTTTCTATTTCATTTCAAACTTCAACTTCCAATTCGAGCTTACATCAACACATAGTTTTTAGAATATGTACCTGGTATTGAAAAGAAGAGGAAGATGGGAAATAAATAGGGCGGTGAAAGTACATCAACAACAACAGTAACAACCAGCAGTAGCTTCAACACCTCAATCCAGAAAATCCCAGAAATACGGAGAAAAACCAGTAAAGATAGAGAAGAAAAATATTTCGTAAATCTCTCTTTGTTTTCTCTTTCTAGATTTGAACTCTATTTAACTCTCAAAAGAAACTCTCAAAAATTAAATTCTGTCTATGTATACTTATGTAACCAGAGTGTATATCGAGGGTATACGGCTGAAACTCCAAAGACTAAATTCTGTCAGTGTATACTATTGTATCCAGAGTGTATATTGAGTGTATACTGCTCTTTTTTCTCCCTTATTTTTTCTTCTCCTCCTCTTTTTTCCTCTCCATTTTTTCCACCCCTTTATATTTTATTCATAGCAAAAAATTGTCGAAGTTTTCTCATATTTAAATTATTATTTTATTTTATTAATTTCCTCCTTAATTTGCTCTCCTTGTTTTGCTCTCCTTAATTTCCTCCTTAATTTGCTCTCCTTGTTTTCCTCCTTAATTTTCTTCTCCTCCATTACTCTATGTTATGTGATTAGGGGTATCTTTTGGTTAAAAAAAATCTGAAAATCAAAAGGGGGGAAGTTTGGGCCAAGATGTTTTTGGGTTGAGTAAGTGTGCTTCGGTTTGGGCCTGTAACTTATTTTTCAAGATGACCCAATCAGAATTTCTTACTATTGTTTGCTCTTTTCTATTATTAAACTTCCTAATTAATAAAACTAAAATGCTAAGATTAAATTAAAATTATCTTAAAATACTAATTAACTCATAATAACAATTGTATTCTGAACTTAAATTACAATTAAAACACAATCACATAATTTGGACATTAAAGGCTAAAAATGCAAAAGATGCCTATTTTTGTGATTTTTATTTTGTAAAATAAACTTAATTACTCCTAATTGTAGAATTTAATCCTAAATGCAAAAGCGATATTTTGTATTTTTATTAGTTTAGCAAATAAACACGCACAGAAAAATGCAAACAATAAAAGAAAAAACAACACGAAATCAAAACAATTGCAAACAAACAAAAATTATTTTATTTTGAATATTTTTGGAGTAATTCTCATATAGGGCAAAAATCACGTGCTCACAACACGTATCCCGAAGGCTTATTAGAGTTATTGGCTGCTTACAGATTTATCCCGGAGTTGCCGAGATAGCTGCCTGGCGTCTGCAGGACGCGACTTCTCCCCTTATCCCTTTTGTTTCCACACCCTAGACTCTTTTATGTGTAGATTTTAATACTCAGTTGTATTTAGAAGCTCTAGACTAGTGACCCTAGATCTGTTGGGAGTGTTTTGATAGTTGTTATGGTTTTTACGCAGCGTTTCTATTTATTATCGGGTTGGAAATCTTGTTAACCGCTAAATTAACTCTATTAATTGGTAGTGGGTTTTCGTACTTGGGTTTAGAGTGTTCAAATGGTCGGGCTTGCCTAGCAATTGTGTTGGGCGCCATCACGACCGGGATTGGGGTCGTGACAAGTTGTTATCAGAGCTAAGGCCTCCTAGATAAGGGGTTTATTCATCCTAGTGTGTCACCATGGGGTGCACCGGTCCTATTTGTGAAGAAGAAGGGTGAGACAATTAGAATGTGCATTGACTTGAGGCTACTGAACAAGGTGACAGTGAATAACAAGTATCCCCTGCCCCATATATATGATTTGTTTGACCAGCTTTAGGGGGCAAGGGTATTCTCCAAGATTGATCTCTGTTCAGGCTATCACCACCTGAAGATTAGGGATTCATATATTATGAAGGTTGCTTTTAGGACTAGATACGGGCACAGTTCCTGGTTATGTCTTTTGGACTGACTAATGCCCCAGTTGCGTTCATGAATTTGATGAACAACATATTTCGTCCGTATCTGGATTCATTTGTTATCATTTTTATTGATGATATCCCGGGGTACTCGTGTAGCCAGGAAGAGCATGCTCAACATTTAAGAGTGGTACTACAGAGGTTGATGGAGGAGAATCATTATGCAAAGTTCTCCAAATGTGAGTTTTGGATTAGTTCTATGGCTTTCCTGGGGCACGTGGTGTGAAGTGATGGCATTCAGGTTGATCCAAAGAAGATAGAGGCGGTGCAGGGCTGGCCTAGACCATCCTCAGCCACTAAGATTAATATTTTTCTCGATTTGGTGGGTTATTATTGCCGGTTCTTTTAGGGCTTTTCATCTATTGCTTCGCCCTAAACAAGTTGACGCAGAAGGATGCACCATTTGTATGGTCGGATGAGTGCGATGAGAGCTTTCAAAAGCTCAAGACAGCCTTGACCACATCTCCATTATAGGTATTGGCATCAGCTTCAAGTTCTTACATGGTGTATTGTGATGCTTCAAGAGTTATGATCGGGTTTGTATTGATACAGGAGGGTGGAGTTATTGCATATGCTTCTCGTTAGTTGAAGCCCCATGAGAAGAACTACCCCGTGTATGATCTGGAGTTGGCTGCTATAGTTCATGCTTTGAAGATTTGGAGGCACTACTTATATGGCATATCTTGTGAGGTATATACTGATCATCGCAACCTTCAACATTTGTTCAAATAGAAGGATATTAATTTGAGGCATAGGAGGTGGCTTGAGTTACTCAAGGACTATGATATCACCATTTTGTATCACGCGGGAAAGGACAATGTAGTGGCCAATGATTTGAGTCGGAAGGCGGTTAGCATGGGTATTTTTGGCGTACATTCCAGTTGGGGAGAGGCCCTTTGCAGTTGATGTCTAGGCTTTGGCCAATTGGATGGTGAGGTTAGATATTTTGGAGCCTAGTCGAGTGTTGGCTTGTGTGGTTTCTCGGTATTCCTTATATGAATGCATTAGAGAGTGCCAGTATGATGAACCACATTTGCTTTTCCTTAAGGACATGGTCCAGCATGATGATGCCAGAGACGTGACTATTGATGATGATGGCGTGTTGAGGATGCAGGGCCGGATTTGTGTGCCCAATGTGGATTGGCTTCGGGAGTTGATATTAGAAGAGGCACACAACTTGCGGTATTCCATGCATCCGGGTGCTGCGAAGATGTATTAGGATTTGAGGCAGTACTACTGGTGGAGGAGAACAAAAAAAGAAATTGTGAGTTATGTAGCTCGGTGTCTCAACTGTCAGGAGGTCAAATATGAGCATCAGAGGCCCAGTGGTGTATTTCAGCGGATGGATATTCCAGAGTGGAAGTGGGAGAGGATTACAATGGATTTTGTGAGCTATCTCCCTCGTACCTCGAGGATGTTTGAATCGATTTGGGTGATTGTGGACCGGATGACCAAGTCTGCGCACTTTATTTCAGCGTGTACCACCTATTCTTCGGAGCGGCTGGCAGGGATTTTCATCCGGAGATTGTATGGTTGCTTGGTCCTTTTGAGATACTTAGGAGGATTGTGGAGGTGGCATGTATGCTTTCTTTTCTACCTTGTTGGGGGTTCATCCGGTATTCCATGTTTCTATGCTCCGGAAGTATTTTGGGGAACCGTCTCATGTGTTGGACTTTAGCAGGGTTCAGTTGGATGATGACTTGACCTATGATATGGAGACAGTGGCTATTTTGGGTTGTCAGGTCCGAAAGTTGTGGTCAAAGGATATAGCTTCGGTGAAGGTGCAGCGGAGAGGTCGGCCAGTGGAGGAGGCTACCTGGGAGGCCGAGCAGGAGATGCAGAGTAGACATCCTCACCTATTAAAGTCAACCGGACATTGACTTATGATTTAGAGGGTTCAGATGTGAATTCCGGCGATTTGGTTAGCTTCGGGCGGTGATTTATGACTTAGGAGTGTGATTGGAAGTGATTTTGGAGGTCCGATATAGAATTAGGCTTGAATTGGAGAAGTTAATATTTTGGCGAATTCCGATTTTTAGGTGAGATTTTGATCCGGGGATCGGAATGAATTCTGAGAGTTGCAATAGTTTCGTTAGGTGATTTTGGATATGTGTGCAAAATTTCAGGTCATTCGGAGGTGTTTTGGCCGGGTTATTGATGAAATGCGTATTTCTGAAGTTTGAAGAAACTTAGGCTTGAATCCGATGTGATTTAATGGTTTTAGCATTGTTTGCTGCATTTTAAAGATTGGAGCAAGTTCGAATAACGTTTTAGGATGTGTTGGTGCTTTTGGTTGAAGTCCCGGGGACCTCGGGTTGATTTCGGGTGGTCAATTGAACCATTTTTGGACTTAAAGTGTTGCAGGTTTTTCGGCTGCTGAGTTCGAGACTTCATATTATTAGCTTATTTTAGGCAATTTCTTCTAGTTTTAAAGTGGATTCAAGTACATTATCATTGTAGTTAATTATTATGTCAATTTCAATCTATTATTTCTTTAATTTTTGTTTCTACTATGTCTAGCTAAACTCATTAGATAGGGTTGTGGCTCAACCCTAGTATGGGTAGTTATTGGGTGTGATTGTTTAGTGCATGAATGCTGTTGGACATTTTTTATTTGGATTAATCTTATATTTTCACTAAGATATGGTGGATGCAAACACTAAGTCTAGCTTAGTGGGTCTTGACTCTTCTTGAGAAAGAGACTCTATGATCCCAAGATTAATTCCAACAAGAAATTAGGATGGACCCACGAGAATGGTAGTCCCAATAAACGGGTTAAACATCGAGAGAGTAATTACCCAACTTGAACTATAAGTTTCTTGGGCAAGTTAGCCAACCCAATTGGTCTCAAGAGAGTCAGTTTGGCAAAATCACTCTCTCTGCCGAGAGGTGTGAGAGTAGGTGCAAAATTGCAATGGTTATATAGCATAAGTCCCATATTCATCATTCTTGCATTAGGAATCTCTACCTGTTAGTTGACCACCTAGGTACATACCACGACCCTAGTGCCTTTCTCTATATTGCATACAACTTAGAATGATAATTTAGTTTTACAATTGTAGTTGATAAATTGTAGCTATTACTCAAAAGAAAATCAAAAATGTTAGAAGATCAATTAGGAGCCAAAATGCTTTGCTAGGCTTAGCAATTACTCAACTCCAAATCGAAGCTCTCTGTGGAAAAATGACCCCGATACAACTATCAGATAAAAGTATTAGCGCCTGCTCTTTCTTAGGATTTAGTCTGCACCGATCCGTTTTTGGCGCCGTTGCCGGGGAGCTTTATGGTGTTTGACTATTTGTTAGCTAGTTTTGGGTTTTTATTCTTTTTCCTTCTTTTTACTTACTTTATTTGTGTTAATTCACTCAGTTACCGATGGCATTAAACGCACAAGATGCTATTAATGTGGGAGTAGAGGAGGTGGAAGACGCAGAGCAAGAGGAGATTTTTCCCCAAGCACAAAGACGGGGTAGAAATGACATACCAGACCCACCTCCACCTCCACAAAGAGTAGCACCAAGAGTTCTACCAATTAAGGGTACGCAAGTGCAATAGTTACTCCCCGAATCCGGGCGGGGAACTTACAAATCACAATTGTCATGCTCACTTTGCTTGAACAACGAGGGTATTTCACAGGCGCCTCGGACCAAAACGCATACAAGCATTTGAAAGGGTTTGTGGATAGTTGTTTGGGAAGCAAGTAGACAAATGTTTCAGAAGATGCACTGAGGTTAAGGCTTTTCCCCTTCTAACTTCGGGGGAAGGCATTGGATTGGTTGGAGAGACTCCCAAATCATTCCATAACTATGCGGGATGAGTTGGCCGATAAATTCATCGCCAAGTTCTTTTCTCCTAGTCATGTGGTGGCTCTTCGAGATGAGATTCTAGCTTTCAAGCAAAAGACAGCGGAGCCTTTACATGAGATATGGGAGAGATTTTAGACGATGGTAAAAGAATGCCCTAATAACGATATGAATGATGTTATGATCTTGCAGACGTTCTATCGGGGTATAAACACAACAAAATAGTGTATTGTCAATTAGTTGGCCGGTGGTAATTTTATGAAGCTTCCATAAAACGAAGCTTGCGATGTTCTTGATAAAATGGTTGATACTTCTTCGACATGGAAAAGCCTGGCTAATGTTCCTCAAGGTGATCCTAATGTTATACACTAGCATAAGGAGTTGCATGATAACGACCAAACCATTTCCGAACTCACAACAACAATGAACCAATTGGCTAAGGTGCAACTTCAACAAGTTCAAAATTTGCGCCAAGTCAATGCAATGGAGGGAGTGAATATGATGAAAATAAGGCAAAGAAGGCAACAACAACCTCAAGAAAATTTTCACAACTATGATGATGGTGGTGGATATTCTAATGAAGGTTTTGATGACCAAAGTGAGGAAGTGCAATATATCAACAACTACCAAGGGAATAGAGGTAATCAAGGGAATCAAAAATGGAGACCCCAAGGTAATTTGTGTAATCAACAAGGTGGCAATTGGAACTATAACAACAATCAAGAAGGCAATTGGGGGAACAATAACTCGGGGAATCAAGGTAATTGGAACGGGAAAAACAATTGGAACAACAACAATAGTGGTCAAGGTGGGTGGAATAATAATGGTGGTCAAAGTAATAGGGGGCAAGGCTTTCAAAGGCCTCCAATATACCAACAACCCAACAACCCGCCTCCGTTTCAATCTCAAGGGTCGAGTTCCTCGGCAATGACATGGGTTGAATAGAGAACATGTTTGAGCAAATGATGAAGAAGAATCATGACTCTGATGCTTACTTGGCCTCCCATAACACTTCAATCCATAATTGGAAGTACAACTCGGGCAAATTTCCAAATCTCTCAACACTCGCCCAAAGGGTGCTCTACCAAGTGATACGATAGTAAACCCCAAGGGTAGGAATAATAATCATGTGATGGCACTAACCACGAGAAGTGGAAAAGGCAGTGATGTGCAAGCCTCAAGAGGAAATCGAGTTGGGAATGATGAAGAAAAGTTGCAAAATGATGAGATCTCATTGGTAGTTGAGGATATTGTTGAACCAAATGCAAGTGATGATGTGAGAATTGAAATTGATAAGGGTGAGGAGGACACTCAAGAGGCCGTGAACCCGTCTAGGGAACACGGTATTGATATGCCCAAACCGGTGGTGACAAAAGCCAAGGCACCCTTTCCTAGACCTCCTCCGCCATATCCTCAAAGGTTGGCCAAGCAAAAAGATGACAACCAGTTAAATAAAACATTGAGATAATGAAGAGTTTCACTATAAATGTGCCCTTGGTGGAGGCACTTGAACAAATGTCAGGATATACAAAGTTCATGAAAGACTTGGTTACTAAAAAGAGATCTATGGAGTGTGAGACAATCAAGATGATGCGTTAAGTGAGTTCCATTGTACACTCCATGGCTCCAAAGCTAGAGGATCCCAGAGTATTCACAATACCATGTACCATTGGAAGTGTCGATTTCGCAAAAGCCCTATGTGATTTGGGGGCAAGTATCAATCTCATGCCATATTTGGTTTTCAATATTTTGGGTATCGAAACCTTGTCCAACTTCCATGAGGCTTCAAATGGCGGACCGGTCAATGAAGCGGCCTTTGGGGATTACCGATGATGTCCTTGTTCATGTTGATAAGTTCATATTGCCGGTCGATTTTGTGATCTTGGATTGCAAAGTGGATTTTGAGGTGCCTATTATTCTTCGAAGGTCTTTCCTAGATACAGGGAAGCCCTTGGTTGATGTAGAAGCTGGAGAATTGACCTTTTGTGTTGGAGATAAAAAGGCGTTGTTCCACGTGTGCAAATCAATTAGGCAACCAAATAGCACCGAGGTGTGCTCGCTTGTTGACATTGTCACGTTGGTGATAGTGGATGGCCCAAGCGCAATGGCAAATGTTGAGGACCCACTTGAGGCCGTGCTATTGAACATGGATGTTGATGATAATGTTGGAAGGGTGGAGTATGTCAACGCATTACATGGCATGGGCTCATATTCTTATGAGCTGAGGAAGTTATCTCTTGATCTTGAAAATCGCAAAACTCCACCCATTAAGCAGTCTATTGAGGAGCCACATGTGTTGGAGTTGAAACCACTTCCTCCTCACCTCAGATGTGAATTTATTGGTCCTAATTTCACTTTTCCGGTTATTCTTTCTTCTTGCTTGACTAATGTGTAGGTGGACGCCACTTTGGCGGTTCTTCAAAAGCGCAAGCGAGCGATTGGATGGACCTTGGCGTATATTCGGGGTATTAGCCCTGCGTTTTGCACGCACAAGATAATATTGGAGGAGGATGCTAGGCCATCTCTTGAACATCAAAGGAGACTCAATGAGGCAATGCAAGAGGTGGTCAAAAAGGAAGTCATCAAATGGCTTGACGACGGTGTGGTGTATCCAATTTCTGACAGGTCGTAGACTTCTCCGATACAATGTGTGCCAAAGAAGGGAGGAATTACGGTGGTTACAAATGACAACAATGAACTTATTTTGACTCGTACTGTGACGGGTTGGAGGGTATGCATGGACTGCTGGAAGTTGAACAAGGTGAATAGAAAGGATTATTTCCCATTTTTCGTTCTTGGACCAAATGCTTGATAGTCTTGCGGGCGGGCTTTCTATTGTTTTCTGGATGGATATTCAGGCTATAGAAAAATTCTCATTGATCCGTAAGACCAATAAAACACAACCTTAATATGTCCTTATGGCACATTCGCCTTCTCTCAAATTCCACTTGGATTATGTAATGCAACGGCGACCTTCCAACGATGTATGATAGCAATCTTCACCGACATGGTGGAGGACATATTGGAGTTCTTCATGGATGATTTTAGTGTGGTTGGAGACGCATTTGATGAATGCCTACAAAACATGGATCGTGTTGGCCCGATGCGAAGACACAAACTTGGTTCTCAAATGGGAGAAATGCCATCTTATGGTAGAAGAAGGAATTGTGTTGGGTCACAAAATTTAAAAAAAGAGGGATTAAGGTTGATAAGGCAAAAATCGAGGTGATCTCAAGGCTCCCTCCCCCTACTTCTGTCAAAGGGGTGAGGAGCTTTCTTGGACACGCGGTTTCTTCCGAAGATTCATAAAGGACTTTTCTAAGGTAGTTAACCCGTTGTGTAAATTGCTAGAGAAAGATGCCAAATATGTGTTTTATGAGAGATGTATGGAGGCTTTCGAGCTTCTAAAGCAAAAGTTGATGACTACCCCTATCATTACTGCACCAAATTGGAGCTTGCCTTTCGAGCTCACGTGCAAAGCTAGTGATGTTGCGGTGGGGGCGGTATTTGGAAAAATAATCAACAAAATGTTCCATCCGGTGTACTACACAAGTAAGACAATGAATGAAAGCTCAAAGGAACTATACGGTCACCGAGAAGGAATTGCTTACCATTGTTTTTGATATGGAGAAGTTTCGCCCATACCTTATGGGGGCCAAAGTGATTATTCATACCGATCACGTCACCCTTAGGTACTTGATGACTAAGAGAGATTCAAAAGAGATATTGATGAGATGGGTGCTTCTTCTTCAAGAATTTGATGTGGAGATTGTTGATAGAAAAGGTAGTAAAAACCAAGTGGCGGACCACTTGTCTCGATTGGAGGAGGAAGGGAGGCCTTTGGACGGCCTTGAGATAAATGATGCCTTTGTTGATGAACAACTCCTCTCGGTTTCAATGCTAGACATGCCATGGTTTTCCAACTTTTCCAATTATCTTGTTACCGGTGTGGTTCCGTATGAGCTCTTTTCTAACCAAAGGAAGAAGCTCAAGCGGGATTGTTTGGATTACTATTTGGATGAGCCATATCTTTTCAAAATTTGCACCGATGGTGTAATTCGCCGGTGTGTTCCAGAAGAAGAGAAATTGAGTATTGTGGAAGTTTTTCACTCTTCGCCCTATGGTGGCCATCATGGCAGGGCGAGGACGGCGTCTAACGTTTTGAGTTCTGAGTTCTATTGCCCCTATTTTTTCAAGGATGCCGGTGACTTTGTCAAGAGATGTGATGAATTCCAACGTGCCGGAGGGATTTCTAAGAAAGATGAAATGCCCCTTTACACAATTCTAGAGGTTGACATTTTTGATGTCTGGGGGATAGACTTTATGCGACAATTTGTAAGTTCTTCTTGCAACCCCTACATCTTGGTAGTGGTTGATTATGCGTCAAAATGGGTTGAGGCCGTTGCTTTTCCCAACAATGAAGCTCGAAGTGTGGTGGCGTTCTTTATAAAGAGTATCTTCACGATATTTGGCACTCCACATGCTATCATCAGTGACGGGGGTTCTCACTTTTGCAACCGGGCTTTTGAATCTTTGCTAGCCAAGTATGGGGTAAATCACAAGGTGACCACTCCTTATCATCCTCAAGAGAGTTGCCAAGTTAAGGTTTCTAACCGAGTGATCAAGAGTATTTTGTCCAAGACTGTCAATGAAAATAGAACCGACTAGCCAAAGAAATTGTACGATGCTCTTTGGGCTTATCGTACAGCTTTCAAGACCCCAATTGGTATGTCTCCATATCGGTTGGTGTTTGGGAAGTCTTGTCATCTTTTGGTGGAATTGGAGCATAAGGCAATATGGGCCTTGAAAAAGTTAAACTTAGAATGGGAGGTCGCTGCAAATCTTCAGGTTAAGCAATTGAATTCATGCTTACTCCAGCTCGTCCTTGTACAAAAACAAGATGAAGTACCTTCATGACAAGTATGAGGGAAAGAATTCAAGGTTGGTGATATGGTTCTCCTCTTCCACTCCCAGTTTAGGTTATTTCCGGGCAAACTAAAGTCAAAGTGGAGCGGTCCATTTGAGGTGGTTGGTGTTACTTCTTTTGGTGCCATTGATCTCAAAAACAAGAATGGTGAAGTATTCAGAGTCTATGGGCATCGTTTCAAGCATTACTTGGGCAAGATTGATGACATCCACGTGGTGGCGCTTATTCATTTGAAATGAGTGTGATGGTAACATGCATCATGTCGCGACGTTAAATCAGGCGCTTCTTGGGAGGCAACCCATGTCTTTTGCTTTTCTTTGTTTTTCTGTTGTAGAATAGGATTTTTGAGCTAATAGTTTGTGAAGTGTTGCAGGGATAATGTTGAACCAGTGTAGGACAAACATGAAAACAACGAGCAGTCTCTGAATATTGCCCACGTGGCCGCTTACCAAAGCAGTGCGGTCCGCGTGGGCTTGAGCAGCTGAGTGTTCAGTCTCAGAAAATTCAACGCGGTCCGCGTCCCTTTCTGTGTGGTCAACGTATGAAAACTTAAAATGGCATTCTCTATGATAAAATTCACATGCGGCCACGGTCCAAAACAGTGCGGTCCATATGGGAAAAGCTACAATCACCAAGTCTCTGATAACTTTCACACGGCCGCGCACCAAAACTGTGCGGTCCACGTGGACTGAGCAGTCAACTGTGAATGATGGAAATCCAGCACGGTCTGCGTGACATTTTAGTGCGGTCGCTCTGGTGGGTAAGTTGTGGGCCCCCGGGTCTTTCTATAAATAGAATCTTTAGGCCTCATTTGAACCTTTTCACAAATTTTCCTCCAGAGCTTTGATTTTCACTGTACATCCGCATCACCTACTGATTTAGTTGATTTTTCATTAATCCTTGGTAACAACACTTGTTTATTTTATTCATAGCCTAATTTTTGTTTCTTTTAATTACTCTTTACTAGTATAACTTCTTACTTTGGCCCCTTTTTCTGCTTAGTTAACTGTTAGTTTAGATTTTTATTGTTTTGGTCGAATCATGGGGCGTAAATTCATGCTAATTAATTGAGTAGGGACACTTAGGACTCAAATTGTGAAAAAAATGGGACTTAATAGAAAAATATCCTGGCTTAGTGCCCTACGCGGCCGCGCAACATTTTTGTGCGGTCCGCGTGGCCCTTTGTGTGCAATAAGGAACCTTCTCAACTTGTTCCACGTACCATTTGTGTGTGGTTCGCGTAAGCCCAGTGCAGTTGCGGTCCAAATCAGTGCGGACCGCGTGAGAAGAGTTCAGAGAGGTCAACATTCTGGTTTCTCACCTGCGCGGACCCGTGTCATTTGTGTGCGATCCGCACTGAACCAACGCGGCCGCGCACCAAAACAATGCAGACCGCGTCGATCTTTTCACAGAGATGAATTATGGAATAATTAGCCTGCACAGACCGCGTGCATTTCTGTGCGGTCCGCGTCCTTCTATCTGTGTCACTGCGTCTCCAACTATTGTATTCAATTGCATTGCTTGCTTCATTTCATGTGCTTTTACTGACAATGTTAGACGTGTATTCTTTGTAGACAATGGTGCGAGAATTCGGGGGCAAAGAAAAACGTGGGGTCAACGACAAACAACCCGGAAGAGGTGGTTTCTCCCGAATGGGGGCAGTTAAACTAATTGTAAAGCTCACTCCTCAAACTAGGGAGTTAATAAAGAAAACCTGAAAGATAATCTGGGAAGCTGATAGAGCTGCATCTCATTACACGGGGAGTACGTATGCACCTTCGAGGAGTGTCACTTTAGAGTCTTCCCCCACGCACATGTCCACATCTTCGTAACTCGGTGACTCCCCTTCTCCTGATCATGAGGATGTTACAACCTCCAAGAAGCCAGTAAATACTCGTCTGATGAGTCCGTAGCCGAAAAGGAAAATGAGAAGAAATACTCTACTTCTCTCACAGCTTCACTATCAGGGGAGAGTGGAGGGTATGCTGAGGGAGGTGAACCATAGGTCGGAGGCATAGAGCGAACCAGAAAACTAGAGGCATGGGCAGACAGGTTCGTCAGTGAGGTAGCCTTCCATATATTCAGGAAGTGGTAGCCAGATAGGAAACAATTCCGAAGAGGCAGTTTGTAAATGCCGATCTAGTTCCTCAAAACCTCACGTGCAAGCACAATTCCGCACGAGAGAGGGTTGGAGCTTCTTCACAGAACGTGTTGGGTTGGCGAATGAGCACATGGTGAAGGATTTTTACAGTGATGTTCACCATATAGTTCGAGACTTTAAAGAGACAAAAGTGAGGGACAAGATCGTGATATTTGATTGGAAGTGGCTAAATGACTTCTTGGGGCTAAGGGTTGGTTCACATTTTTATGAAGTCGACTCAACACGTCCGCACAAAATAACACAGTCCCCCTTCCCCGAGCTGTCTTGGTAGCATCTATCATGGCCGGCTTTCCTCTGAATGTTGGCAATATCATGTCGAGGGTGATTTCTACTATGGGTCAAGAGACTAAAACCAACTATCCCTTCCCAAACATACTCTCGATGTACTTCAATGAACTGGATGTACTTCCTCCACAGCTGGTTAGTCTGAATAGCAGTTGCTATTGAGCAGCCCACCGAGCCTGTTACTGATGAGGCATTGTCCCTAACTCCTACTTCCACAACTGGCCCTTCTATGGCAACTGATTAGTGATTCCATCATCAAAGACTCACAGGTTCACTAATAACTAGCTCACTCACTCCCTTGCCAGTTTGAACAACTGGATGTCAGTTGCGACATCCAAGTTGTCCAAATTAATCACTGTTGTACAAGCACAAGGAGCACCTGTTACTGTTGAGATTCCTGCTTCCATTGCGGATACACTAAAGACGATCCTGGAGAACCAGGAAAAGATGATTGAGAAGCAAGGTAAATTGGCTAAAGCAGTTGGGGACCACAGTAAAACACTTGACAAATTGGCTAAGGAGCACAAGAAGTTGAGGAAGACAAAGGCCTCAAAGGAGTCGATGGCAAAATTGAGGGTAGACATAGACAAGCTGTTGGCAGATCAGATACCGCTTGATTTATTGTTCAGGGATCCTGTTGTTGAGCCACTAGCAGTACATCCAAAAGCAAGGGAGGATAGGCCAAGGAAGAAGAGAAAGCTCTGTAGCACAGAGGGAATAGTGATCGAGGAGGCTCCAATTCAGGTGGGCCCTTCCAGTACTGTAGATGTTAAGCCCTCTTCAGTTCCACCAGTTGATGAGCCAAATCAGGAGTAGACACCTATCTCAGCAGCACAGCAGCAACAGGCTGGGGACCAGTCTGAGGTCCCCGTCAGTACACAGGACATGGGAGCCAGTGACCAGCACAGGGTGACTGATGAGGCTTGAGGGACCGCTCTATATCCTTTGCTGATTTTTGATGTTTTATTCGATAGTTAGCATTGGGGACAATGCTAGCTTTTATTCGTTGGGGTGTGGCCCTACTATTTTGATTGACTGTTGGATTATTGTATATATTACCTTAATTTTTAGCTTGTTGACATTAGTACTTGGTAGATGGTTTGTATATAATTCTTCATTCTAGATGCTCTTCAGATTCTATGTATATATTCATATCCCCCTATTTGTATATTCTACTCCCCTTTTGTACATATTCATTCGATTTTCATTTTGGTTTTCGATTTTTGTTACAATTTTTCATTTTCGTTTTAGTTGCAGAGTTAGGCTCGTAGCCTTTTTTGTTTAGCTTTGGCGCTTGCAATAAGACCTTGGTTTTCTTAATGCCATAGTTCTTTCCAAGGGTAGAGTGTTGTGCGAACCGGGTGGCTCTTCCCAATGATAGATGGCGTGACAACCTTCTTGAGGGTTTGAGTGTGTTTTTTATTTTTTTCTTTTTGATTTCAAGTTTTTTTGTAGTTGGGGGTACCTCAGGTAAAGCTTCACTTGGGCCTAACACATTTGCCTTTGATACTATAGTCAAGAAATTAAGTTGTGTTTAGGATGGTGAAAGTTGTGGCCTTGAGACTCTTGTGTTGACCAAACAAGTATCATGTGGTCATTTTGGGCCATTGTGCGCTAGAATCATATGTAAGGTTGTTGTGGGCCCTCGACTCCGTCTTTGGCTATACTTGAGTGTATGTGGTGAGAATTTTAATTTATTAGCCCAAGTACCGTGCCAAAGGTCTAGAACTTGACCTGAATGTTTGTTGAGGCAAAATCATAGGTGGAACTTGATTTGATAAGTGATTATAGGCTCTCATTGATCCAAAAATGCCAATATTAACAATTTCATGACCTACCAATCAATGATCCCTAGTTCACCCCTTTTGAGCCTTGAACGTTTTTTCTTTCATGAACCAAGTTACAAGCCTATACCCGTTCTCAATTAGACCTTATCTTGGCACCCAAATCTTCCCATGAGTAGTGGCAAATGTCTAAGTTTGGGGGGGCGACAAGAAAGGCATCACTGTGGTAAAAAGGCGCAAAAGCGAAAGAAAAGGAAGGCAATGAAAAAGGGAAAAAGACAAAAAAAAGACAAAAAGAGAATAAGAATCAAAAAAGGGAATCTAAGGACAAAAAAAGTGAAAAAGGTATGGAAAAGTAGACAAAAGGAGAAAGGTTTTGAATTTCAAAAGAAAGAGTGATAATATGTCTCTTTAACCGCTTGAAAGAAGTGAATTACTCAATTGAGTCAACAAAGTGTGCCAAATGAATCAAAAGAAGTGCTTAAGGGAAGATTGAACCCATTTGAACAAAATCATATCCTACCTTCACCCAAAAGACTTCACAATGACTCCTCAAAAGCCCTATAGGATTGAGTTGAAGGAAGCCTACATTAGTGGATACTTACATGAAGGGAAAGCATATGGTACATAGAGCCGGACTTAGGGCCTTTTCTTTGTGAGAGATGAAAGAGTCCATTCACCTCGATTTGTGTGGAAATAATCTAAATGGTGAGGTTAACTTAGGGAAAGTCGAGGATGTGCGAGTTTGGGTTCCACAATGACCAAAGTACTTAAGAAAGGTTCCTTGATGAGATATGTCAACTCTTGATGCTCTTGTGTCACACTTGATCCACATGTTTCAAAGTCTTAAATGTGTTAATGATGCATTCGCATTGAGGTCAATTGTTAGTCCCAATTGATGCTTGTTGAGGTTACCTTAGGAAGAACATGCATTACTTGGGTGTTTTCCATTGAGGGATATGTCTCATTTTATTTTCTTGAGGACAAGCAAAGGTTTAAGTTTGGGGGAGTTGATAACTATGACTTATACATGTTTTATGCCCATTCTTACCTGATCTTTGTGCATTAATTGCCATATATTATCCCCAAAATGCTTACAAATTGCACTAGATTGCAGGTTTGAGCGACAAGATGATAAATATCAAAGATCGGCTCAAAAGGAGTGAAATCTACCAAGTGTCAAAAGACAATTGAAGAGGGGAACAAGATGACCTGCACGGACCGCACTGATTTGGTGTGCGGCCGTGCAAGAGAGTTCAGAGGCTGGACCAGTTCAAGTTCACCCTGCGTGGTCCGCACAGATTTGCCACGTGGCAGTGCAGGAAAGTTCAGATACCTTGCCATTTGCATGACAAGCCACGCGGTCCACAATCATTTCCATGTTGTCCGCATTGATGGAAGTTTAATGACCCAGAAAATCAAGGCAAAAGCCCACGCGACCGCACACCAAATGAGTGCGGTCTGCATGAGTAAAAGTTTAGAGAGTTGAGTTGTGGGAAAAATCTACTACGTGGCTGCATCCCATTTCTACGCGGTCCGTGTGTCTCAGCCTACGCGGCTACATGACGTATCTGTGCGGTCCGCATCATCTAGTTCCAGAAGTAAGACTTGAAGACTTATTTCCCTCTACGGCCGCGTGACATTTGTACGCGGTCCGCACCAGACCCTCAGGGATATTTTTGTCCGGTTTTTCCTGTGTAGTATAAATAGAACATTTTACTTTTTTAGGTTAAGTTATGTTTTTATCAGAAAGCTGCTGAGATCGAGACTTTATATTGTTTGCCTATTTTAGGCAGTTTCTTCTAGTTTTAAAGTGGATTCAAGTAGATTATCATTGTAGTTAATTATTATGTCAATTTCATCTTTAGTTTCTATTACTACTATGTCTAGCTAAATCCATTAGCTAGGGTTGTGGCTCAACCCTAGTGTGGGTTATTAACAGATGTGATTGTTTAGTGCATGAATGATGATAGGTATTTGTTATTTGGATTAATCATATGTTTTCACTAAGATTTGTTGGTTTCAAACACTAAGTCTAGCTTATTGGTCTTGACTCTTCTTGAAAAAGATAGTCTATGATCCCAAGATTATTTCCAATAAGGAATTGGGATGGACTCATGAGAATGGTAGTCCCAGTTAACGGGTTAAACCTCGAGAGAGTAATTACCCAACTTGAACCATAAGTTGCTTGGGCAAATTATCCTACTCAGTTGGTCTCGAGAGAGTCAATTGGGCAAAATCACTCTCTCTACCGAGAGGGGTGAGAGTGGGTGTAAAAGTGCAACGGTTATAGCATAAGTCCCATATTCATCATTCTTGCATTATGAATCTCTACCCGTTAGTTGGCCACCTAGGTATATGTCACGACCCTAGTGCCTTTCTCTATATTTCATACAAATTAGAATCATAATTTTAGCATAACTTAGTTTTACAATTGTAGTTGATAAATTGTAGCTATTACTCAAAAGAAACCTAAAATGTTAGAAGATTAACTAGGAGACAAAAAGCATTGCTAGGCTTAGCAAATACTCAACTCCAAATAGAAGCTCTCTGTGGAAAATTGACCTTGATACCACTATCGGGTAAAACTATTAGCGCCCACTCTTTCTTAGAATTGAGTCAGCACTGATCATAAGGCATCATGCATTTTTTATATGAAGGACTAACTTCTCTACCAATAGTTACTTTTTCAGGAAAACCTTTATTGATCTATTGTGACTGAAATATATCCTTATAGTTTTCTTTAAAGTTCCCAATATTGGCACAATTAGTGCAAAGCCAATTGTCAGGTATGGTAAAGTACTTTTAATGAGAGTTGTAGGGAGTCTTTTCCCTTTGGAACCTGATTCCCTCACTGTTTCCCTAATTGTTGGTGCACATGGCAGTGATAACATCGAAGGACCAGGTCCGCTTAAGTGATTTTTCAAGACCACACTTCAGTCTTCCTAGTTCTTCCTAAAGTTGTTTGTTTTTCTCAAGCTCAGCGCACATACTAGTCTTCACTGCATTTAACTCACTTTCAAGCTTAACGTGTTCCTCACTTGTAACTTCCTTTCTCTTTGGATAATTTCCAGACATATTCTCCATTTTAAGTTCCCCAATTCTTTTCCTTTTGGTCTACTACTACCACTAATAGCTCATCTCTCTCATGCTCAATGATAGCAACACTCTTAGTTAAGACTTATTTTTCCTTTCTTACACACTTAATGGTCTCTTTTAGGTATACCACAACTGCGATTAGATCATCTCTTTCATGTTCTATAGTTCCAATTGTGCCATCTAAGGCATCCTTCTCTTTCTTTGGGTTCTCAATTGTTCCCTTTAAATCAACCACGAATACTACGTCATCTCTAGACTTTTATGCTTCTCCTAATTCCACAGTTAATTTATACGACTGTGATAAGAATCAATTAACACGTTTTCCAAATACAAGAGTTTTTTAGAAAAATAAGATCTCAAATTTCTCTGAACATACAGAAAATTTACCTCAACATCGTCATCATCTTCACACTGAGCCATCAAGGCAAACATTGAGTCATACTCCGTTTCTTCACTTTATACTGCCGTCGTTGAACTATCACCATGATCATTTTCTTCTTTAGATTTGCTGGAGGAGTCTCCCCATGCAGCAAGAGCTTGTTTCACAATGTTGTCAGCTTCATTCTTTCTCTTGAAGCATTTATCAGGAATCGAGTTCCTCTTGGATGCTTTATCAAAATTGTTTTTGTAATGATCTTGCTTTAGGAAAGGGCAATCATTGGTGAAGTGTTCTTGCTTGCCATATTTATAATAGAGCTGATAATTTTTTGGTTTACTAGAACTACGCTTTTTGGAATGCGTCAACTCCTGCGAACAATTTTCTGGAATCTTCTTGTTAAGTAAGCCATATCACTATCATCACCACTTGAATCATTTATGTCTGTCTAGAGGTGAATCGAGTATGTATATTGAATGAATTCATCGTCCTTCATCCATAAGAGCTCGTATTCAGGTGTAAGCATGTCAATCTTTGACTGTTGACATGTGTTGTTCCTTCATGAGTTGTCTGAAGTGCTTCCCAAATTTCTTTTAATGATTGGCATGCCTATATTCTGTTATATACATCAGGACCAACACCACAACCAAGAATTTTCTTTACACAAAATTTCATTGCTATGGAATTTTGATCAATGTCATTAAGTTCCTTCCTTGTTTTGGGAATGATTCCAGCTGGTCGCCAACAGTCTTTGTAGGAACAAAGGATCCATCACAGATAGCATCCCAAACCTCGAAATCTTCAGCCATTATTAAGTCGTGCATTCTAGTCATCCACCAACTATAATAATGGCCATTGAACTTTGGTGGTCTGTTAATATACTGGCCTTCTTCGAAGTTTGGTGGAGCAGACATGAAGATCCTTTTTAGGTGTTAGCCTAATAGAAATAACATGCTCTAATACAATTTAATAGAATTTAAGGGTCTACCAAACTATATAGAGAACCAGGTTCTCTATTGGTTCTCACAGAAACCATGTACACTGTAGTAAGTAACTAACAAGAGGAATTTTACATGGAAAATTTCCAGCTCAACGGGATTAAAAACCACGACCTACCCTTGTTGGATTTCAACTTCACTACTGCGCAACTTAAAATTAAAACCTATGGATGGCATGGGTGAGCAAAGGAAATTAGTATTCAACAACTAGGGACAACCCAAGTGGACATTCATTCTAAGGCTGGAAATCCAGCAAAGACTGGGTAACAAAAAAGGCTAGCTAGATCGGGTATAATTGCAGAACAAACATGCTCATTGTGTAACAATGAAAATGAGACATTGTAACACATTTTCTTTGATTGTGAGATAATAGGGAATATATGGCATCGACTGTTGGAATGGTAAGGTATATGAATACCAAAGAAATCTTGGTAGGATGAAGTGACATGGCTGGCACGGGTGAGCAAAGGAATGAGTGCAGGTGCAGCAATATGTAGGATGACCCAGCAGCTACAGTCTACCACATTTGGCAAGAACAAACTAATGTGATTTTTCAAAAGAAGAGGAGAACAAGTAATTCTATTCTATGACTGATCATTCAGGAAATACATATAAGGGTAGTAAAATTTCCTTGTCTAGGTAGAGCAATGTCTAATTTGAATTGGTAACCTGAAGTAAACTAGAACATGAAGTAGTGTTTAAGTAGTAGAAGCAGTAGAAGTCATAATGATAGGTATCTCCTAGCTGGGGCTTCATGTCTAGTAGGAGGTATGCTAGTGCTTTTTGTAATAGATTGTACGAACTGTAAATATTGTTACTTGGTAAATAAAATACTTTAATTACCAAAAACAATTACAACCTATGTGACCTAGGAATTAACCTGTTAACCTCTTACTAACTTGTAGCACTCTATTACAAGTCACTTTGTAATATCTCTATTACAAAGACTTTACAACTCGACTAACTCTAGCCAAGACACAAACACAAGGGTTTATGATTTACAAAGGGTTTCCTATCCAATGCTTCTAACTAAGCTAAGTAGGAATTATAAGTAAGAACTTTTACAAAGTTAAAACTCAACTGAAGACATACAAAAACTTGATATGGGGAACCGGTCTATAGCAGTGTTGTTATTTGTTCTTGATGCACTTGAGAATCGTTTTCTGGATGATCAATCTAATTAAATGTGCTTGAGTGAATTCTTTAAGTGTTCGAATGATTTTTTTTTTACCTTTCTTGATTTTAATAATACATTTGTGACATCACTTAGAATAATGTAAGAAAGTTAGGTAAAAGGTATTACCCATAAAGTTGACTGCTGCATTGTTTCTATATTGTAGCGTGTGTAGTCGGCAACTTTATAGCTAAGATAGTTGACTTGTGTTGTTTCCTTGGGAACTGATATCTAACTGTTCCCTCTGTTGTTCCTTTGACTCTGAAGAGTTGAACTGTATCTGCAATTAGAGACTTGTTGATCTTTAAGTTCTTGGGGATGTGTATCAGGTTCCTTATCTGGTTCTTAGGAGTAAGTTTGTTAGATCATCAAAACATAACAGGGATACATATATAACTTATCAATTTCCCTTTATTGATTATGAAAAACTTATAATTCAAATTCCCCTTAAGAACTATAATGACATTGGCATTTCCTGTATTCCCCCTGAATCTGTTGCCCATCAAGTTCCCCTGAATTATTTTTTCCTCTTTTGGAATGATAAAAAAATCAGTAACAAGCTTTTAAGCAAAAATACTTAACTCATGCCACTTATGTGCACAAAACATGACTAAAATTAGAGCATAAAAGCGGGGATCAAATAGAAAAAGGGGAAAATATTCCATTAAACAATTTTGATTTTAAAACAAGAGCAGATTCAATGTTGCTAACAACCATCCACAATTCAGAAAAAAAAGAAAACAAGTACCACAAACATCATCATAAACTAATCATAAGAGACCAACACTTGAGACTTGAGGGGGACACTATCTAGGGAGCATTGGAAAGAGAGGGCTTAGAGGAAGAGGTAAGGGTTTGGAGGACTAGATCCATTCGAGCATTTGCTGGAATTTCCTCATTGAGCAGTTTTTCTTTCACGTCCTCCACCTGTTTCTTGCGCTCAGCATTCTCCTTGGTAAGATGGGAAACCTCTTCACTTTGAGAGATACTGGAATGAGGTACCTCCTCAAGCTCACTCAACTAACTCTCAAGAATATCATTCCTTGCTTTTAACTGCCTTTTCTCAGTAATGACACTTTCCTAAGTGTTGATCAACTGAAAATGGTAAAAGTGCTTGCAACTCCTCTAGCCCTATAAATGCACTCACATTCTTTAAGAGTGGACTTGGACAAAGTTTGCTTCTTAGTGCCCACTTTAGATTGTCAAAGTGGAACCTTGAAGTACTCAAAAACCTTGGTGAGAAGGAACCCATAAGGCAGCCCATGATTACCATCTTTGAAATCTACCACTTTCTGCATGTGCTTTATCATGATGCCATGCAAACTGATGATAATGTAGGTGTCCGGCGCTTTCATGAGAACAATGTTTGCATGAGAAGTAGAGAGATATTCTCTCAGCATGAGGAAGCAAGACGTTGTTCACCATATCAAATAACAATTGGTACACTCAAAGGATGGCCTTCTTTTGTACCCGTTCCCCTTGCAGAACTACTCTGTCCTTCATGATAGCATTTATAAAGTTTGAAGAACAAGCTCCCTGAACAGTAGACAACCCTTCAGCAGGTTCACCCAGAATAGACCCCGACAAAGTAGAGTCCATTACCATATCAACTCCATTCACCAGTACGCAGATGTGATCATCCTCAACTTTGAAAAGGTTGGCATAGAAACTTTGTACATCCTCCTCACACACTTTTGGAGCATCACCGATGAACAAATGTGTCCATTGTTGAAACTCACAAATTTCAACCAACTCTCTTATTCCAACCTCCTCCAAAATATCAGGGGTAAGTGTGCGGCCCCTTGGCAGTTTTTGATTCCTCAATTTCTCTTTCCCAGCAGTCTTGGGGTCATCAACTTTTTCCTTTTTGGAAGAACCGGATTCCTCATTAGCATCAACTTTTCTTTTAACATACTTGCGATCATTATTCCCTTTTTCATCCATCTTCACAAACTTTTCACCCAATTCTTACATCACCTTAGTACCAGTCTCTTCCACCAACTTATCACAAGATTCTTTTACTACATTTTCACTAGAGACAACTTCATCAACCTTGTTTAGATTTTCAACATTCATTAGAATATCCCTTTTTAGGCTTTGGAAGACCCTGCTTCTGTGAGCGCTTTCTAGTTAAGGAACCAGGTGTCGACGACCCCATTTTCAACTAAAAGAAGCGAAATTGGGTTTACGATATTATGGACAAAACCACTCTTATTCCCATCTGGGAATTGGGTTATGGAATTTGAAGAGTCTCCACCTAATGAATATAGTGCATTAGGACACTTTTAAGAAGAAGAGCGTATTTTAAAAGAAAACTAGAGTTCGGGTAAGGGCTTGAGATTATCTCGAGGGGAAGGTGTTAGTTAACCCTCAAGATCCACAAATGTGGTTCCCGGTCGTGTTAATTATGACTTTAATAGGAAATAAGGCAAATAAACAAATAAGGCTCACATATAAAGCATTCAAACAACTTGAGAATTTTTTAAAAGGGGAAGGGTATAAGATAAATAAAAGTAGAAGAGAGAATTAATTTGAAAAATATTACTTTAGGAAAACGTTTAAATAAAGCAAGCAAAAGAGAAAAAGGTCCTAGGTTTGACTAAAATATGAATCACATTGGTACAATACCCCGCACACACTCCTCAAAAGGGGTTCGCCTATGGTATTAGCACACCGGTCATCATCTCTATATTCTACCCTTCCCACCCTAATAAGGTACTTAAACGCATTTGGTCTCCTTTACTTATTACATGCTAGTACCCGTCCCAACCTATTAGTCCTGGGGTATTAGGACTTCTAATCCCAAAAGGGAAAGAGAAAGATAGGACATATATGGAGTTTGAAAGGTAAAAATACTAAAGCATCAATCCAAAACAAATAGCATATAAGGGTATAAAAATCATACATTCAGAGGCTCATACTAAACCTCGTAAACCATATCAGCAACTAGTCTATCATGACTTACAAATACTGATTTGGTCATAATATTAAAGCTGATCAGGAATAGATAAGTTTAACACATGAAGCTGGATAATAAATCTGCTTTGGGCCCCTCGGGTCTGGTTATTAGAACTTGACATGATTTAAAACCGGTAATTTCAGATAAAAATGTAAGTTTCAGGCATAGATCTCTAAAGAGGGGCTTAAAGTCTGCATAATGTTCAGAAATGGCTTATGAACTGCTTAAAGAAAGTTTTCAAAAAGAGAGCCTTGGAGTGTAAACTTAGGCATGCTTATTTAGTTCTACAGATTTAGGATTTAAAAAAAATGACTCTACATGTTCAGAATAACGTAAAATGGCAGACTTGGCCCGATTTCAAAAT
Source organism: Nicotiana benthamiana (assembly GCA_034376525.1). Classification (NCBI taxonomy): domain Eukaryota; kingdom Viridiplantae; phylum Streptophyta; class Magnoliopsida; order Solanales; family Solanaceae; genus Nicotiana; species Nicotiana benthamiana. The sequence continues at coordinate 70,871,047 of CM067323.1, read as the reverse complement.
AGACAGCTTTGGGATAAACTATATTGAAAACGTTTAACAAATTAGGCGATGCTTGAACCCCATAGGCAGGATATCTATATATTGATTTTATTACTTTTAGTATGTTTAAAGGGGTCTACTGTTTGCCTAGCGTTTTTATGCAATACCTATAGACATGGTTTCTAGGTGTGATGCAATATAAAAAACTTACAGGCATAATTTCTAAATGAAGTGCAACATTGAAAACCTATAGGCATGATTTCTGTATGAGATGCAATATTGAAAACCTATAGGCATGATTTCTATATAAGATGCAATATTGAAATCTGATAGGCATAATTTCTAAATGAGATGCAATATTGCAAACCTGTAGGCATAATTCCTAAATGAGATGCAATATTGAAAACCTATAGGCATGATTTCTATATGAGAAGCGATGTTGAAAACCTATAGGCATGATTTCTAAATGAGATGCAATATTGAAAACCAATAGGCATGATTTCTATATGAGAAGAAATGTTGAAAACCTATAGGCATGATTTCTACCCATTAATTGATGCAATAATGTAAACCCCTCTCATACCCTTTTCACTATATCCCCAAGTTCTTTGTACACAGTTGGTTTACATAAATGAAAAGAAAATACTAAGGAAATAAATACATCAAAGATAAAAGACCCGAGGAAGCACAAAGGACCCTTAATGTCCAACATATGCATTTTACCAAATCCGGACTCCAAATTCCAAGGCTTTCTCTTAGAGTGTTTCAATGTTCCAAGGGCTTTCAGGGTAAACCCAGCCAATGCTTACACCCTAAATGATTAGATTAGTGCAAAGTGTGGAATTACCAGCCCTCAGGCATCCAAGTTCAGCGGAGACTCGAGGGTTCCTAAGCATGGCTTACCAATGGGGGTAGGACTAAAAGAACAAGGAGTAAGTGTAAAAGTAAAGGATAATAGGAAGACCAATGCAAAAGGTGGTCATACCTAGCCATGAATGTAACTGGCACACCCCTGACCCTTTACATGGTTTAACAAATATGAGCAGACTTGAGACAAGTTAGATTAGGGCCTGTATGGTTATTAGGATACCAACATACTTGTGTCAAGCTAACACATAATAGGGGTTAAGGGATGGAATTACTTGTAGTATAGGTTGAGAGCAACATGGTTATAAACTAGGAATAGCAATGAAGTGTCATCCTAGTATAAAACAAAACTCACACACAAACAGGGGGTTAAGGGAATGGGGTCACATAAGAACATTTGTAACAAACAGAATTAAACTAAAGAGATTTGAGAAAGGGATGTACGGGAATGTACTCATACGAACATATAGCAACAAAAGTATACGGATATAGGGTAGGGATGTACATGCTAAATTTAACTACATACTGAACATAAACAGACATGGCGGAAGGGGTATGTAAACATGTAGTTTGGAGTTAATATGTAAATCAGAGACCTACCAGTTGTAAACTCGAACAATAGAGCAAATAGGTCTGATGAGACCTTATAGTTTAGCCTTGGCTTTCAGCCGGCTCAAGCAGTAGAACAAGTAACAGAGAAGAATAGAGAAGAGAAGAGAGAGTTTTATGTGAGTGAACTTAGGATTATTCGTGTCTTGAAGTGAAAAGAGGTGGAGGATTTTATAGTTTGAAAGTAAGCAGCTAATATGGTAGGAAAATAACTTAGCATCAATCATAATCAATTAGGGAAAGGGTTTCCTTTATTAAGGAACCGGACTCGAGGTAAATAAACCCACGTTTATTTTGGGGAAGAAAATACAGGGTAAGTACATATAAACTTTTGAAATTCACACGGCATAAACAAATAAGGTAAGTCAATCACATAGAGAATCAAGGAATTTGAGATACAAATTAATACTGAACTTAGTCGAAGAGCATCCAAATTAAAGAATCAAATAAGTTTGTAGGAACTCAATTTCCCAAAATTAGGGTTATTCAAAAGGGGGAAAATATGACTATATAAAGCGGTGTACAAATTCGAACATGCAAGGCTAAAGTATAACAATCGTGTACTCAAAGAGCAGAAGCACATAAGCAAGAAATAAGAAGCATGCTAGGGTTTAGACATTAAACATGTAGCAATAAATTACATAAAGAGAAACAAAAATCCTCTAAAACCTAGGGTTTCTAGAACCTCTCGAGTGTAAAGAAGAAACATAGGTGAAGATAAGCATAGAAAGAACAACATAAGGAAAAATAGAGAATAGAGTAAACATTTAACTCGAAAACCCTAGAAACACCACAGTAAGGAAAATACATAGGAGCCATAGTAGAAAATACTCAGAATATCACAGCAAAAATTAGAAGAAATCACAATAGATCAAACAAAACAAAGAAATCGAATAAACCCTAAATTTTAGGAAGACGAACAGTTTAAAACAAAGTCGGCGGATAAATGTGAGAAATACTTAGAAACTTTAGAAAATAACTAGAATCTAGAGAATACCGTAAAGATAAACACAAAGAAAACCTTGAAAATTAGGGTTTCAGAGAAAGAACAATAGAGAAACGAGAAAGCCCAGAATGGAGTGATTCTGAATCGACGATGGACTCACAACATCAAGTCTTGCCGGAGAGAGACCGGACACGACCGTAAATTTCAAGTCGAATGACCTCTGAGTTGATAATCTCCGAGATAGGGCTCTGATCTTCGAACAAGAGAGCCATAGAAGATAGGGAGAGGTGAGTACAGGTGCCTTAGAGATTGAAAAGCCATGGTCGCCGGTGAAATGGAGCCGGAGAAGGGATAGGGTTCAAAAGGGGTTTGAGAGCATTTTTGGGATGATGGGAAACAAGGGCGGCTGAAAATGTGAAGTGATTAGGGTTAGTGGGTGTTTGGTTTAATTATGGAAGGATTAATGTGGACCGTTGATCTAAATGATCAACGGCCACGATTTAAGAGAGGGGACGGGCAAGTTAGTTTGCGGGTCTTGGTCGGGCAAAATTAAAAATTGGGTAGTGTAATTGGGGGTTAAATTGGGGGTGGATTTAGGCTAAAATTGAAATAACAAAGGGCTATGATTTAAATAGACAATTTTCCCCAATTTGAATTTTATAAAATAGTAAATGATATTGTAAAAATATAATACTGAGTTAATAAATAATATATAAGTATCAATTAAAAAATATTAGGAATGATTTTGTAGTTAAAATACTTATTAAATCGAGAAATGGGCTAAAATTGCAATTTCATGCAATTTTAATTTAGAAATACCGAATGAACTTGTAAAACTATGTAAAAAATTATGTAAATTATAGTTTTATATAAATGAGAGAATACAATAAATTACTCACCAAAATAACAAGTTTTGGGGATAAATATTGGATTTTATAGTGCAAAAGCAGGTCATAAATTAATTTTAAAAATCTTAAAAAATGTAGAAAAATGCCAAAACCTTTGAGGATTCTTATATATGCATCTACATGCTATTTTGGGGGTAGTTTGAGTATATAAATATATAGGAAAATATTGAGTATCAACAGCTGCCCCTATTTACCCGGGGAGGATGAAAGAGTTGTCGGTAAAGACAAGATGGCCAATTGACCAGAGTTGGCGATTGTCAAAGAATTTTGATCGTGCTCCGGCTTTTGAGCTTACTACTTACCCTGGTTTTACAGGAATCAGGCTGTATGTAGTTTAGGAACCATTGGCGGAATATGCCGAAGGGTGTTCCGAAAAGACAGACGCAACGGGGCTATGAGTTTTGATAGAAGTTCGGAGGCTGGACAAGCTACAGAGAACCGGAGCGGGATAGCTCCTGATGAAACGGCCGTGAGCCAGCCGGTGTACCTGCAAATGAACTATGTGCGTATATATTGCTTAATTTAAACGTGATGCAAGTTCCCATTGGACCATGACTGCTGTCTTCGGAAGATTAGGATGGCGTCCTCAGACTATGACATCCTGGGCTATGAAGAGCATATAAGTAAAGATTCGCAGGCCATGAAATTGTGTTCTCGGGCTATGCAGATGGTGCCTCCGAACTATGACATCTTTGAATAAGTTGGCAATATTTCAGCCCATGAGAAGGTGGCAATATCTCAACCAAATGAATACAAGGGCGACGATATTTTAGCCAAGCAAGAATTTAAATGCAGGAGGCGATATTTCAGTCAAAAATGAAATAGGGTGGCGATATTTCAGCCTAGAAAAATAAAGGAGGTAGAGCTTAACCTCGAAAGGCAGAGAATAGCCTTATGCAAGATGGATGTGGAGCTTAACTTCAGAAAGAAGAGAATAGCCTTATGCAAAAATGCAAGACGGAAACAGAGTTTAGTCTCGAAAGGCAGGAGATAGCCTTATGCAAGATGGAGGTAGAGCTTAACCTCGGAAGGCATAGAATAGCCTTATGCAAAAAAATGCAAATGGAGACAAAGCTTAGTCTCGAAAGGCAAATAATAGCCTTATGCAGGATGAAGGTAGAGCTTAACCTCGAAAGGCAGAGAATAGCCTTATGCAAAATGCAATATGGAGACAGAGATTAGTCTCGAGAGGCAGAGAATAGACTTATTCAGGATGGAGGTAGAGCTTAACCTCGGAACGCATAGAATAGCCTTATGCAAAATGTAAGATGGAGACAGAGCTTTGTTTCGAAAGGCAGAGAATAGCCTTATGCAGGATGGAAGGAGAGCTTAGCCTTGGAAGGCAGAGAATAGCCTTATGCAACGCGAAAACGTAAAGGAGAAGATAGTAACGATTTTCTTAGCTGGTAGATGATTGTGATATCGTGACTGCTGGGGAAATGTTGGATGTAGGTAGTATACTTTTGCGAAGTAAGTAGTTGTTTCGGGAGTTTCGATCCTGTAAAACACATGTGTCGCCCATTTGTATCCTGAATTCCTGCATCCAAAGAAAAATCGTGAGTTATGTAAAGGGGAGGTTAGTTTGTATCCCTCGGTTTGTGCCGTCCTATGCCATTTGGGGTAGGTTGCTGAACGATAATCCGAATGATTTTATGAAAAATATTTGGCAAACATGATGCAAATGTATATATATGTAAAGAAAAGAATAATTTTTTCTTATATGATGAACCAAAAACTGCAACGTGGTTCAAGACAAGGCAACCTTGCTTGCTCCGGAATTTTGAGGGCCCTCCTCAAAATTCTGCCCTAGTTTACTGGGCTGGCGCTGTTGACGGCGGTGCTGAATGACTAAAAACGAAATCCTTAGAATTTTGAGGGTCCTCCTCAAAATTCTACCCCACTTTACTGGGTCGATGCTGATGTGAAGGCTTGGTAAATTGACTTCGAAAATTTGAGGGTCCTCCTCAAAATTTTGCCCCAGCTCCAAATGCAGGGGGGATGGAATTTTATTAAAAATGTGACCAAACCCATAGGGATGCCTACGTATCCCCTCTTAAACAGGAATCAAGTCAGGCGTAGTTCAAATTAAATCAGGGAAAAGCTTAATGATTAAATGAAGTATCTTTTTGCGACATCTGAGTTGATTGGTTTTGGACAAACTTCTCCGCCCATTTCTGCAAGTGTAAGGGCTCCTCCGATTAAACCCGATGAACCATATATGGAAATTGCCATTTGGGAGAAAATTTCCCTTTGGCTTCATCTTGATTCCGAAATATCTTCTTTAACACCAGTTGCCCCGGTGTGAACTTCCTTGGTCTAGCTCTCTTGTTGAAGGATCTAGACATTTTCTTCTAATATAACTGACTGTGGTAAACTGCATTCATCCTCTTTCCGTCTATAAGGGCTACCTGCGCATAGCGACCTCTGACACATTGTGCATCATCTAGCTCTGCTTCTTGTATGATTCTCAAGGATGTAATTTCTACCTCAGCGGGAATGACCGCCTCTGTACCATAAACCAATATGTGGGGAGTTTCCCCCATTGGTGTGCGAACTGTAGTACGATAACCCAATAAGGCGAATGATAGCTTCTCATGCCACTGCTTGTGCATTTCGATCATTTTCCTTAGTATCTTTTTGATGTTCTTGTTGGCCACTTCTACAACGCCATTTATCTGAGGTCTCTTGTGCCTGATCTTGAAAGCTTCACACATTGCTTTCATCAGGTCGTTGTTGAGATTGGAACCATTATCGATTATGATTGATTCTGGGATCCCGAACCAACAGAAACTATTGTCGCGGACAAAGTCTGCCATGACTTTCTTGATTACTGCTTTGCATGATGTTGCTTCAACCCATTTAGTGAAGTAATCAATTGCCACTAAGATGAACCTCTGTCTATTTGATGCGGTAGGCTCAAGTTGTCCAATAACATCCATTCCCCAGGTGGCGAATGGCCATGGTGAGCTCGTTGTAGTGAGCTCGTTTAGAGGCACCTTTATCATATCTGCATGTATCTGACAACGGTGACACTTTCGGACATACTGGATGCAGTCCGTCTCCATAGTCATCCAAAAATACCTTGCTCGGATTATCTTCTTTTCTAGAACAAAACCGTTCATGTGCGGTCCACAGGTCCCTGAGTGCACTTCCTCCAATAGTTTGGTTGCTTCTGTTACGTCGACACATCTCAATAATCCCAAATCGAGAGTCCTCCTATACAGGATTCATCCGCTGTGAAAGAAATTATTGGATAACTTTCAAAGCGTGCGCTTCTGGGTAGCATTAGCAAGCTCCGAATATTCTCCTGTTGTCAGGTACTCCTTGATACCGTGGAACTAGGATTTTCCGTCGGCTTCCTCCTCTACATGCGCGCAATATGTTGGCTGATCATGAATCTTGACCTGGATGGGTTGAATGAAGTTCGTATCTGGATGCTGAATCATGGATGATAAAGTGGCAAGCGCATCAGTGAACTCATTCTGTATTCTTGGAACATGCTGGAATTTTGTTTTTTGGAACCTCTTTCTCAACTCTTGTATGTGATGCAGATAAAGGAGTATCTTAGAATTCTTAGTTGCCCATTCTCCTCAAACCTGATGTATGAGTAAGTTCGAATCTCTGATCACTAGCATTTCCTGAATGTTCATGTCAATGGCCAGTTTAATCCCCAAGATACGGGCTTCATGCTCGGCCATATTGTTGGTGCACGGGAACCTGAGTTTTTCAGATATCGAGTGATGTTAGCCGGTTTCTGATACCACGACTGCTCCTATGCCAACTCCTTTGAAATTTCCGGCTCCGTCGAAAAACATCCTCCAACTATTATAGGATTCTGCAATGTCTTCTCCTATGAAAGCTACCTCCTCATTGGGAAAATACATTTTTAGTTTGTATTCCTCTCCTACAGGATTTTCAGCGAGATGATCTGCCAAAGACTGTCCTTTAACTACCTTATGGGTGACATAGACAATGTCGAATTCACTCAACAAGATTTGCCACTTGGCGAGCTTGCCAATGGGCATGGGCTTCTAGAAAATATACTTCAGTGGATCCATCCTTGTGAGGTAAGTAGTGTAAGCATGGTAATAATGCCTCAAATTCTGAGCTTCCCAGGTCAAAGCACAATAGGTGCGTTCTAGTAAGGAATACCGAGCCTCGTACGGGGTAAATTTCTTGCTAAGGTAGTAAATAGCTTGCTCCTTTCTCCCCGTTTCATCATGTTGCCCTAAAACGCAACTGAATGCCTCATCTAAAACAGCGAGATAACGCAATAAAGGCCTCCCCGGCTCCGGCGGAACCATGACTGGAGGCGTAGACAAGTATTCCTTGATCCTATCAAAAGCCTTTTGACATTCATCGGTCCATTTGGTGGCAGCATCCTTCTTCATCATCTTGAAGATAGGTTCGCAGATGACGGTGGACTGAGCTATGAACCGGCTGATATAATTGAGTATTCCCATGAAACGCATCACATCCTTCTTGTTCTTCGGCGGTGGCAACTCCTACATAAATTTGACCTTCGAGGGACCCAGCTCTATTCCCCAATTACTCACAATGAAACCCAATACTTTTCCGTTAAGAGCCCCGAATGCACACTTGGCGCGATTTAGTTTCAAGTTATACCTCCTTAATCTGTTCAAAAACTTTTGCAAGTCCTCCATGTGATCTACAGCTTTCCTAGACTTGATGATGACATCGTCCACATATACCTCAATTTCCTTATGTATCATGTCGTGAAAAAGGGCAGTCATGGCCCTCATGTAAGTAGCTCCTACATTCTTTGACCCAAATGGCATCATTCTATAGCATTACATCCCCCATGGCGTGATAAATGCTGTTTTCTCTGCATCTTCTTCATCCATCCATATCTGATGGTATCCCGTAAAACAATTGACGAATGACTGCAACTCATGCTTTGTGCAGTTGTCGATCAAAATGTGTATGTTTGGCAAGGGGAAATCGTCTTTGGGACTGGACTGGCCCGGTTGAGATCCCAGCAGTCGACACAGAATCTAACTTTCCCGTCCTTCTTCGGTACTGGCACAATGTTAGCTAACCAAGTTGGATACTCCACCACTTGGAGAACTCTGGCTTTGACCTGCTTGGTGACCTCTTCTTTGATTTTTAAACTCATATCTGGCTTGAATGTTTTGAGCTTCTACTTTAGCGGCTGACATGCAGGATCTGTTGTCAACTTGTGAGTGACGATGGATGTGCTCAGACCCGTCATATCATCATAATACCATGCATGATATCCTCATATTCTCTTAAAAACTCCGTATATTCTTTCTTTTCTGTTTGTGATAAGTACACAATGATGCGCGTTTCTTTGACATTCTCTGTATCTCCCAAATTGACGATCTCAGTTTCATCCAAATTGGACTTAGGCCTATTTTCAAAATTCTCGACCTCTCTGACAACCTCTTATGGTATATCTGTAGAAAATCATTCTATCTATAATATGTGTGCTTTGGTTGTATTAGCATGATTTTCAGGTATAGGTTTTGATGAATGACAAACAACGAAGTCGATGAATGACAAACAATGAAGTCAATTGTCGAACAATGTTATTGTATGACAAACAATGAAGATGCATTAGCAAATAATCAAGATTGAATGCCGAGAAGCATATTGATGAATGGATTGCATAGAGAAGCCAAAGACGAGCTCAAAAGTTCAAGACCGAAGACCCAAGGCATAGGTCGTTAGGTAGAACAAATGTAAGAGCAACGTTTAAAGTTATCTCATCTTTTGGCTCAACATAGGTCATCATAAATATGCATAAAATCATTTTATCAAATCATATTTCAAATACTTCAAACAAAATGATTTCAAGCATTTTCATCTTAGCCAAAATGAATTTTCAAATCTGGACATAAATAATCGATTATGTATTTCTTATAATCGATTATGTTAAGACAGTGTTAACCGAAATTTTTCAAGACAGCAATATAATCGATTATGTCTCACTTGTAATCGATTATGTTAAGACAGTGTAAAATTGGATTTTAAAAACAACAAAATAATCGATTATACGAGATAGCATAATCGATTATTCACTGACCGTTGCCAAAGTATTTTTAAAACGCAGAAATATAATCGATTATACACAAGGCAATAATCGATTATGCTTGCACAGAATCTGCATCCGATTTTTGAACGCTAACAGATAATCGATTATGCAACTTGAATAATCGATTATTCTGCTTAAAATCCGCATATGATCTTTGAACGATCTGCAGATAATCGATTATGCAGATCATATAATCGATTATGCAAGCACAAAATCAGCAATTAGTGATTGGCAATTAAGCAACGGTCTTGGTGACTTTGAGCACTATAAATACACCTCTAATTCACGTTTTTAAACACACAATACCTCTCATTATTCATATACATATTGATCATATTTGTGCATTATTTTAGAGCTTTTGTTGAGCCATTTGAGAGACAACTTTGAGTTGTTCATAGAGCTAATATTGTATCTCTTTATCTACTCTTTTGAGAGAGTTCTTGTTGTAAAAGAGAAAGGTGTTTGAGAAGACTATATCTTCTCATTGATTGTCGGGTTTGCTAAGTACCCTCAATCTTAGTGTGTGAAGTCTTGTGGTGCGGTATCCACGAGCAAGGTGAAGTCTTTAGGTGCGGTATCCTCGAGCAAGTTGAAGTCTTGTAGAGTGTACATCTACGAGCAAGTGTAACTGTTTGTTAGTCACCCGTAAGCTTAACGGAGTTAGTGGAATCTCGAGAGAGTCTCTCGGGGACTGGACTAACCACAAGTTGTGGTGAACCAGGATAAATTCGGTGTGTTCTTTCCTTATTATTTTAATTACCGAATTTATTTTATTCCTGCAATTTTAATTCCGCAATATTTATCAATATTCTTGTGCCGCACAATTCACCCCCCCCCCCTCTAGTGACGGGCATAAATTCTAGCAATATCATCTTCCTCTATGTCTATGTCTGTTTGTTGCATAGCCTCAATGCAAGTCACAGTTGTCGGTTCATCATCAAGATACATTATAGTAATGATGTGTGAAAAATAAAGTAAATAATAGAGAAAAATAATGAGTAGCGAGATATTTGATGAACTGGAAAAATGCTTTTGATTAAATTCATAAATTTTTGAAACATCGGAGCTCTTTTAGAAAGTAAAGACAATGCGTAAAGTAAAAAACTAACAACTAAATTAAGGTTGTGTGATGCTTGTTCAGCCTTGCTACCCCGAAGATCTCCGGGCTATTGTGGTCTTGATTGACCAATTGGTAAGGCACTCCCTTTGGTTCACAGCCTGAATAGAAGGGCCTTCCTCCCCTTCCACTTCGAAAATCACACAACAGTCCATGTTCTCCTCCAGAAACAGGTTCTTTATCGTCGCAAGAGCCTCGTCTTCTTCTGACCCGTAGATAGTGTCGGTTGGCTGAAAAGTCTGCTCTAACTGATGTATGGGGTATTCTAATAGATAGTACGGGCCGTTCCATGGTGAACAGTCCTTGATTTCCTTCCAAGTGTACTTGTACCCTAGTCCGAAGGTAGTACCATGTTTCTTCAACTAGATAGGTTTTGGTGATGCCTTGAAAATTCTTACCAAGCCCTTTTCCTGGTTCATACCCAGTCCAATTCAAAATGCCCTCGACCTTGTTACTCAACCATTTGTCTTTAACCACTACGTTGACTCGCTCAATGTAATGGCATGTTTCTCCGCCTATTCTTCTTCTACCTCCGATCATCAAAATGGTCTGGCGATTGTATATAGGGTTGCTACCATCGGCATTGATGAGCACCTCCTGGTGGTTCCACTCAAATTTCACGTCCTGATGCAAGGTTGATGCCACAGCCCCAGGGGCGTGGATCCAGGGTCTTCCCAGCAATAGATTGTACGATGCTGGTACATCAATGACTTGGAAATCAACATCAAACCAAGTAGTCACAAGCTTCTAGGAGATAACTACGTGCCTTTATATATCAAAGTCTAAGGAAAATACGGAAAGAAAATAACATAGGAGGGAATAGAGAGGGGCTCTGAGGTCTGCGGGCGTTGGCATATATACCTTAAAGTCTCCATAGCAGCAGCAAGTACCCTCAGCTTATACTGGGTTGGTAGGAGGTACATGGGTCTACACACAAAATATGTGGAGAAGAGTATCATGATTATAGCACAACAAGACCCAGTAAGTGTCATGTCAAACCTTGGTAGAGTAGTGACGAGGTCAGGTCAGGGACCTACTGGAATATAATAATGTAAGGTAGAAAAATATAGAAATATAATAAGAGACTGGAATTAAACAATGAGTAACTACAGAAGATAACAGCACAACATATAGGGACAAACAGCAGGGGCGCTCCCGAGACACTGTCTCGTAGTCCCAAAAGTAAATGCTCGACAGGGGATCTCCCGAGATACCGTCTCGTAGTCCCAAAAGTGAATATGCAAAGGATCTCCCGAGGTATCGCCTCATAGTCCCAAAATAAATGTGTAGAGGGATATCCCGAGGTACCGCCTCGTAGTCCAAAAACTAAATGTGTAGGGGGATCTCTCGAGGTACCTCCTCGTAGTCCCTATAGTAAACAGACCGCTCGAAACCGATGGAAACAACAATTAATAGCAAAAACACTATAGTTTTAAACTGATACAAACCAAGAAAAAATAGGAATTCAACTAAGCATGTTGCACATATTTTAAATAAGCATTTAAGACAAGTAGACATGCAATATTAGGCTAAACAGAATAACTGCACATGCGGGTATAACTCAATGAAGATGTAACAGGTTACTGCTCAGTAAAACCGAATTTTTACAATAATTAGCCCGGATACGCACTCGTTACTCGCGTACATGGCACTCACATATCACATAATTACCACAACAGAACCAAAACCTAAGGGAAATTCTCCCACACGAGGTTAGGCAAGCCACTTACCTCGAACTAAGCTCAATAAATCAATAAGAATTCCTTTTCCATAACTTTTCGACTCCCAATGGCCAAAATATAGCAAAAAGCAATTATATACCATAAATATAACTATAAGAAACCAATCTAATTAATGAAATTAAGGCTTTATCAAGAAATTAGAAAATCGCTCCAAAAATTCAACCTGGGCCCACATCTGGAAATCAGGTAAACGTCACAAATTACTAACACTCATTTAACTACGATTTCGCTCGTACAAAAATTAGTCAAATATGATACAAAAATCTAAATCTAAATCGAAAAATTCGATATAAGAACTTTCTCCCCAATTTTCTCAACCCAAATCTTAAATTAGAAGATGAAATTAATGATGGATTACTGTCAAGAATCATTACCCAATCGATGCCCTTGAAAATCCATCCAAATATCGCCTAAATTCGAGCTCTCTATCTCAAGTTATGATAAAAATATCAAAACCTTCGAGTTGGAATATTTATATCTGCCGAGTGAAATCCTTCTCCATGAACGCGAGAGCTCACATAGTCTGATCCATCACGAATGAGAGACCCTCATCGCGAACGCGGGAACCACATCGCGAACGCGAAGAAAAAAACTTAGTTGGCTTCCCAGATACCTTATGCAAACGCGAGACCTCTCTCGGGAACGCAATGAAGAAAACCAGACACCCGCAAAATCTGATGCTTCAGTTGTAACACTAAGTCCAATTCTAGTCCGTTAACCATCCAGAATCCACCTGAGGCCTTCGAGACATTAACGAAACATACCAACAAGTAATAAAGCATAATACAAAATTAGTTAAGTCCTCAAATCACATCAAACAACAACAAAAACACGATTTATGTAAAGCATCTTAAACAAAGTTGTGTAAAGTCGATCCTGAATCACTTTAACCTTTTCCATAGCATCTTAAACAAGGTGTGTACCCAATAGCCTAGACTCGCCTGACTTGAACCAACCCACTAGAGACCAACACCATATACCATGCAAAGACTTATACTGTGTCATCTGAATGCTTGACTGATAAGTGTTGTTGTAGGAAAACTCTGTAAATGGAAATAACTGAACCCATGAACCTTTAAAATCCATTATACATGCACTGGCATATCCTGCAGTATCTGAATATTATGCTCGAACTGTCCTCTATCTGAGGGTGAAATGCTGTGCTCAACTCCTGCATTACGAGCCTCCTGAACCGCAATATAAACTGCGTATCCTGGTCAGAGATGATATACCATCACACCATAAAGCCTGACTATCTCACAGATATAAACTCGAGCCAGCTGCTCGAAAGAATAAGTAGTCATCACAGGAATCAAATGAGTTGACATAGTCAACCTATTCACAATCACTCAAACTACATCAAACTTCCTCTGTGTCTGTGGAAGTCCAACAACAAAATCCATAGTGATCCGCTCCCATTTCCACTCTAGAATTTCTAGCTTCTGAAGCAATCCATCCGGCCGTTGATGCTCATACTTCACCTGATAGATATTTAGAAACTGAGCTACATACTGTATGATGTCCTTCTTCATTCTTCTCCACAAATAACTCTGTCTCAAGTCCGGATACATCTTCACGTCATCCGGATGAATGGACTACCGCAAACTGTGAGCCTCCTGGAGAATCAACTCACGCAAACCATCTATATTTGGAACACATAGCCTGCCCTACATTCTCAATGCATCATCATCTCCAATGGTGACCTCCTTAGCATCAACGTGTTGAATTGTATCCTTGAGCACAAGCAGATGGGGGTCATCATGCCGACGTTCCCTGGTAAAATCATAAGAGAAGACTGGAGACCACACAAACCAAAACTAGACTCGACTCAAAAATATCCAATCTAATGAACTAGTTGGCCAAGGCCTGAACATCCAATGCCAATGGCCTCTATGCTTCAGGTAGATATGCTAAGCTCCCCAAACCCTCCGCCCTACGACTCAAGGAATCGGCCACCATATTGGCCTTTTCGGGATGGTATAGAATATTGATATCGTAATTCTTATGCATCTATAACCACCTTCGCTAACGCAAGTTAAGATTGTTCTATTTGAATAGATGCTACAAACTCCGATGATTAGTGTAGATCTCACTGAGACACCATACAAATAGTGCCACCAAATCCTTAAGGCATGAACAATAGCTGCTAACTCAAGGTCGTGGACATGATAGTTCTTTTCATACCTTCAGCTGTATGGATGCGTAGGAAATGACCCTACTGTCCTGCATCAACACCATGCCAAGACAATAAGCAATGCATAACAATATACAGTATAAGACCCCGAACCTATAGGCAATACCAATATTGTAGTTGTAGCCAAAGCTTTCTTGAGCATTTGAAAGCTCTTCTAAAACTCATCGATTCACCTGGACGGAACACCCTTCTAGGTCATCCTGGTCATAAGTGTTGCAATAGATGAGAAACCCTTTACGAATCGACGCTAATACCCCGCCAAACTAAGAAAACTCTGGACCTCCGTAGCTGAAGATGGTCTGGGCTAACTCTGCACTGTTTCAACCTTCTTCGGATCTACCTTGATCCTCTCGCTCAACACTACGTGACCCAAAAATGCCACTGAATCTAGCCAGAACTCACACTTTGAGAATTTTGCATATATCTTCTTTTATCTCAAGGTATGAATCACAGTCCTCAGGTGTTGCTCATGATCCTCCAAACTCCGAGAGTACACCAGAATGTCGTCAATAAACATAATGATGAAAGAGGCAAGATAGGGTCTAAATACAATATGCATCAAATGCATGAATGTTGTTGAGGCGTTGGTAAGTCCAAATGATATCCCAAGGAACTCGTAGTGGCCATAGCGAGTCCTGAAAGCATTTTTCATGATATATATGGCTCCCAAATCTTCAATTAATGATAGCTTGAATGCAGATCAATCTTGAAAAATACACTGGCACCCTGTAACTGACCAAATAGGTCATAAATACAAGGCAATGGATATTTGTTCTTCATTTTAACTTTGTTCAACTTGCGACAATCAATGCACATACGCATAGAACCATCATTCTTCTTCACAAAATAGATTGGAGCACCCCAAGGTGACCACTGGCTCAAATGAAGAACTAGTCAAGAAATTCTTGTAATTGTTCCTTCAACTCATTCAAATAAGGAGGAGCCATATCAAATGGAGGAATAGAGATGGGTCGAGTGACTGGAAGCAAATCAATACCAATGTCGATATCTCTATTGGGCGGCATGCCCGGAAGATCAGCTGGAAATACATACCAATGTCGATATCTCTGTTGGGCGGCATGCCCGGAAAATCAGCTGGAAATACATCAGGATAATCCCTCACTACTGAAATGGACTCAACTGTAGGGGTATCAATACTAACATGTCTCATATAACTCTGCTGGGAATATAGCGTCACGGTGTTGGTGTGAAAATAAAGAATAGCATAGCAGGGCGACAACCATTCCACGCCTAAAATAATATCAAAATCTACCATACAAAGCAATAATAAATCAGCTTTGGTCTCAAAACCACTAAGCATAACCAAACACAACCGATACACATGGTCAATAATAGTATAATCTCCCACAGGTGTAGACACATAAATAGGAGAACTCAAAAAATAACAGGATACGCCCAAATACGGAGCAAAATAAGATGACACATAGGAATAAGTGGAGCTTGGATCAAATAAGATCGACGCATCTCTATGACATACCAGAATAATACCTATAATGACAAATTCGTATGAAAGGGCAACTACCACTGTACGAGTAAGAAGGGCATAATATATGTCTTGGCCCACCCCTCTAGGGAAACCTCTACCCGTATGAGATCAATCTCGAGCTGGTTGAACAGGTGGGGTGCTAGCTAGTGTTGTAATCATAGCTTGAGGATCTGGTGGATCATGCGATGCCTGAGAAGTATGTGTAGGAGTACCTCTCCTACGTCTAGGGCAATCCCTCACGATATGTTAAGTGTCGCCATACTCAAAACAAGGTCTCGGAGGGCGTGGCTTCTGCAACTGACTTGGGCCAGGTCGGCTAGGTTGACCGCTGAAAGCACCCCATGCAAGAGGTGCACTAGACACTGGCGGTGCATAATAAGGTTTCTGGGGCCTAGGAATGGACGAAAAACCACTGGCGGCTAGAAGTGCGAAATGAACAGGGCGAGTAACATAACCTCTACCATGACGAACTGCAACTGGGGCACGAGTACCACCATAAATTCCAGACTCTCAAGACCTCTTGGCCTCCCACTTCTCTCTCTCCCGAGTAAGCACACCCTCCAATCTCCTAGCAATCCCCACAACTTGTTCGTATGTTATTCTATCTCCAACACCCGGGCCATGCTAAGCCTGATACTAGGGTTGAGCCCCTCGATAAATTTAAGGACCCTCTTTCAAACTTTAGCAACTTAGGATGGTGCATGTCTAGAAAAATCACTTATGCGAACTGCATACTCCGACGCAGTCATAGCATCCTAGTGCAACTACTCAATCTTTGCGCGCCATTCATCTCTAAGATTTGAGAAACATACTTCCTCAAGAACATATCCGAGAAATAAGTCCAAGTGAGTGAAGTTGCCTCAGCTGGAATACCCAACCCATATGTGCGCCACTACGGATAGTCCGTTCCTCTAAGTTGGAACGTAGTGAAAGAAACCCCTCTCAACTCTGCTACACGTTGTGGCATTCCTCAAGAAAACCCTAGTCATCTTATGACACCAAGCCACTGAAAGTAGGAGGGTGGTACTTCTTGTACCTCTCGAGCTAGATTTTCTCCTCCTCAGAAACGTCTGCCCTACCCTCGGACTGTATTAGGGTTACTGGCTGTACTGGTATGACCTCTGGAACCTGGTCAACCTAAACCCGCTGCTTTGGGGTGCGGGAGATGGGAGTTTGTGCTCATCCCCCAGCCTGAGATTTGGCAGGAGCAAGTAGGATCAACCTTGCTTGAGATAAAGTGCCAAAGTTTCTTAGAAACTGTGCAAAGAGTCTCCTGAAGAGCTGGTGCAGTAATAGACGTCCAAGCTGTATGTGCTCTGACTAGAGCTACTGGTGGCTCCTCTGTAGTAGCTCGTGCGGGTGCTCTAGCTGCACCACATGAACGTCTTCGGCCTCTACCCGGGCCCTGGCCTCTCGCGGCTCTAGCAGAGGTGCGGGTGTCTGGTCATGTAATCTGGTTGTACGTGTCCTCACCATCTATGAGAGAATATAAGACAAAAGTTTACAGTTCTGAAGTCAGCAATCTTGCACGACAAGTAATCAAAGAAGTGAAATTTATCTAACAGTTCCATAGCCTCCCGATATTAAGTACAAATGTTTGCACACAGAACATATACAGAAGAGTAGCATGAATACACCACAACGGTACTTAGTAAGTGTCAATCCTAACCTCGTTTAAGTAGTGACAAGGTCAGGTCAAGGACCTACTAGAATATAGCATTTTAAGGCAGAAAATTATAGCGATGTAATAAGAGATTAGAAATTTAACAAGGAGAAACTACAATAGATAACAACACAACACATAGGGATAAACAATAGTGGCGCTCCCGAAATACCATCTCGAAGTCCCAAAAGTAAATGCTCACAAGGGATCTCCCGAGGTACCGTCTGATAGTCCTATAAGTAAATATGCAAGGAGATATCCTGAGGTACCACCTCGAAGTCCCAAAGAAATGTGCCGGAGGGTCTCCCGAGGTACCGCCTTGTAGTCTAAAAAGTAAATATGCAGGGAGATCTCTCGAGGTACCGCCTTGTAGTCCCAAAAGTAAACACAACACTCGAAACCAACAGAAAAAACAATTAATAGCAAGAACTCTACAGCTTATGACTGATAAAAATCAAGGAAAAACATGAGTATAACTAAGCATGTTGCATAGATTTTAAATAAGCATTTAAGACACATAGACATGCAATATTAGGCCAAACGGGATAACTACACATGCTGCTATAACTCAATTAAGTGTAACAGGTTACTGGTCAGTAAAATTGGACTATTACAATAATTATCCCGAGTATGCACTCGTTACCTTACGTACATGGAACTCACATATCACATAATTAACAACATAACCAAAACCTAAGGGTATTTTCCCCACACAAGGTTAGGAACGCCATTTACCTCGAACCAAGCTCAATCGTTCAGTAAGAATGCCTTTTCCATGAATTTCCATCTGAATGGTCCAAATCTATCCAAAATCAACTATATAGCATAAATATAACTATAAGAAACCAATCTATTTAATGAAATCAAGGCTTTAGCAAGAAATTAGAAAATCGGCCCAAAAAGTCTACTTGGGCCCACGTCTCAGAATCGGATAAAAGTCACAGAATGCGAACACCCATTCAATCATGAGTTCACTCATACTAAAATTACTCAAATCCGATACCAAAATCTCAATCAAAATCTAAAAATTCATATGATAAACTTTTCCCACTTTTCCCCCAATTTCTCAACCCAAATCTTAAATTAGATGATCAAATTAACGATAGATTACTGGGATATAACCAAAAACGAGTCAAAAGTTATTACCCAATCGATGTCTCTGAAAATTCCTCCAAATCTCGCCCTAATCTGAGCTCTCTATCTCAAGTAATGATAAAAATGGCCAAACCCTCGATTTGGAATATCTATATCTGCCCGGTAAAATCCTTCTTCGCGAATGCAATGGCCCAATCGCAAAAACAGAAACTTATACAGTTTGACCCTTTGCAAATGCGTGACCCTCATCGCAAACATGTAGGCTAAATGTCTGGGACCCCCTCTGCACGTTCCTCTACGCGAACGCGAGGTGCTTCGACGCTTCACGAACGTGGGAACCACATCACGAACGCGAAGAGCAAAACTCGGCTCACTTCCCATATACCTTACAAAACCGCAAAACCTCTCTCGCGAACGCGATGAAGAAAACCAGACACCAATAAATCTAATGCATCAACTATAACACTAAGTCCAATTCTAGTCTGTAACCATCCAGAATCCACCCAAGACCCCCGGGACCTCAACCAAATACCAAAAAGCCCTAAAACGTCATACGAAGTTAGTCGAGTGTTCAAATCATATCAAACAAGAACAAAATCACGAATTACGCTCCAATTTAAACTTAAACTTAATAAACTTTGAAACTTCAAACTTCTACAACTGAGGCCCAAGCCTATCAAATCATGCCCATCGGCCTCAAATTTTGCACACAAGTTATGTTCGACCTTGTGAACCTACTCTAACTTCCAAAATCTGAATACGACCCAGATATCAAAAATTTCACTCTCGGTCAAACTTCCCAAAAATTTAAATTTCACCATTTAAAGCCAAATTCAGCTACAGATCTCCAAAACACAATTCGGACACGTTCCAAAGTCCAGAATCACCCAACTGAGTTAATAGAACCAAATAAACTCCATTCCGGAATCGTATTCACACAATTCTAACTACGGTCAAAATCCTAGAACTTAAGCTTCCGTTTTAGGGACTAAGTGTCCCAAATCACTCTGAAACTAAAAATAAAATCTCCCGGCAAATCACATAAGCATGAAATGATACAAGGGAAGCAGAAAATAGGGAATCAGGGCTAATACTCTCAAAATGACCCACCGGGTAGTTGCAATAAAATATCCTGATACTATTTTTAATCCTGGGATAACTTATCCCATAATTAGTAACCAAACAAGTGACAAGACAGTATTAAATTTTTATTGCAAAATTAGTTTTGCTTATCCTTATAACCAAATAATCCTTAAAGATTGTTGATTCAAAAAAAATGTTCTTGATCGGATAACTTAGAGAAATGAAAACCAATTTGTTCTTTATAGATATTTCATGGAAGGTTTATTTTGTACTTAGTTATTTTTTATTACGGTAAATTACAATACATATCCCTGTAATATATAATAAGCTGCAGATACATTTCCTATATTTTGAGATTAGCACTTATACCCTATATTATGAAATTTAATACAAGTATTATAATATAATAATTATTTTTCTAAAAACATTAAAAAAACCCTTGTATAATGGTAATCCTACATAAAGTGATGTTATCTAACTACATAACTTTAAAATAAATTGAAGCAAAGCAATAAATAGCAAATTAAAGTAATACTGAAGTTTTTTTTAATAGTATAACAGGTGTAAGTGTTTAATTTTAAAATACAATAAGTGTATTCCATTACTCGACGCTCCAGTAAATGTCAAATACATATCTAGATGAATGACATGTTCCGTCATATATTTGAAAGGCTGTGATTCTTTGTTCGTTTCTCTATATCTGGCTACACTAGTAATGTTAGAGTTGAAACAAACTAAGAGCAATCTGGCGATTACTTGTGCGGACTAGGAACAAGCCATCTTCCTATTTGACCTTTCAAAAGCTTTTGCACTTATCTCCTTGTAAAAGTCGTCATTATCATTGGCAAAGACATGAATTTAATAAGATGATTCAAAAATTGCAAAAATATAACAATTTGATGGTTATAAATTTCTCTTATGCAAAAAATTATATCCTAATCGCAAAGTGTAATTTCTTGACGAAAGAGATTCAATTGAACCCTTGTGTTGTTTCGACCCGGCAGGTCGTTTTGAGAATTGTAGCCTCGTTCCCGCATTTGCTACTCTTTTTGTGCTTTACAATTATTATATGACTTACCTTCTTAGTTGGTTCATGTCCGGAGAGATTTTAAGACACTTAATTAGTGTCATAATTAAAATCTTAAGTTGAAAAGTTAATCGGATATTGATTTATATATAAACAACTCTGAAATAGAGCTTTGATGGTTCTGTTAGCTCCGTCGGATAATTTTGGACTAGGAGTGCGTCCAGATTGTGATTTGGAGGTCTGTAGTTGAATTAAGCTTGAAATGGCAAAAGTTGAATTTTTGAAAAGTTGGACCGGGAGTGGACTTTTTGACATTGGGATCGGATTTTGATTCCGAAAGTTGGAGTAGTTATGCCGTGTCATTTTTGACTTGTGTGAAAATTTTGGGGTCAATCGAATGTAATTTGGTAGGTTTCGGCATCGATTGTAGATATTTAAAAATTCAAAATTCTTTAGGCTTGAATCCATGTGTGATTCATATTTTGATGTTGCTTGAGGTGATTTAATGGTTTGGCTTAATTCATATGATGTTTTGGGACTTGATGGTATGGTTGGTTGAGGCTCTGAGGGCCTCGGGTAAGTTTCGGATGGTTGGCGGATCATTTTGGACTTGGCATGTTGGCTGAAGATTTCTATTTTTTGCTGGTTCTGGTTTCCTCTTCTGCGATCATGTAAGAAGGTCCGCGATCGCGTAGGTTTGGTTTGGGAGTGATGATTTTAGCTTATGCATTTTCGAGCGAGGGTGCACGATCGCGTAGGTGTGGCTAGGTTGTGAGTCGTGAACACGTGGGCCATGCCGCATTCGCGAAGAGGTAAGGAGGCCGGTTGGGTTTCTAGCATTTGTGCTTTGCAATTGCGTGAGTTGAGACACGATCTCATAGGTTGAAGGAGGGAGAGTTTTGTGATTGCGGATGCTGCATCCGTGTAATGTATATTTGAGGGGCAGTCTGAGTTGTTCTATGATAATGCGAGGATTCTTCTGCATTCGGGATGAAGGCTTATCTGGGCAAAATATAAGTTTCAAAAAATAGGGTTTTGAGTTCATAACACAAAATTAATTTGGGATATCGGTAGAAGGCAATTTTTGGAGGGAATTCCACGTGGGTATTTGGGGTAAGTGTTGGTTTTGGTTAATTTCCATAACTATGCCTTTGATTCTACCATAAATATTGTAATTTGGGGTGAAAAAGTGAGGAAAATGAAGAAGAGTTCTTAGGGTAGATTTTTGAGGTTTTGAATTAGCGTTTGTTATCATATTTGAGTAAATTTGGTATGGTTAGACTCGTGGTTGAATGGGATTTCGGAGTTTTTGACTATTGTTAGATTTCGATATGTGGGCTCGAGGGTCGGCTTGGAGCCGATGTCGGATTTTTGAGTTATAACTTCGTAATTTCTTGTAGAATTTATTCATTTAGCCTGTATTGATTTTATTGTATTTTTTGTTGCTAGATTCAGGTCATTTGGGGGCCGATTTGTGAGGCAAAAGCGTTTTGAAGTAGAGTTTTGCTCGGATTGAGGTTAATAACAATTCTAAATCTGGTTCAAAGGTTATAAAACCACAGATTTTGTGTTATGTGATTGTTTTGAGGTGTCTCGCATGCTAGATGACAAGTACGCACCGTAAAAATTGTGATTTGGTTCATTCCATGGAAATGTAAAGTTGAATAACTTATTTTTAGCTATATACTCTCCATGTGTTATAGAAAATTGACTGTAAATCATGTTTAGGCTATATGTTGGTATTGTTGGGACCCACAGAGGCCATTGCTACTTGTACTCAGTCACAGTTTATTTGCATATTATACCTCAATCTCTATTGTTCCTCGTTGATATATTATGTCATTTCTGTTTTGGGGTGATTTCTATGATTACTGAGAGCCCAAGAGACTAGAGAGGTTGATGATTGAGTGAGGCGAGGGCCCGATTGTGAAGATATTAATACTATAGCTTGTGAGATGTCTGTGCAGCACGTGAGTTACCAGTGCGGCTGTGCAGCACATGAGTTACTAGTGCGGTTGTGCAGCACGTGAGTTACCAGTGCAGATCCAGATATTGATATTATAGCACGTGAGTTGTCCATATGGATTATAGCGCTTGGGTAATAGGAGCCCCTCCAGAGTCTGTAGATTCCCTCAGTGAGCGCATGTACCTATTGAGTACGAGTGTTGAGTGCTGACTGCCGAGCGCCGAGTACTGAGCTATTAAGAAAGATTGAGTGACTGTTGCTCTGAGAGAATGCTCTTGACTTCATTATTGTTGCACTTAGCTTCCATATATCACTGTCTAGAATTTTTCTGAAAGATGTTATATTCTATTTTACTTGAATTTATATGAGGTAACTGATTTGGCCCAAATTGTCGAACTTGAAAGCATGCCTATTTTCCTATGTTGAATTTTTCTGAAGTTGAACTATAATTACAGAGCTCATCGCTACTTTCAGTTCTTTATTTAGTATTGTTACTTACTGAATTGGTTGTACTCATGTTACACCTTGCACATCATGTGTAGATCCAGGTGTTTCTGGACACGGTGGTTGTTGGTACTTTGTGCGGCTGATCTTTGGAGACTTCAAGGTTGCTGCCTTGCATTCACAATGCTTGTTTCTCTTTCTTTATCTTTCCTTTTATTGTATTTAGATCTAGACTTTCATAGACATTACTTTTCTAGACTGGTGATGTATAGATGCTCATGAACTTATTGAGACCCCGATATTGGAGCTTTCCGCATTTGTGTATTGGGTTTTTTTACCCGTTTATGAGAATTGTTGTCATTTAAAACTACTTTAACTCATTTTTGTTAAATGTTGGGAATATTTTGGAAATGTCAGCTTGCCTAGTATCACGTTAGGCGCTACCACGACAAGTTAGGATTATGGGTCATGACAAGTTGGTATCAAAGTCTAGATTACATAGGTCTCATGAGTCATGAGCAGGATTAGTAGAGCTTTATGGATCGGTACCGAGATGTTTGTAATTATCTTCGAGAGGTTGCTAACCCATAGGAAACCACATTCTCGAAATTCTTATCGTGCGAATCTATTGATTTTGGTAACTAATCTTCTATTATTCTATTCTCTCACAGACAACCAGCACAACCAGTTAGGACCGCAAGAGGCCGAGGTCGCGGTAAAGGTCGTGGTAGAGGCAGGGGTGTTGCTCGCACACCAGCTAGGGAAGCACCTACAGACCCATCAGTCGCTCCAGCTCAGGAGCAGGTACCAGATACAGTTAAACCAGTGGGTCCATCTTAAGCACCAGTTGTGCCCATCGTGATTCCAGGCCTTCAGGAGCCCTTAGCTCAAATTATGGCTGTGGGCACCAGTCTTGCTCAGGCGGTCTCTGCTCTGGCCGCAATAGCCACTTCTCAGGCCGTGAGAGGTACTTAAACTCCCGCCGCCCACACACCAGAGCAGGTGATGCCGGGACTCCAAAACCGAGGGAACTACCAGCCCAGCCGGTTATAGCTTCTCAGAACCATGTGGTTCCTGTTATGACTGATAATGAGAAGAGGAAATTAGAGACGTTTAGGAGGCTCCAGCCTCCATCTTTCTGCGGGGTAGAGTCGGAGTATGCCCAGGGTTTCTTGGATAAGTGTAAGCCGATTCTTCGTACAACAGGTATTTTAGAGACTGGTGGGGTTTCATTCACTACTTTTTAGTTCATTGGGGCTGCCTTCATATGGTCGTAGATGATAATGATGGGCTATAATTGCGTATTTTAGTCGCTTATTACACTCTAATTTACTGCACATTGATTGAGTTTCAGCTTTAATCACTAGTATTTTAAACTAATTATGTGTTTTATGCCTTGTAGGAGTGATTCCGAGCTATATAGATGTTATGGAATGAATTCAAGTGATTTGGAGATTTGAAATCTGAGTAAAAGCTCAAGGAATTAAGCTGGGATCGTGTTTTGGGATCAACGGATGATAGTTAGAGCGAACGAAGAATCCAGTGGGCAGATTGTGCACTGTCTAGTATAATAGACATAACTTGTCGTTCAGAACTCAGTTTTGGCTCCACAGTATATGGTTTGAAAGATGAATCAAAGGGCTACAACTTTTCTTTTTTACGTTCTTCCGTAATCGCAACAGAACAGGGTGAAAAATGCAAGATGTGGCGTGGTAGTTCGCGCACGTTAAGGGCTGAGGCAGAAAGGTACCCCAAGTACGTGCGAAGGATGCGCGAAGTCGTACGAGTGACCAGAGAAAAGTGTCCATTTTCACATTAAACAAGGTATAATTATTTGGTTCCAACCCTTATTGGTATATACTGACCTAAGGAGGCAGAGACACAATAGGAGCAAGGCTTGGGGATTCTTCTACGAGTTTTTCATTCCTCTTCCTATTTTTCATTGTTGATTATTACTTTTAGTATTCTAGTTTTACATACTATTATGAGTAGCTAATTTGTTATCTAAGGTTTTGGGTGAAACCCGTTGGGGATGAATTGGTTGTTATATTAATATAGTTTTAAGTTGGTTGTTAATCTCTATTTGTTCAACTACGTTTTAATTTTGGTTAATTGAAAGGATTCTTAATTAACCGTTCCTATTTATTATGTATCTTCTTAAGAAAGAGTGAATATTTAGATATTTGTTTGAACAACATCACTCCCGGAGTATAGGCGAGATTCATAATCGAGGGTTTAGAGGTTGGATTAGAGATAGCGATACCTCAGGTGCGATCTAAATGAACTATAATGTGAATCTAACTAGCGTAACTTGAGAGAGTGCGTCTAGTAAATTATCATAATTGCTTGAGAGTGATTTGTGATAGATGGAGAGTTCATGATTGATAGAGGCAACTAGGTCTAGGCTATAAGAAACATGCAACTAATGAAATCAACAACGGGGGAAACCATTACCTTAGACCTTTATTCCAATTGTTTACAATTCAAGCATTGTTAGTTTTGAGCTATTTATTTATTTTCAATCTTGTCTTCTTAGTGATATTAAACAAATACAGCTAAGACTTAGTTTTCTGAGGGATTCGACTCCAGACTTTTAGAACGGATTATATTTGCAGCGACCGCTTATCCTTTTTAGGACTAAAGTTGGGTGTGATCAAATTTTGGCGTCATTGCCGGGGAACTAACGGTGCAGTTGTAGCTGTATATATTGTTAGGGTTCAAGTTTGAACTATTATTCTGCTTTTTTGTTTTTTTTATAACCGTTGATTTGAGAAATATGACATCTTGGAATTGAAGGAATTTAGATGTAGATAATTCTACCATTGATCTCTATACATTTTGTGAAGGAAACTACCCGTGGAAAAGTTTTCAAAACGTTCCTGAGAGAGAATTATGAGGACCAACTCAATCTTATTTGTGGAATGTGTGTGATGTGTGTGGAGGTAAAAATGGTCACCTTAATTGTTGTGCTTATATTTCTTATTTTTTTCCCCAACCCCTTACTATGATGGTTCTACCTTTTCTTGTGAAGTTAATAAGAACAAAAAACCTGGGAACGCGGACTTGAAGGAGATCCAGGATATGCTAAAGTGCCTTATGGAACAAAACAATGAGAAACAATTGCACATAAAAAGGCAAGAGGTGTAGGCCAGTCGGTGCAACAACATTTACATGGCATGAGTTCCTTCATAGAGAGGTTCATGACTCGGTCTCATAGAGAGGAGCTGTGCATATAGTTTTAGCAGCTTCGTCAGGATGGGAGGTCTATGATGCAATACGAGATGAGATTTTCTGAGTTGGCCCGTCATGCAGTTTGGTTGGTTCCCACTGATAGGGAAAGTGTTAGGAGGTTTATTGATGGCTTCACATATCAGTTGTTGTTGCTTATTACTCGGGAGAGGGTATCTGGTGCCACTTTTGATGAGGTGGTCGACATTGCTCGGCAGATATAGATGATCCATAGCCTGGAGCGTGGTGAGAGGGAGGCCTCAAGGTTTAGGTGATTTTGGTGGTATACCTTCTGGGGGTCGTCCTATCATAGCAGGGGTCGTCCTTATAGGCCCACACCGACAACTCGTCCAGCTCATCAAAGTGCATCAGTTAACCACGGTTCTTATAGTGCTCGCTCAAGCCAGTCTTCATTCTGCACTACCGGCGCATAGTTCTCACCATGCATCGTCCGCTCAGATTTCTACAGGTAGTTCCTTGGGTAATGATGAGCAGCAGTTCCATCAAACGAAGGGTTGTTTCGAGTGCAGAGATCTCGTCATATCAAGAGAGATTTCTCTAGGTTGTTGGGTGGGGTTCCACAGCATAGTTCTCGGCCAATGGCCCCAGCACCAGCATCTACACCACCCGCCCAGCCAGCTCGGGGTGGAGCTCAGGCAACTAGGGGCCGCCCTTGAGAGGGAGGCCGATCAGGTGGTAGCCAGGCCCATGCTCTTCCCGCAAGACCGGATGCCCATTGCTTGAGACATAGTGATTACATGTATTTTTTCAGTATGCCATAGGGATTCCTCTGTATTATTTGACCCTGGTTCCACTTATTTGTATGCATCATTGTGTTTTGCTCATTATTTGGATATGCCCTGTGAGTCCCTAGTTTCATCTGTTCATGTATCTACGCCACTGGGCGATACTATTATTGTACACCATGTATATCAGTCGTGTGTGGTGACTATTGGGGTTTGTAGACTAGAGTTGATCTCTAGTCTCCAAAGAACAAAAAGAAAAAAAGAAGAAGAATGGAAGTAATAAAGGATTCTGGTGTTGTGGGCACTAGAATGGAGTCTTTTATTTTGTCAAAAAAGATTTGGTGGGATTCATCCCATTTTCTGCAAAAATTTAAATTATAAATTTGCGAATCGGCTCACTTCTCCGTTCATTTTC
This sequence comes from Nicotiana benthamiana, assembly GCA_034376525.1. Taxonomy (NCBI): domain Eukaryota; kingdom Viridiplantae; phylum Streptophyta; class Magnoliopsida; order Solanales; family Solanaceae; genus Nicotiana; species Nicotiana benthamiana. The sequence continues at coordinate 70,843,435 of CM067323.1, read as the reverse complement.
AATACTGATAGTGAAATACCATGAGCAGCAGGATGTTCAGGTCCGAAATTCGAAATGAATTTTTGATTTGCCTATATTTAGTCGTCATGAGAAATAATACAGAAATAAGAAAGAGAGTCCTTCCTTTCTTTCTTCATCCCCAATTTCAGGTTCTTTCTTTCTTTCTTTACTAATCTTTTCCTTTCTTTTATGGCTTGTTGGCTGGAGCTTCAAGGCGCTTATTTGAAACAAAGTACAGAGACCCTCACCTTATTTTGTAGTATGGTAATTGGATAGGAGGGGGTCACAAGTCTGATTCTACTTGGGATTTTGTAATTAGAGATCGAGAACAGGGTCCAAAATAGTATGATATCTTCATATGGAGCTTCCGGCCCATCAAGCTCTTCAGTGCAACCGTAGAGGGACAACTAGAGATGAGGCTATTGGACCAAAAACAATAAGCGCAAGTAGCTTGAAATAAAAGGGAGAAATCGGGGGCTAATCTACCTTTTCAACCCTAGTTAAGACAAAAGAATGGTCTTACTTAGGGGGAATGCCCCTTCATTAGACAAAGAAGACGAACGATTGACATCCAATTAGAGTCTGCATGAGAGGAGTGATCAAATTATATTATATTAGGGGTCCCCGATCCTATCCTTTCTTTTTTATCAAAAAAGTAAGTGGACCCACAAATGATAATCGGGAGAGAACCGACCAACTCGTCTTGCTCTTCGATGAGTTTCACCAGCCACAGATGAAGTGAAAACACTTATTGAGCCTCCATTTATAGAGCGGTAGAGTAATCTCACCATGCATCAAGAATTGGATGGCAGGAACAATTCTTACTAGTTCTCCGCACAACTTTTGTGTAGTTGAAGACTATCATGTCTGTTTAATGAAAAACTGGCTAGCTCTGACTACCTTGCGGAGCAAACAAAAGATCCCAATAAACTACATGAAAGCAAGCAGAAGAATCTTAAGGTACTTGAGAGAATGGAGGGCAAGGGCCCCTAATTGAACACAAAGATGAAGGGAAGAATTTGATTTAATCACAGAATTGAATCAGTGTGTACTACTAAATGAAAGATGTGGAGTTCACCTTAAGTTGATTCCTATTTCACGGAACAACCCTGAATTTAGGTATTTAAATAAAAAATTATGTCAACTTTAAGTATCTCTGTATGTGTTCAACCTTATTAAAAACAATTCTCAAATTGAAGTTTCAAAAAAGTTTTAGCTACTTTCCAAAATCCTCCGGGACCGAATTTTCAGTAAGTTGTGTCAAATTACCTAAGTCCCGATTCTGCATTCCTCAATATACACAAGTTAAAATCCTTGTCCTGTCTTTGGCTTATAATTTTGCGCGATAATTTATACCAATTGAGTTTGATTAATAGCAATTGCTTGTTCTTCCAATGGCCACTGCTTCTAATTGAGTTTGATTTATTTATAGTTCCACAGTGGATATTAGGAGTAATATTTTGTTACTTGAAAGTATGACATGAAAATAAATAAAATTGATCTATGCTGAGACGAGCTAAAATTGAGCGACATGAACTTTATACAATCATCCCAACTTGTTTGAGAATGAGGCCTAATTGTACTGGAACAATCGATGAATTATATTGATTGGTCTAAAAGGATAGCTATGTATGTGCTATATTGCTGATTCGTGTAGCTTGTAGCTGAGAAGTGATGACTTTCCTTCACTCCTACAATCAATGCTTAATGTTTAAAAATTGTCAGCAATCAGATTTAAGGTTCCACTGAAACCAACCATTAAGTAAGGTGGATGAAACAGAAGAAAGTTTCAAGTAGTTGTTTCTATGACGAATTAATTTTAGCTGTCTGACTGATGCAGTAATCGTTGAATCATTTTACTTTCAATTATATTTGTCTAGTTGTCTATAAATGGAATGAAAAGAAAACAGAAGAAACTGAAAAAAGAGATGGAGCTGTTGTGTTGAGTATGACGATAACGCACCACCTTGCACGAGAGAATGAGAGGTTTCATAGAAAGAAGGGAATCATAATATACTTATCAGATTCAGATCAAATTAATCGCTTATTTATTCGTATAAGATATACACCATGTGTATATCCGTTGCCTGGACAACAACAGCTCAGAAAGCCAATTCTTGAACAAATTTGCCAACTTGACAAAGGCTTAGCCCCTCCCTATTAAAATGCTAAACAGCAGTAATGTCTAATATTTATGTGCTAGTCTGTTTTCTCTCGAACTTGTATTCTAGTTGCAGCTATCTCAGAACACTTGCTGGTTGAAGTGAAAATGTATGTATTATTGAGGTCCTTAGTGAAGCTAGACTTTCACAAATGTAGTCAAGGGATTATACCACAGGATTTGCATAAGTTTGTTTTCGCTTTTATTCTGCTTGTGCTTAATTAGACGCCTCTTCAAGCCGTAACATAGTGCAGTGTGAACCAAAAACATGTTTTAGCAGATATAGATGTGTATTCGCGATAATGCAACTACTTTATAGGCTACAATATATCTGTTGTGGTTCAGGAACAGGAACCAATTTGCTGTCTGGAAGTTCTTGTTGTTTGTGGCCAGAAGCTGAAGACGTCGATTCGAAGCAAATCAGTCAAGCTATCTGGATGTACTATCAAGCCAGCTTGGGTTTATTTTTATGCAAGGTGGAATTATCAGACAGTAACCAATCTGTTGGTGGACAAAAGGCTCAAGAAGAAGATGATCTGTCAGTTTGTTCCTATTTTGTTTACTGACAGCTAAGGAAAATGAGGTGTAATAGCAAGTTTGGGCTTGAGAAACCTCCATTATTTAGACTTTTACGCTAGAGAAATAATGAGGTAGTGCAAATGTGTTCATGAGTTTTTTCCTTTTATTAATCATTTTACACCAGGGGAGACTGTGTACTTGGACAGAATCTGCAAGAACTAGACTAAGTGTGGCGAAGGTGTTAGGAATAAGCCAAGAAGGTAATTCAATAAGCTCAATTCTGATGGCTGTTTGAAAGGGAACCCTGGCATCAGTGGGGGAAGAGAACCCCAGTATTATCCCACACTATGGGGTCTGGGGAGGGTAGTATGTACGCAGATCTTACCCCTACCTTGTGAGGACAGAGAGGTTGTTTCCAATAGATCCTCCCCTCGGGAAAACATAAGCACAACATTAATGAAATATAGACAAGGGGGGCAATACCAAAAAGCCATATCAATGCAGAATACAAATAAAAAGATAGTGAGGTGATCAATTACAACATTTGCAACCAACTTTGGTTACAAAGCAATGATGCTGCTGAAACTCTTGCTATTCACATGTGAATTGATTGGTGCAGTCGAAAATGGACATCTCAGAGTGAGGCTTACCGATAAACTGGATATCAGACAAAACTACTACACTATGGAATCACTACAGGGAAGCTAATGATGTAGCAGACATTATGGCTAACTAGGGAGCTAAGATGGCCACAGAACTGAGATAGTTCTATGAATATTCACTCATTACTGGAAGCTGCAAAGGGATATCTCTAATTGGAGAAGATGGAAATACCTAATTCCAGAATCGGACAAGTCAAAAGTTCTTTTTGCATAGGTGAATTATGTATACAAGATGTGACATTTTGTAAGTTCATTGTAAAGGAGGGGAGTCCCCTCATTCTTTCCCAATGCTAACATTTTATCATACTCACCATCACTATCTATTTCGTCTAACTTTTTGTAAGGATTGAGCAAGTTCAATTCCTGCGTAGATTATGAAGAGTTAAGGCACTATTTCCCCTGTTTTCATGCGTTTCACTTTCGAATTTCAATATACGGGTAGATGCTTAATCCCTGCGCGATCCAGCTTTTTTTTTTTTTTTTGAAGAGATAATGATCATGTTCAGTGTCTCATTCTCACCCTTGTCAAACACACATACCAGAAAAGCTAGGAACATGGAAATCTCTTTATTAGTATTGTCCACTTATTACATATTCCAAAACCCTTCCTCTTTAGTCAAATGCCAAATGCAAATACATAGTTAAAAAAAAATTACAATCCTATATTAGCCAACAGTTTTAAAAGACTGATGGATGTGCCTCAGGGTGTCTTGATCCTTCTTCCATTCTGGCGCTGGCGCATTGACAAAATGCGCATACAGCTTGTTCTTAGCACAAGTAACAGTTATCAAGCTATGTGCAGCTACTCCATCAATTTCATAGTCATAATACAATTGCCCATTTTCGTCTTTCCTCTCTTCTGATGTAACACTATCAGCATTAGCAATGATGTCTTGCAAATTCACATCTGATAAAGCCAAATTATTCAAGACAGCATCTTTAGGTGCTAATTGCCTAAACCCAGCAAGATAAGTAAGGTATTCTTTCTCTGTCTTCTTTTTTGGGTTATAAAACTCACTGTCTGTACCATTTGTTCCCTTCTCAACTTTTGACACCAGCCGCTCTTTCCATCCATCCGGGACATCGTAAATGTACTCGGCCGACGCCTTTTTGTCGGAGTTTCCACCGTAGCCACCGTAGTTGGCGGCGCTAGCTGCTGTGCCATAGTAAATGTGGTAGGTTGTAGGAGAGTCTGCTAGCGACGGGCTAGCGGTTGTTAATATTGTGGTTGCTAATGCTGTGGCTGTTAAGGTCGTGGTTAATTTGATTAGAAGTGGTTTAGTGGGCGGTGAAAGGGTGGCGTGGGGTCTCGAAAAGGGTGGTGGAATTGGTGGTTTTGTGGTTGTAGAGATGGTGGAGGAGGAGGAGGAAAGGAAAGATGAGGGGTGGAGAAGGGTTGCCATTGGAATATTGGATTGTTTGTGAAATCAGGGATAGGTTATTATTATTGTGGGTTTGTCATAAGAATATATCTTATCCACTTAGCCAGAAAGATACTTGGTGAAACTGGCCAATTGTAACCAATCATTATTTGTGCATTGTGCCATGTCATATTTGCTTCATTGTCATAATAGTATATGTTTTTTTAAAATTTAATTACAGGGAAAGTAACAATAATATGTACTTAGCTTGATCTTGGTATAGAAAGAGATGCTCCATTGAGAAGGAGGAATCAGATTTAAAGTTTGTATATATTCTTTTTAAGTTAATTTTTAATTAATAATTTATATGTACTCAATAAATTTTTAGTACAAATACAAAATTTGGACCCAACCTGCACACTAGCTCTGCCCTGGTCTCATTGGAGGATTTCATAGTAAAATTAATTTGCCGTATATTTTTACACATTATGTTCTGGAATTGGCTTTGATTTATTATCATTTTTCTCCTTCTCTTTTTTTATAAAAGTATTTTATGAAGATTTTTCAGGTTACTCTAGCCCGACTTGATATAAACCTACTTGTGCCAAATAAATTTGGAGGATTTGTTTCAACAATTAATATTATATTTGTCACACTTTCATTTTACACACTACCCCGAAGGATAATGTATACGCGAGTTTTTTCATTTTAAGTGGCATTATTCGGATTGGAATTATTTATTTAGAGTCGCCACTTGGGAAAATTTTGGCTTTTGGTGTCCCAAGTCAGTGGTTTAGCTTGAATCCCAATCCGAGGAAAATTTCTGACTTCCAAATTGGATTCTGCGAACCAGAAAATTCTAAGTAAGGAATTATGTTTACCCGAGGGAAGGTGTTAGGCGCCCCTGGATCCCGTGATTTTAGCACTGTCACATAAACTATTACAAATGGCTACATATCTGATTTTTAAAATGTGTTGTAACTTACGTGATTTTAACACATTTCGACTTCGTTCAGATTTGAATTTGGGTCACATAAATGTGTACCAGTATTTTAGGAAGGTAAAATTATTTAAGTAACGGACCTAAAGCAACTAACGTATTATTGTCTTTGCGGGAGGCCGTGAAATTTGCTAAACGGCACGTCCCGAATTCTAGGTATTTTAATAAGAACGTTTAAAAAGGGCCCCGCGATTTATGCATTTATTTGACGAGGCGAGGCTCATTTTATTTTTAAAGGCCATCTTAGAGCAAGCTATAGTTTTCTATTTAATTGTCTCTAAAGATAAAAGAAAAAAGCCATAATTAGCTATCATTATTCTATCTAAAAAAAAGCATCCTTAATTGAATTCAAGCCATTGGGCTTTGGTATTGGCCCAAAGAATTTCAAGCTGGCCGGCCGCGAACCCCTGACCCTAGCTTGGTATGGATTGTATCATAATTGGGCCGCTGCGTGAGTCCCATTCACAGGAGCTCAAATTGCATCTGAAGGATACCAATTCAACAAATAATGGGCCAATATTTACATAACTGGACTAAATCCTGATTTTTATACAAATAGAGTTAATTCAAACAAGTTTGAACAAAGTTATACTTAAGCTTTAAAGTGAGTTCAAATTCAAGTTTGTCATTCTATTCACTGGCATATCTCTTTACAATTCATTTGAGCATGGATAGAGACGAACAAAGGTGATCTTCATGCGATTTTTATCTTTGTTCTTTAACAGACCTTACGATTTAACTAAATGAACTCAATACTAAGTTATGGAAACTAAAATACAGAATCGTTTCAAACATATGTTGAAATACAGAGTTAGAACTAAAGGCCCATGCAATGTTTGTACTTGAATCTCGAAACTACTCTATTTTTATTATATGACCGGTTGATTATGCCTTGTTCTTTGATTAATTGCAAGAAACTTAAGCAATCAGGCTGTTATTTAATTAAGTGCATGAAATTTAAACAATAAGTCTCAACCAATTGAATATACTATCTCCAGATGCCATACTCTATCATATTGAAATTCAAAACAGTCCAAAAGAAGGCTAAAACGGCCCAGAACAGTAAAATCTTAATTACAATGAATCTATACACCAGATCAAGGGACTACATGTGATATAATTGACTAACAAAACAAGGTCTACAGCAGAAGGCAAACAACAACTTCATTTCAAGTTTTGAGTAGAGAAACTACATCATATCAGTTTTTAAGGCGTGTACCTAAAGTTGAAATACAATTAAGAAGAAGGTGTCAGCAGTAGTAATGATCAAAGCAGTGAGATTAAACGCAGCAACAGGAACAATTCTAGAATCAACACAGCTTCACAAAAACCCAGGAGTGGACTGGAGAGTTACAACACTAGCATTTATGCCAAAACAAAACTCAAATAAATCGAAGACACCCGGAAATGAACCAGTAAACTTTAGGAAAATCTTAGCTACTAGAAACAGCTAGATAACTTGAAGAACCCAAAAATAGCTTGAAACTCGAATCCAGAATTCTAGGGACTCAAATTTCTTCTGAAATTTCAATGGAACTGTACATGTTTTGGATTTTTCTTTGTTGTTTCCTACTTTTTTTTGGTTTTTGAAGATTTTTGGAATTTGAAATTCAAATTTTGATTTGAAACTTGTTGAGCAATTTTGAGGGAAATTTTCAGATCTGTCCCACTTGTAAAACAAGGTAGAAATGACTGCCTTTTATAGGCAAAGTTAAAGGAAACTTCAGATATTTCATTTACACCCCTAGTCCCTCTTTTAATTTTTAGTTTTTACTTATTTATCCCTTATTTTATGACTTGTTACTCAAGCCTCTTTTAATTTTTAGTTTTTACTTATTTATCCCTTATTTTATGACTTGTTACTCAAGTTATTACACTAAATATACTGAAATCTACACTAAACCCCTATTCTAGAAGATTCTAGGGAATTCTAGTGTTAACTACAACATTCTTGTGCAGTTCTAAGTACCGAACTACCTTTGAATTGTTCTAAGATTTACTAAAATGGTATTAACTAAATTCCAAAGCCCTTTTATCCTATCTTAACATTATTGGTTGTCATTAACCTAAATTAAACCTAAACTAATCAAGACTAATTACTGAACTAAAGGAAATTCTTATTAACAACACTAAACTAAACTAATTAAAGGCACCTAGTAACTAACAAAAGGAAATACTAAACAACAAATTAAAATCAGTCGAGCCCAAATAAAGTCGATTAAAAACTATCAAAGCACAAAATTGAACTAATCTAAAACTTAAATGAAGCAAAAACTAACAATCTGACTTGAATAAAGACGAACTAAACTCGAACAAACAATCCGGAAGAAAAACAAACACGAAATTAGAATACTGAATCATAACAAAATTGACCCAAAAAATAAAATGAAAATTAAACTAGAAATTACCAATTATGAGAATACAAACAACAAGAAAAAGATCAGACAAAGAAAAGAAACAAAACTCACCGGACTGCCTTCGACTTATGATGGATTTCCTTGGCACTTTCGGGTCACAACTGTCTTTAATCATGTGTTTTCATGAGAAAAGACATGGTTAAGGGCTGTTGTAGCCCAACATCGAAGGATCCCAAACTTTTATGGAATTAGGATTTTTGTCCAAAATTTGATTTGAGATTTAAAACGTTATGGTGATATTCGAAGGAACATGGTTGTATATTTGGGCCGAGGAAGTTGAGGAGATTCAGGGGTGTATGTTTGGTCGGATTTGGAAGAGTTAACATTTTGGCCAGATTTTTCGATATAATATTTGAGATGTTTGGTTATGATTTGACAGAAATTGAGCCCGGATATGGAAAGGGGAGGATGAGAGGATTCAAGGTTGTTAATTTGGACGGGAACAGAGGCCGGCCGCCATGAGGCAATTTCCGGCGGTGGTTCATAGCGGGGGATGGTGGGGTCTTCTCTAGTTCAAATAGGTGTGAGGGAGACAATTTGGGGGGGGGGATAGGTCAGGAGTCCGACATTTAAATATGAATCCCAAATCAGTTCCCAGTCATTGGATCACAGATCCTCAGAGGTTGCGATTAAAAGCCATCAAAACGGGATCGTTTGGTTAAGTAATTTGGAAGAATGGGACGCTTAGGCCTGGTCTGGAACGGGTTTGGAGGGGGACTGGGCTCGAAATTTGGGCTAAAATGGGTATTTAATAAGACCCAACTTTTTTTTAATTCTTTTTTCCATTCGCTTTCTTCCTTTTCTTCTTTTGCCTTTTTTATTATTTTGAAATTTTATTTTTATTAAATGCAAGATTAAAAATGAAAACCCAAGTTTAACTCTAGAGTTAAACTACTTAAATTCTTAATAAACTAATTCCTATTTAAAAACAAACTAAGGCAAATTAAAAATAGAAAAGCCAAGAACTTATTTTTGTTGTTTTCTTTGGTTTTGTATTATTGTTTGACTAATTTAAATGCTACAAATTTCAATTTCAATGCTATTTTATATTTTTGAATTTTACTAATTAAAATACACACACAAATACGCAAAAACAAAATATCATGCAATTAATTCTCCAAAAATTCAAACAATAAAGAAAAGATCCTAATTCTAACGAATTTATAGGAATAATTAAACGAGGAAAAAATCACATGCTCACAGCTTCCCCCCTTTTTCCGGAGGCACGAAGGATTTTCGAGCAAAGATAAATGAGCAACATGAGAGATTTTTGCCTGTTTGACACTCCATGAGAAGCATTTTGAAAACTGTTTGACCGAACCCTGCTTCAAAGATTGCCTACATATACTTAGCTATTAAGGAATCAGGTCAATGTAGTTCTGGAATGTCAGTAGCTGGGACTACCTGGAGCTGTGATTTCACTACTTTTGTTGTTGCTACTGCTTGTTGATATCCTTATTCCACCAAAAGGAAAATCAAAACTAAGCTAGCTATGCCTAACAACTATGAGTTACAAGATTCCTATCAATGATTCTCTTGAGACTTGATCTTGAGTCTTAGCTGATTTTGTTGTAGACTCTGATCTGAATCTCGATGCTCGCAAGTTGTAGGCGTTTTTTTCTTTCTGCGGCATTGTGTCAAAACAGGATTGGCGAAGCTTCTGACTTCAATCAAATTTTTGAGCAATCTGCCCCTTTGTTTGCTTCAACATTCGAGTTCATTGATTTTTGTTTTTTATTTTTTTATCTATTCTAGATTGAGACTCATTCCGCAGGTCATCTCGAATCTCTGTGCCTCAACATCAAACCTGCTTAAAATACCAAAACAAACAAATGAACAAAATTTTCTGCCCCAGTTTTTACTAGGAAAATTTTGTGAGTTATTTATGACACGTATCTAAGCAATCAAATTAGGGCTGTTTATCCTTGTGATAAATCCAGGTTATGCTAGGAAATGACTGGGTTATGCCGAAAAAGAAAAAGGGTCAGGTTATGCCTGGATAGAAACAAAGAAAAAGGCTCCTTGGGTTATGCCAAAGAGATCCACGGGTTATACTAGGATTTGGAAAGAAAAGGCTCCTTTGGTTATGCCAAGGAGATCCACGGGTTATGCCGAGATTTGGAAAAAAAACTCCTTGGGTTATGCCAGGGGGATCCACGGGTTATGCCGGGATTTGGAAAGAAAACTCTCCTTAGGCTATGCCAGGGAGATCCGCAGGTTATGCTGGGATTTGGAAAGAAAATGCCCCTTGGGTTATACCAGGGAGATCCACGGGTTATGCCGAGATTTGGAAAGAAAAAGTTCCTTGGGTTATGCCAGGGAGATCCACGGGTTATGCTAGGATTTGGAAAGAATACACTCCTTGGGTTATGCCAGGGAGATCCATGGGTTATGCCGAGATTTGGAAAGAAAACGCTCATTGGGTTATGCCAGAGAGATCCACGAATTATGCTAGGATTTGAAAAGAAAACGCTCCTTGGGTTATGCAGGGAGATCCAAGGGTTATGCCAGGATTTGGAAAGAAAACGCTCCTAGGGTTATGCCAGGGGGATCCATGAGTAATGCCGGGATTTGGAAAGAAAGCGCTCGTTAGGTTATACAAGGGAGATCCACGGGTTATATCGGGATTTTAGAGTAAAAAGCTCCTTGGGCTAAGCCAGGGAGATCCACCGGTTATGCCGGGATATCTAGGGAACGGGGCCCTATGCTACCATGAATTTTCTTTTGGGATTTTCGTTTTTACTCCTTTTCTTCTTTCCTATTCCTTCTTCTTTCCTTTTTTTGTATTTCTTTTATTTAGTAAAGTACATAAAGAATTTGGGGGGGGGGGGGGGGGGGGGAATTTCCTTTGATCGGTTCCTTGCTGCAAAGTTGTTTCGGTACTTGCACATTTTTTTGTCCTTTGGGTTGCTCCTGCTTCTTGCAAGGTTGCCTAAATTACCCCCCTTTTAATTTTTCAACAAAGAATAATTTGTTAGTTTCAAGTGGCGGTAGGTTTTGTGGCCTTTTTCATCTCCATTGCTTGATCCCGACCTCATGTCCGTTGAGAACTTTGGCTTCTTGCTAGCTTTGAGGATTAATCCCTTTCCAACCGATAAGACTCAACTTTCAGAATTTCATAATGGCTCGCCCGTGTAGGTCTCTGGCTTTTCATTTTATATTGCCTCTCGAACATTTGTATTTGACTTTCTTTCTTTTCCAATATTTTTGGCAAGCCAAGATTGGCTTAATACATCCGCTGAAGCTGGGTCCTTTTCTTTATATTTTACGAGGGAGAGCCATATAACCAACTAGTCCTGCCACCTTTTCTTTATAACAATTTCAAAATCAGAGTTAAGCCGAAAGGGATTCAAGGAAAGGAAAACAGAGGGCAAGAGAATGAGTGTAAGTAGAAGCGTCCCTTTCGTGGGAAGAGAAGGACTTATCTGGGATACATACTGGCTTCAAACTGACATGACATGCTTCTTAGACTGTATACCCGACCCGCACTATCCTTTCAATTCCTCTAAACTCATTGCTTCATAATTCAAAACCAGAGATCCTTGCCAGGACTCTTTCACTGGCAGGAAATGTCTTATTTTCGGCCAACGGTGACCTTTGTGGGTTTTCACCAATTAACCTCTCTCATTTCTCTTCTCACTGTCACTCGATGGTGCTCTTTACGAGTTTTCACCAAACAGGCTCTCTTATTTTTAAGTTCTCCACTCTCGTCGCCTTATGGTGCCTGACGATTTTCACTGATAAGACTCTCTCATTTTATGTTTCTCAATTCAGAATGCATTGGACTTCAACAATGATGTTTTCAGTTTCCCCGCCTTTGACAATTGATCAGAAGGACTTGTACCAGGGCTTGGGTTAAAAGAATTTGAACAGAATTACAACTTTGGAACCATTTGGTGATTCATGGCCGAACCATTATAACATCTGCCCCAGTTTCACTTTGAGGGGAAACTCAGATTTTTGTTTTGGTGTAACTGAACCCTAGAGAAAGGCTGCCTATGTATCCTTTCAGAATCAAGTCAGACGTAGTTCAAGGGAAACATTTGCTTTGTTTTTTTTGTTGTTTTTTTTTTGTTTGTTTTTTCATCTTTTCTTCTTTTTTTACTTTTTTATCATCTTTTTTTTTCTTCTTTTTTTTCACTTTTCCTTTTTCAACAATACTTACGAATTCCAAAGAGGGTAGTCGAAGAAAAGTAACTGGTTCAAAGGGTTTGCAAATGGTTGATAGAGTTTGGGTAGCGAGAGTAAAAGCCTTCATCATGTGAACTGTGCAAAGACATCACCGGAGCAAGCTTAGACATAGTACCTTTTTATTGTGTCCGCGTTCACAGCTGCTTCGGAATCGTTTCCTTCGATGTCACCCAAGTATAATGCTCCTCTCGGCAGTATTTTTCTAATGATATATGGACCCTTCCAGTTAGGAGCAAACTTTCCTTTTGCTTCGTGATGATGAGGAAGAATACGCCTTAACACCAATTGCCCTACTTCAAATTTCCCGGGCCGTACGTTCTTGTTATAAGCGTGAGCCATTCTTTGTTGGTACAACTGCCCGTGACAAACTGCGGCCATCCACTTTTCAAGAATCAAAGTCAACTGTTCCAACGAGTTTTGACCCATTCACTATCTTTAATATATACTTCAACAATTGTCCGGAGTGAAGGAATTTCTACCTCTGACGGTATCACAGCCTTGGTTCCATAGGCCAACAATTATGGATTTGCTCCCATCGATGTGCGCACTGTGGTTATGTATCCCACTAAGGCAAAAGGTAACTATTCATGCCACTTTCTGGAGCTCTGAATTGTCTTTCTCAAAATGTTTTTGATGTTATTATTTGCTGTTTCAATGGAGCCATTGGCTTTTGGCCGATAAGGAGTGGAGTTCCTATGCGTTATTTTGAATTGTTCGCATACTTCCTTCATCAAGCGACTATTCAGGTTTGCATCATTATCCGTGATGATGGTTGTGGGTATACCAAAACGACAAATAAGGTTCGAGTGTACAAAATCCACCACAGCTTTTTTAGTGACTATTTTGAGAGTGATAGCCTCAACCCATTTCTTAAAGTAATCAATAGCAACCAATATAAAGCTATGCCCATTTGAGGCTTCGGCTTGATAGGTCCAATGACGTCTATGCCCCAAGCGACAAAAGGCCAAGGTGCTGACATATGATGTAGTTCTGTTGGAGGTGCATGAATCAGATCACCGTGGACCTGACACTGATGACATTTCTGGACAAAGCTGAAGCAGTATTGTTCCATGGTTATCCAATAATACACTGCCTAATGGATTTTCTTTTCCAAAATATACCTGTTCATATGAGGTCCGCACACTCTTGCATGCACTTCATGCATAATTCTTCCAGCTTCCTCAGCGTCAATACATCTTAGCAAATTGAGACCCGGGGTTTTTTTATACAAGATGTAACCACTCAAAAAGAAATCACTCGCATGCCGCCTAATGGTTCTCTTTTGGTCTCTAGTAGCATGTTCGGGGTATTCTTGTGTTTTCAAAAACCTCTTAATGTTATGGTACCATGGGTAAATATTCGGTCCTGCTTTGAATGCATTACAATAACCATGTATTTTCCCGATTTAGATTTCCAAGGAATCAATGTAGGCATTGCTTGGGTAAGGTAACATCCAAGCTAAAGTAGCAAGTGCATCAGCTAGTTCATTGTGACACCGAAGGATGTACCTGAACTCTATTGTTTTGAATCGCTTGCCGAATCTTCCACATGCTGCCGATAGGGAATAAGCTTGACATCTCGGGTTTCCCATTCTCCTTGGGCTTGCCAGATAATTAGATCAAAATCCCCCATGATCAATAATTCTTTAACATCTTGGTTGATTGACATATTCATGCCTATGATGCAGGCTTCATACTCAGCAGTATTCTTTGTACAAAAAAATTGGAGTCTGGATGTAGCCAGATAGTGCTGACTAGTGGGTGAGATCAAGATTGCCCAAATTCTTACACCTTTGGCATTGACTGCCACATCAAAGAACATTTTCCAATCATGAGTGTCCTCAGGGACTATTTCTATTGAGTTTACCTCTTCATTTGGAAAGTATGTGATCAATGGTTGGTATTCTTTGTCAATCGGGTTTTCAGCCAAATGATCTGCTAAGGCATGGGCTTTCATTGCCGTGTGAGTTACATAGACTATGTCAAACTCAGTGATAGAGATTTGCCATTTTGTTAGTCTCCCAGTAGGCATCGATTTCTGGAATATGTACTTCAAAGAATCTAACCAGGTTATGAGGTAGGTAGTGTGGTCTTGAAGATAATGTCTCAACTTTTGATCAACACACGTCAAATAACAACACGTTCTCTCCAACAAAGTGTATTTAACTTCATAACTTGTGAACTTCTTGCTTAAGTAATAGATTGCCTGCTTTTTCTTTCCAGTTACATCGTGCTGCCCGAGGACACAACCAAAAGAATTTTCTAAGACCATCAGATACAAGAAGAGAGGTCTCCCTGGCTCGAGCGGGACCAAAACTAGGGGATTTGAAAGATATTGCTTGATCTGGTCGAAGGCCTCTTGAAACTCATATGTCCATTTGATTGCTGCATCTTTCTTCAATAGCTTGAATATGGGCTCACATGTGGTAGTCAGTTGGGTAATGAACCGACTGATATAGTTTAACCTGCCCAATAAACTCATCACGTCTTTCTTAGTTCTCGGAGGAGGTAGATCTCGAGTAGCCTTTATCTTTGTTGGATCTAACTCGATACCGCTCCTGCTGACTATGAAGCCCAGAACTTTGCCTGAAGGGACTTTGAAGGCCCATTTAACCGAATTTAGCTTCAAATCATACTTGTGCAACCTCTCAAAAAATTTCCTCAAGTCTCGAACATGATCATCCTGGGTTCTGGACTTGATGATCACGTCGTCCACATACACCTCTATCTCCCGGTGTATCATATCGTGAAAGATGGCAGCCGTGGCTCTCATATAGGTTGCTCCGATTTTCTTAAGACCAAATGACATAACCCGATAATAGTAAGTGCCCCAGGGTGTAGTGAAGGCTATCTTCTCGGCATCTTCTTCATCCATCAAAACCTGGTGATATCCTATGTAACAATCCATGAAGGATTATATCTCATGTTTGGCACAGTTATCAACAAGGATGTGGATGTTGGGCAAAGGAAAATTGTCTTTGGGACTTGCCTATTCAAATCTCGACAATCCACACACACCCATGTTTTCCAATCTTTCTTTGGTACGGGAAATACGTTAGCCATCCATGTGGTATAGTGGACAACTCGGATCACCCCTAGTTTCAGTTGTTTTGTGATTTCTTCGTTGATCTTATCACTGATATCAGTCATAAACTTTCTCTGCTTATGCCAGACTGGAGGACAATCAGGGTAAATTGGCAATTTATGTACCACTAGATCCACACTCAGTCCTGGAATGTCATCATACGACCAAGCAAACACATCTTTAAACTCAAATATGAGTTGGATTATTATGTCTCGAGTTTTCTCATTCATGTGAGTGCTTATTTTGGTTTCCCAAAATTCTTCAAAAGCTCCCAAGTTAATCGATTATGTATCGTTCAAGTTTGCCTCAGGTTTATTCTCAAATTGTTCCAGTTCTCAATTTATTTCCCTAAAAGCCTCTTCTTCATCATGTTCCAATTCTTGGTTCATTATTTCCCAATTGACATCGTGTTTGAGTCTCGGCATGAAGTACGCAAGCATGTCATGTTATTTAAAGCCACATTATTATGACTGAAAAGAAAAGATGAAAAGGAAAAATAACAAAAATCACAAAGAATAAAGAGAAAAATGGACGATGAAATATTGATTTCATTTCTTGGAATTTGGAAAGATAACAGGGTTTACATTAAGAAATTTAAAAGACAAGAACCTAAAAGAAACATTTGAGTTACACCCTGGAATAACTCAAGATGCAGAAAAGGTGACAGGATTAGTCTACCGGGACTCCCGCCTGATCAAGAATGGTGTAGCCTTCCAATCTTGGAGTTTAGCATATGGTCCCATGTAGAGAACCTCAGCGGTGCTAGAACCTTCCCATGGCTGAACCATGTTGGTTTCATAGAGCATTTGCCTCATAGCTCCACATATATCTTCAATTTCTTCAGCCGTGAACACCTCATCGTCTTATTCTTCGCCATACTTAGGCTTGACAAAGGTCTGATAGAGATGTGGCAATGGCTGTGGCAAGACCCATCCTTCCTTCTTTCTCTCATCCGTCCAATTTTTATCATCTGGGGTAGGGTGGAAGCCTATCCCGAAAAACGTTTTTGCAGTGGGTAGAGTTACTGGCTCAGATATTCCTTGCAAAGCTTTTCCCAGCCCTTTTCCTAGTTTAAAACCATGTCTAATCATTTCTTTAGCCACCATGATTGAAGCATTAGACAGGAAAGGCTGGGGGCACGGATTCCCTCCTCGTACTAGTCAGCTACCACAATTTAAAAGGCTTGATAGACAATATGCTCACTTCCTTCCCTCGCCTCCAAGCATGGGATAGATGGGTCACGGCAAATGGACTGTTCATCTTCTCCGTGGACCACGATCTTCTGATCTTCATACTCAAATTTCACCATCTGGTGGAGAGTAGAGGTCACAACCCCTGCATCATGGATCCAAGGCCATCCCAGAAGGAAATTGTAAGATGTATCCATGTCCAAAACCTAGAAGGTTACCTCGAAATCCATCGGGCCTATGGTTAATGTCAAATCAATATCACAGATGGTATCCCTATTAATACCATCAAAAGCTCTCACACAAACATTATTAGGACGAATCCTTCCCGTCCTGATTTCCATTCGTTGTAGTGTAGAGAATGGGTAGATGTCAACACCCGAGCCTCCATCCACCATAACTTGCTTGAAATAGTACCTTCACATTTGACAGTCAGATGTAAGGCTTTGTTGTGAGCCGCTCCCTCCGGAGACAAGTCATTTTTACTAACGAGAGTTGATTGACAACAAAGAATCATTCTTTCGAGTTGTTCGACCGAAGTCTCGGCCGGCACATATGCCTCATTCAGAGTTTTCATTCAGATCTTCTGATGTTCGGAAGACTACATTAACAAGGACAGCAGAGACACCTATTCAAGATACTTTCGCAACTGATCAACCATTTCATAATCAGGCATCTCCATTTTCTGGAAGAAATCCTCTGCTTCCTCAGCACTCACATGCTTCTTGGATGGAAAGCACTTTTGCGTGGCATTGTATACCTCCTATACATTTGAATATTTTTCAGCAAAGGCATTTCCTGGAAGTTCTCCCGTGATTTATTTACCCTTGTATGTAACCATTGTTTGCTGATAGTTCCATGGCACCGCAGCAGGGTCTGTCATTGGCTTCTGTGGCATATGTCCAATAACCACTGGCTCATTCAGCCGAAGCGGTTTAATTGTCACCCAGACCACATAAGCTCCTTATGGAACATACATTGGTGTTCCCTTTTTCACTTCAAATTTCGTTGGACCACTCACGACCAATGGCTTTTCTTGGCGACCTCTCGAAATATAGAGAATTCCGTTTTTAGGAGGCACCGTCTCTACTTTTGCTTCAGCCTTCTTTTCAGGTTCAGTCTTGACGATTTTATTCTTCTTTTCTCCTTTCCTTACTTCGGAGCTGCCTCGGGCTTCCTTTCTGCATCAGTAATAACAATTATAGCTTTCAAAGCTAGATCAAACTCCCTGTCCTCAAAAATCATCCCGATCACCAGGCCATTATTATGATCGGGTAATGGATTGTTGGTCACAATTGTGACTTCTTCATCCCTCAACACTACCTTCCCATGTTCTATTAAATCTTCCATGGCTTTATTCAACATCCAATAGTTGTCTATACTATGCTCCTCAGCTTCAGAGTGATAAACACATCGGACGCCCCATCGATAGGATAGCGATTTCGGGTTTTATTTGTTTTGGGGTATGGGTTGCAGTAGGGAATAGGGTGGAGTAGGGTTCACCGATTGGTGTAAAGTTTTGTCTCCTGGGTGGTTCCCGGTGACGGAAGTTATTCTAGGAGGTCGAGGGTTATAGTGGTTCTGGTGAGGAGGCTGATTTCTTTGGAATGGAGGTTGATTTCTGTTGGCTTGTGGTGGCAATCGGGCAAAGGGTTGAGCGTTCATGACCGCATAAGGTGGGGGAGCATATGCCATATTAGAATGAGTATAGTAGTGTTGAGGGTTTTTTTGGGGAACACAGGTCTAGGAGCCCGGTATATATCTTCTTCCCCCTGATGCTGCCATAACTGTTTCCTCTTTCTTTTTACCTTTGGCCATTCCTCTAGACCCGCCTTGGATGGCTTGGGAGGTTGCTCTGATGGCCGACTACCTCAAAATCTGGCCCGTTTTCAAACCGTTCTCTACCATTTTACCAATATTGATGGCCTCTACAAAGGGCTTGCCCATGGCCAACATCATGTTTTGGAAGTAATTGAGTTCTTGGTCCTGAAGGAAGACCGTGACCATCTCTGTTTCATCCATGGGAGGTTTCTCTCTTGATACCTGTTCCCGCCATTTAATAGCATATTCTCTTAAGCTTTTTGAGGGTTTCTTCTTCAATTTGACAAAGAATTCCGGTCTGGTGCGAATGTCAATGTTATATTGAAACTGCCTTACAAAATCTCTGGAAAGATCATCCCAAATGTGCCATCGTGAGACGTCTTGGTCCATATACCATTCTGAAGCAATGCCTACTAAGCTTTCTCTGAAGTAAGCCATCAACAACTCTCCTTTTCCTCCGCCCCCACGCAGTTGATTACAGTACTTTTTCAAGTGCGCAACAGGATCACCATGCCTATCATATTTTTCAAACTTTGGCATTTTAAACCCGAGGTCAAGTGCACATGAGGGAACATGCATAAATATGTATAGAAGACACTTTTTTTCCCACTTAAGCCTTGTATATTCTTTAAACTTTTCTCAAGGCTCCTCATTCTTTTTGGCATCTCTCTTGCTCAGGAGCTTTGGGAGTTTGATCTTGCCCTGGTTTAAGCTCATAGGGTGGTGGCTGAGAGTAAGTATATGTGGGATACTGAGGGGGATCTGCCTGAAACACAAGGTTCTGGAAAGTGAACAGCGAAGGATAAAAAACAGGCTTTGGCAATGAAGGTTGTGCTGTAGCAGAGCATGGTGGAGAAGTAAAGATGTTGAGAGCCGTCCTGGGCATGAATACTTGGGGACGAACCTCAAAAGTTGCTCCCACAAAATGAGCGGATATAGTGGGTTGTCCCAGCGGATGTTTGGATGGCTGATGGGAATGTTAGAGGCACCTGTCGGTCTTGGGAATAGCTCGGAGAATCCAGGAATGGAACTCAGGGGTTCCTTTCTAGTTGTCCATGCGTCCCACATCTCCATTACCCTAAAATTCTGTTTTCTTCGGCCGCTGCATACTCAGAGGTCGGGACGCCCGAGAGTGGGTTGTCTTCTGAAATAGGAATTGTTGGTAGGGCCATTTCTGATGACATTTCCGTACTTCCTTTGGATCTGGTAAAGTAATGGTGTGATGCCAATTTACCACAAAACCAACCACTTATTTCTATAAACCTGATTGAAGTTGACAGCAGCAAACGGCTGGTCTGAGACAAATAATGGATAGGTAATTGCACCTTGGATTGTGGTGCACTTACATAATTAAATGAGTTTTTACATGTTTTGTAACGGTTGCATGCGCCATCTCGGCTTTCCTTTCCTTGATTTTCTCATTCTCACTTCTTTTTTTCTCTTATTTCTTTCTTTCATTTTGACTTCTTTTCCATGATGTTTCTTTGGTTTTTCTCATAATCTTCCAGCTCCTTTGCTTCTTTCATTTTTATTTTATTTTCTTCCATCTTTTTTTGCTTTTTCTCTTAAGGTTACGGTCGAATCCGATGAAGATTGCCTACGTATCATGACCCCACATGAATCAGACAAAGTGTAGTTTGTAAAAATAAAGAAACAATTTTTGGAAATTTTTAATTTCATTAATAAAACATTATATTGAAAAACTTGACTTTTTTTGGAAAGGAAAACAACAATAGACTTGAAATAAAATAACATAAAGACTCAAAACTACAGACAGACTCTAATGCGAAAAAGAAATACAGACTCTAACAGCTGATAAACTCTAAGAAAAGAGAAAGTATAGACTCAAATTACGAATACATTAAAGCTTCAAATATTAAGGCCCGCTGGGCATCGCTCGGTCTCGTCACGGGCTTAGGTGAAAGACCCATTTGGGGTTGCTCCAATTCACACATTATCCACTTGACAAATATCATTACCGCCAAAAAGAAGTTGGTGCAAGTGATGGCATGAGCAATGGCCAGAATCTTGTCTTTGGTTCGGCCTTTCTCTAGGAGCAGGAGCTTTATCTGATTATCCCTAGCTTTCAAACCTAGGAGTCATGTAGATGTTGACTCTGTAACTACTGTATTTCGTGTTCCATTAGGGCCATTAAGTCATAACAATGTTCACTTTCAACCTCAAAAGCTTTGGCTAGTTTAGTTGCCTCGTCCTCAAAGGTAGTCATTTTCCTTCTTAGATGTGCAATGGTCTTTTCATAATCTCTCTCATCTGATGTATGAACTATGCGCTCTATTGTTTTCTTTGCCCATTGTGCCCGGAGTCTTTCTATGGTACCCTCAGACTTTTCCAGATCCTCCTGACACTCAATGATTTTCTTTTTCAACCAATTTATCAACCTTTCGTCAGACCGGCTCCTTTGTTGGTTGTCGGCATCCATTCTCATCTATCAGATTTGAGCTTTGATAGTTTTATTTTCTTGGGCCATCTTCTTTTTATCCCCTTCGTTGGCTGCGGCTTGCAAACTATTTTCAAATCGAAGATCCTGTGCCTATTTTTCCAATGTTCTTATGTGGGACCTGTATTCCCTTTCTTTTTCTAACCAACCCTGTGATGATTCAACAAAGTCCTAGAGGTGAGGTCTTTTAGCTGGCCTCTCGAACTCAAGTTCTCTCCTATACCAATCAAGGTATCCTTGTGACACTTCGCCTTTGGCCTGATCCCGCATGCAAGTATTTGCTTTTAAGTATTGACATTTATTCCAGATCTGGCGGACTCTTGCTTCAGGAAACTGTCCGTCAGGACTAACCTCAATTACTTGAGTACTAAGATCCTCATTCTTTGGCACTATTTGGCATCTCTCGAGTTGTCTCAAAACCCAATATGGAGCATAAGATTAAATGCTCTTAAGTCCCATCAAGAGCAAATGTGGCCTAGCCGCTGGCATATATGTGATTTCATCGACGGGTAACCATCCAAGCATCCACTGTATTTGACTGGCAGTGAGGGTCCGAAAGTATGATATCCACGTTGTTACTCCTTCAGGTAAACTGACCCCGTCAATTCTTGTGTAAAAATCCCCTATGCAGGTTTTCTCATACAAACCATAACTCAAGAGATAGGAACAGTGACATAGATGTTCGGTCATCCACATCTGCAACAATAAATTACACCCCTCAAAAAAGACTCCTCTGGCTTTGCAGGCTGTGAGAGATCGGAAGATTTCAGCTACTATCATGGGTGCAAGAGTGCTTTTGTCTTGAGTAAGTAAAGTATTGAAGACACTAGCTATTTTTATGTCAATATTTCCTCGGGAATACCAAATACCCTAGAAAGGTTATCATGAAAGCCACACGTCTATGTTCATCCCACTTTTGGCGGTTATTTTTGTTGCATAGGTTGTTGTCCGATTTGTTGAACCCTCCCACATTGCCATATTTGTGGTATATGAAGTACGGAGTACAAAAGCCTTTTGCCAAGTCCGGGTTGTGGACCGTCCTGCTTATCTTTAGTGAGTCCAAGAATCGATGCACAGCTACAGTTCTTGGGATAACCAAGTATTTATGTTGTAAAGGTACCTTATCATTTCTAATGTACCCGGCTATTTCCTCCAAGGTCGGGGGTGAGTTCAAAATCTGAGAAATGGAAGACGTTGTGTGCCAGGTCCAGCAGGTGACCAACGCCCTTATAATGTCCCCTCGAGGCCTAATTTCAAGCAAACCAATAAGCCCTTTCATATATTTCTTGACCTCGTCTTGCCCTTCTGCACCTAAATTGGTCCACCATAGACACAACTCCAAAGAAATTTTATTCATCATTAAGAAAGTTTCATTTCGAATCGTGCTCATCCTGCACATTTATTAAGGTGATTTAATCACTTATTTGACCTAAAAAGAAAAAAATTCAGAATTTTCATTTTCACACAAAACTGATTTTGCGAATACGGCCTTTCAGCACTTTGGGAGGAAGATTTTAAGGCTTTGCCCGTTAACCATTACAAAATGACACAAGGTGACTGTTCTCGCAAAACGGCCTTCCAGCACCCTTTTGGGGACATTCGGCTTATTTAAGCAAAAATGGTGTCACCCAACTTTTTTATGATGCAAATTAAAATTTTGACATTATTTGGGCTATATTTCAAAAGGGAAGTTGGACCCGAGGGGGTTGCCTACGTATCCCATGTTCGTTGAGAGTCAAACTGGCGTAGTTCGGGCAAATAAAACAAACTATTTTGAGAATAGGACTCTTTTTCTTTTCTTTTTTCAAAATACCCAAACTATTTTCTCAAACATAAAACTATTTTTTTCTTTTTCCTTTATGTTTTTCTCGAAAATTCGGCAGAGTTTCAGCCCTATTTCTATCTTTTCCTCTTTTCTCAAATATTTTTTTAAACTTTTTTAACTTTAAACCGTTTTAATTATTATTTTAAAGAGAATTGTAACATCGTGAAAACAAGTCTCAAACCACGTCACATAAATGCACCCGCGATTTTTTGACACATTTCGACTTCGTTGAGATTTGGATTTGGGTCACATAAATGTACACCCGTATTTTAGGAAGGTAAAATTATTTAAGTGACGGACCTAAAGAAACTAATGTATTTATTATCTTTGAAGGAGGCCTAATTGAATTAAAGTCATTGGGCTTTGGTATTGGCCCAAAGAATTTCAAGTTGGCTGGCCGTGAACCCCTTACCCCAGCATGGCATAGACCGTATCATAATTACGCCTCGCCGTGAGTCCCATCACAGTAGCTCAAATTGCAACTGAAGGATACCAATTCAACAAATAAAGAGCTAATATTTACATAGCTGGACTAAATCCTGATTTTTATACAAACAGAGTTAATTCAAACAAGTTCGAACAAAGTTATACTTAAGCTTGGAAGTGAGTTCAAATTCGAGTTTGCCATTCTATTCATTGCATATCTCTTTACAATTCATTTGAGCATGGATAGAGACGAACAAAGGTGATCTTCATGTGATTTTATCTTTGTTCCTTAACAGACTTTATGATTTAACTATGAACTCACTACTAAGTTATGGAAACTAAAATACAGAATTGTTTCAAACACATGTTGAAATACAGAATTTTTCCTTTTGTCCTATGCGCCGAGGGTCGATTGGAAACAGCCTCCCTGCCCTTTCGGGTAGGGGTAAGGCTTGTCTACATATTACCCTCCTCAGACTCCCATCTGGTGCGAATATACTAGGTAGTTGTTGTTGTTGTTGTAGTCTCAACCAACTGAATCTACTATCTCCAGGTGTCATACTCATCATATTGAAATTCAAAACATTCCAAAAGTAGGCCAAAACAACTCAGAACAGTCCAATCTTAATTACAATGAATCTATACACCAGATCAAGGGACTACACATAATATAATTGACTAACAAAACAACAAGGTTTACAGCAGAAGGCAAACAACAACTTCATTTCAAGTTTTGACTGGAGAAACTACATCAGATCAGTTTTTAAGGCGTGTACCTGAAGTTGAAATACAACTAAGAAGAAGGAGTCGGCAGTATTAATGATCAAAGCAGTGAGATTAATGGCAACAACAGGAACAATTCTAGAATAAACACATCTTCACAAAAACCCAGGAGTGGACTGGAGAGTTACAACACTAATATCTAACCCAAAACCAAACTCAAATAAATCGAAGACACCCAGAAATAAACCAGTAAACTTTAGGAAAAGCTTCAGCAACTAGAAACACCTAGAATAACTTGAAGAAACCCAAAAATAGCTTGAAACTCGAATCCAGAATACTAAGGACTCAAATTCCTTCTGAAATTTCAATCGAACAGTACCTGTTTTGGATTTTTCTTTGTTGTTTTCTATTTATTTTTTTTTTTGGTTTTTGAAGGTTTTTTGAATTTGAAATTCAAATTTTGATTTGAAACTTGTTGAGCAATTTTGAGGGAAATTTTCAGATCTGTCCCACTTGTAAAACAAGACAGAAATTACTTCCTTTTATAGGCAAAGTTAAAGGAAACTTCAGATTTTCATTTACACCCCTAGTCCCTCTTTTAAATTTTAGTTTTTACTTATTTACCCCTTATTTTCAGACTTGTTACTCAAGTTACTACACTAAATTTACTGAAATCTACATTAAAGCCCTATTCTAGAAGACTGTAGAGAATTCTAGTGTTAACTACATCATTCTTGTGCAATTCTAAGTACCAAATTATCATTGAATTGTTATGAGATTTACTAAACTGGTATTAACTAAATTCCAAGGCCCTTTTATCCTATCTTAACATATCAGCTATAATTAACCTAAATTAAACCTAAAGTAATCAAGACTAACTACTGAACTAAAGGAAATTCTGATTAACAACGCTAAACTAAACTAATTAAAGGCACCTAGTAACTAACAAAAGGAAATACTAAACAACAAATTAAAATCAGCCGAGCCCAAACAAAGTCGATTAAAACTATCAAAGCAAAAAATTGAACTAATCTAAAACTTAAATGAAGCAGAAACTAACAATCAGACTTGAATCAAGACGAACTAAACTCGAACAAACAATCCGGAAGAAAAACAAACACCAAATTAGAACACTAAATTAGAACAAAATTGACCCAAAAAATAAAATAAAAATTAAACTAGAAATTATCAATTATGAGAATAGAAACAACAAAAAAAATATTACACAAAGAAAAGAAACAAAACTCACCAGACTGCCCTTGACTTTTGATGGATTTCCTTGGCACTTTTGGGTCACAACTGTCCTTAATCATGTGTCTTCGTGAGAAAACACATGGTTAAGGGCTATTATACCCCAAAATCGAAGAATCCCCAACTTTTAATAAATTAGGGTTTTCGCCCAAAATTTGACTTGAGATTTGAAACGTTCTGGTGATATTCGAAGGAAAATTTTTGCATATTTGGGCTGAGAAAGTTGAGGAGATTCATGGGTGTAAGTTTGGTCGGATTTGGATGAGTTAACGTTTTGGCCGGATTTTTCGATCTAATATTCGAGAGGTTTGGTTATGATTTGATAGAAATTGAGCCCTGATATGGAAAGGGGAGGAGGAGAGTATTCAAGGTTGTTAATTTGGACGGTAACGGAGGTCGACAGCCTCCGTGAGGCGATTTTCGGCGGCGGTTCACGGGGATGGACGATGAGGTTTTCTCTGGTTCAAATGGGTGTGAGGGAGACGAGTTGGGGGAGGGGGTACGTCAGGAGTCCGACATTTAAATTTGAATCCCAAATCAGTTCCCAGCCATTGGATCATAGATCCTCGACGGCTGGGATTAAAAGCCATCAAAACGGGGTCGTTTGGTTAAGTAACGGGGCAGACTGGGTTAGGATGTTTGGGCCTGGTCTGGAACAGGTTTGGAGGGGTACTGGGCTCGAATTTTGGGCCAAAATGGTCCAAAAATGGGTATTTAGTAAGACTCAACTTTTCTTTTAATTCTTTTTTCCATTTGTTTTCTTCCTTTTCTTCTTTTGCTTCTTTTATTATTTTAAAATCTAATTTTTATTAAATGGAGGATTAAAAATGAAAACCTAAATTTAACTCTAGAACTACACTACTTAAATTCCAAATAAACTAATTCCTATTTAAAAACAAACTAAGGCAAATTAAAAATAGAAAAGCCAAGAATCATTTTTTGTTGTTTTCTTTATTGTTGTAGTATTGTTTGACTAATAGAAATGCTACAATTGGAATTTCAATGTTATTTTATATTTTTGAATTTTACTAATTAAAGTACAAACACAAACAAATAATAAAGAAAATATCCTAATTCAAACGAATTTATAGGAATAATTAAACGAGAAAAAAATCATATGCTCACAATATTCACATTATGTTAAGGCTATATCCGGTTTCGGTTCCGAGTCTATTTGGGTCTGCGGTTCCGGTTCTGGCGGTTCCGAAGCCGGAACCGCTACCATACGGTTCCGGAACCGTCCGGTTCCGGTTCCGGTTCTGGCGGTTCCGGTTCCGGCGGTTCCGAATTTTTTTTTTTAAAACCAATTTCTTGTATAGTAGTCATTAGTATATTGTAGAATATATTTTATATGGTGTACAATATTATTAGTATAGTATATATTGTGTTTGGTAATTAGTATATATTGTGTATAAGTAGTGTATATTTTGTATATAAGTAATATATATTGTATGTAAGTAGTATATATTGTATATAAGTAGTGTATATTGTGTTGTAGTTAGTAATTAGTATAAATTGTATATAACTAGTATATATTGATAAATAAAAATTGAGACAAAAGATATTCAAGGATATGATAAAGAGCATATTTATTGACCAAAATGGCATATCTTTCTTAGTCTTCCTTCCCCTAATGGAATGAGCACAACATGGTACTAATACCACCATTAAAAGGAAAAAAACTAAAAGAAGATATGCCAATGTACAAGTTACATCATAATTTATGTATTATTTCTAACAAATCTCATAAAACCTTCAAGGTTTGGAGGTGGTTGTGTTGGAGGTGGTGGAAATAAAGCTTGTTCATCACCACTTTCGGGTGAAGATGTTTCCTGAGCAAGTTCTGCTAGCATTTCTTCATAGCACTCATCTATTTCTGGTTGTGATTCAGCAAGGCCAAAGTTCCTTCTTTCTGCGCGGATCCAATCTCGAAAAAGCACTGATTTTTCCAATATGTCCCGCATCGAGGCTCTGTGATCACCTATTTGTAGTCTTGCTTGACTAAAAGCGCTCTCCGATGCAACAGTTGACGCTTGAATCGATAGAACATCCCGAGCCATCCTTGCAAGAACGGGAAAATGCTTTTCCCTTGTCTTCTACCAATCCAAAAGGTCGAAAGAGCTGTCTGGATTCTCATTCTCTAGTCCCTGCGACAAATAAACTTGAAGCTCATTTAGATGGGAAATTTCATCTAAATTATCCCCTTGAGTACCCCTGAACTCCGTCCACGATTTAAGAGCTGTTAAGCCAGCAGCTCTTTTAGACGACTGTGATGTAGACGAAGTAGGGGTTGGAATATTAGGCCTAGCATGCTCTAACGCCTGTTTATAAGCATTATAAACAGTTTGAGCATTCACTTTAATTGATGCTTTCGCATCAGCTAGTGTAGCAAGTTCTACTTCTGAAAGATCTAAAGCTTGATAAATAGTAGAATACCAAAAGTTAGGACCTCCTAATTTCATAGTTGGATTTAACATAGCAGACACACCAAATATAGGAGGGATAGGGAAAAAATATTTTTTAAACTTCTTTTTCATTTCAGTTATTGCAATTTCATAAATTTCCCCTCCCTCGTTAAAATCAACAAACAAATTAGCAAGTGCGGCAATATAAACTAAACAGTTAGAAATAATTGGATAATATTGGCCAGATAAAGCATTTGTAGCCACATGAAAATGTTCTAAAAAATCTAAAAGAATTTTAACGTTGGTCCAATCTTGTGTAGTTAGCATGTCATTATCTTCCTCCCACAATCCCGAGAATTATACGTAGCGTTAATTGGGTTTCTATATTCGTACGCTACTACTAAACTTTCGTACATATAGTTCCACCTAGTCGGGCAAGGTTTAGGGACCTTTCTTTCTCTAAGGCCATATTCGTCACACTTTTGAAAATTTTCTCTAAGTCTACTTCTACGGTTTGAATAAAATAGCCAATTAAGAACCATTTTAACCTTTTCAATTTCTATGTTTAATATTCTCATACCATCACCAACAATTAAATGATAAATATGACATATACATCTAACATGAAAAATATTAGTAAAAGCGGGATTAAGTGTTCTAGTTAGCATACCTATTGCACTAGTGTTGCTAGAAGCGTTATCCATAGAAATTGACATTATTTTATCACTAAGACAAAAATATCTACATACATCTGAAACAGTGTTAGCAATAAACCTACCCGTGTGCCGTGAATTAATTATCCTATATGCAATAATGCGTTTTTGCATTGTCCAGTCTTCGTCTATCCAATGACTGGTTACGGTTAGATAATCACAATCATCATTACTTCTACCAATATCAGTTGTAATAGACATACGATTAGTTATATGGGTAAATAAATAGCGCAAGTATTGTTCATATTCATGCTTGTATTTATAAATATTGGCCTTCACTGTGGCGCGAGGCCAACCTTTATACGTAGGATTAAATACTCTTCTAATATAATGAATCCATGCAGGATTAGAAGCAAAAGAATAAGGCAAACACATAACAGTAATCATTTTAGCTAATTCTTCACGATCCTTATTTGGATCGTAATATAATATACCTCCGGTGACTGTGTTTATTCCTGGTTGAACTAGATTTAAACCAGTACTTGGGTTAACTGTAGTATCAGGACTTGTCCTCCCCTCTTGTTGCGCTTTCAATTGCAAAAATTTAGCCTTATCGCTAGGGTGTAATCTTATATGCTTAACTAAACTACCCGTGCCACTTCGATCTCCAGTAAACCTATGCACAAGTAATTTCCCACAAGATTTACACTTAGTTTTATTTTGTTCTCTAAGTTGAATAAAAAATTGCCAAACTAATGATGTTTCTGTACGTTTAGGAAGTTGTCTACTAAAAGTGGGAGTTTGTACGGGTGGGTGTGCCGGTTCATCACCTGAGTTATGAGCAGGACTAGTAGGTGTATCATCTAAATCTACCGGAGCTTGGGTTTCATCATCATCATCATCATCCTCATTTCCCTCTAATATAGGTGCATTAGAATAAAGAGCATTCATAATATCATCGTCTATTCTATCACCTACTGCTACATCATGTATAAAATCAATATCGCTAAATTGAAAACAAGGGTGATCACTATCAAGGATTCCGAAGGGTTCATTAGGATTTCTAGGTTGGCTACTACTTTGAACTTGCTTATCTTTTCTAGGTCGGGGAGCCGGGGGAGTGGTAGTATTTTGGCCACTACTTTCACCGGTTTTAGCTTTTCCTTTACCGAACATATTTTTCAACGAAAATGCCATAATAATTATAATTAAGCAAACTAACAACACAAAAAAATACTATTAGCACGTAAGAGTTGAAACGAGTTTACCGGATTGACGAACAACTTCTTGAAAATTGAAAATCGTTGAAATTGAACACTTGAAAACTTCAATTCAACAACTTCACAATATTTCACGAATTTGCAACAATAAATTAAGCACTTGCACTAGAAAGATTGAAAGAGAGCTTGAGAGATATTGATGAATTGGTGAATAAAAATGAAAGAATGAGGGGGTATTTATAGTTGAGAAATGAGAAATAGTGTAATTATATAAAGTTCAGGGTTAAACTAAAGTTTGGGGGCCAAATGACTATTTTTTAAACTTTCAAACGGCTACTTTTGAAAAAGAGCCGTTTGGAACTTATTAAAAATTTTTTTTTTTTAAATTCTGCCCGTTACAGAACCGGATGGAACCGGTTGGAACCGTTTGGAACCGCCAGAACCGGTCCGGTTCCGGTTCTGGCGGTTCCGGTTCCGCGGTTCCAGCGGGTAGAACTACCCCACCACGGTTCCCGGAAACCACCGGAACCGGGCAGCCGGAACCGGGCCGCCGGAACCGGCAGAACCGCGGTTCCGGTCCGATTCCGGTTCGGAACCGCGTAATTTACACCCTTACGTTGTGTTGTGTTGATTAATTAAAATCATTCGTACAATGTTGTTCACATATGAAAATAATAGGGCAAAAAACATAATTGTGCAAGATTTAGAACAAAATTGCGTAACCCTAGCCGCAATTATCAATTAACAAAATACGAGAGCAAATATTTTACATTCCAAAATAGAATTCCAACTTACCAAATCATCTGTACTCGAAAATCAAATTCCCTCTTTCCGTAAAACACTCCATTAATTAAATCAATCCCTAGATTTCCTATTACCATAAGACACTATTATATATATTATTCTCTATTTTTTTATCTGAAATAATTCTTGTATTTTGTAAATTTTAATTAAAAATAGTTACTTATACAAAAAATAATAGTATAATGTATATGTTTCATATAAATATTTATGCACATTTTATTTAGAAATATTCCCCTTATATTTACAGAGTAGGTATAAAATACATAAGAAATATATCTATACACATTAAATATTTAATAAATAATTCTAGTATATTGCAAATCTAATAATTAGAAATATTTAATTATACAAAAGTATAATAATTTATAATGTATATGCTTCTATGTTTATTTTTGCAGTTTATATTTAGAAAGTATTTCTTATCTATTTAGAATTATGATGCTTTTTAGTTGAAAGAGAAGGAAAGTGGGAGAAGATGAAAAAGCAATGTTTTTCTTTACTAGGATTGCTGCTTTTATTTTTTAATTACTTAGGATTTTGAATAAGAAAGAAAGATATGATTTGTGAATGAAAGAGAAAGAGAAAGAGAAATAAGATAACAATGTAACCCCTAACTTTGGGAAAGAGTTACGGAATTAACCTGCTACATTAATTATAAAAGGTCTTATGATTGAAATAAATCAAATATTGTGATATTAATTTAAATATCAATATATTATTAAAAGGAAAGGACAAAACACTCTCCTCAAGCCAAGTGGCATCCTAAAAAAAGGTCATATGGCATAATTAGTTACTAATTAGTTATTGATTATTAATAATTAATAAAAAAATTAATTACCAATATTAACTACTGAAACATGGGTGACGGTTGGTTTAGGGTAGTTAATTTCTTTATTTCATTTATTACAATTATTTTCGTTTTTATTTTTTTTAAATAAAAAGTGTATTTATTCATTAAAATTCAAACAATATTATTTAGAAAATATAATAAAATTTATTTTTAAAAAATATTTTCAAGAGTAATAAAATATGTATCTTCTGTTATATTATTAAAAGGAGAGGCCAATTGGCATCCTAAAAAAAGGACAAATGGCATAATTAGTTACTAATTAATTATTGCTTATTAATAATTTGTAAAGAAATTAATTTCCAAAATTAACTACTCAAACATGGGCGAGGGTTGGTTTAGGGTAGTTAATTTCTTTATTTAATTTTTAAAAATCATTTTTGTTTTTATATTTTTTTAAATAAAAAGTTTATTTATTCATTAAAATTCAAAGAATATTATTTAGAAAATATAATAAAATTTATTTTTTAAAAAATATTTTCAAAAGTAATAAAATGTATATCTCTTGTTATATTACCAAAGAAATTAGCAAACAAAAATATTAAACAAGTAATATGCTAATAATTTCTATTAACAATATAATTATACTAAACATTGAATATTATAATAAACAAGAATACATAACAAAAAAGTTATTTGATAACCATATAAGTTCCTTTAATTTAATAGAGATTATTCAGTAAAATTCAGGCAATATCTGTTCCTATTTATATAGAATATGAGAAGCAAATCATTGTGATGATTCCAAATGTAACATCAAAAAATTAACAAAGTGTCAAAATGTTGGACAAAACTCCAATAAATTTGGAGATTCAAAAATTATGTACAAAAAAATGATAAAAATAACAAAATCAACTGCCTAAAATTAAATACTCAAATATGGGTGATATAATAAAGATAAATACATAAAAAAATTATTCGATGTTATAATAAAGAAAAATACATAACAAAAAATTTATTTAATGTTGTATAAATCTCTTTAATTTAATAGGGATTTTATTCATTAAAATTTAGATAACATTAATGAGAACGACATAATAAAATTTAACATAACAATTATTTCAATAGTAATAAAATATATATATATTCTCTTATGTTACAAAAAGAAAGCGAGCACAGAAAAATATTAAATAAAGTAATATATTAATAAAAATTTCTATTAACAATATAATAATACTAAACATTTGATAATATAATAAAGAAAAATATATAACAAAAAAGCTGTTCACAGACTATATAAGTACCTTTAATTTAATAGAGGTTTTATTATTGGGTATATCATATTGATAAATAAGATGATAATTAAAATTTATTAAAGCGATATGATCTAA
This sequence comes from Nicotiana benthamiana, assembly GCA_034376525.1. Lineage (NCBI taxonomy): Eukaryota > Viridiplantae > Streptophyta > Magnoliopsida > Solanales > Solanaceae > Nicotiana > Nicotiana benthamiana. Next base: position 70,811,089 of record CM067323.1, on the reverse strand, counting down.
CAGGATCAAACAACCCCGATCACAATTTAATTTAGTTAATATTTTTTTTAAATTTATCGCGCATCATGGGTACGTACTAGAAACCAACAACATAAAATACTAGGAACATGAGTGGAAATAAACATTTTAATTGTAAAAGCCTACCAAATGATTGGACATTCTTCAAAAAGTTGGTTGCCGGCGTCCTTTATGATAAAAAAATTTTCATCTCTCAAAAGTTATTAATCAACAAAAAGCAGTTTATGTCATAGTAATTCCTAGGATATTAAGAAAGACAATTATTCGTTTGCAACGTTTTGAAAGAAAGCTTGACACTCGGTCTTAATGTTGTAGTAGAATGATCCATTCCTTTCCTTTTCTTTTACTGCAGTGGTATTGGTGATTGGAGTATTCATATGTACTACTATACATTTGGTGCATAGAGATTCAATAAAGCTATATCCACTGTTCTTTCACTTTGATATTTCGAATACAAAATTCATCTTTTTCACCTCGAAGTACTTCACAATAAGATTTTAAAGTGATAAACTATCCACATTCTATCAAAGGAAGTCAAAGAGAAGTTACTAGCAGAATTTCAACTAACAGAAGGGAAATTCCCTTTCAAATAGTTGGGAGTTCCTTTATCAACAAAAAAGATTACAGTCACTCAATTTTTACCATTGGTTGAAAGGATAGTGGACAGAATTAGATGCTGGTCATCCAAGGTCTTATCTTATGCTGGAAGACTCCAACTGATCAAAAGTGTTCTGTTTGAAATGCAAACTTATTGGGCCCAGGTCTTTCTCATTCCAAAGAAGGTCATCAAACTGGTTGATGGAATATGCAGGAACTATTTGTGGACTGGCAAGTCATAGGACTCCAATAGCATGGGAAACAGTATGCAAACCAGAGGCAGCTAGAGGTTTGAATATCATTTGCTATGAGAGGTGGAATAAAGCAGCCTTGTCTAAGCTGCTATGGGCTTTAATGTTAAAGAAAGACAAGCTGTGGATCAAATGAATCCACTTTCACTATATAAAGAAAAAAGCAATTGATACCATGGAGACACCAAAGCAAGCTAGCTGGTTGGTAAGGAAAATACTTGGAGCAAGGGAATGGTGGACACATGATAGTGCAGCAATGCAAGCATGCTGCCAGAATGGAAGCTACAGCATCAGGAAAGCATATATACACTCTACTCCACAGTATCCTAAAGTTCAATGGAAAAAACTAGTGCTGGTGCCTGGACTGCTGCCAAAACATAAGTTCATATTATGGATGACATTGCATAGACGATTGGCAACAGTCGACATGTTAGAAAAGTGGGGTATCCACACTGACCAATCATGTACACAGTGTGGGAGTGACATTGTAGAGACACATGATCACCTGTTCTTTGAATGTTCTTATTCCCAAAAAATGTGTCAAGGATTGTTAAAGTGGCTGAACTTCAACAGATTGATAAACAACTGGGAGCTAGAGGTGCAATGGGTTTCTGCTAGAGTAAACAACAGAATGCCAAGGAAAACCATTCTAGGAGTGGTATTTGCAGCAGTTGTATACAATATTTGGATGGAAAGGAATGAAAGAAGATTTCGACAGTTGAGCAAAGAAGCTACAGGCATAGCACGACAGATCGCAATCCAAGTGCACATCACTGGACTGAAGAAGCCAAAATGGCAGCCTACCCTGCAGAACATAAATTGCTACCCTCAATGTACTCCTTGACTATATCTATATTTTTGTATGTTAGGAGTTAGTTAAACAACAATGGTTGTAGAGTAGCTAGTTGATCAAATTTTGAGATTTGTTCTATAGTCCCAAAGAACAATTGATCTGCATTGATACTAGTTGAAATACAAATTTTTTTTTGGACCAAACTATCCACATTCTATCGCTATTAGGGAGTTTATTCATCTTAAATTATTATCACAATATTTGCAAAAAAGGAAAATCGCAAGAAGGCACCAACCCCTGTATGCACTTTTAATTAATAATATATTATCTCTGTTTACCAAAGAAAAAGACAAGATAAAGTTGGTAGCTTAGTGTCAATATACAGCTAATTTCATCACGTGATATTTATGTTCATATAAAATATATTAGTAATTAATTTAATAATTTGAAATTTATTAAACCATTCTTGAAACACCAGGAGGCTAATGTTATTAATATTGTCTCCAGCCACGGAGACAACAATGGCGGACTGCATCAGGGAAGCGACAAGTGATGTATTAGGGGTCGCAAAGGGTTACCATGGCGAGCACCGAGGCGATTGGTGGTGGAATGGCGTGGTTCAAGGTAAAGTAGAAGCTAAGAAAGTGGCGTATCATAAGTTAGTGCAGAGCACACACGAGGAAGAGAAGAGAGCGTATAGAGAAAGATATAAGGCAGCTCGGAAGAAGGCGAAGTTCGCGGTCACGGAGGCTAAGAATGTAGCGTCCAATCGTTTGTACGACGAATCGGGGGACAAAGGTGGGGACAAGAAGTTATTTCGGCTGGCTAAGGCGAGAGAGAGGAAGGCTCATGACCTTGACCAAGTGAGGTGCATCAAAGACGAGCAAGGCGGAGTACTGGTAGAAAATGACCAGATTAAGCGAATATGACAGGCTTATTTTCATAAACTTCTGAATGAAGAAGGAGACATGGATATTGTGCTAGGGGAATTAGGGCTCCGAGAGTCACCAAGACTTTAGGTACTATAGGCGTGTTAAGGTGGAAGAGGTCGTGGGAGCTATGCGTAAGATAAGTCGAGGCAGAGCGACCGAGCCAGATAAAATTTCGATAGAGTTTTGGCGTTGTGTGGGTAGATCAGGCGTTGAATGGTTGATGGGGTTGTTTAATAATTATTTTTAGGACGAAGAGGATGCCAAATGAGTGGAGGTATAGTACAATGATTCCCTTGCACAAGAATAAATGTGATATCTTGAATCGTAACATCTATAAGGGTATCAAGTTACTAAGTCATATCATGAAAGTTTGAGAGAGGGTGATGGAAAGGAGGATGAAGAAGGCGATGTTTGTATTAGACAACCAGTTTGGGTTCATGCCTGATCGTTCTACTATGGAAGCTATTCACCTTCTAAGGAGGTTGGTGGAACAGTATAGTGATAGAAGAAGGATTTGCACATGATATCCTGGAGAAAGCATATGACAAGGTCCCTAGGGAGGTTCTTTGGAGATTCCTGAAGGTGAAAGATGTGTCGGTAACATACATTAGGGTGATAAAAGGACATGTATGATGAAGCAAAAACTCAGGTTAGGAATATGGGATGTGACCCGAAGCATTTTCTGGTCGTTATGGGGTTACACCAAGGAATTACGCTCAGCCCGTTCTTATTTTGCCTGGCGATGAAAGCTCTAACACACCACATTCAAGGGAAGGTGCCATTATGTATGTTATTCGATGATGATATCGCTCTGATTGATGAGACACGAGACGAAATTAACGAGATATTAGAGGTTTGGTGAAGGCACTTGAGTCTAAAGGTTTCAAGTTGAGTAGGACTAAGAAAGAATACCTGGAGTGCAAGTTCAACAACGTGATGGGGAAAGGGGACGTAGATGTAAGGCTTGACTCATAAATCATCCCCAAGAAAGGAAGTTTCAGGTACATTGGGTCAATTATCCAGGGGTTAGAAAAAAGACGAGGATGTCACGCACCGAATAGGGGGTGGGTGGATGAAATAAAGGTTAGCATCTGTAGCCATGTATGACAAAAAGGTGCCACAAAAAATTAAAGGTAAGTTCTATAGAGCGGTGGTTTGACTGACCATATTGTACATGGTTGAGTGTTAGCCAGTCAACAAGTCACATATCCAGAGGTTGGAAGTAGCAAAAATAAGGATGTTGAGATGGATGTGCGGGCACACTAGGTTGGATAGGATTAGGAATGAGGTTATTCGGGAGAAGGTGGGTGTGGTTCCCTTGGACGACAAGATGAGGGAAGTGAGGCACGTGCGGGGAGAAGTCTTGATGCTCCGGTTATGAGGTGTGAGAAGTTGGTTTGACAGGCATAATAAGAGGTAGATGTCGACCTAAGAAGTATTGGTGATCACGCATGACATGGTGAGATTTCAGATCTCCGAGGACATGACTCTTGATAAGAAGGTGTGGAGGTCGAGCATTGGGATTGAGGGCTAGGGGTAGTTGAGCAGTTTTCTTCTTTATGCTGGAGGTGGGGCTAGTTTGATAGTTTTTTGTCTTAGTCTGCTAATGGCGTATATTGTGTTCACATTATTTTTCCGTTTTTATAGTATTGTGTTACTAGTAACGATTTTTGTTATTGCCTTTCCACCTATTTTTTGTCTCTTACAATGTTGATATTATGTTATCTCTTTGGTTGCTACTGCTGGTAAAGATCTATTATCTCTGTTCGTCTTTTGAGCCGGAAGTCTTTTGAAAATAACCTCTATATTCCTTCGTGGTAGGTATAAGCTCTGTGTACGCTCCTCTTTCCTCATACCCCACTTGATGGGATTTTATTAAGTTATTATTGTTGGTGGTGATGCTATTACAAGTGAACATGTTAACGGTTCATTTTCACCATTAACAAATTATGACGTATTATCCACATATTTTCAATTGTATACTACTGCAGTACAAAAACACACAAATTGGCATTTATAAATTATATATATATATATATATATATATATATATATATATATATATATATATATATATATATATATATATATATATATTATATTTAGAAAGTTGGACACAAACGCAAGTGTCATATCCTAATCATTTTCACTTTTACTCCAACTAAAGGCAGAATGGTCTAAATGGCACCTATACTTGTGCCACTTTGTCATGCCGGTCCCTAAACTTATCATTTTGCCAATTGAAAACTTAGACTCATTCAAACCGTATATAATAAATGCTTATGGCAGGAGGCTACCAGATCGTGTAATACAATCACCTACACATAGGACGCCACGTCAATAAATTTAACCCACATAAGATACATGTCATTTATTAGTGCCACATAGAAAAATAAAATAAGACAAGGAACAAGATGTTTAATCCACCATGAATTGTAAAAAACTTCAAATACAGGATAATCAATGAGCCTCAAATTAAATTTCATCAAATTTAAGTCTTAATTAGGAAAACATATGGTTTCTATGTGAATAAAACTTCATGCAGAAGGGTAAAAATGAAAGTTATGAAGGAGAATATGGGTGACTACAAGAAAGAATTTGCTATGCTTCATGATTATGATGAAATGCTAAAGTCTACCCTGACGCTATTTTAGTGATAAGGAAATCCAAGAATGCAGAACCTGGCAAGTAGGTGTTTATGGGAATTTATATCTGTCTTAAATCATTAAAAATTGGATTGTTAGAAAGGTGCAGAAACATAATTAGCTTTGATGGTGCAATCCTAAAGGGAATATGTAAATGTGAACTACTTTCGTGCATTTCCAAATATGGAAATAATCAAATGTACATGTTGGCTTGGATTGAAAAGGAATCCAAGAATATATGGTCTTGGTTTATTCGATATCTGAAGCATGATCTGAATTTGTCAGAAACTGAAGGAGAAGGACTGACAATCATGTCTGATATGTAGAAAGTATGGCTTCTAGCACTTTGTCTTTAAAGTATAATTGTTTTAATTATGTTTATGTTATAACAATATAATATTGTTGATCATAGGATCTTCATCTAGCAATAACTCAGATGCCAAATGCTGAGATGAGGTGGTGTGCTAGACATATTTGGGCTAATTGGCAGCATACTTGGCCTGGTGAGGAAAGAAGAAAAAAAGTTTGGCAGTATGCAAGAGCTACATTTGAAGTTTACTTTAGCAAGAAGTTAGATGAAATGGACTTGGTGGGAGGAGATATTGTTCATGACTTATTGAAATACAACGAGGAGATATGGTGTAGAGCATACTTCAAAGAACATAATAAGTATTATATAGTAAAAAATAACATGTGTGAGACATTTAATAGTTGGATATTGGCAGCTAAGCACAAATTTATTATTTCTATATTAGAGAAAATTAAGTGTATGGAGAGGGTAAATAACATGAGAGAGTTTTCTAAAATATGGGTAGGTGATATATCACCCATGGGTATAGAAATACTTGGAGAGAATACTCAAAGGGAAGCCAAATGTGAAGTCAAATTTAATAGTGAAATAAGGTATGAGATCCAGGATGGGCCATATAAACATGTTCTTGACTTTAGGAAATATTCACGTACTTGTAGGTCATGAAAACTCAAAGGAATTTCACGTGCACATGCAATTACAACAGTGTATTATAAGAACTATAATGTTGAGCCATATGTTGACCATTTGTATAGGAAGGATACCTACCTTAAGGCATACAACATATTCATTCAATCTTTAACTAGTATGAATTTATCGCAAAAAGGCCCAGTGCCAACTATTGAGCCACTTGTTATAAGTGCAAAGATAGGAAGGTCAAAGAAAAAAAAGGAGAAAAGTTGTTGATGTACCAAAAAAGCCCACTGCAAAAACACTACCATAAGGCAGCTATAGAAAGGATACCTACCTTAAGGCATACAACAGATTCATTCAACCTTTAACTAGTATGAATTTGTGAGAAAAAAAGCCCCACTGCCAACTATTGAGCCACTTGTTATAACTGCAATGCCAGGAAGGCTAAAGAAAAAAGAGAGGAGAAAAGCTGCTGATGAACCAAAGAAGAAGTTTGGGAAGGTTACAAGAATAGGGAGACAAATGAGATGTACTTTGTTCAACACTCTTGGACATAACAAGAAAGTATGTCCAACTGTGGTAAGTATTAATGCTCTTTTTGCACATTATCACATGAAATCAATTACTAATGTCTTGTTATATGTGTTAGGATTTATGCCCGTCACTAGAGGGGGGAGGGGGTGAATAGTGCGGCACGAGAATATTGATAGAAATTGCGGAATTAAAATTGCAGGAATAAAATAAATTCAGTAATTAAAATAGTAAGGAAAGAACACACCGAATTTATCCTGGTTCACCACAACTTGTGGTTAGTCCAGTCCCCGAGAGACTCTCTCGAGTTTCCACTAACTCCGTTAAGCTTACGGGTGCCTAACAAACCGTTACACTTGCTCGTAGATGTACACTCTACAAGACTTCAACTTGCTCGAGGATACCGCACCTCAATACTTCACCTTGCTCGTGGATACCGCACCACAAGACTTCACACACTAAGATTGAGGGTACTTAGCAAACCCGACAATCAATGAGAAGATATGGTCTTCTCAAACACCTTTCTCTTTTACAACAAGAACTCTCTAAAAAGAGTAGATAAAGAGATACAAGATTAGCTCTATGAAAAACTCAAAGTTGTCTCTCAAATGGCTCAACAAAAGCTCTATAATGATGCACAAATGATATCAATATGTACATGAACAATGAGAGGTGCTGTGTGTTTAAATTCAGCTCAAAAGACCTCTATTTATAGGTGGTAGAAGTAGTATGTCCGTTGCTTAATTGGCAATCAATTATGTTGATTTTATGCCAAGATAATCGATTATTGGATTTAGATAATCGATTATCTGCTCTAACGTTCAAAAATCAGAAGCTGATTTTATGCTGGATAATCGATTATCTGAAGTGCATAATTGAGTATTTTGTTATAGTGTTCAAAAACTTTGGCAACGGTTACAAGATAATCGATTATGCTATACATGATAATCGATTATTGTGCTGTTTCGGAAATTCCGGTTTACACTGTCTTAACATAATCGATTATCAACATAAACATAATCGATTATTTCTGTCCAGCTTTGAAAGACATGTTTAAAATTCATTTTGGCTAAAATGAAAATGTTTGAAATCATTTTGTTAGAAGTATTTGAAACATCATTTGATAAAATGATTTTATGCATATTTATGATGACCTATGTTGAGCCAAAAGACGAGATAACTTTAAACGTTGCTCTTACATTTGTTCTACCTAACGACCTACGCCTTGGGTCTTCGGTCTTGAACTTTTGAGCTTGTCTTTGGCTTGTCTATGCAATTCCGTCATCAATATGCTTCTCGGCATTCAATCTTGATTGTTTGTCATATAATAACTTTGTTCGACACTTGACTTCATTGTTTGTCATTCATCGACTTCGTTGTTTGTCATTCATCAAAACCTATATCTGAAAATCATGCTAATACAACCAAAGCACACATATCATGGATAGAATGATTTTCTACAATTTCCCCCTTTTTGATAATGACAAACAACAGGAGATATGCATATCGAATTCCCCCTAAATTCATGCTATATCTCAACATACAATTCATGCAAACAATTCCCCTTAATGATAATTCCCCCTTAAATAAGGCATACTATAACGTAGATACATTCCCCCTTATTTGATGCATATCGCCTAAACTCTTCCCCCTTTTGGCATTAGCAAAAAGAGAGTATACAAAGGCTATTATCCTCTTTCGACACTTCCCCCTTTTGGGTATATCAATTGTTAGTGTCAAATATAAGATAGGAAATACAATGGGGAATTTTACATTGACGATATTTTAAAAAATCATACCAACATGAAATAATACCAAATGTTAGTAAAAATATAACAACCATATCAAAGGTTATTTTTAGCGAATATACCAACTGTTATTCAAACTAGAGAGATATTCATCAAAACATCAATCATTATTTTTAACAAAAATAATTGATACCAATTGTTATTCAAGATAAAAGTTATCAAAATATGAATCAACAAAAATAATTAATATCAATTATTAACAAAGATATATTAATCGTTAACACATATCAACTATTACGTTTTTATCAAAAAATGTGATAAATAACCGGAATTCCCCCTCGATGCAATAAGGTTTCGTGCTTGGTGCATCTACTACGATATTGTAGTCTTCAAGCACACCTGCAAACGTACCTAAAAATAGGTTTTCGGTACCCAGACACTTTTGGGTCCTTGGGGGTTTGGCAAATAATAATCATAGCCAAATGATAAATCTCTATGTTTTGCAAAACATACGGGTGCTATGTGTCCTACCCGGTTGCAATAATGACATATAACATTCGGGTTGTGCATATGTCTTGGTTGAGCCGAAAACGTTCTAGGTGATCTAAAGTCGTTATTCCTAGACGTATTGCGATTCCTAGAGTTATTTCTAGGTGGTCTAAAATGATTCATTTTAGACTCATTACCAAAATTCCTAGAGTTGTTTCTAGGTGGTCTAAAATGATTAATTTTAGACTCATTAGTGAAGTTCCTAGAATTATTTCTAGGTGGTCTAACTTCATTTCTATCATCCTTTTTACTTTCTTCAATTATTTTAGGATCATCAACACTACGTTTTTCTAGTTCCTAAGTTCTATGTTCTCTATTTTCAAAGACTTACAAGAAGAACAATTTGAACTTTGATCAATTGAAGAGGCTTCATTCATCTCCTTAATTTTATTTCTAAGATCAATATTGTCATTTTCCAAAAATTTATTTTTCTCTTCTAAAACTTTAATTTTAGCCTTGGCCTCTTTGGAGATTTTTGAAGACTTTTTCAATTCATCATATAATTCTTGAAAAGCTTCTTGTAATTTTTCAAAAGAATAAGAGTTAGAATTACTTACCTCTTCTTCCTCGTTGGCCATGAGGCATAATGCGGCAGTTTCATCGCCCAAGCTGTCCGAATCCAATGTCACACGCCTTTGGTGTTTGTTCTTCTTTTTGTCCTTGGATTTTGGACAATGTGATTTGGTGTGGCCAAGTTTTTCACAATTTTGGCATGAGGACTTGGTTCTTCCTTCTTTATTTCCTTTTTCATAAGCTTATAAAACTTTTCAATTATATCATTGGAAATAATATCATCATCGCTTTCCGAATCACTTACCTCAACTCTTTTAGACAATGAGGCTTTGAAGGCAATACCTACACCTTCACTTCTAAGATAAGGATTAAGAATAGTGCTTTCATAAGTTTCGAGGTTACCTCTTAGTCCATCAATTGACAGGCGTGATTCCTATCGACTCTTGGATGGCATTGGCTTTGGAACGCCATTCGGGAGTGAGACTCCGTAGGATTTTTCGAACAAGATCTTTGTTCGCGTACACTTTCCCGAGAGCATGAAGTTCGTTGATGATTTTTGAGAATCGTTCGAACATAACACCGATGGGTTCTTTCTCCTCATTTTAAAGAGTTCATATTCATGTGTTAGAAAATCAACTTTAGATTCTCGGACTTGAGGCGTACCTTCATAAGTGATCTCGAGTTTATCCCACATCTCCTTGGCGGTTGTGCAACAAGAAATCTTCCGATAGTCATCCGGATTCACCGCACAATATAATAAGTTTACGGCCTTCACGTTATTTTCAACTTTATTGATGTCCTCGGCAGTATATTCGTCTTCCTCCTTTGGAACCGTGGTTTCTCCAACTTTCTTTGTCGGCATTTGTTCACCGTTCTTGATGATTTGCCACAGACGAAAGTTATTTGATTGGATGAAGATTCTCATCCGCTCTTTCCAATATGTGTAATTTGTTCCGTCAAATAGTGGAGGCCTATAGGTGGAGTGTCCTTCGCTCATCATTCCTGCGTTCAATATTCTCAATAAAAAAATATATATCGTTCTCTCAACCGGTTAAGGCTTTCAGAGAGTTAGGCTCTGATACCAATTGTTAGAATTTATGCCCGTCACTAGAGGGGGGGTGAATAGTGCGGCACGAGAATATTGATAGAAATTGCGAAATTAAAATTGCAGGAATAAAATAAATTCGGTAATTAAAATAGTAAGGAAAGAACACATCGAATTTATCCTGGTTCACCACAACTTGTGGTTAGTCCAGTTCCCGAGAGGCTCTCTCGAGTTTCCATTAACTCCGTTAAGCTTACGGGTGCCTAACAAACCGTTACACTTGCTCGTAGATGTACACTCTACAAGACTTCAACTTGCTCGAGGATACAGCACCTCAAGACTTCACCTTTCTCGTGGATACCGCACCACAAGACTTCACACACTAAGATTGAGGGTACTTAGCAAACCCGACAATCAATGAGAAGATATGGTCTTCTCAAACACCTTTCTCTTTTACAACAAGAACTCTCTAAAAAGAGTATATAAAGAGATACAAGATTAGCTCTATGAACAACTCAAAGTTGTCTCTCAAATGGCTCAACAAAAGCTCTATAATGATGCACAAATGATATCAATATGCATATGAATAATGAGAGGTGTTGTGTGTTTAAATTCAGCTCAAAAGACCTCTATTTATAGGTGGTAGAAGTAGTATGTCCGTTGCTTAATTGGCAATCAATTATGTTGATTTTATGCCAAGATAATCGATTATTGGATTTAGATAATCGATTATTTGCTCAAACGTTCAAAAATCAGAAGCTGATTTTATGCTGGATAATCGATTATCTGAAGTGCATAATCGATTATTTTGTTACAGTGTTCAAAAACTTTGGCAACGGTTACAAGATAATCGATTATGCTATACATGATAATCGATTATTGTGCTGTTTCGGAAATTTCGGTTTACACTGTCTTAACATAATCGATTATCAACATAAACATAATCGATTATTTCTCTCCAGCTTTGAAAGACATGTTTAAAATTCATTTTGGCTAAAATGAAAATGCTTGAAATCATTTTGTTTGAAGTATTTGAAATATGATTTGATAAAATGATTTTATGCATATTTATGATGACCTGTGTTGAGCCAAAAGACGAGATAACTTTAAACGGTGCTCTTACATTTGTTCTACCTAACGACCTACGCCTTGGGTCTTCGGTCTTGAACTTTTGAGCTCGTTTTTGGCTTGTCTATGCAATTCCGTCATCAATATGCTTCTCGGCATTCAATCTTGATTGTTTGTCATATAATAACTTTGTTCAACACTTGACTTCATTGTTTGTCATTCATCGACTTCGTTGTTTGTCATTCATCAAAACCTATACCTGAAAATCATGCTAATACAACCAAAGCACACATATCATGGATAGAATGATTTTCTACAATATGTATAAAGAGAAACCAAAGGGGAAGGACCGGAACTAGTTCAGTTGGAGGTGAAACTGCTGAAAATGCTTCATCAACAGTAGCAACTGGAAGTGCATCAGCGTCAGCAACATCTTCAACTGTATAAAGTGGCACCTTAACTCAACCAATAACTGATTCAAGCACACAACAATCGACTAGTGTTGTTGGATGTCCAAAAAGAAAGACCAATAAGCCTAGAAGAGGTGGTGTAAATACAAGGTTTAAGAGACAAAAGGCAGCATGATATGGTCTGCTATTTGATTTAAGTGACATGTGATAAAGGGGTAAATATTTCTACTTAATCACATAGTCAGCAAATATAGTTTGCTAGATAATCCCTTACTAACAACCATTTATCTTTATGTAGTCTGCAAGTACTGATAGAGTAGTACACAATCCTTCTACACCCATAATTTTTTCCCCTACCAAGATTGAATTTAGGTTCAAACCTTCTAGACTAAAGTGGAAAGGTCGAGCTGCAGTTACACAAAGGCAGTTGCAAGAAAGAATTACAGAAGGACAAACTCTGCTATAACAACTTAAGCCACACCAAAGACACAATTCACGCCAAACAACCAAGACACAACATATATTAATCGGAAAAGGGTGCCCCTAACGTATTGACGCCAGGTTAATAATGCCCTCAGTTAACCTATTTTGAAGAAAATGCCCCTACCGTTAAAATTCTGGCATATTTGTGCCCCTGACGTATTGACTCCACTTTAAAAATGTCCCAACCGTTAACCTATTTTGAAAAAAAATGCCCCTACCATTTTAAATATAAGTACAGTCAGTTGTTAGACTTAGGGGCACAAATATGCCACATTTTTAACGGTAGGGGCATTTTCTTCAAAATAGATTAACGGAGGGCATTTTTAACCTGGAGTCAATACGTTAGAGGCAGTTCTGACCCTTTTCCCTATATTAGTTGAAGTGATCAACTCATATTTGAAGACTTAAACATGGATAGTTTTATTAACTGCATATGGTAGACAATATTTTGTAAAGCTACTTCATTATGGATGTTTTTGTTGACTGCCTATCATAGACAATATTTTGTAAAGAAACTTCCTTATTTTAGATGTTTTATTAACTACATATAAAGGCCATGACATTAGTAGTGGAAGTATTATTGCTGCAATGGTAAATTACTAATTTTCAACTTGAATGTTCCCTTTGTCAGTATATTTCATGATTTTTTTACATCAACACAAAATATGTAGCCTAAACCTACGAAATAAGAAAGTACGCTATCAATCCTAAATACATAACATAAGAGCTAACATTAGAACAACTACAACCATAATTATAATAGCAACAACTCTGAACTTCGACCTTCATTGTCTTCTCAGACAATTGCATAAATCACTCTTCTTAATAAGACCGGCAAGAAGATTCTTATAGTGTTCTTCCTTAATAGTATGATCAACCCTTCGGAAAAGCAACAACCTTCACCAATCTCATATCTTCGGCAGCCTAGGAACCTTCTTCTTGGATTGGTGCGTGTCGTGACATTTTAAGATCTGCAACAACTACACAATAAAACAAAGGTTCCTTCTTTATTGTTGAAGTAGAAGACGCGACAATAGCTTATTTCTTGCTGGAGAAGAAGAAAAAAATCGGCATTGAAAAGAAAAGGAGACGGCAAAAATTGATGGGCAATGAAGAATCATAACAAAGAAATTTTATTTTTCACTGAAGCTAACAGAAGAAAGAAAAAGACATCAGATTTTGATAGAAATCAGCTTCTATAATGTTCAACAATGGAGAATAAGGTAGAAAGAGGAAAATGTATATTAAATAGCCACAATATTACCATTGGGCTCGCCCCTTACAAGGCTGTGAATCACTCACTAAACCCAAATATGACACACATGATCAACCTACTGTTATAAGTGTTTATTATACACGATTTGAACAATATAAGTGTCAATTTGATAAGTTTGGGGCTGTGACAAAGTGACAAAAGTATAAATGCCAATTAGACTATTCTGCCCAACTAAATATTCCAGATATTCCAAATCGCCCTCCCAAGTTTTCATTTTCTAACGTTGGGTCCACACCTCAAAAACTATAAAAACGGAAGGTCGAGAAGAGGGGGAAACTAGCCTCGGCAGTTAGCAGTGGGATCGAACCGCCAAAAGCAAAAGCCGGCTTTTCAATTCTTCAACTTCGGAGTGTTAGGCTATCGACTTTCAGTCGATAGTTTGATGCCATGTCGAAAAGGTAAAATTTCTATTTGGTCTCGCCTTATCATTTTGCCCTGTTTTAATTAGGATTTGAATGATCTGTATAGTTTTTTTTTTCTAATTCCATTTTGCAATCGTAATGCTTAGGTTTTGATTACGGTGATGTATATTCTTATGATTATATGTGTTTCAACATAAATTTTGTGGTGATGTTCATTGAATGTTCGTGTCATGTGATTGAATGGAAGATGTCAAGGTTGAGAAGTAATAGATTCCATCTTTTTTGTGACCAAATATTCTGAATCCTTATGACAAATTGAAGGACCATTAAATAGTTGAAACATGAAACAAAGAGGATAAGTTCTGGAAATAGTTGCGGGAACATCTTATTCATTGGTTTGTTGATAGGAAAACTTGTCAGGATAATCAGAGACGCATTAGAAGAGGTCACTCACAAGTTTGATTCAAGTCTAATGTAGTTACCAAAATAATCCGGCAAGAATTGACTGAAGTTACCATATCAAGTTTCTTGTCGTCAAAAGAATTAGGAATTGGTTGGTTAGGATTGTTAGAAGTCGAGTACAAAAGCCTATAGTTTGAATTGTGTTAAACCTCACCGAGAAAACGTTGATAGTTATCGCCCTAGGGTTCCAATGGTAAGAAAAATCCAAGACTGAGGCTATGTTGAACTATGTGAGCCACCTCATCTAAAAGCTTAAGTTAGAGTTGCGTAGAGGATACATTTTTTTATTTATTCTAATTAGGTCTATGTGACATGTCCTCTTTTGTGCCAACGTAATTCTTTTTTTCTTGGACCATGTGGGCCAAAATATTTCTCATATATATGGATGGTGGTGAGACCCAAGTGGAGGACCACTAGTTGTTATCACGTGAAAAGTTCATAGAACTGGGAGAAAAGATAGAAATAACGTATCAAGACGAATGGCTAATGTTTGGGCCCTTATATTCAACCTTTCTATGTATACTCATATTTTCTTATATAGGTCACTTGTATTCACTCATATATAATACGTGTAAGTCTAATCTATCGCACAACCTATTTAACAGTCGTATTTATTTGAGATGTACTATATAAAAGTTCATGACTCATAAGATTACACTGAGGACCTTTCTGCCATCGGTTTGTGTAATGTACTTTGAGGTGCTGTGCACTTGGAAGAAATAAATAATTCTGTAGTTGAACTTAAGACACCAAACTAATTGCTTATTATATGGTGTCTACTACTGTTTTTTTTGTTGTTGTTGTTGATGGAGTATGTCTAGCAATGTTAAAAGGTAATATCTGAAGAGGTAAATTATCATCACTCTAGCATTTTTTGATCTTTTACCATAACTATACAACAAAAGAATTTGATCTACAACTTTATGCTGAGAAAAGGAAAATATTGATTAGCAAAGTTTATTGCTAACTGAATTTTGTAAATGAATTTGTGGTCCCTTGTAGATGGCCATATGCACTTACAGACATGCTTATATATTTTCCAGGGTTCTTTGCAAGTTTTTTGTACATGGTGCATGTTTGAAAGGGGAGTACTGTGAGTTCTCACATGATTGGAAAGACCCTCCAAATAATGTAATGTTCTGAACATTCTATTTTTGGCTATCAAAGTTGATTAGCCACTTTGGCATCTAATTGCTCTTACTTGGATTATTGTTGCAGGTATGCACATACTACCAAAAAGGACTATGTGCCTATGGGAGCAGGTGTAGATACGAACATGTTAAAGTTTCTCAACAGCATTCACCTCCATCTTCATCAGCTCCAGCTCAATATCTGCACTCAGATCCTTCTCCCACTACCTTATCTCCTGGAATGCTAGCAGATGGTGCAGGACTTTCAGCTGAGTATTTGACTTCAGGCAGACCTTCTTACCCTCCCAACCAAGCTGCATGGAGTGAAAATTCAGAGCATCATCATGTGGAAGAGATTGCAAACTTTGTTGAGTTGAAGAGACTATATCCAGCTAATCAATCAATTTGCTCTCTTGCTGCTGCTGGTAATTGTCCACGGGGAGAAAAATGTCCATACATTCATGGAGATTTATGTCCACTCTGTGCGAAGCATTGCTTGCATCCTTTCAGACCTCAAGAAAGCGAGGAGCATATGAAAACATGTGAGAAGAGGCAAAAGCACCTTGATTTATTGAAGCATAGCCAAGAAATAGAGTGCTGTGTGTGTCTCGAACGTGTACTCGCCAAGACAACTGCAGCAGAGCGGAAGTTTGGGATCCTTTCTGAGTGTGATCATCCATTTTGTATATCGTGTATCAGGAATTGGCGCAGTGGTTCTCCTTCCTCTGGGATTGATATCAACTCTACATTTAGGACATGTCCCGTATGCCGGAAGCTTTCATATTTTGTCATTCCAAGTGTCATTTGGTACTCCACAAAAGAAGAAAAGCAAGATATCCTTGACAGCTACAAAGCCAAACTCAGGTTCATCTCTCCCCTTTTCTGTTTTGTGTTCTTTGTTTTTCCTTTGGATTTCTGTGAACCTGACTGGAATTTAGAACTATTAGGCATTAGCATGGATGTAACTTGTCTCGAGGTGCAACAAACACGGGAAGTTCCTAAAATATTTTATGTGATTTTCTTAATTGCAGTCGCAACACATTCATTAACATATTAGGCACTACTTTCAATCATGTCAGAGGAACTTTGTTAAGAGAATCTGTTGCATATGATCACAAGTGCCCGTTAGAGAATGATAAGCAGGGTAATCTATTTGATGATAATGCCTACAGGTACCCGGTACTTGTGTCGTTGGGAGGTAACAAATACCCCGTGGAATTAGTAGAGGTATGCCTGTGCTGGGCCAAATTCCATGGTTATGTAAAAAATGATAATACCTATGCACTTCGGTTCGGTGATAAGAGTACCTATTCAAACCCTGCCATGTACCAATAGTTTGGAATTTAAGTTGAGAAGGGTAGCAGGATGGCCCTTTGTCCGTGGAGATTTGAACTGAGAATTCTCGATTTTCCAAAAAAGAAAGATCCTTTTCATGACATCAATTATGTTCATTTAGTGGTAGTGAGATCTGAAAAATGAGCTTATGGTGTTGTGGGAGATGTGTTTTCTAATTTCCAAGTAGTAGTCATTGTTATGAGCCCAATGGGACTCTTAAATATATTTTGGAAGAAAGGAAGAAAGAGGAAGGAAAGTAGGCCATTTAGAAGAAAATTAAGAGAGGAGAGGAGTGGTAAATCTTTTTTGAATTGATTATGAGTTGGAAAAAAGGAATGTGTATCATTTGGTTTTAATCAAGTATTTGTTCTTTTTGGAGTTACAAAAGGACCTTTGCACTAGCTTTTTGTTGGAATAAACGAAACTAAACATTTTGTTTATGACCTTCTTTCTCTCCTTCTCAGTTTCTCTTGCTAAAAATCAACTGAGTAGAAAAAACTAACTCACCCCCATCCTCTTGTCAGCTTTATCTGCCTTTCTGTCGATCCAAAAGCTTCGTTAGGCTTTGAAATGATGTGGTTTTATTTGTTTCAACTTTGATTACCCTATGCAGAGTCCCATATCTTTTTTGATTTATTTGGCGAGTACTGTGATAACGTCCAAATCCACTACTAAAAAGTAAGCGGACACGGTCACATGCAATATAATATGTCCAACTATAAGTCTAGGTCTAATCCCACAGAGAACAATATTTAGACGATTAGGCAATATAAGAGAATTATCGCTTATTATGCTAAGCGAAACACTTAATAAAGGTTTTGAGAAAATATTTATATCTGAATGCGAAAATGTAAACTAACTTAGAAAGCAAATAAAATGATCAATGGCTACAAATATGGATACATGAGGAATTACAGTCAAGTAACGATCCAATGTATTTCACGATTTTACAAATATGAGTGAGTTTATGCTAATTAGCCTCGGATAATAATTTTGTATTCGCTTCTTCTGAATACTAACAAGACTTCCTAATTGAATTATCCTTAAAACAATTAAGAGATTAAGTGCATCCGATGTGGCTACAAGTAGTTCAATCTTATCCCTAGGTAGAATATATAAAATGAGGGTTAATGTCTCCAGTTCTTGTTAATTAATCTTTCTCAACCCCAAATTACCTTTTTCATGATTAATTCGAAGTTAATGGTTGAGTCCTAGGGTTAGTTAATCCCTTTGGAAACATTAAAGAACACGAATAATTAAAGTAATAATTAACTCACTTCAATATTAATAAAAATCATTCAATACATAAGCACAACAAGATGATTAATCCAAACTTTAAATATGAATATTCCCATAAACAAGATTCAAGTATTGAAATAAATACTACACTTAGATATTCAATACAAAGGTAATGAAGAAATGAATAAAAATGGGTAATAAATTCTCAACCAAAGTCTTCAAATCTTCAAGACTCAAGTGTGTATCCAAGAACCCTAGCTCCCAAACTTGTTTCCCTCAGTCAAGAAACTGAAAATTAGTCAAAGATCTGTTTCCAATAAGCTAGGTCGTGTATTTGTGGGTTTGGGACAGAGAAAATGTGCATTGGCAATTCTGCCAGGTTTGAAGCCCGTTGCCTGCATTTGCGAAAGAATCATCGCAAGTGCGGCTCCGCAGATGCAGAATTTTACTCGCAGATGTGAATCCTGTGAGGAATTGACTACTCCGCAGAAGTAGAAATGTTGCCGCAGAAGCGTCTCAGCAAATGCGGACTTCAACCGCAGAAGCGGCTTTCCTATCGCAGGTGCAATCCCAGTGGACTTTGTCAATTCCGCGGATGCAGCTAACTTCTCGCATAAAAGAGCGCATAAGCGGAATAATACCAACTGCATTTGCACTTCAACTCTTTTTGGCTCAATTTCACTTCATTTGATTTCAACTCTTTTCGAGACTCATTGTACCTGAAATACTAGCAATGTGCAACATAAATTACCTCATTTTACAATTAAAGGATACAAAAACTAAAGAAAATGGACTAAAATAAATGGTAAAATCAACACTCTAACTTAAAGCTTTTACCTGTCCTCAAGCAAATCAAAATCAAATACTCAATGAGGCTCTACCATGTAAAGCTCAAGTAACATCGCTATAATTTCAAATCACATTCTCCAATTAAGCACAACACCTATGGCTTTGAATGGTACTAATAATTAGGCTCAAACGTGTGAACTTCAACCAAATAACTCCCACATTTAAAACTCAATCTCAAGAATGCAATGGAGTTTCAAATTAATTAACCGACAACAACCAAGCCTCAAGAAGTGACTCAAAAGCACTAGTCTACTACATATGCTCAATTACTAAATTCGAAATTTATCAATGTCACCAATCTATCATAATCCATGTGCCCTCACAAGAAAGAAAGTCCCAAAATCACCATATTTACAACAACACAAGGGACAAAGGCGCAAAGGCACTCACTCTCAACAAAAAATTTCAAATGTTACAAATGCCATACCATAAGCTTGCCATTATTTCAATTTCCCGCCAATTCAAGAACATTCGGTTGGAGATCCCATAAGGACTTTTTATGCTTGTAATGTAGGCTTAGGGAAGAGTAAGATAAGCATTTTGGATACAAGTGACTACACCCTCCTTGAACACTACTCACATTTGTCTTTCTTTTTGCACTTAGCTTTTTTTAAAATCGCATAGCTCTTATTGACCTCTAGTTACCAACATTGAATTACCTCTCTAATTTTCTCAAAACTCCCCCTTTTTATTTTTATATTTATATACATATATTTTCTTTTGCTTTTCTTTTGGAGCTTGACACATAACACACCTTTGAGGTATTTGTTCTACACATAATATACATCTTCACCATTTCCCAATTGACACCAACACCCCCAACATACAATGTACATGTTCAGTCTAATTTTGATGAATTTCTGTATAATGAAAATAAATTTGTTACCTTGATGTCTAAGCTCTCAGAAAATATAGCACATGAGCTTTCTGAGTAAACTTTTAATTCTGGGTGGTGTGTCTTTATGTTGCTGAAACTTGTGCATCTATAAAATGCTCCCCCTTCCCCCTTGTTCCTAGGGAAAGCAAGTGTCTTTTTCTCTCTGATGTACTCTTCATTTTCCAATTTTGAGCTCAGGTCTATTGACTGCAAGCACTTTGACTTTGGCAATGGGACTTGCCCATTTGGAGCTAGTTGTTTCTACAAGGTACTACTGTTATGATGTCTGTCTCTGTCTTCAGAATTTGATGCCAACAGTGGTTTGTTGCTTTTCCTGTAAACATAGCATAATTTTCCCCCCAAATAATGGTGGCTTCTTTCTGTTAAGGTACAGAAATGGATTCTAGATGTATTGACATCTCAAACCATAAGACTTGAGGACGTTAATTCTAAAAGATGGATGGACCGGTTACGTTTGCTTGGATTTGATAGCTCGAGTAGTCAAAAGCGCAAAAAGCACTGATATTTGTTGAGGCTTTAAGCACAAATCCTCATTAAAGCATGGACATTAGCAAGAAAACCGTCAACGAAGAAAGAATAAAATATAGAAATGTATCAAGAAAATCTATAAGCACAAAAAATAATTATTTGGACGAAAGACAGTAAAAACTATAATTAAGCTTTATATGCAATTAAAACCATGTCCATCAAGTTCAAAAACCATATTAAATTTCTGATTTAGATTAAAAGATGTAATTTTAAGGCTTTTAGTGGCTTGTTTTCTTATGCTAAATTTCTAATTTCTTATACTTGATCACTAAAAGTTACTCATGACGTTTTTAACAACTAATTGTTTTATCAAATATATTTATTGTCTATTATTGTGCTATTGGTGAAGAGATGGCACTGCCGCCTTTGAACCTTGATGCCTACACTGAAGCGCCATACTAGGCGAGGCAAGCGCACAACCTGAGCTTTAGGGATTAAGCTAAGCTAGCTTTTAGCAACATTGCTGATAGCCCACTAGAAGTACACAAGTGATGTTTGGATGACTTGAGTCCGTATTAATGATAAATCCGTCAAGGAAAGATTAAGAGAGTATATTTGCAGCACAGTGAACTGCCACTTTAAGTACACGAATGGGGCTAAACTTGGAGAGAATATATTTTCGGTAGGTTCTATTTATCCTGAAACTCAAATTATCTATGGTGTATCTCGATTGATCAAGTTTCTTTTTGACTCATTCACTTATCTTGTCAATTGACATAACCATGAGACCTCATCCTGTGAACTGTTGGTTGGCTCACCCATTGTCAGAATAAACAAGTAAAGGCTCGAGGGAGATATTATGAATGCACAGCTGGAGAAACTCTCTCTGTCCCTTCACGTTGTTCTTACACTTATGGCCACTGCATTAAGGGTATCTTTAAGGACATTTTATATATTTGATATGAATTTCTTTCTTCTCTAGCATTAATTGAAGGAATTTTCTTAGCACTCCATATCTGGGAAAAATGATTATTTTGCAGGATCCTTTTTCCTCTCTCTGTAGATTTCCATAAGCTTTAGTACTTCGTTGCAGATGATTCAGATCACTCTTAACACTTTACCTTGTCAAAAATAAATGTTCCATAGTCAATAGTTTAATCACTCTTTCCAAAAGTTTCATCACTCGATTCGTAAATTAAACCCTACAATTAGAATATCTCTTTTGTTCTTATATATCAGAAACAATCTACTCTCTCTCTCTCTCTCTCTCTCTCTCTCTCTATACCGGTTTAACAGCCTCTTTCCACACCTTATTAGTATGTTGAATAGCTTGGTTAGGTTTACTACAACCTCTCTAAGGTGCTTCCAAACATTTATAGACAACCATGATAATGATAGGTTTTTTCTACTCTCATATTTTTAATGGTGTATGAGGTACGATAAAAAATGAGGGGGTTATAGCCTTGGATGGCTGGATCTGGTGCTTTTTTCCAGGTATTTGAATTTCACAGTGGGAAAAAAATTGTCGTTCACAAATCGGTTTGGAAAATGTCTTCCTTAGTAGATTGCTCATGAATTTCCAATGCTCTCTCACTCTGTGCTGTGCATTAGTTCCATAACCTCATGCTTATACCTGCGTTACCACGAAATATACATTTATTACTCTTCCAACTCGTCACTTTAAACTCATCTATTATGCGCGATCGTAATTACACTTCCTGTTGGTGAAGGTTGTGCTTATTGTCTTGGGTCTCATCAATAGTATATCTTTCCCTGGACATTCTAATGATAACTAGTTGTAAGTTTGACAATTGTTGTTTAGTTTCAGTTGTAATATTGAATGACACTGAAGTAGAATTTTAGTTTTGGAAGAGCATGCGGTTCAAACGTGATCCAACTTACCGTAGATTGAAATGTATGTGCTAATGATATAGGGATGACTCCCGGTTAGTACGGAGCTGTCACCCTATTTCACTGGAGTTCATATGTTTGCTTGTTCATTTGGTTTTTGGTTTCTTTATTGAATGAGGAGGGTGTCTGAGTTTGATGACAGATTTGGTTTCATAGTTTGAGGTTATGCTGCAATTGATTACCTTCTGATTATGAATGTAGGTTGTAGTTACTTGATGTCACAGGGGACTGTTCTCTTCCATTATGGATGTTTCCAATAAAACATTACATATTTCTTTGCATGCTAACACACCCATGGGTGGTTGGCTTGGTAATGTAATTTCTAAATACCACTAAGTGGTAAAACTTTACATATTTCTTACAGAACTATTCATCAAGTTAGCAGTATTTCTTTGTTTCTGATAATCTCTTTCCCGGTTTTCTTGTCTCTGTTATTGTTGTGGTTCACAGCCTTTGATATATTTGTTTCAAAATCCATGCCTGATTGCTTTATGGATATTATGGTCCCACTATTGCAGCATCAATACCGCGATGGCCATCTGGAGGAAGTGGTAGTGCGTCATCTTGGTTCTGAAGATGGAAGCACAGTGGTTGCTAAAAATATTAGGTTACACCGAGCATCCAAACTTTTTCTTCGTTGTGTTGTGGTGACAATTTTGAAGGGTGTTTTCTATTTCCTTTGGTCCGTAATTGACTGATTTGATCTTACATATCACTGTTACTTTCAGGCTCTCAGACTTCCTTAGTAATTTGAGAATAAGGTGAACAGTGGCAATGCTTATACTAATTTCGGGGTAAGTTCTACATTTTTAGCTTTTTTCTGTTGGTTGCATTTTTTTTCCTGTAGAAGGATTTCAAAGGGTTTGTTTGTAATGTAATGGGAAAAAAAGAAGAAAGACATTCCTTTCAAATTGATGTTTCACATAGTTATTGACTGGTTATTTTATAGTCATGCATTTATGGTTTTCTTTTATCGTTCCAATTTAAAACTCTTCTAGTATCTTTTCATAGCCTATGCTGATAACCTTAATGGTCAACCATTTATTTGATGTATATGTGACAAAAAGTGCTCTATTCACTCTGAGGATTCTTCTGACTGCAGGGTTGAAGTTCGAAACAGCATGTATTTCTTCCAAGTGGCAACAAAATTTATTGCATTTTGTGAGGTAAGCCATTATCACTTCCCAAATGAATAATACAACAACAACAACTACCCAGTATATTCCCACCAGGTGGGAGTCTGGGGAGGGTAATATGTAGACAAGCCTTACCCCTACCCGAAAGGGCAGGGAGGCTGTTTCCAATCGACCCTCGGCGCATAGGACAAAAGGAAAAACAGCTGTAAATGAATAAATTAGAAAAACATTCTTTTGCCATTGATGGTGGGTGAAGAATCAAGTAGCTGTATTATGGAAGTCGCCATTTTATTTGCTTTATTCGTATACTTGTCATTTTCAGGCATCTTTTGTTTTAATTATAATTTTCTTTTGGCTGTTTCAGTGCAAATTCCCCTGGTGATATGCGTTGGAGTTGAGGTGCAGACATGGCATTCCAGGCAGGGGACATGGATATATATATATATATATATATATATATATATATATATATATATATATATATGTATGTATATTGAACCATAAAATGAAATACCCCAAATATAAACAAAAACACAAGATAACCAAAAAAAGGAGACGTAAAGTGAATATTGATTGTATTTCTTACAGATTAACCAAGTCTACTGCAATGTGTATGATAATAATATTTATAAATAAAAGCAAAGACATGTTTTCGGCGGTCCCTCGTGTTTGTTCTTATCATTCTTTTTCCATGTCTTCTGTTACTTGTCGCCGCAATAGACACCAAAACGTATCACAAACACCTCAAATCTCTAGTCTATTTCTCCTGATTTTGTCTTTTAGGAGCTATTGCGGAGAGACATAAGCCCATATCCAACCTTACCACTGATATTACATCAAAATTAAAATTTTGGTGTAATATAGTGTTTTGGTATGGTTAAGAAATGGTATAGGATTGGAGCATCAAACACCAAAATAGGATTTGGTATAATATTTAGTGCAAGGTTGAAGATGATCTTATGACTCTTTGCAATAGCTCCTAAATGACAAAATCAGGTTAAATAAACTAGAGATTTGAGGAGGTGGTGTGATACAAATTTGGTGTAACACTATTCATTAATATTCTGTTGTTTTTATTGTAAAACACTTTTAATTTAACATATTATGAATTTTTCTTTTTTTATTTAGGTCCCTAATATATCTAATTATTTCTTATATAATATCTTTATAATTTTACATCTTAATTTTG
Organism: Nicotiana benthamiana; assembly: GCA_034376525.1. Classification (NCBI taxonomy): domain Eukaryota; kingdom Viridiplantae; phylum Streptophyta; class Magnoliopsida; order Solanales; family Solanaceae; genus Nicotiana; species Nicotiana benthamiana. The sequence continues at coordinate 70,786,308 of CM067323.1, read as the reverse complement.
GTGTATTATTTTTATAAATTAATTTTTGTATATATTATTTTTTATATAAAATTATAGTTAATTATTTTATAAGTTATACTTGTATAAAAAATATAACTATCACGAAAATAAAAAGTGCAAATAAAAAATATAATATGTCATTATTAAATAACACAATGTTCATTAAGTAACATAAAATTAAATATTTAATAAATTAGCGGTTGACATAGATTAAAATTGAAAATATATTGAATAGCATAACAGTTTAAAAGTTATAATAATTTAGTATCCGGTAGGTTGATTCCAAATCCATCAATATCATCAAAATATTAAGTGTAAGAAGTATATGATTGTTGTGGTTGTAGCTGTTGAAATTGTTGACTTCTTTTATCCATTATTTGTTTTTGTTCTTATCGAATAAATTCATATATATATTTGGATCATCAATGGAATCTAAGTTCAACAATAAAATTTTATTTTCTTGTTTAAATTCTTTAAGTTTCAAAGCTCTATCTTTTATCTCCATATCTCGCTGCTTGTCTACACTTGACTTTGCCAACAACTCAACAAACCAATTATTTTTTGATTGGACTATTTTTATAGTAGATAAAAATCCTTCATCGATTTTTCTCTTCATTTTTGTTTTCTTCACCCTAATAGGTCGTTTTAATGATGTGGAATCACCTGCAAAATTCTCATTTAAATTTAATAAAAATGATGATAAATTAAGAGACGATACTAGAGGTGAAACATGAGTAGGCGTTCCAAACTCTGATGATATATAAGAAGAGCCTAACTTTCAAACTTTTTTACTTCCAGCATCGACATCTTTAAACTTCTCAAAATACTTCCAGCATAGATTTGATTTTGATCTCAACTGTTAAGATAGATTTCATCCTTATCTCAAACATCGGATGAATTTCATCATTCTCTCAAATTTATCTTTAGGTAAAATACCTCTACATATTCTTCAATATATAAAAATAAACATCATTTCAGAAAATAACTCAGGATTCCCAATCATTTCAAAATCAAATTAAATATTCTTATTTGTCTTCTAAAAATGAATTTCTATACTCTCTAGGTTCATCTAATAATAATGATGAGAATTACTCCTCCTCCTCCTCCTCCTCCTCCTCCTCCTCATCATCATCATCATCATCATCATCATCATCATCATCATCATCATCATCATCATCATCATCATCATCATCATCTTTCAATTTAGATGATATTACTGCATAAGAGCATGAAGTAATCTTGCAAAATATTCGCATAAACAACTATATGTTGCAACATTTGCAAGAATATAAAAATAATAAAGTTTTTAGAGTTGGCTCCATTCCAGGCCATTTGGGGTACTCAATCGAGATCTTGAAGCAACTGATAATAATTTCTTTCTCGATTTTTTTGGATAATCCAGGCTTTAATGGCGATATGTTTCGTCATCGGTATCGTATGTTCCGAAATTTTTCCTTCGTATTGTCGATGCAATTAAAGCTCATGATACATACTTCTAACAAGACACAGATGCAATAAAAAGATTTTGATTATCTACTCTATGAAAAAATGCAGCTGTGGTAGGAATATTGACATACAATTTGCCATCGGATGCCATTGACAAACTTGTGAAAATTGGAGAGTCATCTGCAACTGAAAGCATGAAGAGATTTTGTCGAGCTACGCAGATGTTTTTGGCGAGCAGTATTTGAGATCACCAATAACTGATGATGTTGCAAGACTTCTTCACATCGGTGAGAAACGTGGTTTTCTAAGAATGCTAAGGCACTCTAGATTGCATGCGTTAGAATGGAAAAATTGTCCAACGACATGGACGAGACAATATGCAAGTCGTAATGGATCCCCAACAATTATTTTTGAAGTTGTAGCTGATTATGACATTTGGATATGTCATGTATATTTTGATATGCCTGATATTAATAATGACATTAATATTTTAGACTTGTCATATTTATTTTCCAATCTTGCTAAAGGTTCCTTCCGCCCATTATGTTGTTCAAGAAAAAGAATATGATGTGGATTATTATTTAGGCGATAATATATATCTAAATTAGTATTCTATTGTGCAAATTATTCGTGAGCTACATTCTCAAAAGAAAAAATATTTCGCGATGAAACAAGAATCATGTCGAAAATATATTGAATGTGCATTCAGAGTTTTGCAATCTCGTTTTGCAATTATTGCAGGACCGTAACGTTTTCTGAGAAAAAAGAGCTACATGATATATTAACCACATGTATTATACTTCACAACATGATAATCGAGGATGAACGTGATCTTAATACACCATTTCAAGATGCTTGGGAAGGTCCAACTCTAATAGTAGAAATGGTAATAAATGAAAATTATTGATTTGAATAATTTTTAGCTTGACACAAAAAATTAAGGACAAAGATGCTCGTTTTGCTCTCATAATGCATTAATAAAGCATTTATGAGAGCAATATTCAGGTAAAAGTTAAAATAAATTTTATCATAAATATTTATTTTATAAATAAATTTACTTTTATTTAAACTATCCATTAATATATTAAGGTACAATATTTGCTTACGATTGATATTATTTAAAAATTTATGGCATAAAATAATATTATATTAAACGATTATATAAGAAAGGAATATGAATTATATGGGATGATTATGTAAAAAAGAAAAAAAGGATTTGTTTTATGAAATAAAAGATAAAATTTAAATAAAAAATAATATAATATAAAAGAGAGAAGAATATAAAAGGGATATTCTCTTTTGGTGTATGGATGTTGAGGATTAGGGTAGTAGAGTAGGTAGTCTAGAGTGTTTATAACAATAGTATTGGCATGCAGCCTCACTTTCTGTTGGTAGTAGGTTTTTATGACTAGCTGTTGTTTTCTTTTATTGCTGATCATCTTACTATCTTGTTGATTTTATTCTGCTCTTACAAGGCTTTTGGAGCTATCCCTACTTGTCTTCATTTTTATTAGGTGGTACTTATGCTTTCCTGAGCCGAGGATTTATTAGAAACAACCTTTCTATCCTCACACGGTGAGATAATTGTTGAAAAGTAGTATATTGAGTTAGAGTTAATTTTCACCATTTTAGTGTAAAAAATAAAGCTTAAGGTTGGAGATGCCCAAAGAGACAAGAAGCTCGGGGTAACTCTTTTTTTTTTTTTGGTTTTTCACCCGGTGTCTGGGCCCGACCAAATTCAGATTCCCACCAGGAAGTCCCACATTAGGGGCAAAATGCTCCATAACAAATGTGACTCCATACCTAGGGACTCTAACCAAGACCCTACTAAATACATATTCCCACCGGGAAGTCCCACATTAGGGATAAAACGCTTCATAACAAAGGCGACTCCATACCCGGGGACTCAAACCCGAAACGTCTGATTAAGGATGAGGGAGTGTTTGAATCAAAAGATACTAAATGCATTGTAAGAAAAAACAATAAAAATAAATCATGGGGTAAATCATAGCAAATTATAATAGATCATTGGACCAAGAGATGGAGATAACATGCGGATAACGAGGGCTAACGGGCCCTTGATTCAATGTTTTATTGATCATAATAGATTGATCTGCCTCTACTTGAAGAGTTTCAGATCCTTATAATCGTAGTGTTGTCAGAGCATTACATGTATTTATGGTTGACTTGTTCTATTGTGAATAGTGTTCTCAAAGAAGAGCCCTCTTTTAAGGTTCTCTTTCTTAGTATTTATAGCTATGATTTGCATGATCTGGTAATCGTGGCCAAGTTGAGGAGACGTATCCATGGCGCAGGAGGTTCGTAACCCCATTGCTTGTTGTGGATTCGGCTACGGTTTCTTGGAGTCGAGTGTATTAATCAATGGTCGCAACCAATATGGACGGAGCCAGTTTTGTGACCATCAGATGGTCAGGTTTTATACCAATACAGTTAGTCCCTCCGTTCGTCGGGGTCGTGCGCTGCTGGCCTCAACTGATAGATTTGGCGGAGTGTGATTGGGAGGAGTTTAAGGTTCATTTTGGCTTATTGGTGATGTTTGAGATTCTATCAACCGCTCGGGGGTGCCTTTATAACATTTACTCACCGTTACGCCAATTTTGGAAATGAAACGTTGGTTGGTAAATGCAGCATCGCTTTGCGCAACCGGTTATAGTGGCACACGTCCCTGTGGAGCTGAATTGTTTCGTGCCTGGTAATGTATATAATGATGACCCTTGGGTTTCGTGATGGCAGGATTTTTTGCTTATATATAGAGAGGAATTGTCATTTACTTTTCTGCAAGTTTATCGCTTTGTTGAGAGAAATTTTAAGAGCCTTCTTGTTTGCTTAATCACATTCTTCTCCACTTCTTAACCGCTGCAATCTTCGGTTTTTCCTCATTTATCCTACAAAACCTTTCTTTATGTTGCTTTTGACTTAACGATGATAGGAAATTCTTCTCATGGCAATCTTTCGATTGATCCTCCGGTGGTTGAGGATCCTGTTCAGGCGACTGAAGATTTGAAACTGTTGGAAAGTGAAGAAATTCCATCAGTTGATCTGGCTCGCCCCGGAAGGCCGGTGACTGATTTTGGTTCACTGAGCGGCAAAGAGCAGGTGAAAAATTCCCTTTAATGGGGGAGCTTAGTATAGCTCAGATAAGGGAGCAATGTGGCATTTCATGTTATGTTCAAATTGTCCCTACGAGAAGAGAGGACAGGGTTCAAATCGACCGTAGAGGGTACTGCTCATTCTATGCTTACACCTTCCTAGTAGGGTACACACTCCCGCTCCCAATGTTGGTGGTCGACTACTGTCGTTACTACGAGGTGTGCCCGACTCAGCTTTCTCCTTATCTTTACAAATTTTTTGATGTTTATCAAGTATGCGGAGCTAGCCGGTAGGGAAGATCTTGAGTCACGTGCTCAGCCTCTTCGCTCCCCAGAAAATCTGCGGTACCATAATCCATGCGCGCCCTCAGAGGTCGAGGGGCTTGGTTGTAAGGATGGATGAAAAGACCAACAGTCGCTTCTTCGAGAATTTCTTCTATATCAAGACTGAGCACCTCGTTGCTAACCCGACCAGATTCCCAGAGGTTTAGAATTTTTGCACGTAAGTCTTTGATTGCAAAAATTTCTTGTTTTGACCTTTTTACTTTTGTGTTTATGGCTGATTCGTGTTAACGTGTTGTAGCTGAAAGATCGCCGCTGCATCCTTTAGAGGGCGTGCTCCCTCACAAGGCGGGGGTTCGTATGTGGACATCGTTCTGGGAGAGGCATGGTCGTAGGCCTGTGACAGGTGGGCTGTTGACTCCTTTTTCTTTTTATGCTCTATTTTGTTTTGTCCTATTTTGACCACGCATGTTGACTCGTCTATTTATTATGGTTAGGGAGGACACGTCATGTTAGAGATCCTCAATTGGCTTTCCATCGGCCGGCTGCAGTTGCCCGTCTAGCTCCACCACCTGCACCTCGCCCCGTACTGAGGGCGCCATTAGTTGAATCGTTAGCGACCGCTTCTATGACACAGGCTACATCACAAGGTGAGGAACTGTCTGGGGTCATCCGTCCTCGGACGGTCTCATCTTCAAATGGAGAAGAGGAAAGTCCCTCGCAGAGACGGAGGGTGGCATTTGTGGTGGCCCCTCCAATTATGATTAATTTGGATTTTCCCCCAACGGACTCAGAGGGTGGTGCGGCTGTAGTGTCTACCGTTGAGGGGGGGGGGGGGCAGTTGGTTGAAGTTTCCCTTGTTAGTTCAAGCGAAGAAAATGTTGCTGTTTTGGAGACTCGATCGGAAGTTGTCGCTGCTGAGGCAGAGGGTCAATCTCTAGAGGTCGTCGTTGTGACCTCGAATGCACCTTCATCGACCATGATGGGCTGTTTTGGACCCTCGGCGGCGGAGAGGGGAAATAGTGTGGTGGAGGAGGAATACGAGTCTGAGTCCGATTTGGACCCTGCGATGTTCGTATTTTTTAGGCAAGTATTACCAATTCTACGATGTGCGCAGGGGGCCGACCCATTTTGTTGAAGTTCCCACAGATTTGAACTTATTAACCGAGGGAAATAGCTTAGTGTCGCAGTTTGAGTTGTTGTGTTCGGAGGCCGAGAACGCATCTTTGAGGAGTGTTTTAGATATTGAAGTAATGAATGCAGTGGTCGTGATGGGCCTGAGGGTACGTAGTACGTTCTTGGTTTGTTCTGTCCTTTTTTTTTGGTCTTAGCCTGTGCCTTAGCTTTAACTTCTCTTTGTTTTGCAGACTCTCTTGTTGGAGGTGTAGAGTATCCGCAGAGCCAATGTCTGCTCGAGGATTTTTCTGCAGTTGTTGGGGAAGTACCGCCGTTATTGTGACTGGTGCCACAAGCTGCATGAGCATTTGAGGAACGATCCTCGCAACCGGGCTCTGGGCGAGGAGCTAGCCAGGCGGGACCAACATCTAATGCAGGCGCATGGCAGCAAAAGTGTTCTTGAGGAGCAGATCCGTCGGAAGGACGATGAGCTGGAAGTATGGAGGGGTATTGCAGCAGAGCGTGCGCACTTACCGGGTAAGTTGAGAGAGATGGAGTGGGCGGTGGAGCAGAGCCAGGTCGAGGCAGCGGATACGGCTGCGGAATAGAGTAGGAAACTGACAGCACTAGAAAGCGAGGTTCCTACCTTGAATATTCTAGAGAGGGATTCCTCGTCAAGGTCTGGGTTATTGGAGGCCTCGATTCACGTGCATGAGTCTGGGCTTGAGTCGGAGAGGGGTACAACGGCCCTTAGAGAAGTGGGCTCGATGAGAGGACTGGTGTTTTTTAGAAAGAGGCCCAAGTGATGTCGGATCAGATTGCGGCCTTAGAGGAAGAGAACCAGCGACCGCGGGACCAAGCTGGGCCATCACATGCTGCTAATCCCAACCAGGCTCATGACCTTTGGGTGTATGCCAAATCCAAACACAATATTTACAAGAGCTTGTGAGAGACGGGTACCATGACCGAGGCTATTTTTGAGGAGGCGTGTTAGAGGGCTTGTGAGGCTCGTACGGACCGTGGTTATGATGTGGCAACGCCCGAGGCTGATGATGGTGCCAATGGAGGCGAGGTCGGGGATGAGTGAAAAACAATTTGTTGTTTGGTCTTTTTTGTCGTTCGCCGGTTGGTGTTTGGGTATTTCTTCTTATTTTTATGTATTTTTATTTTTCTTGTGTTGACCGGTCGTGGACAGATGTAAGAGGGGAGGATCCGCACTCTTTATATTGTAAATGAATGCACTCTTTTCCATTGTTTGTATGTTTACTTTGCGTCTTCCCCTTCTCTTTTTCTTTTTGAATGTAAGGAGAGATGACTCGCCTGTTGAGTTCCACCTGGGTCAATCGTGACATATCAATTTTTGACTGATAATAGTTTTTGTCCTTTGACTCGACATGGATGGGGTGGAGCTGTCATTTTATGGCGGCAGCGCTTATCTTCTATTGTCTCCAGTCCCAGTTTGAATGTGGTCGGACAACGGGCTGTGATTGTGGAATCACAGATTTATAGTTCGATCGGAGTCGAACTCTGATTTGGAGGTGGAGGCATGTAACTTGAGTCCTAGTTCGAGCGAAATTAGACTTGTGTACGTCGATGGCAAAGGCACAACCTTACTCTCGGTTCAACTTAGGTCAAACTTGAAAATGTTGATGGCGAAGGCGTTTGGCCTGAGTCCCAGTTCGGCTGAGGTCGAACTTAGTAATATTGATGGCGAAGGCAATTGGCCTGAGTCCCAGTTCGACAAAGGTTGAACTCGATGGCGTTGATGGCGAAGGCACATAGCCTGAGTCCTAGTTTGATTGATGTCGAACTCAATAACGTTGATGGCGAAGGCACTTGGCCTGAGTCCCAGTTTGACTAGGGTCGAACATAGTAACATTGATGGCGAAGGCACTTAGCCTGAGTCCCAGTTCGACTGAGGCAGAACTTAGTAATGTTGATGGCAAAGGCACTTGGCCTGAGTCCCAGTTCAACTAAGGTCGAACTCAGTAGCGTTGATGGCGAGGGCACTTAGCCTGAGTCCCAGTTCAACTAAAGTCAAACTTGATGGCGTTGATGGCGAGGGCACTTAGCCCGAGTGACAGTTTGACTAAGGTCGAACTTGGTGGTGTTGATGGCTAAGGTACTTAGCCTGAGTCCCAGTTCGACTAAGATCGAGCTTGATGGCATTGATCGCGAAGGCACATAGCCTGAGTCCTGTCACACCTCCTATTTTTCCCCGCGAGGGCGCAAGGGATTAATGGATTTTTTTCAATTAAAGGACAATCGAAACGGGAATTGTTATTTATTTTAGAGTCTCCACTTGAGAGATTTATGGTGTCCCAAGTCGCCAGTTGAATCCCGAATCGAGGAAAAGATTGACCCTGTTTAACAATCCGCGAACCAGAAATCCGGATAAGGAATTCTGTTAACCCGGGAGAAGGTGTTAGGCATTCCCGAGTTCCGTGGTTCTAGCACGGTCGCTCAACTGTTATATTCGGCTTATTTATCTGACTTTTAAACATGTTGTAACTTATGTACAAATTCTAACTTTTAGCCGCTTTTATCATTGTTATTATTATTATTATTATTATTATTATTATTATATTACAGAGAATTGCAACGTCGTGAAACGTATCTCGAACCACGTTACAAACAGTGTGCACATAGTCGTCGACACATTTCGACTCCGTCGAGATTTGGATTTGGGTTACATAAATGAGCACCCGAGTTTAAGGAGGTAATGTTATTAAAGTACGCACCTAAAGAGACTAATGCGTTATTATTTAGGAAAGTCCATGAAACTCGCTAAACGGCCCGTCCCGAAATTTGAGTGTTTTAATATATACATATTGAGGGGCCCGCAAATTGCGTTTTATTTTGGCGAGGCACACCTCCTTTGTTTTAAGGATATTCTAAAGTGACTACATTTCTATTAAATGTATCTAAAATAAAAGAGAAAGATCTTAATTAGTTACACGCTTAAAAACGTAACATATTAATTGCTAGATTAAGGCAAATATTAGTGGAAAGAAAATAAATAAAAAAAATTTGAAATTATAAATAAAATAAAAAATAAAATTTCAAAATTATAAATAAAAGATGAAATTTGACAACTAATATTCAAAAGAAATAAATAATAGCTAGATTAAAACCCGCATAGTTATATGAATAAACCATTAATTATTTACAACTATTTAAAACTAAAATCAACCTTAATTATTAATGTTTATTCGAAAGCTTATTAAATCTAAATGTTAAACCATCTTGCTTTTACTCAAATCATGCCATAATTCCTATTTCACAAAATTAATTTAAGTTAATGCTTTAACTAAATTTAGCTACATGTTCACGATTAGCATACTGTTGACAATATTAAAACCTTCATAGCTAGTGAACTAACCAATTTTTGCCAGTCCGATTTTACTAAAGATCAACTTATGTTATTTTTCTCTTTTTCCCATTATTAAACAATTCGAGAGTAATTAGCATGCTTAAACATATGCTACCTAATACCCAAGCGAAAGAGTAGTATTATTTAATGCATCACTACAAGTTGCAGAATTATGCAAAGCGACAGAAATTTACGGAATAATAATACATAAAATAGCCTAAATACAATCAATAAAAGAAACAAAGAGAAAGATAAATTAAAACTTCAAAGTTCCGTTCTTCATATGTATTCATGCTTTCATATTTTCAGCTTACACAATGTTACAGTCGTGTACCTGATAATGGAAACAAGAGGAGGAAAGTGAGAAATCAGCAAGACAGTAATCAACACAGCAAAATAACAACAACAGTAGCTAAACCCAGCAACAGATTTCAACAAAACCCAGTAAAATAAAATCAAAAAATACCAACAGAAATGGACTTCAACCCACAACAATATCAACACAAAACCAAATGAACTCAAAGGCCTACTAGAGTTACTTAAGATCGTTCTTACTGTGTTGGAATCAAGAGAAATGAAATTAATGAAGCAAGAAGAGAAGATTCAAATAAACAGTGGGGTTTTCAACTCTCTAATTTTTTTTAACTCTCAATTTTTTTCTTATTCTCTTTTTTCGTTCTCTTAAGTTCTGAAATATCTCTCCCAAAAATTAGTCCTCCTTTAAGTGTTAAAATGACCCCTATTTATCCCAAACAAGACTCTCCCCTCTTCTACCCTTTTACTATTATTACTACTCATTTTATTATTACTCATACTATTTCTGATTTCCAATTAAGTAAAAAACAGTCAACGCGGACCCCACCGTTCCCCTCTTTTCAGTGGACCACATTATTAATTCTCTTTTTAATTTACATCATTATGCTCTCCACAAGTCTTGTCCCCTCTTATTTTAATTTAAATTTGTGGGCCCATATTTAATCAACTCCCAGAATACCCCCGAAATTATTAAAATTATCATTCTACCCCATCCCTTCAATCTGCACCAAAATTATCAAAAAAATACCAACGTACTACAGCTATAACCAAATTCCTAATCAAATTCAACAACAATTCAAACTAAATGATGAACAACAAAGAACCAACTGAAATTATAAACGAGTAGACTCCAATCACTAAATTCAGATTCAGCTTATACTTAACAAATCAAACAAACAAATTCAAATCTCTAATTCAGATCCAAATTTAGACTTAACATAGCAATAAGACAGATTCAAATCACTAAACTCAATAATCAACTGAACTTCAAATTAAACCTAACAACATTATAATCAAGATAAAAATTCAAGTGATTAAACTAAAATATTTCTATATTAAAATTAAACAAGAACAAATGAATCAAACAAACTGAAGAAATAATCAAGAAAATAATATACTGATTTTAGATCCGAGAATATTAAACAAAATACGGACATAAATGAGACTTAAACCAACTAACCGGATCAAAACAACGACGAAACCGAACGAAAACAGATCTGCCTGGAAATTTTGAAACCCAAAATAACTCAAATCTGCCCGGAATCTCAACAACGACCCCGACTTGCTTATTCTTTGAATTTGAATGGAACTAATAATCAATGAACAAACTTGGAGTTGGAGAAGACGTTGGAGGCGACGACGTAGACGTGAATCAGCTGTTCACGACGAGGAGCGGACGTGAACCAGCTGTTGCTGCTCATCAGCAACGGTAGCAGAGGAGTAGTCCGTGGATAGTAGGGTTTTTTGGTGAGCGTGAAGGCTGGCTAGAGGAGCTGGGGATGACGAGGTTGGGCCTGGTTTACGTCATGGATGGGGCTGACTGTTGGGGCGATGATGGGTGGTCATTTGGCTCGTTTTCGGCGGAGATGGGCTGGCTGTTCGTCGCGGGTATAGGGTGATGAAGGGGTCATTTGGACAGTACGGTTGGAGGGGAATATCTGATCGTGGTTGTTGGAAAAAAAATGGGAAGGGCAACCATGGTTGACGGGCTGATGAAGATGACGGAGGCTGGGCTCGATGCTAGTGGCTGGTGGTCTGGCCGACGGGGTGATGATGAAGATGGTTTGAGCAGCTTGGTGAGGGTGGTTTTTGGGTAGTTTAGGGTTTGGGGGGTGTGTTTGGAGAAGATGAAGAGATGTGGGTAGGGTGTAAGGTGTGACCGCTAGGTCTAGGTTAGAGAGTGTCTTTAGGGTTTTTTGAGTAACAAAAAATGCAAAATGAGAGAAAGAGTGGGGGGGGGGGGGGGGGGGGCGGGGGGGCAAATGGGGGGTTTTTGGGCCTGGGTCAAGGGAATTTGGGTTGGGTAGAATTGGTTTGGGCTTGGGGTTAATTCAAGAATTGGCCCAATTCCGAATTTGTTCTTCTATTTTTTGTTCTTTTTTTTTTCTTGTACTCATTAATAAAACTTAAAAATACTAAGATTAAGTTATAAAACCAAAAATTATATTAAAACACTAATTAAATCCTAATAATATCATCATTAAAAATTAAATAACAATTAAAACACAATCACGCAATTTGGACATTAAAGGCTAAAAATGCAAAAGATGGCTATTTTTGTGATTTTCATTTTGTGTAATAAACTTGATTACTCCTAATTGTAGAATTAAATCCTACATGCAAATGCGACATATTTTTATATATTTAACGAATAAACATGCACTGGTAAATGCAAATATTACAAGAAATATAACACAAAATTCACAACAATTGCAAGCAAACTAAAAATTATTTTATTTTTAATTTTCTGGGAGTAATTCATATATAGGGCAAAAATCACATGCTCACAGCCCCTCGTCTGAAAGCACGAAGAGTTTTCGTGCAAAAATAAAGTGAGCGGATACGAGCGATTTTTGCATGTTCGAGTACTCCGTGTGAAGCGTTTGTTTGAAAGATTTTAACCGAACCTTTGTTTCAAAGGTCTCCTATATATCCCTGGCTAATAGGGAATCAGGTTAATGTAGTTCGAGATGTCTTGGTAGTTGGGACTACCAGGGGAGTGCAATTTTGCCGTTAATGTTGTTGCATGCTGTTACTACTGCTTACCAATCTCCTTATTACACCGTGCTAAAAGAAAAATCAAGAAGCTAGGCTAGACTACAAATTACAAGATCTTATCTATCTTTCACTTGTCCCTGTCGGCTTGTGTTTCCTTCGGCGCTTCTTTCCTTCGCAAACTGCTGGGGATGACACTGACCTTTTGCTTTTTCTGAACGTAAGCTCCATCATTTAGTTTTGTCTGCTGGGGATACTACTTCCTTCGGTAAAGCTCTGTTCTGCAGGCGGGCTCCTGACTTCTCCAACTTGAAATATAACAACCTCCGTTCTACAGGCGGGCACCTGACTTCAACAACATCTTTGAAAATAAAATGCATTTGACAATGATTTATGAAATATATATTTTGGCAACGTTCATACAAGCAGGACCACTCGGGTCGAAATAAATTAGATGTCCTTTTGAGGAAGGATTAACTTCAATATCCTGTTCGAGGGCGGATAGACCCAACATATCCTATTCGAGGGTGGACAAACCTATAATATCCTATTCGAAGGTGGACAAACCTATAATATCCTACTCGAATGTGGATGAACCTATAATATACAAATATCCTATTCAAAGGCGGACAAACCTAAAAATCCTATTCGAAGGCAGATGAACCTAATATATCCTATTCGAAGGGGGACAAACCGATAATATCCTATTCGAAGGCGGATGAACCTATATTATCATATTCGAAGGTGGATGAACCCAAAACATCTTATTCGAATGCGGATGAACCTAAAATATCCTATTCAAAGGCGGATGGACCTAAAATATCCTATTCGAGGGCGGATGAACATCAAATTATCCTATTCGAGGGCGGATGAACCCAAAATATCCTATTCGAAGCCGGAAGAACCTAAAATATCCTATTCGATGGTGGATGAACCTTTAATGTCCTATTCTAAGGCGGATGAACCTAAAATATCCTATTCGAAGGTGGATGAACCTAAAATATCCTATTCGAAGGTGGACAAATCTATAATATCCTATTCGAAGGTGGACAAACCTATAATATTCTATTCGAAGGCGGACAAACCTATAATATCCTATTCGAAGACGGACAAACGTATAATATCCTATTCGAAGGCAGATTAAATTATCCTATTCGAAGGCGGATGAACCTAAAATATCCTATTCGAAGGTGGATGAACCTAAAATATCCTATTCGAATGTGGACAAATCTATAATATCCTATTCGAAGGTGAACAAACCTATCATATCCTATTCGAAAGTGGACAAACCTATAATATCCTATTCGAAGGCGGACAAACCTATAATATCCTATTCGAAGGCGGATGAACCTAAATTATCCTATTCGAAGGCGGATGAACCTAAAATATCCTTTCCGAAGGTGGATGAACCTAAAATATCCTATTCGAATGTGGATGAACCTAAAATATCCTATTCGAAGGTGGATGAACCTAAAATATCCTAATTGAGGGCGAATGAACCCAAATTATCCTATTTGAAGGTGGATAAACCTATAATATCCTATTCGAAGATAGATGAACCCAAAATATCCTATTCGAAGGAGGATGAACCTAAAATATCCTTTTCGAAGGTGGATGGACCTAAAATATCCTCTTCGAAGGTGGAAAAACCTATAATATCCTATTCGAAGGTTGAAAAACCTATAATATCCTATTCGAAGGTGGACAAACCTATCATATCATATTCGAAGGCGGACAAACCTAATATCCTATTTGAATACGGATGAACCTAAATTATCCTATTCGAGGGTGGACAAACCTATAATATCCTATTCGAAGGGGGATGGACCTAAAATATCCTATTTGAAGGTGGATGAACCTAAAATATCCTATTCGAAGGTGGACAACCCTATAATATCCTATTCGAAGGTGGACAAACCTATAATATCCTATTTGAAGGTGGACAAACCTATCATATCCTATTCGAAGGCGGACAAACCTATAATATCCTATTCAAAGACAAGTGAACCTAAATTATCCTATTCGAAGGCGGATGAACCTAAAATATCCTATTCGAAGGTGCATGAACCTAAAATATCCTATTCGAAGGTGGATGAACCTAAAATATCCCATTCAAGGGCGGATGAACCCAAAATACACTATTCGAAGGTGGACAAACCTATAATATCATATTCGAAGGTGGACAAACCTATCATATCCTATTCTAGGGCGGATAGACCCATCATATCCTATTCGAGGGCGGATAAACCCATCATATCATATTCGAGGGCGGATAGACCCATCTTCAAAACTTGAAATTATCTTACCTCTGACCATTTTTCTTAAAATTGTGATGTCTTGCTATCCCTTAAAACTTGAATTGATTTCCTCGTTCCTCCAGAAAATTTTTTGGCAATGGCAGAAAATTTTTGACAATGGCAGAAAATTTTCTGCCCCAGTTTTGGTGCTCTTCCTTGTGGCATGTTTTTCTCCATTAATAAGATTTCCTTTTCCTGCTTCAAATTAAAGTGGTCGTGCCACTCCTGCTGGGGATGGTTTTTCCGTTTTTCCCTTCCCGCTCTTGTGTTTCATTACGCTATCAAAGCTTGCTGGGGATGAATTTTCCTTTTCTTCCTTCCCCACTCTGTGTTGTTCGACCCTTTTGGAACTTGGTCAAAAATCTGTTGGGGATGCTTCTACATCTCGATGATCTACTGGGGACCCTTTTGGAATTTGGTCCACAATTTTCTCAGCTGTTGTTTTCCTGTTTTTCTCCCTACTTTCCTTGACATTTTAGATCAATATATTATTTGAGCTTGCGACAAACGTCTTTTTGCCTTGTCTCTGGCCTGTCCTCTTCCCATTTTGCTTTGTTCCATTTTGGCAACTGGTAGTAAGTCTGAAAGATCTTTCTCTAAAACAAATATCTGGAAAAAGACTTTTAAACAAAGAAATAAAAAGATAGAAAAAGAGAAAATCTTTTTCAACAAATGCTTGGGAAAAGAAAAGAAAGGAACTTATCTGGGTGGTATAACTGATCCCAACGATCATGTCGTGCATTCCGGATTAATCAATCCAGTCTATTTGTATCAATCAATCTTTCTGATGTCTTAACTTGCTGGGATAAACATGTGCCCAACTCTTTTCCAAATGTGGATCCCTTCCGCCAATCTTATCTTGTCGCCTCATTGTGCCCTTCGAGGGGTTTTCACTAATAAGACTCTCATTTCTCTCTCAGCTTACGTAGCCTTATGGTGCCTGTGAATGTTTTCACCGATATGAATCTCTCATTTGTTTCTCTCGGCTTTCGTCGCCTTATTGTGCATGTGAGTAAGATTCTCTCATTTTATTTTCTCAGCTGGGATTGGAGTGTTATCGATAAGATTCTCTCAGCTGGGAATTCTTTTGGCTATCAATTCTTTTCAGCTCATGATCCTCCTTCAGTCGGGGACCAGCGTGTTATTCTCGGCTTTCATTTGTCTGTCTTGGCACCTATCGAATACTGATCGAGAGGTCTATTTTGGACATCAATACTGGTTTTATGTGGGTCTTAAAAGAAAAGGAGATAAAAGTTCAAAATAACTTTGATGGGTAAAACGTTACAACTCTTGGAATCAAACCTCTTTCAAAATTTAAAAACATAACTTCTACCCCAGTTTTCTTGCTTGGGGGATTTTTATTTTTGTGACACTTTGTCATGCTATGACCGAGCCGTGAGGTGCCTACGTATCCTCTTTGAGGAATCAGGTAAAACGTATTTCACTTGATTCCTTTGTATTTTCCTGTGACTTTCCTTTTGTTTTTGTTATTACTATTTTCTTTTCTTCTCTTCTCTTCTTTTCTTCTCTTCTTCTCTTTTTTTCATTATTCTTTTTATTTCTTTTTTTTTTCATTTTCATTAATGATTCCAAAAGAGGGGTGAAAGAATAAATAAGGTTCAAAAGGGGGAATCTAAGGTTAAAGTGCTTGGATAGTAGAAAAATTGCCTCCGTCATTTCATTCTCCGGTCAATGCCAAGTACAAACAAACAAATAAGTATAATAAAAGAAATCATACAAAATACCTCTTGATTGCGTCAGAATTGATAGCCATGTCGATACATCTTCCCTCGACATTTGTCAAACATAAAGCTCTATTGGATGACACTCTAGTCATAATAAATGGTTTTTGCTAGTTCGGGGCGAACTTACCTTTTACTTCGGCATGATGTGGCAGGATTCGTTTCAACACTTGCTGCCCAACTTCAAATTTCCTGGGACGCATATTCTTATTATTGGCTCCTGCCATCCTCTTTTCATTAATTAAGCTCAACTGCTCCAATCATTCTTTGGCGCATTTATCATCATCGATCCCAACCTCAAAGACAATCTGGAGGGACATAATTTCAACCTCTGCTGGTGTTACTGTTTCAGTTCCGTATACCAACAATTAAGGAGTTGCACCTACTGAAGTAGGAACAATAGTACAATAATCCAACAATGCAAATGATAGCTTTTCATGCCATTGTCTAGACTCTTCTACCATTTTCCCCAGTATCTTCTTTATGTTTTTGTTGGCTTCCTCAACCGCTCCATTCGAGTTTTGACCCACTCATTATCATCAATCTACTTCTTGTATTATTAATTCATAATTAGATTAATTTTTTTAGACTGGGTTGGAGATCCATCATGCATGCCATATCATTAGAACCAGTATAAAGAGAATTGTTCAGAAAGAGAAACAAAATTAAAACAAAATAAGAAGGGAAAACTTTCACTTTATTAAAGTGCGAGATAACAGAGTTTCACACTTTTGTCGAATACAAAACAAAACAAAACAACTGGATTACAACTCTAGAATAATCCAGACAACAAGAAAGAAAAATCAGAGCCCACTACCAAGACTCCCTCCGGGCGGGAAGAGGAGTAACCGTCAAATTGTTGATATTTTCCCTAGGCCCCACAAACTGTACAGCTACCCCACTGGACCCTTTTCCGAATACCCTAACTGGCTTGTCATCTACCTTTTCCAACTATACCACCGCTTCTCCATTGGTCGACTTTTCTTTTGAAGCGGCACGGACCATCCTCACTATTTGTGAGGGTTGCTTTAACTTCCCCCTTCGTGCACTAGCTTGACCATATGGGCTTTGTGGTGTGCTGGAAATGGGTTCTGGTTAATATTGGGTGCCTCCGATGTCTGAACCTCAATCTTGTTGCTGCAATAAGATTTTGCACTACATGTTTCAACTTTCCAACACTTCTTGGTATCATGTCCAGGAGCCCCCAAACAATATTCACAGCTTACCGAGGGGTCCATATTTTTCGGAAGGGGATTTGGCAATCTGGGCTCCACAGGTTTCAACAAACCTAACTGTCTTAGTTTGTGGAACAAGGGAGTATAGGTTTCTCCCAACTCAGTGAATGTTATTTGTACCTTTTCATTTCTGAAAGTCGGATTCCCACGGAAACCAGCCCTTGAAGGGTTCCTGTAGGCCCTTGGTGGTGGATATGTATTCTGCGGAGGTGGATATGTGCTTTGGGGAGCTGGCGCGCGCCATTGCGGGCGAGCTGAAAGCTGAGTGTATGTTTGGGCTTGACGGACGGAGATGTGTGGTTCTTGTGGTAGGTAGTAAGGCTGTGGAGGGTAATTTGGAGCGTGCGGGTAATTTGGGTGATGGGGTCTGGATTGGTAATGAGGGGAAGGACCTCTAGATCTGGACCAGTTACCTGCCTCTATTGTTGCGACCTCTTCTCTCTTTTTCATTCTGAGCGCACCTCCTGTGTCGCTCTGGATGGCCTGAGTGGTTGCTTTAATTGCTGAATAGCTCAGGATCTTGTTTGACTTAAGTCCCTATTCAATCATACCACCCATTTTCACTACCTCGTTGAAAGATTTGCCAACCGATGTCACCAAGTGACCAAAGTAAGTTGACTCTAGAGTTTGTTGAAAGTAATCTACCATTTCCCCCTCTCTCATTGGAGGATCAACTCTGGCTGCCTGTTCTCTCCATCAGAACCCAAATTCCCGGAATCTCTCCCCGGGTTTCTTCTCAAGCTTTAGCAATGTGAGACGATCTGGGACTATCTCAAGGTTGTATTGGAAGGGTCCTGTGAAAACCTGTGGCAGATCATCCCAGGTGTACCACCGGCTCGGGTCTTGTGTCGTATACCACTCCAGTGCTGACCCACTAAATCTATGGCCAAAGTAAGCTATCAGTAGCTCGTCTTTGCCTCCTGATCCCCTCATCTTGCTACAAAAAACCCGTAGGTGTGCCATAAGATCGCCATGCCCTTCGTATAAATTGAACTTGGGCATCTTGAACCTGCTGGTAATTAGACGTTTATGAAAGGGCATAGATCCTTGTAGGCTACGCTGACCTGGTTGCCCAACCCGTGCATGTTCCTGAAGGACTGCTCCAGGCTTTTAAATTTCCGCATCACCTCGTCCTGCTCTGGGCTCTTAGCCAGCCTTTCAGTCTCCGCCGGGACTCAAAGTGTGGATTATAAGTATGTGGCTTGGGTGCTTTGAATGTGCATTCAGGGGGGTAATATTGTGCATCGTGAGCTTGAAACAACGTCTCACTAGATGATTTGTGTAATGGGGCTGGGGGAGGTGCCACAAAGATAGGGACATTTGGTGGAGGAGGGTTCTGATTGGGCGGTGGGGCTTGGGGGTCATAGGTATCTCTTCCCTGATAGTAATGATGGGTCGGGAAGCTCGTTGAGGGATCAGGGGAAGGGTATTCTAGTGTGTGTCCCGGTTGGAGAGTAGGAGTAACGGGTAGCTCAGGACCCTTTTGTGCTTTAGCTAGGGCTAACTGCATTTCATTCATTTCTAGCCTCATCTTTTCCATTTTTTCCATGGCTTCCTTCAACATCTGATTTGTTGTTTTTTCCGAGTCAACGTTGTTTTCTGATCCATGCATGCTTTCTGGTATAGGCGCTTTCGATCTTGTCTGATAATGGTACGGTGCCAGTATGCTCTAATAAACTAACTGGTATTGATTGGAAAACAACAAACTTGTTAGTGTCAGAGTTTCAACAGATATCATAAGTGCACATTGGGGATGCAATGTGCTTAGGCAGTAAACCATTTCTAATATGCTTTTGCTCAGACCACATGTATCATCCCGGCTTATTTTATTTGTACCATTTTCAAGCTTTTTGAAAATCCTCCATTATTTTCATTCTTCCCTCTCTTTTCTTCCCTTTTATTTTTTTTTTTAATTTAGCGGTGGTCGAATCTTATGTTGATTGCCTACGTATCATGTTCCCGCATGAATCAGACCAAACGTAGTTCGTGCCACTACAATAAAACATTTTTTTTTGGATTTTTCAATTTTCATGATAAAAAACCTTGGTTTCAAAGGTTTAAATATGACATACAAATTCGAAAATCAAACAACCCATGTATTCTAATCAAAAGAATTGCAAACACAAAAATAAATGGACAGATTCCTTCCCCTATATGCCAATTCTAACCAAATGGCTATTTTTGCAAACGTGGCCCCTTCTCAATTTCCCATGAATTTTAAGGCCGGGAAGGATTATTTTACAAACTTGTCCAATCTTTTACGAAAACAGCCTTTCGACAACTGAAAGATACCCTAAATCTATCTCGGCAAGAAAAGTTTAAGACACTGCCGAAGCTGGCTTGGCTTATTTTGACCAAAAATCCAAAATTACATTCACTTGCCCATTAACTCTTTTTCTTGTTTTTCCAAATTAAAATAAAAGCATGGTTTTGCAAATATGACCTTTCAACACCTCGCGGACGAAGGTTTTAAGGGTGTCTGGGTCAACCGGTAAAAATCTAAAAATGACCCAAAGGTGGCTATTTATGCAAAGTCAGTCTTCCGGTGTCCCTTTCGGAAACATTCGGCTCTTTTTGATAAAATAGCATCACCCGACTTATTTATGACGACAATTAAAATTGACATTTTTTTTGCTATTTTTGCAAAAAGGGAGGTTGGACCCGATTACGGTTGCCTACGTATCTCACATCCGGTGAGAATCAAACCCGCGTAGTTCAGGTAAAATAGAATATCTTCGAAAATAAGACTTTTTTATAGACAAACACACAATTTCGGCAAACAATACTCTTTTTATATTATTAATTTTTGTCAACAAACTATTTAAAAATAAAAATAAAACTTTTCTCTTTTTTTTTTTTAAAAAGAAATCTTGACCAATAAGCAAACCATTTTTTTAAAACAAAATTTTTTCATATTTCGAAAATTCGGCAAAGCTTCGACACTATTTTGATATTGGTTATTTCTAAAACAGACGATTAATTCTCCGCACTGCTATTTTTCTCCTCTCTTTTTTCCCAGATACTCCAAAGCCGGTCAACATGCAAGTCCGAGACAAATAAATGCACGTAAACAAATAGGATGCAACATGATGGTCTTTTCATTTCAGGTTGCTAGTCCTAGACGGACCCAACCCTTGTGTTGAGTCCCCTAAGTCATATGCAACGTGATGTAAATAAGTGTTTCCTACTAGGGATCCGGCATGAAGTCATGTTTTACTAGATTCAAATCGTGGGTATATGTTCTAGAATAGTATACCCGAGCGACAACTCGAGTCGAGGAAGGAGCTCCTTTCCGGGAACCAAAAGGCCAGCTGGCTTAGAAACTTTCTAAGCCTCTTTTATTTCAGTGCATGACACTAATAGAATAGGGAGTCTCAACCAGTAAGCACATCCCCGGAGGTGAAGAGAGAAGGGTTCGTCACTATTTATATATAGAGTCAAATAATATCAAAGCGGTAACAAAACAACATTTTGCACATTAAGCACATATCACACGAAAATATCAAACAATAAAGCAAAATTATAAGACTATTTCATAAGCTCGAATTTCTAACCCTGAACCAGTGGTTCTGGGTTCTTGTCCCTAGCAGAGTCGCCAGAGTTGTCACACCTCCTTTTTCCGCCCCGCAAGGGCGCAGGGGATTAAGGGAGTTTTTCCAATTAAAGGAAAATCGAAACGGAATTTATAATTTATTTCAGAGTCGCCACTTGAGAGATTTATGGTGTCCCAAGTCACCGGTTTAATCCCGAATCGAGGAAAAGATTGACTCTGTTTAACAATCCGCGAACCAAAATTCAGATAAGGAATTCTGTTAACCCAGGAGAAGGTCTTAGGCATTTCCGAGTTCCGTGTTCTAGCACGGTCGTTCAACTGTTATATTCGGCTTATTTATATGATTTTTAAACATGTTGTAACTTATGTGCAAATTCTAACTTGTAGCGGCTTTTATCATTATTATTATTATTTTACAGAGAATTGCAACGTCGTGAAAAAGTGTCTCGAACAACGTTACAACTAGTGTACACATAGTCGTCGATACATTTAGACTCCGTCGAGATTTGGATTTGGGTTACATAAATGTGCACCCGAGTTTAGGGATGTAATTTTATTAAAGTACGCGCCTAGAGAGACTAACGCGTTATTATTTGGAAAAGGTCGTGAAATTCGCTAAACGGCCCGTCCCAAAATTTGAGTGTTTTAATATATACATATTAAGGGCCCCGCAAATTGCGATTTATTTTGGCGAGGCACACCTTCTTTATTATAAGGATATCCTAAAGTGACTATATTTCTATTAAATGTCTCTAAAATAAAAGAGAAAAATCCTCATTAAAAACACGCTTAAAAACGTAACATATTAATTGCTAGACTAAGGCAAATATTAGTGGAAAGAAAATAAATAAAAAATTTTGAAATTATAAATAAAATTAAAAATAAAATTTCGAAATTATAAATAAAAGATGAAATTTGATAACTAATATTCAAAAGAAATAAATTATAGCTAGATTAAAACTCGCATAATTATATGAATAAATCATTAATTATTTACAACTATTTAAAACTAAAATCAACCTTAATTATTAATACTTATTCGAAAGTTTATTAAATCTAAATGTTAAACCATATTGCTTGTACTCAAATCATGCCATAATGCCTATTTCACAAAATTAATTTAAGTTAATATTTTAACTAAATTTAGCTACATGTTCACGATTAGCATACTATTGTCAATATTAAAACCTTCATTGTTAGTGAACTAACCAATTTTTGCCAGTACAATTTTACTAAAGATCAACTAATGTTATTTTCCTCTTTTTTCCATTATTAAACAGTACGACGGCAATTAGCATGCTTAAACATATACTACCTAATATCCAAGCGAAAGCTTAGTATTATTTAATGCATCACTAGAAGCTGCACAGATATGCAAAGCGACAGAAATTTTATAGAAAAATAAAACATAAAATAGCCTAAAACAATCAATAAAAGAAACAAAGAGAAAGCTAAATTAAAACTTCAAAGTTCCATTCTTCATATGTATACATGCTTTCACATTTTTATCTTACACAATGTTACAGTCATGTACCTGATATTAGAAACAAAAGGAGGAAAGTGAGAAATAGCAAGGCAGTAATCAATACAACAAAACAACAACAGCAGTAGCTAAACCTAGCAACAGATTTCAACAAAATCCAGTAAAATCAAACCAAAAAATACCGACAGAAATGGACTTCAACCCACAACAATATCAACAAAAAACCAAATGAACTCAAAGGCCTACTAGAGTTACTTAAAACCAGTCTTAGTGTATTGGAATCAAGAGAAATGAAATTAATGAAGCAAGAAGAGAAGCTTCAAATAAATAGTGGGGTTTTGAACTCTCTAATTTTTTTTAACTCTCAATTCTTTTCTTATTCTCTGTTTTCGTTCTCTTAAATTCTGAAATTTATCTCCCCAAAATTAGTCCTCCTTTAAGTGTTAAAATGACCCCTATTTATCCCAAATATGACTCTTCCCTCTTCTACCCTTTTACTATTATTACTACTCCTTTTATTATTACCCATACTATTTCTGATTTCCAGTTAAGCAAAAAGCAGTCAACGCAGACCCCACCATTCCCCTCTTTTCAATGGACCACATTATTAATCCTCTTTTTACTTTACATCATTATGCTCTCCACAAGACTTGTCCCCTCTTATTTTAATTTAATGTTATGTGCCCACATTTAAACAATTTCCAAAATACCCCCGAACTTATTAAAATTAGCATTCTACCCCCATCCCTTCAATCTACACCAAAATTATAAAAAAAAACACCAACTTACTACATCTATAACCAAATTCCTAATCAAATTCAACAACAATTCAAACTAAATGATGAGCAACAAAGAACCAACTGAAATTATTTTGACCAACTTTTTTAACGAGCATACTTTCGAATTCAACAACAATAACAAAATTGAACATAACAAACTAGTAGACTCCAATCACTAAATTCAGATTCAGCTTAAACTTAACAAATCAAACAAACAAATTAAAATCTCTAATTCAGATCCTTAGACTAAACACAACAATAAGACAGTTCAAATCATTAAACTCAATAGTCAATTGAATTTCAAATTAAATCTAACAATATTATAGTCAAGATAAAAATTCAAGTGTTTAAACTAAAATATTTCTATATTAAAACTAAACAAGAACAAATGAATCAAACAAACTGAAGAAATAATCAAGAAATGAACAAGAAAATAACATACTGATTTTAGATCCGAGAATATTAAACAAAATATGGACATAAATGAGACTTAAACCAACTAATGGGATCAAAACAACGACGAACTCGAAGAAAACAGATATGCCCAGAAATTTTAAAACCCAAAATAACTCGAATCTGCCCGGAATCTCAACAACGAACCTAACTTACTTTTTCTTTGAACTTGAACGGAACTAATGATCAACGAACAAACCTGGAGTTGGAGAAGACGTTGGAGGCGACGACGTGGATGTGAAGCAGCTGTTCATAACGAGGATCGGACGTGAAGCAGCTGTTGCTGCTCGTCAGCAACACTAGCGGAGGAGTAATCCGTGGATAGTAGGGTTGTTTGGTGAGCGTGACGGCTTGCTAGAGGAGCTGGGGATGACGAGGTTGGGGTTGGTTCACGTCGTGGAGGGGGCTAACTATTGGGCGACGATGGGTGGTCTTTTGGATCGTTTCTGGCGGAGATGGGCTGGCTGTTCGACGCGGGTATAGGGTGACGAAGGGGTCATTTGGATAGTAGGGTTGGAGGGGAGTAGCTGATCGTGGTTGTTGGGAAAAAATGGGAAGGGTAGCCATGGTTGACGGGCTGATGAAGATGATGGAGGCTGGGCTTGATGCTGGTGGCTGGTGGTCTGGCCGACGGGGTGATGACGAAGCTGGTTTGAGCAGCTTGGTGAGGGTGGTTTTTGGGTGGTTTAGGGTTTGGGGGTGTGTTTGGACAAGATGAAGAGAAGGGGGTGGGGTGTAAGGTGTGACGGCTAGGTTTAGGTTAGAGAGTGTCTTTAGGGTTTTTTGAGTAACTAAAAATGAAAAATGAGAGGAAGAGTAGGGGGCCTGTGGTCATATGGGGGGTGGTTGGGCCTGGGTCAAGGGGCTTTGGGTTGGGTAGAATTGGTTTGGGCTTGGGGTTAATTCAAGAATTGGCCCAATTCCGAATTCGTTCTTCTATTTTTTGTTCTTTTTTTTTCTTGTACTCATTAATAAAACTTAAAGCTAAGATTAAATTATAAAATCCAAAATTATCTTAAAATACTAATTAACTCCTAATAATAATCATCATTTAAAATTAAATAACAGTTAAAACACAATAAAGCAATTTGGACATTAAAGGCTAAAAATGCAAAAGATGCCTATTTTTGTGATTTTCATTTTGTAAAATAAATATGATTACTCCTAATTGTAGAATTAAATCCTAAATGCAAACAAAAATAAGACAAAATTCACAACAATTGCAAGAAAACTAAAAATTATTTTATTTTATTTTTTTGGGAGTAATTCATATATAAGGCAAAAATCACATGCTCACAAGTCTCAGTTTGAGTAGGGTCGAACTTTAGTAACGTTGATGGTGAAGGCACTTGGCCTGAGTCCCAATTAGACTAAGTTCGAACTTGATGGCGTTGATGGCGAAGGCACTTAGCCTGAGTCCCAGTTCGACTAAGGTCGAACTTGATGGCGTTGATGGCGAAGGCGCTTAGCCTGGGTCCAAGTTCGACTAGGGTCAAACTTAGTAATGTTGATGGCGAAGTCACTTGGCCTGAGTCCCAGTTCGAGTGAGGTTGAGCTTAGTAACGTTGACGGCGAAGGCACTTGGCCTGATTCCTAGTTCGACTGAGGTCGAATTTAGTAACTTGATGGCGAAGGCACTTGGCCTGGGTCCCGGTTCAACTGGGGTCGAACTTAGTAACGTTGATGGCGAAGGCACTTGGCCTGAATCCCAGTTCGACTAGGGTCGAACTTAGTAACGTTGATGGCGAGGGCACTTAGACTGAGTCCCATTCGACTGAGTCGAACTTAGTAATGTAGATGGCGAAGACATTTAGCCTGAGTCCCAGTTCGACTAAGATCGAACTTGATGGCGTTGATGGCAAAGACACTTAGCCTAAGTCCCAATTTGCTAAGACCGATCTTGATGGCGTTGATGGTGAAGGCACTTAGCCTGATAACTTCAATGGCAAAAACACTCTGCCTGATAACTTCGATGGCGAAGGCACTTAGCCTGATAAATTCGATGGCGAAGGCACTTGGTCTGATATCTTCGATGGCTAAGGCACTTGGCTTGAGTTTGTTCCTTAATCGAGATCGGGCTCGTATAGATCGATCCATGGTTTACGACGTCTTTATGCCAACTTCCGGCTGGATATCGTATCAGTTGAGGGGGATGCTTTGCATCTGCTTCCTTTTATTCCGGAGCTCTTCTTCTGGTTTGCACTGTTTGAGATTAATAAAATAGAGGATTTTGGCTATTGCTGAGGCCTTCAAGTTCTCTTCGCTCGATGTGCTGCTTTTGGCTAGTTTGAGTGGGATGTTTCCTCTTTCGTGCACTTTTTCCATCTGGTCCAGGGAGGAACTATACGATCTTGCTATGAATTCCCCATAGACGACGCCAAATTATTTGACTCAAAAGATACTAAATGCTTTGTAAGTAAAAACAATCAAAATAAATCATGGGGTAAATAATAGCAAATCATAATTGATCACTGGACCAAGAGATGGAGATAACATACGGATAACGAGGGCTAACGGGCCCTAGATTCAATGTTTTATTGATCATAATAGATTGATCTGCGCCTTCTTGAAGAGGTTCAGATCCATATAATCGTATTGTTGTCGGAGCATTACATGTAATATGGTTGGCGTATTCTATTGTTAATAGTGTTCTCAAAGAAGAGCCCCCCTTTTGAGGTTCGCTTTCTTAGTATTTATAGTTGCGAGCTGCATGATCTGGTAAAGAATTGTCGTGGCCAAGTTGAGGAGACGTCTTCATGGCGCGGGAGGGCCGTAACCCCCTTGTTGCGGAGCCGGTTACGGTTTCTTGGAGTCGAGTGTATTGATCAATGGTTGTAACCAATTAGGACGAAGCCGGTTTCGTGACCAACAGATAGCCAGGTTCTTTTTATCAATACAGGAAGTATTACCACTTAATTATAATCCTTGTTGGTTCGAGGTAACTCAACTTGTATGGTTTGCGAGAGGAGAAGAAATTTATTATCAATGCAGGTAAGACACGTATTTCTTATATAGATATGTGTTTGATCCTTTACTTTAATTTGGATCTTTTGAGCCTAAGTTTTTTTTTTTGGATTGGGGTCGGTAAGGGTACGCAATTATCGAGGCGGTGTAGGTGTCTTCATCAAGTTGAGAAAATTAATAATTTATTTGGCCTAAGTTATTTTTTTCGCTAAAAATAATTTTTTCCATAGACTTTTGTCGAAATGACAAGAGGGGCTTGCTCTGATGGTAAGCAACCCCCACTTCCAACCAAGAGGTTGTGAGTTCGAGTCTCCCCAAGAGCAAAGGTGGGAAGTTCTTGGAGGGAAGGATGCCGGGGGTCTATTTGGAAACAGCCTCTCTACCCCAGGGTAGGGGTAAGGTCTGCGTACATACTACCCTCCCCAAACCCCACTAAGTGGGATTATATTGGGTTGTAGTTTTTAGACTTTTGTCGAAATGTTGCTATTGGATAATATAAGTAGGCGTAGACCGATTTTTCGCGAGTAATGTATCTTTAAGAACGAATTTTGTTCACTTCAGATTATCATGAGAACCTACTACTTTGAGTTGCTTTCGAAGAGATATTTTTGTCTGATTTTCAAAGAGCGACGTCTGTCTTCAGAAAACCAACACGACATTTTCAAGTTTTTCAATTTCTTTCTTTTTTTTTGAAAATCTTTCTAATGTTTGCTTTCACAAATTTGTTTTTCTAGTATGCCACACAAAAATTTGTGAACTAATACCTTTTTATTACGGTCATAAATGGAATTCTTTGACATAACTCTCCGTAAGGTTTAAGGTTGCATATACTTTTAAAAAAATTCAAATTATGCAATATCAGCATATACAATCTGAAAAATTCTAAAGTTATTGTGTTTAGCGATCAATACACTCCTGGCATTAAAGCTTTAATTGGACTCCACAATCTTACTTATGTCTAGTCATGTTCTATTGATAATTCCATCTGTTGCAATTTAGACGGACAAATTTCATTTATGGTGAGTTAATTTAATTAAATTTTTAAGTTAAATTAATTAAAAACTATAGGAAAAGTACTATTGTATGTTTATGAGTTTTCTCATGTTAATATGATAACAAAATATATCTTAAAATATTAACCGAACCTTACATAATTTAATTCTCGATAGATGAAATATATCGTCTACGTTTTACTAGATTAATTGGCTAGTGAATTTCGATTACTAAATGATTATGGAAAAGAAAATAGTTTTGCGATTTATTCGCTCAGTTAATATCTTTTCTTAATATAACATCCTAATTCTAAAAAGTAAATCTTAATATTATATTGCTGAATAATGAATATGTAATTTCATTTGTAACTGATTTCATGAAAAGCTGGTCTCATTATCGCGATATATTTGAAAATTTAAGTATTGTTATAAATAGAATTTTATTTATGATGAACGCTATATTTAGAGAGATTCTAGGGTTTATTACTTGGTGGCTACGTCACTATCTCCCTATAAATAGAGGGTTCTATTCCATTATAATTCATCCCATATCAATAAGAATTCTCCTCTCCCTACTTTTCTCTGCAATACTCTTCTTCTTTTATTATTTCATAACATGTTATCAGCATGAGACTCTAACCAATTGAGTAGAAGCTTTGGGATTGATCATAATAATTATTAATTGTTCTATGAACTTCCTTCAAGATTAAATTCTGGATTTAAGGTAAGTGTTTTACTTTGCTCTTTCAAATTCTTGTAATTCTATAATTTGATTTTAAATATAAGCAAAGACAATAAATTTTGATTGCAACTCTAATGGAGCTTGAAAGATATTATAACCACCAAATGTGGTAAATTTTTTATATCTTGCCATGATCAAATTCATGTATGATTGTGGCCAAAGAATTAAAAATCCGTCCCATTGAATTTGCTCCATTCTCATTCCCTATAGAGAATGTGATAGCAATATATGATAAGTCTGAAAGAAGACAAAATTATTACCGTGAAGGTATCAATGGATGCGGACGTGGCAATAGACGAAATTATAATCGTCATCGTTATGATAATGAGAATAATAAGGATTCTCAAAATAATCCTTCACATATTTATCATCAATTTGACAATATGAGATTTTATAAAGCATATATAGATAATTATGGTCCATTCATGATGTGAGTGTGACAACATCTAATTTATGAATACATATTCATTCTTGGAAGAATATGAACGTGTTTGTGGTAGTGAATATATCACACTCGCCTCTAGAACGAGGTTTGAGATGTTATAAGAAAATAATGTCATTATTAAGATATGAATGGTCATTGATCACGTACCTATTGTACGCCAAAATATTTTGGCAATGTGATTATTAAAGGACAACAATAATGCAAGAAACATATCTTGCATATAATTTTGACCATGACCATAATGGTATAACTTTCTCTTTAAAAGAGATATTCCATATGAATGTTCATGAATATGTGTGATACCAAATTAATTGAGAACTTTAAAAGAGCCAATTATACTATTTTTGAAAAACATAATTGATTAACAATAAGGTATTGTGTTGTAGTAAGTCTCAAAGAAACTTATTCAGTTTCCAAAGTATACGCAAAAGCGGTTGATTATATTGAGACAATAAATAAAGAAAAAATTTGATATCTTCTATTACTACAACTTGTAGCGGGATAATTTGTATGTGAAAAGACTACCCGCTTTATTCTCCAGTTTGTACTACACAAACAAAAGAATGCCACAATAAAGTAGATGTTTATTGATATAAAAACTCATATCATAATAAACATGGAGTTTATTGATAATTGCACATGTCATTGTGTAAACATGAACTTATCAATATTGATAATTTATTCAGTTGGCATAATCAGTTTAGCCATATCAATTTAAATATGATGTACAAAAATAATAGAGAATTCAGATGGGTAAACATTAAAGAACCAGAAAGTTCCTTACGGATTCTCTTATATTGCTAGTTCTCATTAATTAATTGATCAACTAAAGTTGGGATTGAATCCCATGAATTCTGAAAATATCAAAGGTGAATATGGGCACATTCACCTGCCATGTATACCATATAAGATGTATCTATGAGATGGTTACATATGCGATTATTAACCTGCAATCTGGCCGGTGCTTGCGAGGTAACTTGCTCAGTAATTTAATTTTTAGCATAATTTCCAGATTTTCTATTCAAGAAGTTCATCTTGATAAGTTGGTTTACATCATAGTTGGTTTAGCAAAATAATTTATTGAGTGCCTCCACTTAATAGCTAAACTATTTCTTATGAGATCAAAGTATGATATATCAATTTGATATGTGTTATATACGAAAGTATATTGCATTCTCCCCTCACAAATGGTTCAGGGTCAGGAACCAAATAATTTAATCTTATTATTATTGATGTGCGGTGTATATTTTTATTAATACCATAATGCAAAAAGATGAATTTCCAAAGTTGAGGAAACAGGGAGGAGACAAGATACAACATTTGAGAAAAAGGTTACATGAAATTAATTATTATTTATACATATAGATCATCGAATAGGATAATATGAACTTGAAGTTGATAAAAGGATAATTCATTTGCAATATATTGCAAAGCATGCCATACGCATTTGTTGACCCAAAGAAAGTAACTATATTCTCATTGCAAATGCTCATATTAAGTCCTAGAAGGACAAAGTCTATGGTACACTTAAAGCGTATAGACAAATCGTTTTCAAATAGAACTTCTTGATAAAGAAGATGAGCAAATGATCAAAGTGATCATAATAAAGGAGGCAAGTGATCTAGAAGGTCACATGACATAATACTTCATAAAATCTCATGAGAGATTTAGGTACCTGAGTATATGAATGAAGAGATCTCTATGTTATGTCTTTATGAAAATTTATTGGAGCCGATATAACATGTTCGTCGACGACATCTATCATAGCGCTAAAAATAGATGAGGATCTTAAGTCTATCAAATATAGACACAAAAGTATTGGCCAAATGGAAGAGATACAACTCAAGTAGAATTGATTCCATATGAAAGACATGTAATTTTGGACATGTAGTTCAAATACTTGAAAGTATAAAGTCAATGGTATGTGCAATCAGTTTTCGATATCTGATATGTCTATGCAAGACATAAAAACTTGATATGCACTAAAGCCTGTTTAGATGACTTATATGGCACATTGAAGGACTTAAACCGCTTAAAGCATATATAATATTTGGTCTTGAAGTACCACATGCTAAGTGCAATTTGTGCACATTTGTATCTTACTATAACTACAAGCATGATAATGTGATAACGAGGATTTTTAAGGTGCAATATATTCATTGGAGTTAATATGGCTGATTTATTCACCAAAACTCTGCCGGTGTCAACCTTCAAGAAGCTAGTGCACAAGATTGGAATGCAAAGGCTCAAAGATGTGAACTGATGCTCTAATTAGGGGGAGTTAATGAGCGTTGCACTCTTTTTTCCTTACAAGGTTTTGTCCCACTGGATTTTCCCTGCAAAGTTTTTAACGAGGCAATCAAAAGGCGTATTATTAGGTATGTGTATTTTTTTTCCTTTTCTAGAATTTTTTCCCATTAGATTTCTTTTAATTAAGGTTTTAACGAGGCACATTATCTGCAGAATAGACGTTCAGGGAGATTGTTATAAATAAAATTCTATTTATGGTGAATGTCTAGATTAAGAGATTCTAAGATTTATTATTTGGTGGCTAAGTCACTATCTCCCTATAAATAAAGAGTTCTATTCCATTGTAATTCATCCCATATCAATAAAAATTCTCTCTCCCTACTTTTCTCTGCAATACTTTTTTTCTTCTTTTATTATTTGATAACAAGTATCAATATATAGCCTACTCGAATTTTCGATCATCTGTATATAATGTCACTCATATGACGAAAAGCAAATCTAACTCAGTAGTCATAACCTTGTTAGGAAACACTGTATCTAAATACAAAACGAAAACTGTCTTTATTATATAGCCAAACCAATAATTATACAAAAACAAGTACAATAATCCCTACAAGTACAGAACAAAAATCTCACTCAAACATCAACATCCAAAATGCATAAATATACAATGTGTATTATCTACATAAATACCGGGCGGTAAACAACTCAATGAATAATCATCAAATCGACGAAGAAGGAGCTATCGATCGTCTAGTTCCTCAGTAGAGCGGCAACAGACAAAATCAGTGAGGAGCAGATAATCGCGCCTGAAGCCGGTAGTAAAAACGCGCCGCCTTGGTCCGGTGATGGTGCCGGAACGGAGGTCACTTCCTGAGCAGAAGCAACCGCCGATAAAACCACCACAATGGCAAAAAACACCGTCATAGCCTTCAATGCCATATCTCAGAAAATGTAGAAATCAGAGAAAATCAGAAAGTACTGTGAACCGGAGTGAAGGGAGAAGTAGGGGTAAGGGGTTTATATAAGGAGGTGAGAAACCGTGTGGGGCCCAAGAGAAAGGAAAAACAGCTGGGAAGGACATGGCCACGTTGAGAAGACAGGTGGAAAGTTGAGTTGAACAAGTAATAACACAAGAGAAGAATCGCCGGCGAAGTTGGAAGATCGTCGTAATCACGCTGTCCTCTTGTTTGGACAAATGGGCCACATGTCATATTAACAGGTACTGTATACAATTCTCAATAAAATAATAATTAAATGGCAATTCAGTGCATCAAATATTCGTATAAATAGGATTTGGAGAAAGATCGTACACAGAGAAGTGTAATGTGGGTAATATATTTTATGTAAGTATTAATGAATGATTTCAAATCTTGAATCTGTAATCTATATGTTACACGGAGTTAATTTTATGATGGCTTCAAAACTCTACTTCTACCATACTAGTCTTTTTTTTGGGTGCAATACTATAATAGTCAATGATTCATTATTATTATATTTCTTATAATTATTGCAATTGATGTTTATTGTTATTATTATTATTATTATTGATAGTTTGTAGGATTGTGATTGGGTGGCTAGTGGACAAGCGTTGGTTTTGGTTTTCTCTCTCTTGAGGTTAGTTGGCGAGGTTAGGAATGTAAGTTGGACTTAGAACTGATAAAAGAGGCTTTAGAAAAAAGTTGTACTTTCAAATAGTTGGTTAGAAATAATTGCTTCACTCAGCGTTCATCTATTCATTTAATATTGTTTTTTTTTACCGGCTTGAAATAAAACTTGTGATTTGGTTTGAAGGAAAATGTATTGACTTCCCATTGGCAGATAATTGTACGTTGTCAGTTAATTTTTTCACATTATCAAGTTATTTAAAGGTTATTTATAAGTAAATTTTCAAATGGATGGAGAAGTTAATAGCCTATAAAAGATGATAAATATCAGTTATAAACAGTAAATTAGATGATGATGTAAATATCTTCTATACTAATCAGTTCATGTAGAAATCAATAGGTTGGGGATAGGTTTTGTAGATTAGGGCTTGTTACGACCCAAAGGGTTATCACCTGATTTCTCTTTCTTTTCGTGTTTCTAAGGCTTTGAAAATCTTACTTTTACTTGCTTCGATTTTACGTGCGTAGTCCGGATGCATAACCGGAAAACTTTTATGTTAAATTATGTGAAATTTGCTAAAATTTAGCTTTAAAATAATTAAAGTTGACTTTGGTCAACATTTTGTGTAAATCGACCCGGGCCCGTAATTTGACGGTCCCGGAGGATCCGTAGACAAATGTGGGACTTGGGCGTATGACCGGAATCGGAATTCGAGGTCCCGAGCCCGAGAAATAAAATTATAGAGGAAATTATTTTTCTAAAATTTATATGAAAATTTTAAATGAAAATGGATTAGAACGTGATGATATCGGACATACATTTTTGTTCCGGCGCCTGATACAGGTCTTATATGTTATTTAAGACGTTTCTGTGTAATTTGGTTGAAATCAGACCTTATTTGACGTGTTTCTGACCTAAATATCTAAAAATAAAAGTTTAAGAAGTTTGATGAATAAGTGATGATTTTGAGGTTTGATTCCTCGTTTATGATGTTATCTTGGCGAATTGATCGCACGGTTAAGTTCGTATGATGTTGTTGAGTTAGTGTGTATGGTTGGTTAGGAGCCCCAAGGGCTCGAGAGTATTTTTCGGGGGTGTTCCGGGAGGTTTAGAACTTAGAATTTCTGCAGAAAAATCTACAGCAGTGCACAGGCCCTCTCTTCTTCGGGATCGCGACTTCCCCTCCGCGATCGCGATGCCTTCACTGCTCTCTACTTCGCGTTCGTGATCCCCCAGCACGCGTTTGCATAGCTTCAGCGTTTCCTTCAACGCATTCACGTAAGGCCTCACGCGTTCGCGTAGGCCAAACCTTGGACCCCAATAATTTTTCCTCTATGCGTTCGCGTTACTCGACTCGCGATCGCGATGCTCTGCCCGTGTGACCCTTTCCGCACGCATCCCCATTTTCACGAACGCGAAGGGTAAATCTGCCTATTTATAGTTTAATTTTCAGAACAATATGGACGCGAAATTTTCATTAAAACGTCCGAGTTCCTTCTTCTTCAAGGTCCTTAGGCCTCCATTGAGGCTTCCTTTTATCAAGACCTCTTAGGTAAGTAAATTCTCACTCATTTCCTTCATTAATTAGTAAGTTTTTAAGCATAAATCATGTATTTAGGATTGATATTGGGGAAATAGGTAGAGCTATGGCTTTTTAATTTTCTTCGATTTAGACATCTTTTTGGGGTTGAATTTGAAAATAAATTGTATATTCGGAGCTCGTGGGGGAATAGGTGATATGAATTTGGTTCGAGCCTTGTGTTTTGACGAAGCGGGCTCGGCGTCGATTTTTTGGGATTTTTGGAAGAAAGGTTGGGAATTTTTACTTAGGCATTGGGTTTGATTTGTTTAGCTATTATTGACATTATAAAGTCGTTATTTCATAGATTTGATTGAGTTGGAGCCGAATTCGAGAGGGAAAGCGATCATTGTGGATTGATATAGCCATGGAAGTTGAGGTAAGTATTTGATCTAACTTTGGCTTAAGAAAATAGGATTAGAGTATTGTTTGCTAATTGCTAATTATCAAGAACGATGTATAGGCATGGTGACGAGTATCTATACACTGATGTCTAGCATGACTGTGAGTCCTTACTTGTGCTTATTCTTATTTAGTTGCAACTCTTCCTTGTTTAATTGATGCTTTCTATATAATGTGAAGAGTATGAGAAATAAATATGATTTGTAAACTCTTTGGAGCGTTGACTCGAATGATAAAGTAATTATTGAGTAAGAAATTAAAGAAAGAGAAAGAGATGTGATTATTCCCTTGCCGGGATTTAAGTGTTTACTTGTGTTTCCCTTGCCTGGACTTTTGTTACAGCTATCTATCCCCTCGCCCCATTGGTTGTGATTGTTTCTTGGGTAAGGAAGAGTGATAAAGCACGAAGGTTGACGCCGTGCACGATTTGTGTTGAGAATATGTTAATGCACGAAGGAACATTTCGCGCCATGTTTTGATTGTTAATGCACGAAGGAACATTCCGTGCCATGCTTTGATTACTAATGCACGAAGGTACATTTCATGCCCTAATTTGATTACTAATGCACGAAGGATAATTCCGTGTCATGAAATGAGTGTTTATGTGAGGAAAAGCACGAAGATCAACGTCGTGCACCCTATTTGATTGTTTTGGTGAGAACGAGAGAAAAAACACGAAGGACGGTGCCGTGCAACTGTTGATTTTCCTGCTCTCGCTGATTATTGTAGTTGTATAGTTTCATTTTTCTATTTGTTGATTTTTTTATCCGGATTGTTACCTCCCTTACAACATACTCCCCTCCCACTCGACTAGTTAGATTTTTGTACTCTTTTACTATTGCATATAATATTAAAAAATAATACAGTAATAAAGTGTAATTTTTGTAGTGGAGAACATATATTACATACTGAAGATAAACAATACAATACTTTAATTGATTTAATAATAAACTTTGGAGAAAAAATCCAAGACAACAATAAAAACATAGTAAGAACATTAGAGTTAGTAGAGGCTGGACACATTAAACAAAGAAGGATTTTAGAAAAATTAGAACAAAATTTGGACTTTATAAAATCACAAGAACTAGAAATAGACAGGAAAATACAACTCTTGAATAATAAATTTAATATAGAAAAATACCTACTAAAAACGAAATAGAAAAGTTAATCAATACTATTACAGAAAAGCCTAAAGAGTTAGAAATACAAATAACCAGATTAGTAGAAAAATTAAGTGAACAGGTAGAAGTATTAAAAGGTGACATAAGCACACTTAAAAAAAGATAGATAAAATCAAAGAAATCGCTCTTTCATGAGTGATATACAACTAGAATTAGATCTAATATATGAAGAAGTACTAAAATTAACAGCAAGAATTCAACCCAATCCAGAAGGACTAAGTAATTATATTCCTCAAGAAAAAGCTGATCAAACAATAATAAATAAAATAATACATTAATAATATTATTATTAGAGGTTAATAAAAAGCTAGATAAAATTATTAAAGAAAAAGAAATAAAGACTGAGATCCCAAAGGTAGACGATTTAATAGAACAATTAAAAAGAGTTGAAATAACACCACAAAAAGAAAAATTAAAAATAAGAAAGCCACAAAAATGGACCTTTTTCCAAGTGGATTAAGAAGAACAAATCAAGAAAGATCAAGGATAAATTTTTCAAAAAATAGAATAGGAAACAATATGCTAACAAGAATTCTAACTAGAAAAAGACAAGAGCAAGATAAAAAATTAGATGAAATAATAGATATAGATAAAGATATACAAAATTTTCAGCAAAATCAATTAAGATTATTAGATCCAAAAATACTATATAATACAGGATATTTCTCGATCAATTCTCAACTATATTGATATTATAGAGAAGAATAATTGTCAGCTATAGGAAATAAAGTTGCGAAAATAAACTTAATCAATCCAGAATCAATAAAATAAATAAAAAAATTATAAAAAAGAATTTAATGCATATCTGATTAATAGTAATTGGATTAAAAGGATTAACAAGAAAAAATTTAGTAACTAAAGTATTTATAGTAGTATATGATGATAGATGGTCAGATAAAAAAAATCTATAATAGGTCTAACAGAAGTAGGCATGACTAATAATGGAGGAATATTTTATATTAGCCTAGATTTTATGATAAATCTACCAGAATGTGGAAAAATTATAAAAATATGAATACAGACTAAAGGATATGAATAAATTAATAATGGAAATAATCTATTAATATGTGTAGGTTTTATAGGAAAAATGGCAACAAATAGCAATACAAAATTCAAAATTAAAGTAGACGATGTAGTTGAAGTAACGAAAAATAAAGGGATAAAGTTATTAAAACCTATTAAGATAGACCCAGAAGAATACACGGGATTAGAATGTAACTTAGAAGATTTTTCAAAATCAAAAATATTTATACCAAAATCTCATTTGATGTATACAAATTCTAAAGGAGAAACATCAATTAGGTTTACTGATTATAATTATTCTACTCATAAAGAAACAGATGATGGAGATGAAAATAAGGTAGAAGAAACTGAATGTATGAATATTGAAATAATACAAGAAGAATTCGAAGTAGATATAGCATTAGAAGAAGCAAGAAAATTAGTTAAAGAAAACAAAAATTACACTTTCCAATGCAAAGGATGTAAATTAGGAAAATTAACTTTAAGAAATGTAGAAGAGCATTTTAGAAAATGCGAATTAAGAACAGATAATTTGGGATATAGAAAAGAAAATAGGTTACAAAAAAAATCGGATAAATTCGATCAAACTTTTGAAGAAATACAAGATAGCTATGAAACAAAAACAGATTCAGTAATAAGCTTAAAAGAATTAATGAAATCAGTTAGTTCTAGCCCAAGCCCATTTCAGAGAACAACGTATCAAAGTACAGTAGATACTATTACATGAAATGTACCTAGAAGAAGAGTATACAGAATAGACCAGGAAACAGAAATATAAAATGTAAGACCATCAGGAAAAAGGATGCCAATAGAAGAACCTATAAGATTACAAGAGGGAGGAAGTAAAGGTAAAATATTAAATATAGCAGCCCATGATCCACAAATGTGGAACTCAGTAATAGACCTATGGAAATGAATAGTAGCAGCAGAATTCATAAAAACTTATAATGACACATATGCAGAAACAATATAAAAAAAAGTAAACCTTCCTAGGAGAATCAACAAAGGGCTTATGGGAAGCTTATAAACCAGAATTTCCTCAAGATTTTCAAAATTTAATAGCAATGAGAGCAAATCCTTATAATTTTACAAATAAAATACATAGCCTGATCACAGGAGATGATCCAAATAGTGGATTAGTAGTACTACAAAAGAATGCTTTAATAAAATTAGAACAATTAAGTATAAGTAATTGGTTTCATATAAATTTTTTTTAAAAAGATTACTTTTATTATTGTACTATTAGTGGAAATGCTTTTGATCAAGATTTAGGTTAAAAATAATTCAATAAACTACCATGAGTTTTAGGAAGAGAAATAGAAACGATGGTATAAAAGAGATGGTGTAATACAAAATCCAAATACAAAATGGTCTATAGGGCACAAAGTACAAAATATTATGAAAATATTACAAGAAAAATGTGCAAACTTACAAATAAAAAAAATAGCTAAAACAGAACAATATGAGTTTCTGTAAATCAACGGTATAGACAAAACAAAGTTATGACAAAAATGAATACAAAAAGAAGAAATATAAAAGATATAAGCCCCAATACAATAAAGAATATAATAAGAAAAATTATTATCTTAGAAAGTCATCAGCTAGAAAATCCTATTTAGATAGAAATATGACATGTTCGAAAATGTAGAACAGATAGAAACAATAAAAACAAACTAGAATGTTTTACTTGTGGGGGTGTGGAACATTTAGCCAACACCTGCCCAAAAAGAATCAATAGTAAATCAAGAAATTCACAATTAATAGAAGATTTTCAAGAAACCCTAATAAATGTAGATGAATACATGTCAGACAACGAAAGTATATATTCTATAGTAAGTGTAGGTATAGACGAAACCCAAATAAAAAGCTCAGAGTCAGATGAGGAAGAGCTAATAAATGAGATAGGACTAGAAAAACTAGACCTGGAAGAAAATAACTTTGTAAATATATCAGAAGAATGTACCCATAAGTTTGAAATAAATAAAGGATTAGATAGCAACCAGTGTTTTAAACGTAAATGGTATCCCAGTAGAAATAAAATAGCTAAATGTAAATTATGCTATCTAGAAGGATGTATTTCATGTATAGAAAAAGATTTTGAAACAAAAATAAATAAAGAAGAAATCTATCAAGAGTCAAATAATTCTATTATAAATCTAAGAATAACTACATTAAAAAATAAAATAAATGAATTAGAAAAAAGAATACAAAAAATGGAAAAAGGAAAAAAAAATTAGAAGATATAAGAGGAAATATAGCAACCGAAGAAGATAAAGAACTAATAAGTACAGAAAATTATGATGTCTTAATATGTAATGAAGATAAAAAATTAACTACGATAATGTTTTTTAGCAAGAATTAGAATAGAAAACTATGAAACAGAAACATTAGCTCTAGTAGACTCAGGATGCACAAGATGTATAATAAATAAGAGGATAGTTTCACCTAATTTAATAAAAATATTAGACAAGCCAGTAGCAGCCATGAAAATGTATGGAACCCATAACATTTATAAATATTATATAGATAAATCACAAATTAGTTTTGTAAAATACATGCTTAGATTTTTACAAACCTAGCTATAAGGTAGATAAAATTTGGGTAAGAGATTTAAATATAAATGTAGATTTTTTATTAGGATTAAGCTTTATATTACACAATAATGATAGTTGTTTGCTTAGTAGAGATGGGGTAATATTTTTTAAAAAATATTACACAAACACCAGTACAAACAATAGAAACCACAACTAGAAAAAGGACAACATTGAATGAAAACCAGAAAAACCTGCAAGAAAGTGAGAAAGAATGTTGTAAAAAATGTAAAGATAACAAAACCTGCTGTAGGACTAAAGAAGAAACTAAAAATTTAATATTAGAAGAAAAGGACTATACATTAATAGACATCGAAACAAAATAATACAATTTCAAAACAAGATTACAAAGAATAGGAATAATAAAGAATGAAAAAGATCTAGAGAATATAATAAAAATTTTTAGATGAGATAGAGATAATCGAAGAAAAACCATTAAAGCACTGGAAAAATAATAAAATGACATGTAAGTTAGATATAATAAACCCAGAATATGTAACTAAAACGGCTTCAATAGAAGCTACAAATGAAGACCTTGAAGACTTTAAAACTCAAATTAAAGAACTTATGGACTTCGGTGTAATAAGAAGATCTACTTTTAAACATAGGTCAGCAGCTTTTATGGTTAGAAATCACAGTGAAATAATAAGAGGAAAAGCGAGAATGGTATAAACTATAAAAGACTCAATGATAACACCAGAACAGATGGATATAAGCTACCTGATAAAACAGAACTAATAAATAGAATACAAGGAAAAAATATATTTAGTAAATTTGGTTGTAAATCAGGATATTGGCAAGTAAAAATGCATGAAGAAAGTATCAATGGACAACTTTTACTTGTCCAGAAGGGCATTTCTAATGGTTAGTAATGCCGTTCGGATTAAAAACAGCTCCACCAATTTTACAACAAAAAATGGATGATATGTTTGGAGAATATAAAAGGTTTGTGTTAGTATATGTAGATAATATATTAGTATTCAGTAAAGATATTAAAGAACACTTAGGACATCTACAAACAATACTTAGATTATTTGTAGATAATGGAATAATCATTAGTAAAAAGAAAATGGAATTATGTAAAAATTATATAAACTTTTTAGGAGTAGTTTTAGGGGATGTGAAGATTAAGCTATAACCCCATATAGCTAAAAAAGCTTTAAAAATGCCAGATAAACTAGACAATACTAAAGAACTACAAAACTTTCTAGGAATATTAAATTATGCAATAAATTTTATAAAAGACTTGGGAAAAATAGCAGGACCATTATATGCTAAGACAGGATCTACAGGACAAGAATATTTTAATACAGAAGATATTAAATTAGTACAAAAAATTAAAGAATATTCCTGATCTAATTATGTCATTAGAAACTGACTATTTAATTATAGAAATAGATGGAAGTTTTGAGGGATGGGGAGCAGTTTTAAAAGCAAAACTAAATAAATATAGTGATAAGAATACAGAAAAAATATGTGCATACCAAAGTGACAAAAATAAAGAGAAAGGAAATATGAGCAGTATAGACGCAGAAATTTTAGCCGTAATCTATGGATTAAACAGTTTTAAAATATATATTAAACAAACAAGAAGTAATAATTAGAACTGATTGTGAAGCTATTGTCAAATTTCACCAAAAGATAAATGCAAAAAATAGTTGTATAAGAAGATGATTAAATTTTATTGATACAATATCAATATATAATTTAGTTTTTGAATATATTAAAGGAAAAGATAATAATTTAGCAGACCATTTAAGTAGATTAAAAATTATTGTCAATTAATAAGAATATTTTACATGTACAGAATGAGACCAACAGTTTACAAGACTGAAGACAAGGGAAAAGGCGTTCAAGCCTCACCCTGAGACAAATACTTGCAGACAGTATTATGTAACCTTCATTTTAAGCCACAACCCATTACAGAACAAAATAATATGGAAAGGATAATTTTTGGGAAGCATAATTTAATATCTTTTCCACCATCAAATATGCCATTTAGAGTTTTACCAGAATGTGTTATAGATAGACCCAAGTGATGTTTAATTGATAACCTATGGATAACATATAATAAGAAAGACACTAAATATTTTATAGCATCTCTTAATGCCTTGGGGAAATATTTTACAGACAAAAATCAAGAAAAAGGTTTAAATACTATGTGGTTGTACACAGTAAGACAAATGGTATTTTTCAAACGTGGATAAAAGTATTAGGCTCTATTAAAGACATACAAAAACCACTTTTAAAGGTTTTAATGATTTTACTGAAGCACTAGATTACGCAAGAGGAATACTAGGACCAAATTACTATATTTCCCCAACACTCAGACAAAACCCAGAAAAAACCCAGTACAACATCCAAAAAGACACAGATAAAATAATATTTTGCAACCACTGCTCATCAATGACTGAAGCTTTTAGAAGGTTAAACCAGACGAATGAAATCTTAGAGAAA
This sequence comes from Nicotiana benthamiana, assembly GCA_034376525.1. Classification (NCBI taxonomy): domain Eukaryota; kingdom Viridiplantae; phylum Streptophyta; class Magnoliopsida; order Solanales; family Solanaceae; genus Nicotiana; species Nicotiana benthamiana. The sequence goes on along the minus strand of CM067323.1, from coordinate 70,744,175 downwards.
GAAAAAACCAGACTTATGGAGCAGGTAAAGGTTTTAGAACAACGGGTGCATGCTTTAAAATTTGAAATAACGCAATCTCAGACTCAAGTGGTTCCTCAACAAGATACAGAGATGAATAGTCCGAAGAAGAGTTCTCCATATCAAGAAAAAATGGACGAGAAGGGTGTGCATTCTCCAATGAATGTAGAAAAATCCACTGTATCAGATGATGATACAGCTAGTCCGGTTCAAACGGTGACCGGTAAAGATAAATCAAATCCGTTTATGGCTATCACTTTGCAAAAAAGTGAAGAAGAAGGATCATCAAGGCGAAAGCTACCCAGAACATTAACACACAGAGAAATATTAAAGAAAAAAGAGTACAATTGCTAAAAAGAAAAAAAATGTGAAAATAGAAGATGTAATTAAACAAACACTAGAGAATTTCTTTCAAGAAAAAGGAAAAACAAGATAAACATATGATAAAAAATTCTAGTTCCAGCCCAGAAAGGTCAAGGTCCAGTCCAGAAAGGTCTCAAAGCTCAGGAGAAGATGATAATGAAGACCACCTGAATTATCAGGATGCTAAAGATCCATATGAAGACTACGATTCAAGGATGAGTTTTTATTCAATAGCACTATATAACTTCGACACATGAACAAGGGTTATTCCTCATAAACAATGAATCAAGAAGGGAGAAAGAGTAATAATGGTGTAGACAACAGATAGGGACCAGACATGACATAGAGAAAGATGTGATAGAAAGTAAAAATATAAGTGGAAAGAAAAACATGGAAGACTAAATGGAATCTCTGCACAAGCCATGTGAAGATGGGGCCTAATGAAGTACCCTACAAGGCTAGAAAACTAAGATTTCTAAAAATATTTGAAGTCCATATTTCAAATCCGCTCCAAAGTTCAACATAAAAGCAAGACAAAGTAGAAGAAAGGATCATCGAGAAAAAGAAGGAAAAGAAAAAAAACTCTGAAAAAGCCTACTCAACCAATCTTTCATAAACCCAAAAAACCTTTTCCAAACCACTTTGTAAAATATTTCCCTTATGAATATCCTAGTAGTTCCTCCTCTAAGATTGTAAAATAAATAAAGATTGTATGCTTATGTGTGATCATTTTTAAATATCGAAAGTTTACAGTGTAACGTTATAAGTTTACAGAAAAAGAGAGGGAGAGTACCGAGTAGGATTTTACAACATAAAAAGTTTAAAATATTTTTACTACACTGTTAATATCTGGTAATCGTAACAACTACACTCACACAGAAAGCTTTGCTAGAAGCCTTACCTCGAGTCTAGGAGAATTTATATTAGATGTAGACACCGGATTTTACTCAATAGTAGACTACGCTATACAATTTATTTATATAACAGAAAATCATAGAATATATGTAGATATATATAATAAACAATTATATCTTATAATTAGAATACTAGAAATTCATTTATCTAGTCTTTCTAGATATTACTACTTAGAAAAAAGATAATAAGTTTATTTAGTTTTAGTTGTTTTTCAATTTAAAGAAGAAGGCAATAAGTTTATTTAGTTTTAGTTGTTTTTAGAAATAATTTTATTTAGTATTAGTTGTTTTTCAATTTATTTTTGTATCAGAACTTAGTTATTTTTCAATTTATTTTGGTATCAGAGTTAGAAGATTTCGGATCTCAAAGTTTATGAAACAACATTATTTTGCTAAATATATAAGCTGTTATCATCATATAATCTATATTACTATAGAAAATATAAAGAATCACATAGAATATAAAAAGACATTAGAACTACAACAAAGTATTTTTAGTAAACCAGAACTAAGTGATTCAAACACTGATAATTTAAGAATTTTCTTCTTTTTAAAATACAAAGAATTAATTCAGAAATAGAACAAGAAAAGAACTATCTTAGAATAATTAAGAATAAAATAAAGTATATCCCATTAGGGTGATACATATGTTAAAACAACATCCGTTAACTAAAGAAATAATATTTCACTATTGGATTTTACGAAGAGATATAAAGAGAAAGCAGGAGTTAAAGAAAGTATTAAAAAGGACTAATACTCTATTAACATCAATTTTAGAATTAACTAAACAAACAGAAGAATTAGAATTAAAAATAGATAGAGAACCAAGTTACATATTAAAGTGTATTATTAGTGCAGAAACTATATCAGCTCTAGAGTGGGAAATACAATATACAGAAGGAAAAATATATTTCAAAAATCAAAGAATAAAGTTCAATAAGAATAACAAAATTTGGATACCCTTAGGTTAAAACAAAATAGCTAATTTTAAAAACTTAGAATATTTTGTCACGACCCTAGTTCACCAATCGAGAACCTGTCATGGCGGTGCCCAGTCTTCACGACTAGGTAATCCTGTCACATTGCGGAAGTTTGACAACCCTTATGAAAACAATAAACTAATACTGAATATCATGATAAAATGTATAGAGTGCCGCCTGACACATACACATCCACTCGAATTATAGTAACAACCCCAACACAAGGAAACCACGGGCAACACAGGCTAAGAGTAGAAATATACATATGGCTCTGATATCCGAAGGTGTCTACAACAATGGAATACAGGAATGAAACAACTAACTAAAAGGGGTAGAATAGAAGGAGACTCCTCGGTCTTGCGGACGCGGCATATGCATGCCTCAAGTCTCCGGCTGTACGTCACTCTTCGAGGCTGACAAAACTAAGTGAGGGTAGCTGTATCTGCACAACAAAAGTGTGCAGAAGAGTAGCATGAGCACACCATAGCGGTGCCCAGTAAGTATCAAGACTAACCTCGATGGAGTAGTGACGAGGGACAATCATGACACCTACCGGTCAATAAACAGTATAACAGAAATAATAGAGATGATATGTAAATATGTAAAGACTGCATATATGAGTAAAATGTTACAATTCGCAATAAGGCTAACAAACAATTAGTAACAATGAGAATAAAATAAATGATAATATAAAAATGACGGCAGAAACCACTGACCACACCTGAAGTCATAACACAACAAGGACAACCAAGTCGCTAAGTCATTATTCTGAAATGATGTTTACATAAGGTCCTTCCCACTCTTTCCACAATTCTACCACAAGCTCTCAAACCAGCCACAACTCATGGAAACCTAGCATCTGAAGTCTAACACTTGGCATCTTGTGCCCCATCCATAACACAGTCATGCGGACAACCAACTAGCCAACTAGGGTCACTCTCATAGATATAATGGGTATGAGGGCATATCCCTACCCCTAGTCAAAGTCAGAAGAAATTCATCTCTAATAGGAGAGTCCAACTATGTGTATGCTTGTGCAAGTGTATCTAACAGGAACCCTATCAACTAGTAAGTATAGGAAGTGGATCGACTAGAACCCGACTTATTCACATTCGGATAGAATAAATGAAAATATCAGTTAAGAGCACAATGAGTTTAAAGGGGGATCTCCCAGGAATCGAACCCGTAGTCCATCATACCCATAAAAAAGGATCTCCCGGGAATTGAACCCGTAGTCCATCATACCAATTCAAGGATCTCTCGGGAATTTAACCCGTAGTCCATCATACCAATAATAAACAGAAATAGGAAAAACGTCTCAACGGGCCTTCACAATTCATCACAATCAGCCCCTAACATAGCCCACCTTATTTCGCCACGTGTGAAATCAATAACAATGTAGCAAACCCCGCCTTATTTCGCCATACGTGCATCACAATATTTCCACCTTATTCCGCCACATGCGCAATTCACATAGAAGAATATAACATACCCCGCGTTATTACGCCGCATGTGCAAAAACATCAATAGCCACAAAAACACGGCAAAGACCTCGTGCAACTCTCCAATAACAACCGCACGGCAGAAACCTCGTGCATCACAGTACCATCAGCCGCTCAATAAATGACAACCAATATATATATATATATATACAAGAGCAAGGAAAGGGAAACAATAATTGAAACAATAACGTCCCGGTAAGGGAATCAACAATACCTACTAAGGCCACTGAACACTAGGGAAAAAAGCACAATAACTTCAATGACAAACAAGACGTAATAAACGCATAATAACTACACCGATACCACAACAGTTGGACAGGTAATACAATTTCACGAAGTTACAGATGAGCTTACAATCAGGGAGTAACCAACTGTAAAAAGTCAACATGAGTCAAATAATTACAATGTAAGGACATAACACTAATCATAAGATGTCTATCTTCTTTTATTTAAGTCAATTAATTACATGAGGTACAACATTTATGATTTCCAATTAAAGGCGAGTAGTTAAGACGGGTAACATGTCTATAGAAAGGAAATTGTCTCCACTAAAAAAAGTCCATTAAACAACAAAAATAATTCAAGAAGGGAAAACAAATATCAAGTAGGACACGTAGAGGTGAAACTAATAACAGGGAACTCAATCGTATCAATATCATCTTCAATACTCGGTGATTTTAAGAATCTAATAGCCTAAAAGTGACAATTTAAGACAAATAAATTTGAGCACGCACTCGTCACCTCGCGTACAAGGAATACAAGCAACAGATAAGACTCCAATCCTTAGGGGAAGTCCCCCACACAAGGTTAGGCAAGATACTTACCTCAAAACCGGCTAAAATCAACTAGCAACCGTGTTCTTTCCATGAGTACTTGACTCCAAATGGTCCAAATCTATCCAATTAAATCACACATTGTAAATAATATATCATGCAACTTATTCTATAATTTAATTCAAGGCTAAAACGCGAAATTAGGTAAAATGACCAAAATTCCCCTCGGGCCAATGTCTCGGAACCAGATGAATTTAACATTTTCAGAACCGTCGTACTCTCACGAGTCTAACCAAATAAAAATATCTCAAATCGGAGGTCAAACACTCCCTAAAAGTCCAACAATTCGGTCTAATAAGTTCTACCCATTTTTCATTCAAAAACTTAAATTAAAAGATAAAATTAAGAGGAGATTCATGGAAGTTGGTCTAAATCGAGTGAGAAATACTTACCCAAGTTGCCCAGGTAAAAATATCTTTAAAAATCGCCAAGAACCTATCTCTAGAAGTCAAAAAGTGAAATAATGCCGAAACCCTCGAAATTGGGATTTAAATCTGTCTGTTAGTGATTTGTGCATCGCGATCGCGGAACAAGGGACGCGATCGTGTAGAAGAAATATTGATTGGTCCAGAAATGTTCTATGGGAACGCGATGGTGCGGACGCGATCACGGTGAAAAATAAGGCGGTGCTTCGCGATCGCGGGGGCATTTATACGAACGCGTTGAAGGAAGTACAGGGGGTCCAGTGGTTGGTCTATGCGATAGCGTAATCAAGGATGCGATCGCAAAGTGGAGACTTTTAGACCTTCGCGATCGCAGTACGTTTGATAAGAAAGCGATTGAAGAACACATAGAACATCGCGATCGTGGTAGACTATTCGCGATCGCGTAGAAGGATATCAGAAGCAGAAGTTCAGTAGTTCAAAAATGGAGGAAAAGGATCCATAGCCCATCCGAAGCACACCCGAGGCCCCCGAGACCCCATCTAATAACACATACCAGTCATATAACCTAACATGGACTCGCTTGAAGTCCCAAATCACATAACACAACATCGAAACGACGAATCAAACCAAAAATCAAGCTTATGAACTTCTAAATCTTCAAATAACGAATCTCATGCCGAAACCTATCAATTCAACTCGGAATGATGCCAAATTTTGCAGACAAGTCCAATATGACATAACGGAGCTGTTCCAACTCTTAGAATCACATTACGACCCCGATTTCCCAAAAGTTAACTGTGAGTCAAACTTCTTCATTTTTCCAACTTTAATTTTCGCCGAAATGCCTCAATTCACTCTACGGACCTCCAACTCAGAATCCGGACGCGCGCCTAAGTCCAAAATCATCATACAAAGCTGCTGAGATCATTCACGACCCATTCCGGAGTCGTTTACCAAAAAGTCCAGTTTCGATCAGATTTTCACCGTTCTAACTTCCAAAATAAGGTTTCTTCTCTAAAATTGACTCTAAACCATCTGAAAACTGAATTCCCTTATGAGCGCAAGCCGATACTCATGTCCCGAAGCTGCTCCAGACCTTATGTCGTTGAATGGAGCTTATATTCTCAAAACGACCGGTCGGGTCGTTACATCCTCCCCCTGTTTAAACCAACGTTTGTCCTCGAACGTGCTAAGATTCACCTCGAAGTCCTTAAGTCACTAAATGCGCACTTCCAACAAACACCCGTGGGTGACCCCAGGTCACCCCAATCCATTTTGGCATGACGACACCATCTCGATTGAAATTTAACCTTTCTAGCAATACCATTAAGCCTCCAAACTAGATTCCTCAACTTCTATCCGTTTCCAAAAGGTCCAATCCCGAGTCCATATCTGATATCAGTCTCATCCAGTTAATTCAACACAGGTAATCACACAGTGGGTACAACCACACAACATGACACACCACAGATAGTCCCAAAATAATATTTCTGATAGCAATAAATGCCTAAGATCAAATCTGACCGGCCATAAGCCTCATATTCAATAAGAACTCTTTTCAATCACCCATAACACTAGCGATGATACAACAAACACGAAAATCACATGATAAAACACCCGATTAACCCAATCTCAGCCAACACCAACGGGTACACACCCCACAAACTAAGCTTAAGGCATAGAACAAAAATGAACGAATAAGGGAAAGGAAACACATAAGAGAACTAACAAACAATTTAATCTAGCACAAAAACCTTCTAAAACACAAATCTACAAGACATCTAACAAGAAACAATGAAAGCATATAATGGAATCACAAAGATCTTATACTGATATAACTCTCACCGCAGTACACAGCCAGGTCTCAACATATCAAATCACCTGATATCACGAGGGTCTCGCCCTCAACACTGGGTCACAAATAAGTACACATCAACCCATCTAGAGACTCCCACTAGATCAATTCCGTCTACAATTTACAGCATAGACTAGCTCCCACACCAGTGGAGCATAAAAATCACAGCTCGTAACGAAGAATGCTCGGAAATCACATCAAGCCTACCAGAACAGACAACATGAAAATACCACTTGCCTCATAACTCTTGACAATGGCTAAAACATACGATAGACACAACTATCGCTCGTAAAACCTCCCAACGGAATAATCACACAGACAGGGTGCAAATCATGAAGCACTCCCATAAATAGAAAAACAAACAAAGAACTCAACCTGATAAGTAGAATTGTGATGAACTATAGATAGTTCCTTTCCATAACAAACTGAATCCGTACCTGAGTGACATTAGCTGGCGCACCAGCCTCAAACCTACTATATGAAACACATCAACGAGCTGGGCCTCCCCCTCTTGGGTGCCCTCTCCCTGTCTGAATACCTCGCTGCGACACATCGGTCTAAAGTCTGGGAAAATCTCTCACCATGTGGCTAATATCTCCACACTCAAAGCACCCCCTCTGCTGACGAGGTGGTGGAAACTGTGCGGTACGGGTCCTCCTAGACCCTTGAACACCCGAGTCACTATGCAAAGCCTGAAGCACGAATTGAACTGGCAGACCTGCAAAACCTCTACCATAGCGCACCCTGCCTCCAAAATAAGGACCGATATATCTCACGGGCCTCCTTACCTCCTCGCCTCCTCAGGCTCTCTCTCCTAATCTCGTCTGCTCCCTCTCTCAAGACCCTGCCTGCCCTCTCTCTCTCTCTAGCATGCATACCATATATCCTCAGAGCAATGTTCACCACTTGATGATACGAAATATCCATCTCTAACTCATGGGCCATACTGAACCTGATGCTAGGAATAAACCCCTCAATGAACCGGCGAACCCTCTCGCGAACAGTAGAAACCAAGGCCGAGGCATGTCTAGCCAAACTGGTGTAACGGACAACATACTCTGAGATGGTCATAGCACCCTGGCGCAAATGATTAAACTCCGCGCGCCATGCGTCCCTGAGGCTCTGAGGAACAAACTCTCTCAGGAACATATTTGAAAACTGGGTCCAAGTTAGTAAAGCTGCCTCCTCTGGGCTGTCTAACTCATAGGTGTGCCACCAATCATAGGCGGCCCCTCGAAGCTGGAAAGTAGTGAAAGAAACCCCTCTCAACTTAGAGATACCCATAGTACGGAGAATGTGGTAACACTCATCAAGAAACCCCAAGGCATTATCTGATGCCAATCCACTAAACACCGGAGGATCATAGTTCTTGAACCTCTCTAGTATCATCTGCTCCTGCTCGAAAGCCGCTGCCATGCCCTCGGGCTGAATTGATGCTGCCGGCGGCGCATGAATAATCTCAGGAACCTGCTCAATATGCGCTTGCTGCTCAAGAGTGCGGGCGGTATTAGTCTGTGCTCCTCCCTCGGCCTGGGGTGTGGCTGCAGCAAGGGAAAGCAATCTGGCCTGAGCCAAAGTGGTGTACATACTCATGAACTGCGCCAAAGTCTCCTGAAGGGCTGGAGTAGCAGTAGCTGTAGGCGTGTCAGATGCCTGGACTATGTTTGGATCTGCTGGTGGTATCTCAGCGGCCGCTCGCGCAGAAGCTATCGCCGCACCACATGCGCGTCCTCAAACTCTACCTCGACCTCGACCTCTGGTGGCTGCAGTAGGGGGCGCAAGTGCCTGATCACCTCGGATAGTACGTGTCCTCACCATCTGTGAGAGAGTAGGAAGCAGAAGTTTAGATCTGTGGTATTAAAAATTTTCTCACGACAGGGAAGTCAAATGAAGTGAAGATGTTTCCTAAACAGTTACATAGCCTCTTGTAGATAAGTACAGACGTCTCCGTACCGATCAGCGAGACTCTAATTAACCAGCATGTGTCCCGTGACTCCTATGAACCTAGAGCTCTGATTCCAACTTGTCACGGCCCTAGTTCACCAATCGTGAACCTGTCATAACGGCGCCCAGTCTTCGCGACTAGGTAAGCCTCTCACATTTCGGAATTTGACAACCCTTATAAAAACAATAAACTAATACTGAATATCATGATAAAATGTATAGAGTGCCGCCTGGCACATACACTTCCACTCTAATTACAGTAACAACCCCCAGGACCTGAAAACTCCACGGGCAACACAGGCTAAGAGAATACATACGGCTCTTATATTCGAAGGAGTCTACAACAACGGAATACAGGAATGAAACTACTAACTAAAAGGGGTAGAATAGAAGGAGACTCCTCGATCCTGCGGATGCGGCAGATGCATACCTCAAGTCTCCGGCTGTACGTCACTCTTCGAGGCTGACAAAACTGAGTGAGGGTACCTGTATTTGCACAACAAAAGTGTGTAGAGGAATAGCATGAGCACACCACATCGGCGCCCAGTAAGTATCAAGACTAACCTCGATGGAGCAGTGACAAGGGACAGTCATGACACCTACCGGTCAATAAACAGTATGACAGAAATAATAGAGATGATATGTAAATATGTAAAGACTGCACAGGCGAGTAAAATGCTACAATTCGCAATAAGGCTAATGAACAATTAGTAACAACGAGAATAAAATAAATGATAATACAAAAATGACGGCAGAAACCACTGACCACACCTGAAGTCACAACACAACAAGGACAACCAAGTCGCTAAGTCATTATTCTGAAATGATGTTTACATAAGGTCCTTCTCACTCTTTCCACAATTCTACCACGAACTCTCAAACCAGCCACAACTCATGGAAACCTAACATCTGAAGTCTAACACTTGGCATCTTGTGCCCCATCCATAACACAGTCATGCGGACAACCAACTAGCGAACTAGGGTCACTCTCATTGATATAATGGGTAAGAGGGCATATCCCTACCCCTAGCCAAAGTCAGAAGAAATTCATCTCTAATAGGAGGGTCCAACTACGTGTATGCTTGTGCAAGTGTATCTAACAGGAATCCTACCAACTAGTAAGTATAGGAAGTGGATCGACTAGCACCCGACTTATTCACATTCAGATAGAATAAACGAAAATATCAGTTCGGAACAAATTGAGTTTAAGAGGGATCTCCTGGGAATCGAACTCGTAGTCCATGATACCCATAACAAACGATCTCCCGGGAATTGAACTCGTAGTCCATCATACCAATAACAAAGGATCTCCCAGGAATTGAACCTGTATTCCATCATACTAATAATAAACAGAAATAGGAAAAACATCTCAATGGGCCTTCACAATTCATCACAATCAGCCCCTGGCATAGCCCACCTTATTTCGCCACGTGTGCAATCAATAACAATGTAGCAAACCCCTCCTTATTTCGCCACACGTGCATCACAATGTTCCCACCTTATTCCGCCACATGCGCAATTCACATATAAGCATATAACATACCGCACTTTTTTACGCTGCATGTGCAAAAACATCAATAGCCACAAAAACACGGCAAAGACCTCGTGCAACTCTCCAATAACAACCGCACGGCAGAGACCTCGTGCATCATAGTACCAACAACCGCTTAATAAATGACAACCAATATATATATATATATATATATATATATATATATATATATATATATATATATATATATATATATATATATATATATATATATATATATATATATATATATATATATATATATATATATATATATATATATATATATATATATATATATATATATACAGGAGCAAGGCAAGGGAAACAATAATGGAAACAATAATGTCCCTGCAAGGGAATCAACAGCACCAACTAAGACCACTGAACACTAGGGAAAAAAGCACAATAACTTCAACGACAAACAAGACATAATAAGTGCATAATAACTACACCGATACCGCAACAGTTGGACTGGTAATATAATTGCACGAAGTTACAGATGAGCTTACAATCAGGGAGTAACCAATCGTAAGAAGTCAACATGAATCAAATAATTACAATTTAAGGAAATAACACTAATCATAAGATGTCTATCTTCTTTTCATTTAAATCCAATTCATTACATGGGGTACAACATTTGTGATTCCAATTAAAGGCGAGTAGTTAAGACGGGTAACATGTCTATAGAAAGGAAATTGTCTCCAGTTAAACACGTAAAAGTCCATTAAATAGCAAAAATAATTCAAGAAGGGCAAACAAATATCAAGTAGGACATGTAGAGGTGAAACTAATAATATGGAACTCAATCGTATCAATATCATCTTCATACTCGGTGATTTCAAGAGTTTACTAGCCAAAAAGGGACAATTTAACACAAATAAATCCGAGCACACACTCGTCACCTCACGTACAAGGAATACAAGCAACAAAAAAGACTCCAATCCTAAGGGGAAGTCCCCCACACAAGGTTAGGCAAGATACTTACATCAAAACCGGCTAAAATCAACTAGCAACCGTGTTCATTCCACGAGTACTCGACTCCAAATGGCCCAAATCTATCCAATTAAATCACTCATTGCAAATAATCTCTCAAGCAACAGATTCTATAATTTAATTCAAGGCTAAAACGCGAAATTAGGTAAAATGACCAAAATGCCCCTCGGGCCAACATCTCGGAACCAGATGAATTTAACATTTTCAGAACCCTCGTACTCTCATGAGTCTAACAATATAAAATTATCTCAAATCGGAGGTCAAACACTCCCTTAAAATCCAACAATTCGGTCTAAGAAGTTTTACCCATTTTTCATTCAAAAACTTAAATTAACAGATGAAATTTAGAGGAAATTCATGGAAGTTGGTCTAAATCGAGTGAGAAACACATACCGAAGTTGCCCAGGTGAAAATCCCTTCAAAAATCGCCAAGAACCGATCTCTAGAAGTCAAAAAGTGAAATAATGGTGAAACCCTCGAAATTGGGATTTAAATCTGTCTGTCAGTAATTTGTGAATCGCGATCGTGGAACAAGGGACGCGATCGCGTAAAAGAAATATTGATTGGTCCAGAAATGTTCTATGCAAACGCGATGGTGTGGACGCAATTACGGTGAAGAATCAGGCGGTGCTTCGCGATCGCGGGGGCATTTATGCAAACGCGTATAAGGGAGTACATGGGGTCCAGTGGTTGGTCTATGTGATCGCGTAATCAGGGATGCGATCGCGAAGTGGAGTATGTTAGACCTTCACGATCGCAATACGTTTGATGCGAACGCGGTTAACATCACGATCGTGGGAGACTATTCGCGATCACGTAGAAGGATATCAGAAGCAGCAGTTCAGCAGTTCAAAAATGGAGGAAAAGGATCCGTAGCCCATCCGACACCCGACGCCCCCGGGACCCCATCTAATCACACACACCAGTCATATCACCTAAAACGGACCCGCTTGAAGTCCTAAAATCACATAAAACAACATCGAAACGATGAATCAAACCAAAAATCAAGCTTATGAACTTCTAAATCTTTAAATAACGAATCTCATGCCGAAACCTATCAATTCAACTCGGAATGACGCCAAATTTTGCAGACAAGTCCAAAATGACATAACGGAGCTGTTCCAACTCTCAGAATCACATTCCGACCCTGGTTGCCCAAAAGTTAACTGTGAGTCAAACTTATTCATTTTTCCAACTTCAATTTTCGCCAAAATGCCTCAATTCACTCTACGGACCTCCAACTCTGTGCGCCTAAGTCCAAAATCATCATACGAAGCTGTTGAGATCATCCACGACTCATTCCGGGGTCGTTTACAAAAAAGTCCAGTTCCGGTCAAATTTTCACAGTTCTAGCTTCCAAAATGAGGTTTCTTCTCTAAAATTCACTCTAAACCATCCGAATTCTGAATTCCACTATGAGTGCAAGCCGATACTCATATCCCGAAGCTGCTCTAGACCTTATGTCGCTAAACGAAGCTTAAATTCTCAAAACGACCGGTCGGGTCGTTTCATATTTAGACTTGAAAATCCATCCAGAAAAGAAATATAGAATATTAAAAAATAATACGGTAATAAAGTGTAATTTTAAGTGGATAACAGATATTACATACTGAAGATAAACAATTCAATACTTTAATTGATTTAATAATTAACTTTGGAGAAAAAACCCAAGACAATAATAAAAACATAATAAGAACATTAGAGTTAGTAGAGGCTGGACACATTAAACAAAGAAGGAATTAAACCAGAATCTCATTTGATGTATACAAATTCTAAAGGAGGAACATCACTTAGGTTTACTAATTATAATTATTCTACTCATAAAGAAACAGATGATGAAGATGAAAATAAGGTAGAAGAAACTGAATGTATGAATATTGAAATAATACAAGAAGAATTCAAAATAGATATAGCATTAGAAGAAGCAAGAAAATTAGTTAAATAAAATAAAAAAACACTAAACTAGGAAAATTAACTTTAAGAAATGTAGAAGAGCATTTTAGAAAATGCGAATTAAGAAAAGATAATTTGGGATAATTTAGACTCTATTAAAGACATACAAAAACCACTTTTTAAAGGTTTTAATGATTTTACTGAAGCACTAGATTACGCAAGAGGAATACTAGGACAAAATTACTATATTTCTTCAGCACTCAAACAAAACCCAGAAAAATTCTAATACAACATCCAAAAAGACACAAATAAAATAATATTTTGCAACTACTGCTCATCAATGACTTAAGCTTTCAGAAGGTTAAACCAGAAGAATGAAATCTTAGAGAAAGAAAAAACCAGACTTATGGAGCAGGTGAAGGTTTTAGATCAACGGGTGCATGCTTTGAAATTTGAAATAACGCAATCTCAGACTCAAGTGGTTCCTCAACAAGATACATATATGAATAGTCCGAAGAAGAGTTCTCTATCTCAAGAAAAAATGGATGAGAAAGGTGTGCATTCTCCAATGAATGCAGAAAAATCCACTATATCGGATGATGATACAGCAAGTCCGGTTCAAACGGTGAGCGGTAAAGACAAATCAAATCCTTTTATGGCTCTCACTTTGCCAAAAAGTGAAGAACAAGGCTCATCAAGGTGAAGGCTACCCAGAACATTAACACATGGAGAAACCTTTAAGAAAAAGAGTAAAATTGTTAAAAACAAAAAAAATGAGAAAATAGAAGATGTAATTAAACAGACACTAGAGAATTTCTTTCAAGAAAAGGAAAAACAAGACAAACATGTGATAAAAAATCCTAGTCTCAGCCCAGAAAGGTCAAGGTTCAGTTAGAAAGGTCTCAAAGCTTAGGAGAAGACAATATGAAGACCACCTGAATTATCAGGATGATCAAGATCCATATGAAGACTACGATTTAGAGATAATTTTTGATTCAATAGCACTACATAACTTAGACACATGAAAAAAGGGTTATTCCTCAGAAACAATAAATCAAGAAAAGACAAAGAGTAATAATGGTGGAGACAACAGGTCGGGACCAGTCATGACATAAAGAAAGATGTGATAGAAAGTAGAAATGTAAATGGAAAGAAAAACGTGGACGACTAAATGGAATCTCTGCACAATCCATGAGAAGATGGGGCCCAATGAAGTACCCTACAAGGCTAGAAGACAAAGATTTATAAAAATGTTTGAAGTCCATATTTCAAATCCGCTCCAAAGTTCAACTATAAAAGCAAGACAAAGTAGAAGAAAGGATCATCGAGAAAACGAAGGAAAACAAAAAAAACTCTGAAAATAGCCTACTCAACCAACCTTTCATAAACCCAAAAAACCTTTCCCAAACCACTTTGTGAAATATTTCCCTTATGAATATCCTAGTAGTTCCTCCTCTAAGCTTGTAAAATAAATAAAGATTGTATGCTTATGTGTGATCGTTTTTAAATCTCGAAGTTCAGCAAACTCTTTTCGGATTTTCCGAAAGGGAAATCCCATCTCTTGTAAACATGTAAGTTACTTATGTTTATCTAAGTTATGTTCTAAGATATCACCCCTGTTTTTTACATGCTTATGATATTATGCATAGTTTTATCATTATGTAAATAATTAAATATGACTCTTAGTATATGGTTATCTTTCCAATTTCTTAACAATTTTGATGGATTAACTTGTAATTACCTAGGAAAAAACTGGTTAAGATAAACCAAGTGGTATGTGTGCTTAACCATGACCAGGGTGAGGTTAAAGAAAAAAGAGTTAAGAATGGATTTAAATCTATAAATAATTGGAGAGAAGAGATGAACAGAGTAAAAAAAAGTATGGAAGGGGTATTCTCAGTACATAATTATGATTACAGTGTAACGTTATAAGTTTACATAAAAAGAGAGGGAGAGTACCGAGTAGGATTTTACAACATAAAAAGTTTAAAATATTTTTACTACACCGTTAATGTCTGGTAACCGTAACAACTACACCAACCCAGAAAGTTTTTCTAGAAGCCTTATCTCAAGTCTAGGAGAATTTATATTAGATGTAGACACCGGATTTTACTCAATAGTAGACTACGCTATACATTTTATTTATATAACAGAAAATCATAGAATCTGCGTAGACTAAAACTAAATAAACTTATTTTTAAAAACAACTAAAACTAAATAAACGTATTTTGTATAAACGCAGATTCTATGATTTTTCTGTTATATAAACACCAAATCACCTCGAATTCAAGCCTAAGAATTTCTAAACTTCCAACTTTCGCTAATTTAAGCCTAATTCTACCACGAACCTTCAAATTATATTTCAGACACACTCTTAAGCCTAAAATCACATAAGGAAGCTAATCGAATCATAAAAATTGAAATCTGAACTCGTTTACTCGTAAGTTAACTTACGATTGACTTTTCTAACTTAGCTTTCTAAGTAAGAGACTAAGTGATCATTTCACTCCAAAACTACTCCGAACCCAAACCTACCAACTCGATATAACTCACATAACTAAAGAAATATATAAAAAAGTATATATGGGGTAAATGGGGCTATAACTCTCAAAACGATAGGCCGGGTCATTACATCTTCCCCCTCTTAAACAGACGTTCGTCCTCGAACGAGTCTGAAAACATATTTCGAGTCTCAACTAGGTGAAACCTTCAGCAATACCTTCTATTCACATTCAAATAATATGAACTCATCTCGCGGTCACATCATACTCATCGGGTACCCACCGAGGGATTCAAAATCTGTCGATCCACAACTAACACCGAGCGCTCGTGTGCGCATATGAATGCGTCGAAGAATTCAAAGAGTTACACTTCAAGCTGAATCAATACCGCACAATAAGAATTCAAGAAGGTGAAGTTTTCCTAAAGGTTCTGCAGCCTCTTGAAGATAAGTACAGACGTCTCTGTACCGATCCACAAGATTCTACTAAACCCGCTCATGACTCGTGAGACCTATGTAACCTAGGCTCTGATACCAATTTGTCACGACCCAAAATCTAACCATGGTCGTGATGCCGCCTATCGTGTTACAAGGCAAGCCTATTCCCAAAATATTACTACTAAATCGATTATAAGAATTTAATAAAAATATTTGCAACAATTTAAATTCTGATAAATTAAACCAACTCTAAATATAAATAATATAAAATTCGAAAATGGGTCCCAAACATCGGCGTGTCACTAAGTCATGAGCGTCTAACACTATAAACTAAGATATATAAACTATATAAATGTCCAAAAGAAGAAATGACAAAAGAAGTAACAAGGCCATGCGGACACTAGCAGCTACCTTACAATCTCCACAGATAGCCGGCTTGAACTCAACGATCACTGCGCTCTAGCTCACCTGGATCTGCATATAAAGTGTAGGGTGTACTATGAGTACTACCACCTCAGTAGTAACAGAAATAACTAAGGAACTGAGCAGTAGTGACGAGCTAAGTAAAACAGTTCAATTATTTATTTTCACAATTTAAAGATAAAACAGTAAATTTCATAACTCAGTAAATATCACAAAGAAATTTAACAGATAAATGCAACAACAACAAAAGTAGATGCAACTTCACAGCAATTTCAGTCAATCACTCAGCACTTAGCACTCAACACTCAATACTCAATACACTTAACACTCTGCGCTCACTGGGGTTGTGTACAGACTCCGGAGGAGCTCCCAAAGCCCAAGCACTAAGCACGGACACCTCACGTGCCATCATATCAATACCTGGATCCGCACGGTCAACTCACGTGCTACACGTACAACTCACGCGCAATGGTATCAATACCTGGACCTGCACGGTCAACTCACATGATATGTGGACAACTCACGCGCTATGGTAACAATATCCTCACAACCTTCAGGACCTCGGCCCCATTCAATCATGTACCTCACTAGCCTCACAAGCATCGACAAATAAGGGAACACACCTGACATCACGTATCACATCCTATTGTCAATTAATAGAACTGAGGTGAATATATACAATAATTTTTATAAGTGAGTACAAATAATGTGAGCATAAATAAAGCCTAAGCATGATCTCTAACATAAAGGCAAATAAGTTCAACAACAAGTAAATACATAACAACAAAAAACAACCATTAGGCCCACAACCTCACGGGACGGACCAAGTCTCAATCCCTCGCGGTGCAAACCCACATGGACGTCACCTAGCATGGGTATCACCACCAAACAATCACATGATATTACTTTCTCTGGGTTTATACACTCAAAGTCAGAGTTAAAACTGTTACTTATCTCAACCGCATAAAATCCTACTCCGGGATGCCCTAGTCTTTGGAATCAGTCTCCAAAAGCTCTGAATCTAACCATAATCAAATTACTACTATCAACATAGTTTAAAGAATCGAATTCCACAATAAAAACTACAAAATATAAAAATAATCCAAAATTGGCAAAAACTCGGCCCCCGGGCCCATATCTCGAAATAAGTCAAACATAATATAATCATCAACCTAGTTCTCTCCCGAGATTAACCATATAAATTTTATCAAAATCGGACTTCGTTCGGTCCCTCAAATCCTCATTTAAAGCTCTCCAAAACTCAAACCCTAACTCCCTCAATTTCACTTTGAAATTACCAATCAAATTCCAAAAATGAAGGCGGGTTCATTAAACGTAAACAAAATTGAGTAGAGAACACATACCCCAATATATATAGTGAAAATCGCCTCCAAAATCACCCAAATCCGAGCTCCCCAACTCAAAATATGATCGAATGAACAAATCATATTTTTATATATTTTTCTTGCAGCTATTCTACCTCGTTTCTCGTGCAAAATGACCCAAAAACTCATATTTTATGCCCCCAAAAGATTCCTTGTGAAATTATAATCAAGTTAGGCTTTTGTATCACTCAATTTGACCTTATAATGAATGAGATATGTATGTTTTAATATTTGCAAATAATGCAGATTATTAAATACGCTGCTACTGCCAATTTCGTAATTAAACTAAAAAATCTGGCAACATAATTCTTAGTAAAATAGCCATAAAATTCTCATACGATGTCCAAATTAGACCATTCTTTTTGCTACGGGTCCATAATTACGATATAGATCTAATGCTTCAATCAAAAAAGAATTAGGAGCTCGTTTGTTCAATAAGATATCATTTATGCTTGGAGACCCAAACCAATCAAAAACTCACCCGAGACACTCGAGACTCCAACCAATAATTCCAACAAGTCATATATCACTACCTGAACTTAGTCGAACCTCCAAATTATCCAAAACAACACCAAAATACCAAATCACCTCGAATTCAAGCCTGAGAATTTCTAAACTTTCAACTTTCGCTAATTTAAGCCTAATTCTACCACGAACCTTTAAATTATAATTCGGACACACTCCTAAGTCTAAAATCACCTAAGGAAGCTAATCGAATCATAAAAATCCAAATCTGAACTTGTTTACTCGTAAGTTAACTTCCGATTGACTTTTCTAACTTAGCTTTCTAAGTAAGAGACTAAGTGATACACTCAAAACCTACTCCGAACCCAAACCTACCAACTAGATATAACTCAACACAGATGAAAAACATATAAATAAGTATATATGGTGTAAATAGGTCTATGACTCTCAAAACGATAGGCTGGGTCGTTACAACATTGTTTCTGCATCTGTGCATTATAGGTATTTATGAAGTCTGCTACTACTATTCGTTTCCATAGGTCTATTACCGAGTTCCACATTTGTGGATCATATTTTACCTTTACTTCCTCCTTCTTGTAATCTTATAGGTTCTTCTATTGGCATTCTTTTTCCTGATGATCTTACATTTTCTATTGGTGTTTCCTGGTCGATTCTGTATACTCTTCTTCTAGGTACATTTTCTGTAATAGTATCTACTGTACTTTGATACGTTGTTATATTAAATGGGCTTGGGCTAGAACTAACTGATTTCATTAATTCTTTTAAGCTTATTTCTGAATCTATTTCTGTTTCATAGCTATCTTGTATTTCTTCAAAAATTTGATCGAATTTATCCGATTTTTCTTGTAACCTATTTTCTTTTTTATATCCCAAATTATCTGTTCTTAATTCGCTTTTTCTAAAATGCTCTTTTACATTTCTTAAAGTTAATTTTCCTAGTTTACATCCTTTGCATGGGAAAGTGTTATTTTTGTTTTCTTTAACTAATTTTCTTGCTTCTTCTAATGGTATATCTACTTCGAATTTTACTTGTATTATTTCAATATTAATACATTCAGTTTCTTCTACCTTATTTTCATCTTCATCATCTGTTTCTTTATGAGTAGATTAATTATAATCGGTAAACCTAATTGACGTTTCTCCTTTAGAATTTTTATACATCAAATCAGATTCTCGTTTAAATATTTTTGGTTTTGAAAAATCTTCAAAGTTCCATTCTAATCCGGCATATTCTTCTGGGTCTATCTTAATAGGTTTTAATAACTTTATCCCTTAATTTCCCATTACTTCAACTACATCGTCTACTTTATTTTTGAATTTTGTATTGCTATTTATTGCCATTTTCCCTATAAAACCTACACATATTAATAGATTATTTCCATTATTCATTTCTTCATATCCTTTACTCTGTATTCCTATTTTTATATTTTTTCCAAATTCTGCTAGATTTATCATAAAATCTGGGCTAATATAAAATATTCCTCCATCATTTTTCATGTCTACTTCTGTTAGACCTATTATAGATTTCTTTTGATCTGACCATCTGTCATCATATACTACTATTAGTACTTTAGTTCTTAAATTTTTTCTTGTTAATCTTTTTATCCAGTTGCTATTAATCCCATATGCATTAAATTCTTTTTATAATTTTTTATTTGTTTTATTGATTCTGGATTGATTAAGTTTAATGTCGTAACTTTATTTCCTATAGCTGACAATTGTTCTTCTTTACAGTGTCTATATAGTTGAGAATTGGTCAAGAAATATCCTGTATTATATAGTATTTTTGGATCTAATAATCATAATTGATTTTGCTGAAAAATTTGTATATCTTTATCTATATATATTATTTCATCTAATTTTTGATCTTCCTCTTGTCTTTTTCTAGTTAGAATTCTGGTTAGCATATTGTTTCCTATTCTATTTTCTGAGAAACTTATCCTTGATCTTTTTTGATTTGTTCTTCTTGACCCACGTGGAAAAAGGTCCATTTTTGTGGCTTTCTTTTTTTTAATTTTTCTTTTTGTGGTGTTATTTCCACTCTTTTTAATTGTTCTATTAAATCATCTACCTTTGGGATCTCAGTCTTTATTTCTTTTTCTTTAATAATTTTATCTAGCTTTTTATTAACCTCTAATAATAATATTATTAATGTATTATTTTGTTTTATTATTGTTTGATTAGCTTTTCCTTGAGGAATATAATTACTTAGGCCTTCTGGATTGGGTTGAATTCTTGCTGTTAATTTTAATATGTGTTCATATATTGGATCTAATTCTAGTTGTATATCACTCATGAAAGAGCAATTATTTTTATTGTATCTATCTTTTCTTTAAGTCTATTTTTCTCACCTTTAAATAATTTTACCTGTTCAGTTAAACATCAACTTTAGAATTACCTAAACAAACAGAAGAATTAGAATTAAAAATAGTCTGTGACCTTGGTTCTGCCAGATTTGTCCCGTTTGGAGTGGAGAGGGACCCCATGGCATATCACCCCTAGTGTTATTTCATATGTGAAGGATCGACACATGATCGAGAAGTGTGTTTAGCTTATCTGGCGTATGTTCGCGATTCCAGCGTAGAGGCCCCTTCTATTGATTCTGTTCCTATTGTTCAAAAGTTTTCCCAAGGTTTTCCCTTCAGACCAGCCAGGTATGCCGCTCGACAGGGATATTGATTTTTGTATTGATCTGGCTCTGGGCACTCAGCCCATTTCCATTTTTCCGTATCGTATGACCCCACTAGAGTTGAAAGAGTTAAAGGATCATTTGCAGGATTTGCTTGAGAAGGGTTTCATTAGACCCAGCATGTCGTCTTGGGGTGCGCCGGTGTTACTTGTGAAGAAAAAGGATGGTTTGATGAGGATGTGCATTGATTATCGACAATTGAATAAAGTGACGATTAAGAATAAGTATCCACTACCGAGGATTGACAATTTGTTCGACCAGCTTCAGGGTGCAAAGATGTTTTCAAAGATAGACTTGAGATTTGGCTACCATCAGCTGATGATTAAAGCGTTTGATGTCCCTAAGACAGCATTTCGCACTCGGTACGGGCATTATAAGTTCCTGGTCATGTCATTTGGGTTGACCAATGCCCCAGCAAAATTTATGGAGTTGATAAACCGAGTGTTCAGGCCTTTTTCGGACTTGTTTGTGATAGTCTTCAGTGATGATATTCTGATATACTCTCGCAGTCAGAAGGAGCACAAGTAGCACCTCAGAGTGGTTCTTCAGACTCTGAAGAATAGCCAATTATATGCTAAGTTCTTGAAGTATGAGTTCTGGTTGAGTTCGGTTGCATTTCTGGGTCACGTTGTATCATCAGAGGGTATTCAAGTGGACCCAAAGAAGATTGATGCAGTCAAGAACTAGCCTTGACCAGCATTAGCTACAGAGATTCAGAGTTTCTTGGGGTTATCAGACTATTGCCATCGGTTCGTGGAGGGCTTTTCATCTATTGCAGCCCCGATGACTACATTGACCAAGAAGGGTGCCCAGTTCAGATGGTCGGATGAGTGTGATGCAAGCCTTCAGAAGGTCAAGAGAGCTCTGACTATGACATCGGAATTGGTTTTGCCCACAGGTTCAGGGCCTTATATATTCCATTGTGATGCTTCCTGTGTTGGGCTTGGTGCAGTATTGATGCAGGATGGCAGAGTCATTGCCTATGGTTCGAGGCAGTTGAAGATCCACGAGAAGAATTATCTGGTTCGTGATCTAGAGTTGGCAGCCATTGTTCATGCTTTGAAGATTTGGAGGCAATATTTATATGGTGTGACGTGTGAGGTGTACACTGATCACAAGAGTCTTCAGTACTTGTTCAAGCAAAAGGAGTTGATTTGAGGCAGATGAGGTGGTTGGAGTTGTTGAAAGATTATGATGTTACTATCTTGTATCACCCAGGAAAGGCCAATGTGGTGGCCGATGCATTGAGTAGGAAGTCAGCCAGCATGGGTAGTCTCGCTTATATTCTGGTCAACTAGTGACCATTTGCTTTTAATTTTCAGACCTTGGCCAACCGATTTGTGAGGTTAGATATTTCGGAGCCTAGTCGATTTTTAGCTTGCACGATCGCTCGTTCTTTATTATTGGAGCGTATCTGTGATCGGCAATTTGATGATCCCTATTTGTGTGTCCTGAGAGACACGATGCAGCGTGGAGGTGCCACGAAGGTGACCTTAGATGGTAATGGTGTTTTGAGATTGTAGGGGTGAGTTTGTGTGCCCAATGTTGATGGGATTCGAGAGTTGATCTTAGCGGAGGCCCATATTTATCGTTATTCTATTCACCCGGGCGCTGCAAAGATGTATTAGAATTTGAGGCAACACTATTGGTAGCGCATGATGAAGAAAGATATTATTGCATATGTGGCTGGATATTTGAACTGTCAGCAGGTTAAGTATGAGCATCAGAGGAATGGTGGATTGTTTTATAGGATTGAGCCTCCCGAGTGGAAGTGGGAGAGGATTACTATGGATTTTGTAACTGGACTTCCGATGACTCGGAAGAAATTTGATGCAGTTGTGGTCATTGTTGATAGGCTTACCAAGTCAGTGCATTTTGTTCCTATTGCAGCCACTTATTCATCCGAGAGGTTAGCTGAGATCTACACCAGGGAGATTGTTCGCCTTCATGGGGTGCCGATATCTACCATTTATGATTGGGGTACGCAGTTTACCTTGCACTTCTGGAAAGTGGTTCAGTGAGAGTTGGGCACCCTGGTTGAGTTGAGTACAACATTTCATCCCTAGACGGACGGTCAATCCGAGAGGACTATTCAGATCCTAGAGGATATGCTTCAAGCCTGTTTCATTGATTTTGGAGGCTCGTGGGAATAGTTTTTGCCTTTAGTAGAGTTTTCCTACAACAACAACTACCAGTCCAGCATTCAGATGGCTCCATATGAGGCATTGTATGGTAGGCGCTGTTGGTCTCAAGTTGGATGGTTTGAGCCGGGAGAGGCTCGGTTATTGGTTACAGATCTATTTCAGGAGGCCTTGGAAAAGGTCAAGATCATTCAGGATAGGCTTCGTACAGCTCAGTCTAGGCAGAAGAGTCATGCAGACCGCAAGATTCGAGATGTGGCTTCCATGGTTGGTGAGCGGGTACTGCTCCGAATGTCACCTATGAAGGGCGTGATGAGATTTTGGGAAGAAGGGCAAGCTTATCCCTAGGTTTATTGGTCCATTTGATATTCTAGATCGTGTGATAGGGGTGGCTTATAAACTTGCCTTACCGCCTAGCTTGTCAGACGTGCATCTAGTGTTTTATGTGTCTATGATCCGGAAGTATCGCGGTGATCTATCGCACGTGTAAGATTTCAGCACTGTCCAGTTGGACAAGGATTTGTCTTATGAGGAGGAGCCGGTAGCTATTGTAGACCAACAGGTTCAACAGTTGAGGTCGAAGAGTTTTCCTTCAGTGCCTGTTCAGTAGAGAGGTCAGCCTCCCGAGGTATTGACCTGGGAGTCCGAGTTTGATATGTGGAGCCGTTATCCTCATCTATTTCACGACTCAGGTACTTCTTTCTTTTGTCCGTTTGAGGACGAACGATTGTTTTAGAGGTGAAGAATGTGACGAACCAAAGGGTCATCACCTGATTTCTCTCTCCTTCCGCGCTTCCAAGGCCTTGAAAACCTCATTTTTAGTTGCCTCAATTTGCATGCGCAGTCCGGGCGCATAACCGGGAAGCTTATATGTTAAATTCTGTGCAAGTTGCTAAAATTTTGCTTTAAAATGATAAAAGTTGACATTGGTTAATATGTTGGGTAAACGGACCCGAACTTGTAATTTGACGGTCCCGGAGGGTCCATAGAAAGACATGGGACTTGGGCGTATCCCCGAAATCGAAATCCAAGGCCCGAGCACGAGAAATAAAATTTTAAAGGAAATTGTTTTTCTGAAATTTATATGGAAATTTGAAATGAAAATGGATTAGAATGTGTTGGTATCGGGCCCGTATCTTGGTTCTGGTGTCCGGTACATGTATTATATGTGGTTTAAGATGTTTCTCTGTAATTTGGTTAAGACCGGACGTCGTTTGACGTATTTCGGACCTAAATATCACAAAATGAAAGTTTAAGAAGTTTGATGAAAAGGTGATTATCTTGAGGTTTGATTCCTCGTTTATGATGTTATCTTGGCGAATTGATCGCACGATTAAGTTCATAGGATGTTGTTGAATTAGTGTGTGTGTTTGGTTAGGAGCCCCGAGGGCTCGGGAGTGTTTTTAGAGGTGTTCCGGGAGGTTTAAAACTTAGAATTTCTGCTGAAAAATCTGCAGCAATGCACATGCCCTCCCTTCTTCACGATCGCGACTTCCCCTCCACGATCGCGATGCCTTCACTGTTCTCGACTTCACGTTCGTGATACCCTAACACGCATTCGCGTAGCGTTAGCGTTTCCTTCAATGCGTTCGCGTAAGGCCTCACACGTTCGCGTAGCCCAAACCTTGGACCCCAATAATTTTTCCTCTACGTGTTCGCGTTTCTCGACCTGCAATCGCAATGCTATGCCCGTGTGACCCTTCACGAACGCATCCCCATTTCTGCTAACGCGAAGGGTAAATCTGGTCAGCTATATTTTAATTTTCAGAATAGTATGGTCACAAAAATTTTCATAAAAACATCCGAGTTCCTTCTTCTCCAATGTTCTTAGGCCTCCATTGAAGCTTCCTTTTATCAAGACCTCTTGGAAAAGTAAATTTCCACTCATTTCATTCATTTTCCTTCATTAATTAGTAAGTTTCTAAGCCTAAATTATGTAATCTAGGGTTGAAATTGGGGGAAATGGGTAGAGTTAGGGCTTTTCAAATTTCTTTGATTTTGACTTTGTTTTGGGGTTGAATTTGAAAACAAATTATATATTCGGGCTCATGGGGGAATGGGCGATATGAATTTGGTTTGAACCTCGTGTTTTGACCAAGAGGGTCCGGGGTCAATTTTTGGGATTTTTGGAAGAAAGGTTGGGAATCTATATTTAGGCATTGGGCTTGGTTTGTTTAGCTATTATTGATATTATAAAGTCGTTATTTCATAGATTTGATTGAGTTGGACCTGAATTCGAGAGGGAAAGCGGTCGTTTTGAATTGATTTAGCTGTGGAAGTTGAGGTAAGTGTTTGATCTAACTTTGGCTTGAGGGAATATGATTAGAGTATTGTTTGCTAATTGCTAATTATCATGTACGGTGTATAGGCATGGTGACGAGTATCTAGACAATTATGTCTAGCATGATCGTGAGTCCTTATTTGTGCTTATCTAATTTTTTTGCGACTCTTCCTTGTTTAATTGATGATTTCTATATAATGTGAAGAAAATTAGAAAGAACTATGATTTGTATACTCTTTGGAGCGTTGGTTTGAATGATAAAGTAATTATTGAGTAAGAAATGAAAGAAAGAGAAAGAGATGTGATTATTCCCTTGCTGGGTTGTATTCGTATATTGATTATCTCCCTTGTTGGGATGTAAAAGTTATTGTTATTGTTCTCATGCCGGGATTTAACTGTTTACTTGTGTTTCCCTTGCTGGGACTTTTATTGCTGTTATCTATCCCCTCGCCCATTGGTTGTGATTGTTGTTTTGGGGAGGAAGATCGATAAAGCACGAAGGTTGATGACGTGCACGATTGTGTTGAGAATATGTTAATGGACGAAGGAACATTCCATTCGATGTTTTGATTGTTAATGCACGAATGAACATTCCATGCCATGCTTTGATTATTAATGCGCGAAGGAACATTCCGTGCCCTGATTTGATTTCTAATGCACGAAGGGTCATTCCGTTCCATGATATGAGTGTTTATGTTAGGAAAAGCACGAAGGTTGTTGTCGTGCACTCTATTTGATTGTTTTGGTGAGAACGAGACTAAAAGCACGAAGGACGGTGCCGTGCAACTGTTGATTTTCTTGCTCTCACTGATTATTGTAGTTGTATAGTTTTATTTTTCTATTTATTGATTCTTTTATCTGGACTGTTACCTCCCCTACAACATACTCCCCTCCCACTCGACTGGTTAAATTTTTGTACTCTTTTACTATTGCATATGTATATATTGCACAGGTTTATTTGTTAGTCCTGTCTAGCCTCGTCACTACTTCGCTGGGGTTAGGCCAGGCACTTACCAACACATAGGGTTGGTTATGGAGATGCTACACTTCTGTGCTCCTCTGCACAGATCATGGAGCCGGAGCAGTTTTTGGACAACAGTAGTTGATCGGGAGCTGACTTTAGTCCAGAGATTTCGAGGTAGCCTTGCTGACGTCCGCGTGGCCCGAAGTCTCTTCTATCTTTGTTTTTGTTTGATGTCCTTGTACCAGAACAAACAGTATTGTATTTTATTCAGACCTTGTATTTAGTATTCTATCGACATTCGTGAGTTAGTGACTCCAGTCTTGGGTAGAGTTTGTAATTGAATTTTTGCACTTGCTTTCAGTTTATTTATAATTAAGACGTCCGCTTTTATATTAAATATCACATTGTTTTAATATTGTTGATGTTTGTTGAAAGAGATAATAATTAATTGTCTTACCTAGTGTGACGACCCGACCCGTCATCTTTTGTATTTCAGTCCCGTTATCCCCGTATTATGCTTCCTCGTATATTGATATATGTGTTTGGTGAGTTTGAGATGAGTTGGATTGAATTTGGTTAGAAATGAGACTAATAGTCTCTTTAAGGAAAAACATAAGTTGGAAAAGTCAACCAGATGTTGACTTGTGAGTTAGAGGGATCAGAATGGATTTATGAGGATTTGACTAGTTTCGGATAGTGATTTTTGGCTTGGAAGAGAAAACAAAATCGAATTTGGAGGCCTGATATAGAATTAGGCTTGAATTGGCTAAGTTCTAATTTTGGCAAATTACGGTTGATAGGTGAGATTTTGATCTGGGGTTCGGAATGGAATTCCGAGAAATACAGTAGCTTTGTTAGGTGATTTTGGATATGCCTTGCAAATTTGCAGATCATTCGGAAGTGTTTAGGTCGGGTTTTGGATCAAATGCGAATTTGGAAAAGTTCTAGTTTGACTTAGGCTTAAATTTGAAAAATTTGATGATTTTTTATGTTGGTGTTAAGTCGTGTTGGTGCTTTTGGTTGAGGTTCCGGGGAACTCAGGGTGATTCCGGATGGTTAGACGAGGAATTTTGGAAGATAGGCATGAAATATGCCTGCTGCTTATGGTATTTTCGCGGAAGCGGGCTATGGACCGCTTACGCGGTGTCCGTAGAAGCGGATTAGTAGCGGCAGAAGCGGCCAATGGTGAAAGGTCAGAGACTGCTGAAGCGGAAGGGCGATCGCTGAAGCGGGTCCGCAGGAGCAGAAGAATGACCGCAGAAGCGGTCTTGGGATTTAATGAAGGACCGCAGAAGCGATCAAAAAGGGACGCGGAAGCGGAGAAATGGACGCAGAAGCGGACATCGGCCTGGGATTAATGCAACAGTAGGTTTTTAAAATTTAAAAGGGAAGAATATTTGATGAATTTTATATATACGGACTCGTGTCCAGACGAGGGTTCTGAAAATGTAATTTTCGTAATTTTTCGAGAAGTGTGCCTGGGGCTCGGGTTTTACCAACTTCGTATTTTTGGGTGTATTTCGAGTTGTTCGATTGGGTTATGTCCCATTAGCCTATTGTGACGTATTCCTATTGGTTTTGGTCAGATATGGCATCCGCGAAGGTTGATTCTCGAGGAAAAGGCATTACGAGCTAGTTTGCGGCTGGCTTGAGGTGAGTAAATGGGTGTAGATGATGACCCGAGGGTTTGACATCCCAGTATACACACTGTGGTGCTATTGTGAGGCTGGACACGCACTCCATGGCTAGTGCAGGGTCGTATATGTTGGAAATTGTGACTCGGTCCAATCCGAGGGATATATTGTACTATGTTGGCGATTGCTTCACATACTATATTGATGATATCTAGGCTTTATACCATGTTTGGGGCCTTGTGCCGACTTGTAAAATCCTTAAGGGATCGCTATCTCAGAATTTTCATGATATGTATATTATTTGAAATCAGTCCAGGTTTAAATACTATTTTTACAAACTCGGCCATATTTATACGTTTTGACAACTCAAATGATTTTTAAAGGATATTTAGGGCTGACGAGTACTATCTCCCTATTTTTGGACTGTATATTATTTTAAATGGAAACGGTGGTAATTAAGGACTTCGTGTATTTTAAATGAAAATGGTGGTAACTAAGGACACCGTGTATTTTAAACGAAAACGGTGGTAACTAAGAACACCGTGTATAAATGGAAATAGTGGTAACTAAGGACACCGTGTATTTTAAATGGAAATAATGGCAACTAAGGACACCGTGTATTTTAAATGGAAATGGTGGTAACTAAGAACACCACGTATTGTAATGTAAACGGTGGTAACTAAGGACACCGTGTATTGTGATGGAAACAGTAGTAACTATTGGCAATGTAAGATATGGTGCTTAGGCTGTAGGAGCCCCTACGGAGTGAACTCCCACAGTGAGCGCGGGCACCCATATGGATCGGGCTGCACGTTCGCAGTGTTCATGCATTGCATTGCATCTCATGCATTTATTTACTGTTGCTTATTCTGTATATCTCTGAGACTGGTACTGTATAGAACTATCATATAGCTTCATTTTGTGTATTTTGTGTTTTCTTATCTTCGGGTTTTTATACATGCTTATTACTCACTGAGTTGGTAGCCTCACCCCATACTCCCTGCACCTTGTGCGCAGATCCAGGTGCTGCAGAGGTCTAGCGTTGCTGCTGTTGCTTTTCCAGTTGCCAGAGTATTGAGGTAGCTGCCAGTGTCCGCAGGACCAATTACTCTGATTACCAGTTATTTCCTGCTTTTCAGACATATGTATCTTTCTTTTCTGACTTGTGTTCAGTATTGTTAGAGGCTATGTACTCGTGACCCTAAGTCTTGGGAGTTTTTGTTCAGTCGTGGTTTTCTATTCGTACATTTACTTTCCTTTTAGATATTTGGAGTTTATTGTTAAAGCTGCCATATATTCCCTAATTGCTTCGTGTTTGGGGTGAATCGTTGTATTGAGAAGGTGTTGGTCGGGCTTGCCCAGCCTCGCGGCCGGACGCCATCAAGATCGGGTTTGGTGTCGTGACACCTAGCCCCTAATAGTAGGAAGCATCACGACTTCCTAAGGCACTTTTACGGAAATTCTTGCAATAAAGAATGGAATCAAGAAATTCAATTTTTGCCTTATTCATACTGAATTTCTATTAGAGATGGATATGAAGGCCTTCCCAAAGATGATCCATTTTAATGCAAAAATTATTCCCAATCCTCAAATTTTCAAATGGGCTCAATGGTTCTCTCCATATAAGTTTCAAGTCAAGCATCTGAAAGGAAAGGATAATATTCCCGATTTTCTGTCTCGACCGAAAGACTTCTCGAAGAGATTTTCCCTAGCTAAGATAGTCTCACAGAAAAATTTTATCAGCCACATCTTCATGTTTTCAAATGTACCAGGAACAAGTTCATTGAAACCAACTGATCATCCACCGGATTTGTTCAACCCCATGGATCCCTTTCATCCATCAATTTTAATGGAAAGAAGAACTTATTATGAGCTCCAAGTTTTTCGACAATATAGAGGATCCATTCTTAAGCCTTATGGAGTAAATCCAGAATGTCCATTCTGCCATATATTCATAGTACAAGCCAAGGATTTTCCACAAGTACTATTATGGGTTTTCTAGTATCTATGCCATTAGTATTATATTTTTATGGAATTTAAATGCAACGTCTTCAAGGATTTTGATAACATTGAACCAGCACTAAGTATATTTACTATGGTTCAAGCCTAGAAGATATTGGATAATATATTTCAATGATTCCTAGCAGCCACGGTATTCATATTCCATATGCCAGTGAAGACTATTAATGGAAAAGATTATGCTCAAGTAGAGGCATTGTTCTGTAGGAAATTTCCCGTGTCCATTTTATCCACGGAAGAAGAATATAGCGAGGCACAAAAAACTTTTTTCTAGCAAAATAGGTGCATCCCAAGAGAGATATAGCTAAAAGAATGGGCCAGTTAGAATAATGCCAGCACTCATCCGCACTAGGAAAGGGTTCAGGAAGCAGCAAAAGAATATCAAACTCCATACGAGGTCATACGAGAAAAGATCACTCATGACATTTCCAGATTAAGGTTGTGGATTACATCTCTCAATCCAAAGGATAAGCAACGTAGCGAAGAATCACCATCCAGTTCTACGCGTTACTGCACAAGGTCTTTGAGAAGATACCTAGAAGACAAACCTAGAAAATTAATGGAAGATAATTATCTAAGTCCCTTCTAATCCCACCATAATCCTACATTACCCAGCAAAAAACCCCAAAAATCATCTACCCATGGCAAGACAAATTTTCACATCATTTCATACTATTCGGGCCCCACTTCCACATGTTTCCACGTACTTCCACATGCTTAATTACATGCAACACCCTACTTTTACATGACATCACATGCTCCCACATACTTTCACATGCTACACAATTCATATTTTACCTCTTTCACTTGTTCTCAGAAGCTTTCTAGTTGGCCTGCTTAAGGTTCTTTACATGCCAAAAGGGACCCACTTGTAGATAGGTTTGCCATTATAGTTTTATTTTAATGCAAGTTTGTCTTGTAATAATCTCTTAATCCTATACAAATAGGCCATGTAGTAGTTGTAAGATCATCTCGTAACCTTTGTAAATCTTTTTGTGATATATTACAAATGAGTGCTTTCTAAATTTTCCTCTTGTTTTTTCTTTTGAATGGATGGAAAGGCCGATCCATGTATGAAAATAGAGTAAGAATACTCTTAGAAAGATATCTTCTTATAGTACAAAAGTTTTCTAAGTTATAAACAACTAAAGTTAGTTATAGTACAAAAGTTTTCCGAGTTGTGTAGCTTGAAAAGTCGTCCCTTATCGGTTGTTGAAGCCAACCCCTTTGCAACTATAAGCAAATAAACTATTTGTGTAGCTTAGCAAGTTGTCCCTTATGGGTTGCTAAAGCCAGCCCATTTGTACGGAAACTTTCATATCTATGGTGTAGTTTGCTTTCTTGGAGTCTCTTGCTCTGTTCCTTATATTGTGGTATAACTCCACACTTTTTTTTCCGTTCTAGCTCCACCATGGTGACCACCATACGGTGAAGTGTGACAAGCCTCAAGAATTCCCACTTGTTCCTCCTCCGGCAGACATCTTCGAATCACACCATCGGTACAAATCCAGAAGATATACGGCTCAACCCAATAATAGGCAAGGAAATCCCGTTTGAGATTCTTCCTTTAATTTTAAGATAATTCATTCGATACAATGTTGCTCACAAGATAATTTATTAAGTCGGCGAACCTTGGCAGCTAGAAGTTGCTCATCAAGGAAGGAATCATTGACCTCTAGGCCATCATGTGGCATTTCCTCCTCCTCTAATTGATACAAGTGGTCTGCCACTTAATTTTCACTACCCTTACGGTCTTGAATCTCTAGATCAAACTCTTGTAATAAAAGCAGCCACCGCATTAACGTTGCCTTAGAATCTTTCTTGCTCATCAAATATCGAAGTGCCGCATGGTTGGTGTGAACAATCACCTTTGTACCCATCAAATATGGGCATAAATTCTCCATATAAAAGACAATAGCAAGTAGCTCTTTTTTGGTCACTATGTATTTGACTTGGGCATCATTCATGGTCTTGCTACATAGTTGGCCAGATGGAAGATTTTGTTGATACGTTGCCCCAACACTGCTTCAATCACTATATCACTTGCGTCGCACATGATCTCAAAAGAAAAGTTCCAATCCGGTGCGGTGATAATAGAAGCATAGTCAATTTGAAATTGAGCAATTCAAATGCATTCATACAGTCTTCGTTGAAATGGAACTTCGCATCCTTCTCCAAAGGTTTACACAATGGGTTTACCACCTTGGAAAAATCCTTGATAAATTGGCGATAGAACCTCACATGACCCAAAAATCTCCATACTCCCTTCACGGATGCAGGGGAGGGAGATAGGAGATCACCTCAATTTTGGCTTTGTCGACCTCAATACCATGCTTTGGAATTCTGTGGTCGAGGACTATGCCTTTTTCAACCATGAAGTGACATTTGTCCTAATTCAACACTAAATTTTTCACCTCACATATAGCCAGACCTTATCCAAATTGTTCGAGCAATCATCAAAAGAATTCCCAACTACGAAAAAATTATCCATGAAGACCTCAAGAATATCCTCTACCACCGTTGAAAAGAGCCATCATATAGCGTTGTAAAGTTGCTAGTGCATTAAAAAACCAATATGGCATCCGTGAGAATGAAAAAGTACCATAAGAACAACTAAAAGTGGTCTTTTTGGTCCAACGGAGCAATGTGAATTCGACTGTAGCTTGAATACCCATTGAGGAAACAATAGAAAGCACGACCGGCTAATCTATCGAGCTTTTTCTCAAGGAAGGGAAGTGGAAAATGATCTTTTCTTGTAATTTTTTTGAGCTTGCGATAGTCTATAGACACTCTGCATCTGGTCACCATCCTTGTAGGAATTAACTCGTTATTGTCATTGGTAACCATAGTCATTCCACTTTCTTTAGGACACATTGCACCAGAGAAGTCCATGAACTATCAAAAATGGGGTAAACAACCCTGACATCCAACCACTTTATGATATTCTTCTTGACCACCTCTTGCATTTCTTTATTTAGCCTCGTGTGATATTAAACGAAGGGTTTGGCTCCTTCTTTAAAAATAATATTTTGCATGCAAAAGGCGGGGCTTATGCCCTGGATATTCGTCAATGTCCATCCGATTGCTCTTTTCCTCCTTTGTAGTACCTCCAATGTGGACTCTACCTGCATGTTAGTCAAATAAGAAGACAGAATAATCGGTAAAGTAGAATAAGGGCCAAGGGATTCATACCTGAGATTGGGAGGAAATTGTTTAATTCCAAAGTGGGAGGCTCCTCGATTGAGGGATTTGTTGGAGGAGTCTTCCGATTTTAAAGATCCAAGAATAACTTGCGGGGTTCATAAGTGTACGATCCCATTCCTTGAATTTCATTCACACATTCCACATAGACTTCTTTCTCCTTCTCATCATCAAGGTTAAGAAAAATGGCTTCCAAATTATCCTCAACATTCATTGTGGCACTAGCATTATGCATAATTACATCACTCCCCAAATCCATGAACGAACAAATATCATTGCTATTCGGTTGCCTCATAGATTTGCACACATGGAAGACCATCTTTCATCACCCTCCTAGAAAGTGAGCTCACCTTCTTCCACGTCAATAAGAGCCTTCCCCATAACAAGAAAAGGTTTACCCTAAATAATAGGCACCTAATAGTCCACTTCACAATCAAAAATCACAAAGTGTGCCGGAGCATGCACTTGTCAACCCGAACCAACAAATCATCAATAATACCCAAAGGTCTTTTCATTATACGATCTGCCATTAGTAACCTCATAGATGTGTGTCTTGGTTTCTCAATTGCCAAATTTTTCAACACCGAATAAGGAAATCAAGTTGATACTTTCCCCAAGATCACATAAAACTTTGGCAAAGTCGTTGCTTCCAATGGTACAAGGAATTATGAATGCGCCTAGATTTTCCAATTTCGGAGCTATTGAGTGCACAATAGCACTCATTTGATGTGTCATCTTGATAGTCTACAAATTCATCTACCTCTTCTTGGTCACCAAGTCTTTCACAAACTTTGTATAACCCGGCATTTGCTCTAAATTATCAAACAATGGTACATTGATAGAAAAACTCTCATCATGTCAATAAAATTTTTGAATTATTTCTCACTATTTTGCTTTGGAAGCCTTTAAGGGTATGAAGGAGGAAGCTCTGGAATTGGTGCCTTAGCCTTTGGCACTACCGGTTTTGGCATGTCAATTATGTATTCCCTAGACGGGTTCACTTCTTGTGTCTCGTCTACATTTTTTTTGATTAACTCATATTGTATTAATCAAAGTATAACTGTACAAAGCCATGTAACTTCTAACCAGCCACAATCTATAGTCAACTATGCTCCTCCTAGTTACTTGCATTGCTATCTAACCAACTAGGCAAACTACTACTGACCTTATAATTACAACAAATTATACAGACACTTACATGAAACTGGAGCAAACTATCAAGCCTCTGTAGTTTCTGATGACATTTTGCTTGCCCTCTTCCTCGTGTGTGTACATGTAGGACTATTTCTTTTGCATAATCTTTGCTCCACAAAAATACCCAGCTGAAACCTTATCATCTTTCTCTCCCTACATATATTGTATATCAGCATCGCAAACACATAACTAGTGATTGCTGCTTTCCCTGTCTTTTTCCTAGCCATGTTGCTTGCCCAGTTAAGTTCTTCTTTCCGTCCCTTTATGCTTATCTTCATGCCAAGCCATAGTAATAGCCTTGCCCATGCTCTATTTATGACTGGGCATTCAAAGAAGAGATGGTGCGGTGTTTCTGTGACACCCTAGCAGAAGGCACAATCTTGTGGCACCTGTATTCCCATCTTACCTTTCCGCAGTAGCTAATCTTTCATGTGTAGCCAACCATGCTATAAATCTATATTTCGGGTGGATGTTTGTCTGCATTATTATGCTCCTTCAATGAACTTTCTGGTACTAGGGCATCAACATGAAGTATGCATGCTATATAGAAAATTTGCCATGTACCAATAATGGCTTCAGTCTATCACACAAGGTCCCATGTACAGGTTATTGATGTAAGCCTTCCCTTGTCTCTATTATTTTACTGATTACCAAGCTACATTCTTAGGTATAGGCATGTCTCCTCCACATTTTCATCAATACTAATTCTTAGTTCTTCATTAGTTTGAACCACATTGCTTGGACTTTTCTTCTTGAACCACCACATCATCATCCACAACTCTTTTTGATTTGAAGTGGTTGCATCTCCACCTATTTTACTTCCTGTAGTCATAGCCATAGCATGTCCTGCATTATTCCCACCCATTTAGGTTCATCACCATATCACTTGGTAGTTCCTTCTTAGGACGAGTGTTCAAGGCTTGAGAGATTTGGCCTAATTGAACATCAACATTGCAAATAGAAGTGTTGTGAGAGGCTAGTTGAGTATCGG
Organism: Nicotiana benthamiana; assembly: GCA_034376525.1. NCBI lineage: Eukaryota > Viridiplantae > Streptophyta > Magnoliopsida > Solanales > Solanaceae > Nicotiana > Nicotiana benthamiana. The sequence continues at coordinate 70,708,614 of CM067323.1, read as the reverse complement.
AGTCGGCATTCTTCTCCATCATTTGTTTAAACATGATTTTAATTATTCCCATTATTGGAAGAGCTCGGACCTTGAGAATGATAACGGGGGCAGGTTGCTCGATTGTTGAAACATCGGGGGCCTTTGAAAACCTGACCCCTAATTGTTGTTGTTGTTCCACCCTCTTTGGTTATTACCTCCCCAATAGCCTTGAATGTTGCCACTCCAATTGCCTTAGTTAGTTTATCCATTCCAATTTCCTTGATCGCCTTGGTTGTTCCAATTACCTTGGTTGTTTTGATTGTTCGAACCACCATAATTGTTTGAATGCCAATTCTCATAATTTTCTTGTGGTAGACATTGTAGTTGTCTTGAGCCTTGATTGCCATTTATTTTCCCTTGTACGTTATTCACATATTATAATTCTTCCTCTTGCTCATTGTATTATCCATTTTGATCAAATCTACTATCATCTTACTCATAATTTTCAACCCGGTTTTGCACTTGAGGACCTTTTTGTCTTCTGTTGTTTACCATTATACTCACTCTTTTCATTGCATTTACTTGCTTCGCACCTTTCACCTATTGAAGTTGAGCTTTGGCTAGTCGATTCATTGTGGTGGTCAACTCGGAAATTGCTTGCCCATGATCATATAATTCCTTATGCAAGTGAATCATATTTGGATCACTTTGAGGAACATTTTCTCTACTTTTCCATGCAGATGAAGTATCTACCATCTCATCAACAATTTCACAAGCTTCTACATATGGTGCTGTCATGAAAATTCCAACGGCAAGCTAGTTGACCACACATTGATTGGTAGTACTGATCCCCTTATAAGATGTCTGTTGAATCATTGCCTCAGTCATGTCATTGTTCGGGCACTCTTCCACCATTGTTTGGTACATTTCCCATATCTCTTGCAAAGGCTTGTTGGGTTCTTGTTTGAAATCTAGAATCTCATTGCACATAGTTGCCATATACCTAGGAGAAAAGAACTTGGAAATAAATTTCTCGGCATTCATCCCATGTATGGATAGAATGATTTGGCAACCTCTCCAACCAATCCAAGGTCTTCCCCCATAGAGAGAAAAAGGAATAGCCTCCATCGCAAAGCATCCTCAGAGATGTTGGTTTGTTTTCTCCCTCAACAAATGTCAACAAACCCTTTAAAGTTCCTGTGTGCATTTTGATTCTGAGCCCTAGTGAAGAATCTCCATTGTTCCTACAGTGTAAACATGACATTTGTGATTTAAAAGTTGCCCGCCCTAATGCAGAACGAGATTTTGGAACTTGCTTATCCTTCATTCGGCAATACACGGTGTGCCGCCCCTCTTGGAGGAGGTGGGGGAGGAGAGGGAACGTTGTCTTGAGGCGGGCGACATCGTCTATTTCATTGAGGTTCAAGAGGAACCTCATCAACTTGGTCATCATCCCTGTTATCCCCCAATAGCACGTTTCCAAGAGGGTCATTGTTGTTGAGATACATTCTATCACCTACAAATGTTTTACAAAAACGATTAGTAACTAGAAAGGAAAAGAAGACAAATCATATACAAAACCAAATATTTAGCTAAATTCATGTTTAGCTCCCCAGAAATGGCATCAAACTTGATATCGCCCACACTCACGATAATTGGGATTGTAAGGCAGTCAATACTATTATAAATACCCAATACGAGTCGGGGTTGTTGAAAACACGTTCTCAAACTAAACGTGTGTTGATCTATATAGGTTTTGATAAATGCCAAACCAACCAACGAGGATGGAACATTAACAGTCAAGTACAAGAGAAACAGTGCAAGACCAAGAATCGCAAAGAAGATTATTGTAGCGTTTATTGTTGAGTCATTTTATTTTGTGATCTTGATTCAACAACATAATCTAAATATTGGCTCTCGCATAAAATCAGTTTTCATCATATCATGCATCTTTTAAGTTTAAATAAATAAGTTGCATATTAGCCAACAACAATCGATTGTCAGTGAGGCAGTGTGTTATCAAAAGTTTTAAAATGAACCACAATCGATTGTCAGAGTTAACAATCGATTGTGTCAGATTTCCAAAGACATATTTTCAATCTTCTTAAAGTCAAGATTTGGTGGTTGAAAATTATTTACAAATTCGTTTTACAAAGTCAAAACTAAATCATTGCTCAGAATATCATTCCTTCAATCAAGGATTTAGTTGTTGAATTTTGATTACACAAAATCTGCCATTTTCAAATATCTTGACCGAATTATTTTGAATTTATGAACCACAATCGATTGTGGTGGCTAACAATCGATTGTTGACTTGCTAATTTCAAACCATATTTATTACAACCGATTTTGTCTGAAAAGTCAAGATTTGTCTTTTGAAAAATGGTTTAACAATCGATTGTGAGGACTTAACAATCGATTGTCAGTGCATAATTTCAGGGATTTTGTTTGACAATTAAGCAATGGTCAGATTCTCTTTTGACAGTATTAAAACCTGTCTAAAACTCGTTTTTGAATAACAACAACACACCAGAAAGATTGAAAAGTTTACATTACATTATTGATCTTCAATTTCATATCATACACATTATTTTTGAGAGCCAAATATTGATTAAGTTGTTGTAATCTTGAGCTGAATATTTTGTACTCATATCCACTCTTTGAGAGAGTAATTGTATAAGTGAGTATTGAGTGTTTTGTATACACTTGTTGCAAGAAGAAATACTTAATTTCTTCTTGAGAAGTCTTAGGGATAGGTTTCCTTAAGCAAGGTTGTTTGAGGCTTGTGTGATTCAAGTTCTCAAGTTGTAACGGTTCGTTAGGCACCCGTAAGCTTAACAGGGAAGTCTTGGGGTGAGGTATCCTCAAGCAGGTGTTTGAGATTTGTTGGATTCAAGTCTCAAGTGTAACGGTTTGTTGAGCACCCGTAAGCTCGACAGGGTTTAGTGGAAATCTCGAGAGAGTCTCTCGGGGACTGGACTAACCACAGGGTTGTGGCGAACCAGGATACATCGGTGTGTTCTTTCCTTGCTCTCTTTAATTTCCGCACTGATTTAATTCCTGCAGTATTTCAATTCCGCAAATAAGTTTTAATTCCGCATAATTTTTTTAAACGCTATTCACCTCCCCTCTAGCGTTAAGCACTCGTTCTAACAATTGGTATCAGAGCCTAACTCTCTGAAAGACTTAACAGTTTGAGAGGAATTTCTATGGCTTCTACTAGTAGTGCTTGTGCAGGAATCGGAGAAGGATTTTGCACCTTCTTGCCTCCAACATTTGATGGCAGCAATTACATATATTGGAAAGAGCGGATGAGAGTCTTCATCCAAGCGAACAACTTCCGTCTTTGGCAAATCATAAAGTATGGTGAACTCATGACGAAACAAGTTGGAAAAGCCATGGTAAGTGAATACAACACCAAGGCTATCAATATGCTGTACAGTTCTTTAAATCAGGAAAACTGTCGGAAAATTTCCCACTGCAAAACTGCCAAGGAGATATGGGACAAGCTTGAGGACATTCATGAAAATACTTCTCAAGAAGCGGACAGCTCTAATAATGAACCAACTGCCCGATGTTTAATGGCCGACGAAGAAGAAGAGGTAAGTACTTCTGACTCTTATTCTTTTGAAGAGTTGCAAGAAGCCTTTAAAGATTTATTTTATGAATTGAAAAAGGTTTCAAAAATAGCCAACGAGGCTACTGCCAAATCAAAGGTTTTAGAAGAAGAAAATCAGTTTTTGAAAAATGATAATGATGATCTTAGAAATAAGATCAGGGCGATGAATGAAGCTTCTTCAACTGAAAATTGTTCTATTTGTTTATCTTGTGATTCTCTGAAAATAGAAAACTCGGAACTTAGGAAAACACTTGCAAAACGTAGTGTAGACGTTCCTAAGGTAGTTGAAGAAATTCGGAAGAAAAAGCCTAAGAAAAATAGAAGGCGTAAAAATAAGAATCATGTTAGAATTCACGATGCATCACCTAGAAATAATTCTAGGATTTCAAATAAGTCTAGAACTAACGCTTTTAGACCACCTAGACACGAATCTAGGATTTTTACAAACAAGCCTAGAAATAATAATTTTAGGCAACCTGGAAATAATTCTAGGAATGAGACTAGACAACCTAGAAACGATACTAGGTTCTTTAATAAGTCTAGAATTAATAATTTTAGACCACCTAGATACAAGTCTAGGAGTTGGACTAATGAGTCTAGAATTAACCACTTTAGATCGCCTAGAAATGATTCAAGGATTTTTGTTGATAAGTCTAGAATGAATCATACTAGACCACCTAGAAATAACTCTAGGAATTTCAACACGTCTAGGAATGACTTTAGATCACCTAGAACGTATTTGGCTCAACCTAGACATAGGCACAACCCGAACGTGGTATGTCACTACTGCAACCGGGTAGGTCACATAGCACCCGTTTGTTTTTCTAAACATAGGGATTTATCTTTCAGCTATGATTATTATTCACCTAACCCCCAAGGATCCAAAATGGCTTGGGTACCAAAAACCTCTCCGTAGGTATTTTTGCAGGTGTGCTTGAGGGCTACAATATTGTAGTAGATGCATCAAGCACGATACCTAAATGCATCAAGGGGAATTTCGGTTAGATATCATTTTTCGATAAAATAACCGAATTGTTGATATGTGCCAGCTGTTGGTATATGGGTTGTTAACTTGATTCTCACGTTGAAAAATGTTGATGTGCTTAATTGTAATAGTTGATATGTGAGATTTCATTGTTGACTATCCTTGTTGGTTCACATGCTGAAAATCTGTTTTTAAATAATTACTAGTATCAATTATTAAATGATTGATCCATGTTTTGATAATTATTTTTGGTGTTAATTATTAACTCATGTTTTGATAATCTATTTCAAATAACAAGTGATATCAATTATGTTTATTGATGTATGTTTTGATAAATGCTTTTCAAATAACGATTAGTATATTTTGAAATATTTATTTGATATGTTTTGTTGGTATAATTGATAAATTTTTAGCAATCTTCATATTGTATGTTCCTCAATATCCTTCCTATTCTATTTGTGAAATATGGAAAAAGGAAGTAGCCTTAATATACTTTTTTCTTGCTAAAAGAAGAAATGTTTAGGCGATTTGTTTCAAGTAAGAGGAAATGTCGTTACATTCTAATTTGCCTTACTTGAGGAGGAATTTGTTCTTGGAAAGAATAGATTGCATGAATTTCATTGATGATATTCTCTTAACAATATCTCTTGTATTTCAAAAATGAATTTTATTGATGATATTACTTTTGAAAATAAATTCTTTGTTGATGATATTATTTCAAAATGAATTTTATGGTGATAATATTATTTTGATGTCTCAGAAATAATTTGTTTTGAATTTCGTATTTCAAAATAAAATTTTGTGTTGATAATCTTTATGTTATTAATGATAACATCTTTGATATGTCAAAAATATTTCTAATTGATAAAATTATTTTGGAGCTACTAATGTGCTTGCATGAAATCTATAATTCAATAACTAGCAAATTGAGATATCAATGATGGAGGATGACACCAAAACATACCGGGTATGATCGTTCCTCACTTTACCCTATTGCTAGTAGAATTGATATAATATTTAGCACGTATTGATATGCTAGATATACATCATGTCCTTTTTAAATAGATCACGTTTTCAAAGGCGATGTCGAAATTGAGTTTGTTGAAACTAAACTTCAATCGACTGACATCTTCACCAAGCCTTTAGATAAAGAGTTGTTCTTCCGTATTCTTAGTGAACTCGGAATTCTTGACTCTACGTTGATCTAATGCATACACTTATGTTGCATTCATCTTTTGAATAAAGTGTTTACCTTAAGCGACGGAGGCGCTTAACTGTGTTTCACAGATATCGTCCCAAAGATAGGGGGAATCTATTTGTGAATAATATTTATATAGTGCAGGTGTTTTGATAAAATGCAATAATTGACTATGTGTATCAATTGTGTTAAGATTCGGTTTTATAACAATTGGTATTGATCATAAATTGATTATGTGTATTCATTTTTATAAAATCTTTTCCAAAAAAAAACGTTTTTTTTTTGGATTTAAAATTTTTTTAAATCTGAAAATTTATTGTCTTCTTCCACATTTTCCGGCACTATTTCATACGGGACGAGACCACCATATGGATAATTTACATGATCAAAATAACCATGTAGTTCATTAGTCAACCGGGTGACGTTTTGATCAATACGATTGACGTTTTGATCAATTCGATTTATGGAGGTGGACAAAGAAGTGAAATGATCTATAACTGTTTGCAAAGATGGAGCTTGAGCACGATGCGGTTGAGGAGTAGGATTAGGAGGAGCAGCATGTTGTTCACCAACAGTAGGTAAGGAAGATGCAGTAATTTCCCAATGTTTGGTGCATCTTTCGATTGGACCATTGGCGGTGTTAATACCCGAGGCTTCAAGAATTTTCATGATAAGAAGCGCATAAGGAAGGGGTCTATTGTCCCCGACGGCATTGAGCATGCGAAGCATGACGAACTTGCACCAATTGATGCTAGCTCCGGTGATAATTGCATGTAACAACTTTGCGTCTTCTTGAGATAATGTAGTGTGGCTGTGCGCACGAGGTTTTAAAACACGCGTGATAACATAGAAGATAAAGCGAAATTCGGGATACATTCCCTTGATAGTTGGACGACGGGTGGTTGAAGCGAGATCAAAAGACTCAAGCCCTATTTGATCTAGAGGACTACGCTCATCAAATAAAAAGCCACCTTCTCGAATGTATATAGAGACATCGTCCCCATCTAGAGGAAGTTGAGAAATCGCTTGAATATTTTCTTCCGATAATAAAATTTGAACACCATTAACGGATATGGCAAGATCATCATCTTCAGTCTTGTGAAGATTTGAATAAAAGGCACGAATGAGAGGAGGATTAATATGTGAACATTCGATAAGCAAAAAATCAAGAACGCTGCTTGCTCGAAGCATATTTACAGCTGTTGCGGGTGCACTAGATTCAAGATATTGTATGGTAGAGAAGCGAGGAGGTAATACTACTCGACTTTCGAATTTGGTCATGAATCGAATAAATTCTCCTTCAGAATTGAAATTTAAGTAGGAACCATCTTGATATGGAAAGATGGAGCAGCAGAGGAGGAGGCAACATTTTTGCCAGAGCGAGATCGCTTTTGGTGTCTTGACATTTTTGAAGAAATATTTGAGAGTTAACTTTGAGAGTTTTTGAAAGAGGTCAAGAAATTTCGAAGCTTTGAATTGATTTTGAGGTGAAGAGTATGAAGATAACAACTCCTATTTATAGAGTGGAGGATAAGATATCACTTTGAAATCTGAACTTTTGAAATTTTTGAATTTCATCCATTAGACAATCGATTGTTAGCTGTGACAATCGATTGTTGAAAGAATCTTTTGAACGTTATCTGAACTGACAGCACAATAATCGATTGCAGAGAATTTAATAAGTCAGAACGGTAACAATTTTGAATACTGACCGTTGGACAATCGATTGTGGAACCACGACAATCGATTGTAGAATAGGCAGAAAGTTTTGAATTATGGTCAGACGACAGACAATCGATTGTGGAATGCTTACAATCGATTGTTGGACAGGCAGTGAGTTCTTAGGACAAAGAATTAATTGAACAATCGATTATGGACATGTGACAATCGATTATGGATGTATGACAATCGATTTTGGATGAAACAGTGCCATCAAAATGTGGTAGAAGACAATAAATTTTCAGATTTAAAATGTGGAATAAATTTTTGTTGTATTTTCGTTTTAAATTTTCTGCCTAGATTTTCTGTTTTATTTTGTACTTATTGATTTTTATCAAATATATGGGTTGTTCTTATGTCTTTCCAACAAATATCATAAGATGATTATTATTTTCCAATATTCCCTGTTTACATGTAATAACTTGATTAAATGCATATTTGTAATGTTTCTTCTTGCACTTTTTGTTAATGTCAAAAGGGGGAAGAAAACCGGGCTATGCATTATATTATTGGCTATGAATTATATTATTTTTGGGAAGCAAATGGCTATTATATTATATGATTGCATATATTTAGGGGGAATAATAAATTGAGGGGGAACAAGAACACTTGTGGAACACTTGTGGAATAATTCTTGAATACTGTTTCTTGGACTGTTATTAATATGCATATCCCGATACAGGTTTGCCATTATCAAAAAGGGGGAAATTGTTGAAAACACGTTCTCAAACTAAACGTGTGTTGATCTATGTAGATTTTGATAAATGCCAAACCAACCAACGAGGATGGAACATTAACAGTCAAGTACAAGAGAAACAGTGCAAGACCAAGAATCGCAAAGAAGATTATTGTTGCGTTTATTGTTGAGTCGTTTTATTTTGTGATCTTGATTCAACAACATAATCTAAATATTGGCTCTCGCATAAAATCAGTTTTCATCATATCATGCATCTTTTAAGTTTAAATAAATAAGTTGCATATTAGCCAAAATGATTTTTAAATACGTCTTGTGATTTTTAACTTCAACAATCGATTGTCAATGACCAACAATCGATTGTTTAAGGCAGTAAGTTTCCAAAAATTGTTTTAAGGCAACAATCGATTGTCAAGGATCAACAACCGATTGTCAGTGAGGCAGTGTGTTTTCAAAAGTTTTAAAATGAACCACAATCGATTGTCAGAGTTAACAATCAATTGTTAAGTGTCAGATTTCCAAAAACATATTTTCAATCTTCTTAAAGTCAAGATTTGGTGGTTGAAAATTATTTACAAATTCGTTTTACAAAGTCCAAACTAAATCATTGCTCAGAATATCATTCCTTCAATCAAGGATTTAGTTGTTGAATTTTGATTGCACAAAATCTTCCATTTTCAAATATCTTGACCGAATTATTTTGAATTTATGAACCACAATCGATTGTGGTGACTAACAATCGATTGTTGACTTGCTAATTTCAAACCATATTTATTACAACCGATTGTCTGAAAAGTCAAGATTTGTCTTTTGAAAAATGGTTTAACAATCGATTGTGAGGACTTAACAATCGATTGTCAGTGCATAATTTCAGGGATTTTGTTTGACAATTAAGCAATGGTCAGATTCTCTTTTGACAGTATTAAAACCTGTCTAAAACTCGTTTTTGAATAACAACAACACACCAGAAAGATTGAAAAGTTTACATTACATTATTGATCTTCAATTTCATATCATACACATTATTTTTGAGAGCCAAATATTGATTAAGTTGTTGTAATCTTGAGCTGAATATTTTGTACTCATATCCACTCTTTGAGAGAGTAATTGTATAAGTGAGTATTGAGTGTTTTGTATACACTTGTTGCAAGAAGAAATACTTAATTTCTTCTTGAGAAGTCTTAGGGATAGGTTTCCTTAAGCAAGGTTGTTTGAGGCTTGTGTGATTCAAGTTCTCAAGTTGTAACGGTTCGTTAGGCACCCGTAAGCTTAACAGGGAAGTCTTGGGGTGAGGTATCCTCAAGCAGGTGTTTGAGATTTGTTGGATTCAAGTCTCAAGTGTAACGGTTTGTTGAGCACCCGTAAGCTCGACAGGGTTTAGTGGAAATCTCGAGAGAGTCTCTCGGGGACTGGACTAACCACAGGGTTGTGGCGAACCAGGATACATCGGTGTGTTCTTTCCTTGCTCTCTTTAGTTTCCGCACTGATTTAATTCTTGCAGTATTTCAATTCCGCAAATAAGTTTTAATTCCGCATAATTTTTGTAAACGCTATTCACTCCCCCTCTAGCGTTAAGCACTCGTTCTAACAGGGGTCGATTCCATAGAGTGCTTTATGTTGGATTAGGTATATACCAAGTCTAGTGTATGACGTGCCCAAGATTGCACTTGCACATGATTGGCTGTTGCTTTCTACTTTTAATGATTATGCTAGTGCTTGAAAAAGCTAAGAGATAATGTTTTTCATATTGTTGTTTTTCAAGTTGATAGGAGATCTAGGGTTGGAACTTCCGCCTATATGGTTACCTAACAGATTGAGAGCATTAGGGCATGTTTGATTGATCGGGATACAGAATAGCAATCATATGCGATTACTCTCTCTATACCTCTTGGTAGTTTGAATGATTTCCCAATTTGGCTTTCTAGAGTCCAAATGGGTATTTCACGAAACAAGTGATATATGCTCAAGTTGGGTCTTACTATCTCTATATTCAACCCTTTAATTGAGGCTATCAATTTTTTGAGCTCACCCCAATTTCTTGTTAGCCAAGTTTTTCGTAGCTTGTCTCTCTTTCTCAAGTAGAGACTAAGTCAATTAGGCATGAATCAATATTTGCAACCATCAATTCTCAAACTCAAGTAGAACTAGGATAAATATCATATACCCCATTATAAATAAGCCCTAAATCTATCACCCATCAAGTAGTCATGCTAGGGTTGGGTCACAACCCTAGCTATGGGTTTAGCTACTCATAAAAAATGTAAATATTAAAGGGGAAACTAAGATATAATTCATAATAGATGATTAATGGAAAAACATCTAATGTTAAAATATTAAACTAATACAAGGTTAACCAATACACTAAAGAACAACGACTATATATTCCCAGGTGCACAAAACTTAACCTAAAAATTACAAAAAAGATTTATTTATTCCCAGCAAAAATTTTTGGGCAAAATTACCCATGGAGGTTATGCGGCCGCACAATTCTGTGTGTGTTATGCACTTTGAAACTTGGCTTGACATGTTAGACTTCTGCGACCGCACAATTCTAGGTTGCAGCCGCACTTCTTCAACTTCTGCAGACTGCACATTTTTGAGTGCAGACGCACTATAGATTCTGCACCGCTTAATAATGGCGTGGTACGCATATCTTGACCTTGGGCTTTGGCAACGGGGCACTTTTGAGGACCGCACATTTTGAGTGTGATTTCACATTTTTAGTGCGACTGCACTCTTGGTTCTGCAGTTGCACAATAATGGTGGGGTCCACACTTCTTCATGGACCAAAATATTCATCTCTCTAAATCTCATCTTCTGCAGCAGCACAAAAATTGTGCGGTCCGCATTTTGCATGGGAAAGCTGACAGAGGCCGCCTCATGTTTTATGACCGCACTCAATATTGTGTGGTCTGTATTTTTGCCCTTTTAGCCTTGTTTTTGTCCTTGTCTAAAATTACTCCTTCTTGAGTTGGTTTTTATCTCTTTAGCTCATCTTTCAACACTCTTGCAAGAAAGCACATTTCATTAGTTTTCAGAAATACCTTTAAGCAATTTTGAGCTAAAAAGAAAGTAAAAGAGTGCAAATAAGTAGCCATAATTCCTACTTATCATTCAGATTCTTGAAGAATGTAGGAAATCCTCCAAACAATGCAAGTCAGCTGTGTGGCTGCAAGATTATGTTACCATCTCCAAAGGCTCAAAATGTACTTATCCTATCTCCTACTATGTGGACTACTATCACATCTCTCCAACTTTCAGACAATCTCTCACAACCTAGTTAGCACTTTTAGAACAAACTACTTTCAAAGAGGCTGCTACTGATCCTAGATGGGTGAGCAGTTGGAGATTGAAGCACTAAAGGAAAATCATACCTGGAGAATTGTAGATCTTCCACCTAGAAAGACACATATTGGCTGTATGTAGGTTTACAAAATAAAGTATAAAGCATCTGGGGAGGTAGAAATGTTCAAAGCTTGATTTGCTGCTAATGGATACAATCAAAAGGAAGGTTTGGATAATGGTGAAGCCTTTTCTCCCGTGGCTAAGATAGTTACTGTCAGATCCATCATTGCATTGGTCGCCTCTAAACAGTAATTGATCTTTTAGATGGATATTCATAATGCTTTCCTTAAAGGATATCTCATTGAAGAGGTCTATATGCATATATCTAAAGGGTTTACTAGACATGGGAGACTCACAAGAAGGTTTGCAAACTTCACAAGTCCCTTTATGGACTTAAACAGGCCCTAAGACAATGGAATATGAAGTTGATTGAAGTTTTATTTTACATGGCATTTTAGCAAAGTCATTATGATTATTCCTTGTTCACAAAGAAGGATGGGAGTGAAATACTAATCATACTGGTGTGTATAGATGATTTTTTGATCTCTGGGAACGACCAACAGTTGTTGTGTGACACTAGGACATATCTCAAGAAAAGGTCCAAACAAGGAATTCTCATGTGTCAGAGTGTTGGCCTAAGAACAGGTGAAGTTTTGAATAAAGACAAAAGAACTCAGTCATGGGCCAGTTCCATCTTATAAAGCACAATCATGATCAATCTATACATGTGAGATGGATGTGAAGGAGATAAGTCCTACTGATCAAGCAACAATATCTCCTGATCTGATCGAAAAGGTTGTATATTAGATAAGGGGAGAAAGTCTTCTTATATAAAGAGAACACAATCTAGGATGAAGATAGTGTTATAATTTGAGATCATTATAAAATCATCTAAGATAGAAGAGCAGAAATTAAGTCCCAATCAAACTCTGACTACTAACCTATTAAATGTTAGTGTTGTTCTCTTTTACAGGTAATACACATACGGAGAAGTTAAACTAAATTGAGAGAAAAATAGCAAAGCGATTTTGCAAGCAATTTAGGTGTGATTAAGTGTGCACTCCTGAAGCTACTTGAACGAGATAGAAGAACTAGTTTCATTGTGTATAACTTTTATTCTAGTTCAATTGTAGTAGATAATTTAAAGTTGTACCTTTCAGCTTTCATAGAATTAATTGTATTAGGTACCTAGAGTGTTCAAGTTATAGCTAACTTGAAGTTGTCGCAACAGTTGAGGTTGTGTGCAACAACGAGATTAGAGTTAATCCTTAGGTTTACAAAGAGCTTTTATAAATGCTGTTTTGACTCAATGATTTTAGTGGACGTTTGGGAAAATCCTACTGAGTAGTAGGTAGTGGTTTTTTCACCTTTTGAACCATTTTATTTTCCACGTAAAAATATCTGTGTTTTTGATTTTCTGTATATATTATTCTACAAATAGTAGTAGTTGGAACATCTAGATGAACCAGGTTCTTCAATAGTTCAGTAAAGCAAAAATTGGGTACCACACAAGTCACCCCCTCCCCCTCTTGTGTGGTATTGACGCTTAAAACATCAATTGGTATCAGAGCGGGTTATCCTTGAAATGGCTAACACCTTAGGAAAATATCAAAATGAGTGCACCACCTAAAAACTAGGAAGGGCAATCCACTGCTAGGCCTCCACTTTTTAATGGTCAGTACTATTCTTGGTGGAAGAACAAGATGACAGATCACATCATAGGAGAAGACTATGAACTCTGGGATATAGTCAGTGATGGTCCTTTGGCAACTACAGAGAAGAATGCTAAAGGAGTGGATGTGTCAAAGACAAGAGATGACTGTGCTGATGAAGATTTGAAAAAATGGGAGACAAATGCCAAGTCAAAGAAATGGCTTGTGTATGGACTAGGTTCAGACGAGTACAACAGGATTCAAAGTTGTACTACTGCAAAGAAAATATGGGATACATTACAAGTTGCTCATCAAGGAACTCCTTATGTAAAGAGATCAATAGGAACACTGCTATATTCTAAAAATGTGAATTTCAGTATGAAAGAAGGAGAATCCATCCAGGAGATGTACACAATGTTCACAATACTAACAAATGAACTTAAATCTCTTGGGAGAATTATCCTTGAAAAAGACAAGGTTGAGAAAATCTTGACAAGAGTCTTACCGGTGATTTGGGAACGCAAAATCATTGTTATTAAGGAATCAAAGAACATTTCTACCCTCAAGCTGGACGAACTGATTGAAAACCTCAATGCCTATGAACTGAGAAGGCAAACCATGAAAATGGATATAGACAAGAAGGAAATGAGTCTGTCTCGGAAAATAGCTGAAGGTTCAGATCTGGAGGATGATGAAATGTCCATGATCATAAGAGATTTCAAAAGTACCAGATGAGAGGAAAGGGTTCTTAAAGAGATATAACCTTCAACAAACCAAGGGTTCCCGAGAAACATACCAACGAGGGTTGCTACAAATGTGGTAAAACTGATCACATGATCAAGAACTCTCCTCAATGGGAAATTGAATTGAAGAAGGAAAGGGATGAACAAAGGAACATGAGGAAGGAACAAGTTCAACCAAAAAGAAACAAAGGATTAACAAAGGCTATAGTTGTTGCTTGGGGGAGAAACATGAGATGATGACTCAAAAGATGAAGCTAGAGATAACAAACAATTATGGCCATTGGAGAATCAAATGATAAACAAGAGGTAAGTGTGCTTCATCTCAAAGACAAGATACAATTCATGTCTAAAGAAAGGTTGTCTGAGCTATTGCTAGACTTCATTGATAAGTCTGAGATAATTAACAATATGAAGGAAGATCTGTCTATGAAATATGTGATCCTAAATCCAAGTGCAAAAATCTGGATTCTCGGGCTAATGAGGGTGATAGTAAAATTGTTGAGTTGAAGAACCATGTTCTTAAGCTTGACACCAGTGTCCTAGAACTTAGATCTGAGAACATAATACTGAAACTAGGAACATGAAAGAAGAAAGATTATCACACACATCTCACCCTGGAAAAAATTTTAGGAAGAATGAAAGAAGAGTTGTAGAGGAAGGATGAGCAGATAAAAGTCTTAAAAGAAGATTTAGGGAAGGTAAAAGATGAACAAGACAGAACTTGCAAATAGAACAAGGCTTCTGATGTATTTTCCTGGCTACAAGAACATCACAGTAGCAATAAAAGAGGACTTGGTGATGGGACTCAAGCACCTAAGTGAAATCCTAAAAGCAAGTACCTCACACTTCCTGAGAACAAAATCTGCACACAATGTGGAAAGACTAGTCATTACAAAAATGAATGTAATGCAAAAGAAAAGACCAGTCAAAAGAACAAAGCTTTTGTTCAAGAGAAAAATAGGTTGCCTGGGTGGGCTAAAAGAAATTTGATTTACCCGTTTGCTTATAGAAAGAGAACTAAACTAGTTTGGGTTCCTAGACTAACTCTTGATTGCTTTTTGCAGGTTCAAGTAAAGGGAAGTAGCCAAATATGATACATGGATAGTGGCTGCTCAAAATATATGACTCAAAGTAAGAACCAATTCATCTCACTTGAGCACTTAAAGGGAGGTAATGTCTCCTTTGGAAATAGGAAGAAATGTGAGATTATTGGGGTTGGAAAGGTAGGTAAGACAGACTCACAATCCATTGAGAATTTCTACTTGATAGATGGCTTGAGATACAACCTGATCAGTGTGCCTCAACTTTGTGACAGACGTAACCTTGTAACATTCACCTGTACCAATACTTTATGATTAACCTTACCACTGAGATTTACATTGTAGATTTGTTTACTCTTTAAGAAAATGAAATCACCTGCCTAAGTGTGTTGGATAATGATCACCTCTTGTGGCATAAAATACTTGATCATGCTAGTCTGAATCAGCTAAACAAATAAGTCTCTAAGGACTTGGTGATAGGGCTACCCAACATAAGTTCAAGTAAGACAAAGTTTGTGAGACATGTACAAGGGGGAAACATGTAAGATTATCCTTCAAAAGCAAGAAAATAGTAAGTATAACCAAGACATTGGAACTGGTTCATATGGATCTCTATGGTCCAATGAGAACCATGAGCAGAGGTGGAAAGAAATATGTGATGGTACTTGTTGATGATTATTCTAGACTTACCCGGGGTACTATTTTTAACATACAAAGATGAATCATTTAACATGTTTACTGCTTTTGTTAGAAAAACTCAGAAACAACTAGGTAATCAATTTGCATCCATTAGATTTGATCATGAAACTAAATTTGAAAATGCTAAGTTTGAATTCAGTGATGAGCATGATATAGATCATAACTTCTCTGCCCCTAGGACTCCTCAATTCTTTCTAGTAAACTGTCCTACAACTTCTTGGTAGAGGTTGTAAACACTGCTTGTTACATTACTAATAGATGCATAACTAGACCTCTTGTAAAAAAGAGTCCCTATGAGTTAGTTAAAGGGAGTAAACCAAATAGTTCTCATCTTAGGGCATTTGTATGCAAGTGCTTTGTGCACGATAATGGAAAAGAATCCCTAGGTAAGCTTGATAAAAAAAGTGATGAGGGAGTATTCTTGGGATATTCTTCACATAGCAAAGCATATAAAGTATTCAATAAAAAAACTTTGTGTGTAGAAGAATGTGTGCATGTAGTGTTTGATGAAACTAATATTCTTTTTGAGAGACAGGAACATGAAGATGAAGCCATAGGACTGGTAAAAGATTTTACTAAAGTCTCAAACAAGTTAAAGTGGTACCAAAAGAAAGAATAGGTGATGGAACAGGTTCTTCTATCCAGGGCAACCTGACAGGGGTAATTGATCAAAGAGGAATTGAAACTAATCCCCTAAAAGAACTTGTTCATGACCTTGTTCCTCAGCAACAGAACATGGCAGAAACATCTAGCACAAATCAGTTGGTTGTGAAACCTCACAAGTACCAAAGTTCTCATTCTATTGAAAACATAATCATTGATCCAATATTTGGAGTCAAAACTAGAATGCAGTTAAAGAATTTGTGTGCTTTTGATGCCTTCATATCTCTTATTGAACCTAAAAATGTTGTTGATGCTTTGCAAGATGCAGATTGGGTGAATGCAATACAAGATGAACTCAATTAGTTCGAGAGAAGTCAAGTTTTGGCATCTAGTTCCAAGACCCAAGGATAGATCAATTATTGGTACAAAATGGGTCTTCAGAAATAAACTTGATGAAGATGGAACAATTACAAGAAACATGAAAAGACTGGTGGTCCAAGGTTACAACCTAGAGGGAGGTACAGATTATGATGGGACATTTTCTTAAGTTGCAAGGCTATAGTCAATAAGACTCCTCATAGCCTTTGCAACACACATGGAATTCATTCTCCACAAGATGGATGTCAAAAGTTCCTTCCTGAATGGCTACCTGAATGAAGAAGTGTTTGTAAAACAACCTCCAAGGTTTGAGAGCAAGGAATGTCCTGAGCATGTGTAAAAATTAGACAAGGCTCTCTATGGGCTCAAGCAGGCTCCTAGAGCATAGCATGAACGACTGTCCAAATTTCTGCTTGAACATGGCTACAAAAGAGGTAAAATTGACAATACCATATTCTTAAGGGAGAAAGGTAAGGATCTCCTTGTGGTACAAACATATATCGATGACATAATCTTTGGGGCCACAACTGATAAACCGAGTAAGGATTTTGCTAAATTAATGGGGAGTGAGTTTGAAATGAGTATGACGAGTGAGATCAATTTTTTCTTACTTACAAATCAAACAAAGCCCAAATAGAATCATGATTAATCAGCAGAAGTATGCAAAAGAGCTTATCAAAAAGTTTAAAATAGATGAATCAAAGAAAATAGACACCCCATTGCAACTGCCACTAAATTAGACATAGATGAACCTGGTTCATCAGTTGATCAGAAATTGTATAGGAGTATGATTAATTCACTCTTATATCTTGTTGCCAGCAGACCTGATATAGTTTTCAGTGTAGGGCTTTGTTCTCGCTTTCAGGCCAATCCAAAAGAGTCTCACTTGACTGCTATCAAGAGGATACTAAGATATTTAAAACGCACCAGTAATCTATATCTTTGTTATCACAAAGGTAGTAAATTCAATCTATTAGGATATGCTGATGTTGATTATGCAGGTTTCTTTGTGGATAGGAAATACACATCAGGTATGGCTCTCTTTCTTGATTCATGTCTTGTATCATGGGCCACTAAAAAGTAAAATTCAGTGGCGTTATCCACTGCTGATGCTGAATATGTTGTTGTTGCCTCTTGTTGTGCTCAATTGTTATGGATCAAACAGCAGCTTATAGATTTTGGCATTGAAGTCGGTTGCATTCCTATATTCTGGATAACACTAGTGCTATAAGTATGACAAAGAATCATGTTCATCATAAGAGGACTAAGCACGTAAATGTTAGACGCAACTTCTTGAGAGATAACTATGAGAAAGGATTGATCTCCGTAAAATTTTGTGCTACTGATAAACAAATTACCGACATCTTCACTAAAGCACTGAGTAGAGAAAACTTTGACAGGAACAGGTTGGAATTAGAGATGATTATGGTCACCTAATAGGTCCAGCTCAGAATGCACAATGAAATAATAATAATAATAATAATAATAATAATAATAATAATAATAATAATAATAATAATAATAATAATAATAATAATAATAATAATAATAATAATAACAACAACAACAAATAAAAACTAAAACTTGAAAAATGAAAAAAAGAATTGGCTAGGAATTCTGAACTTGTGTAAATATCAAGATTAATTCTTACTTAGCTTCATACCTTAATTAGTGTACTCCTGTAACATGTTTTTATATGACTAACTGATCTCTTACAAAATTTTCTCTATTATGACATTTGAGGCATGTTTAACGAGACTTCTAAATGAAGAACCTGTTTCATCTGTATGGGTTCATATGAAAGCTAAGGTGTGTTTTCTACACTTTACACAATTAGAAAGATTAATATTTCAATCATGAGAAGAAGTCCTATAATTGTTCAATTTCTAAAAAATTCTATCCGTTAGCATTGAATCAATTTTGTATGCCTAGAACTCTAAATCGAAATTTTGCTTAAAATCTAAGGAAGACAAACCGATCATTCAAAATCTAGAATTTATGGTTGATTAGACTTCTAATTGACCAGTGCAAAAAGTTGTCGTTACCAATAAAATATGTATTTATCTTTAAATACACATCATTTCTCGTGTCATATCCATAATTCCAAACTGTCAAAAATTCTTCTTCACTTTCACTTGCCCTCTTCTCCACAACTCTAATTCCCAAATTCTCTCAATAAACCAACAATGATGTCTAACCCACAAGAAGATCCTGAAACTCCTCCACCACCATCTTCCTCAAATTCGTCCTTACCTCCTCCACCAGTACATATCCAAAACCGAGACTGCGAAGGATAAAAATGCTTGCTCAAAAGACTGTAGCGACTGGTGCTCTGAGGAAGAAATCAAATAAAAAGTTTAAGACAAGCCAAGCCCAAAACTTCGAATCTAGCTCTGATTCTGAATCATATCAATCCGCTACTGAGGGGAATGACTTGGGTCTTCTGATTCTGAAATGCCTCAAGAATCTCCATCTAAGGTAATTTCTTCTGTGTCTAAAAATACAGAAACTAGGTTTGTTCTGGTTGGGTTTGTTAATGATGTAGAATTACCAGGGTAACAAAGGATGGGAGGTAAAACGAATTCTGAAAAAGAAAAAAGAGAGAGAGGGTGCATGTGGTGAAGAGAGGGGAAATGGGACAAGAGTAGTGCCTGCTATCTGTGGAGTCGCACAAGAAAGGGTAGAATAGAGTTGCATGAAGTCAGAGGGAAGTTGTTCTAGGAAAGCTGCTGAGGGGCTGGTTCATCTAAGTACACGCAGAGATGAACCTGTTTCATATACTGAAGAGACACTAGCAGACCTGCTGAAGAAGGTTGGGCCAAGCTATGACCCAAAGAAACACAGAACTCCCAAAAAAAGCCCTATTTGTTCCTAAGCCTTCCAAGAAAAGAAAGGCTTCATCCCTAACACCTACTGCCTCTTCATTGCCAAGTGATAGAGCCACAAGAAGCAGGGTGAAACAGAATGAAGCTGATCTACAAAGGGCTTTAGATGAAAGTAAGAAAAAGAATATAGATAAAGGAAAGGGAAAGATTGCAGAATCCTCAGAGGTTGTTGAGGAAGGTGAGATGGAACTGGTTCATCAAGAAAGTGGTACATCAGTGGACGTTCCTACCCCCAAGCCCAAAAAACCCAAGACTTCATCCAAGAAGTCTTCCTCTGTGTTTGAGGTTGTTGAACCCACAATAGTCAAGGGGACAAGATCTGCTGTGAAAAAAAAAGAAAATTCTGAAGATGATAACTGGAGTGGAGAAGAAGAAAAAAATGATTCTGAGACATGATTGGCAAAAGAAAGATTTTAAAGGGTAGACTACTGAAACACCTGGTGTAACCAGGAATGATGAGATTGGTGGATTCTTTAGCTGCTCAGGGATGGAAGGACATGGTCCTTCAGATGGATGGTAGGCTAGCCAGAAATAAGCTAATTGAATTTAGGGCAAATGATGCGGTTAAGAATGGTATTGTTAATAGCCTGGTGAAAGGAGTCCAAGTGCAGTTTGATGTAGAGAAACTTAGAGAGATCCTGGACATACTCTCTGAAGAGTTTGATGACTATACAAGGAAAAGGTGGCCCTACCTGGACTCCCTCCTAAATGCTCTTGCAATCACCAGGAGGTTTTGTGATTTTGAAGATGTGAATGAATCTAGAGCTGTGCAGAAAACTGAAATGAGGCATGAGTACAAGGTTGTTGTTTGAATTTGTGAACAAGTGTTTATTTCCTAGACAGGAGAAAAAGGCACATTGCTAATTACATGGATCTAGTCCTTATGGAGTGCTTGGAGAGAGGAAAACAAATCAAATGACCATGCTTCATTATCAAGCTGCTAGACAGGCTCATAAATGGCTCCAAGTCTCATGCTACTCTCTATGGCTTTATTCGAACCACAGTTCTGTACAGGATCAATGTGCCTATGAAGAAATGAGAAATGGCCTCGAGCAAGGATCACTTGGCATAAATACTGTTCTTGATTTTGATTATGTAGTCAATGCCATCCCAAATAAACCTGGCTCATCCTAGAAGGTATCCATCAACAGCAAAGTTATGACTCTGGTTCAGGAATGTGCAGCTAAGGATACTGAAAAGGCTCAAGGCTCGTCTGACTGAAGTGGAAACTGAGAGGGATGATCTCAGAACTGAGCTTGCCAAAGAAAAGGAGAAGAATGGTGTAATTCTTCATAACATGCTGAGTCTTCTCCAAACCCAAACCCAACTCTCTAGTTACTCCAAGCTATAGGACTCCTAGCTTTTGCCTCCTGGACTTGTTTAGTACCGCAGTGACTCAAATTAGGGACTTTCTTTTTTTGCTCATGGTTTGAATGTTTTTCTTTATTTTTGTTGATTGTTGATGGAAACATATTTCTGTCAATGATAACTACGATTCTTGTTCAATGATTAATTTGTCCTTGATAGTTTAAATATGTTTGCTTGATTACTGATGATTGCACCATGATTGCACTTGCAGTTTCCCCAGTGGCCATGAGTACTTATTAAATTCTGTGAAGCCCACTTTGTATGCAACTTTACGACGATGCCAAGAGGAGGAAGATACATTGTGCTTTATATATTTTGAAATAAGTGATATTTATAACTTAATTAACCTGGTCCTTGATGATAAGTGAATTTGCTAAGTTTAGTATTGATGGTTAAGCTGAGTTCTTACAAGTTCCAAATCAATAAAAAGCACAGAGTTTGTCATCGTCAAAAAGAGAGTATTTGTTGGTCCAAGAATAGGTGAAGTATTGAAGAATGACAGAAGTCATGGACCAGGTCCATCTTGTGAAGCGCAGTCATGATCAACCTATACATGTGAGGTGTACATGAAGAAGATAAGTCCTACTGATCAACCAACAATATCTCCTGATCTAATCGAAAAGATTGCATATTAGATAAGGGAAGAAAGTCTCTTTATATGAAGATAACACAATCTAGGATGAAGATAGTGTTAAAGTTTGAGATCATCATGAACTCTTTTACAATAGAAGAGCAGCAATTGAGTCCCAATCAAACTCTGATTACTAACCTATTAAATGTCAGTGTTGTTCTCTTTTATAGGTAATGCACATACGCAGAAGTTAAACTAAATTGAGAGCAAAAGAGCAATACAATTTTGCAAGAAATTTAGGTGTGATTTAAGTGTGCACTCCTGAAGCTACTTGAACGAGATAGAAAAACATGTTCCGTTGTATAAATTTTTTTGTTATTCTAGTTCAATAATAGTATGTAGTTTAAAGTTGTACCTTTTAGCTTTCATTTAAGAAATTGTATTAAGTACCTGAGTGTTCAAGTTATTGCTAATGTGAAGTTGTAGCAACAGTTGAAGCTGTGTGCCATAACCAAATTAGAGTTAATCCTTAGGTTTACAACGAGTTTTTGTAAATGATGTTTTGGCTCAATAATTTTTGTGGAAGTTTAAAAAAATCCTACTGAATAGTACATCATGTCTTTTTCACCTTTTGAGCCAAGTATTTTCCATGAAAAAATCTCTGTTTTCTTTATTTTCTATATTTAATATTTTGCAAACAGTAGTAGTTGGAACACCTAGAAGAACCAGGTTCTTCTATAGTTCAGTTAAGAGAACCCCCCCCCCCCTCTTGTTGGTAATGATTCTTAAAATATCATAGAGGAAGTATGCTCTAGATTTAATATCCGAATCAGGTCTAAGTGGTGCAAAGCCAGCTGGAACAATATTAGAGCTGAATACACATCCATAGAGTATTACAGTTGCTTCAATACCAATAGTGCTCACTTGGATGAAGCTCTCAAGAATCCTGGTGTTTACCAAAGATTGGTAGGAAGACTGTTGTATCTTACTATGACCAGGCCAAACATTGCTTTTGTGGTTCAAGTTCTTAGTTAATTCATGCATTGTCCCAAGAACTCTCACATGGACGCAACACTGAGAGTGGTAAGGTATATAAAGGAGGCACCAGGTTTGGGACTGCTAATGTCTGCAGAATCATCAAATATGTTGATTGCTTACTGTGATTCTGGGGGGCATGCATACAAACAACGAGATCAATTACAGGGTTCTTAGTAAATTTTGGCAATGCATTAATATCCTGAAAGTCTACAAAGCAAATTAGTGTCTCTAGAAGTTCCGTAGAAGTAGAGTTTAGAAGTATGTCATTTTGTGCATCATAGATTACATGGTTAACAAGTCTATTCAGTAAACTAGGTGTCAAGATTGAGTTGCATGTAACTCTAATATGTGATAGCAAAGTAGCAATCCAAATAGATGTCAATATAATATTTCATGAGAGAACAAAATATATTGACATAGATTGTTATTTTGTGAGGGAAAAGCTAAGTCAAGAACTATTGAAAGTGATTGTGTGAGTACAGAAGATCAACTAGCAGACCTACTCTTAAAGAGCCCGGGAAAAGTTCAACATGAATACTTGCTGAACAAAATGAGATTGAAGAACCTATTTGAATAATCAGCTTGAGGGGTAATGTTGGCTAGCAGCTAGGTGATAAGTTCATAGCTAACTTTAGTTAAGCGTAAGTATAATATTAACTACAGTTAGTTAGTTAGGAGTTAGTGAAGGTCGACTAGTGTTAAAGTCAGTTAGTTTGTTAAATATCGTAGAAGATTGTACAGAACATAGTTTTTGGAAAATGAAGTTAGCTGGTTCTGTTCTTCTATCATTCTTCTTTCATTGTCTCCTTCTAGATTCTTCCTTCATGTTAGCTTTGATCATCATTTCTATGGCTGTTAACAAAACAAGAAAAGACAGTAGCCACATGCTCCAAAAATCAGCACAAGAACCCATTGGAACAGGACCAAATTCGCATAGACTGTAACTTGTAAAGGATGAAATGACTCTCACAGATTCCTTCCAATGTAAGACGAATATAGAATTACAAAACCCAGGTAAATTGAAGAGAAACTCTGTAAGGGCCTAACCATGCCTTATACGCCAAACCTGTACCTATATCTTAAATACTACTCCCTATGTTTCAATTCATATGATGTAATTTGATTTGACATAAAATATAAGTACAAAAGAAATTTTTTCAAACATATGGTGCTAACGAACTTTGTGTGGGGGAAAATAATTTTCACTTCTCATCTCATGGAAAACCCTTTTCACTCTACTTAGTCTTATAAGATCCCCCTCTAGGGGTATTTTAGTGATAGGTTCTATCGAAACTGGACGATCCTATTTAGTCAAATACCTAGCGACAAACTCTTATGTTCCTTTTATTACGATAGTTCTGAACAAGTTCCTTGATAACAAGCCTAAATGTTTTGTTAGATGAGATCGATATTGATGATAGTGACAGTCTGATAGAAACATACTTTTGGTATCTCAAAAAGAAATATTCCAAAACTACGTCTAGATTTATTTTCTTACTATTATATTAATGAGACATTATTATAATAATTATTTTGAATATATTTGTAATAACTATTTTGATAAGTTTAATCTGACAATTGAATGACTATAATAACTTCTACGTTATTTTTTGACACAACAATAATGTTTAGCCTTAATGGTAATTTTCAAACGTTTCTTAACCATTAAAGCCAACGGTTTCAAAGGTTCCATCATATGTTTTACTTTCTTTTGGACTTTCTCTCTCACTTTATATATATATATATATATATATATATATATATATATATATATATATATATATATATATATATATATATATATATATATATATATCTTTGTACTTATTTGAGTGAGTGAACAAAGTAAAAACTTTTTAACTGTTGTGCTGGGTTATCTTTGTTAATCTTCGTTGTTTCTGCTCCTAATTATACTAGAAGAGCTTGTTGAATCATGGGGATAACCTAATTATATTATTCATGATGTCGGCGAAATATTCTTAAGGACAGTATCTTTGACACGCCTCAAGCTAAATATTATTCTCCATAATCTAATATTTTTTCCAACACAATCTTGATGCTAGGGGCAAAGTTTTAGTGGGCCATGGAAAAGTGTGTCATTAACTGAAACAGAGTCAGTATTTGACTAAAAGCCCGCTTAGATTGGCTTGTTTTAAGTGTTTTTAAGCCAAAATGGCTTTTAAGTTATTTTGTAGTATTTGAATAAAGTAAAAAATTATTTTTAAGTACTTATTTTTAAGCTAAAATGACAAAAACAAACCAAAAGCAAAAAGTTAAAATTACTAAGTTAAGACTTAAAAGTAACTTGAAACAAGCCCATCCAAACGGCCTCTAAGTCATTTCCAAACATTAAACAGTTGAACTCTTTTTTAAAATTGATCATCGATCATAATTGTTTCTTTTCCTCGTATTCTTCTGCTAAGATGATATTTTTACGAGTTTGATTGCCTGAATGGTCAATCAACTTGTGGTAATTCATAAGAAATGAGTTCTAGCTCTGTCTTTTTTTTTTTCCCCTCTTCTTATTTGGGTTTGGTTTTTTTGTGCATAGAAGTGCAAAAGCAAACAACAAATTATGTAAGTGTGAAATAGAGAAATCTAAAAAGATAATTAAGAAAAATTTATGTGAGAACGAGACCTTAATCTGCAGATGAATTCAGTAAATGCCGGAGCACGCAGAGAGCTATTCCAAAATATCGGAGCTGCTGGGGTCGAGATGTACTTTTGGGCCGAGTTACTGAGGGGCAATTACAACAACAAGAGGCAGCAGCGCAGGGGCTGAAGAGTTGAGAAGAAGATGGATAGGAGGGTTTTTCCTGTAATTTTAGTTTTAGTTATACATTTTCTTATAAAAATTTACACGTGAGTCGTGACACTCACCAATTTGTCCGTTTGACACATCAGGGCGATTCTAACTCTGCCGAATGCTGGATGCATGGGACAAACTTATGCTAAGAAGAGATATCACCTAAGGATATGGTGTAGTGGATAATATTAATTTTTTTTTAATTAGAGAACTCGAATGGGTATGAAAAATTATTTGGTAGAAAGCGTTTCCTTTCAAATGAGATCATATGTGGTACGAATCTGAATATAATCGGATTTTAATACGGATACCAAACACCGGACGAGAAATAAAAAAAATGCTAAGAAGAGGTGCTTCTATGATCAATTAAACAATTAAGATGTTGATTTAATTGACTGCAGGTAATAACAAGTTTAAAGGGCTAAACTAGGAATGTTAAATGTGTGTGTTGGATCAAATTTGGATAAGTAAAGTGGTCACTTGAGAAACAGACCTTCAACAAACTACACCTTGGACGGGTTGGGGTTAATTTATTTTATGAATTAAAATAGGCTCTTCTAAGGTGTTAAATAGGTCATGGCATGTTTAAGCTGGTTAAAAAAATTAGTTGAATCTATAAATATTAGAGTCTAATCAAAGATAACTTGAGCAGCAATGTATCATAATTCAACCATCAACTCAAATTTCTGCAGCGATTAAGGAGTTTGCACTTTTATATGCCAAAATTTGTTGGAACAAAACATGTTTCTATTACTAAAAAAAAAAGGTACATAAATAAATAAAATATAAAACTATATTATGTTTTACTTTAACAGAAACAGCCTTTTGATGAACACAAATTGTGCAGAGAAATTGCTATCCTCATTCATGCACGAGGTAGGAGATGCAAGACTTGGTTAAAAGGATTACGACAACTCAATTACTATCCTTAGTTATTGTCAGTTTATAGGTGATTTGTAATAATTTAGCTTGATAGCAGTGAGAATTGTATAGCATGATTAAAGGATTAGGATGTGATAGTTAGTCTATACTATCACAAAAGAACACTCTATTGTATAATTGTTGATATTAATAGAAGCAATCGTTCAACTAAAAAAAAAGTTAGCCGTTAAAGTAAAACGCAATATTATACTGGTATTATATAAATTTGTTTTATGGAATTCACATTAATATACTGTATTTTACTTGAACACAGTATAGTAATGCGTTTTACCGAGTATCGTAAAGTAAAAGTGAATAACGCAGTATCTTGAGGTTTCCATTTTATTTTGCCCTCACAAATTGCTTATGACTTTTCTTCAAAATTGTGAGTTTTTATAGCTACAACATTCGGGAGGGTTTGCAAATGGTATCAAAATTGAAAGGTCACATCAAGTTAATGGTTTTTACATCATCTCCTTTTTATGATCTATTTTTTTTTTTAGGAAAAAAGCTGATGTTCTTATACTTATAGCTTTTATTTGTTGATTTGTGCTACTTCCAGAATAGTTGGTTGACTCCTAGAGAATTTTGCTAACTCTGTGTTTTGCATAATAAATAATCATTTACGAATAGTTCAATACAATTATAATTTAATGGGCTTTAAATAAGAAAAAATTTAATAATAAATTTTAGTTGATTTTAAAGTCCTAAAATTAGAAAAATAATGAAACGTGTTATAAACTAAAGTAAAAGACAAGAACAATAGCAATAGAGAGAAGAATAGAGAGAGTTCTTCTTATTGTGTTGAGAGGGGTGAATTACAATGGTAGAGAGCACCTCTATTTATAGGGAGGAGGAAGATCTTGCTACCAATAATAGGACTCTAAAATCTCTCTAATTAAGTACATTAAAGACATTCACCTTAAATAGAAGTGTAAGAATCTTCTATTTCATAACACTCCCCCTTGAATGTCTATTCAATGATGTGCCTCGTTAAAACCTTAAAACAAAACCCAATGGGAAAAATTAAAGTAAGGAAAGAGTACACATGTTTGAATATGCGCCTATTGGTTGCCTCGTTAAAAACCTTGCAAGGAAAACCCAGTGGGACAAAACCTTGTAAGGGAAAAAGAGTGCAACGCGCATTAACTCCCCCTAATGAGTACATCAATTTAAGCCTTGAGCATTTGCATTCCAATCTTTGTGCATCATCTTCAAAACGATCTTTGGTAGATATTTGATAAATAAATGAACCATGTTGACTTGAATAAATATTCCGCACCTTGAAATCATCACTCTTGATAGATATGAACATCTTCATATAATGTCGTGGAATAGCTCTTCAATATCTCCATAGATGCATTCTCAATGCCATCATGCTTATAGTTATAGCAAGATACATATGTACACAAATTGTACTTAGGATGTGGTACTTCAGGACCAAGAATTGCATATGCTTCAAGCAACTTAAATCTTTCAAGTTAAGGCATGTAAGTCACATAATAGACTTTAGCTGCATATCAAAGTTTCATGTCATGCTAAACAAATAAGGTATCGAAAATTGATTATACATACCTTTGACTTCATAGTTTCAAGCATATGAACTACAGGTTCAAAGCTACATGTCTTTCATATGGAATCAATTCTTCTTGAATTGTATCTCTTCCATTTAGTTGCTTTCTTTGAGTCAGCAAATGCCTATAGCATGCTTTGCAATATGTTGCAATTGCATTTCCCTTTTTATGAACTACAGGTTCATATCATGATATTCGGGGATATACATATACAAATGAAAATTCATCCCATGTAACACTTTCTCAAGTGTTTATCATGTCTCCCCCTCATGTTAGTAAAGCTAACATGTTTCCTCAACTTTGGAAAATCATCTTTGTGCATTATGTCAATATACACAACACCTTAATAATAAGATGAAATTATTTGGTTCCTGACCCTGAACCACTTGTGAGGGGAGAATATACTCTCGTATACAACTTATATCAAACTGATATATATATAACTTAGTTCTCATAAGAAACAGTTTAGCTATTAAGTGGCAGCACTCAATAATTATCTTGCTAAACCAACTTTAATATAAACCAACTTATCAAGATGAACTGTTTTGAGTAGAGAATCTGGAAACTATGCTCGAAGTTAGATTACTGAGCAATTTACCTCGCAAGCACTACCAGGCTGCGGGTTAATAACAATGGCGCATGTAACCATATCATAGATGCATCATATGTGGTGTACATGGCAGGTGAATGGGCCCATACTCACCTTTCATATTTCCAGAATTTATGGGCTTCAACCCAAACTCTTTAGTTGGTCAGTTCATTAATGAGAACAAGTGATACAAGAGTATTCGTAAAGAACTTTCTAGTTCTTTAATATTCACCTATGTGAATTTGCACATCATACTTAAAATGAGATGGCTAACATGAATGCCAACTGAATAAATTATCAATATTGGTAAACTTCAAATTTACACCATGACATGTGCACTTATCAATAAACTTCGGGTTTATTATGACATGGGTTTTATACCAATAGATATCCACTTTATTGTGGCATTCTTTAGTTTGTGTAGTACAAACTGGAGAACAAAGCGGGTAGCTTTTCATATACAAATTACCCCGCTACAAGTTGTAGTAATAGGAGAATCAAAGCCTTCCTTTATTTATAGTCTCAATATCATCAATCGCCCTCGCGTGTACTTTTGGAAACTGGATAAGTTTCTTTGAGACTTACTACAGCACAATACTCAATTGTGTTTCTCCAACATAGTAATAATTGGCTCTTCGAGAGCTCTCAATTAACTTTGTACTACCACAGGTTCATCAACATCCGTGTGGTGAATATCTTTCTTAAAGAGAAAGTTATACCATTATGGTCATGTCAAACTTATATGCAAGATATGTTTCTTGCATTATCGTTGTCCTTTAATGGTCATATTTCCAAAATACTTTGGCGTACAATAGGTACGCGACCAACGATCATTCATGCCATATATCATCTCAAACCTCCTTCTAGGGGTGAGTGTGGTATCATCTCAAACCTCCTTCTAGGGGTGAGTGTGGTATATTTAATACCAATTTCATGTTCATATTCTTCCAATAATGAATATGTATTCGTGAATCAAATGTTGTCACATTCACTTCGAGGATATGTGATTTTGTTATCCTTTTCAAATCTATAAATGCTTCAGGCATTTGATTTGCTATTCTTTGCAAATGGATAATCTTTTGTGCCTCTTTCTTTCAAATAGAGGTATGTGGATCAAGATGAGATAATGATGCATTTTTCCACAAAATTTCCCGTTTGGTTTCACCAACTTCTCCCCCTAATTTTGGGAAAAGTGTCTCATCAAATTGACAGTCTGCAAATAGTGCAGTGAACAAATCTCCTGTCAATGTTTCGAGGTAGCGAATAATGGAGGACGCGTCAAACTCAACATATATTCCTAACCTCCTTTGCAAACCCATTTTGGTGCGGGATGGCGGTGCTACAGGCACATATACTGCGCATCCAAAGCTTCTTAAATGGGATATATTGGGTTCATGACCCAAAACCAATTGCAATGGGGAATATTTGTGTCAATTCGTCAGTCAGAGACGAACTAGCATTGCTGCATGCAACATGGCGTGGCCCCAAACCGAAGTGGGCAGCCGACGAACTAGCATTGCTTCATGCAAAATGGCGTGACCCCAAACCGAAGTGGGCAGCCGACAAACTAGTATTGTTGCATGCAAAATGGCGTGAACCCAAGTCGAAGCGGGCAGCCGACGAACTAGCATTGTTGCATTCAAAATGGCGTGAACCCAAACCGAAATGGGCAGCCTCGTTTTCATGAAGAGTTCAAGATTATTCTCATCTATTGTCTCAATATGATATCCATTTTGAATGATATCTTTAAAACTCAACAAGTTCCTTTTAGACTTGGAGGAGAACATTGCATTCTCTAAGATAGATTCTCAAAACTCAACAAGTTCCTTTTAAACTTGGAGGAGAACGTTTTGATTGATATCATTAAAACTCAACAAGTTCTTCTTAGACTTGGAGGAGAACATTTCTCAATGATTAACGTCATGCCTTTGGGCAGAGTTAGATTTGCTCTTCCGGAGCCTTCAATCAATTTACTACTTCCATAGATTGTAGTAATGTTTGCCTTACACAATTACTCTTCTTTTCTTTGAGTATTGTATGTGTAGTACATGAATCAACTAGGCAAATACTTTTACAATTGGACGTTGGTCCAAGTTCGCTTTGTGAGATATCTATATTTGCTATCCCATAGTTTAACATACAAAAGAAATACACGAACATAAGAATAAACAAGTTCAATTCTTTTGTGTCACATAATATTTTCAAAATCTGCTACTAACAGTTGGCTAACAAAATCAGATATGTTATCCATAATCAATTACTTTGCAGTTTGAAAATTTCAGCGTTTTTCATGAGACAATCGATTATTAAACACACACAATCGATTGTTGGAACATAGACAATCTATTGTTAGACATACACAATCGATTATTAGTTATTTTTGAAAAACTTCAGATCACACTGTTTAAGACAATCGATTGTTAGATATAGACAATCGATTGTTGGTCATTTTTGAAAAATTCCGGACCTCACTGGATAAGACAATCGATTGTCAAATATTTGACAATCGATTGTTGATCACTTCTGAAAAATTCGTTTTAGAGACAATCGATTGTTGATCATTGACAATCGATTGTTTTGCAGTTTTATGCGAAATATGAGATAACCGACTAGTTTTTCAGGCTAGTCGATTACCTCTACTGGAAAGTAAAGATATTATTGATATTTGAGCATATTGAGAACTAATACAAACATCATATCATGAACTAGCTAATACGAGCTAATACTAATGACTATTAGTTTATTCATTAACTAATACAAATAAATCAAACAGCTCCATCTTCTTTCATCACCGATCCATCATCGATTAGGTGGTCTATCTTCCCATCGGGTTGCTCAAAGAAGTCTGCCACATTCAAGTTGTCGTCAGAGACAAAATTCGTTATGGGGCGTTTACTCTTTCGAGATGCTTGGTAAAGGTCAACCATACGGCAATCCTTTGACCAGTGCCCGTTTCCACCGCAACGATAATATATAGTTTATAAACTATTTGCTTTCGGATTCTTATCGTATCGTGCTTGTGGCAGAGTGACCAACTTCATGTTGTCATCTCTCTTCTTTAAGCCTTTCCACAAGATGGGTGAATCCTTGATGTTGAGATATTCAATCTTCAAACTTTCATCAAGGTGATGGCGCAAGAAAATCAAGGGCTTAGCATAGCTTTGGGTGGATGCACTTTTTCTGTCTTTAATGGCGTCTCCAAGACCCATAGCATCTAAGTGGATCTCATCATCCAACACCCATGTCATATAGTTCTTGCCCGAAATTTCGAGGGCAACGAACTTTCTTTTCATATGACACAATTACATCAAGAGCGTGTTCATACTTACGGGCTCTTATTACGATTATCATATTCACTTCAGGGAATTGATCAAAATCATGTGCTTTACGCAAGCTGCTACCACATTCTCTAAAGGGAATGGAGCAAATTTAATTGGACGGAATTCTTTGTCACGTCCACATTCATTGATACCTTCATGGTAATTAGTCTTCTTTCAGACTTATCATATACTGCTTCCACATTCTCTAAAGGGAATGGAGCAAATTCAATGGGACGGAATTCTTTGTCACGTCCACAATCATACATGAATTTAATCATGGCAGGACATAGAGATTTTACCACTTCGTGTGGTTATAATTTCTCACAAACTCTATTAGAGTTATAATCAAACTTTGTATATAAAATTTATAGAATTCCAAGAATTTGAAAAGGAAAAGTAAATTACTTACCTTTAAGGTATGCCAAATCTATTTTCAATGTTTTCTCCTTTCTTTCTTTCCTTTCTTTCTTTCTCTTTTCAATCTTTTTCGTTCTTTTCTCCTTTGTCTCATTGTTCTGTTTCCGTTTCTTTTCCTTTTTCCGTTTGTCCCTTTTTTTTTCTCTTTCTTTTTCTTTTCCTTCTTTCTTCATTCTTTCTTTGAAGCAAAACCTTGCACAAACAAAAGTTAAGACAATCGAAAATTAAATTAGGAAGAGGGAAATACCTCAGATTTCTCGAGAATGGTTCTTGAGACGGTAGAGTCTCGTGCTGATAACGTGTTATAAACTAAAGCAAAAGACAAGAACAATAGAGCAAGAACAATAGCAATAGAGAGAAGAATAGAGAGAGTTCTTCTTATTGTGTTGAGAGGGGTGAATTACAATGGTAGAGAGCACCTCTATTTATAGGGAGGAGGAAGATCTTGCTACCAATAATAGGACTCTAAAATCTCTCTAATTAAGTACATTAAAGACATTCACCTTAAATAGAAATGTAAGAATCTTCTATTTCATAACAAAACGTCTATTGTATCTCATATAAAATCTATTTTTAAATGGGCAAAACTGACTAATGATTCAAAGAATTTTTATGCTTTCAATATAGTATAAATAGATAGATAGGTAGATAAGATTTTAATGCTCTAATGAAATATACAATTGCTCGAACTATACCAAATAGTTATGATATTTTGGGGCGGTTCTCATTAAATCTGTCAAAATGTTAAAAGACCATTTCCAATAAATGGAGAGCGAAGAAACCCGAAATTCAATGAACAATTTGTTAAAAAAATTCATTTAGCCTGTTATCAAATTAGCTGATACGTAACAGAAATAGACTTAAAATGTGTAATAATTACATAAAATTTGGATATAAAAAATGATAAAATATTATTATATTTAATTATTTAAGTTCAAGCATAATTTATATTATTTATGAAAAAAATAAAAAAAGGTAAAGACTTGAAAAATAAATATGCATGACGTGGATTTGAACAAAGATAGAATTTTATTATGTTTAACTATCTATTTTTGATACTAAATATGATTAAATTATTTTTTATCAAAAATAAAAAGGCCAAAGACTTAGAAAATATTGCCTAGCGGTTCCTAACATGGTTAAGAAGAAAAACTTGGAAACTTTGAAGGATTAAAGAAGTTCCCGGATTAAAGAAAAACTTCGTTAAAATAGTTAATTTCAAAGTTCAAATTTTTTTTTGGAAATAATTAAATGATTATTTTATTTAGTATGAACTCTATTTTTAGAAGGTAAAAAAGACGAACGATATTTCACTAAGCCTTCGTGTTTTTAATATAATATAGATTAAGTGGACCTTTGGAGCTAGAATTGTGAAGTTACGGAAAAAATAAATTAAAAAAATATTATTTTAAATTTAGAGTTGTATTTGAATATAAATATAATTTGGAGCTATTTTTTGAATTTTTTTCAATGATTGAATTGAAAATTTTGAAAAATATTTTAGGAATTATTTATTTTTTCGAAAAATCCAACTTCAAGTAATTTTTAAAATTTTCATTATCGAACATTGATTCCGAATTTTAGTTGAGACGTAAATATGAGCTAGTGAGTCTTATGGGGGATGCTCTCGGGGCACGTTAGCGCTTCAATAGAACAGTGCTATCGCCGGCGCACATTAGCAAGGCGAAATTGTCGCCGGAAATGGCTCGGAAGAGAAGGAATGCTGCTCGATTGCCCATGCAATCCCTCCTAAGCTCGTTACACCTGAACATGGCATCACAACTACACTTGAACCTCTAACATTTGGAAATTTTCTACCTCTGAAGTACCAATCGAAGGATCAATTGCATGCAGAAGAAGTTGAGAATCGATTGCAAGGAATTGAAGAAATGAATGATACAACAACAAGGAGATTGCAATTTTCAGCAGTTATGGAACCAAAGAGTGCAGTACCAGATATTGTTGAAGCTGTTGTGACAGAGAATCCAAAACCTACAATGGCGGAAGTAGTAAGAGGCAACAGAGATGTGCAAATGGGTAAGCCTTTATCATTTGTTCCTCCTACTTTGAGAGATGGTAAAAAGGTAGTGCAGATCTGTGAAGAAGATTTACAACCACAAATGGAGTATTGGAAGAATGCACTGATTGGATTTGTAATTGGAGATAGACCTAGTGAACAAAATATGGAAAACTTTGTTAGTCATATTTGGAATTTTGTTATTAAGCCTCAAATCCTTATGCATGCTGAAGGTTATTGTATTTTTAGATTCAACAGTGCTGAAGATAGAGATACAGTCATGCAATCCGGTCCATATACCTTTAGAAGCAAGCCAATGGTTCTAAGGCCTTGGGAAATTGATTTCAATTTTCAGGCTAGTGTGCTTAGCACTATACCTATTTGGATTCGATTTCCAGGTCTACCTGTAGGGTATTGGTCTACAGAGGTGTTGAGTAAGTTGGCAAGTGCGATTGGGAAACCATTGTATACTGATAAGTATACTGCTCATTATGACAAAATCTCATTTGCTAGAATTCTTGTAGAAGTTGATGCTGCATATCAGCTTCCTGATGAACTAGAAATTGATACACCTTATGGTTCTAAAATCCAGTCTGTTGAATATGACTGGAAGCCTACTTTTTGCAATCACTGCCTTAAGTTTGGTCATGACACAATTGAGTGTTGGTATTCTTCTGGGAATTCAGACAATCATGTGAAGGAGCAAAAAGACATAAGAAAAGGGGAAATTAAACACATGCAGCAGGGGAAGCAAAAGAAGAAGGAATGGATAGTAAAGAAGAATGTAGCAACTGATGGAATCCAAAAGCAGTCTGAGGAAGCTGTTAATCCTCCAGTGTTAGTAGTGCAGACTGATCAGGCTTCAAGCAAGTTAGATGATCAAGCTAATGTGCAGCTGTATGAGCAAGTGAATCCTGAAAATCAACTGAGTGAAACAAACACTATGATTACTACCAGTAGTGTGCAGATGACTAGTATGGGTACTAGAGGAAAAGGAATCATGGAAGTAATGGGAAGAAGAGGGCAACTATTTGATCCTGGGCCTTCTTATAGTTTGCCAAATATTGATCCATGATTGTAGTCACATGGAACATTAGGGGACTTAACCAGTCCCCAAAGCAGAAGGAATTGAAGCAATTCCTTAATGATAATAAAGTTGATGTAATTGGTATACTGGAAACAAGAATAAAAGAGCATAAAGCCAAGAAAATATTTGACAAAATTGCAAAGGACTGGATGTGGCAATGCAACTATGCAAAAGCTGTTAATGGGAAGATATGGCTTTTATGGAAACCTCATATTCAGATTCAAGGGGTGTCTCTTTCTGACCAGTTCATTCATTGTCTAGTGGAGGATACTAGAAGTATAGTAAGATTCCACTTCACTATTATCTATGCTTACAACACTGCAGTTCTTAGAGCACAGTTATGGAGGGATCTCAGAACAATTTCTATTCCTCAGCAAGATGCATGGCTTATAAGTGGTGATTTTAATTGTGTATTAAGCTCTGATGATAGAATTGGTTCTCCTGTAACTGAAGCTGAAGTAAGGGATTTCAAAAGTACAATAGATGAGTTACAACTTACAGCTTTAAGAGCAACTGGATGGCACTTCACTTGGACAAACAAGCAAGATGCTGATTCTAGAGTGTATAGCAAGATAGACTGGGCATTTGGAAATTTCCAATGGTTACAGCAGTTTGGACACTTGGAGGCTGACTACATGAATCCATTGATTTCATATCACTCCCCTATCCTAGTTAAATTTGGTATATATAGGCCATTACACCCTAAACCTTTCAGACTATATAGCAATGTAATGGAACATGAGCAGTTTCATGAAATTGTGAAACAAGTCTGGGAGAAGGTTTATCCTGGCACTCATATGCAGCAGATTTGGAGTAAATTGAAGGCAGTTAAGCAGCATCTTAAGGGGTTAAATGACTACTTAGCCAAATACAAGCAGCAGATAATCCAGACAAGAGAGAGGCTTGATATTTTACAGTTCCAAATGCAGGCAAACTGTCTTTCACATGAATTGATTACTGAAGAAAGGGGATTACTTGAAGAACTTGACAAGTGGAGCAAAATTGAAGAGCAGGTAATGAGACAAAAATCCAAAGCTACTTGGATTGAATGTGGAGATGCAAATACCAAGTACTTTCATGCACAATAGAGGATCAGGACAGGTCAAAACAATATTACTTCTATTCATACTGACACGGGTATCAAATTAACTGAGCCTACTGCTGTAGAAAAGGAGTTCCTAAAGGTTTTCCAATCTCTAATGGGAGAATCTGTTATTGAACTCCCCTGTGTGGATACTAATATTATGAGAAGTGGCAGATGTCTAACACTTGAACAACAAAGAATTCTTATTTGTCCAGTTACAATGGAGGAAATCAGTGCAGCAGTTAATGAGATGCCCAAGGATAAAGCTCCTGGAGTTGATGGATTTCCCATTGAGTTCTTTGCAAAGAACTGGAAGATAGTTCAAGAGGATATTTTTTCTGCTGCTAAGGAGTTTTTTGAAACCTGTAAAGTTCCTCATATGATCAATACAACTGCAATAGCTCTTGTTCCTAAGGTCAAAGCTCCTACTACAGTGAAGGATTACAGGCCAATTGCTTGTTGTACTACATTATATAAGATCATATCCAAAGTTATAACCAGTAGAATGAAGAGAGTAATTGGAGACTTGGTTGGACCTGCACAATCTGCTTTTATAGAAGGCAGGAGTATTATGGATAACATCCTTCTCAGTCATGAAATCTTTAAAGGATACTCTAGGAAAGGAGTTTCACCTAGATGTGTTCTTAAAGTGGATCTAAGGAAGGCTTATGATACTTTGGAGTGGGGATTTCTGAAGCAGATTCTCATTACTTTGGGATTCCCTGCTAAATTTACTGATTGGATTATGGCTTGTGTTTCTACTGCCTCATACTCTCTAGTAATGAATGGTGGTCTTACTAAACCATTCAATGCTAAGAGGGGTATTAGGCAAGGAGATCCTATGTCTCCTTATCTATTTGTTCTAGCCATGGAGTATTTGAATAGACTTCTGCAACAACTGCATAAGGATGGAAATTTCAACTTCCACCCTAGATGCAGGAAGCTTAATATTTCTCATGTCTATTTTGCTGATGATTTGTTAATGTTCTGTAGAGCTGATATGATGTCTATTCAAATCTTGCACAGCACTTTCCTCAAATTCTCAAATGCTTCTGGACTTCAGGCAAATGTTGGCAAGAGTGCTATATATTTAGCAGGAATTCCTCAGGATACTAGAGAGATGATTATTGCTGCTCTTGGCTTTACTGAAGGACAACTTCCTTTTAGATATCTTGGAGTTCCTCTGGATTCCAAGAAGCTATCCATTCATCATTATTTGCCTCTCATTGAAAAGATCACAACTAGAATTACTTGTTGGTCTGCAAAGCTTTTGTCATATGCTGGCAGAACTCAACTGATTAAGGCTGTGATCTTTGGTATGCAGACTTATTGGGCACAGGTGTTTGTAATCTCTATGAAAGTATTGAAGGCTATAGAGGCAGTTTGCAGATCTTATCTATGGACAGGCAAAGCATCCTTATCCAGAAGAGCACTTGTAGCTTGGGATAAGGTATGTCAACCTATTTCCTCTGGTGGCCTTAACATTGTGAGAATGGAAGTGTGGAATAAAGCAGCCATAGCTAAATTGCTATGGGATTTGACAAGGAAGAAGGACTGCCTTTGGGTGAAGTGGGTGCATACCTATTACATCAAGCATAGATCCATTGAGTCTGTGGCTCTGCCATCAAACTCATCTTGGGTAATTAAGAAGATATTGGCTAGCAGGACTCTGATGTTGGAAAATGCTCAGTTGCAAGGCAGTTTATTCAACAGACTTCAATCTGTTTGTAAGTTGGAAAAGTTCCTAATTCATAGACTCTATACTGCACTTCTGCCTATATTTCCTAAGTTTCTATGGAGGAATGTAATGCTTGTATCATCTGCACTACCAAGACATAGATTTACTGTCTGGTTAGCTGCTCATCAGAAGTTACCTACCATTGAGAGACTGCAGATCATGGGCATTCAAATTCCATCTCTGTGTGCATTCTGCAAAAGACATGAGGAAGAGTTTAAACATTTGTTCTTTGAATGTGTCATTACCAGTAGTGTTTGGAGGAGAATTTGTCTATGGTTGGGACATGCTAGAACTACAGTATGCTGGGATACTGAACTGAAATGGATCTGTAACAATGCTAAGAGTAAAAGCTGGAAGAAAGAGGTCACTGCAACTGCATTTGTGACCACTGTTGCATTACTATGGAGGAACAGAAATTTGATCAGATTTGAGAATAAGACCTTTGATGAAGATCAATGTTGCAAGGAAGTAACACTGCTATTACATACAAGGAATAGGAATCGAAAGAAGTGGAAGGATAACTTGCAAAATCTCAATACATTTCCTTAGTTGGTTGAGAATTAGCTACTAGAATTGCTATGTATATGATATGAATAGTTAGGAACCAATTGTAACTAGAAGGATAGGAATGAGTAGTAGAAGTCCATACTACTACATTAGGATTCATTGTATATTTTTTGATATTAATACAAATTGTCAGTTAAACTAAAAAAAAAAAAGCCATTGATTCCGAAGAAAAGTGAAAGATTTTCAAAAAATAAAAAAAAATTGTTTATGGCCAAACGGGCCCCATAGTAAACGGATGTGGTAGTGAAGAAGGAAGATACAAGGTAGAAAATAATGTCAAAGAAACAAAGTATAGTTTGGTATGGGAGTTTCTGACAATGGCCATGACATCAGTAGGTCTACATATTTATTTGTATTTAAAGCTTTTGTTATTATTCAAAAGCACTATACAAAACAAGTATACTATTTTTCAGAAACAAGTATACACGATATCCAATGACAGAGGGCAAAATAAAATGGAAGGGCAAAAGAGAGTAGCATACTGCGTTATTCATTTTTACTTTAGGCGAAATGGCTTCCTGGCAATTTAAGGTTGCAGTTGATTTTAAAGTCGATACACTAACTTACAGGTTTCTCATTTAAACACTCCAATTTGTGATACATTTGATTAATAAGCACGTTGGACCCTTGATCATCTGCGCGTGTATTACACTTCTGCTAACGTATCTGCCCAGTCAACAATGAGCCAATTAAAACATACCCAACCCTTTTACCATTTTGCCTTTCTCTCTCTATCAGTGAAAATCAAAAATTAAGATTCATTTTTACCTGCAGTTGAGCTTTGTAGTGCTCATCCTACCCAAATCAAGTATCCTTTTTTAACTCATATACGTACCATCCCCATACATAGATCTCTTTATAGGTACTGCAGTTCACAGGAGGCAATTTCCTGGACATGCTAATGCCAGCCAAAGATAAACCACCACCCTCAAGTGGAAGTTCAGGTGGCATATGCAATAAACTGGAGCCACTTTTCCACTTCCAATAACAAATATTTACTAAACCAACTTGATAGAGCTAGCCATTACCATACTATAACATGAGCTTGAATTCATCTTCTTCTGCCATAATAAAGCCCGCCACCTGAATGATACAGATAGCGATGACGTGACCCACTGCCCCTGCCAGGTGCATCCCATGTGTTGCCCCTATGAGCAACTCTGCTCCCACTGTTTTGTGTCTAGCTTGGTGGCTGATTCCCTAACCCATTAAGCTTTTTTTCCTCTCTATCATTGTACTCCAGAACCAGCCTCTTGATGTCTTGCTTTTCTTCAAGCTCGGCTGCTTCTTTCTGTTTTGTGCTCTGAATGAGTGAGCAATCACGAGGAATGAGCATTTTCTTTGTCTAGTTGAATGCAAATCCTTATGATATGACGTTGTCTTCGTGTTTCGGTGTTTAAACTACTATGGTACTTTGGAGGGAGGGGAGAGAGAAGAGGAAGGGAAAAGTCTTTGTTTTCTTTTTTAATTATTTTATCCATATTAAGAATAGAATTCTAATTAGAGTGAATGTCTATCTTGTAGAGAGTTATACTTTGAGGTTAAGTCATTTTTCCTCCTATAAATAGAGGGGTCTTACCCCATTGTAAGTCACCCCAAAATTCAATAAGAATTCGCTCTCGCGAGACTCTAAACAATTGAGTAGAAGTGTTGGGATTGAGCATAATGATTGTCAATTGTTTTATGAACTTTCTTCATGATTAAATTCTGGATTTAAGGTAAGTATTTAACTTTTTTCTTTCAAATTCTTGATATTCTGTAATTTGATTTTAAATACAAGCAAAGACGATATAAAAAATTTTGATTGCAACTCTAATGGAGTTTGTAAGAAATTATAACCACGTGAAATGGTAAAATTTCTATGCCTTGCCAAATTCATGTATGATTGTGGGCAAAGAATTGAAAACCCGTCCAACTGAATTTGCTTCATTCTCATTCTCTTTAGACAATGTGATAGCAGTATGTGATGAGCCTGAAAGAAAACAAAACTACTACTATGAATATATCAATGAATATGGACTTGATAATAGACGAAATTATAATCGTCATTATTGTGATATTGAGAACAATAAGGATTCTCAAAATAATCTTTCACTCTGTGAAAGTAATATCTGTCATCGATTTGACATGAGATTTTATATAGCACATATAGATGATTATGGTCCATTCATGATGGGAATGTGACAACATCTGATTTATGAAGACATATTCATTTTTTGAAGAATATAAATGTGCTATTGGTATTGAATATACCACACTCACCTCTAGAAGGGACGTTGAGATGAAAAAAAATAATGTCATTATAATGGCATGAATGGTCATTGGTCATGTACCTATTGTACACCAAAATATTTTGGCAATATGACTATTAAATAACAACAATAATACAAGAAACATATCTTGCATATAATTTTGACCATGACCATAATGGTATAACTTTCTCTTTAAAAGAGATATTCACCACACGGATGTTGATGAATTTGTGGTAGTACAAAATTAATTGAGAGCTCTAGAAAAGCCAATTATTACTATTTTGGAGAAACACAATTGATTACCGATAAGGTATTGTATTGTAGTAAGTCTTAAAGAAACTTATTAGTTTCCAAAGTATACGCTAAAGCGATTGATTATATTGAGATTATAAATAAAGAAAAGATTTGATATCTTCTATTACAACAACTTGTTTGCGGGATAATATAAATGAGAAAAGTTACACGCTTTATTTTTCAATTCATGCTACACAAATAAACGAATAGCACAATAAAGTGGATGTTTATTGATATAAAAACTCATATCATAATAAACCTGAAGTTTTTTGATAATTGCACATGTCATGGTGTAAACATGAACTTATCAATATTGATAATTTATTCAATTGGCACAATCAATTTAGTCATATCAATTTAAGTATGATGTGCAAAAATAATAGAGAATTCACATGGGGAAAAAATTAAAGAACTAGAAAGTTCTTTATGAATTCTCTTATATTGCTTGTTCTCAATTAATTAATAAACCAACTAAAATTGTGATTGAATCCCATGAATGTTGGAAATATCAAAGGTGAATATGGGCCTATTCACCTGCCGTGTATACCACATAAGATGCATTTATGAGATGATTACATGTGCGATATTTATTAACCTGCAACTTGGTATTTGCGAGGTAATTTGCTCAATAATTTAACTTAGAGCATAATTTCCAGATTTTCTGTCCAAGATAGATTATCTTGATAAGTTGATTTACGTCACAGCTGGTTTAGCAAAATAGTTTATTGAGTTCCTCTACTTAATAGCTAAACTATTGCTTATGAGAACAAAGTTATCTATATCCGTTTGATATAGGTTATTACGAAAGTATATTACATTCTCCCCTCACAAGTGATTCAGGGCCAGGAACCAAATAATTCCATCTCAATATTATTGATGTGCGGTGTATATTTTGATTAGCATCATAAAGCACAAAGATGAGTTCTCAAAGTTGAGGAAATAAGTTAGTTTTTCTAACATGAGGGGGATACATGATAAAAAGTTGAGAAAAAGTTATATTGAATGAATTATCATTTGTATATATAGATCCTCGAATACGGTAATATGAACTTGAAGTTCATAAAAAGATAATTCATCTGCAATATATTGCAAAATATGTCATACGCATTTGCTGACCCAAAGAAAGTAACTATAATCTCATTGCAAATGCTCATATTAAGTCCTAGAAGGACAAAGTCTATGATACGCTTAAAGCGTATATACACATCGTTTTCAAATAGAACTTCTTGATAAAGAAGATGAGCAAATGATCAAAGTGATCATAATAAGGAGGCAAGTGATCTAGAAGATCACATGACATAACGCTTCATAAAATCTCATGAGAGATTCAGGTATCTGAATATATGAATGAAGATCTCTATGTTATGTCTTTATGAAAATTAATTGGAACCGGTATTACATATTCGTCGATGACATCTATCATAGCGCTAAGTATAGATGAGGATCTTAAGTCTATCGAACATAGACACAAAAGTATTGGCCAAATGGAAGATATACAATTCAAGTAGAATTGATTCCATATGAAAGACGTGTAGTTTTGGACATGTAGTTCAAATACTTGAAAGTATAAAGTCAATGGTATGTGCAACCAGTTTTCGAAGTCTTATATGTCTATGCAAGACATAAAAACTTGATATGCACTAAAGCCTCTTTAGATGGCTTATATGGCTTAACTTATATGACAATCCTTGAAGGACTTAAACCGCTTAAAGCATATATAATTTTTGGCCTTGAAGTAACACATGCTAAGTGCAATTTGTGCACATTGTATCTTGCTATAACTATAAGCATGATAATGTGATAGTGAGGATTTTGAAGGTGCAATATATTCATTAAAGTTAATATGGCTGATTTATTCACCAAAACTCTACCGACGTCAACCTTCAAGAAGCTAGTGCACAAGATTGGGATGCGAAGGCTCAAGGATGTGAATTGATGCTCTCTTCAGGGGGAGTTAATGCACGTTACATTATTTTTCCCTTACAAGGTTTTTTTCCATTGTGTTTTCCTTGCAAGGCTTTTAACGAGGCAACCAATAGGCGCATTTCTAAACATGTGTACTCTTTTTCCTTTTCTAGAATTTTTTCGCCCATTGGGTTTTGTTTTAGTTAAGGTTTTAATGAGGCGCATTACTTATTGAGTAAATATTCAAGGGGAGTGTTAAGAATAGAATTCTAATTAGAGTGAATGTCTATCTTGTAGAGAGTTTTACTATGAGGTTATGTCATTTTTCCTCCTATAAATAGAGGGGTGTTACCCATTGTAAATCGCACAAAAATTCAATAAGAATTCTCTCTCTCTTTCTCTGCAATATTGCTCTTCTTCTTTTATTGTTTTATAACAATTCATATTTTATTCTAGTTCTAATTTTTTAATTAAAAATAATATTATTCACGCGCCTTGGCAGCGTGATCTGCAAACAGTTTGCCATGTCAGCTGCAGTGCTTCTGCATAGGCATGCTTAACAGTCAAACGTATTTATTAGTACTCATTTTGTTAAGTTGGAGTGTTCAATTAGAAAACTTGTAAGTTGGTATATCGGCTTTAAAATCGGCTACAAGTTTGAGTGGCCAGGAAGCCATTTCGCCTTTACTTTACGAAACGGTACTATACTTGTTGGAAATACGTTCTCAATGCAATATACTAAAACGTGTGTTCTTTTGTATAGGTTTTGATGAATGACAAACGAAGCAAAAATTGATATATGACGAAGATCAAGAAACAAGCGCACAATTGATATACAACGAGATTCAAGCTCAAGACAAAGTTTTATAGTTTAATTGAGTCATTCTTAATTGTGATCTTGATCCTACAACTTGACTCGTAACATGGCTTCTCTCATAAAACTATTTTCCAAAATCATGCATATTTAATTTAATGTCAAATGATTTTAAATCATGCATATTTACAGTAGTCAAAATAATTTTTAGACATGCCTTAAAAATCTGGACTAAGATAATCGATTATGTACTTATGATAATCGATTGTTTTAAGCCAAGGCTGCATGACAATTGATTGTGAACTAATGACAATCGATTGTGAGTAAGACAGTGAGCATCAGGTTTTCAAACCTGCATGACAATCGATTGTGAACTAATGACAATCGATTGTGACTGAGGCAGTGTCCATCAAAGTTTTTCAAAACTCAGAATAATCGATTATGAACTAATGGTAATCGAATATGTTGAGACAGCGTCTTCCAGTGATTTTCAAATTTATTAAATAATCGATTGTTACATTGGACAATCGATTTTCGAAGAGACAGTGTCTAAAATGTTTTTCAAAAACTGATAAGTAATCGATTGTTGACTTTGTGCAATCGATTGTGAAGCTGACCGTTGTAGTAAAATTTTCAAATACCGTCAGGTAATCGATTATTGATTCTGTATAATCGATTGTTTTGATTAAAATCCGGAAAAGATTTTTTGAACGTTATTGGGTAATCGATTATTGATTTTGTATAATCGATTGTTTTGATTAAAATCCGGAAAATATTCTTTGAATGT
This sequence comes from Nicotiana benthamiana, assembly GCA_034376525.1. Taxonomy (NCBI): domain Eukaryota; kingdom Viridiplantae; phylum Streptophyta; class Magnoliopsida; order Solanales; family Solanaceae; genus Nicotiana; species Nicotiana benthamiana. The sequence goes on along the minus strand of CM067323.1, from coordinate 70,663,944 downwards.
TGCTGAGTAATCGATTGTTGATTCTGGACAATCGATTATTTGTGGTAAAATCTAGAAAGGATTTTTTGAACGTTGCCAGTAATCGATTATGGATTGTAAGTAATCGATTATCAAGCGTAAAATCTGGGATTGAATTTTGGTCTGACTGGCAGACAATCGATTGTTGGGGTTTGACAATCGATTGTCAGTGAGTAAAATCAGCAACTCTTAATTGGCAATTAGGCAACGGTAATGCCAAGTTTTTCAACTATAAATACAGCTTCATTTCAGTGTTTTAAACACAACAACATACTACAACTGATCATTACATTGCTATAAGCTTGCATACTTTTGTTTATCATTTTATATTCAGTTTCATAAAGCTTTTGAGAGCCATATTCTTGTCCAAAGTTGTTGTGATCTAGAGCTTATTTCTTTTACTCATACCTACTCATAAAGGAGTATATTGTTTGAGTGTTTTAGTGTTTGTACACTTGGAAGAGAATTGTAATTCTCTTGTTGTAAGGAACTTGTGTTTTCTTGGTTGAAGTCTTGGAGTGTTTTAACTCCGAGCAAAGGTGTTGAGGCTTGTGTCATCAAGTTGTAAATGTTTGTTAAGCACCCGGAAGCTTGACAAGTTAGTGGAAAATCTCGAGAGAGTCTCTCGGGGACTGGACTAGCCACACGTTGTGGTAAACCAGGATATATCTGTGTGTAAGTTATTATTTATCGCACTTATTTACTTCCTGCAAATTTTAATTTCCGCAAGTTTACGCTAAATTTTATTATAACGCTATTCACCCCCTCTCTAGTGTTAAGCGTATTTTCTAACAATTGGTATCAGAGCCATACTCTCTGAAGACTTAACAGTTTGAGAGAACCATCCATGGCTTCTACTCGTGACTCTTTTGCAGGAATTGATGAAGGACAGTGCTCCACACGACCACCTCTATTCAATGGTACAAATTACACGTACTGGAAGGAGAGGATGATGATCTTCGTTCAATCCAACAGTTTTCACCTTTGGAAAGTGTTTACAAAGGGAAATCAAATTCCAACCAAGAAGGTGGAAAATGAATGGGTTCCCAAGTCCGAGGATGAGTATGACGCGGATGACATCCGAAAGGTCCAAAATAATGCTAAAGCAATAAACTTATTATATTGTGCTATTAATGCTGACGATTACAGGAAAATATCGTGTTGCACAATAGCAAAGGAGATGTGGGACAAGCTAGAAGTTACATACGAAGGAACGGATCAGGTAAGGGAAGCAAAAATTGATTTCCTAACCCATGCTTATGAATTATTTCACATGAAGGAAGGAGAAAAGGTGGACGAAATGTTGGAACGATTTTCAATAATCGTCAATGACCTACATGCCCTCAAAAAGACATTCACGGATAGAGAACTTGTACGGAAGATCCTTAGAAGTCTCACTCCGGCATGGCGATCAAAGGCCGACGCAATCCAAGAATCCATCGGCGTCTCAAATGTCACAATTGACGCATTAAGAGGTAATCTCAAGACCTATGAATCTACTATTCTTAACCCTCTTGTTGATGATCAAAGGAGGCAAAGAATAGCTCTAAAGGCGAGCACAAGTCAACCGCAAATTGACGAGGAAGGAGACAACGAGTTTGGACTCGTTATCAAAAGATTTCAAAAGTTCATGCGCAAGGAGTATGAACGCAAAGGGAAAAAGCAAGGAGAAATAAAATGCTACGAATGCGGAGAAACCGGGCACATCAAGTCAAATTGCCCAAACCTCAAAAAGGAAAAGAAACCTTTTAAAAAGCAACGCACATATATTTCTTGGGGAGGTGACTCCGGAGATGAGTCAAGCGAAGGATAAGAAGACGAAGCAGCAAATCTTTGCCTCATGGCACAAGAAGATAACAAAGACGAGGTATGTCAAATTTCGTCTCAAAACTTCTTTACTCTTGATGAAATGCGAACTGCTTTTGATGAATTATATACTGAATTTATTAAAGCTTCAAAAACAGTCAAAAGCGTAAAAGAAAATGCTTCTCTAAAAGAAAAAGATTTTCAAAAACAGTTTTCTTTAAAAGAAAAGGATTTTAGAAAAACTGGTTTTAGAAAATGAGAAGCTGAAAGAGGAAAACAAGTTTTTTGGAAAAAGAAGTTTCGATAAGCCCGAAAGCTCTACTAGAAATTGCACTTCTTGTTTGCATCTTAACAATGAAGTAAGTAGGCTTAAAGGCACATTAGATAAGTTTAATTCTTCGCACAAAAACTTGAATGATGTTCTTGTTAACTTGAAATCAACCAAGCATGGAATAGGCTTTAAGAATGAAGAAAAGGTTGAAGCTAAACCCCAACAACCTAAAGCTCAACCTAGGATTAACAATAGAAATGCTTATCCTAGAAACAACAACTCTAGAGCCAATATGCACGCTAGACAAAATGCTGAACATTTTAGAAGACCTAGGAATGACTTACCACCTAGAAATAGTCACCCTAGAAATGATGCATACTTTAGGCCAAATTTTGAACCCCTTAGAAGACCTAGCAATGGCCCTCAACCGAGAAATAATCACTCTAGAAATGCTGCCCATCCTAGAGCTCATAGTAGGAGAAATAACTCTCATGAAATGCGAAATAGTCATAGTGTTCAAAATAGAGTAAGAAATTTTCATCCGTCTAGTTACTATGAACCTAGAAGGATGCATAACCCAAATGTGACTTGTCATTATTGTAGACGTATTGGTCATATTGCTCCGGCATGCTTTACACGTCATAGACATATTACTCAATCGCATCATTATAATATGCCTAACCCCCAAGGACCCAAGATGGCATGGGTACCTAAAGAACATTAATTTGTTTTGTAGGTGTGCTTGAAGGGATCAAGTGTGCTATGGTACCTTGATAGTGGATGCTCCAAGCATATGACGGGAGATGAATCCAAATTCCTTCAATTAGAGCACAAAGAAGGAGGAAGTGTTATCTTCGGTGATAACAATAAATGAAAGATCATCGGCATCGGCTCGGTCGGTAAGGATGAAAAATCCTCTATTAAGCATATATTACTTGTTAAAGGATTAAAGCATAATCTCTTGAGCATAAGCCAATTGTGTGACAAGGGAAATCTTGCTTTATTTGATTCGGATGAATGCTTAGTGTTCAGACGTAGTGGTTTCAAAATTATCCTCCGTGGTTTTAGAGTGGATAATATTTATATGGTTGATCTTGCTAAATCCTCACCCGATTATGTTGATTGTCTAATGAGTAAAGAGGATGATACTTGGCTATGGCATCGTAGAGTAGCACATATCAATATGCATCTTTTGAACAAATTGATTTCTCAAAACTTAGTTGTTGGTCTTCCCATTTTAAAATTTAAATGACTCTATTTGTGACTCGTGTCAAAAGGGGAAGCAAACAAAAGCATCTTTCAAATCTAAAAATATTATTTCAACTTCTAGACCATTGTAATTGCTTCATATGGATTTATTTGGTCCTTCTCGCATTGAAAGTCTAGGAAGAAATAGATATGCTTTTGTGATTGTTGATGATTACTCGAGATTTACTTGGACTTTATTTCTTGCCAATAAAAGTGATGCTTTTCAAAATTTTAAATATTTTCTTAAGCGTGTTCAAAATGAGAAAGAAACAACCGTCACTTCAATTAGAAGTGATCATGAGGGAGAGTTTGATCACAATCTCTTTGCAGACTTTTGTGACGAACTCGGAATCGAGCATACCTTTTCCGCTCCACGTACACCACAACAAAATGGGGTGGTGGAAAGGAAAAATAGGTGTCTCGAAGAGATGGCTAGAACCATGCTCGACGAAGCTAAGATACCCAAACATTTTTGGGCGGACGCCGTGAGTACCGCTTGCTATGTTCTAAATAGAGTAGTAATTCGGCCGATACTCATGAAAACCCCTTATGAACTTTATAAGGGTAGAAAACCAAATATTTCCCATTTTAGAGTTTTTGGTTGCAAATGTTTTGTTCATAACAATGGCAAAGACCAATTGGGTAAATTTGATGCTAAGTCGGATGAAGGTATTTTCATTGGATATTCCTCACGTAGTAAAGCATATAGGGTCTTTAATAAAAGAACCCAAATTGTGGAGGAATCCCCTCATGTTTATTTTCCGAAAATAATGCTCGCTTGGAGAGAAAGGATTCCGGTTTTGATCTTGCAGGTATCTTAGATAGCTTGAAAGACAAAATACAAGAGGAACCACCCAAGGAAAATAAAGATGAAACTGAGGAACAACCAACGGAAGAAGCGCCACAATTGAAAAAAAACAAAAGTGCCAAATGAGTGGAGGACGATCAAAGATCACCCTCTTGAACAGGTAATTGGAGACGTCGGAGGAAAGGTAAGTACCCGAAACTCTCTTAAGAACACTTTAGGACACACTTCTTAAGAGCTCACGTTCTCACTTGGCAACACTAGTTTAAGTCATTACTTCTTTACAAATTACTGACTTGAGCGTCGGAGACGTTTAATTCTATTTTGCAGGTATCGCCCTAAAAGATAGGGTGAATTATAAAGTTTTGGCTTGGAACAATCGATTGTTCCAAGCAAATAACCGATTATTTTACTGTGCTGAAAATTGATTAGCAGTATCACTAATCGATTGTTTATGGTTTATGTTCATTATGCAGCTTTGTTTAATAATTGATTCCTTAAATTGCATAATCGATTTCTGTCTCAGCCATTCAGCAATGCTTTTCCAAAACAATCGATTATTCCACATTTGACAATCGATTATTTCATGTCAGAAATTTAAACTCTTGTTACCGTTTGGCTCCTCAATCGATTTGTGTCAGTTCCAAGTCAGGTCATAACTCTTCAACAATCGATTATTGCATCTCAACAATCGATTGTCTAACGGTCAGTGAATTTATTTTACCGTTTCTGACTGATTTGGCATTAAATTCTCAGCAGATTTCTTCCATAAATGATAAGCCACTCTCCCCTCTATAAATAGGCTTCATATATGTTCATATTCATTCACTCAAGCATCAATTTTAGCTTTAAAAATATCAAATTCCCTCTAATCCTTTGCAAAATCCAGCAGCTTTCATTAAAAATGTCGGGCCGTCACTCAAAACGTTCCCGTTCTGCTAGGCACGGCGCATCCGCCTCTGCTGCCCCTCCTCGTCCGAACTATCCCTATCAAGATGGTTCTGTTCTATATTTTAATTCCGACATCGAGCTTACTCGATTCTTAACCAAATTTGAAAAGCGCGACATTCTTCCACCCCGCTTTTCAACCCACAAGTATCTTAAATCATTTGGGCCTGCTGCAAATATGCTCAAAAATTTTCAACTTCTTGACTTTTTACTCCTTACCCATCCTTACATCAATACTACATTGGTTCGAGCATTTTATTCCAACCTCCATGAGGATGATGATGGTGAGCTTGTTACCAACATTAATGGTGTTCAAATTCTTCTTTCCGATGAAAATCTTCATATCATTGCCCGTCTTCCTCATAATGGTGAAGATATTTTTCGGTACACCGGAGAGGCCGGAGCCCTTTTTGACGAAACAGCCCTCTTACACCAAATCGGTCTTACTTCTTATGATCCAAATCTCTCCTCCCATCGTCCTACAATTACGGGAATGGATCCAAATTATCGGTTAATTTTCTATTTCGTCACCCGAGTCCTCAAGCCTCGTAAGCACAACCATACCACCATTTCCCAAGAGGACACCAAGCTCATGCATGCCATAGTTACCGGAGCTAACATCAATTGGTGTCGGCTTATCAAAATTCACATGCGTGACGCTATCGGAGATGATAGGCCTCTTCCTTATGCTCTCCTCATCATGAACTTTCTTGAAGCCACCGGATTCGTCATTGGAAATGGTCCTCTCAAAAAGAGTACCAAAAAGTGGGAAATTTCTGAATCCTCCTTTCATCATGACGGTGATCATGTAGCGCCTGCTCCTCCTCCAATCCGTCGTGCTCCTCCGCCTCAAGATCCTTCCCTCCCATTCATTTCCGACCAAATTGCTTCACTGACCTCTTCTTTCGGTCAATTAACTCACGAGATCCATGGATGTTTTGACCACGTTCATTATCTATATGCGGGTCTTGTTCCATATGGAGCAGCGCCGGATGATGAGGCGGAAGATGATGAATGAATAATTGTAGGTTTTTTAAGTTTGTTTTTATATGTTGTATTGTCTACCCTGTTGCTGTAATTCTTTTAATAAATAAACAAGGTTTATTTCATCTTTGGCATCTTATTATTATTTTTGCTAATGGCAAAAGGGGGAAGATAACGGGTATGATGCACCCTCAAATTATAAGCTTAAATTGAGGGGGAATTCTCAAATTGAGGGGGAACAAATTACATACTTGTTGCATGTATATACTTGTCTTGAATCGTCCATACAAATTGCTTGTCTTGCATATCCCGCTTAATGTTTGCCATTATCAAAAAGGGGGAAATTGTTGGAAACACGTTCTCAATGCAATATACTAAAACGTGTGTTCTTTGTATAGGTTTTGATGAATGACAAACGAAGCGAAAATTGATATATGACGAAGTTCAACAAACAAGCGCACAATTGATATACAACGAGATTCAAGCTCAAGACAAAGTTTTATAGTTTAATTGAGTCATTCTTAATTGTGTTCTTGATCCTACAACTTGACTCGTAACATGGCTTCTCTCATAAAACTATTTTCCAAAATCATGCATATTTAATTTAATGTCAAATGATTTTAAATCATGCATATTTACAGTAGTCAAAATAATTTTTAGAAATGCCTTAAAAATCTGGACTAAGATAATCGATTATGTACTTATGATAATCGATTGTTTTAAGCCAAGACTGCATGACAATTAATTGTGAACTAATGACAATCGATTGTGAGTAAGACAGTGAGCATCAGGTTTTTCAAACCTGCATGACAATCGATTGTGAACTAATGACAATCGATTGTGACTGAGGCAGTGTCCATCAAAGTTTTTCAAAACTCAGAATAATCGATTATGAACTAATGGTAATCGATTATGTTGAAACAGCGTCTTCCAGTGATTTTCAAATTTATTAAATAATCTATTGTTACATTGGACAATCGATTGTCAAAGAGACATTGTCTAAAATGTTTTTCAAAAACTGATAAGTAGTCGATTGTTGACTTTGTGTAATCGATTGTGAAGCTGACCGTTGTCGTAAAGTTTTCAAATACCGTCAGGTAATCGATTATTGATTCTGTATAATTGATTGTTTTGATTAAAATCCGAAAAAGTTTTTTTGAACGTTATTGGGTAATCGATTATTGATTTTGTATAATCGATTGTTTTGATTAAAATCCGGAAAATATTTTTTGAACGTTGCTGAGTAATCGATTGTTGATTCTGGACAATCGATTGTTTGTGGTAAAATATGGAAAGGATTTTTTGAGCGTTGCCAGTAATCGATTATGGATTGTAAGTAATCGATTATCAAGCGTAAAATCTGGGATTGAATTTTGGTCTGACTGGCAGACAATCGATTGTTGGGATTTGACAATCGATTGTCAGTGAGTAAAATCAGCAACTCTTAATTGGCAATTAGGCAACGGTAATACCAAGTTTTTCAACTATAAATACAGCTTCATTTCAGTGTTTTAAACACAACAACATACTACAACTGATCATTACATTGCTATAAGCTTGCATACTTTTGTTTATCATTTTATATTCAGTTTCATAAAGCTTTTGAGAGCCATATTCTTGTCCAAAGTTGTTGTGATCTAGAGCTTATTTCTTTTTACTCATACCTACTCATAAAGGAGTATATTGTTTGAGTGTTTTAGTGTTTGTACACTTGGAAGAGAATTGTAATTCTCTTGTTGTAAGGAACTTGTGTTTCCTTGATTGAAGTCTTGGAGTGTTTTAACTCCGAGCAAAGGTGTTGAGGCTTGCGTCCTCAAGTTGTAAATGTTTGTTAAGCACCCGGAAGCTTGACAAGTTAGTGGAAAATCTCGAGAGAGTCTCTCGGGGACTGGACTAGCCACACGTTGTGGTAAACCAGGATATATCTGTGTGTAAGTTATTATTTATCGCACTTATTTACTTCCTGCAAATTTTAATTTCCGCAAGTTTACGCTAAATTTTATTATAACGCTATTCACCCCCCCTCTCGCGTTAAGCGTATTTTCTAACAATACTGTGTTTAAGCAAAATGCAATATAGTACTACGAATTCCATAAAAAAATAATTTTTAAATAATACGCAGTATATGTGAGTGTTACTGTGTTAAAACAAAAAATCAAAAAACTTTTAGAAGAATAATAAAATCTGGAAAACAGTAAAGAATCAGAAATATTTCGAGTCCATAATTTTCTTGTGCGTCGTTAAGAAATTTTAACCACCTCACACGTTGCCAAGGTAATGGATTAAATCCTCTCATGATAAAACGGAATAAACCTTCCTGCAATAGTGGCAATACAAACTGCAAGATACCAATGAACTCAAAGAACAGCGCAAAATCACACTTACGAATTTGAGAGAGAGAGACTGTGAATTAGAATATAGCATTTTTATAAAGAATGAAGTTCTCTTGTGTTTTTCGTTTCTTGAAAAAGGAGCCATGCCTCAGAATTTATAAGCAATTATCAGAAGACGTGTCTGGAAAAGGTGCATTTTCAGAAGTTTACGCGGCTTGCCGCGGTCCTACAACGGTTACGCCAGGACCGCGGCTAGAGTGGCTCTCTGAATCTGCAGCAGGGTTCTGGCGCGTTCCTACCGCGGTTTCGCCAGGACCGCGGCCGGACTATCTATCTGAATCTTCAGCAGTGATCTGGCATTTAATTAATTATTGAATAATTAAATAAAATTTTGTCCAAAAATAATTTTATCGATCATTTGACGAAGCCGAAGCCGAGCGAGCCACGACGACGACGCGAGAGTTCATTCTCTTCAACTCCTTTTAAGAGCTTTAAGAAGTGATTTTATATAAAAGAACACAAATGTAGTTGTCCCTCACCAATGAGGGACAAAGTACAAGACAAAAGCTCACTTCTTCAAATTTTCATTTTTCCTCCATTTTATTTCCCTCCATTTCCAATCCACACTCATATACTTTAAAGCCCAATGGCTTAAAAGTCCAACAGTACAATACTACGTTTTATTCAAACGGCTAACTTTCCATTAAAGTAAAATACAGTATAGTACTGCGTTTTACTTTTTTATGTAACTTTATTTTTAATAGTAGAAATGTGCTTTTTGCCCGAAAAAGCATTAGAAAAGTTTCGGACTCAAAATTTGACTCCCTCTTGAACTAAAATTAATATTATTTACATATCCTTTTATGTTTTTGAAAAAATATAGAGAAAAACTATCTTTTTTCCTTTTCTTCAATTGAACTTTTTAAATGTGACTTTGCATCATTGAAGTAGCTTGCATGATTAATTACAGAGCATATTAAACGCTGTTCTTTCTAAATGTAACACATGTAATTAACTCCTTTTTTTTTTTTTACAAATAATTGAAATACTCTATACACTATTGACTATTAATAGATGAGGATGTGGTTGAAATAGTCTGAAGGAAAGCAACAGCCATCATCTGGCCTAAGAGGACTTGGGAAGAAGCAGTAAGATGTAAATTGTCTTTTTGCAATTGCAAACCCTTGGCATCAACTGTTACTATATTTGGAAGGTCTGGATTTAGCTGTGCTTCTCTCACTATCTCTGTGTAATGCTTTCCTCCTGAAGCTAGAGCCACCTACAACCAAGTTTCAAAAAAAAAGTGTGTAAACAAGTCAGGAGAAAAATACAAGGATACCGCGACCAGGGCTAAAAATTTTCTCGAAAAATAAGTTAGGATAAAATAAAAAAGGAAAAATTGATGAGATTAACCAAATTAAAGTATTACCTGGATAATCAAAAGGTCAGGTAATCCAAGATCACGTCTCAAATCAGTGAAAAATTGCTGCATTCTTCCTTTATAAGCAGTAGCATCACTCATTCTCACGGTATCACTCTCCCCTTGATACCACAGCATTGCTCTAATCTCCCCACATTCTTCTTCTTCTTGCATTTTTGCAGCCATGGCTCTTGTCACCAGCTGATTGTAAAGGAAAGTCCCCTTTTGCCATTCACTTATTTTCTTCCCTGCCAATGCACATGGTACCAACCCTACTGTTACAAGACACGACGTCTTATTCAGTAAAGAATTTGCAAAGGGCATACCTGCAGAGACGGATATATACATAGGATTTATACTAAGTGAGTTCAACTTCAAAATGAGTCTAATTTATCTATGCATATACATATGCGTAAAACATTTTTTTGCGTGTGTACTTAGTATTAGAGGTGGCAAAATCAACATAGTTTTTAGTGTATCTGTCCAACCAATTTAATGTTTATGGTAACTGGATTCGTATTCAATCATTTATAGATAATAATAGTAGATGTTTCGAACATTTACACTGTTTGGACAAAAATTATTGGATTCACGTGAATTCGTAGGTCGTAAGGTAGATCCGTCCCAGTGTTCAACCTGTCCTAGTTTAAATGGACTTGATTATGACTGTTTGTTAAGTTGATCCGATGGTTAATTTAAAATGAGACATCAAGCTATATATTGGATGCAAGTGCCACGCAAATTCAAACATACGTAATCAGATTTTGATATTGAGAGAGATGTAAATTTGGAAGAATTTAAGCTAATAATTTTTGACAAAAAGAAAAAGACATTAACCATGACTTTTTTTTTCAAAAAATAAAAATAAAGAATGAGGGGAGGTTGGGTTAAGTTAGAGGGGTCAGGCTATGACCTATTATTTGAGTGATTGACTCATCTTAATCCAACTTATTTGGACTGAAGCAAACTTTGGATATATTTGGATCATTGATCATACTTCAATCTTCCTAAGTTTGACCCAACGTTTCCATTTGTAACCCTTAGCACTTATGGTTTCTGCCAAAAGTAATCGGTTTAGTTGAACCCATTAAAGTCGTTCCAAATCTGCCTCTACATACCTGGACCAATTCCACAAGTAACATTCACGTCGATATCTGCATGTAAAGGTTCTGTTGCTTCTACCCATTGCATATTGGCATCAAGTTTGAGGATGGCGGGATTAGGGCTACATTCGGACGGAACGATACCGTCCCATTTGTTATTCACGACGCCTCCTTGGCCGGACATGTTGCTCTGTCCGGCTAGTAAGAAGATATTCTTAACCTGTAAATTTGCCATAGTTGTAAAATACGATGAAGCCATAAGCATGAGTAATAATAGCATTGAATTTGCTATTTGTTACAAAATGTTTTTCCCTCTATGAGCTCCATTCAATATACTGAAATTGAAATTCAATATATAAAAGGGAGTTTGAAGTTCACAGCAAGGACTCTTTAATTTATTACTTTAGTAAGTAGTAGTTAATACTACATTTTTTATTTTCCATGTGATTCGTCTGATACCGATATACATAAATAAATTGTAATCGAAGCATTTTGTCAGCTCGCATCTTCCTTAACGGGCCCTTAATTGAAATTCTGTTAGCTTTCAAGCTTTAGGATACACTATTTTAAATACATTTTTCTACGCGCATGGAAACAATAAAAATGAATATTTCATTTGCTGGTCTACTCCTCTCAACTAGAAATAAAAATATTTTCACGCATAATTTAATCCTAGTGATAATTTAGTTAATAACTAGTAGTAATAATTTATTAGCAATTATGGATATATATTTTAAATCATGATGCATTTACATATTTTTGTGCCATGAATGCTGGATCTTGACGTTGACTTTAACTTTACGTAATGCCAGCTCCGCAAGGCTTTGCTTGCTCATTAAATTAATTCCCATAATGTTTTTCTGTTAAACAACAGATTTCTCTCCCTTCAAATGTCAAATTCAAAATATTGATATTATCCATTGTGATCCACTTGAGAAGGAAAAATAAAATAGGATGATATACAACATACATCCGACTATCCCAATATGAACATGGATATGGCTATAATTTTGTTTTCCAATTAAAAAAAATTACTTTAAAATTAAAAGACAAACTATCGTGAAGATGAGTGCCGCATGTCATACATTCATACAGCTTACAAGTGAATGATTTTGATTTTTTGAGAATAGTTTTATACTTACCCTAATGGATAACAATTAAATTTGTACGTGATTTTAAAGATATGTGAATTGATTCAACACAAAATAATCAAGAATGTTAGATAAACAAATTAAAGATAAAGTAAATAGCCAAACCAGTTGTGACGTTGCGTCAGGGTTCAGATTTGAGCTTAACAATAATTTTATCCTCGACTGGATCCTAGATTCAAGGCCAAATGTGTATGAATTGATTAAAATAAAAACCTTTCAATAGCTAGAAAAGAGAGTAATAAGTTTGTATTGCCTTGATATGTTTGTTACCATGTGTCTATTGAATAAGAGACTTTCCCTTTATATAATAGAGGAGTTTTACCCTAGTACAATTCTAAAAAAAGTAAAACACCTCCTTGTACATCAACCACTGATATACTATCTGTATTGGGAAAAAAGTTAAATTTATATTAGAGAGGACATGGCATGACACGTGGACTGGTCAAATGGTCAAAGCATAGCAATTGAGAAAAAGGCACGAGAAATGACAGATACGGGAAGAGAAAGTTAAATAGGCATGAGAAGCAGTTTAGACACGAGTCTCGTATCAATTCAAGTCATTTAAAGCCAACGGATCGAAAGGCATTGAATACATGGATCTGAAGATAAAAAAGGAGTCCAAATTCAGTATTAAATACATGATACGTTAAAAAATTGGTATTTAATAGGAATGATTGTGTAACGGCTTATTTAATATCATTTATTACTCATAATTGTCTCATTAAAGCTGAGATTTCATTCATTTACCTAGAATCAACTATAAAAGGAAGAAGTCTCATCATTTGTAGGGACACACAAAAATTCATTGATATCATATTGAAATATAAATTCTCTATTGCTTTATTCTTATTCTCAGAAAGCCTGTTATTCTTTTTTGGTCTCTTGATTATCAGTAACCCGATTTTTCATCCTAAATTCTAGCTTTGACAAAAATATTATTTTTTTCTTAAACAAATTGGTTCCGTTGCCGGGAATATGATAATCCATTCTTTCTGAAATTACACTCTACCCATTATTCACATCATGTCAAACAACAACGAAAATAACAATCGAGAAAATCATATCCATCAAGTGGTGGGAGATGAACTCAATGATGCTATTCCTCAAGCTTCTCCACGTGGATCTCGAGACTGAACTCCTAATAATATGTCTGAACATGCTGATGGAGGAGTTTAAACAAGAGATGAACTTCTACAAAAAATAATTGATGCACGAATTGACAAAGCTTTGGAAGCTTTAGTTAGTCGATTGCCTGTTGTGCCAACAACTCCTAATAATAACACGTTGAAAAACCCCCGCTCTGGTCTAGTTAATTATGGTAATGGAGAAACCCCCAGTGATTCACAAGAAGGAGATCCAGATAATGCACATAATTCTCATCTTCAAAATTTAGTACTAACCTTGCAGAAACAGTTCAAGAAGCAAAATGAGCGTATCGAACAAATCCCTGGAGTTTCGTCTGTAATAAAAGGAGTAGACGTGGATAAATACTCGCAATAACCTTGGAAGCCAAGTGCTACTCCCCTTCCAATTCCGAAAAACTTCAAAATGCCCGACATCCCAAAATATGGTGGTACAACAGACCCACATGACCACGTAACTGCATTTACAACAGCAGCGAAAGGCAACGACTTGACCAAGCAAGAAATTGAATTAGTGTTGGTCAAAATATTTGGGGAGACGCTCACCAAGGATGCGTTAACCTGGTATTCTGTTTTACCTAAAAATTCTATAAATTCTTTTGCTGAGCTTGCAGATTATTTTATTAAAGCACACTCGAGAGCTCAAAAGGTCAAGAAAAGACAGGAGAATATCTTCAAAATCAAGCGAGGGAACTCTGAGTTGCTCAGAGATTTTGTTGATAGATTCCAACGTGAAAGAATGACTTTACCCCGTGTACCAAATAAATGGGCTGCAATAGCTTTTGCAAACAATTTAATGACAAAAGTTTAGAAGCCACGAGAAGGCTTAAAGAAAGTCTTCGTGAATTTCCCGCAACCACTTGGAATGATGTTTATAATAGGTACAGTACAAAGCTTAGAATTGAAGAGGATACCGTACCTCAGTACCATCGTGAAGAAAGGAGCGGGTCCAGGAGGTCAGAAGCTAAAAAAAGATAAGGTAAGAATAGGTACGATCCATATATGGGACCTACAGGAAAGGATTCACGATGGAAACAGAATAACCAATGATATGATCAAAGGCCAAGAGATAGGAAGACCAGGTCTTCATCCAGGTTCAGAGGTGATCGAAGCAACCAAGAGCCACGAGATGATGATAGGAATTTAATGGCACGATTGGGTGGTTATAATTTCAATGTAACTAATTCTGAGCTCGTAGCTGTTCTGAGGGGTATGTGAGATAAGGTACGGTGGCCAAAAGAGATACGATCAAATCCAAACAGGTGAAATCCGGACCATTGGTGTGAATTCCACAATGACCACAGGCATAAAACATCAGAATGCATATTCTTACAAAGTGAAGTGGACCATCTATTGAAGCAAGGATATCTCACTGAGTTGTTCAGTGAAAAGGGAAAACATGCTTACATGAAAAATAGGCAAGAGCCACCAAAACCACCATCACCAAAGAGAACGGTGAATGTCATCAGTGGAGGAGAAGATATTTATGGAGCAACATATACAACTTCAAATAAGGTTTCCAAAATGACGATCACGCACGGGAAGTGAGTAGGGCGAACCCTAGAGCACGAAAGCATAGACTTTGGTGATGCAAATACAGAAGGAGTGATTACTCCTCACAATGATGCACTGTTAATATCATTACTTATACATGACACTAATATAAAATGAGTTTTTTGATCCATGGAGTTCTGCAAATATCATTCTACTAAGGGTATTACGGGAAATGCAAGCTGGAGATAAAATGATACCCAAGGCGCATACTTTTGTCAGGCTTTGACAATTCGAGTGTGGTAACAAAAGGTGAGGTAATTCTAACAACTTTTGCTGCTTGTCTTATTAAAGAAACTAAATTTCAGGTAATTGATATGGAAATGGCCTACAATATAATCATGGGGTTTCACGACCCTATTTCACCAATCATGAACCTGTCATGACGGCACCCAGTCATAGCGACTAGGCAAGGCTGACACATTTCGTAAATTCAACAACCTTTACAAAAACAATAAATAATAGTAAATAACATAAGAAAAACCTGGAAACCCATGGGCAACACAGGTTAAGAGTAAAGTATAACACATGGCTCTAACATCCAAAAGCGTCTACAACAAGTGAGTACATGAATGAAACCACTAGCTAAAGCGAGAATATAAGGAGACTCTTCGGCTCTGCAGATACGGCAGATGCATACCTCAAGCCTCCAAATGTAGCTCCAAAATAGCGAATAGCGCACTCGACCAGTAGTACCTGGATCTACACAACAAAAGTGTACAGAAGAGTAGCATTAGTACACCACAGCAGTACCTAGTAAGTGCCAAGCCTAACCTCAGTGGAGTAGTGACGAGGAAAGGTCGAGGCCCTACTGAGATGAACATAAGAAATAATATGAGAATAAAGACAGTAGATAACGAATTAAATCCCGAATATCTAACAAGACAATAATTAAAACGAAACAGGCTACAAATACAATCTAAGAATACAAGAAAAATCACAGGTCAGGATGCCACATGGAGCCTCGAGAATTGAACACGCAGGGAATCGAACCCGTAGTCCATCATATCAAATATAGGGGATCCAAAAGGAATTGAACCCGTAGTTTGACATACCAATAACGGAGTATCAACCGGGAAAAGAATCCGTAGTCCATCATATCAATAATATGGGATCTATCGGGAATTGAACCCGTAGCCCGGCATACCAATAACAGAGGATCTACCAGGAATCGAACCCGTAGTCCATCATATCACTAACAGGGGAATCTATCGGGAATTGAACCTGTAGTCCGTCATACCAATAACAGAGGATCTACCAGGAATCGAACCCGTAGTCCATATCAATAACAAGGGGATCTCCCGGGAATTGCACTTGTAGTCCGTCATACCAATAACAGAGGATCTACTGGGAATCGAACCCGTAGTCCATCATATCAATAACAGGGGGATATCCTGGGAATTGAACCCGTAGTCCCAATCGTAAACAGATCACAACAATTCAGTATTAGCGAAAAGAATCCAAATACAAACAACAGATAGGAATCTAGAATCTAGCATGTGGCAAATTAGTCAATTAGAACAACTAAGATATTAACATGCTTTCCCTAAGCTAAAACAAGTGAAATTGCATTTTTAATAGTTAAATAGGTGAAGAAAGACAATCTAAATAAGTCAAGTAAAGTGGGTTTTCAACAACTAGCACAAGTACACGCCGGTCACCTCGCGCACAAGGCATTTAAACAACAATAAGGATATCCTAAGGGGAGAGGTCCCCTACACAAAGTTAGACAAGCCACTTACCTCGAACCGGTACAAAACCGCTAAGAAATAATGCCCTTGCCACGAGTATCCAACTCCGAGTGGCCCAAATCTATTCAAACCAATTACATATCATAAAAAACATTGCAAGTAACTAATTAAACTATTAAAATTAAAGCTAAGGCGCGAAAATAGGTAAAATAACCAAAATGCCCCTCAGGGCAACGTCTCGGAATCAAATAATTTTTACATTTTCAGAAACCTCATACTCTCACGAGCCTATCCATTTAAAATCTCCCAAATCGGAGGTCAAATTCCACTTCAAATCATCAAAGTTAAGTCTAAGAACTTTACACCAATTTTTATATAAAATTCAAAATTTAAGCTTGAATTTGAGATTAGATTAGCGGGTAATAATCATAATGGAGTAATGAATCGTTACTCAATGTTTGCCTTTGAAAAACCCTCGAAAATCTCCCAAAAGCGAGCTCTCTAGCTTGAGTTTGATAAAAAATGGAAGAACCCTCGTTTTTGAAAAGTTTATAACTTCCCAGACATTTTCTTTAGTGCGATCGCATAAGAGGGGATGCGATCGCGTAGAGTAAAGATTAAAGACATGGAAAATGGTCTGTGCGAACGCAGTCAATAGGTTGCGATCGCGGAGTAGAAGAAAGCAGACCTATGCGATCACGTAAGGACCCCTGCAATCGCATAGAGGAAGTGAACCTCTAAGTCACCGGCTATATTTGTTCAGTACGAACGCGGAATGATGACTGCGATCGCATAGAAGAAGGGGGAAGAGTTATGCGATCGCATTGAAGGACCTGCGATCGCATAGAAGGAAAAATGTCCCTCCACAATTTGCACTACGCGATCGCATTGGAGCTCATGCGATCGCAGAGAAGGAAGTTCTGCAACATCTACACCAGAAAATCTGCTATGTTCTAAGTTCCAAAATTGCTCCGTTGAGCATCCAAAACACACCCGAGACCCACGGGACGTTAACCAAACCTACGGACATAACCCATAACATCGTTCAAACTTGTGCCAATCCTTAAACCACCTAAAACAACACCAGAAATGCAAATTAATCAATGATTTGATCTTAATAACTTCAAAACTTAACCAAACTCGCTTTCGATTCAAAACCTAACTAAAACACGTCCGATTGACCGGAAATTTTGCACGCACGTCTCAAATGACATGACGGTGATACAAAAACTTCCAGAATCCCATTCAGACCCTTGGATTAAAAATTCACTATCGGACCTGAAACTTCAAAGTTCTAACTTTCGGCATTTCAAGCCTAAATGAGCTACGAACATCCAAATTACATTCCAAACACGCTACCAACCCCAAAATCAGCTAAAAACGCTAACGGAACCATCATATTTTCATTCCGAGGTCATCTTCACAGTGTTCTGATTACGAATCACTTTCCAACACTTACGCTCTCATTTATGGACTAAGTGTACCAGAACACTCTGAATTTTATTACCTAACATCACGGCAAATCACAATAGCAGAAATGAACTTAGGGGAAGCCATTAATAGGGGATCGGGGCATAAATTCCAAAGACGACTGGCGGGGTCGTCACATCCTCCTACATTTAAACATTCGTTCGTCCTCGAACGAGCATAGAGAACATACCTGAAGTAGCAAAAAGATGAGGGTATCGGTTGCGCATATACCGCTCGGTCTCCCAAGTCGCCTTCATGGCCGGCTGACCCCGCCACTGAACCTTTACTGAAGCTATATCCTTTGACCTAAGCTTTCAAACCTGCCTATCCAATATTGCCACTGGTTCTTCAATATAGGACAAGTCGTTGTCCAACTTGATTGAGGTGTTCTCCAACATGTGAGACGGGTCATTGTGATATCTCTGAAGCATCGAAACATTAAATACTAGATAAACCCCGGCCAAACTGGGAGGTAAAGCAAGCTCATAAGCAACCTTCCAAACCTGCTTCAAAATCTCAAATGGACCAATGAACCTCGGGCTCAAACTCCCTTTCTTTTAAAACCTCATGATGCCTTTCATATGCGAGACCCGAAGCAAAACCCGCTCACCAACCATAAAGGATACATCACGAACCTTCCGGTCCGCATAACGCTTCTGTCTGGATTGAACCGCACGGAGCCTATCCTGAATCACCTTAACCTTCTCAACTGCATCTTTAACCAAATCAGTGCCCAATAGCCTGGCCTCTCCCGACTCGAACCAACCCACCGGGGATCTGCATCTCCTACCATATAGGGGATCATAAGGTGCCATCTGAATACTGGACAGATAATTGTTGTTGTATGCAAAATCAGCTAATGGAAACAACTGATCCCAAGACCCTCTAATCTCAATCGCGCACGCACGGAGCATATCCTAAAGAATCTGAATAGTGCGCTCGGACTGCCCGTCCGTCTGAGGGGGAAAAGCTGTACTCATGGTCACCCGGGTACCTAACTCGTGTAGGACGGCTCTCTAGAACCGTGATGTAAACACTGAACCCCTGTCTGAGATGATAGAAACTGGAATGCCGTGCAGATGGACAATCTCCCTTATATAAATCACTGCTAACCGCTCCGTTGAGTAATAGGTACACACTGGACTGAAATGAGCGGACTTGGTCAACCGATCCACAACAACCCAAATAGAATAAAACTTCCTCGCCGTCAAAGGGAGACCAGTCACAAAATCCATAGTGATAATCTCCCATTTCCACTCCAGAATCTCCATCTGCTGGAGTAACCTTCCCGTCCTCTGATGTTCAGCCTTTACATGTTGCTAGTTGAGGCATCTAGCTACAAACTCCACTATGTCCTTCTTAATCCGCCTCCACCAGTAATGCTACCTCAGATCCTAATACATCTTCGCGTCACCCGGATGGATGGTGTACCGCGAGCTATGGGCCTCAGTCAATATCAACTCCCGGATATTATCAACATCAGGCACATAGATCCGCCCCCTGCATCCTCAATACCCCGTCATCTCCAATAGTCACATCCTTAGCATCTCCATGCTGAATTATGTCCCTCCGGACAAGCAAATGAGGGTCATCATACTGCCGCTCCCTGATATGATCAAACAATAAGGACCGAGAAACCACACAGGCTAGAATCCGACTGGGATCCGAAAGGTCCAATCTCACGAACTGACTGGCTAGAGCTTGAACATCCATTGCCAAAGATCTCTCTGAAGGTGGTAAATATACCAAACTCTCCGCCCGGCGACTTAAGGCATCGGCTACCACATTGGCCTTGCCCAGGTGATAAAGAATAGTAATATCATAATCCTTCAGTAGCTCCAACCATCTTCTCTGGCGCAAGTTCAGATTCTTTTAGTTGAACAAGTGCTGCAAACTTCGATGATCCATATAAATCTCACAAGGCACGCCGTACAAATAATGGTGCCAGATCTTCAAGGCATGAACAATAGCAACTAAAAAGAAGTGGAAGGTAAAGAAGAAGATTGTTTGGTTTAGAACATTGTTTGGTTCCTTAATAGAAGAAGAAGATGAAATAAGAGGGAGATGAAGAATTGGGGCAGAAAATGGTGTTAGGGTTAAAGAAAATGGGCCCAAATTTTAGTAAATAGCCGTTGAAATTAGTCAGTGAGGACAGAAAGTAACTATTCATGCGCCCACTGGTCGTGTTTCACACGCCCCATAGACTGGTCAAAATTAGTGTGTAATTGACACACTTTTGAAAGTTTCGGTGTATAAAATAAAACCCATGTTTAATAGGTGTGTAACAGGGATTTCGTCCAAAGTTCGATGGGTAGATTATGTATTTTGCCTAAACTTTAATCACTTAACTTGGGATTGGAGAAACGAAATAATTGCTTTTTTGCAACATAGAACCATTCCTGATGATAAAATAAAGGCTCATGCACTTCGAAAGAAAGCTGCTCGTTATTGCCTATATCAAGGAAACCTTTACCGAAAAATATTTAGTGGACCATTACCAAGGTGTCTCGGACCTTCCCAAATGGATTATGTGATAAGAGAAATACATGAGGGACATTGTGGAAATCATACAGGAGGCAGGTCACTAGTAAAGGCATTGATTCGAGCAGGATACTATTGGCATAAGATGGAAGAAGAAGCAAATGATTTCATGTCTAAATGTGACAGATGTCAAAGATACGTAACAATATGGATAGACCAGCCGAATTATTTCACCCTGTTGTAACTCCATGGCCCTTTATGAAATGTGGAATAGACATCGTAGGTCCATTACCCAAGCAAAAGGTCAGGTAAAGTTTCTACTTGTACTTACTCATTATTTCACTAAATGAATAGAAGCAGGGGCATTCAAATAGGTACGAGAGAAAGAAGTCAAATATTTTATTTGGAGAAACACAATATGCCGCTTTTGGGTAACAAAGAAAATCGTATGTGATAATGGTACACAAATCATAGGAGCACAAATCACGGAGTTCTTTCAAAGTTGGCAGATTAAAAAGATAACATCAACACCATACCATCCAGTAGGCAATGGACAAGCAGAATCCACAAACAAGGTCATAATCAATAATCTAAAGAAATGATAAGGTGATTGGCTTGAAGTGTTACATGTGGTACTATGGGCGTATTGAACAACGGCAAAAACAAGTACAGGAGATACACCATTTTCAATGGTTTATGGAGCGAAGGAATTAATACCAGTTGAAAAGGGGAACCAAGCACACGATACATTCAAGCAATGGAAGACTCAAACAATGAACAGTTACGGGTGAATCTTGATTTGCTCGAAGGAAGAAGAGAAGCGGCATTAATAAGGATGGCAGCTCAAAAGAAAGTAATTGAACGATACTATAACAGGAAAGCACGTCTCAGGTTCTTCAAAATTGGGGACTTTGTGCTCAAAAAGGTGTTCCAATCTACAAAAGCTACTAACTATGGAAAGCTAAGTCCGACATGGGAAGGACCCTACCGAATCCGTAATATTGCAGGGAAAGGAGCATACGAGTTGGAGACAATAGATGGAAAGGTCTTACCTTCACATTGGAATGTTGTTCATCTAAAGAAATACTACTTCTAAGGGAGTGGTCACGGCCAAGTATCTCCATGTTAAATTTTTTCTTTGAATTGTTAAAATTTTACTAACGATTTTAGATGCTAGGAAAAACTCCTAACTCGTGCTAAATGATGAGCCACGACCTGCACGACAAAATGGACTACTTTTAAATTCCGAGCCTAGGCTTACATTAATCTGATAGAAATACACACGAGTTAGGTAGTCTTCATCTATAATCGCACCTCCGAGTCCCGTATATTTTTCTATTTCAGGAAAAGGACCAAATTGAGAGAAAAGTGCTCGAGGCTTTATTCTTCACTGCTCAAACACTTGGGGGACTATATATTATACATAGATAGGAATATCCCAGATACGAATATCAAATAAAAGCTAGAAAAAGTTTTGGCAAGATTCAACTACAAAAAGACAAGCGTTGAGAGAAAGTTACGAAGTCTTCAGCATTCGAGCACAAAACATTTATCTCTCAAAATCAAATCACAATTACTTCTCAAACCCTTCCTAAATATGTAAAGATAGGGTTATGACTATGTATTGAAATAGGTTATGAAGAAAAACCTTGTCTATTTTTATTATGTAAAAATGTTACAAGAAGAACAGTTACGAGAAAGTTATAGTTGTATTTTAACACATGTAATAGTTAAAAATCTCGTTAAAGTTCATGAATAAAACTTATCAAAGTTTTTCAAAGAAACATGTGTATTCCTATTACTTTCATCATATTATAACACCTTTATGAAGTTGAGACGTCTTCTTCATTAAGTGTTTATAAAATAAAAGGGCCCTCTTTTATAAACCTCATGTTGATATTCCATGAGAAGAATCATAAAGCATTTTCAAAGGATAAAAATGCTAAGCTATTCTGTAAGTCCTAAATAAGTAAATAGGCAAGAATAGAAGGCAAGAATAGTACATAAAGAAGTACTCATAAAACTTCTTAACATAAAAGACTAAGGGAAAACTTAGTCATCAAAGTGTTTGTTTTACAAATGCCCCATTATGGTAACTGGGGACTTCATCAACAAATCCCTTCAAAATTGCCAAGGGATGACATCAACAATCACAAAAAAAAATACAATAAAAACTCAAACACAATTAACTGGTCACTGAAGGAGTTGGAGGTTCAGAAGTTGTAACATCTCTTTCAGAGGCAATAATAGGCGTTGTAAAAACTTCTCAAAGAGTAGCAGTAGGAGCGGTTTCAACTGAGCTTGAAGTGATAACATCAACGAGGGAAGCAGTAGTCAAGGGAACTTTAGTTCCCATAGACAATGTCATAGAAGTTTCATCCTCGGAAGTTGTAATCACTACTTCAATTACCTCAGTAACTGCTTCAGAGTTTAACAACATTTCCGTTCCAGGAGCTTCGAGTGTTGCAGAAGAGGTATCAATAGTTCCAAGTGCAGGAGAAGGAGTATCAGCAGGCTGTTGACTTTTCTCGATAGTGTCCATGACTTTGTCCAATTCAGATTGCTAGTCGAAGTTTTCTTGTGTAGCCTCCATCAAAGCATCACAGCGAGAATTTAGAAAAACCCAACTCAACTCTATGTTAAAATTTTCTTCAAGAGCATTATATTAATTCTCTAAAGCCTTATATTCCTTTTCCCACATAGCAAGATCATTTTTCGTATTTTGGTGCTCAGCTAGGTGAGAATCCAAGAAAGCTTCAAGAGTGGCATGGGAACTTTCCAAAGCACGGATTTTATCAGAAGAAGCCCTTAAGTAATTTTGAACTTGAGTTAGGTTTTGAGCTAACTCCCTTGCATATTCTTCTTTCTTCTCCATATGTGCCTTAAGCTCTTTAATCTTATCGTTGGCTTTAGATAGAGAGAATTTCCAAAATATCTTTGTCCTTTTTAAGCAGGCCCCAAGAAGCATTGGCAATTCCCAACTCCGAAGACAAGCCACGAGTTTATTGCTCCAAGTGAGCCTTGCTCTCCTGCAACTCCTCTATAGTCCCTTGGGCACTCTCAATTGTTCCTTCCAGTTTACTGCTTCAACTAAGGCATCCTCAGCTATTTTCCTAGCTTTAGATATAGCCTTTGAAGATTCTCTCTCTTTTTTCTCTAACAAAGAGACTCGCCCCATCAGCTTAGTCCCAATAAGATTAGCCTATGGTTATAAAACATAAAAGTGAGAACTTATAAGGAAAAAGAAGGAAAGCATTCAAGGTCAAGAAAATTACCTTTAAAGTTGAATTAACTATGTCATTCATCAAAGTGCAACAACTATGGCTCTGCATCTTGTTCTTCTCGATATTTCCAATAAGAGGTTCGAGCCAAGTATCTGCTCCCCTAGATTTTCCTAAGTGGCTTTGATCGGCAGGAACTTCGAGTATGACACTCTTCATAGTCATGCCTCTATTGCTGGAACTTACCTCTAAAGGTAGGAAAGATGAAGATGGAACAGCAGAAGGGGGAGTAGTAGACAAGGTAAGCACCACAGGAGTCATAGGATTTGAAGAAGGAACGGAAAGAGTGGATGCAGAAATTAACACAGGAACATAAGTAGAAGCAGTCAAAACTGGTGAAGGAACAGAAATAGCCACTGATGGCAAGGAAACACTTAAAGTTGGCAAAGGAATAGAGGAAGTAGGAACGAATGAAGAAAGAGGAGCTAAATCAAAAACATGTCCGAGCTCGCCACTCCAAAAACCACTATCAAAGAGACAATGATTTGATTCATTTGTATCTCTTGGCACGGTGTCCTCGTCGGAAAGAATCAAAACAGGATCGATGGTTGAGGGTTAAGCAGCAGTATCTTCAATTTCATCATCATTAATGAATCGCCTCCTAACTCTTGGCCTGGCTATTAACGAGGTACCTTCCTCTTCATCATTCTTAGAACCTTCTCCAATAGCTTTCCTTTTTGGAAGCAAGGCTCGAGCCTTGTCCAAGTCAAGTGCAGCATTACCAGACATGCGAATGACCATAGCTACATCAGCTGTCGTTTCTTTGGAACCAAATCCTGATTAAAAGAAGGATACAAAATCAACATTAAGGAAAAGGCACTTAATGGGCAAAAGGAAAAATGTGTAAAAAGGCGATACCGTGTGTTTTAACTTTCCAGCCATGTAAAGCAGAAATTGATTTCCAAGTTCTTTGCTCCTTAGGAGAAATCTTCAAAATTGGGTCTACCAAACCATGAAAGGTTGGAATAGGTTCCACATATCCCATGGTTGCTACAAAAAACCAAAAAGAGATGAAGTCAGAAAAAAGAATCGAAATTCTCAAAAATAGGTACGATCAAAGAAAAGGATACTTAAGTGCAAAATTCCACCTCTTAGGGAAGGGAATATTTGTTTCACCAAGCAAGTCCACCGTACGTACAGCAATGTAACTGGCATACCATCCACAATCTTTGTCATCTTAAGGGCTAACCAAAAGCGTCTTGCTTCTTGCAGTTAAGATAAAAACCCCATGGCGAATTAAATTGGGATGGTATCGGTGAATAAGGTGGAGAATGTGAAGTTAACATTGGCCTTGGTAGATAGATATCTCAAACAAGCTACTGCTCTCCACACTAGAGGGCCAACATGGACCAAACAAATTTTAAAGAATCGCAAAACTCGAGAAAACCGGGTCAATCGGAGGATTAAAGCCCAAAGTAAAAGGGTAAGTTTAAACAAAAGAGTGCCCAATGCTAAAAGAGGAAATTCTTTGATTTGGGGAAGGAATTGACATTCGAAGATTATTTTTCCAGTTACAATATTTTCTAATGGTAGGGATTGTAAGTTCGGTCACTAATGTAGAATAAGTATCAGCTTTTTCTAAACCTGCAACTTGCTTTTGAAGAGATTGTCTATCACTCACAAAAGAAAAATCACCGGGTACTATTTCATCAACTAAAGGCTCTCGAGAAGAATCAGGAATTTTTTTACCTTTAGAAGAAGGAGTTTGTGGGGCAGAACTCCTAGAAGAAGAACCAGAAGATCCACCTTGAGGAGATTCTAACCCTGTACAACGCCTGCCTCCTCTACCTCTCCTATGTCTAACATGGACATCTGGGAATTTGTCTAGAATTGGAACTCTTTTAGGGTAAGGAACCGGAGGCCATTGTTGAGCAAGTTTGTATCGAAAGAGAGCAAAAGTAAGGAAGAGAGTGTTTGTTAAAGATTTGTGAAGAAGAAGACAAAGGAAGAAAAGGTTAAGTATGTATATAATGGCAGCCGTCAAACTTAGAAGTGTAATGATAGAAAGCATATAGTAAAGGCAACTATCACTTCGTGGATAAAGGGAGTGAAGAAGCCTTGAAAAGGATGCAAAATAGCAGAATCAATCAGAAAGTGACACATGTACAGAACATTAAATGGAAAAGACAACTAAGACGTCAATATTATCATACGCATTGGCAAAAAATCCCATTTTTATGAAGATCCACTTCCCAATTATTTAATTTATAAATAAATGGAAAGTGGGGGGATTATCTGTATTGGAAAAAAAGTTAAATTTATATTAGAGAGGACGTGGCATGACATGTGGACTGGTCAAATGGTCAAAGCGTAACAATTGAGAAAAAGGCACGAGAAATGAAAGATACAGGAAGAGAAAGTTAAATAGGCATGAGAAGCAGCTTAGCCACGAGTCTCGTACCAATTCAAGTCATTTAAAGCCAATGGATCGAAAGGCATTGAGTACATGTATCTAAAGATAAAAAGGAGTCCAAATTTAGTAATAAATACCTTATATGTTGGAAATTTGGTATTTAATAGAAATGATTGTGTAACGACTTATTTAATGTCAGTTGTTACTCATAATTGTCTCATTAAAGCTGATGTGTCATTTCTTTACCTAGAATCAACTATAAAAAGAAGAAGTCTCATCATTTGTAAGGACACAGAAAAACTCATTGATATCATATTGAAATACAAATTCTTTATTGCTTTATTCATATTCTCAGAAAGCCTATTATTCTTTTTTGGTATCTTGATTATCAGTAACCCGATTTTTCATCCTAAATTCTAGATTTGACCAAAATAATATTTTTTGGTTAAACACTATCGACAAGCGAGAACCATGCCATGATATCCGATTGGGTGCGGATATCACGACCCTCTATTACTCGTGTGCAATTGTTTGTAGTGCTTTTCTAGGCCTTGGAGCTCGTTCCGGGTTCGGGGGGTATTGTCTTGCCAGGCTTGGTGGTTAGTACCCCGTTCCAGTCTCGATTTAAAAACTTCTCATATTTGGTCTCTATCTCACACATTCATATACTTTTTACTTCGCTTGACTCACCGAGAACTCTAGGTGTGTGTTGATTTCGAATTTACCCGTATACAAATAGTCCCCTCGTTTCTTAGAGAGTAGGTTTTCCGAAACGATGGGATACGATAGATGAGCCTCGATTCCTTCCTTCATAAGGTTACAAGCGAGACAGTGAATAAGCCAAAACGTCGTATCAGTCGCGTCGTTCTGACTTCATACATGTGTCAATTATCGGGTGGCTGCCTTCGAATATGAAACGTCGCGTATTGGTTAAACTTTCTCCTATAAAAGCTTCGACCTTTTATACCTCTTCCACTTTCCGATCCTAACTTTTATCTTCGAACTCTCTAGAGGCTATCAACTCTTTCAAATCTTCATCATTTTACCTTTGATCTTCAAATCTTCATAATTGTTCTTAAGTTTCTACCCAAAACTTCATTCTACTTTCAAACCTTCATACTTTTTCCTTCAAACCTTCGTACCTTTCTTTCAAGCCTTCATATTTTTTCCTTTAAACCTTCATACTGTTTCCTTCAACCCCTTATATCTTCCCCTTCAAATCTTCTTATTTTCCAGATCACGATGGCTAAAACTTCCAAATCAGTATCTCAGTAGGCTACCTGTTCATCTTCCCACCCGGTCGAAGGTACCGAGGCGGCCGTTCCTGAGGTTGTTGCTCTCAATACGGTTGTTCTGAAATGGTTGCTACCGAAGCAGCCCTAGAGACCCCCCCCCCCGCCCTACGTTTTCCTTCAACCCTTTATATCTTCCCTTCAAATTTCCAGATCACGATGGCTAAAACTTCCAAATCCGTTTCTGAGCAGGCTACCTCTTCATCTTCCGACCCGGTCAAAGGTACTGAGGTGGCCGTTCCTGAGGTGGTTGCTCTTGATACGGTTTCTCCCGAAATGGTTGCTACCGAAGCAGCCCTAAATACCCCCCCCCCCCCCCCCCGCCCTATGAACAACTTTATTTTATGGGGTTGTTCAATCACAGACGACTTCAAAGTCGAGAAAGCCTCATCCAAAGAAGACTGAGGACGAAATTACCACTCATGTGGAGGGGTATTTAAACATTTACACTTATGCCTTCATACTGGGCCCAGTAGTTTTGGCCTTTTGCATGAGATACTGCCTCGGGCAAATCCACCCGTCTCTTTGGATGATCATGATCCTATTATATTATTTTGTGAACATCAGCGAATATCTACGGTTCACCCTTGGCCACCTACTCCGTCTCTACAGACCTCGAATTTTTTAAAGGAAACTATTCATGCTTACTCGCCGGTCTAGCAAGGCTTCCTTTTAGAGCATCAACGAGGATCGAGATCAAGGCTGGTAGGAGCATTTTGTTTGGGTAAAAACTGAAGATTTGATCCCTCCCGAGTTCCTGCCATTATCCGAGAAGTGGAACGCATATCATAAGTGTAGCATTTCCATAAGTGTTAGTTCTCCTTTGTTTCCTTTCTCTCCATCAATATTTGTGGTTGTCAGCTATTTTCTCGGGTTCGCAATGCGGTCCCCCAAATCAAGGAGTGGATCGAAGGCATCTGCAAGCTTTCAAAGGACCGATGGGAGGCCCGCTCTCATGGCAAGGATTTTCTCAACATATTATTCCCCAGACTTACGTAACGTTGACCTTTCCGTTTTCCTTTGCAGGTTTGCTAAGACCACATAACTTAGGCCGCCGGAAGGGGACGAGATGCACCTTTACCTGTTGATCCCTCCGATATGGGACAACCTGAGGCTGCCTTAGAGGAGAATAAGAAGAGGAAAAGAAAGTCCTAGGGCTCCTTGGGTCCCGAGGTGAAGCCAAAAATGAGGATGACTTCCCGGGCCTGTAAGCCCAAGAAGAACACCATCTCCTAGGTTCCAGATTCTGACTCGCTTCACTGGCTCAGAGATGAGTTCGAAGAACATGACATCACGGATGAGTTCGAAGAACATGACATCTTCGTCGCTCACACATCGACCCCTAGCGGGGAGCAGGCAACAATCTATGAAAAGAGCCATGAGGCCAATCTCCTTCCGACTTGAGAGACTGACGAGTGCTAAGACCTCCCGAGATGTTCTTATGTTTCGAAGGAGGCGACCAGTGTTATTGATATCATCGAGACACCCTGCTACACTGAGTCCATGCTTGAAGAGGCCAAAGTAGAAAAGGAGAACTCAAGTGAAGGAGTTCACACTGAGTATCACATATGTATCATATTTATATCGATTGTGTATCACATGTATTTCCATGTATATCCGTGTGTGAGATATATGTGTCGCAAAAGAATTCTTTGACATCGATTTAATTATGAATTTTGATATAAAACCAGTCCAAATCACCTCAAATCTTTCTCAAATTTTGTATATTGACTTATCTATATGTTTTTAATGAATTTTGACTATACCCATTAAAAAAGTTCCTTGTTTGTTTCGTTTTTAGAATATTATATTTTTTTTTATTTCATCACCTTATTTGCTACCTCATCCATGAAATTTCCTTTCCATCTTGCATCTAATGTTGCTAATCACACTTAAAATTTATGAAATGTGATTTTTGCATGTGATTCTTTGAGAGAAAGAACCTTATTTATTTGGTTTATTAATTTTTTATATATGTGTGGCTAGTTTTGGTAAGTCTATGACTAATGGCTAGAGGTTGGTAAGTTGAAACTTATATGGGATATTTCTGTAAGTTTCCCACAAAAATATTCTCATGCATAATTTAATCCTGGTGATGATTTTGTTAATAACTAGTAGTAATAATTATTAGCAATTATGGATATGTGTTTTAAATCATGTTGCATTTACATATTTTATGTGCCCTGAATACTGGATCTTGGCGTTGACTTTAACCTCACGTAATGCCAGCTCCGCAAGGCTTTGCTTTCTCATTAAATTAATTCCCATAATATTTTTCTGTTAAACAACAGAGTTCTCTCCCTTCAAATGTCAAATTCAAAATATTGATATTATCCATTTTGATCCACTTGAGAAGGAAAAATAAAATAGGATGATATACAACATACATCCGACAATCCCAATGTGAATATGGGATTGTCACACATTCATATAGCTTACAAGTGAATGATTTTGACTTTTTGAGAATAGTTTTATGCTTCCCTTAAAATGGATAACAATTAAATTTGTATGCGATTTAAAGATATGTGAATTGATTCAACACAAGTAATTATGAATGTTAGATAAACAAATTAAAGATAAAATAAACAGTCAAACCAGTTGCGACGTTGAGTCAGGTTCGGATTTGAGCTTAACAATAATTTTCCTCGACTGGATCCTTGATTCAAGGCCAAATGTGTATGAAGGACTATGATTAAAATAAAAACCTTTCAATAGCTAGAAAACAGAGTAATAAGTTTGTGTTGCTTTGATATGCTTGTTACGATGTGTCTATTGAATAAGAGACTTTCCCTTTAGAGGAGTTTTACCCTAGTACAATTCTAAAAAAGGTAAAGCACCTCCTTGTACATCAACCACTGATACACTATTGACATCGGGCGAGATTCGTATCATGATATCCGGTTGGGTGCCGATATCACGGCCCTCTATTACTCGTTTGCAATTGTTTGTAGCGCTTTTCTAGGCCTTGGAGCTCGTTCTGGGTTCGAGGGTATTGTCTTGCCAGGCCTGGTGGCGAGTACCCCGTTCCAGCCTCGATTTAAAAAGTTCTCAGATTCGGCCTCTATCTCACACATTCATATACTTCTTACTTTGTTTGACTCACCGAGAACTCGATGTGTGTGTTGACACTGGATTTATCCGTATACAAATAGTCATCTCGTTTCTCAGAGAGTAGGTTTGCCGAAACGATGCGATACGATAGATGAGACTCGATTCCTTCCTTCATACGTTACAAGCGAGACAAAGAATAAGCCAAAATGTTTCATCAGTTGCGTCGTTCTAAATTCATACGTGTGTCAACTATCAGGTGGCCGCCTTCGAATGTGAAACGTCGCGTATTGGTTAATAAGGTCTCTCACCCACGTGCCTCAAAGTTCAAACTCCTTCTTAAGATTTTAACTCCAGCGGTCAACCAGTCTGGGGTGGTTGTTATACCCCATTTTAACACGGGTCAAATTAGAGTATCATATTGGTAATCTGAGGTTTAATTAATTAAGAGATCTGCCGCCTAAATATTTTAAAGGTGAATTAGGATGCCTATATAGTAAATAATGGCTAAGTTAAACTTGTTCTTACGGTCTGCTTAACTTTAAGATTAAGGGTAAGGGTTCTAATTAATTTTATAAGAAATGTATCACGACCCAAAACCCGGTTGTGATGGCGCCAAACACCTTGTAAGGCAAGCCCGACCTTTTAAATAATCGCAGCCAAAACATTAACTTAATTACCATTTTAAAGATAAAATCTCAGTTTGAAATAGTAGATAATACTGCGGAAAACGTAATCCAAAGTGAGTACAGCCAAAGGATCCGACGTCACAATTGTGAGCCTCTAATACAACCAAACAGTATTCATTACAAGGGAAAAGTCTAGATAAGGAAATAAAATATAGATAGAAGAGAGATCAGATCCTGCGCCAACAGCTACCTTGAAAACTCCGGTACGGGACTAAAAGGCAACAACAAATCACAACTACGCCTCCGGGATTCCTGTATCTGCACACAAGCTGCAGGGAGTAGAGTGAGTACTTCCAATTCAGTGAATAATGGAAATAAATAATAGCTGAATGTAATAAATCCAGTAAAAACACTATATCGTTCTAATTTTCAACAGCAAGAATAGTAAATAAGTACAAAACAGGGAGAAGAATGTGGTAAAATACTTTCCTTTCCGTCTGACCAGTTACTAACACTGTTGCGGCGCAGAGCCCGGTCCAATATAATATAAATAATACGCGGCGCGCAGCCTGATCTAATAAATATATATAATGTTGCGGCGCGCAGACCGATCCAATAAATATAGCCGGCTGTGCTCACTGGGGGTGTATATAGACTCCGGAGGGGCTCCTTCAGCCCAAGCGCTATAATACTGCGGCGTGCAGTCTGATCCATATAATATACTACTGCGGCGTGCAACCCGATCCAATACATGTATATGTATATACTGTTGTGGCGTGCAGCCCGACCCGATATATATGTATATATATCAAAGATCCTCACTACGGGGTCCTTGACCCTTCTCAGTCAATATAAACTTGGCCTCTCGGGCCCACTCGGCTAAGACATGGTATTCATGCCTAGGTATTGCTCATTTAGGGTGCCAGTTACGAAATCCTGTTTATTTCATGATTTATAGTCAAAATCAGGACAGATGGTGCGTGTCCAATAGGCAAAGTGAGGTCAAACAGCTCAACTTGCTCCCTAGGAGTTCTACAGATCGGCACAAGGCCCCAAACATGGCAACTAGACCAAAATATTCGAGTACAAGCTCAGTCTCACTCAAGTAGTACAGTAAGTCACCAATCGGGATGGACCAATCCGAGTCCCCAGCAAATACATCACCACGCTCATCACGAGACGCGTGTCTCAACTCAACATAGCACTGCATAGTGAAAATAAATGGTTTCAAACCCTCAGTATATCATTTATATCTATTACTCACATAAAAAACCGGCCAAAATCCTAGCTCGCCTTGCACTTCCCTCGCAAATCAATCTCCTCGGGTGCAGTATCTGACCAAAAACACAAGGAATATGTCAAATAGGCTAATGGGACATAACCCAATAGAAAGGACTCGAGAAACACCCAAAAATAAGAAGCTGGCAAAACTCGAGCTCTGGGTCCACTTCTAAAAAGATTACAAAATTCACATCACGGAATCCTTGTCCCATCACGAGTCCATACATATAAAGTTCATCAAAATCGGAGTTCAAATGGGTCATCAAATCCTAAATTTTCATTTCAAAAACCAAACCCTAGCTTCATCAATTTTATGCCCAAATCATAGAATTAATGGATGATTCTTCGATTAAATGACGTTACTAGGCCATGAGACTTACCTCCAATCACTTCCCAGCGAAATCCCCTTCAAATCTACCAACAAGCTCTCAAGGTATTGCAAAAATGGTAGAAATATGGACCCAAGTCGCAGATGAAATGTTTAAATTAAACTCACTGCCCAGGTGCTTAACCCTATGCGAACGCGTGGCCACATTACGTTCGCGATGACCATTTTCCCACTGGGAAAAATTCCATCTTCGCGAACATGGTGCCCAGTCGCGAATGCGAAGCACTCAGCAACCTTCTTCAACGCGAACGCGGACCCCATCTGCGAATGCGGGACCCAGCCGCGAACGCGAAGGGCAACTGCCCTTGGAAATCCTACACGCACCCAACACCCTACGCGAACGCGATCCCCGTACGCGAACGCGAAGGTCAGTGGACTCTAGGCGTACGCGAACGCGGAGCTACCATGCGAACGCGAAGGCCATTTTTAGCCTGCAACAGCTGCTGCATTTACATCAGTCCAACCAACTTCCAAATTCCCCATTCAACCATCCGAAACCATCCCGAGGCCCTCGGCACCTCAACCAAAAGCACAAACATGTTCTAATACTTCATTCATACTTGCTCGGGCCATAAAAACACTACCTTAAACATAAAAAATCACCAAATCCCACGGATTCAAGCGTAAGTTAAACTAAAACTTCTGAAACTTGCATTTGATCCAAAACCCGACCTAAACACTTCCGAATGATCTGAAAATTTGCACACATATCAAAAATCACCTGACGGAGCTACTTCAACTATTGGAATTCTATTCCGACCCCCGGATCAAAATCTCACCTATCAACCGGAATTCGCCTAAATTCGAACTTAGCCAATTCAAGCCTAATGCTATACCAGACCTCCAAATTCAATTCTGATTTCGCTCCCAAGTCATAAATCACCACCCGAAACTAGCCGAATCGTCAAAAATTCATTCCGAGCTCTATAAATCACAAGTCAACATCCGCTTGACTTTTCCAAACTAGCCTTCTCTTAAAGAGACTATTTGTCTCAATTCCAACCAAATCACTTCAAACTCTACAAAAACATATAATGAAGCACATAGAAGCATAAAAGGGGAAAAACAGGGCGGTAACGCACGTGACGACGAGCCGGATCGTCACAGAATGTTATAAAAGCACCCTATTTAATCCGTTAATTACGATTAACCGGCCAAACTTCGGTTACATAATAGCTTTTTAAAAAAATGTGAGACCTATTAAAATAATTAATGTTAAGTGGTTAAAATCTTTTATAATGATTGAAAAAAAAAAGTTTCATTGGCAAAAGCTAGATGCGAAGTAATTCTTGAAATGGTTTAAAGAGTAATTCAAAACCAAACTTACGATTAAAATATAGGAATAAAATCAAGGGAAAATCCATTGCCATATGGGATCTGATTTGTTGACGTTTGAAACCAATTTGGATTTTGGCGGAAAACGCAATGATTTGTAAAAACTCTTTTGAAACGCCTAAAGCAAAGAAAAATCAATTTTGGTTATAAAGGAAACATCCAAGGCTGATTTTCCTTAAGGATGTTTAACAAATCACCTAACTAGCTTCTAGAAGAAAAACTCCAATTAGTAACTGATTTTAAGTCTTCATACCTAGATGCATTATTCTATGTGATGGAAAAATTAATACTTAGACCAGGATCCTGAATAATTAAATAGATTCACTGTTAATCTTATGCTAAGCGTAAGATAAATCCAAAATACACAAATAACTAAACAACCATAAAAAGAAGATAGATAAAATGAATGATAACAAAATGAAAAAAAAGAAGCAGAACGCCGTAGGCGCCCCCAAGCGTTTTGCTTATTTTTTTACTATTCGGTGCATTCTAAGAAAGACGATATAGGATATGATGACACCATGCTCGGGTATTATTGGGTCTCGATGAACTCCATTGCGAGAGTCTCGAATTAAGACTCCATTTGCTCGAAAGCGTACATGTAAAGAAAGGGAGAAACAAAAGAATTAGATGTGAAGATTTAACTCTAAATAATATAAAATGAAACACATAATCTCAGAAATCTCATTGCTTCTCAATTCGACAACGTCAGGAAACTAGCAGTAGTTTGTTACATACAAAAACTTTAATATGAAGCGATATTTAACCATATAAATCAGCCAAGCAAACAAGACGAGTTTTCTATTTCTTTAAGGTTATCTCAAATTAGTAAATGTAAAATACTTTCGCCTAGTAGGAGGGTTACTACAACAGAATATGTGACACATACTAGAATATCATATAAGAGCTCATGTTTGTTTCAGTAAAGTATTTTGAGTTCAATAAGCATGATGGATGGAGGGGATAAACTTAATAGCACGATTTATATATCTCCTATACACTGTCTAATCATATAGACATGAATTCTATAATTTGAATAAGATTTAAAGGGGCTAAACTCTCCTAAAGCATGTAAACAGAACACTCATCAGTCTTTATGTGACATCAAAGTGAGTAAGTAGCGAGTAATCTTAAGTAACACATTCAGTTACCATCTAAGTATATGGTCTTTAATCCTAACTTGGTTCTTTCGTACTAAATAGAGAAACGAGATCCCATACCTTTTACGCTTTAATAAACGGGATAACAGATCCTATGTCATGATATCTACATCACGGGGCGAAAAATACCACGATTGTATGTTCATTAGAGATCTAAACCAGACTTATTCATTTGAAACACTTAGACGAATGTTTTCTTTCTTATTCAAATAACATATAGCCAGAATATACCAACTCCTATGTGCATGATTCATAACCGAGAGGAGTGAGCAAGTTTAAAGTACTACTTTCAATAAACTATTCTCATATTCGTAGCCTATCTTATTAGGATATCTTTTAATCAAGTAAAGACAAATAAAATCAGCACTATCTCCTACTTTCACTCCTTTAAACGAACAAGTGCAATAGTCTCTAGATCAACTTTTTCTTTATACAAACAAATAGCCAAAAAAAATGTTAGAACGTTATCTCGAATACATTGGCAACTGGTAAACTATGACATTGCTCACAAATAAGAGAAAATTCCTAAGCCCGTGGTTTCTAATCAAGATTATGACATAAATACAAATATGAGAAAGCATACCAAAATCTATTCTGTGATATCCAGAACATATAAAGAGAACGAAAGAGGAACTAACGGCACACTTCACTTCATATTAAACTTATGGAATCGAAAAGAGAATAAAAGACACTGACCTGCTTTTGTTGAGTTGTCCCACATCGGAGGGATTTGAGGTCCTTGGTCTCCTTATATGGCTTGGACAATCCTCACCTCATAAGCTAGCTTTTGGGGTTGAGTTAGGCCCAAGGTCCATTCTTTTCATGGTATCAGAGGCAGGCTCATTCCAATTATTGTTACCGATGTTGGGCCCCCATTTATGTTGTCCACGCTCCAGAGATCTGGGCGTGAGGGGGGTGCTTGGACAATTCTCACATCATAAGCTAGCTTTTGGGGTTGAGTTAGGCCCCAAGGTCCATTCTTTTCAGCTTTAGCGCAGTATTAACAAAATTTTCGAAAATGTCAAACTAGATAAAATGAATCTAGATGATCACTACTTTATCTAAGCAAATATGGAACTCTGATGTTGGTAAACGAATCAAGGATTTAGCTACTGTGGGTTGGCTCTATTAACTTCAGAAAAACAAGCAACAATAACTGGATCAAGTAACAAGTATTAACATCCAATATACATTTATAATCAAACAACAAATAGAATATGGAATTTCAATGCTCAACACCAAATTCAAGAATCCAATTTATGATTTTAGAAGGAATGAATGAATACCTTGGTGTGGTTGGGAACCAAACTTCACAAAGCTTTGTACTTGTCGTTCAAATGCACCCTCTTTTGCCTATCAGTAGCAAAATGCTTGATCTCTTTATTTTCCCTATCTTTTGTCATACAACTCGTATCTGCAGAAAACTCAAAAATTCCATTATCGAAAGGACTTTTGCCTTCCCCTGCATCTTGGTATAAATCACCACTCACTTCTGTCTCCATACCATTAAAAAGAGAGCCAAAAGTTGAATGGACTAATTCTCTGATTAAAGGGGGATTTGAGGGAATATTCAAAGGAAATAAAGAAGGATCATAGATTGCAGTTGAAGTTGAGGCACCATCAGCTGGTATTTATAGATAGAGCAGAATTTAAAAATTAGGAGTTCAAAATTGAGTTGCCCGTTTGAATCCGAACCTTGGGATTCATTCACTTGGTCAAAGAGAGAGAAATGCTAAAAGAATAGATTTGCACCAAATTGGTGCAACCAAATTTGTACGGTAATGGAGAAGATGGAGTTTTGTTAAAAGAAGGAAAAGGAAAAAGAACTGTGAGGAGCGACTGTTAGGGAGATCGGGCTTCTACCAATTTGTGCTCGGTCTGAAGAGATTTCAATATGGGCTGGACTGTCTGAATTTAGTGCCAATATCTAAAATTTTTGAAAAAATGACACCCTGTGACAACACATAAGGGGAATTGGCAATTTTTTAGTCTCATTTTAGGTTTTGGCAAAAGTAGTCCCAAATAATTTGCATTATATAGCCATTTCTGAAATCTACCCTATTTTATTATTTATGTTCCTAACCGTTGCCCTCCCTCTATTGTTCATTGGTCCCCTCCCCTTTCTTGTTCTCTGCCTTCCCCCTTTCCATTTCTTGTTCTCTGCCTTCTCCCTTCCCTCCCTCCTTCCCTCCCGAGCCTCTCCCCTTTCTTGTTCTCTGCCTTCCCCTTTCCCTCTGTCCCTCCCTCCTAACTGTTGCCTGCCATCTCCAGAATATTTGTCGACCACAACGATATACACATTGACTCCGGGCTCTGGTTACAAACGGTACGAAATTGTGATTAATAATACTACTACTTCAAATCTTCCACCACTCATTAATGCTTTCAAATTTTATAGAGAGATATAGTTTGCTAGAAAACCAGAATGTATATGAATAGTCCGTCGTAGTTCGAAAATACTTTCTTAAAGTGGCGAATCGGCTGGAGTGAAATACAGGATTTTTTTATCGAGGAAATCAAAGACCGAGATGGAGAATAAGAAGGATAATAAGTTTGTGATATATATTTTGCTATACACGTTTTATTATGTATTATACAATGTGATAAACAAATAATATAATTAGTTTTGTGTTATAGATGTAAAGATAATAATAAATTACAAACAACTATCGAAGGAAAATAAATTTTTGATATATAAAAAGAAGAAAAATAAAGTTGCGATATATATATATACATGTTATACAGTATGATATACAAAAAATAAAATTTATTTGTGTTATACACATGGATATACACTATAATATACAAATTATAGATAACTACCGAAGGATTTTTTTTTTGATATACACAAAGAAGAAAAATAAAGTGATATATATATTGGTATACATGTTATACAGCATGATATACAAAAATAAAATTTATTTGTGTTATACACTTGGATATACACAATGATATACAAACTATATTTATAATTTTTTACATTTTTAATACTGTGAGAAATAATTTAAAAACCAAAAAAAAGGATTGTAGATGGTTGGAGCGATGGTTGGGCCATTAGAAGAGAGAGAAGGTCATTAAATATTAAAGTTATGCTACGCGTGCCAAATGCTAAAAAATAGGCCATTTTTTGCCAATTATTGGACTAAGTTGTTATGCAATGCCAAATCCTCTTGATTTTATTTAAGGGAATTTTTCATAAAGCACCATCTTTTTAGTCTAATTAGCTATTTATAGATACTCTTTGTTATATTACGTGTTATAGATTTCTTTTATATTTTTATACAATGTATTTCATGTATTTAAGCTGTTGTATTCATTAATACAATAAAACTTATAGTCGTAAAAACTGGAATTCCAGCTAAGTTTGACATGTATTTAGCTGTATTCAAGCGACATTAACATTAAATACAGCAACATATTTGCGCTAAAAATAGAAGAAAATCAAATACCATGATATTCTCCTAATTTAACTCAATGAACTAATACGATCCCTCATTAATCTGTATTTGAAAGTTACATAATAAAGATTATAGCTGAATAAAGAGAAATACATATGAATAATATAGTTGAGTAGAACTGTATACAGTTGAATACAACAAAATATAACTTAATTCATCGGAATAAAACACTTGAATTTAAAAAAATACAGCTGAGTAAAGCTGAATAAACTCTTGAATGCAACAAAATACAACTAACTTCTACTGAATAAAATAGTTTAATATAACCAACTACAACTGAATACAGTTGTATGAAATACTTGAATACAACTAACTACTGCTGAATATGATGAATCTCTAATAACTTGAGTTTCTTGTGTTGAATGCTCAGATTCTTCACGACTTGTTACAACGACGAAGGCCAAGATTCTTCAAACTGGGAATCTTGAATGACACTACTGTATATTATAAAGATTATTGAATGCTCAGATTCTTTAACGACTTGTTACAACGACGAAGGCCAATATTCTTCAAGAACTCACAATTATCAAAGGATGTCAATAAGGGTTTCTTTACTAACAACGCACACCTGAATTTCCGTGAAGAGTTTGAATATGGGATTGATAATGACGGATAAATTAGGAATTTAGGTGGGAGAAGAGTTAAGAAACAAGAGTTTGTGGGAGAAGAGAGTCTGGTTGTATGCAAAAAGAGATAGATTGTATTGGGATTTGCAAATACGCGATAATTATGTGAGAAAAAATACAAAAAGGGAGAGAGGAAAATAATATTTAGTATGTATGGTGCCTTAATTGTAGGATGTAACTATATTTAAATTTTTTGCTATAAAAGATAAAAGGTATTTATAGGATATAATATTTTAAAATAGTATTTATTTAAAATAAATAGGGTACTAAAGTTTTCTATAGGGTGTAAAAATTCCTTTATTTAATTGGACTAACTTAGTTAGAAACTTAAACATTCCCTTTGCATTTCTTTGGGCTTAATTTCTTAGGATAAAATAACTCTATTAGCCATATTATATGTTATTATCCTAATCAATAGTATTATTTAGTATATTTTAGTAAATATTATTCTAGCATTTATATAAGTAAAATAATTATGAGACAATGCAAAATAACTATTATGCTTAATTGTTAGATAAATGCTGATTCAAAGGAATGATATTTCATTAGAGAGATGCTTTAGGCGAAAGATAATAAGAGTAATACTTACAATGGTAAATAATAATTAGGTCTAGTTTGTGCTAACAATAATAAAATAACTATTTTTACGTTATTAGTAATATTAGAAGCTTAAAGAGAAAGTTTGGAAGAAAGGAGGGACAAAATTGGATGTCACCAGTGGTACCTGGGATTGCCAGGTACTGTGCTAGCCAGGGACGAACCTCCTCACCCATTTTCATCTTTTCCATGTATAGGGTCTCGTCCTCCTCATTGAAGCCCATGCATCTATTTATTGATCTTTCGTCAAATAGCACTTTCAGATTCCGAATCTTGGGCACTTTGGAGCCCTTTTTGATGTGGGCTACACTGCAATAAAATTTCTTGACCAAGTGTCCTTTGGCCTCCACACACTATTCGAGAAAATGTTCCTAGCCCACTCTTGTCCTAAACTACATATGCACGTTAGGGTTGTGAGGTAGTAGGTCTCTATCAATGAAACTTCCCTGTGGGATCAACTTTCTCACCGGCCACCACTCCCAAAATTTATGATATGCCACCTTACTGACAAATCTATCTTGCCAATCCTCCGGCTTTCTGGTTCTAGCAATGCCCCCTACCCGAGGCTCACCTCCTTCTGCACCTTCCTCATCTCCCTCTACTTTCTCCTTACCTCCTACTTCATCCTCTCCGAATAATGAAGTTGTGGGAGAGTTGGAGTATTCATCACCACTTGCTGTTGAGCCCTCAGGCGACTTAGAAATAACATGTGTTGTAGCTTGGCCAGTGGGTGATGGTGGAGGAGTGGTGTCTTTCAGTCTAAACCTCTCGGGAAGTCAGGGACATGTGTTGGCACTGAATCTGAAGAGATCTTCCAAGAGGGCTCGCACTCACTCCCCGACTGATCACAAGCCATGTCAGCTGCTTTTATTATCTTTCTTGTTCTTTTTATATTTTCCCAGACTTGGGGAGTGAGTTTGATAATTTTCTGCTTCCCTCCCCAGGAAGATTCCCCTCTGACCAATTATTTAGAACCTTTACATCATTATTTAACCATTGTCTTCAATAATAATTCAAGTAAGCTTGTTAATATCAAGCTGCCCGTTTGAATCCGAACGTTGGGATTCAATCTTCACGTGACTTGGTAAAAGAGAGATAAATGCTAAAAGAATAGATTTGCACCAAAATGGGGTAACCAAATTGTACGGTAATGGAGAAGATGGAGTTTTGTTAAAAGAAGGAAAGGGGAGAAAAACCGTGAGGAGCGGCTGTTATGAAGAGATAGGGCTTTTACCAATTTTGGCTCGGTCTGAAGAGATTTCAATATGGGCTAGACTGTCCGAATTTATTGCCAATATCTAAATTGATTTTACTTAAGGGAATTTTTCATAAAGCACCATCTTTTTAGTCTAATTAGCTATTTATAGATATTCTTTGTTATATTACATGTTATAGATACCTTTTATGTTTTTATACAATGTATTTCATGTATTTAAGTTGTTGTATTCATTAATACAACAAAAAATATAGGCGTAAAAACTGGAATTCCAGCTAAGTTTTGTTAGAAACACGTTCTCAATGCAATATACTAAACGTGTACTCTTTTGTAGGTTTTGATGAATGACAAACGAAGCAAAAATTGATATATGACGGAATTCAAGTACAAGCGCACAATGGTTGCGAATAAGATTGAAGTTCAAGATATAACTTTTAATTGTTATTGAGTTGTTCTAAATTGTAATCTCGATCCTATAACTTGACTCATAGTATGGCCTCTCTCATAAAACTATTTTCTAAAATCATGCATATTTAATTCTGTGTCAAAAAGATTTTAAATCATGCATATTTACATTAGACAAAATGTTTTCTAAACATGCCTCAAAAATCTGGGCTAAAATAATCGATTATGTACTTATGATAATCGATTGTTTCTGAGCCAAGACTGCATGACAATCGATTATGAATTAATGGTAATCGATTGTGAGTAAGACAGTGAACATCAGGTTTTTCCAAATCTGCATGATAATCGATTGTGAACAAATGACAATCGATTGTTGTTGAGGTAAAGTTTTTCAATACTCAAAATAATCGATTATGAACTAATGGTGATCGATTGTGGTGAGTTGATGTCTTCCAGTGATTTTTTTAAGTAATCGATTATGTCTTTAGATAATCGATTATCACTGAGACAGTAAGTTTTATGATTCTCAGAAAATAACAAGTAATCGATTGTTGCAAAGGACAATCGATTGTTGAAGCTGTCCGTTGTCAAATGATTTTCAAATACCATAAGGTAATCGATTATAGATTTTATATAATCGATGTTTTGCTTAAAATCTGGAAATGATTTTTAGAACGTTGCTGAAGTAATCGATTATAGATTTTATATAATCGATGTTTTGCTTAAAATCTGGAAATGATTTTTAGAACGTTGCTGAAGTAATCGATTATAGATTTTATATAATCGATATTTTGCTTAAAATCCGGAAATGATTTTTAGAACGTTGCTAAAGTAATCGAATATGAACTTAGTGTAATCGATTATCTGATTTTGAATATTGCCAGTAATCGATTAGAGATTATGTATAATCGATTGTGAAGCGTTAAATCTGGGATTGAATTTTGATCTGACTGGCAGACAATCGATTGTTGGGGTTTGACAATCGATTGTCAGTGAGTAAAATCAGCAACTCTTAATTGGCAATTAGGCAACGGTAATGCCAAGTTTTTCAACTATAAATACATCTTCATTTCAGTGTTTTAAAAACAACAACATACACAAACTGATCATTACATTGCTATAAGCTTTCATTCAATTGTTCTTCATTTTCTACTCATTTCATAAAGCTTTTGAGAGCCATATTATTGCTTAAAGTTGTTGTGATCTTGAACATATTCTTTTACTCATATCTACTCAATAAGGAGTACTTTAGTTAAGTGAGTGTCCAAGTATTTGATATACTTGTAAGAGAATTGCGATTCTCTTGTTTCAAGGAACTTGCGTTTCCTTGGGTGAAGTCTTTGAGATTGCGATCTCCGAGCAACTGTTTGAGGCTTGTGTCCTCAAGTGTGTAACGGTTTGTTGAGCACCCGTAAGCTTA
Source organism: Nicotiana benthamiana (assembly GCA_034376525.1). Taxonomy (NCBI): domain Eukaryota; kingdom Viridiplantae; phylum Streptophyta; class Magnoliopsida; order Solanales; family Solanaceae; genus Nicotiana; species Nicotiana benthamiana. Next base: position 70,621,033 of record CM067323.1, on the reverse strand, counting down.
ACAAGATAGTGAAAAATCTCGAGAGAGTCTCTCGGGGACTGGACTAACCACGTTGGTGGCCAACCAGTATACATCTTTGTGTAAGTTTATTTTTCTGCATTTATTTTACTTCCTGCAAAGTTTAAATTCCGCAAGAAAACGCTAAATTCTATTAATACGCTATTCACCCCCCTCTAGCGTAAAGCGTAGTTTCTAACAATTGGTATCAGAGCCCAACTCTCTGAAAACTTAACCGTTTGAGAGAACCATCCATGACTTCTACTGTTGACTCTTTTGCAGGAATTGAAGAAGGACAATGCTCTACACGACCTCCTCTATTCAACGGCACAAACTACTCATACTGGAAGGAGAGGATGCAAATCTTTGTGCAATCAAATAGCTTTCATTTGTGGAAAGTATTCACCAATGGAAACCAAATTCAAACCAAGAAGCTGGAAAACGAATGGGTTCCAAAGACCGAAGAGGAATATACCGCGGAGGATATTCGTAAGGTTCAAAATAATGCCAAAGCTATAAATTTATTATATTGTGCTGTTAATGCTAACGACTACAGGAAGATATCATGTTGCAAAACAGCAAAAGAAATGTGGGATAAGCTTGAAGTGACATACGAAGGAACCGACCAGGTACGAGAAGCTAAAATTGATTTCTTAACTCACTCTTATGAACTATTCCACATGAAGGAAGGAGAGAAAGTAGACGAAATGTTTGAGCGATTCTCAATGATCGTGAATGATCTACACGCCCTCAAAAAGACATTTACGGATAGAGAACTTGTCCGGAAGATCCTCAGAAGTCTCACTCCGGCATGGCGATCAAAGGCCGATGCAATCCAAGAATCCATTGGCATCACAAATGTCACAATTGACGCATTAAGAGGTAATCTCAAAACCTATGAATCAACTATACTTAACCCGTTTGTTGATGATCAAAGAAGGCAAAGGATTGCTCTAAAGGCTAGCCAACCACAAATTGATGAGGAAGGTGACAACGAGTTTGGACTCGTTATCAAAAGGTTTCAAAAATTCATGCGCAAAGAGTATGAACGCAAGAACAAAAAGCAAGGCGATCAACTAAAATGCTATGAATGCGGAGAAACCGGGCACATAAAATCAAATTGCCCTAACATCAAAAAGGAGAAGAAACCCTTCAAAAAGCAACGTGCATACATCTCTTGGGGAGGAGATTCCGGAGATGAAGCAAGCGAAGAAGAAGACGATGAAGCAGCAAATTTATGTCTCATGGCTCAAGAAGACGGCAAAGACGAGGTAAGTCAAATCTCTTCTCAAAATTTCTTTACTCTTGATGAAATGAGAAATGCTTTTGATGAACTATATGCTGAATTTATCAAAGCTTCAAAAACTATCAAAAGTGTTAAAGAAAGCGCTTCTCTAAAAGAAAAAGATTTTCAAACACAGCTTTCATTAAAAGAAAATGAATTAGAAAAACTGGCTTTCGAAAATGAGAAGCTAAAAGAGGAAAACAAGTTTTATGGAAAAAGAAGTGCTGATAAACCTGAAGGTTCTACTAGAAACTGTTCTTCTTGTGTGCTTCTTAAGAATGAAGTAGCTAGACTTAAAGGCACATTAGATAAGTTTAATTCTTCGCATAAAAACTTGAATGATGTGCTTGTTAATCTAAAATCAACTAAACATGGAATAGGATTCAAGAATGAAGAAAAGGTTGGTGCTAAACCACAACAACCTAGAGCTCAACCTAGGACTAATAACCGAAATGCTTATCCTAGAAGTAGAAATCCTAGAAATAACTTGCATGTTAGACCAAATAGTGAAAATGCTAGAAGACCTAGAAATGATGCATATTTTAGGCCAAACCTTGAACAATTTAGAAGACCAAGAAATGACCCTCCACCTAGAAATAGATATTCTAGAAATGATGCATATTTTAGACAAACTTGTGAACCTCTTAGAGCTCATAATAGGAGAAACAATGGTGTTCAAAGTAGAGTAAGCAACCTTCATTCATCTAGTTACTATGTACCTAGAAAAATGCATAATCCCAACGTGACTTGTCATTATTGCAGACGTATTGGTCATATTGCTCCCGCTTGCTTTACTCATCATAGATATATAAATCAATTGCATCACTATTACATGCCTAACCCTCAAGGACCCAAGATGGCATGGGTACCTAAAGAACATTAATTTGTTTTGTAGGTGTGCTTGAAGGGATCAAGTGTACTATGGTACCTTGATAGTGGATGCTCCAAACACATGACGGGAGATGAATCCAAATTCCTTCAACTAGAGCACAAAGAAGGAGAAAGTGTCATATTTGGTGATAACAATAAAGGAAAAATCATCGGCATTGGTTCGGTCGGTAAGGACGAAAACTCCTCTATTAAACATATACTACTTGTGAAAGGTTTGAAGCATAAGCCAATTATGTGACAAGGGAAATCTTGCTCTATTTGATTCGGATGAATGTCTTGTATTTAGACGTAGTGATTTCAAGATCATACTTCGTGGTTTTAGAATTGATAATATCTATATGGTTGATCTTGCAAACTCCTCACCCGAATATGTTGATTGTTTTATAAGCAAAGAGGATAACTCTTGGCTATGGCATCGTAGAGTAGCACACATGAACATGCATCTTTTGAACAAGCTTCTTTCTCAAAACTTAGTAGTTGGTCTTCCCAGTTTAAAGTTTGAAAATGATTCTATTTGCGATTCTTGTCAAAAAGCGAAGCAAACCAAAGCATCTTTTAAATCCAAGAATACTGTTTCAACGTCTAGACCTTTGCAATTACTTCACATGGATTTATTTGGTCCCTCTCGTATTGAAAGTCTTGGTAAAAATAAATATGTTTTTGTAATTGTTGATGACTTTTCTAGATTTACTTGGACTCTATTTCTTGCAAATAAAAGTGATGCTTTTCAAAATTTCAAGTATTTCCTTAAGCGTGCTCAAAACGAAAAGGAATCGACCGTCACTTCGATTAGAAGTGATCATGGGGGAGAGTTTGATCACAATCTCTTTGCGGATTTTTGTGACGAACTCGGAATCGAACACACCTTTTCCGCTCCACGGACACCACAACAAAATGGGGTGGTGGAAAGGAAAAATAGGTGTCTCGAAGAGATGGCTAGAACCATGCTCGACGAAGCTAAGATTCCCAAATACTTTTGGGCGGACGCCGTGAGTACCGCTTGCTATGTTTTAAATAGAGTAGCAATTCGGCCGATACTCATGAAAACCCCATATGAACTTTATAAGGGTAGAAAACCCAACATCTCTCATTTACGTGTTTTTGGTTGTAAATGTTTTGTTCATAATAATGGCAAGGACCAATTGGGTAAGTTTGATGCTAAATCGGATGAAGGTATTTTCATTGGTTATTCCTCACGTAGCAAAGCATATAGGATCTTTAACAAAAGAACCCAAATTGTGGAGGAATCCCCTCATGTTGTGTTTTCCGAAGATAATACTCGCTTGGCGAGAAAGGAATCCGGTTTTGATCTTGCAGGTATCTTGGATAGCTTGAAAGATAAGATCCAAGAAGAACCTTCAAAGGAAAACAAAAATGAAATTGGGGAACAACCAACGGAAGAAGCGCCACAATTAGAAAAAGGAATAAATACGCCTAACGAGTGGAGAACGATCAAGGATCATCCTCTCAAACAGGTAATTGGCGATGTTGGAGAAAAGGTAAGTACCCGAAACTCCCTCAAAAACACTTTAGAACTTACTGCTTTTGTTTCTCAAATTGAACCTAAAACCATCTCCGAAGCAATTGGGGATGAATTTTGGACCTTGGCAATGCAAGAGGAGCTTAACCAATTCGAACGCAATAACGTTTGGGATTTGGTGCCAAGACCCGAAGGTCATTCTATAATTGGTACGAAATGGGTTTTTCGCAATAAACTAGATGAAAATGGTATAATCACTAGAAACAAAGCTAGGCTTGTGGCAAAAGGCTATAGTCAAGAAGAAGGTATTGATTATGAGGAAACCTATGCTCCCGTAGCTAGACTAGAAGCTATTCGTCTATTACTTGCTTTCGCCTCTTCAATGAATTTTATTCTATATCAAATGGATGTGAAAAGTGCTTTTCTAAATGGTTTTATTGAAGAAGAAGTTTATGTCAAACAACCCCCCGGCTTTGAAGATTTTAAATATCCCAATCATGTTTTCAAACTCAAAAAGGCTCTTTATGGTTTAAAACAAGCTCCTCGAGCTTGGTATGAAAGATTGAGTAAATTTCTTTTGGAAAATGATTTCATTAGGGGAAAAGTTGACACAACCCTCTTTGTCAAGCATAAAAACAATGATATTTTATTAGTTCAAATATATGTAGACGATATTATATTTGGTGCTACTAACAATGTTTTATGCAAGGAATTTTCCGATCTAATGACTAGCGAATTTGAAATGTCTATGATGGGCGAGTTAACATTCTTTTTGGGGTTACAAGTGAAACAAATGAAAGAAGGTACATTCATATGCCAAGCCAAATATTGCAAAGAACTACTAAAACGCTTTGAGATGAACAATGCAAAAGAAATGGCTACTCCCATGAGCACATCCGATCATCTAGACAAAGATGAAAAAGGTAAGGAAGTCGACACTAAAAAGTATCGAGGTATGATTGGCTCTCTTCTTTATCTTACCGTTAGTCGTCCGGACATCATGTTTAGCGTGTGTTTATGTGCTCGCTATCAGTCATGTCCGAAGGAGTCTCACCTTACTGCGGTGAAACGGATATTAAGGTATCTCATTGGTACTACAAATGTGGGTCTATGGTACCCCAAAGGCTCTTCATGCCAACTTATTGGATATTCCGATTCCGATTTTGCTGGATGCAAATTGGACCGCAAGAGCACAAGTGGCACTTGCCATTTGCTCGGTAGCTCTCTTGTCTCTTGGTTTAGTAAGAAACAAGTAAGTGTTGCGTTGTCTACCACCGAGGCTGAATATGTAGCCGCGGGGAGTTGCTGTGCTCAAATCCTATGGATGAAACAACAACTCTTGGACTATGGCCTAAGTCTTGATCACATTCCTCTTAGATGTGATAACACTAGCGCCATATGCTTGACGAAGAACCCCGTTCTTCATTCGCGAACAAAACACATCGAAATTAGACATCATTTTATTAGAGATCATGTACTCAAAGGCGATGTCGAAATTGAATTTGTTGAAACCAAAAGCCAATTGGCAGACATCTTTACCAAGCCTTTAGAGAAAGAGTCCTTCTTCCGAATTCGCAGTGAACTCGGGATCCTTGACTCCACTTTGATCTAAGTCATGCATTGCATTTTCTTTCCTACATGATTTCTAACTTGAGCGTCGGAGGTGTCTAACTTCTTTTTGCAGGTATCACCCTAGAGCTAAGAGCAATTCTTAAGCAAACCGCGAATCTGCAGCAATGTCCCTATAAAAATCGATTAACCCGTATCAATAATCGACTACCCTCTATTTTTTTTTAATAAATAAACCTTGTTTATTTCATCTTTTTGCATCTTTCCTTACTATTTTTTTTGCTAATGGCAAAAGGGGGAAGAAAACGGGATATCGGGTATGCACCACCTCTTAGTTCATTGATTGCTTATAAGCTAAAATTGAGGGGGAACTCTTAAATTGAGGGGGAACAAGAACAAACTTGCATAATTGTTACTTGTCTTGAATTGTCAATATCTTTTGCCTAAATTGTATATCCCGCTTAATGTTTGCCATTATCAAAAAGGGGGAAATTGTTAGAAACACGTTCTCAATGCAATATACTAAACGTGTACTCTTTTGTAGGTTTTGATGAATGACAAACGAAGCAAAAATTGATATATGACGGAATTCAAGTACAAGCGCACAATGGTTGCGAATAAGATTGAAGTTCAAGATATAACTTTTAATTGTTATTGAGTTGTTCAAAATTGTAATCTCGATCCTATAACTTGACTCATAGTATGGCCTCTCTCATAAAACTATTTTCCAAAATCATGCATATTTAATTCTGTGTCAAAAAGATTTTAAATCATGCATATTTACATTAGACAAAATGTTTTCTAAACATGCCTCAAAAATCTGGGCTAAAATAATCGATTATGTACTTATGATAATCGATTGTTTCTGAGCCAAGACTGCATGACAATCGATTATGAATTAATGGTAATCGATTGTGAGTAAGACAGTGAACATCAGGTTTTTCCAAATCTGCATGATAATCGATTGTGAACAAATGGCAATCGATTGTTGTTGAGGTAAAGTTTTTCAATACTCAAAATAATCGATTATGAACTAATGGTGATCGATTGTGGTGAGTTGATGTCTTCCAGTGATTTTTTTTAAGTAATCGATTATGTCTTTAGATAATCGATTATCACTGAGACAGTAAGTTTTATGATTCTCAGAAAATAACAAGTAATCGATTGTTGCAAAGGACAATCGATTGTTGAAGCTGTCCGTTGTCAAATGATTTTCAAATACCATAAGGTAATCGATTATAGATTTTATATAATTGATGTTTTGCTTAAAATCTGGAAATGATTTTTAGAACGTTGCTGAAGTAATCGATTATAGATTTTATATAATCGATGTTTTGCTTAAAATCTGGAAATGATTTTTAGAACGTTGCTGAAGTAATCGATTATAGATTTTATATAATCGATGTTTTGCTTAAAATCCGGAAATGATTTTTAGAACGTTGCTAAAGTAATCGATTATGAACTTAGTGTAATCGATTATCTGATTTTGAATATTGCCAGTAATCGATTATAGATTATGTATAATCGATTGTGAAGCGTTAAATCTGGGATTGAATTTTGATCTGACTGGCAGACAATCGATTGTTGGGGTTTGACAATCGATTGTCAGTGAGTAAAATCAGCAACTCTTAATTGGCAATTAGGCAACGGTAATGCCAAGTTTTTCAACTATAAATACAGCTTCATTTCAGTGTTTTAAAAACAACAACATACACAAACTGATCATTACATTGCTATAAGCTTTCATTCAATTGTTCTTCATTTTCTACTCATTTCATAAAGCTTTTGAGAGCCATATTATTGCTTAAAGTTGTTGTGATCTTGAACATATTCTTTTACTCATATCTACTCAATAAGGAGTACTTTAGTTAAGTGAGTGTCCAAGTATTTGATATACTTGTAAGAGAATTGCGATTCTCTTGTTTCAAGGAACTTGCGTTTCCTTGGGTGAAGTCTTTGAGATTGCGATCTCCGAGCAACTGTTTGAGGCTTGTGTCCTCAAGTGTGTAACGGTTTGTTGAGCACCCGTAAGCTTAACAAGATAGTGAAAAATCTCGAGAGAGTCTCTCGGGGACTGGACTAACCACGTTGGTGGCCAACCAGTATACATCTTTGTGTAAGTTTATTTTTCTGCATTTATTTTACTTCCTGCAAAGTTTAAATTCCGCAAGAAAACGCTAAATTCTATTAATACGCTATTCACCCCCCCTCTAGCGTAAAGCGTAATTTCTAACAAGTTTGACATATATTTAGCTTTATTCAAGCGACATTAAAATTAAAACTGTAACGTATCTGAGCTAAAAATTGAAGGAAATAAAATAACACGATATTCTCCTAATTTAACTCAACGAACTAAAATGATCCCTCATTAATCTGTATTTGATAGTTACATAATAAAGATTATAGCTAAATAAAAGAAATACATATGAATAATATAGTTGAGTTGAACTGTATACAGTTGAATACAACAAAATATAACTTAATTCATCTGAATAAAACACTTGAATATAACAAAAATACAACTGAATATAGCTGAATAAACTCTTGAATGCAACAAAATACAACTGTCTTCTACTGAATAAAATAGTTGAATATAACTAACTACAGCTGAATATAACTAAATACAGTTGTATAAAATACTGGAATAGAACTAACTACTGCTGAATATGATGAATCTCTAATAACTTGAGTTTCTTGTGTTGAATGCTCAGATTCTTCAATGACTTGTTACAACGACGAAGGCCAAGATTCTTCAAGAACTCACAATTATCAAGGATGTCAATTAGGGTTTCTTCACTAACAACGCACGCCAGGAATTTCCTTGAAGAGTTTGAATGTGGGATTGATAATGGCGGATAAAGTGAGAATTTAGGTGGGAGAAGAGTTCAGAAACGAGGGTTTGTGGGAGAGGAGAGTCTGGTTGTATGCAAAAAGAGATAGATTGCATTGGGGTTTTCCAGATACGCGGTAATTATGTGAGAGAAAATACAAAAGGAGAGAGAAAAAAATAATATTTAGCATATATGGTGCCTTAATTGTAGGATGTAACTATATTCTGATTTTTTTGCAATAAAGGATAAAAGGTATTTATAGGATGTAATATTTTTAAATGGTATTTATTTAAAATAACTAGGGTACTAAGATTTTCTATAGGGTGTAAAAATTCCTTTATTTAATTGGACTAACTAACTTTGTTAGAAACTTAAAAATTCCCTTTACATTTCTTTGGGCTTTATTTCTTAGGTTAAAATAACTCTATTAGCCATATTATATGTTATTATCCTAATCGATAGAATTATTTAGTATATTTATAAATATAATTGCTAGCGTTTATATAAGCAAAATAATATGAGACAATGCAAAATAACTATTATGCTTAATTGTTAGATAAATCCTGATTCAAAGGAATGATACTTCATTAGAGAGATGCTATAGGCGAAATATTATAAGAGTAATACTTACAATGATAAATAATAATTAGGTATAGTTTGTCCTAAAAATAAAAAAAAATAACTATTCTTACACTATTAGTAATATTAGAAGCTTAAAGAGATAGTTTGGAGGAAAGGAGGGACAAAATTGGATGTCACCAGTGGTACCTGGGATTGCCAGGTACTGTGCTAGCCAAGGACGAACCTCCTTACCCATTTTCATCTTTTCTATGTATAGGGTCTCGTCCTCCTTACTGAAGCCCATGCATTCATTTATTTATCTTTCGTCAAATAGCACTTTCAAATTCCGATCCTTGGTCACTTTGGAGCCTTTTTTGATGTGGGCTACATTGAAATACAATTTCTTGACGAAGTGTCCGTTGGCCTCCACACACTCATCGAAAAAATATTCTTATCCCACTCTTGTCCTAAACTTCCTATGCACGTTAGGTTTGTGAGGTAGTAGGTCTCTACAATTGAAACTTTGCTCTGGGATCAACTTTCTCACCAGCCACCATTCCAAAAATTTATGATATACCATCTCACTGACAAATCTATCTTGCCAAACCTCCGATGTATCGATCCGAACTATTATTTCTGGTATTTCCATCTCGTATTTCTCGTTATATGCCTATTCATGCTTCAATATGGGTACTTGGCGAAATTGAGTCAATTCGGATTGAGTTTGGTAGGAAACGGAGCAATTAGTCTCTTTGAGGAAGAATTAGTTTGGAAAAGTCAACCGGATATTGACTTGTAAGTTAGAAGGCTCAGAATCCAATTCGGATGATTCAATTAGTTTTGGGGGGATGATTTAGCTTAGGAGTGCAGTCAAAATTAATTTTGGAGGTCAGGTGAAGAAATTAGCCCATTTTGGCGAAGTTAGTATTTAGGCGAATTCCGGTTGATAGGTGAGATTTTGATCCCGGAGTCGGAAGGAATTCCGAGAGTTGATATAGATTTTTATGTCATTTGTGATGTGTGTGCAAAATTTCAGGTTAGTTGGACATCGTTTGGTCGGGTTTTTAATCGAAAGTGTATTTTCGGAAGTTATTGGAAACTTAGGCTTGAATTTGATGAGTTTTGGATAATTTGATATTGTTTGAGGTGTTTTGATGATTGGAGAAGGTTTTAATGATGTTATGAATTATGTGGGAATGATTGGTTGAGGTCCCATTGGCCTCGGGTGTGTTTTAGATGCCCAACGGGTCATTTTTGAAAGATTTTTGCCGTTTGAACATAAATGTAATGATCTAAAGGTTCTTTTTTAGTTCTAGAGATCCAAATTTGATTTCGAGACATCCAGAATTTAAATCATGAATTATAGGACTGATCTGGAAATTTTGGTTTAATTTCATCAAGTCGCGATTGGGTTTTTGACATGAAATGTGCGTTAATTGTTTAACGAGCAAAACGGGTATTGAACTGGGAAAACGAGCTCCGAATTGAGTCTCGATTAAAGGGATGTGTTCGTATTATTATGTGTGACTCATAGGAACGTCTAATTCCAAGTTTGTATGATTGAGTTAGAGCCATTTTAGTGAAAAATGGTTGTGCTGCAAATTTCTTAAAAGCTGCTGTATTTTCTACAGCAGTGAACAGTAACCGCACGGGTGAACAGTGCATGTGAACAGTGCAGTGAATAGTGCTTGTGAACATTGACCTGAATAGTGCATGTGAACAGTGACGTGAACAGTGACAGACAAATGTTAAGTTCTGAAAATCCCATTTTCTATTTTTGACGATTTGAAGCTCGGATAAGGCGATTTTTCGAGCGTTGTTTTGAGAGAACAACTGGGTAAGTGTTCTTAATTCAATTTTGATTATATTACTCGAATCTATTGCAATTTTTATCGTTAATCCGTGAATTTAAGGGAGAAAAACTTAGAAACCCTATCGGATATAATTAAGGATTTGAAGGTCCAAACGATATAGGAAATTATTAAATTTGGTATGTATTGACTCGTGGCGAGATAAGGAACATTTTGATGTAAAAATTTGTGGATTTAGAGACGTGGGCCCAGGGCTCAGGTTTCGCAAATTTCATTATTTTTGATATTGTTTGAGTCTTTTTGATTGAGTTATATTCCCGTAGCATATTGTAACGTATTAGCTTTGGATTTGGACATATTCATCACGCGAGGAGGAAAATTCGAAAGGCAAGGGCATAACAGAGTAGACATTTGACTGTCTTGACGTGAGTAATGATTTTAAATGATGCATTGAGTGTTTGAAACCCCGAATTTCACAACATACTGCTATGTTGAGAAGACACACGCGTTGTTGATGAGCGCGAGGTCATTTACTATTGGGGATTGTGACTTGGTCTATCCAGTTGATATTTTTACCGCGTACTGTTTTTCACCATGATTTAGGCTTATTGCCATATTTGGGCGTCATGCTAATTATTTGAAATATTTGTGAATCACATCACTATTTTCCTCACCAATTGAAATATTATTTGAACTCAGTCCAATTGAATTATATTATTCATGAACTCAGCTAAATTTATACTCAACTCGAGATTTAATGATAATTATAATGTTGTTGAGCTGAGCACTATTGTTTTACCAAAGCCCAAGAGGCATATGATTATTTCTTTGGACTTATTGAGGCCAACTGCCATCCGTGAGGATATGTCGAGTAATGTTAGGAGGCTTTTAGGCCTCGAGTGCTATGTGACGAGACTTACAAGTCTCGAGTGTTATGTGAGGAGGCTTTCAGGCCTCGTGTGTGATGTGTGAAGGCTTTTAGGCCTATTGATATTGCGCTAGGGCTGTAGGAGCCTCTCCGGAGTCTATACACACCCCTAGTGAGCGCAGGGTACCCAGGTGAGTTAGGAGATGGCCCGAGAGGCCGTTGTTTGTGTGTGGTGAGTTGTTAGTGAGCCCTAGGGGCTAATATTGTGTGCTGGTTATTTGGGAGTGAGCCTGTAGGGCTGATGCTGTACATGTTTGATATTGAGCCCGAGGGGCAAGCTTTTGATTATTCCTTACATGATGAAATTGTTATTTCCACTGTTTTAAAAAGAGAACTATCTGATACACCACAATTTTATTGTATAATTGATTTTACTACTTGAGATAGCGCTATATTGTGCCTTTATGAGAATTCCTGATTTCAATTGTTATTTATTTTTATTACCACTAGGTCGGAGTACTCGCATTATTCCCTGCACCATGTGTGCAGATACAGGCAAAGTTGAGTTTGCTCCTGAGCGTTGATTCTTTCCAGACCAAGCGGTGGCTAGGAGTAACGAGGTAGTTATTGACGTCTGCAGCCCCGTTTTCTCCCTTATCTTTTGCTATTATGATATTTCTAGACTTGTAAAATATTATTAAACTCTGTAGTAGCTTATGACTTGTGACACCCCGATTTCGGGCTGAGTCGGGACGGTTTTAATTGTACTATCATGTTTAATTTGCACTCGTGATCATATTATCTATGAATTAGACTTATTCCTGCTAAGAATTTATAAAAAAGATGTATTGTTTGGTTGTTGGCTGGCCTTGTCTTCACGAGAGGCGTCATCACTATCTGGTTGGAATTTAGGATCGTGACAAGTTGGTATCAGAGCTTAGGTTACTAGGTCTCGCGAGTCATGAGATGGTTTAGGAGAGTCTCACAAATTGGTACAGAGACGTCTGTATTTATCCTCAAGAGGCCGCAGAACCTTTAGGAAAAATTTCATATTCTTGGAATTCTTGTCGTGCCACTTTGTTGGTCCGAAAACTAAATTCTGCTATTCTAATATCTCGCAAATAGAGAGAACACGCGCTAACGGACAGGACAGACGACCAACATTGCTACCTACTGAGACCACCAGAGGCCGCGGACGCGGTCGTGGTCGAGGTAGAGCCGCAGGGGCAACACCTATTTACCCACTAGTTGCCCCAGTTCAGGATCACGCTCCAGCTACAGAGACTCCAGCAGCACCTGCTCATGCACCAGATGTGCCTATTGTTATTTCGGGTCTTCAGGAGGCTTTGGCTTAGATTCTGATAGTTTGCACTGGCCTGGCTCAGGCAGTTTCAGCCACCACTGCAGCAGCTATTTCACAGGCCGGGGGAGTCAATCAGACCCCCGCTGCTCGCACACCTGAGCCGGTAGTGCAGGGATTACAGACACCAATGGCACCACCAGTTCAGCAGGTTTCCCCAGTTCAGCCGGTTTTACCGGTTCAGGATAATGTGGTTCTAGTTATGCTCGATGATGAGCATCGTCGTCTTGAGAGATTCAACAGACTTGCACCTCCTACTTTTAGTGGTGCTCAGGGCGAGGATGCCCAAGGTTTTCTTGACAAGTGTAGACGTATGCTGAGGAAAACCGGGATCTTGGAGACTAGCTGTGTATCCTTTACTACTTTTCAGTTCTCAGGTACAACCTTCACTTGTTGGGTGGCATATGAGCAGTGTAAGCTGGTAGGTTTTGCGCCCTTGTCATGGTAGGAATTCTCCACTCTCTTTCTAGAGAAATGGGTATCGCGATCTTAGAGAGAGAAGATGCGCAGGCAGTTGGACTATCTTCGTCAGGGAGATATGACCGTATCTCAGTATGAGGTGAGGTTCTCGGAGCTGGCTCGTTATGCTCCTTAGATGGTCCCGACTGATTGGGAAAGGATTAGAAGGTTTATGGATGGGCTTAATTATCCTATTCGTATTATGATGGCTCGAGAGAGGATTCTGAGCCATACTTTTGAGGATGCAGTGGATGTTGCTCACGATATTGAGATGGATCTTCGCCTGGAGAGAGAGGAGCGGGAGGCTAAGAGGCCTCGTGGATCAGCTAGTCACAGTGGTGCTCCGTCCATGGGCTAGTTTCAGCAGAGTAAAGGTCGTTCTTACAGGCCTCATCAATCAGCTCATCCAGAGTACCGTGGGCCATCTTCAGGCCATGGTCATCAGGGGTTTCAGCAGGGCCAGTCATCACTTAGTGCAAAGTTCTTCACGTGCCTTATCAGTTCAGTGTTCTTCTACGACGAGTGCACCAACTAGCCACTCCGGTGCGAAGGGTTCTTTTCTGTCCCATCCTCTAGCATCTAGGGAATGTTATGAGTGCAGAGAGTTAGGACATCCGTGGAAGCAATTTCCTCGTTGTATCGCTAGTTCATCACAATAGAGGGGTCAGTTCTCATCTTCTACACCAGTTACTTCAGCACCCACCCGGTCAGATTGGGGTGAGGGTCAGGCTGCTAGAGGCATCCCCAGAGGGGGAGGTCAATCGTGCAGTGGTCCGACTCGATTATATGCTATTCCAGGCCAGGAATATACTCTTGCGTCATGATGTTGTTATCACATATATTATCTTAGTCTGCCACACAGATGCCTGTCTTATTTTATCCCAGATCTACCTATTCTTGTGTGTCTTTATATTTTGCCCGTCATTTGAGGATGCCCCAGAAGTCTCTTACTGCACATGTTCATGTGTCTACCCAGGTGGGCGATACTATTATTGTGGATCATTTGTATCGGTTGTGTGATGTGGTTATCGGTGGTCTAGAGACTTGAGTTGATCTACTGTCATTGAGCATGGTAGATTTTGATATTATTCTGGGCATGGATTGGTTATCTCCACATCATGTTATTCTATACTGTCATGCTAAGACAGTTTCTTTGGCTATTCTGGTGTTCCGAGGATCGAGTGACGTGGTATGACTGATTATGTCTCTAGTAGAGTAATTTCTTTCCTTAAAGCCCAGCGCATGGTTGGGAAAAGCTGCTTACCATATTTGGCCTTCACGGGTGATGTGGGAGCTAAGACTCCCAGTATTGATTCTGTCCCAGTTGTGAGGAACTTTTCTGATGTATTTCCTGCAGACCTGTCGGGCATGCCACCAAACAGGGATATTTATTTTGGCATTGATTTAGTGCTGGACACTTAGCCCTTTTCTATTCAGCCATATCGTATGGCACCAGCAAAACGTAAAGAATTGAAGGAGCAGCTTCAGGAACTCCTAGATAAGAGGTTTATTCGGCCTAGTGTGTCCCCGTGGGGTGCACATGTTTTATTTGTGAAGAAGAAAGATGGCACAATGAGAATGTGCATTGACTAAACGTAGTTAAGTAAGGTAACAGTGAAGAACAAGAATCCTTTGCCTCGCATTAGTGACTTATTTGATCAGCTTCACGGAGCGAGAGGATTTTCTAAGATTGACCTTCGTTCCCGGCTATCACCAGTTGAAAATCAGGGAGTCGGATATTCCCAAGACAGCGTACAGGACTAGATATGGTCATTATGAATTTTTGGTTATGTCTTTCGGGATAACCAATGCCACAGCAGCGTTCATGCAATGATGAACAGTGTATTTCAGCCTTATCTAGATTTTTTTGTTATTGTATTCATTGATGATATCCTGGGGTACTCGCTTAGCCAGGACGAGCATGCCCAACATTTGCGTGTAGTGTTGCAGAGATTGATAGAGGAGAAGCTTTATTCAAAATTCTCTAAGTGTGAGTTTTGGTTGAATTCTGTGGCGTTTTTGGGTCACACAGTGTCTAGCGAGGGTATTCAGGTTGATCCAAGGAAGATAGAAGCAGTGCAGAGTTGGTCTAGACCGACCTCAATCACAGAGATTCGGAGTTTTCTTGGGCCAGCAGGCTATTATCGCAGGTTTGTTTAGGGGTTTTCTTCTATTGCATCGCCTTTGACCAAGTTGACTTAGAAAGGTGCTCCATTTGTATGGTCTGATGAGTGTGAGGAGAAGTTTCAGAAGCTCAAGACACTTTTGACCACAACTCCAGTGTTGGTGTTACCATCAGTTACAGGTTCATACACAGTATATTGTGATGCTTCCAGAGTTGGGATTGGTTGTGTGCTAATGCAGGAAAGTAGAGTTATTGCTTATGCTTCTCGTCAGTTGAAGCCCCATGAGAAGAACTACCCAGTTCATGATTTAGAGTTGGCTGCCATACTTCATGCCTTAAAATTTTGGACGCACTATTTATATGGCGTAACATGTGAGGTATTCACTGATCATCGCATCCTTCAGCATTTATTCAAACAAAAGGATCTTAATTTGAGGCAGCGGAGGTGGCTTGAGTTACTTAAAGATTATGATATTACCATTTTATATCATCCGGGAAAGGCCAATGTAGTGGCCGATGCGTTTAGCCATAAGGCAGTGAGTATGGGGAGTTTGGCCTACATCCCAGTTAGGGAGATGCCTCTTGCAGTTGATGTTCAAAACTTGGGCAATCAGATGGTGCGGTTAGGTATTTCTGAGCCTAGCCGCGTATTGGCTAGTGTTGTTTCTCGATCTTCCTTATATGATCGCATCAGAGAGCACCAATATGATGACCCGCATTTTCTTGACCTTAAGGACAGAGTTCGGCATGATGATGCCAAGGATATGACTATAGGTGATGATGGCATATTGAGGATTCAGGGTCACATTTGTGTGCCCGATGTTGATGGGCTTAGAGATTTGATTCATGAGGAGGCCCACGGTTCGCGGTTTTCCATCCATTTGGGTGCCGCGAAGATGTATCATGACTTGAGGCAACATTATTAGTGGAGGAGAATGAAGAAAGACATTGTGAGATATGTAGCTCGGTGTCTCAACTATCAGCAGCTGAAATATAAGCATCAGAAGACCAGGCGGATTGCTTCAGCAGATCATTATTCCTGAGTGGAAATGAGAGAGAGTCACTATGAATTTCGTGATCGGTCTTCCTCGGACTTTGAATAATTTCGCTTTTATTTGGGTCGTTGTAGATAGGTTGACCTAGTCAGCGCATTTCATTCCAGTGTGTACCATATATTCTTCGGAGCGGCTGGCCAGGATTTCTATTCAGGAGATTTTGCGGTTGCTTGGTGTTCCAGTTACTATTATTTCGGATAGAGGTACTCAGTTCACTTCTCACTTTTGGAGGACTTTTTAGCAAGAGTTGGGCACTCAAGTGGAGTTGAGTTCAGCATTTCATCCTCAAACGTACGGACAATCCCAGTGTACTATTAAGATATTAGAGGATATATTGCGTGCGTGTATGATTGATTTCCGATGTTCTTGGGTTGAATTTTTGCTGCTTGTAGAGTTTGCCTACAACAACAACTATCAGTCCAGTATTCAAATGGTACCGTACGAGGCCTTATATGGGAGGCGGTGTAGATCTCTAGTTGGTTGGTTCGAGCCTGGTGAGGCTAGGTTGTTGGGGACAGATGTAGTCCAGGATGGTTTAGAAAAGGTGAAGGTGATTCAGGAAAGACTTCGCATAGCTCAGTCGCGTCAGAAGAGTTATGCGGACCGGAAGGTCCGAGATGTGTTATTTATGGAGGGTGACAATGCTTTGCTGAAGGTTTTGCCCAGGAAGGGTTTTATGAGATTCGGAAAGAAAGGGAAGTTGAGTCCACGGTTTATTTGACCATTTTAGGTACTTAGGAAGATTGGATATGTGCCTTACGAGCTTGCCTTGCCACCCAGCTTATCGGATGTTCATCCGGTATTTCATGTGTCTATGCTCCATAAGTACATTAGGGACCCGTCTCATATTTTAGATTTCAGTACAGTGCAGTTAGATGAAAATTTGACTTATAATGTGGAGCCAGTGGCTATTCTGGGTCGACAGGTTCAAACATTTAGATCAAATGATATAGCATCAGTGAAAGTACAGTGGAGAGGTACCCGCACCTATTTGAAACTACAGGTATGTTTCTTAACTCGCTCGAGGACGAGAGTTTGTTTTAGTTGGGGAGAATGTAACGACCCGAACCATCTTTTCCTGTATTTACATTCCGTATTCCCCATTATATGCCTATTCATGTTTCAATATGGGTACTTGGTGAAATTGAGTCAATTCGTATTGAGTTTGGAGCCCCTCCGGAGTGTGTACACACCCCCAGTGAGCGCAGGGTACCCAGGTGAGTTGGGAGTAGGCCCGAGAGGCCGTTGTTTGTGTGTGGTGATTTAGGAGTGAGCCCGAGGGGCTACCATTGTTTGCTGGTGAGTCGGGAGTGAGCCTGTGAGGTTGATGCTATACATGTTTGATATGGAGCCCGAGGGGCAAGCTTTTTATTATTCCTTACATAATGAAATTGTTACTTTCATTATTTTAAAAAGATAATTATCTGATACACCACGACTTTATTGTATAATTAATTTTACTGCTTGAGATAGCTCTATATTGTGCCTTTATGAGATTTCATGCTTTTAGTTGTTATTTATTTTATTACCACTGGGTCAGAGTACTCACATTACTCCCTGCACCATGTGTGCAGATACAGGCAGAGCTAAGTTCTCTCCTGAATGCCGATTCTTTCCAGACTAGACGGTGGCTAGGAGTAACGAGGTAGTTGTTGATGTCAGCTGCCCCGTTTTCTCCCTTATCTTTTGCTATTATGATATTTCCAGACTTGTAAATTATTAGTAAACTCTGTAGTAGCTCATGACTTGTGACACCCCGATTTCGGGCTGAGTCGGGACGGTATTAATTGTCCAATCATGTTTATTTTACACTCGTGATCATATTATCTTTGAGGTAGACTTATTCCTGCAAAGAATTATAAAAAGATGTATTGTTTGGTTGTTGGATGGCCTTGTCTTCACGAGAGGCGCCATCATGATCGGGTTGGGATTTTGGGTCGTGACATCTGACTTTCTGGTTCTAGCAATTCGTTGTTAGCACATATGGTGCCTTAATTGTAGGATGTAACTATATTTAGATTTTTTTCTATAAACGATAAAAGGCATTTATGGGATGTAATATTTTAAAATGGTATTTATTTAAAATAAATAAGGTACTAAGATTTTGTATAGGGTGGAAAAATTCCTTTATTTAATTGGACTAACTAACTTAGTTAGAAACTTAAAAATTCCCTTTGCATTTCATTGGGCTTTATTTCTTAGGTTAAAATAACTCTACTAGCCATATTATATGTGATTATCCTAATCAATAGAATTATTTAGTATATTTGAATAAATATAATTGCTAGCATTTATATAAGTAAAATAATTATGAGACAATGCAAAATAACTATTATGCTTAATTGTTAGATAATGCTGAATCGAAGGAATGATACTTCATTAGAGAGATGCTTTAGGCGAAAGTTAATAAGAGTAATACTTACAATGGTATATAATAATTAGGTCTAGTTTGTGATAAAAATGATAAAATAACTATTCTTACGTTATTAGTAATATTAGAAGCTTAAAAAGATAGTTTGGAAGAAAATATGGACAAAATTAGATGTCACCATTGGTACATGGGATTGCCAGGTACTGTGCTAGCCAGGGACGAACCTCCTCACCCATTTTCATCTTTTCCATGTATAGGGTCTCGTCCTCCTCATTGAAGCCCATGCATCTATTTATTGATCTTTCGTCAAATAGCACTTTCAGATTCCGAACCTTGGGCACTTTGGAGCCCTTTTTGATGTGGGCTACACTGCAATAAGATTTCTTGACCAAGTGTCCTTTGGCCTCCACACACTATTCGAGAAAATGTTCCTAGCCCACTCTTGTCCTAATCTGCCTATGCACGTTAGGGTTGTGAGGTAGTAGGTCTCTATCAATGAAACTTCCCTCTGGGATCAACTTTCTCACCGGCCACCACTCCCAAAATTTATGATATGCCACCTCACTGACAAATCTATCTTGCCAAACATCTGACTTTCTGGTTCTAGCAATGCCCCAAACTTGAGGCTCACCTCCTTCTGCATCTTCCTCATCTCACTCTACGTCCTCCTTACCTCCTACCTCATCCTCTCCGGATAATGAAGATATGGGACAGATGGAGTATTCCTCACTACTTGCTGCTGAGCCCGCAGGCGACTCAGAAATGACATGTGTTGGAGCTTGGGCAGTGGGTGATGGTGGAGAAGTGGTGTCTTTCAGTATAAACCTCGCCGTCAGTCAGGGACATGTGTTGGCACTAAATCTGAAGAGATCTTCCAAGAGGGATTGCACTCACTCCCCAACCGATCATAAGCCATTTCAGCTGCTTTTATTGTCTTTCTTGTTCTTTTTATATTTTCCCAGACTTGGGGAGTGAGTTTGATCATTTTCTGCTTCCCTCCCTAGGAAGATTTACCTATGCCCAATTGTTTAGAACCTTTGCCTCATTATTTAACCATTGTCTTCATTTCTAATTCAAGTAAGCTTATTAATATCAATGTAATTAGTTAAGATCTAAAGTTGCAGAACAAACATGAAAAGTTTTCAGAAACCACCCAGTACGGACCGCACAAAATGTAGTGCGGCTGCACAGGGGTTAGTGCGGTCCGTACAAGGATGGAGTTCAAACTACCCATCCTCTGTATCTAGGCAGTGGGGACTGCACAAAATGGTAGTGCAGCCATACTGGGGCATTTGGTCCTCACAAAATATAGTGCGACCGCATTCCCCGAGGCTCAATGTTAAAGTTTTTTCATCAATGCGGTCCGCACAAAATAATAGTGCGGACCGCACAAGGGCATCACGAACCAACACAATCGATTGCGGTCCACACGGAGTGCCCTGAAGCAGCAGAAAATTAGGGTTCCCAAAAATTTTAAATTATGTCTAAATTAATACCTAAATCATGCTTGTACGTGTTTGCCCAAAGTATTTAACTAAATAAGCCTATTTTAAACAAGAAATTAACAACCCTATAATAATTAAATGAAGATACATACGGGAAGAAGAAAAAAGGGAGCAGGAAGAACAAAAATTAAGCGAAAATAACAAAATTAATCAAGTAAAAAGGAGTGTGATGTTACCAGCTATGAGATGAAATGAGGAATGATGGTACTAAGCTGTTAGTTACGAGTAGATGGGAAGATGAACAATTTAGGCTCTAAGATTCAAAGTTCGAAAAGAGTAATATAGGAAAGGACCTGGGGCCAGTATCACCAACCAATGCGGACGGCACAAAATGGACCGCGGTCCACACTGCACAATTTGATTCAAGCTTAAGGAGGAAATGCTCTGCGGTCCTTATTAAATGGACTGCGGCCGCAGAGGTCCACTCCGAACCGCACAAAATGTAGTGCGGCCACAGTGGCAAACTTTAGAGAGGCTGCATCTTGCCCTCACCAGCGCGGCTGCACTAGCAACTTCAGACACCTGGTATTCTTTCCACTATGTCTTGCGCTGCATTAACATACCCGTATAACATCTCACAACTAGTTACCCAAATATCAATCCTATAATACAAAGAAAAACAAGAATTAAAACATATAGGTTACCTCCCAAGAAGCGCCTGATTTAACATCGCAGCACGATGATGTTACCATCACATCATTTGAAATGAAGAAGTGCCACCATGTGTCTGTCATCATTTTCTCAAGATAATGCTTGACCCGATGCCCATTAACTCTGAAAACTTCACCATTTTTGTTGTTTAAATCAAGAGCACCAAATGGGGTCACACACACCACTTCAAAAGGTCCACTCTATTTTGATTTGAGCTTTCCCGAAAACATACGTAACCGAGAGTTGAACAAGAGAACCAAATCATCTACTTTGAACTCCTTTCCATGAGCATATTTATCATGAAGGTACTTCATCTTGTCCTTATACAAGGACGAAATGGAGTAGGCATGGAATTAAAATTCATCAAGTTCATTGAGCTGCTCCACACAAAGATTGGCTGAAACATCCCACTCAAGATTAAGCTTCCTCAAATCCCACATAGCCTCGTGCTCTAACTCAACCGGTAGATGAAAAGCTTTCCCAAACACTAACCGATAAGTAGACATACCAATCGGAGTGTTGTAAGCAATATCATAAGCCCATAGAGCGTCATCCAACTTCTTTGACCAATCTATCCTATTTTCATTAACCGTCTTTGACAATATGATTTTGATTTCCCTATTGAAGACTTCCACTTGAGCACTTTCTTGAGGATGATAGGGGTAGATACATTGTGATTGACACCATACGTTGAAAGTAAAGTTTCGAAAGCTCTATTGCAAATATAAGGCCCCTCATAACTTATGGTTGCACGATGAGTGCTAAACCTTATAAAAATGCTCTTCTTGGGAAATGCAACAACACTCCGGGCCTCATTGTTGGTAAAAACCACGGCTTCAACCCACTTTGAAACATAGTCCACCGCCAAGAATGTAAGTCACAAGAGCTAACATATGGGCCCATGAAATCAATGCCCCATACATAAAAAATATCAGCCTCAAGAATGATATTGAGAGGCATCTCATCTTTCTTCGAAATTCCACCCGCTTTTTGGAACTCATTGTATCTCTTCAATAAATCACCCGCATCTTTGAAAAAAGTTGGCCAATAAATCCACAACTAAGAACTTTAGAAGTTGTACTCACCTGCTATGATGGCCACCATAGGGAGAGGAGTGACAAGCCTCCAAGATACTCAATTGTTCTTCCTCTGAGACACACCTTCGTATCACACCATCCGTGAAAATCTTGAACAAGTACAGCTCATCCCAATAGAAATCCAAACTATCCTGCTTGAGCTTCTTCCTTTGGTTTGAAGAGAGCTCACACAGGATTATTCCGATCACAAGGTAATTAGTCATGTAGACAAACCATGGCATATAATTCACCGACTTGCTCGTCAAAAAATGAGTCATTGATCTTTAGGCCATCATAAGGCCTCCCCTTCTCGTCCAAACAGGACAAGTGGTCTGACAGTTGGTTCTCACTACCCTTCTGGTCTATAATTTCTACATCAAATTCTTGAAGTAGTAACACCCATCGCAGCAACCTTACCTTGGAGTCTTTTTTGTCATCAAGTACCTAAGGGCGACATGACCTTGGCCCCCATAAGATACGACCGAAACTTTTCTATTGCAAACACTATGGACAACAACTCTTTCTCAGTATCCGTGCAGTTCCTTTGAGCATCATTCATGGTCTTGCTTATGTAGTACACAAGATGAAATATCTTGTTAACCTTTTGACCCAAAACAGCCTCAACCACAACGTCACTTGCGTCGCACATGAGCTCAAAAGGAAAGCCCCAATTTGGTGCAGTAATTTTAGGGGTAGTGGTCAACTTAAGCTTGAGAATATCTAATGCTTGCATACATATCTCATCGAATACAAACTTGGAATCCTTTTCTAGTAGCTTGAAAAAGGGGTTTACCACCTTCGAAAAATCTTTTATGAACCTCCGGTAAAACCCCACGTGCCCAAGGAAATTCCTCACCCTTTTGACAGAAGTGGGGGGAGGAAGACTTGAAATCGCCTCTATCTTGTCTTTGTCAACTTCAATCCCATGCTTTGAAATTTTGTGGCCTAATACTATGCCTTCTTAACCATGAAGTGACATTTTTCCAATTAAGTACGAGATTTGTGTGTTCAGATCGGGCCAAAACTCTATCAGAATTTCCCAAGCGCTCTTCAAATGAATCGCCAACCACACTAAAATCGTCGATGAAGACCTCCAAAATATCTTCCACCATGTCGGTAAAAATAGCTATCATGCATCATTGGAATGTCGCTGGGGTATTAGACAACCCGAACGATATCCGAGAGAAAGCAAATGTGCCATATGGATAGGTAAAGGTGGTCTTCTCCTGTTCCTCCAGAGCGATTAAGATTTGATTATATCTCGAGTATCCATCTAAAAAGCAATAAAATGCACGCCTGATAAGTTAGGATTTTAACGTATTTTATTCCCTTACTTGCCTATGCTATTGCTACAAAATAGTCCCAAATTTCTCACAGGTTGTTCTTGATTGCCGTTTTGATCGACAGAGTGACGAAATATTAAATATCGGCTCAAAATGAGTAAAACCTACTCAACTATCAAAGATTAAGTGAATGGAGGAATAGATGGCCTAGTACGGACCGCACAAAAGTGATTGTGGCTGCACTAGAAGGTTCAGAGTATTTTACCATTTCTAGATTAAGTTTTGTATTCTAAACGTAGCTGCACTCGTGAGACTTGGTTTTGTAGCCATTTTTGGCACTTCAGCTTTAACTTTACTATAGATTCTTGTGATTTCTTTTTAGTAATTAATTAATATGCTTGGTTCTTCATCTATTCCTTTAGTTTCTTCTCTAATAATGTGTAGCTAAACCCATTAGTTAAGGTTGTGGAAACCCTAGTCTGGATAATTGATGAGTGTTGCCATCTAGGGTTAGATTGATATTAGGTATTTGCTATTTGGGTTGATTTTATGCTTTTATTTAAGAATTGGTGGTTGAAAATGCTGATTCAAGCTTTGTGGGTTTGACTCTTCTTGAGAAAAAAAGTCTATGTCCCCAAAATTTACCCGACAAGAAATTGGGATGGACTCATGAGAAATGATAGTCCCAATTAACGGGTTAAATCTTGAGAGAGTAATCACTCTACTTGAACCCTAGTTGCTTGATCTCATTTGCCTACCCAATTAGTCTCAAGAGAGTCAATTGGGAGAAATTACTCTCTCTACCGAGAGGTGTGATAGTGTGTATAATTGTGCAACGCCTATAGCATAAGTCCCAAATATGTCAATCTATCTTTAGTAGCATCTACCCGTCAATTATCCACCTAGGTGATGCCAGGACCCTAGTGCCTTTCTTCCTATTAGATACAACTTCACAATATTCTCGTAGCATAATTTAGTTTTCATCAATAGTTCATAAAAGTAGTTATAAATCAAAAATCCAAAAATGTTTGAAGTGACATTAGAAGTATTAACACATATCTAGTGTGAGCACGTGATTTTTTCCCTATATGAATTATTCCCAAAAATTCAAACAAAATAATTTCTTTCATTACTTTGCAATTTTGTGAATTTTTGTGACATGTTATGTTAATTGTTTGCATTTTTTGTACATTTTAGTCAGAGAAAAATATAAAAATATATTACATTTAGCATTTGGGATTTAACTTTGCGCTTCAGGGTTAATTATAAAATCATTTGTTTTATAAAATTGAAAAAATTACAAAAATAGCTTAAAATTACACTTTAATTCTAGCTTTGATTTTGTCAGGTTTTCTGTTAATTTATTTTCAATTAATTGTTTTAATCATCATTTTAGGTTTAATTAATTTTTTTATTTAGTTAAGAGCTCTAGGAATTAATTTTGATTTTTTGTTAATTTTTGAAAAGGAAAGAGAGGTAATTTATTTGTTTTGAAATTGGAAAAGAAAAGGAAAATAAACAAAAGGGAAATAAATTTTTGGCCATTTAATCAGGATCCTCCCCCTAGGCCCAATCATGTACAGACCCATCCCAAATCGCCCCTACCATACCCGGCCTGCCCCCTAATTAAGTGAGACGTCGTCGTTTCGCCATGCTAGATCTGTGTCGTCGAGGTTCTTTGATCCAACGGCTCAGAACTAGGGGTTCATTAGATATAAAATTGTTGGACCTAACCTACCCCTCTCAAGTCGTCTCTCTCACTCTATTATCTGAAATATAACGCCACCCTTTTCTGCCTTAGACCGCCAAAAATCGCTTCACGACGACGGCCGGTCTCCAAATCACCCCAAATTTATACCACCCTTTCATGTCAACCTTTTTGAGCATGAATCCGACCCTTGTTTTCCCCAAATATATGATAAAAGGTTCGAATGATCGAAACCGTAAGTGCCATCTCCGCCGTCCACAGCTGTACCAACCCCAAACTCTTCCAATATTACACCCTGAACTTCCCCCACCTTCCTCTTTCCAAATTCCTTAACCCCGTCCCGTGAATCATTGCCAAACTCCTCGAATCTTGATTTCAAAATCCAGCCCAAAATCGTAAATCCCTTGAACCCCGCTAAATTCACACCATGTGTTCTCCTTACTTACCTCGTTCCTAATCCGTCATCAATAGCCTTCAAATTTCACCCAAGGAGATTCAAATTTCAAATCTAAGAAGCGGTAGGGCTTGAGAATTTGCATCAGTGAGTTTCCTTAATTTTTCTTATTTTTTATTTTGAATTAATTTCTTCTCCGTGACTGTTTCGCTTCATGGTCAAGGTTTGGGTTTTTATTTTTGTTTATTTATTTCATCTTATTTTAAATTCTAATAATCAGTAACAGGAATTCGTTCTTTTTACTTTTGTTATGTTTCTCTACTAGTAAAATTTGTTTAAGCATGTTTTTTTGTGTTAATTTGTAATTAGTGTTCTAGGCTATAATAGTGATTAGTTTAGTTTGATGAATTTGATTAATACTTCTTTTTATACTGATTTTGTTGCTGTTAATTTTTTAATGTTTTTGATTGTTCATGGTACTTGGTAATCTGAAAATCAGTAGATAGTTTAGAGTTAAGAGTTGTGTTTGAATTTGGATCTAGCTAATTAAACTGCAGAATAGTTATTTGGACCACGATTAGTTAGAAGGGTTAGCTCAGTGAACATAGGTTAGTAATTTCAGGGTTAATGTAGTGGCAATAAGGGTAGTTTTCTTAGGGAATATTGTAGTAACAACTGAATAAAATCCCCTAGAACATTCTAGATGGGGTTCAATTTAGAATTCCCGGAATTTTATTAGTATAACTTGAAAAACAAGTCATCCCCTTAGGTTCACTTAAGAAAAAACAAAAATTAAGTAAGGAGTGTTATGAAAAACTGAAAATCTAAGGGCTGCCCCTCATTTTTGCCTATAAAAGGCAATAGATAGTGCCTTGTTTCACCAGTTTTGAACATCTGAAAATTCTCCCCAAAAATTCCCACAGTTTCCACATGCTGCAAATTTGAATTTCAGATCCAAAAAAATAGATCTGGAATTCTAAAGCTAGATATTTGTTTCTTCAGAAAATAAAAAATATAGTACAAAAAACTCAAAAAACATTGTTCTATTGAAATGTTAGATTGATTTCAAATTCTAGTGTTTGATTTGCTTCATTTAGCCTAGGGTCTGATCACTGAAGTTTTCTGGAGTTTCCTGGGTTCATCTCGAGTGTGTTTGAGTTCAATTGAGACTGTTTTGAGCTATTTTATTGGTTACTGATTTCAGAAATTGTCCTGGGTCTAATTTCGAGCCTGTTTGGGGTTCATTCAAGCTACTTTGGTTGGTTCATTGGTCTTGTTTGCATTAAAACCTTTCCTGAAATGTTTTGACATCATTTTTGGATTTATAAGAGATTACGAGCTTGCTGATTCCCTTTGTTCAACATTGCTGTGCGTTGTTTATTACTGTTGACTCTATCTTCTTCTTCTCATTTCGCACCAATTCCAAGGATATTCTTATCCTCAAGTAATGCTGAGTATTGTATCCACATGTAGGAACCTATTTTGAAGTCAAATGACAAGGAACATCTGTTTGCACCTAGACCTTTACTTTTGTGGTTTCAGCTTAGAAATTTAGCTTAACTGTTTGTTTGAACAATTTTTTAATTGTGTTGATTAGGACGTTATGGGCTGCTGCATTTTTATCGAATTTTGTGTTTATCCTGTTGAAGAATGTTAGATTTTATTAGCTTAAGTTCATTACCATGTTTTAGATTTAGGCTCAGGATATGATGTTGGCTCACTAGTACTAAATTAGTTGTACTAAAAGATATTGAACATATTGCTATAATTAGAATTCAAAGGCAGCCTGTGAAGCCACCCCTGAAAATTGAAAGGTTACATGTGACTATAAGGTTCAATAGAACGTGTTTATCTCACTATGTGTTGAAATCAGAAATGAATGCTAGTAAGGACTTCTAGTTTCTCTAGACCATGGCTGATTTTGTTTTAAAGAGTAATAATTAAGGCTACACAATTATTAGAAGTTAGAAAATAATAGTATGGAAACAAGCTAGAAGTGCCTAGGTTTCGAATTCTAGACAGGTGCATCTGCTCGAATCCAATTGTGACCGAGTCAAGGCCCTCATAAGATTGTATGTTGAATTTGGGCTCAAAATGGATCCCAGCAAACTACTGCTCATTCAGTTAAAATTCAAGCCCAATCCCACGCCAATCAGCTGTGAGCAGCCTTATAAAGTTGATAGAATTTACATCACACCTGGGTTAATGTTTGGGCTAGTGTTTGAAGCCCATAATACTTAAAGCTTGGGCTGTTATGTTTGCTATGTTTAACTCGCATTACTAATTAGTTAGGGCTTCTTCTTTTATTATTAGAGACAATACTTAATGAAATCATTGTTCTTTAGGTTGGCCTTTAAAATAAAAATGAGGTACGCCACGCCAAATAAAATATATGAATTGCGTGGCCCTCTTTTAATACTTACATAAAAATATTTTAGACCTCGGAACGTGCTATTTTGGCGAATTTTATAGCCTCCTGCAAAGTTAATAACCCGCTAGTTGCTTTAGACCCGACATTTAATAATGTTACCTTCCTAAACTTGGGTTCA
This sequence comes from Nicotiana benthamiana, assembly GCA_034376525.1. NCBI lineage: Eukaryota > Viridiplantae > Streptophyta > Magnoliopsida > Solanales > Solanaceae > Nicotiana > Nicotiana benthamiana. The sequence continues at coordinate 70,593,204 of CM067323.1, read as the reverse complement.
CATTTATGTGCTCATAATCCAAATCCCAACGAAGTTGAAATGTGTCAAAAATCACAGGTGCATTTATGTAACATGGTTCGAGACATGTTTTCACGATGTTGCAATTATCTTTAAGAAAAATAATAAATTTTAAAGTTTAAAAAGCACATAAGTTAAAACATGTTTCAAAATCAGATAACTAAGCCAGGTATAACAGTTGAGCGACCGTGCTAGAACCACGAAACCCGGGAATGCCTAACACCTTTTCTCTGGTTAACAGAATTCCTTACTCAGATTTTTGGTTCGCAGATTGTTAAACAGAGTCATTCTTTTCCTTGATTCAGGATTCAACCATTAACTTGGGATATCATTAATCTCCCAAATGGTGACTCTGAATCTTTAATAAATAAATCTCGTTTTGATTTTCTTTTAATTGAGAAAACTCCTTTATGCCCTTATGGGGTGTAGGTAAAAAGGAGGTGTGGCAGCTCTGGCGACTTTGCTGGGGATACAAAACCAGAACTTTGGTTCAGGGTTTAAGAATTCAAGCTTAGATTAATTGTTATATTTGGATTTATCTGATTTTCCTATATGTTTCATGCTAAATGTGCTAAATGCTTTACCACTTTGATATTATCTAAATTGTATATAAACTATGGCGAAACCCTTCTCTTCTCAGCTTCGGGAATGTGCTTACTAGTTGAGATTCCCTATTTTGTTAGTGTCATACCTTAATATAAGAAGGAGGCCGGACAAGTTACTAAGCTGGATAGCCTTCTGGTTCTCAGTACGTAGCCCCCTCCTCGACTCGAGTTGTCCGCTCGGGTACACAGTCTAGAACATATACCCAGGTTTTGAACCTAGAATAACTTGACTTCATGCCGGATCCATTGTAGGAACGCTTATTTTCATCACGTGCATATGACTTAGGGCAATCGACACATGGGTTGGGTCTGTCTAGGACAGGTAACCTGAAATAAAAAAAAGACCATCCTGATGCATCTTACGTGTTGCGTGCACATTTATTTGTCTCGGACTCGCATGCTGACCGGCTTTGTATATTTGGGAAAAGTTTCAAAAGAGAGAAATAGTGGTGCAGAGAGTTAATTACCTATTTTAGAAAAATCAATGTCCAAATAGTGCCGAAACTATGCCGGATTTTTAAGAAAAATGAAAGAAAAAGAAAAGTGTTTTATCTGTAAAATAAGTTTGTTTTATTTGCTAATGGAAAAGAAAAACAAAAGACTTTTATTTTCAAATTAGTTTGTTTTATTCGCCACTGAAAAAGAAAATATTAAAAAGAGTCTTATTTTTCGAAATATTGTATTTGCCAACGAAAGAGAGTCTTGTTTTAAAAAATAGTTAATTTTATTTGCCCGAACTACGCTAGTTTGATTCTTACAGGGTGTGGGATACGTAGGCAACCCCCGTCGGGTCCAACTTTCCTTTTTGCAAAAATAGCCAAAAAAGAACAAAAGTTTTAGTTTTGTCGCAAATAAGTCGGGTGACGCTATTCTTGTTTAAAATCAGCCGAATGTCCCCAAAAGGATGCCCAAAGGTTATCTTTGCAATAACAACCACCTTGAATCATTTTCAACGGTTAGCAGGCACAACCTTAAAATCTTCTTTCCGAAGTGCTAAAAGGCTGTATCTACAAAACCGGTTGTCTGTTTTGAATTATAAATTTGAACAAAAATAGTGTCATTTTTCCCTTTTAGATCAAAATAAGTGATTAAATCACCTTAATAAATGTGCAGGACGAGTACGATTCAAAATGAACCATTCTCAATTATAAATGAAATTCCTCTGGACTTACGTCTACGGTGGAACGATCTAGATGGAGAAGGACAAGACGAGGTCAAAAAGTATTTGAAAGGTCTTACTGGTTTGTTAGAAATTGTACCTCGGGGAGACATCATAAAAGCCTTGGTAACATGTTGGGACCCGACACACAACGTATTCCATTTTTTAGACTTTGAGCTCACCCCGACCTTAGAAGAAATAGTTGGATACATCGGAAGTACTGAGGTTCCTTTAAGGCATAAATACTTTGTTGCTCCGAGAACCGTAGCTATACATAGATTCTTAGACTCACTAAAGATAATCAGGACGGTTCACATCACAGATTTGGCAAATGGCTTTTGTACTCTACACTTCATATACCACAGATATGGCCACATAGGAGGGTTCAATAACCTGGAAAGCAAGAAATGTAGCAAAGGAAACCGGCTAAAATGGGAGGAGCATAGACGTTTTGCTTTTATGGTGGTCTTTTTTGGGCTTCTTTGTATTCCCGAGGAAAGATGGAAACATTAACATAAAATATCCGGGGTCGTCAGCACTTTAATGACTCAAGCCAAAAGCACTCTTGCGCCCATGATAGTAGCCGAAATCTTCCGCGCTCTTACAGTATGCATAGCTGGAGGAGACTTCTTTGAGGGGTGAAATCTATTGTTGCAAATGTGGATGACCAAATTGTTGAAACACGTTCTCAAGTCACTAAAACTAAACGTGTGTTCATTTCTGTAGGTTTTGATAAATGACAAACCGACGCGCATGGAACATCGACATATGCCAAAGTCCAAGAACATGAGAAACAAAGAGCAAGATCAAGAATAACAACAAAGTTATGAATGAGTTACTTTATAGTGTGATCTTGATCCGACAATTTATTCTAGTCTTGGCTTCTCTCGTAAAATCATTTCCATGCATCGTTGAGTTAAACCAAAATGATTTTCAAACATTTTCATTTTAGCCAAAATGATTTTCAAACATGTTTTTCAAATCTGGACATAAATAATAGATTATGTATTTTCTTATAATCGATTATGTTAAGACAGTGTTAACCGAAATTTGCAAATCAACAAAATAATCAATTATGTCTCTTCTAATAATTGATTATGTTGAGGCAGTGTATAACCAGATTTTCAAAGCAACGAAATAATCGATTATGTCTCTTCTAATAATCGATAATGTTGAGGCAGTGTATAACCGGATTTTCAAAGCAACGAAATAATCGATTATGTCTTTTAGGTAATCGATTATGTTAAGACCGTTGCCAAAGTATTTTTAAAACGCTGAAATATAATCGATTATACACAAGGCAATAATCGATTATGATTGCACAGAATCTGCATCCGAGTTTTTAACGTTAACAAATAATCGATTATGCAACTTGAATAATCGATTATGCTGCTTAAAATCCGCATATGATTTTTGAACGATCTGCAGATAATCGATTATGCAGATCATATAATCGATTATGCAAGCACAAAATCAGCAATCAGTGATTGGCAATTAAGCAACGGTCTTGGTGACTTTGAGCACTATAAATACACCTCTAATTCACATTTTCAAACACAACAACTGATTATAATTCTTGCATAAAGCTTATATAATCTTCTCTCATCATTTCATATCTATTTCATAATTTTTGAGAGCCAAATTCTTGAATAAATTGTTGTGTTCTTGAGCGTATTGTTTTTACTCATATCTACTCTATAAAGAGAGTCTTGTCTTGAGTGCTAAGTGTTTGTACACGCTTGAAGGGATAGTCTAATCCCTTGTTGTAAGAAGGAAAGGTAGTTCCTTGGTTTGAAGTCTTGAGGTGCGGTATCCTCGAGCAGGTTGAAGTCTTGTGGAGTGTATATCTACGAGCAAGTGTAACGGTTTGTTAGGCACCCGTAAGCTTAACAAAGTTAGTGTTAAACTCGAGAGAGTCTCTCGGGGACTGGACTAACCACACGTTGTGGTGAACCAGGATAAACTTGGTGTGTTCTCTCCTTACTTCTTTATTTACCGCACTTATTTTACTCCTGCAATTTTAATTCCGCAAATTTACATTGTTTTTTATTATAACGCTATTCACCCCCCCTCTAGCGTTAAGCGTATATTCTAATAATTGGTATCAGAGCCATACTCTCTGAAAGACTTAACAGTTTGAGAGAAACTTTCCATGGCTTCTACTCATAGTGTTTATGCAGGACTAGGTGAAGGACAATGCTTCACAAGGCCACCACTATTCGATGGCACAAACTATTCTTATTGGAAGGAAAGGATGAGAATATTTATCCAATCAAATAATTTTCTACTGTGGAAAATTATCAAGAATGGAGAGCAAATTCTAACCAAAAAGGTAGAAAATGAAATGGTGCCAAAATCGGAAGATGAGTATGACGGCGACGATATTAGAAAGGTGGAGAACAACGCAAAAGCGATCAACATGATGTACTGTGCTGTAAATCCTGATGATTATCGGAAAATCTCATGTTGCACCACGGCTAAGCAAATGTGGGATAAATTGGAAATTACCTACGAAGGTACGGACCAGGTAAGAGAAGGTAAAATAGATTTTCTAACCCATGAATATGAAATTTTTCATATGAAGGAAAACGAGAAGATAGATGATATGTTCGAACGATTTTCAAAAATCGTTAATGATCTTCATGCTCTTAAGAAGACTTTCACGGATAGGGAACTTGTCCGTAAAATTCTTCGAAGTCTCACTCCGGAATGGCGCTCCAAAGCCGACGCTATTCAAGAGTCAATCGACATTACAAATGTCACAATCGACGGGCTTAGAGGTAATCTCAAAACCTATGAATCTACTATTCTTAACCCTCCTTTGGATGATCAAAGGAAACGAAGAATCGCCCTTAAAGCAAGCACGGCTCAACCTCAAAATAATGAGGATTCAAGCTACGAAGATAACGAGTTTGGACTCGTTATTAAGAAATTTCACAAGTTCATGCAAAAGAAGTATGAACGAAAAGGTAAGCAACAAGGAGACCAATTAAAGTGCTATGGATGCGGAGAAATCGGGCATATCAAATCAAATTGTCCAAATACCAAAAAGGAGAAGAAACCCGTCAAGAAACAAAGAGCATACATCTCTTGGGGAGGCGACTCCGGAGACGAATCAAGTGATGGAGAAGGAAACGAGACCGCAAACTTGTGTCTTATGGCACACGAAGAAACTCAAAATGAGGTATGTACCACTTCTAAGAACTATTTCACTTTAGAAGAAATGCAAGATGCATTTGATGAGTTGTATAAAGAGTTTATTAGCGCTTCTAAATCTATAAAGGATTTAAGAAAACAAATTTCTTCAAAAGAAAAGGATCTTGAAAAACTAACTCTTGAAAATGAGAAATTAAAAGAGGAAAACAAGTTTTATGGCAAAAGAAGCGCCGATAAACCCGAAAGCTCAAATAAGGATTGTACTTCTTGCAAATCTCTAAAGGAAGAAGTAGAAAGTCTTAGAAGCACTTTGCACAAATTCAATTCTTCACACAAAAATCTCAATGAAGTGCTTGTAAATTTGAAATCCACTAAGTACGGTATAGGCTTTAAACACGAGCCAAAAGAAAAAGTTGAGTCCATTCCTAAACCACCTAAGACTCAACTTAGGCAAAATAAAATAAATGTCAACACTCAACCTAGAAATTTTAATCCTAGAAGTGCAACTCATCCTAGAACAAATGCTAGAAGAAATATTGGCATGTATAGACCACCTAGACAAGATTTTTGAAAACCACATCAAAACTATATTCCTAACAATAGAGTGAATACTAGAAGAAATATTGGCATGTATAGACCACCTAGACAAGATTTTCGAAAACTACATCAAAACTATATTCCTAAAAATAGAGTGAATAAATTTAGACCTCCAAATTATTATCATCCTAGAAGAATGCACAATCCGAATGTCATTTGTCATTATTGCAATAAAATTGGACATATTGCTCCCGCATGCTTCACAAGACATAGACATTTCACCGCAGGTCAATCACACCACCATTTTGCACCTAACACACAAGGACCCAAAATGGCTTGGGTACCAAAATCTCATTAATTTGTTTTGTAGGTGTGTTTGAAGGGATCAAGTGTACTTTGGTACCTTGATAGTGGATGCTCCAAACATATGACCGGAGATGCATCAAAATTCCTTCAACTAAAACCCACGGAAGGAGGAAATGTTATTTTTGGAGACAATAACAAAGGAAAGATTATCGGCATTGGATCGGTCGGTAAGGATGAATCTTCCTCCATTAAGCATATTTTGCTAGTTAAAGGTCTTAAACATAATCTCTTGAGCATAAGTCAATTATGTGACAAGGGAAATCTCGTATTTTTTGACTCCGAAGAATGCTTAGTGATCCGTCGTAGTGATTTTAAAATTATTCTTCGTGGTATTAGAATGGATAATATCTATATGGTTGATCTTGAAAATTCTTCATCAAGTTATGTGAATTGTCTTTTGAGTAAAGAAGACGACATGTGGTTATGGCATCGTAGAGTAGCTCATGTAAATATGAATCTTTTAAACAAACTAGTTTCACAAGATTTAGTAATTGCTCTTCCAAACATGAAATTTGAAAAAGATTCTATTTGTGATTCATGTCAAAAAGGGAAACAAACAAAAGCCTCTTTTAAATCCAAAAATGTTGTTTCAACCACTAGACCTTTACAACTTCTACACATGGACCTTTTCGGACCTTCTAGAATTAAAAGTCATGGTGGTAATCTTTATGCTTTTGTTATTGTTGATGACTATTCTAGATTTACATGGACGTTATTTCTCGCTCATAAATGTAATGCCTTTCAAGCTTTTAAAAGTTTTCTCAAACGTGTTCAAAATGAAAAGAACACAACCGTCACTTCCATAAGAAGTGATCATGGGGGAGAGTTCGATCATAATATCTTCGCGGATTTTTGTGACGAACTCGGTATTGAACATACCTTTTCGGCTCCACGGACACCAAAACAAAATGGAGTGGTAGAACGTAAAAATCGATGTCTCGAAGAGATGGCTAGAACCGTGCTCGATGAGGCCGAAATTCCCAAATATTTTTGGGCGGATGCCGTGAGTACCGCAAGCTATGTTTTAAGCGGAGCTATCATTAGACCGATACTCATGAAAACTCCCTATGAACTCTACAAGGGAAGGAAACCTAACCTATCCCATCTTAGACTCTTCGGTTGTAAATATTTTATTCACAACAACGGAAAAGATATCTTGGGAAAATTTGACGCGAAATCTGATGAAGGAATTTTTCTTGGTTACTCATCGCGTAGCAAAGCATATAGAGTTTTCAATAATCGAACCAAAACTGTTGAGGAATCTCCTCATGTAGTATTTTGTGAAAATGATGCTCGCTTGGCGAGAAAGGATTCTTGTGTTGATCTTCCAGATGCTTTAAAGAAAATCAATCTTCAAGACGAGGTACAAAAGGAGGATCCAAAGGAAGTTCAAGATGAAGTCATGGAACAACCTTCGGAAGAAGTACCACCACAAGAAGAAGAATCGATGATGCCAAAGGCTTGGAGGACGTCTAAAGAGCATCCTCTTGACAAGGTAATTGGCAACATCGAGAAAGGGGTAAGTACACGAAACCTTCTTAAAGACACTGTAGGACATATGGCTTTTGTTTCACAAATAGAACCTAAAACCATTTTTGAAGCAATTGGGGATGAGCATTGGACCTTGGCAATGCAAGAGGAGCTTAACCAATTCAAACATAATGATGTTTGGGAATTGGTGCCAAGACCCGATAATCACACCATAATTGGTACGAAATGGGTTTTTCGGAATAAATTAGATGAAAATGGTATAATCACTAGAAACAAAGCTAGGCTAGTTGCTAAGGGATATAATCAAGAAGAAGGCATTGATTATGAAGAAACCTATGCACCCGTTGCACGCCTAGAAGCCATTCGTTTATTACTTGCTTTTTCATCATCTATGAATTTCAAATTATTTCAAATGGATGTCAAAAGTGCCTTCCTCAATGGGTTTATTCAAGAGGAAGTGTACGTTGAACAACCCCCGAGCTTTGAAGACTTTAAATCTCCCGATCATGTCTTCAAGCTTAAGAAAGCGCTATATGATCTTAAACAAGCTCCTCGAGCTTGGTACGAGCACTTAAGCAAATTCCTTTTGGAAAATGAGTTCGAAAGGGGGAAAGTTGACACTACACTGTTTATCAAAAAGAAAAACAATGACATTCTATTAGTTCAAATTTATGTCGATGATATTATTTTTGGTGCTACTAATGATTTTTTATGCGAGGAATTCTCTAAGTTAATGACTAGCGAATTCGAAATGTCAATGATGGGTGAGCTAAACTTCTTCTTGGGGTTGCAAGTGAAACAAATGAAAGAAGGAACTTTCATTTGTCAATCTAAGTATTGCAAGGAGTTGCTAAATCGTTTTGAAATGAGCAACGCCAAAGCAATGGCCACTCCAATGAGCACATCCGACCATCTTGACAAGGATGAGAAAGGTAAAGAAGTAGACACCAAGAAGTATCGAGGTATGATCGGATCCCTTCTCTATCTTACTGCTAGTAGACCGGACATCATGTTTAGCGTGTGTTTATGCGCTCGATATCAATCATGTCCAAAGGAGTTGCACCTAACTGCGGTAAAATGGATAATGAAGTATCTTGTTGGAACTATAAATGTGGGACTATGGTATCCCAAAGTTTCTTCTTGCCAACTTGTTGGCTATTCCGATTCTGATTTTGCGGGTTGCAAATTGGACCGCAAGAGCACTAGTGGCACTTGCCATTTGCTCGGTAGCTCTCTAGTGTCTTGGTTTAGCAAGAAACAAGTAAGTGTTGCGTTATCCACAACCGAGGCTGAATATGTAGCCGCGGGGAGTTGTTGTGCTCAAATATTTTGGATGAAACAACAACTCTCGGATTATGGTCTTAGTATTGATCATGTTCCTCTTCGATGTGACAATACTAGGGCCATAAGCTTGACGAAGAATCCTATTCTTCACTCAAGAACGAAACACATAAAAATTAGACATCACTTTATAAGAGATCACGTTCTCAAGGGCGATGTCGAAATTGAATTTGTTGAAACCAAAAATCAATTGGCCGACATCTTCACAAAGCCTTTAGAGAAAGAGTCCTTATTCCGCATTCGTAGTGAACTCGGAATTCTTGACTCCACGATGATCTAATTCATGCATTGCATTTTTCTTTAAATAATTACTGACTTGAGCGTCGGAGGCACCTAATTCTTTTTGCAGGTATCGCCCCAAAGACAGGGGGAACTTTTGGGCACTGGTACCAAATAATCGATTATTGACTAAGAACAATCGATTATTTCTAACATCTCGGTTTGCAGGAATTTGGCAATAATCGATTATCATATATTACTAATCGATTAAGTTGAGATTCTGTGTTATTAATAATCGATTATTTAGTGCTGCATAATCGATTACCTTTTACCGTCTCGGCTTTTCGTCATATCACTGGACTGAAATAATCGATTATCATATTAACCAAAATCGATTATTCCCCGAGTCCGGACCCTCATAATACTCTGTCTTCAAATAATCGATTATCTCCTATCGCATTATCGATTTCTTCTCTGACTACAATTTCGAAATATTGGAAATAATCGATTATTCAGCCTCCATAATCGATTACCAACGGTCAGTATTCAAATTTTTGTTACCGTTCAAGACCGTTTGATTCAATAAATCTGCAGTTTTTTACTCCATAAATGCCTCACTTCTTCAATTCTATAAATAGGTGTTTTCATCCTTCAAATTTTCTCACTTCACACTTCACTCTTAGCTTCAAACAATCTTCCAAAGTCTTCAAACTTTTGAAACAACTCCTATTTCTTCATACTAATGGCAAGCAAGCACTCTAAACGCTCTCGTTCCGGCAAACAAATTGCCTCATCTTCCGCCGCTCCTCCACCCGTTTTCAACTATAAAGACGGCTCTTATTTGCGTTTTGATACTCAACCCGAACTTCTTCGATTCATTGAAAAATTTGAGAATCGAGAAATCCTTCCGCCTCGTTTTTCAACTACTCGATATCTTCGAAATAGCGCACCCCCATCAACAGATACAAAGCCAACTCATTGACTTTCTATATCTTCAAACTCCTTACATTCACCCTGCTCTAATCCGTGCCTTCTATTCAAATCTACAGAAGAACGAAGATCGTGACCTTGTCTCTAACATCAATGGAGTTCCAATTTTTGTAAATGAGGAAAACTTGCAAATCCTCACTAACCTTCCCCGAAATGGTGAAGACATTTCTCTCTACACTAGAGAAGCAGGCGCTTTATTTGATGAACAACTTCTTTTCCACCAAATTGGTATTGGCGACTGTCCGGAGAATCGTCGCCCAACTATTACGCACATGCGCCCAGAATATCGTCTAATATTTTATTCATCACCCGAGTTCTCAAACCCCGAAAATTCAATCATACCACCCTCTCTCATGAGGATTCAAAACTCTTGCATGCAATTATCACCGGGGCTCGCATCAATTGGTGCCAGTTCATCATGACTCACATGTATGATGCAATTGGGAACGATAAGCCACTCCCATATGCTTTTCTCATCATGGCTATTTTTGAAGCCTCCGGTATCGACACCTCCGTCGGTCCACACAAAAAGGCAACAAAGCATTGGGAAATTCAAGAATCTTCATTTCCCAATATTGGTGAAAATCCTCCTCCTCCTCCTACTCAAATACGTCGTCCTCAAGCCCCTACTCTTCAAACCATTTCGGACCAACTTGCTTCTTTGTCAACCTCAATGGCTCGTATTGATCAAAACGTCACTCGTTTGACTTATGAGCTTCATGGGTACTTTGATCATGTCAATTATCCATATGCCCAAATTGTTCTTCCGGATGGTGTGCCGGATGCCGAGCCGGATGTAAATGATGACAATGAATAATAAATTTTTTTTGTATCGTTTGAATTATATTCTGTCTATTCTTTTTGCTTTCTCATGTATGTTTAATATTTTGAATGAAAGTTCATTATTTTTGTTAATGTCAAAAGGGGGAAGAATAAGGGCTATGCACACTAATACATATTGGCATAAATTGAGGGGGAACTCATAAATTGAGGGGGAACTTATACTTATCTTATGCATATCCCGATATTGGTTTGCCATTATCAAAAAGGGAGAAATTGTTGAAACATGTTCGCAAGTCACTAAAACTAAACGTGTGTTCATTTCTGTAGGTTTTGATAAATGACAAACCGACGCGCATGGAACATCGACATGTGCCAAAGTCCAAGAACATGAGAAACAAAGAGCAAGATCAAGAATAACAACAAAGTTATAAATGAGTCACTTTATAGTGTGATCTTGATCCGACAATTTATTCTAGTCTTGGCTTCTCTCGTGAAATCATTTTCATGCATCTTTGAGTTAAACCAAAATGATTTTCAAACATTTTCATTTTAGCCAAAATAATTTTCAAACATGTTTTTCAAATCTGGACATAAATAATCGATTATGTATTTCTTATAATCGATTATGTTAAGACAGTGTTAACCGAAATTTGCAAATCAACAAAATAATCGATTATGTCTCTTCTAATAATCGATTATGTTGAGGCAGTGTATAGCCGGATTTTCAAAGCAACGAAATAATCGATTATGTCTCTTCTAATAATCGATTATGTTGAGGCAGTGTATAACCGGATTTTCAAAGCAACGAAATAATCGATTATGTCTTTTAGGTAATCGATTATGTTAAGACCGTTGCCAAAGTATTTTTAAAATGCTGAAATATAATCGATTATACACAAGGCAATAATCGATTATGCTTGCACAGAATCTGCATCCGATTCTTTAACGTAACAGATAATCGATTATGCAACTTGAATAATCGATTATGCTGCTTAAAATCCACATATGATTTTTGAACGATCTGCAGATAATCGATTATGCAGATCATATAATCGATTATGCAAGCACAAAATCAGCAATCAGTGATTGGCAATTAAGCAACGGTCTTGGTGACTTTGAGCACTATAAATACACGTCTAATTCACGTTTTCAAACACAACAACTGATTATAATTCTTGCATAAAGCTTATATACTCTTCTCTCATCATTTCATATCTATTTCATAATTTTTGAGAGCCAAATTCTTGAATAAATTGTTGTGTTCTTGAGCGTATTATTTTTACTCATATCTACTCTATAAAGAGAGTCTTGTCTTAAGTGCTAAGTGTTTGTACACGCTTGAAGGGATAGTCTAATCCCTTGTTGTAAGAAGGAAAGGTAGTTCCTTGGTTTGAAGTCTTGAGGTGCGGTATCCTCGAGCAGGTTGAAGTCTTGTAGAGTGTATATCTACGAGCAATTGTAATGGTTTGTTAGGCACCCGTAAGCTTAACAAAGTTAGTGTTAAACTCGAGAGAGTCTCTCGGGGACTGGACTAACCACACGTTGTGGTGAACCAGGATAAACTTGGTGTGTTCTCTCCTTACTTCTTTATTTACCGCACTTATTTTACTCCTGCAATTTTAATTCCGCAAATTTACATTGTTTTTTATTATAACGCTATTCACCCTCCCTCTAGCGTTAAGCGTATATTCTAACACAAACACCTACGCCCTCATCCTCAGTTTCTGAGTTATGGGTCTATAGAGAAAACTTCTATAGGAGAGTTTTTTTATGAGGATAGAGGGAGTCAGCTTGCTTGAAGGAGTCACGGGATGGACATCATACTTTCAGTCCCTCACCGCCAGTCAAATAGAGTGGACGTTGGGATGGTTACCTGTGGATGAAATCATATATATACCAGCAGCAAGGCCGTATGTCCTCTTGATGGGTCATAAGAGCATTCAGCCTTAATCTCCATATCGGGTTTTAAGGAAACTCGGGAGATGCCAAGTAGTGCAAAAAGACGACGATCTTAGTGTCCAAGTGGTTGAGATTGGTCATGATGGCTAGTTTCCTGAAGCAAGATTCCGTCTTATCTAGAGCGAATGTCAATACTTTGGCGGCAAACACCTCTGTACGGGATTGATCTAAAGGAGAAGTTTCACCTGGGTATCATGCCTGGTACAGAAGGGAAGTTGCATTTGGGAGGCCAGCCAAAAGACCTCACCTCTAGGATTTTGCCGAATCATCACAAGAACAGTGGGCCTGGTTAGCTAAAGAAAATGAGTACAAGGCTAAAATAGGAGAATTAGAAGGGCAGGTCCGAGACCTTTAGTTTGAAAACAGTGTGCAAGCCGCAACCGATGAGGGTGAGAAGAAGAAATTGGGCAAAGAGAATGAAGCCTTACGAGCCCAAATTCAAAAGATGAAGATTGAGGCCGAAAATCCCGCTAGAAGTTCCAAAGATGCAAAGCATATAGATAATCTAAGGCAGAAAGTGAATGACTATAGTTTTGACCTCAACAAACCATAAAGGGAGCTAGACGAGGTACGAAAACATTTGGCTAAATATGCGAAAGAACGAGCCAACATTGGTAAGCAGTTGAAAGAAGAGCATGATAATGAGGTCACGGGATTAATGAAAAGGGTCATCGCCACAGAGAACAAAATGATCAACAGGTGACAGAATTCAAGATTGAAAGAGAGCGTTGCTACACGGCACTGGAACAATTAGAAATGGACTTGCAACTACTCCAGGAAAAAAACCAGGTAGCCGAGTGGACTTTGGAGGCCAGGGCCCAATAGATAGGGCGGTTGCTTCAAAAGAAAGGCCCACTGAGAGATAGAATCTTAACCGTTGCTCACTAGATTACTCGAAAATTCCAAGTGTGCGAGAACATGACTCGCACCACCTTCTTTGCATCGGTGATGATATTTGTGAAACAGATAATGAGTGACTTGGACAGACTTTAGAGGTAACTTCCACATAGGCCCGCAGCGAGACAGAATGATGTCCGCAAAAGAAAGGCCCAATGAGAGATAGAATCTTAACCGTTGCTCACTACATTACTCGAAAATTCCAAGTGTGCGAGAACATGACTCGCACCACCTTCTTTGCATCGGTGATGATATTTGTGAAACAGATAATGAGTGACTTGGACAGACTTTAGAGGTAACTTCCACATAGGCCCGCAGCGAGACAAAATGATGTCCGCAAAAGAAAGGCCCAATGAGAGATAGAATCTTAACCGTTGCTCACTACATTACTCGAAAATTCCAAGTGTGCGAGAACATGACTCGCACCACCTTCTTTGCATCGGTGATGATATTTGTGAAACAGATAATGAGTGACTTGGACAGACTTTAGAGGTAACTTCCACATAGGCCCGCAGCGAGACAGAATGATGTCCGCGGGCACCAAGAGCTTTAGTGTGTTCATGATTGTCATTTGAGCCCGTATTTCATTTTCTACTAGAGTCTGTCAGTTGTTTGAGTCTGCATTTTCTTTTCACTAAGTGTCTGTTAGTTGATTGAGTCTGTATTATCTTTTGAAATAGAATAGTTGTGTTGGAGTCTGTAGTTCTTCTTTTCATTAGAGTCTGTTAGTTGTTTTAACCTTTCAGTCTTGAGTCTTTGTAATCAAAGTATTTGCTATCAATAAAATTTAAGATTCTAAAATATTTTGCTTCTATTTTACATTTATTTCCACGAACTACGCTTGGTTTGATTTATGCAGGGTTATGATACGTAGGCAATCTCCATAGGATTTGAGCGTATCTAAATGAAAAGGAAAAAAGAAAAATGGGAAAGAGAATGAAAAGAAAGAGGTGAAAAACAAGAGACGAAAACAAAAGAGAGAAAAAGAAAACAAAAAGAAAATAAGAAACCAAACAAAAGAAACAATGGCAAAACAAGAGGGAATAAGTATATAAGAACAAAGAGGAACTAAGGCAAGAGTGAGAAAAAAGAAGAATAAAAGGAACAAAAACCAAACAAAGTTGCAATCGAAAATGAGGAAAGCTGGGATGACGAAAGAAGTCGAACAAATGCATAATAGAATTCGTTAACTGCTTAGGTGCATTCATTCCCTAAAAGTGCGGTTATCAAATTTGTTACTGGCCTAACCATTAACCAAGTTGCTGTTGATATTAAGTCCAGGCAGGTGGTTAGTTGATTGGATTCTAGCAACCCATTCTTACAACACCCGGTCAAAAGACAAACAGAACATGACAGGCCAGGAATCAGATACCAGTATTGTGGACCCATCAAAAGAGGTAGAGGTGGTGGATGTTTACGCAATGAGGGAAGACACGTATAAGTTGAGACAGCAAATGGCCGAAATGCATTAGGCCTGGGCTAAGGGTTAGCCAGCGCCAGTCTATCCTGCCAATCTATCCTATATCCCACCTTTGGCTCAGTTTTAGGAGCCTCCTATTGTGAATTTATCTCCAGCCTTCTCTTTCAACCAACAGTGCTATGGAACCACCTCCTACCCTCCCCAAGCTCCACCACCCAAAAAAATCCTCCTCTACCAATTATCACTGTCTTTGTGGCGCCTCCACCCACCACACTGTAGAGATCTTCTAGTGAGCCACTGTGTTTGGCTCACAACAGTCAATACTACCCTCTTGAGCCTATCTTTAAAGCTCCTGAGCCATATTCCTACACCCCTCACTTTAAGATCCCAGTGGAAACTGAAAAGCCGCCTAAGAACCCAGAGCAGGGTAAGATGTTTCGAAAAGTAAAAAGCCTGAAGCAATCCTTCAGGAACATGCAAGGATTGGGTGGCCAAGTCAGTGTGGCCTATAAGGATTTGTGTCTGTTCCCGGATGTTCAGTTACCATCAGGGTTCAAAATGCCTAAGTTTGATTTTTATGATGGGCATGATGACCCGGTAGCCCACCTGAGGGGATTCTGCAGCAAAATGAAAGGGGGCATGTGGAAAAGATGAGTTACTAATGGCATACTTCAGCCATAGTCTGAGTGGGTCTGAATTGGAATTGTATACACGATAGGACCATGGTAGGTGGTATACCTGGGATGACTTGGCACAAGCGTTCACCTGCCATTTTCAATACAATCTAGAAATTGTTCTAGATCCTCTCATTGTTAAAACTTGAGAAGAAGCCCGGGAAGAGTTTTAGGGAGTATGGATTCCGCTGGAGAGAATAGGCCGCGAGGGTCGGCCCTCCAATTAAAGAAAGCGAGATGGTTGATTACTTTTTGCATGCTTTGGAGCCGACTTATTTGGGGCACTTGGTAACACTAATTGGCAAATCTTTTAATAAAGTTGTTAAGATATGAGGAATCGTTGAGGAAGGACTAAAATCCAATAAATTTATGAGATATTCAGCAATCAAAGCAACCGCCCAGGCCCCAAAGTGGCACTGGGGGCGTGCTCGGGAAAAAGAAAAAAGAAGAAGTTGCAACAATTGAGTCCGCAACATGGTGCAGATCAAGAAGCCTATCACCCACTACAACCAACCTCGACCCTACCACCAAAATTACCGCTACGCTCTATATGGCCCTCCACAATACTACTACCCACCACCCGATGCATATTTTTCTGTCCACCATGCTCAAACTTATACCCAGCCTCCGGCTCACGCGCAATGGCGTGCACCAGCTCTCCAAAATTCATACCCAGCTCAAAAAAATACATATCTACCCCAAGAGCCTAAGGAAACCCCCCTCCCCCTGGAAGGGGTCCCCGACCAAACCCAGCCTACAAAAATGAGAGACTACAAAAGCAAAAGACTTTCACTCCACCGGGAGAATTATATAACAGCCCTTTTCAAAAGTTGAGGCAGATAGGCCTGTTGAATCCAATTGAGCACAAAATTAAAAATCCCCTTCCTAGAAATTTGGACCACTTAGTAAGTTTTGAATACTGTTCGGGGGCCCCCAGACATGATACAAAGAAGTATTGGAAACTGAAAACCGCTGTGGAAGAGCTCATTGACACTCGCCGGATCGAGGTTCAGGCCCCAGAGGCACCAAATATTTACTAGAATCTATTGTCGACACATCATGAGGCCCACATGATTGAATTGATACACAAGAGAGTGGAGCCCAAGAAACCCTCGC
Organism: Nicotiana benthamiana; assembly: GCA_034376525.1. NCBI lineage: Eukaryota > Viridiplantae > Streptophyta > Magnoliopsida > Solanales > Solanaceae > Nicotiana > Nicotiana benthamiana. Next base: position 70,576,473 of record CM067323.1, on the reverse strand, counting down.
AAGCGGTAATGATGCTCTATGTTAGCGGAACTAGTTCAAATGAAAAGGTGACTTGTGGAAAATAAATTATTGGTGCAGATGAAGACTTCGATAAGGGGCTTGAAAGGTTATTTGCCGAGGTTAACATGGTTGAAGCAGGGGAAGGGTCAGGCAAGGCAAATATGTAGTTCGTCGGACAACGTGCAAAAGTCAACAACTGGGAAGCTACTCCTCTTTCTATTCGGAGGAAGTCTTGGTAGTGGGTTTTTATTTTCTTTTGTTGTATGGATTATTCCAGGGTTTTTAATTCTGATATTATGTTCCATCTAGTTGGATGTGTTAAAGCCATGTTATCTATATATTCAATGAAATACAATTGTCTTTCTTTCTTTTTTCCTAATTTTGTTTCCATTTTTGTACAGTTCTTAATGCTGATATTAATGACATGACATGCATGAAGAATCCTCTGCCCATTCTTAAAAGCTTTTCAAATTCAGAAGTAATAATACAAGAAATTGAGTGTGATAATGAATTGGAACATGAGATGATGAGTGGGTCAAAATCGGCCTGGAACAGTTTAGTTTGATCGATGAGAATATATTGGCATCAGTGTGTCATGGCCAATTGAACCAACAAAGAATGGCAAGAGCGTACAACAAGAAAGTGTGTCCGAGGATGTTTGAAGTGGGACAGTGAGCGCTGAGACGTATTTTGCCTCATTGGCCTGAAGCAAAAGGAAAGTTCACCCCAAACAGGCAGGAGCCATTTGTTGTAACTAGAGTGTTGTCTAATGGTGCACTATATCTAACATATGTGGAAGGAAAATATGTAGAAATGACTATCAATTCTGATGAGTCAAGAGATACTATGTATGATTTCTTTTTTTAATTGTATTTATTTGTATTTGGCATACTTTGAAGATTGAAATGATGAAGGCATTTTGTTCTGCTATCTAAAAACATTATGCCTTGTCACCCCCTTTCTGAGCCTTGTTTATTTTCTTTCGTACCCCTCTTTTAGAATCAATGACGCAATTCAAAAACACAAGTACGAAGGATAATCAAATGAAAAGAAAAAGGAAGGAAGAAAAAGAAAAAAAGAGAAAAAGAAGAAAGAAAGAAAAGAAAAAGAAAAGAAAAGAAAGGAAATTAAAAAGGAAAAAGAAGGAAAAAAAAAGAACAGAAAACGAAAAGAAAGATAAGAGGATAAAAGCGCAACAACAAAGCAATTCCTATTTCATGAACAACGTTCGACCCGATTCCTTGGCAGCCTCACAGTTTAGTCTCATCAAAACAAAAATCCAAAATTCCCTAAGTATGAAACTGGGACAGAAATTTGTGGTTGTTTTGAGAAATCTGATTCCAAAAGTTGTAATTTTTATCCCATTTTTTGAGTTTTTTTGAGCCTGTTATACCCTTCCTTTCTACCCCAGTCCAAAAGCCCATATTACGGTCCAAAGAAAGACCTTCTGATCAGTCTTGGAGAAATGCCAAGTTAAGACGGTAAAGGTAATTCATGTCAGGGGCAGCACTCTGGTTTAAGCAGGAAAGATAAAAAAATGAGAGAGTCTTATTGGTGAAAACCCTCGTAGGCACCGTAAGGTGGTGGAAGCTAAGAGAAATAAAAATGAGAGAGTCTTGTGGGTGAAAATCTTCATGGGCATCGTAAATCGACGGGAACTGAGAGACGCAAAAAAGGAGAGAGTCTTATAGGTGAAAACCCTCACAGGCACCTTGAGGCAAAAATGAGTTAAGAAGTGAACAAATGAGAGAGGTTTGTTGCTGGAAAACTATTTCAAGGAACTGCAGGATAAACAAGGTCAAGGTTTGGGTAAAGTAATCAAGTTATGGAAATTCTAGGGCGACGAGGTATGGCAATTAGAATTTGATTGTTTGAAAGATTGGGCCAACTAATCTGAAATGCATGTCATGGTGATTGGTACCAGCGATTTTGTTCAGATAAGTTCCTTTTCCATATCTTTTTAGCAATCATCCGATTTTGTATTCTTCTTATCCTTAACTCGTAAAATAATTGCATTTAATTTTCTTTTGGGGTTTACCTGTCTAAGATATTTCAATGTCATTCTTGTTCAAAGCAAGTGGAAAAAGGATTTCTAAGCTCACTACCAACTTCAAAAATTGCAATGCTTAACGTGGTCAGGGCATGTCAAAGACAACATGATGCAAGGTGGAATACAAGGATTATTAGGATGTTTTGTCGTTGGAATGATTTGGTAATGTCGTGGGAAATATAAAGGTTCAAATAAAGGGGTCAGAGGTGTGAAACAACAACATGGGTGTACAACAATTGTTTTGTCAAAGTTCAGGGGGTTGGAAAGTCAGTCAGAAAGTCAAGTGATTTAGGACCAATTCGGGGAAGCCGGTCAAAACAAACAATGCAGTGGAAGGATTTTCAGCAAGAATGCCATCAGCTAACCACCATATTAAATTGACAAATTTTATTTGATTGAAACAGGGGCAGAAAAATTCGGTTGTTTTGGAGGAACTCTCCATAAAGGAAAACCGAGCATTAATCAAGTTTGACCGTAAAGCGAGGTTTGATTAAAATACAAGATAGTCATGAATAGCATAGGGGAATGTAAGTTGGTTTTAAAGTTTGCATGCTTAATATAAGATTCAATTAGGAATTTTCAGGACCTCCCTGGATAATAGGACACAGCTGTTAAACTCTTAGTAATAATTGGTATAACGCTCCAGTTAACACTCACCCATGTACCTAGCTTCCAAACTTGGGCAGAAAATTTTCTTTGTTTTATCTAATTTGTAGAAATCGGGATCCCGCCCATAGAAAAAAGGCATATATTTTCAAGTTTTGAAGTAACCAGCCTGCCCTATAACAGAGGCATATATTTTCAAGTTTTGAAGTCACGAGACCGCCCAAATAACAAAGGCATATGTTTTCAAGTGTTGAAGTCGTGAGCCCGCCCGTATAACAGAGGCATATATTTTCAAGTGTTTAATTCGGGAGCCCGCCCGTATAACAGAGGCATATAGTTCCATGTTTTGAAGTCGGGAGCCAGCCCGTATAACAAAGGCATGCATTTTTAGGTTTTGAAGTCGGGAGGCCGCCCGTATAACTGAGGTGTATAGTTCCAAGTGTTGAAGTTGGGAGCCCGCTCGTATAACAGAAGTATATATTTTCAAGTTTTGAAGTCGGGAGCCCCCCGTATAAAAGAGGTGCATATTTTCAGGTTTTGAAGTCTGGAGCCCGCCCGTATAACAGAGGCATGTATTTTCAATTGTTGAATTCGAGAGCCCGCCCGTATATCAGAGGCATATATTTTCAAGTTTTGAGTCGGGAGCCCGGCCGTATAATAGAGGCATGTATTTTAAAGTGTTGATGTCGGGAGCCGGCCCGTATAATAAAGGAAATACATTTTCAAGTGTTAAAAGTCAGGAGCTTGCCCGTATAACAGAGGCATATTTATTTTTAAAATTTTGAAGTCGGGAGCCTGCCCGTATAACAGAGGCATGTATTTTCATGTGTTGAAGTGTGGAGCCCGCCCGTATAACAAAGGCACATATTTTCATGTTTTGAACTCGGGAGCTCTCCCGTATAACAGAGGCATATATTTTCAAGTGTTGAAGTCGGGAGCCCGCCCGTATAACAGAGGCATATATTTTCAAGTGTTAAAGTCAGTAGCCCCCTATATAACAGAGGCATATATTTTCAAGTGTTGAAGTCGGGAGCCCGCCCGTTTAACAGAGGCATATATTTCAAGTGTTGAATTCGGGAGCCCGCCTATATAACAGAGGCACATATTTTCTAGTTTTGAAGTCAGAGAGCCCGCCCGTATAACAATGGCAAATATTTTCAAGTGTTGAAGTCGGGAGCCCGCCCGTATAATAGAGGCATATATTTTTATGTTTTGAAGTCGGGAGCCCACTCGTATAACAAAGGCATATATTTTCAAGTGTTGAAGTCCGGAGCTCGCCCGTATTTTCAAGTTCAGCGGTCAGACACCCACATAAAGAATGGAAACATCTTAGTTTAAAATTCGAAGCAACAACAATAGATTTCACTGAGAGAACACAAGACACCAGGGCAGCAAGAAATACAAGAGCAAGTTTGAAGAATCTAGATAGGACTTTTGTAATTCATAGATCATAGCTTAGTCTAGCTTCTTTTATTTTAGCACGGTGTAATAAGGGGTTCAATAAGTGTAGCAACAACAGCAGCAGTAGTGAAATCACAACTACTGGTAGTCCCAGCTACCAATCCTTCCCGAACTACACTGACCTGATTCCTTTTTAGTCAAGGATATGTAGCAAACCTCAGAGGCACGGTGTGGTGAACTCTTTCAAAAATGCTTCATACGGAGTATTCAAACGGACAAAAATTGCTCGTATCCGCTCACTTATCTTTCCACAAAAACTCTTCGTATTTCCGAAGAAAGAGGGGCAGCTGTGAGCACGTGATTTTTTCCCTATATAAAGTATTCCCATATACTCAAACAAAATAATTTTTTTCATTACTTTGCAATTTTGTGGATTTCTGTGATATTTTATGATAATTGTTCATATTTTATTTGTGCATTTTCATTAGCAAAAAATGCGAAATATGTTGCATTTTGCATTTGAGATTTAACTTTGCATTTCAGGGTTAATTAGAAAATCATTTATTTCATAAATGGAAAAACATTACAAAAATAGCTTAAAATTGCACTTCTAATTCTTGCTTTGATTTTGTCAGGTTTTCTGTTAATTTGTTTTGAATTAATTGTTTTAATCATCATTTTAGGTTTAATTAGTTTTTTTTAGTTAGTTAAGAGCTCTAGGAATTAATTTTGATTTTTGTTAATATTGCAAAAGAAAAAAGAGGGAATTAATTTGTTTTGAAATTTAAAAAGAAAAGGAAAATAAATAAAAGGGAAATAAAGTTTGGTCCATTTAATCACGATCCTCCCCCTAGGCACAATCATGTACAGACCCAGCCCAAATCGCCCCTCCAAAACACGGCCTGCCCCCCTCTATTAAGTGAGACGACGTCGTTTCGTCATGCGAGATCTGGGCCGTCGAGGATCTTTGATCCAATGGCTCAGAACTAGGGGTTCATTGGATATAATTTGTCGGTCCTAACCTACCCCCCATAAGTCGTCTCTCTCACTCTATTATCAGAAATAGAATGCCATTCTTTTCCGCCTTAGACCGTCGCCGAAAATCACCTCACGGCAGCGGTCGATCTCCAAATCACCCAAATTTAAACCACCCCTTCATCTCAACTCTGAGCATGAATCCGACCTTTGTTTTCCCCAAATCTCTGTTAAAAGGTTCGAATGATCCAAACCTTAGGTTCCATCTTCGCCGCCCACGGCGGCACCAATCCCAAACCAGTCCAACATTACACCCTGAACTCCCGTCGCCTTCCTCTTTCCAGATCCCTTAAACCCGTCCCTCAAATCATTGCCAAACTCAATCTTGATTTGAAAATCAGGTCCTATGCCCTAAATCCCCCAAACCTCGCTAAATTCACACCATGTGTTCTCCTTACTTTCCTCCTTCCTAATCCGTCATCAATAGCCCTTCAAATTTCACCCAAGGCATTGTAATTTCAAATTTGAGAAGCGGTAGGGCTTGAGGGTTTGCATAAGTGAGTTTCCTTAATTTTCGTATTTTTTATTTTGAATTAATTTCTTTTCAGACTATTTTGCTTCATGATCAAGGTTTGGGTTTCTGTATTTTATTTGTTCGTTTTATTTTATTTGATGTTCTAATAATCTGTAATAGGAATTCGTTTTTTTAATTTTGTTATGTTTCTCTGTTAGAAAAATTGGTTTAAGCATGTTTTCTTATGTTAATATGTAATTAGTGTTCTAGGGCTATAATAGTGATTAGTTTAGTTTGATGAATTTGATTAATATTTCTTTCCATACTGATTTTGTTGCTATTAATTTATTAGTGTGTTTGATTGTTAATGGTAGTTGGTAATCTGAAAATCAGTAGATAGCATTTAAGAGTTGTGTTTGAATTTGGTTCTAGCTAATTAAACTGCAGAATAGTTATTTGGACCATGGTTAGTTAGAAGGGTTAGGTTATTGAACATACGTTAATAACTTCAGGGTTAATGCAGGGGCAATAAGAGTTCTTTGCTTAGGGAATATTGTAGTAACAGCTAAATAGAATCCCCTAGAATACTCTAGATGGGGTTCAATTTAAAATTTCAGGAAATTTAATAGTACAACTTGAAAAACAAGTCAGCCCCCTAGGGGCACTTAAGAAAAAACCAAAATTAAGAAAGGATTGTAATATAAAACTGAAAATCTGAGGGCTGCCCTGATTTTTGCCTATATAAGGCAGCAGATAGTGCCTTGTTTCACAAGTTCTGAACATCTAAAAATTCCCCCAAAAATTCCCACAGTTTCCACAATCTGCAAATTTGAATTTCAAATGAAAGAAAACTAGATCTTGAATTCTAAAGCTCTTTTAAATCTTAGTTTCTTCAGAATACCAAAAATATAGCACAAAAAACTCAAAAAAAACATTGTTCTATTGAAATTTTCGGTTGATTTCGAATTCTAGTATTTGATTTGCATCATTTAGCCTAGGGTCTGATTGCTGAAGTTTTTTGCAGTTTGCTGGGTTCATCTCGAGTGTGTTTGAGTTCAATTGACACTGTTTTGGGCTGTTTTATTGGTTTCTAATTTCATAAATTGTCGTGGGTCTAATTTCGAGTCTGTTTGGGGTTCATTTAAGCTGTTTTGGTTGGTTCATTCGTGTTGTTTGCATTAAAACCTTTCCTGGATTGTTTTGATATCATTTTTGGGTTTATAAGAGATTACGAGCTTTCTGATTCCTGTTGTTCAACACTGTTGTGTGTTGTTTATTGTTGCTTACTCTATCTTCTTCTTCTTCTTCTTCTCATTTCGCATCACTTCTAGGTACATTCTTATGCTCAAGTGATGCTGAGTAATGTATCAACACGCAGGAACTTATTTTGATGTTAAATGATAGGGAACATCTGTTTGCACTTGGACCTTTGCTTTAGTTGTTTCAGCTTAACTGTTTGTTTGAACAATTTTTTAAATGCATTGATTAGGACGTTATGGACAGATGGGACTGCTGCACTTTTATCAAATTTTATGGTTATCCTGTTGAAGAATATTAGATTTGATTAGTTTTCGTTTATTACCATGATTTAGATTTAGGCTCAGGATATGATGTTGGCTAACTAATACTTATTTAGTTATATTAAAAAATATTGAACATATTGCTATAATTAGAATTCAAAAGCAGCCTGTCAAGCCACCCCTGAAAATTGTAGGGTTACCTGTGACTATAGGGTTTAATTGCTTGAACGTGTTTATTTCACTATGTGTTGAAATCAGAAATGAATGGTAGTATGGACTTCTAGTTTCTCTAGACCATAGCTGATCTTGTTTTGATGAGTTATAATTAAGGCTAGACAATTATTAAAATTCAGAAAATAATAGTGTGCAAACAAGCTAGAAGTGCCTAGGTTTCGAATTCCACACAGTTGCATATGCTCGAATCCAATTGTGAATGAGTCAAGGCCCTAATAAGATTGTATATTGAACTTGGGCTCAAAATGGAGCCCAGTAAACTATTGCTCATTTAGTTGAAATTCAGGCCCAATCCCACGCCAATCAGCTACGAGAAGCCTTATAAAGTTGACAGAATTTACTTCCACCTAGGATAATGTTTCGGCTAGAGTTTGAAGCCCGTAATGCTGAAAGCTTGGGTTGTTATGCTTTCTCTATTTAACTCACATTGCTTATTAGTTAGGGCTTCTTCTTTTATTAGTAAGGACAATACTTAATAAAATCATAGTTCTTTAGGTTGGCCTTTAAAATAAAAACGAGGTGTGCCGCACCAAATAAAATATATGAATTGCGTGGCCCTCTTTAAATACTTACATAAAAATATTTTAGACCTCGGGACGTGCCATTTAGTGAATTTTTTGGTCTCCCGCAAAGTAAACAACACGCTAGATGCTTTAGACCCGGCATTTAATAATATTATATTCCTAAACTCGTGTGCACATTTATGTGACCCAAATCCAAATCCCAATGAAGTTGAAATATGTCAAAAATTACGGGGGCATTTATGTGACGTGGTTCGAGACATATTTTCAAAACAGTTCAATTCTCTTTAAAAACTAATAATAAAAGCGGTTTAAAGTTTACAAAGCACATAAGTTAAAATATGTGTCAAAATCAGATAACTAAGCCAGATATAATAGTTGAGCGGATGTGCTAGAACCACGGAACCTGGGAATGCCTAACACCTTATCCCGGGTTAATAGAATTCCTTACTCGGATTTCTGGTTCGCGGACTATTAAACAGAATCATTTGTTTCCTCAATTCGGGATTCAACTGGTGACTTTGGATACCATTAGTCTCCCAAGTGACGACTCTAAATCTTTAATGAATAAATACTGTTTTGATTGTCCTTAAATTTGAAAAACTCCTTTATGCCCTTACGGGGTGTAGGTAAAAAGGAGGTGTGACATCTAGGCTAGACAGAAAATAAAACTCCACTACTAGCTCCTTCAGAAAATCGATCCCGACCTCTATTCGGGTAAAAGCTATTGCGACCCACTCTTCCTACGTTGGTGTAGCGCCGAGTTGAGAGCGATCACTTTTTAGCACTATTGCCGGGGAGCTTACGGTGTTGAATATCTGTTTAGTTAGTTATGTATCTTGCTTCTCTTTCCATCCTGTTTACTAATTTTGTTCATGTCGACCAATCAGGTATAAATGGCTCTTAATGCAAAGGACCCTCTCGGCAATGTGGTAGCGGGGGAGGAGGTAGAGGATCTAGACTAAGATGAGACCCTACCTTAAGTTCCACATAGATTCTGAAATGCTAATGAAAATGCAAATGCCTATGAAAACAACAATATTCCAGACTCTCCTCCGCCACCGCCAAAAGTGGCTCCCAGAGTTCTACCCAATCAAGGATATGCTAGTGCAATTGTTCCTCCCCGAATCCGGGCAGGAAACTTTCAAATCACAAATGTTATGGTAACCTTACTCAAGCAAGGAGGGTATTTCACGGGCACTGCCAATAAAAATGCCTACAAGCACTTGAAGAGGTTTGTGGATACATGCTGGGGTAGCAAGCAGAAAAACGTGTCCGAGGATGCGTTGAGGTTGAGGCTTTTCTTGTTCTCTCTTTAGGGTAAAGCATTGGATTGTTAGAAAGGCTCCCCAATCACCAAATGGGATGAATTGACAGAAAAGCTTATTGCAAAATTCTTTTCTGCAAGTCATATGGCGGCTTTTCGGGTTCTAGCTTTCACGCAAGAGCTAACAGAACCTTTGCACGAGATATGCGGAAGGTATATAACAATGGTGAAAGAGTACCCCAATAATGACATGACTGAGGCGATGATACAACAAACTTTTTATCGGGGCATCAAAACCCCGAGTCGGCGCTTTTTGAACCAATTAGCCGGAGGGAAATCTATGAAACTTTCTTACCAAGATTCATGTGATGTACTTGACGAAATGACCGACAACTCTTCGGCATGGCAAAGTCGAGCGAATGTGCCTCAAGGTGACCCCATGGTCATCCATTGTTCAAGGAATTGCATGATCATGGCCAATCTATTGCTGAGCTTACGAAAATTATGAATCAATTGGCGAAGGCGCAATTGTAACAAGTTCAAAACCCACACCAAGTCAATGCAATGGAAGGTGTGTCTATGTTGAGAAGGAGGCAAAGAGGGCAACAACAACCTCAAGGTAATTGTGAGCAATTTGACAACAACAATAATGGTGGTCGTTATTCGAATGAGTGAATAAAGGGAATAACTACCAAATAAATATGTCAATAACTACCAAGGGAATAAAGGAAATCGAAGGAATCAACAATGGCGCCCACAAGGAAATTGTGGAAATCAACAATGTGGCGGCAATTGGAATAATAACAACCAACAACAAGGTGGTGGAAATTGGAACATCAAAACAACAATTGGGTAAATGTAACAATCAAGGAAATTGGCACGGGAACAATAATAACTGGAGCAACAATAACAATCAAGGAGGGTGGAATAATAGCAAAAACCAAGGCAACCAGGATCAAGCTTTCAAAGCCCCCCATGTACCAATAACCGAACAATCCACCCCTTTCCTTCTCAAGGTCCAAGTTCTTCCGGGAGTGATTTTGGGATAATTGAGAATATGTTCGAGCAAATGATGAAAAAGAACCAAGATGCCGATGCGCAATTGTCTTCTCATAACACTTCTATCCGGAACTTGGAGGTGCAACTAGGGCAAATTTCTCAAGCTTTTAACACTCTCCCCAAGGGTGCTTTACCAAGTGATACGGTAGTCAACCCTAAGGGTGGGAATAACAACCATGTCATGGAGGTTACAACTAGGAGTGGAAGAGGCGGTGATGAGCATCCTCGAGAGAAACGTGAGTTGTGGAGGATGATGTTGTATTGTATGATGATGATGTGCCTATGAATGTTGATGATGTGATTGAACAAAATGTGATCAATGATGTGTGGATTGATATTGATGATGAGGTTGAGGTGGAAACACAAGATGTCGTGAACCCGTCTAGGGAACACGTGATTGATATGCCCCAGTCGGTGGTGCCCAAAGCCAAGGCACCTTTGCCTAGGACACCTCCCCCTTATCCTCAACGATTAGCCAAGAAAAAGAGGATGATCAAATCAAAAATTTCATTGAAATGATGGAGAGCCTCACAATCAATGTCCCTTTGGTTGAGGCATTTGAGCAAATGTCAGGGTTGTCGACGCCCCCTTTTCCTCTAAAAAAAGTGAAATCGGGTTTACGACATTATGGATAAAACAACTCTCATTCCCATTTGGGAGTTGGGTTATGGAATTTGAAGAGTTGCCACCGAATGATTATAGTGCATTAGGACACTTTAAGAAGAGAGTATTTTGAGAAGTAAACCAGAGTTCGAGTAAGGGCTTGAGATTATCTCGAGGGGAAGATATTAGGCACCCCTCAATATCCACTAGTGTGGTTCCCGGCCGTGTTAATTGTGACTTAATAAGAAGATGAAGCAATTAAACAAGTAAGGTTAACACATATAACATTACACAACTTGAAAAAGCTGTAAAGAAGAAGGAAGGACGCAAATTTAAAACAAAAGAGAGGATTGATTTGGAAAAGCATTACAGTAGAAGAACAATTAAATAAAGCAAACAAAAGAGAGAAGGGTCCTAGGTTTAACTATAATAGGGATCATTCGATACAATATCCCGTACATATTCCCAAAAAGGGGTCGCTCTATGATATTATCACATCGTCTTCATCTCCATATTCTACCCTTCCCACCCCGTTGAGATATTTGAACGCGTGAATTGGTTACGAATGTTTAATGCGTGCTATTATCCGTCCCATTCTATAGATCCTAGTGGGCATTTAGGATCATTATTCCTATAAGGTAGGAACTTGGTTGAACCCCTAGGTTCAAAGGTTAAAATGCTAGGCGACACACAAGAACAAGTAGGACTTGCATATAAAGGAATCATATAAAACATATAAAAGGCTAAAATAACCCTCTATAAGAGAACACATAATTAGCATGTCTCAAACACATGTAAGGTCTAAGGAAAAAAGCTGGAATATAAATTAAAGCAGAAGTTGGAGTGTTTGCAGAAAAGGAACGTAAGAGAAAACATACAGAACTTAAAAGAGGCAGTTTCAGTTTTTAGAATTCCGCAGAAGTCATTTAGAAACATTTGTGGAATGCCTGGTAAAATAGTTTTTGGACAGCCGGAGTAAAAGTACAAGCATGAAAGCGTTTTGAGATTGCAGAAGCGTAAAGAAAAACAGTAAACATACTGGCTTTTGGTCTTTTGAAAATTAGTACTCAGATAGTTGAGATAGTAGTCCAATTCTGTACAAGAAAAATAGTAGAAACCTTTGTATAGATAGCTTAAAAAATATGGCAAAAGTTTGTAAAAACAGAGAGGGCTTCAGAGACAAACGAATTGAGACAGGCGGATTTATTTGAACACGACTTGAAGGTGATTAGCCCATTTTTGTATCCAACCTAAGTCTTGCCTAGGCGTTCGTAAAGATGGTGAGAATGCAATGATTTTCAGTTTTAACGAGGAGTTGTTAACCAGTTTTACCCAGATTAGCGAAGTGTTTAAATAGTTGCAAAAAAAAATCCTAAAGGCATGGTATCTAATGCACAAAAGGTTCTATAAACATGGTATCTAAATGTGATGGTGATGACTTGTTGATTATTGATTAGTTATGATTATGAGAATGTACAGAATAACAAACTGAAAGCGAGAGGCCTAAAGAACAAGATTTCTATATGTGAAGATGCATGTCCTTAAACATGATTTCTATTGCGCAATTAGGTAAGCAGAATCCTATAAACATGTTTTCTACCCATACCCTTAATAATCATGCATAAACCTCCCAATTTCACTATAAACCCCATTATTCTTTACAAGTTATTATAGACCAAGTAATTTAAAAATACAACAGTGAAAGAAAAAATGAAGAAGCTATTCTATAGTGAGCCTACAGCCAGGCCCAAGATCTCCAACCTCACTTCTTTCGTGTTTCACATCCATTACCAAGGCTTGGGTGCGGCAAAGTTCCCTATGAGTTCGTTTGAACCCCTGGCCAATACCAAGCACTCAAAATATGATAATTAGACAAGTGCAAGTGTGGAAATGCCAGTCTTGTGCATCAAACTTCAATGGGTGCTCAGGGATCCCAAAGCAATGCTTACACTAAGGGGGCAAAACCTAATTTCTAAGAGTAGTGAGATTGTGATAAAGTTTGAGAGAGTTGAAAACAGTTGAGAGACAGTTTGAGAAAGCAGTTGAAAGAATTGAGAGAGTTTAAGAAAACAGTTGGAAGAGTTGCAAGAGTTCTTTTTAAATCAGTTAGACTGCCCAGTTTTAGAACAACAGAGCATCACACAAATAAGGGCAAAGAGTAAGGGAACAAAAAAGCAAAGTAAAACTACTCACACAGGCAACACATTGGAAGAAAGTAACCAGACAAGGTTGCAAAACAAGAGTTCAATTTTTACTGTACCAAACTCTAATACACTTAGCCCTAAACAGAGGTTTTAGGTTAACCAAATAGCCAAACAGACATGGATGCATGGTAGTAGTACACAAGGAAAAAGTAAACATTAATTGAGACGGTGGAGGGGGTAAGTGAGCATGTTAAGCTAAACCAAGTAGACGAGTAAGTGCATGCTAGTGACAAAAAGAGAAACAAAACCATAAGTAAAAGCACACAAGATGCATTATGAAATGCACAATTAATAGAAACATGTTGTTGTGGAGACCATGTCTTAAAGGGGTGACATACCAGTTGCAAGTAATAGACCACAATAACAGTAGTGCACATAGGAACAAGGTGAGCAGAGTGTGTATGCAGCAGAGAGAATAACAGTGTGCAGCAGCAGTATGAGAATAGCAGTAGCAACAGACCCAAGTAAACAAACAATAGAACCCAGTAGCGTAGAAGTAATCAACCCAGGCTACTCAATCTTGGCTTTTAGCCGATTGAGTGTTCAAACAAGAGAATAAGAGAGTATAGTAATAGCAGAGAAAGAGAGAATTCTGAGAATCTGATGCTGTGAGAAATATGCAGTGTGTGCTGGTATGTAATGTGTTGGTGTCTCATGCAAAAGAAAATGGGGGTACTTATTGTGCTGAAAACGAGCAAACAAATAAGGTATCAATCCATAATTAAGGAACTTGAGTATCAATCATAATCAAATAGGCATATGGACTCCCCTTTAATTAAGGACTCAAGGTCAAACGATAATAAGCAGTTATTTTAAAAGGAAAGGAGTCACAAATCATGATATGGTCACATAAGGAAACAAAATAGTATATGGCATACAATAAAGACTAGGTGCATGATACTTAATTAAGGAAATATGTCAAAGCAAATAAATCAACATACTTGTGCACACATATAGGGAGAAATACCACTTTAATTCTGGAAAATAGTTTTTGAACTAATGAACGAGATTGAAAACCTAGGAGATCGGTATTAATTGAGGAATGTATCCCACCAATTGAGGAAGAAATTCGAAATCGGTACCAAACTATAAGGAGAAAAAAAATCACAATTTAAGGCTAGTAATCACAGTCTTAAAGAGAGTTTGTAAGAATCAATATAAAATCACCATGTAAACAGTCAGAAAAACCTTAAGAGAAGAACAAAGCATGGTAGGGGAATGAAACACTAGCAAAAAAATTAAAGCAAAGAGCACGGAACTCAAAGAAGAACCCAGAAGAACACGCACACAAGCAAATAATACAGATACAAACATATAAAGCTAGGGTTTAATCAGACTTAAACAAAATGTTTAGAAGTAGTATTGAGAGTTACGAATTAGTACAAAAAATCAGAAAAGTAAAGAATTTTTAAAAGGGGTAAAGAAACCCTAGTTTCACAATGGGAATGAAAACGTTTAAAACTTGAATAATCAAAGATACCAAGTAATAGGAAGTGTAGAAGACAAAGGTTTAACCAAAAGAAAATCATTTAACAGTCAGAGATTAAAGAGATTTAGGCAAAAATTAGGGTTTCCAAAATAAATTAGGGAAATAAGAAACCTGGCCGTGAAAGTCGTATATAATGCCAAAGAAGGCATCATCGAACAAAAACCACCGGAGAGAAAGCCGGAAATAGACCCAGGCGAAGCTTCAGTGACTGTATTTCATAGCGAAAGCTTCTGGGCTTCAAGCTTTAGAGGGAAAACAACGATATAAGGATTACATGGCTACTAGAGGTCGAGATAAGTGAGGGAGGAGTATGGCTGGAGAGGCGATGAACTTCATCGGAGAAGAATGAACGAGAAGGTTCAAGAGAGAAAGGAGAGCATTTGTTACAGAGAGAGGGAGAGGTCGATCTGTTTGAATGAGGGTTTGCGGAGGAGTAGGTTAGGATTTAATTAAGGAAAGAGGATCTGGGCCATTGATCTTATATAATCAAGGGCTCAGACCAAAACTGAGCTGGACAGGGTAAAATCCAATGGGTACGGGTCGGGTGATTTAGGAAATTGTGTTGTTTGAATTGGGTTTAAGAGTTGGGCTTAAATAGGGTTGTAATTGGGCTATATCTTAAATAAAATGTGGCTAAATTTTATATAACCGATTCCTCCCAATTAATTTTATAAAATATCTAAAATAATTTAAAAAGAAAAATTAAAAACATGGAACTAATTAATAACATATAAATATTAATCTAAAAATACTAGAATTAATTTTATAACTATGAAACATAGTTAATTACGAAATTGGCCATAATTGCAATTTTGTTCAATTAGCCTTAAAATTCCAAGTAAATTATATTTTGTTGTAAATATGGGAGTGAAGCACATTATTCACTAAAAATAATAATTTGGAAAATAATTTTGGCCTTTATACTGACAAAAATAAGTAGTAAATCGATTTTAAAAGATCTAAAAAAATAAAAAAAATACCAAAGTCCGCGGCCTACTTATATATTCATACATAAACCATTTTGAAAGTATTTTGGGTGCAAAAAATATATAGGGAAAAATTGTGTATCAATAGCTGCCCCTCTTTACCCGAGGAGGATGAAAGAGTTATCGGATAAAGATAAGATGATAATTTTGACCGAAATTGGCGATTGTATATTTTGACCGTGCTCCTGAGCTGCCTACATATTTCTTGTTTTACAGGAATCAGGCCATATGTAGTTCAGGTACCATTGGCGGAACATGCCGATGGAAGTTCGGAAAAGACGGATGCAACGTGGTTTGAGATTTGATAATGGTTCAGAGGTCGGACGGTTGCAAAAAACTAGAGCAGGATCACTCCTGCTGAGGTGGCCGTGCCAGCCGGTGTACCTGCAAGTGAACGGTGTGCGGATATTTTGCATAATTTAAACGTGATGCAAGTTGCCATTAGACCGTGAGTGCTATCTTCGGACGATTAGTATGGCGTCCTCAGACTATGAAGTCCTGGGCTATGAAGAGCATAAAGTAAAGATCGCAGGCCATGAAATGGTGTTCTCGGGATTTGCGGATGGTGCCTCCGAACTATGATGCCTTTGAACAAGTTGGGGATATTTCAGCCCATGAAAAGGTGGCAATATTTCAGCCAAATGAATGCAAGGGGTGGCGATCTTTTAGCCGAGCAGGAATTTAAAATGCAGGGCAACGATATTTCAGCCAAATGAAATGGGGTTGCAATCTTTCAGCCAAAAATGCAAAATAAAGGAGGTAGAGCTTAACCTCGGAAGGTAGAGAATAGCCTTATGCAAATGCAAGATAGAAACAGAGCTTAGTCTCGAAAGGCAGAGGATAGCCTTATGCAAGATAGAGGCAGAGCTTAGCCTCGGAAGGAAAAAGATAGCCTTATGCAAGGTGGAGGCAGAGCCTAGCCTCAGAAGGCAGAGAATAGCCTTATGCAATAAAAAAATGCAGATGGAGATAGGGCTTAGTCTCGAAAGGAAGAGAATAGCCTTATGCAAGATGGAGGCAGAGCTTAGCCTCAGAAGGCAGAAGATAGTCTTATGCAGCATGGAGGTAGAGAATAACCTCGGAAGGTAGAGAATAGCCTTATGCAAATTCAAGATGGAGACAGAGCTTAGTCTCAAAAGGCAAGATAGCCTTATGCAATGCAAAATGCAGATGGAGACAGAGCTTAGTCTCGAAAGGCAGAAGATAGCCTTATGCAAGATGGAGGTAGATATTAACCTCGGAAGGTAGAGAATAGCCTTATGCAAATGCAAGATGGACACAAAGCTTAGTCTCGAAAGGAAAGATAGCCTTATGTTGGATGGAGGTAGAGCTTAACCTCAGAAGGCAGAAAGTAGCCTTATGCAATGCAAAAATGCAGATGGAGACAGAGCTTAGTCTCGAAAGGTAGAAGATAGCCTTATGCAAGATGCAGAATATAAAGGAGAGGATGATGGTGATTTTCTTAGCTGGTAGATGATTGCGCTATCAATGACTGCTTGGGAAGCGTTGAATGTAAATAGTGAGCCTTTGCGAGGTAAGTAGTGTTTTTTGGAACTTTAGTTTTGTAAAGAACCTGCATCACCTATTCGCTCCAGAATTCCTGCATCTAAAGAAAGATCGTGAGTTCTGTAAGGGGGAGGTTAGTTCGCATCCCTCGACTCATGGTGCCTTGTACCATTTGGGGTAGCATTCCTAAACGATATTGATCCAAATGATTTTATGCAAAATTTGAAAAATATGATGCAAATGTATATATATATATATATATATATATATATATATATATATATATATATATATATATATATATATATATATATATATGAGTAAAGAAAATGATAATTTTATTTTTATGATGAACCACAACTGCAACGTGGTTCAAGGCATGACAACCTTGCTGGCTCCGGAATTTTGAGGGCCCTTATCAAAATTATGCCCCAGCTTACTAGGCTGACGCTGTTGACGGCGGTGCTGAATAACTCAAAGCGGATTGACCTTATAATTTTGAGGGTCCTCCTCAAAATTCTGCCTCATCTTACTGGGTTGATGCTGATGCGAAACTAACAAACTGACTTCAAAATTTTGAGGGTCCTCCTCAAAATTCAGCCCCAGTTTCAAGTGCGGGGATAAAATGGAATTTTATTAAAGATGTGACTGAACCCATAGGGCAGCCTAAGTATCCCCACTTAAACGGGAATCAGGTTAAGTGTAGTTCAAATTACATCATAAAGAAAAAGCATACTGATTAAATATAGTATCTTTTCACTGCATCTGTGTTGATCGGTCTTGGCCAAACTTCTCCATCCATTTCTGCAAGAATAAGGTCTCCTTCAGTTAGAACCCGGTGAACCTTGTATGGACCTTGCCAATTGGGAGAGAATTTTCCTTTGTCTTCATCTTGATGTGGGAATATCTTCTTTAACACCAGCTGTCCTGGTGTGAACTTCCTTGGTCGAACTCTCTTATTGAAGGCTCTGGACATTATGTTCTAATATAATTGACCATGACAGACATCGTTCATTCTTCTCCCATCTATAAGGGCTAACTGCTCGTAGCGACCCTTGACTCATTCTGCGTCATCTAGTTCAGCTTCTTGTATGATTCTCAAGGACGAAATTTCTACCTCGGAGGGAATTACCGCCTCTGTACCGTAAACCAGCATGTATGGAGTTGCCCCGGTTGATGTGTGATCTGTAGTACGATAACCCAATAAAGTGAATGACAACTTCTTATGCCACTGCTTATGCCTTTCGATCATTTTCTTCAGAATTTTCTTGATATTCTTGTTGGCTGCTTCCACAGCTGCATTCATCTGAGGTCTGTAAGCTGTAGAATTTCTGTGCCTGATCTTGAAAGTTTCACACATCGCTTTCATCAAGTCTCTGTTGAGATTGGAACCATTATCAGTGATGATCGACTCTGGAACACCGAACCGACAGACAATACAATCTCGGACATAGTCTGCCATGACTTTCTTGGTTACTGCTTTGTATGATGTTGCTTCGACCCATTTAGTAAAATAAATAATTGCCACTAGAATGAACCTGTGTCCGTTTGATGCGGCAGGCTCGATTGGTCCAATAACATCTATTCCCTAAGCGGCGAACGACCATGGTGAGCTCGTTGCAGTGTGCTCGTTTAGAGGTACCTTTATCATAACAGCGATGACACTTCCGGACATACTGAATGCAATCTATTTCCATAGTCATCCAGAAATATCCTGCTATGAGTATCTTCTTTGCTAGTACAAAACCGTTCATGTGCGGCCCACAAGTCCCCCAGTGCACTTTCTCCAATTACTTGGTTGCTTCTGTCACATCAACACGCCTTAATAGTCGTAAATTGGGAGTCCTCATATACAGGATTCCTCCACTGTTAAAGAAATTGTTGGACAACCTTTGAAGCATGCGCTTCTTAGTAGTATTAGCAAGCTCTGGATATTCCCCTGTAGTCAGTTACCATTTGATGTCGTGGAACCATGGTTTTTCGTCGGCTTCTTCCTCAACATGTGCACAATATTCCGGTTGATCCTGGATAGGGTCGATGAAGTTTGTATCTGGATGCTGAATCATGGATGATAACGTGGCAAGCGCATCTGTGAACTCATTCTGTATTCTTGGAACATGCTGGAATTCCGTTTTTCTAAACCTCTTTCTCAACTCCTGTATGTGGTGCAGATAAGGGAGTATTTTGGAATTCTTGGTTGCCCATTCTTCTCGAACCTGGTGTTTGAGTAGGTCTGAGTCTCCGATCACTAGCAGCTCCTGAATGTTCATGTCAATGGCCAGTTTAAGCCCCAAGATGCAAGCTTCGTACTTGGACATATTATTGGTGCATGGGAACCTGAGCTTGGGGGATACCGGATAATGTTGACCAATTTCTAATACCAGGACTGCTCCGATACCTACTCCCTTGAAATTTGTGGTTCTGTCGTAAAACATCCTCCACCCATCATAGGATTTTGCAGTATTCTCTCCTATGAAAGATACTTCCTCGTCGGGAAAATATGTCTTCAGTTGTTCGTACTCCACTCCTGCAGGATATTCTGTGAGATGATCTGCCAAAGCCTGTCCGTTAACTGCCTTCTGGGTGACATAGACAATGTCAAATTCACAAAAAAAAAATTTCCACTTGGCGAGCTAGCCAGTGGGCATGGGCTTCTGAAAAATATACTTTAGCGAATCCATTCTTGATATAAGGTAGGTAGTGTAAGCACAGAAATAATGCCTCAACTTCTGAGCTACCCAGGTCAAAACACAATAGGTGCTTTCTTGTAAGGAATACCGAGTCTCGTACGGGGTAAATTTCTTGCTGAGGTAGTAAATAGCTTGCTCCTTTCTCCCAATCTCATCATGTTGTCCCAATACACAACCAAGTGCTCCATCAAAAACTGTGAGATAGAGCAGTAAGGGCCTCCCAGGCTCAGGAAGAACCAGGACTGGAAGCGTAGACAAGTATTCCTTGATCCTGTCAAAAGCCTTTTGACATTCATTAGTCCATTTGGTGGCGGAATCCTTATTCAGCATCTTGAAGATAGGTTAGCAGATGATGGTAGACTGAGCTATGAACCGGCTGATATAGTTGAGTCTCCCCGGGAAACTCATTACCTCTTTCTTGTTCTTCGGTTGTGGCAACTCTTGAATAGATTTGACCTTTGATAGATCCAGCTCTATCCCTTGTCGACTTATGATGAAGCCTAATAACTTTCCCGTAGGGACCCCAAATGCACACTTGGTGGGATTCAGTTTCAAGTTATACCTCCTTAGTCAGTTGAAAAACTTTCTGAGGTCCTCCATGTGATCTGCAACCTTCCTGGACTTAATGATGATGTCATCCACATATACCTCGATCTCCTTATATATCATGTCATGAAAGAGGGTAGTCATGGCCCTTATTTAAGTAGCTCCCGCATTCTTCAACCCGAACGGAATCATTCTGTAAAAATACATTCCCCAAGGCGTGATAAATGCCATTTTCTCCGCATCTTCTTTATCCATCCATATCTGATGGTACCCCGCAAAGCAATCGACGAATAACTGCAACTCATGCTTGGCATAGTTGTCGATCAAAATGTGTATGTTTGGCAAGGGGAAATCATCTTTGGGACTGGCCCGGTTGAGATCCCGGTAGTAGACACAGACTCTAACTTTCCCATCCTTCTTCGGTACTGGCACAATTTTAGCTAACCAAGTTGGATACTCTACCACTTGAACAACTCTGGCTTTGACCTGCTTGGTGACCTCCTTTTTGATTTTTAAACTCATATCTGGCTTGAATTTTCTGAGCTTCTGCTTAACCGGCTGATATGCAAGATCTGTCAGCAATTTATGAGCGATGATGGATGTGCTGAGGCCAGTCATATCATTGTAAGCCCATGAGAAGATATCCTCATATTCCTTAAGAACTCTGTATAGTTCTCTTTTTCTGTTTGTGACAAGTGCACACTGATGCACGTTTCTTTGACATTCTCGGTATCTCCCAAATTGACGATCTTGGTTTCATCCAAGTTGGAATTAGGTCTATTCTCAAAATTCTCGGCCTCTCTGACAACCTCTTCAGGTATATCATCCTCCTCTTAGTCTACGTCCGTTTGCTGCATAGCCTCATTGCAAGTTACAGTTGTCGGTTCATCATCAACATACGTAATAGTAATGCTGCGTGGAAATAAAGTAAATAGCAGAGATAAGTAATGAATAGTGGGATATTTGATAAGCTAAAAAAATGATTTTGACTAAATTCATAAATGTTCAAAACATTGAAGCTCTTTTGGAAAGTAAAGAAATGCGGAAAATAAAGAAAACAACTAAAATAAAGATGCATGATGCTTGTTCAGCCTTGCTACCCCGAAGATTTCCGGGCGATGGCGGTCCTGATTGACCAGTTGGTGAGGTGCTCCCCTCGATTCACAGCCTGAATTGAAGGGCCTTCCTCCCCTTCCTCCTAAAAAATCACACAACAGCCCATGTGTCCTCCAGAAACAGGTTCTTCATCGCCGCAAGAGCCTCGTCTTCTTCTGACCCATACAGAGTGTCGGCTAGTTGAAATGTCTGCTCCAACTGAGGTATGTGGTGTTCCAATGGTTAATATGGGCCACACCATGGTGGTGACCAGTTTCTGAATTCCTGCCAAGTGTACTCTTACCCTAGTTCGAAGGTAGTACCATGCTTCTTCAACTGGATAGGTTTGGTGATGCCTTGAAGATTTTACCAAGTCCTTTCCCTGGTTCATACTAACTCTAATTAAGAATGCTCTCAACCTTGTTACTCCACCATTTTTCCCTGTCCACTGCATTGACTAGCTCAATATGATGATATGTTTCTCCACCTATTTTCTTCTGCCTCCGATCATCGGAATGGTCTGGCGACTGTAGATGGGGTTACTACCGTTCCCATGGATGATTACTTGCTGATGGTTCCATTCGAACTTCACGGCCTGATGTAAGGTTGACGCTAGAGCCCCATCGGCGTGGATCCAAGGTCGTCCCAATAGTAAGTTGTAAGATGCTGGTGCGTCGATTACTAGGAAATCGACATAAAACCAAGTGGGTCCCATTTGCAAACATAGGCTAATCTCCCCGAGGGTGGACCTCTGAGAGCCATCAAAAGCCTTAACGTTAATAGCCTCATCTTTTATTTCATGCAATCCTTTGCCCAACTCTTAAGGGTTATCAATGGACAAATGTTGAGGCTAGAACCTCCGTCGACTAGGATCCTGGTGATGAAATGATCCTCACAATGCACAGTGATGTGTAGTGCTTTGTTATGGCTGAGCCCTTCAGGTGGCAATTCATCCTCGTGGAAGGTGATTTTGTGACTTTCCAATACTTGTCCTATCAAGTTCGCCATTTCTCCTCCTGTTATGTTGCTCGGGACATAAGCCTCGCTCAATATCTTTATTAAGGCAATCCTATGTTCCTCAGAACTCTGCAGTAATGCCAAGATGGAAATTTGTGCCGGAGTCTTGTTTAACTGTTCAACAACTGAATATTCTATAACTTGTATTTTCCTCCAGAGATCATCAGGTCCAGTTTCAATGGGACGTCCAGAGGCCTTCTTGCTGGACTCAGCTGGTGCTCTGGAGCGTACAACCTTCCTATTCTAGTCATACCTTGCATGGCGATTTCTTCACCCGCCCGTGCTTTTCCCTTCCTTCTTTCTTCGGCTTTGTAGTCCCAGGGTATGGCATTTGATTGAAATGGGGTTATGTCTGACATGGTGACTGGAATGGGCACCCTTGGGGGCAACATAGCAACTTCAATTGGTGCGGGCGCCTTTGGAGTCCCGAAGTCTACCTCAATTGGTTTTGGCACTTTTGCAGGAGGTTCCTCGAACTCAAATGGTATAGATATATTCACAACGTTTTCCTCAGATGGCTGTATTTGCACAACATAGGATTAAGAGTGACCACTGGTTTCTTGGGCTCATCTCATTCAGATATTTAACTGATTGACCCTTCGGGGTCCCAGTCGTCCTCAACCTCAATCATGTGGAGGCCTCCACCTTATGGTCTGGTAGAGGGTTGGTACGAACATTAGGAGCAAGCTCCTTAGCTATGATGACCTTGTTGTCGATTAAGGTCAGAATTTTTCTTTCAACGAGGCGGCACTCGTCGATGGTATGGCCCTTCATCCCTGAATGGTATGCGTAGGTTTTATTTAGGTTAATCCATTTGGAAGGGTTTTATGCTGGGATGGGTGTAACATATCTAGCGGCTTTGAGAATCTCATACAGTTGGTTAATGGGTTCGGCAATAGCGGTGTGTTGTCTGGGAGGTTTGCGGTCAAAGTTTGGTCTTGGTCGGGGAAGTTTTGGCAGGTATGTGGTGATGGATAGTGAGGAGGTTGGGAGTTGTAAGTTGTGTATACGGGTGCGGGTTGGGAATATCCTGGCGAGGTGGGCTGATATGTTGGTGATGGAGATGTTTGGTAGATGGGATGTAGATTCTGATATGTAGGTGAAGGTGCCTTGTAATATAGAGAGGGTTGATATGTGAGTGGGGTTAGAGGGTATGATTGATATTTCATGGGAGAGTGGTTTCTCTGCGTAGCCATTACCAAGTTTACGTCCTTTTTCTTCGATGTACCACCAGATTGCAAGGCTTTGTTGGGGGCCTGCAATGCCTCAAGGTTAGTAACCATACCATTTTTGATTCCCTCTTCAATCCTTTCTTCCAGTTTGATGATATCAGCGAACTTCTACCCCTCTATCAGCATCAATCTCTTGTAATATTGTGGATCCTGAGCACGGACGAAAAATTTGTTCATTTGTTCTTCTTCCAAAGCCGGTCTAACCTTGGCAGCTTCCCACCTCCAACGAGTAGCATACTGGCGAAATGTTTCGGTGGGCTTCTTCTTGAAATTTTGAATATAGAACACATCTGGCGCGTTCTCAGTTTGAACCTGAATTGGTCCATTAAATCGTACACCATGTTTACCCAACTCGTCCACTTCTTCGCATCTTGGCTGATATACCAAGATAAAGCATCACCTTTCAAGCTCCTCATGAACAGTTTCGTACGGATCTTTTCATCTCTACCAACTCCAACCAACTTGTCACAATACATCCTGAGGTGAACCCTAGGATCACCCGTACCATCAAACATTTTGAACTTAGGAGGTTTGTACCCCTCTGGGAGTTTGACATCAGGTTGAACACAAGGGTCTTCATAATTTAGACCCTCTACACTTTTATTACCTTCCACGCCTTGAACCCTGCTAGTGAGTTTCTTGAGTTCAGCAGCCAAGTTCTGAATGAGTGAGTCTGATTCTGACACATCTTATATGGGTTGTGCATAGTATGGCACAGTATCCACAAAGATAGGAGTATCTTGATGATTTGGAGAATTTTGGGGCTCAGGGATGAGCGGTGGAGCATTATTGCGAGCTTGGGTTGGGGTCTTCTGCGGAGGTGCAGGGACCTGATTGTTGACATCTGCAGCAACAAGGGAGATGGACAAGCTTGCCAAACTCCGGAAATGGTCTAGTTCCTCTCGGAACCTTAGCAAAGTTTGCTCCAAGTGAGCAGCAGTTTCTTTGGTGATCGGGGTACCCTGGGAAGTTCCTTCAATTTCCTTTCTCGCTTCATTCTCTCCCATATTTCCTTTTTTCCTGTTTCTGGGGGGGATTCGGATGAGGAGGAGGAGGGGGGCCCTTACATCTTGTTGAGTATGCTGATTGTGCCAGAATGCACGAACTAACCTTTGGGGAGGGGAATAAAAAATAAAAGAAAAACAAAAGGTAAAAAGTTACTGCGAATTCTGAGAAAGAAACCATTGCGGTATTTAAACACGTTGTTGCAAGAATATAAGTCGTGTCCTATTTGGGTGCCTCGTTGTGCCCGAGGAAAGCCTAGAGACAGATATGATTTGGAGAACTTATAACACCAAGTGCCTCATTTTATTGACAGAAAATAGAACGTGTCAAAACAGACTGAAATAAAGAGAGATTGTCACTAATGGCCATAGGCCTTATTAAATCAAGAAAGCAGTAAAACTCCTAACAACTTGGTCCCAAAAGAACCTTCCCCAGATTCGGCATCTTTGCGTACCTCTTACAGTTTCATCAGCTCGTGCAGTCCCAGCAACAAGTAAGCCCGAGCCAGGTGCCCACCTTCGTTACCTTCAGATTCCTGACAGTCGTTGATTCTTTTCAAAAACTTTCCTTCCAGCTCCACTAGACCTTGCTCCAAGTATCCTAAATGGTTGTTTGCGTGGACAACCATGTCTTTCCACTCATTGATTATCTTCTCTTGGGCCTCTAGCATTTCCCGATGTTTACTTTCACACTCTCACATCCGTTTGCATAGCTGATTATACTTGACCTTTGCTGCAGTCTCCTCATAATAACCCTGTGACCATGGACGAAACCTATTTTCCCGAGGCAATATGATCATCTTCTAGACACCTCAGATAAAACGGCGCATGCCCGTCTGATACCTGTCTGGCTCCATGTATTCCTTTTCCAAAATGAGTTTGGAATGCCACATATGCTGAGCCCGACACCTATGTGGGCTATCCTCATCTTGGAAATCGGCCCTGTAGTGACTCATCTTTTCTACCCTTGGTATAATCTGCTTTCTTCCCGCTTGCCTCATGACTCGGAGAGGGACATAAGGGTAAGTTCCTCTTAAGCCGATGAGTACAAGGAATGGCACATTCCTAGACCGAATGATGAACTCTCCAGTTGGAAACCACTTATACATCCATTGTACCTGCTCTTCTCTCAGATTCCCCAATAGTTCCACCCATCCACTGGCATCTTCCGGGCGAGCGAACATATCCGGCATGAAGTGAATTCGCTTTGGATGATGGAAGATGTTTAATGAGCCAGAGTTGTAGTAGCAGATTGCACCCTTCAAAGCTTGGTGCCCCTTGTTGACATTTTTCTAAGGCTCGGTACAGTTCGGAGAGGATCATGGGTGCTATGCTTAATGTCTGCCCGTCGATACCCTCCATAATGGCTTTGGTTACCATGGCTAGTCTTGTATGGATTGTAGCCTTCTTCATCAGAAAGACTATCATGCCCAGGAAACAGAACATGAATACAAAGGCTCTCCTATGTATGTGCCCTAAAGAGGTGAGGGAGAACTCGTCCATGTGAGTGCAGTAGGATTTGCTATGTCCGAACACTTCATACATGAAGTCGAAGGATGTAGGAGTCCTTCAGACTGGTCGGATTAGGATTCTTCTTGAGCCCCATTATTATCAAGAACCCTCTATCTTTGCGACTTTCTGGCATGAGCAGCCCCGGGCTATCCCAAGGAATTTCGGCTAGACCCCCAATTTCTTCCTATAGCGGCGTCATTTCAATACTCCCAAAGCGGAAGAGAGACCGTTCACTATCCCAAAACATAGTAGCAGCTTCCACAATCTTGTTATCCGGACTAACTTCAAGGAGAGAAGGAAGATTTGCTAAGTGCTCGATCACTACCATGCAAATCATCCCACCAGCTTAGCAATTTTGGATGAATGTTTGATACTATGCCAAATCTGGGGACCCCGTGCCTCATTTCCTTCAAAATAGAGAGTTAGGCCCTTAACCCCACCGGATTCTAGTATTTAAATCAATAATTATCAAGAGGCATTTAGTTCTCCAAATCAATGCACATAACGTGAATGTCCGTTTGGGTTTCAAGGAAACCCGATGGACTTTGGCTTAGGCTGTCCTAATGAGTCATTATACGGATAACATAATTGACTCGTCTAAGATTTACCTTGATGCAATGAACAGTTAAACAGAGTAAGGCTTCCATTTTTGAAGTGCTAGACAAGGTACCCTTGAGCGGACAACTCAAGAGGGAAAGGCACGGAACCGCCGACTACACCGTTGATCGATTGTTTTACCGCAAATATGCCTTTGCCAAATTTAAGGGGTTTGTAGTAATGGAAGAGCGCAACCACTCATTATAAGCGTTGATATAGGATTTTTTTGGAACGAGTGGAAAATGATGTTGAAGGATGCAATTACAACAAGGAAACGAGTACACGTATTTTCAGGTACATATAATAATGATTATAATAAATGCTAGGAATTTAAGACGAAATTGAAATAAAGTGAGGTAATAAAATAGTAAAAAAAAATTAAAAGAAAAAGAAAGACACGAGGAAAAAAGTAAGTAATCATGGAGAAATGATTAAAGCAATAAAGGTAATAAAGAAAGCAATAAAGCCACGAAACACGTAACGGTAAAAGCCTAAAAAGAAATCCCCAGCAGTGTCGCCATGTTGTCGACGCCCCTTTTCCTCTAAAAATGCAAAATCGCGTTTTACCACATTATGGACAAAAAAACTCTCATTCCCGTTTAGGAGTTGGGTTATGGAATTTGAATAGTCGCTACCTAATGATTATAGTGCATTAGGACACTTTAAGAAGAGAGTATTTTGAGAAGAAAACCAGAGATTGGGTAAGGGCTTGAGCTTATCTCGAAGGGAAGGTATTAGGCACTCATCAAGATCCACTAGTGTGGTTCCCGACCGTATTAATTGTGACATTATAAAAAGATGAAGCAATTAAACAAGTAAGGTTCACACATGTAACATTCACACAACTAGAAAAAGATTTAAAGAAGAAGGAAGGACGCAAATTTAAAATAAAGAGGGAATTGATTTGGAAAATCATTACTATTGAAGAAAATTTAAATAAAGCAAACAAAAGAGAAAAGGGTACTAGGTTTATCTATAATATGGATCATTCAATACAATATCCCGCACATAATCCCAAAGAGGGGTCGCTTTATGATATTATCACATCGTCATCATCTCCATATTCTACCCTTCCCACCCCATTGAGATATTTGAACGCGTGAATTGGTTACGAATGCTTGTGTGCTATTATCCGTCCCATTCTATAGATCCTAGAGGGCATTTAGGATCATTATTTCTATAAGGTAGGAACTAGGCTGAACCCCTAGGTTCAATGGTTAAAATGCTAGGTGACACACAAGAACAAATAGGACTTGCATATAGAGGAATCATATAAAACATATAAAAGGCTCAAATAAGCCTCTATTAGCGAACACGTAATTAGCATGTCTCAAACACATGTAAGGTCTAAGGAAAAAATCTAGAATATAAATAAAAACAGAAGTTGGAGAGTTTGCAGAAAAGGAACGTAAGAGAAAATGTTCAGAACTTAAAAGAGGCAGTATCAGTTTTTAGAAATCCGCATAAGTCATTTAGAAACATTTGTGGAATGCTTTGTAAAATAGTTTTAGACATGCAGAGTAAAAGAACAAGCATGAAAGCATTTTGAGATTGCAGAAGCATAAAGAAAAACAGTAAACATAATGGCTTTTGTGGTTTTGAAAATTAGTACTCACATAGTTGAAGTAGTAGTCCAATTATGGACAAGAAATACAGTAGAAACCTTTGCATAGATAGTTTAAAAAATATGGCACAAGTTTGTAAAAATAGAGAGAGCTTCAGAGAAAAACGAATTCAGACAGAGGTGGATTTATTTTAACACGACTTGAAGGTGATTAGCCATTTTTTGTATCTGGCCTAAATCTTGCCTAGGCATTATTAAAGATGGTGAGCATGCAATGGTTTCCTGTTTTAACGAGGAGTTGTTAACCAATTTTACCGAGATTAGCGAAGTGTTTAAACAGTTGCAAATAAAAATCCTAAAGGGATGGTATCTAATGCACAAAAGGTCCTATAAACATGGTATCTAAATATGGTGGTGATGACTATTTGATTATTAGTTAGTTATGATTATGAGAATATACAGAATAACAAACAGAAAGAGAGAGGCCTAAAGAACAAGATTTCAATATGTGAAGATGCATGTCCTAAAGCATGATTTCTATTGCGCAAATAGGTAAGTAAAATCCTATAAACATGTTTTCTACCCATACCCTTTATAATGATGCATAACCCTTTCAATTTCACTATAAACTCCATTATTCTTTACAAGTTATAACATACCAAGTAATTTGAAAATACAACAATGAAAGAAAATAAAAGCTATTCTATAGGGAGCCTACAACCAGGCCCAAGATCTCCAACCTCACTTCTTTCGAGTTTCACAACCATTACCAATACTTGGGTGCGTCAAAGTTCCCTAAGGGTTCGTATGAACCCCTGGCCAATATCAAGCACCAAAAATATCACAATTAGACAATTGCAAGTGTGGAAATGCCAGCCTTGTGCATCAAAGTTCAATGGGTGCTCAGGGCTCCCAAAGCCATGCTTACACTAAGGGGGCAGAACCTAATTTCTAATAGTAGTGAGATTGTGATAAAGTTTGAGAGAGTTGAAAACAATTGACAGACAGTTTGAGAAAGTTGTTGAAAGAATTTAGAGAGTTTAAGAAAATAGTTGGAACAGTTGCAAGAGTTCTTTTGAGATCATTTAGACTGACCAGTTTTAGAACAACAGAGCATCACACAAATAAGGGCAAAGGGGATGGGAACCAATAAGAAAAGTAAATTACTCACACATGCAACACATTACAAGAAAGTAACCAGACAGAGTTCAGTTCTTACTGTACCAAACTCTAATACACTTGGCCTCAAACGGAGGTTTTAGGTTAACCAAGTAGCCAAGAAGACATGGATGCATGGTAGGAGTACACAAGGAAAAATGAAACATTCAATGAGACAGGGGAGGGGGTAAGGGAGCATGTTAAGCTAAACTAAGTAGACTAGTAAGTGCATATTAGTGACAATAAGAGCAACAAAACTATAAGTAAAAGCACACAAGAAATATTATGAAATGCACAATTACTAGAAACATGTTGTTGTGGAAACTATGTCTTAAAGGGGTGACATACCAGCTGCAAGTAATAGACCGCAATAACAATGGTGCACAGAGGAACAAGTTGAGCAGAGAGTGTAAGAAGCAGAGAGAATAACAGTGTGCATCACCAGTATGAGAATAGCAGCAGCAACAGACCCAAGTAAACAAACAATAGAACCCAGTAGCGTAGAAGTAATCAACTCAGGCTACTCAATCTTGGCTTTCAGCCTATTAAGTGTTCAAACAAGAGAATAAGAGAGACGGTAATAGCAAAAAAAGAGAGAATTCAGAGAACCTGAAGTTGTGAGATATATTAGTGTGTGCTGGTATGTAATGTGTTGGTGTCTCATGCAAAAGAGAATAGGGGTACTTATAGTACTGAAAATGATCAAAAAAATAAGGTATCAATCCATAAATTGAGGAACTTGAGTATCAATCATAATCAAATAGGCATATGGACTCCCCTTTAATTAAGGAATCAAGGTCAAATGGTAATAAGCAGTTATATTGAAAGGAAAGGAATCACAAAGCATGGTATAGTCACATAAGGAAACAAAATAGTATAAGGTATACCATAAAGACTAGGTGCATGATACTCAATTAGGGAAATATATCAAGCAATTAAATCAACATACTTATGCACACATATAGGGGAAAATACCACTTTAATTCTGGAAAATAGTTTTCGAATTAATGAACGAGATTGAAAACCTAGGAGATCGGCATTAATTGAGGAATGTATCCCACCAATTGAGGAAGAAATTCGAAATCGATACCAAACTATAAGGAAAATACACAAAATCACAATTTAAGACCAGTAATCACAGTCTTAAAGAGAGCTTGTAAGAATCAGTATAAAATCACCATGTAAACAGTTAGAAAAACCTTAAGAAAAGACGGCATGGTAGGGGAACGAAACACTAGCAACAAAATTAAAGCAAAGAGCACGGAACTCAAAGAAGAACCCAGAAGAACACGCAAACAAGCAAATAATACAGATACAAACATATAAAGCTAGGATTTCATCAGACTGAAACAAAAATTTTAGAAGTATTATTGAGAGTTACGAATTAGTACTCAAAATAAGAAAAGAAAAGTGTTTTCGAAAGGGGTTAAGAAACCCTAGTTTCAGAAGGGGAACAAAAACGTTTAAAACATGAATAATCAAAGATATCAAGTAATAGGAAGTGTAGAAGACAAAGGTTAAACCAACAGAAAATCGTTTAAAAGACAGAGATTAAAGAGATTTAGGCAAAAATTAGGGTTTGCAAAATAAATTAGGAAAGTGAGAAAACTGGCCGTGAATCTCATATATAATTCCATAGAAGTCATCACCGGACAAAAACCACTGGAGAAAAAGCTGGAAACAGACCCAGGTGAAGCTTCAGTGACGGACTTTCATGGCAGATGCTTCTGGGCTTCAAGCTTTAGAGAGAAAACAACGATATAAGGATTTCATGGCTACTAGAGGTCGAGAGAAGTGAGGGAGGAGTATGGCCGGAGAGGCGATGAACTTCATCGGAGAAGAAGGAACCAGAAGGTCCTAGAGAGAAGGGAGAGCATTTGTTAGAGAGAGAGAGAAAGAGATCGGTCTGTGTAAATGAGGATTTAGGGAGAGGTAGGTTAGGATTTAATTAAGGAAAGAGGATATGGGCCGTTGATCTTATTTAATTAACGACTCAGATCAAAACTGAGCTGGACCAGGTAAAATCCAATGGGTATGGGTCGGGTGATTTAGGGAATTGGGTTGTTTGAATTGGTTTTAAGAGTGGGCTGAAATAGGGGTGTAATTGGGCTATATTATAAATAAAATGTGGCTAACTTTTAAATAACCAATTTCTCCCAATTAATTTTATAAAATAGCTAAAATAGTTTAAAAAGCAAAATTTAAAACATGGAACTAATTAATAACATATAAATATTAATCTAAAAATACTACAAATAATTTTATAACTATGAAACACAGTTAATTATGAACAATTGCAATTTTGTGCAATTAGCGTTAAAATTCCAAGTAAATTTGTAAAAAATGTGCAAATATTTCATAAATTATATTTTGTTGTAAATATGGGAGTGAAGCACATTATTCACTAAAAATATTAATTTGGAAAACAATTTTGGCCTTTATACTGTAAAAAATAAGCAGTAAATCGATTTTAAAAGATCTCAAGAATTAAAGTAAATACCAATGTCCCCCGTCTGCTTATATATGCATACATATACTATTTTTAAAGTATTTTGGGTACCAAAAATAAATAGGGAAAAATTGGATATCAACAGGGGTATGCAAAGTTCATGAAAGATTTGGTTACAAAAAAGAGGTCGATGAAGTGTAAAACAATTAAGATGACTAATCAAGTGAGTACCATAGTGCACTCAATGGCACCCAAGTTTGATGATCCTAGAGCTTTTAATATCCTTTGTGTCTGTGTTGATAAATTCATATTGTCGGCCGACTTTGTCATACTAGATTGTGAGGTGGACTTTGAAGTGTTGATTGTTCTTGGGAGACTTTTCCTAGCTACGGGGAAGGCATTGGTTGTTGTTGAAGTGGGTATGTTTACATTCCGAGAGGGAGATGAGAATGTGGTATTCCATGTTTACAAATCAATGAGACAATCCAATAGCAAAGAGGTGTGTTCATTTGTGGACATTGTCACAACTGTGATAGTGGATGACACAAGTTCCATGATCAATGTTGAAGATCCTCTTGAGGCCGTGCTTCTTATCATGGATGTTAATGATGATTCTATTAGAGTGGAGTGCGTATGCGTTGAATTGTATGGGTCCATATTCATATGAGCCTAGGAAGTAATCTTTGGATCTTGAAAACAATAAAAATCCACAAACAAAGCCATCGATTGAGGAGCCACCGGTGTTTGAGTTGAAGCCACTTTCTCCACACCTCAGATATGAATTCTTGGGTTCAAATTTCAATTTACTTATCATTCTTTTTTCTTGCTTGACAAACGTTCAGGTTGACACCAGTTTGGTGATTCTTCAAAAGCACAAGAAAGCGATTGGATTGTCATTGGCTGATATTCAGGGTATAAGCCCCACCTTTTACATGCATAAAATCATCTTGGAGTATTATGAAAAGCCTTTACTTCTATATCAAAGAATACTAAATGAGGCGATGCCAGAGGTAGTGAAGAAAGAGGTCATCAAGTGGCTTGACGCCGGTGTGGTTTATCCCATTTCTGACAGTTCATGGACTTCTCCAATGCAATGTGTACCGAAGAAGTGTGGGATGACTGTGGTGACCAATGCCAATAATGAGCTTATTCCAACTCGGATAGTGACCGGTTGGAGAATTTGTATGGATTACCGGAAGCTTAACTAGGTCACTAGAAAAGATTATTTCATATTGCCATTCCTTGACCAAATGCTTTATTGTCTTGCAGACCGGGCTTTCTATTACTTTCTAGATGGTTACTCGGGGTACAATCAAATTCTAGTTGCCCCGGAGGACCAAAAGAAGATGACCTTTACATGTTCTTATGGAACATTCACTTTCTCGAGGATGCCATTTGGATTGTGTAATGCTCCGGTGACCTTCCAACATTGCATAATGGCTATTTTCACCGATATGGTGGAGGATATCTTAGAGGTATTCATGGATGATTTTAGCGTGGCCGGGGATTCTTTTGAGGAGTTCTTGGTAAACTTGGATAGAGTTTTCGCTTGGTATGAAGACACCAACCTTGTCCTAAACTAGGAAAAGTGTCATTTTATGGAAGAAGAAGGTATGGTGTTGGTTACAAGATCTCGAAGCGAGGAATTGAAGTTGATAAGGCCAAGATTGAGGTCATTTCGAGGCTTCCTCCTTCTATCAAAGGGGTGAGAAGTTTCCTTGGGCACGAATGTTTCTACCGAAGGTTTATCAAAGATTTTCTAAGGTAGTTAACCCAATGTGCAAGTTGCTAGAGAAAGATGCCAAGTTTGTTTTCCAAGAGAAGTGCATGCAGGTTTTTAAACTCCTTAAACACAAGTTCACAACTACGCTCATCATCACTGCATAAAATTGGAGCTTACCATTTGAGCTCATGTGCGATGCTAGTGACGTCAGGGTGTGGGAGGTTTGAGGCCAAAGGATCAACAATATGTTCCATCCGGTGTACTACTCAAGCAAGACCATGAATGAGGCTCAAAGGAATTACACAATCACCGAGAAGGAGTTATTGGCTATTATTTTTGCTACGGAAAAATTCCAACCTTACCTTATGGGGGCCAATGTTATTGTGCACACCGACCATGCTGCCCTTAGGTATTTGATGACCAAGAAAGATTCAAAGTTAAGATTGATGAGATGGGTTCTTCTTCTCAAGATTTTGATCTAGAAATTATGGACCTTAAAGGGAGTGAGAATCAAGTGGCGGACCACTTGTCCCATTTGGAGGAGGAGGGGAGGTCTTGTGACGGCCTTAAAATAAATGATAAATTTCCCAACGAGCAACTCCTTGCGGAGTCAATGAATGAAATGTCGTGGTTCACTAATATTGCAAATTATCTTGTTACCGGAATCATCTCGTGTGAGCTCTTTTCTAACCAAATCAAGAAGCTCAAGAGAGATAGCTTGGATTCTTATTGGGACGAGCCATATTTGTTCAAGATTTGCACCGATGGTGTGATTCGATGTTGTGTCCAGGAGGAGGAACAATTAGGTAGTTTGGAGGCTTTACATTCTTCCCCCTATGGTGGCCATCATGGAGGGGCAAGGACGGCTTCTAAGGTGCTTAGTTGAGGATTTTATTGGCCTAATTTGTTTAAATATGCGGGTGATGTAGTCAAGAGATGTGATGAATGCCCAAGAGCCCGTGATATTTCAAAAAGGGATGAAATGCCTCTCAATACAATTCTCGAGGTGGATATTTTTTATATTTGGGGCATTGATTTCATGGGTCCTTTTGTGAGCTCATGTGGGAACACTTACATTCTCATGGAGGTAGACTATGTCTAAAAATGGGTTGAAGTCGTGGATTTACCCAACAATGAAGCCGGAAGTGTTGTGACATTTTTGAAAATGAGTATCTTCACAAGGTTTGGCACTCCTCGTGCTATTATAAGTGATTGGGGTCTTACTTTTGCAAGAAGGCTTTTGATTCAATGCTTGCCAAGTATGGAGTAAATCACCAAATGACCACCCCTATCATCCTCAAGCTAGTGGTCAAGTGGAAGTCTCCAACCGAGAAATAAACAGTATCTTGTACAAAACGGTCAATGCCAATAGGACTGATCGATCGAAAAATTTGGATGATGCTCTATGGGCGTACCGGATGGCTTACAAGACCCCAATTGCTATCTCCCCATACCAGTTGGTGTTCGAGAAAGCTTGTCATCTTCCGGTCGAATTGGAGAACAAAGCTTTGTGGGACTTGAGGAAGATGAACTTGGAATGGGATATTATGAAGAATCTCCATGTTGAACAACTTAATGAGCTCGATGAGTTTAGATTTCATGCCTACTCCATCTCGTCCTTGTATAAGGACAACATGAAGTATCTTCACAACAAATATGCTCGAGGAAGGGATTCAAAGTTGGTGATATGGTTCTTCTTTACAACTCCCGATTGAGGTTATTTTCGGGAAAGCTCAAGTCAAAGTGGAGTGGGACATTTGAAATTGTATGTGTAACCACATTTGGTGCTCCTGATCTCAAGAACAAAAATGGTGAAGTTTTCTGAGTCAATGGGCACCGTGACAAGCATTATTTGGGGAAGTTCGATGACAGACACGTGGTGGAACTCATTCATTTGA
This sequence comes from Nicotiana benthamiana, assembly GCA_034376525.1. NCBI lineage: Eukaryota > Viridiplantae > Streptophyta > Magnoliopsida > Solanales > Solanaceae > Nicotiana > Nicotiana benthamiana. The sequence continues at coordinate 70,541,053 of CM067323.1, read as the reverse complement.
AGTGATGTGATGATAACATGCGTCGTGCCGCGATATTAAATCAGGCGCTTCTTGGGAGGCAACCCATGTCTTTTTATTTCTCTTTAATTTTCTTTGTAGTTTAGGATTTTTGAGCTAATTGGTTGTGAGATGTTGCAGGGATTGTGTTGAGGCAGTTAAAAACAAGTTAGAAATAAATTGAACAGTATCTGAAGTTTCCAGTATGGCCGTGGTGCATTTTGTGCCGTCCGCACTGCATGAGCTAAAAATGATGCTCTCAAAAATTTTCCACCGCGGTCGCGGTCCTATTAGTGCGGTCCTTAGTGGACCTCCGCGGCCGCGACATGCTTTTGTGCAGCCTGCAGAGGCTTGCTTTTGGTATCCCGTTGGAACAGATCCAACTCGGTCCGCGGTCTATTTTGTACGGCCACGCTGGTAGGTGAGTAGGGGTCCCATGATTTGTCTATAAATAGACCCAAAGGGTCTCAGTGTACCCTTTTTGAACTTTGAAAACTAAGAGCCTTAAAACTATTGTCCATCCCTTCCTGAGACCGAAATTCTTTCTTGCCTGGATTAATTGCATACATTGTTCATAAACCTGGTCACATTTCATGCATTTGTCTTTAATTAATTTTATATTTTCCTTTTATTTTCTTGACCAGTAGTTTGTAACTTCTTTTTCTTCTCGTTTTTCTTTGATTTGTTAGTTAGGATAGCTTAGATGTTGGGTTTTGTGTTCTGAATATGATTTAAGATTGGGCAACTGAGTAGGGACAAGTAGTTGTAAAAATTTCGACAAAAATTGGAAAATCATGAAACCATAACTTAGTTCCCTAAATCTAACTCAGCGTGGCCCGCGGTCGCCTTTGCAGTCTACGATGCCCTGACACGGTTTGTATTGCCCTTTTGTATGGACCGTGGTGCCCTAATGACTGAGAATGAACTTGTGCTCAGCGTGGCTACAGTGCATTTTACGTGGACCATACTGGCTCACCGCGATCCCATTTTGTACGGACCGCGATGTGGTGATTCACAGAAGGTATCTTCTGGGCCTTTGCCCAAAGTGGAACGTGATCGCCTTTGCGTGGTCTGGGGTACTCCGTATACGGCCGCATTTCTCTTTGCACGGACCGCAGTACCCTGTTATGCATCTGATCCTGCAATTCTTGATCTTCTTTCTATAATTCAACTTCTATGCCTCTGTCACTGTATATGATAAAACTAACAATGTTAGACATATTTATTTGTAGACAATGGTAAAACAACGAGGTAGAGGTGCCAAACAACCCAGGCGAGGTGATTCCTCCGGGGGAGAAAAAGGAAAACAAGTTAAACTCACTCCCCAACCTAGATTGAAAACAAGGAAACAAGTTGATATTGTTGATGAACACTCGGGGAGAGAGTACGGGCCTTCTCATGACCTCTCCTCTGACTCAGTGCCAGCTCTATCAGTTCCAGTTGCACCCACTTTCCAAGCTCCACAATGTATATCTTTTGAGTCATCTGATGGATCAATAGACGACAGTGGTGAGTACTCCACCTCCCTCACAGCTTCAGTATCTAGGGAGAGTGCAAGTGGCGGTGCTAAGGGTGGAAACAATAGTGATGAGGAGGTTCCCGAGAATGGTGTACCTCAGGTTGGAGGAGTTGAACAAATAAGAAAACCCGTAGCTTGGGAAGATCGATTTGTCAGCCAAGTGGCTTTCCATAAGTTTAGGGAATGGTGGACGATACAAAAATGGATTCCGGAGAGGAGTTTTACAACAAGTGACATGTTGCCCCTTCACCCACATATATATAGTCAGTTATACACTAGAGTGGGTTGGGAGCATTTTCGGCATGAGTGTGTAAAAGCCAATAAGCACACGGTCAAGGAGTTCTACAACAATGTGGCCCACGTCAAAAAGGGATCAATAGTGACCAAAGTGCGAAACAAGAATATGGTGTTTTCCAGGAAAGCTTTCAATGATTACAGCGGATTTGATGATGAAGATGAGACCCAGCACAATGAGAAGTTGGCAATGGGCGAAGAGGTTTGCCCGTGGGTAGCTGGATACCTGGAACACTCGGGCACTGTTCCAGATTGGGTGCTAGCAAGGGTAAAGATAGTTCGCAGGACTTTGAATTTTAAGGCTATGGGTGGTTGACCTTTGTTTGCAACCGACTAGACCCTACCTCCCATGATCAAACTATCCCACTTCCCCTGGCTATTTTGATTGCTTCTATCATGGCAGGCTTCCCTATCAATATGGTGAATGTGATGTATGGGGATATTACTGTGGTGGGGGTTGAGAGTGACTGTAACTACCCTTTCCTAACACCCTTACCATGTACTTCAGGGATTTTAAAGTGGAGAAGAAATCATTTGATGTGAAGGTAAGACCGGAGTCCCCATTTAATGCTATAGATTACAAGGGCCAGACGACACCAAGGACAAGAGATACAAGCGACCTGCATCTGCCCCGACTGGCCAGTCAGTTATGGTAGAGCCTCCTATGGATCCTTCCACCATGCTTGCTGCTTCTACAGCCATTGACTTGCCTCCAGGACCTTTCTCTATTGCTGGTCCTAGTACATCAGCTGGACTGGAGGCTCCATCTTCTCGGGCTCATCCTTTCACTGCCCATCAATTGAGCTAGACACTGGCCAGTGTGAAAAACTAGATGTCAGCTGCGACATCCAAGTTGTCTACTTTGTCTGTTACCATAGAGGCCCATTCACCACCACTGAAAGCTCAGATTCCTCAGTCTATTGAGGATACACTGGAGAAGCTCCTGAAGAACCAGGAAAGGATGATGAAGACACAGGATGCCTTGTCTAAGGCAGTGCACTCGGATTGCAAGGCTCTGAAGGGGATTTCCCGGGAACATAAGAAGATGAGGAAATCACGGGCTTCCAAGGAGTCTGAGAAGGAGCTCAGGATAGATGTAGACAAGCTATTGGTAGACCAAATGCCTCTAAACTTAGTATTTAGGGATCCAGCTCCAACAGTAGCACTAGTAGTAGAGCCACATAAGAGCAGACTCAGAGGCTTCCCAGGAAGAAGAGGATGCTCCCCAGTGCTGCTGAGGCGGTCATTGAGTTGGCAGATCCACAGGAGGCCTCCTCCAGTTTGCCACAGGATGCACCGAACATCAAGCCTATCCAGGTCCAGGACCCAGTCCCAGCAGTTGAGCAGCAGGAGACCGGTAACTAGTTTGATGCTCCCGTACATACAGAGGACATGGGGACCACTAATGGTCCCATACAGATGGACCAGGCCTAGGGAGTCCTCCTATATCCTTTCTTTCTAATTTTATGCTTGTTTGAAAGTTGGCATTGGGGACAATGCCGGCTTTTATTCGTGTAGTTGCACCCTACTTTTAACTCGATGATTATATATATAGATTCTTAGTTTATGATTTTGTTGATTTTCTATTTGGTCTGGATATAACTTTACATTTAGTTACTTTTAACGCACTTTTTATTCTCTTTTTGGTCTGTATATAAGTTTACATTTTTGTACATATTCATGATCCCTCATTGTATATTCTACTCCCATATTGTACGTATTCATTCTATTTTTTATTTTCGCAAAAACAATTTGTTTTTAGCTTTCTATATAGGCTCATAGCCTTTTGTTTTGTTTTTGGCATTTTCAATAAACCCTTGTTTTCATAATTCCACGGTTCTTTCCAAGGGTGGAGAATTTTGCGAACCGGGTGGCTCTTTTTAATGATTGATGGCGTGACAACCTTCTTAAGGGTGTGAGTCTGTTTCTATTCTTTTTATTTTTGGATAGTTGTAGTTAATGGTACCTGAAGCAAAGCTTCACTTTGGCCTAGAACATTTATCGTTGATCCCATGGTCAAAGACAAAATGTTATGTTTAGGATGGTGAAAGTCGTGGCCTTGAGATTATTGTGTTAAACAAACAATCATCATGTGGTATTTTCGGCCTTGAGACTCGATGTCTTTTGCAATCCCCTAGCATATGAGGTGAGAAATTGAATTATGAGTCCAAATCCCGAGCCAATGGTCTAGAACTTGCCCTTAATGTTTGTTGAGGCAAAATCTTAGGTGAAATTTGACTTGAGAAGTTATTATAGGCTCTCCTTGATCCAAATGTTAAGTTGAATAATTTCATAGCCTACCAATGAGATGATCCATATATAACCCTTTTGAGCCTTAAAACTTTTTCTTTCAAGAACCAATGCTACAAGCCTATACCCGTTCTAACTGATGCCTTCTATTGGCTCCCTTGAGTAATGGCAAATGTCTAAGTTTGGGGGGAGAGACAAGAAAGGAAACAAAGTGGTAAAAGGTACAAAAGCTAAAGAAAAGGAAGGCAATATAAAAGAATGTAAAGAAAAAGACAAAAAGAAAGTCCAATGTGAACAAGAATAAAGAGGGATTCAAGGAAAAGAAAAGTGAAAAAGTTGTGGAAAATTTAGAAAAGAGAAATATTTTGAATTGCATAAGAAAGAGTGACAATGTGTCTCTCTAATCCCTTGAAAAGAAAAGAAATACTCAAAAGAGTCAAGACAATTATGCCAAAGTGAATCAAAATAAGTGCTTAAGGGAAGATTGAACCCGTTTGAATAAAACATGTCCTACCCTTACCCAAAAACCTTCATATTGACTCCACAAAAGCCCTATATGATCTTGAGTTGAAGGAAGCCTATATTAGTGGATACTTACATAAGGGGAAAGCGTATAGTACTTAGAGCCTGACTTGTGAACTTTTTCTTGAGAGAGATGAGTGGAATATCATTAACCTCGGTTTGTCTGTCAACACTTTAAAAGGTGAGGTTCGCATAGGGAGAGTTGAGGATGTGTGAGTTTGGGTTGCACAATCACCAAGGTAATTAAGAGAAGTGCTTTGATGTAACGAGTCAACTCTTGAGGCTCTTTTGTCGCACTTGATCCATAATTTTTTCAAAGTTTAAATGTGTTAATGAAGCATTTGTATTGAGGGTAATTGTTAGTCCCAATTGATGCTTGTTGAGGTTACTTTAGGATAGCTAGAATCACTTGGATTTTCCTTTAAGGGGTGGGTCTTATTTTGTTTGTTTGAGGTCAAGCAAAGGTTTAAGTTTGAGGGAGTTGATAAATTAGGATTTTAACGTGTTTTATGCCCTTATTTTCCTATTCTTTGGTGATAAAAATTCTATAAAATAGTACAAAAATACTCGCAGGCTGTGCTTGATTACAGTTTTGATTGATAGGGTGACGAAATATCAAAGATCAGCTAAAGGGAGTGAAATCTGCTCAAGTGTCACAGATTAAGTGAACTAACGAATAGAGGGCCTAGTGCAGACTGCGTAAAAGTGATTGCGGCCGCATTAGGAGGTTCAGAGACATGGCCAGTTGGTTCTTAAGGCGACACGGCCGCGATACTTGTTATGCGGTCCGCGATGAGGCTTCACGGCCATGCTACCTTTTGGTGCGCTCCGCGGAGCAGAGATTCAGAGAGATGATGACTTCCCAGATTTTAAGCCACGTGGTCCGCGGTCCTATTTACGCAGACCGTGCCAGACCCCCTCTGCGACCGCGATACACTTTTATTTTGTCTGCAGTCGTCAAGTTCAGAGAAACAAATAGTGAAGTCCAAGAGCCAGTGTGGCCGCGGTTGCTTTTGTGCGGCCCGCACTGACCTAGGAGGAGTATTTTTTGTCCAGTTTTTCTTGCCTAGTATAAATAGAACATTTTATTATTTTTAGGTTAAGATTTATATTCGGAACACAGCTGCACTCATGAGACTTGATTTTATAGCCATTTTTGGCACTTTAACTTTAACTTTACGATTGATTCTTGTGATTTCTTTTTAGTAATTAATTAATATGCTTAGTTCTTCATCTATTCCTTAAATTTATTCTCTAATCATGTGTAGCTAAACCCATTAGCTAGGGTTGTCGCTCAATCCTAGTGTGGGTAATTGATGGGTGTTACCATCTAGATTTAGATTGATATTGGGTGTTTGCTATTCGGGTTGATTTATGCTTTTATTTAAGAATTGGTGGTTGCAAACACTGTTCAAGCTTTGTGGGTCTGACTCCCCAAAATTGACTCATCAAGGAATTGGGATGGACTCATGAAAATTAATAGTCCCAATTAACGGGTTAAATCTTGAGAGATAAATCACCCTACTTGAACCCTAATTGCTTGATCTAATTGCGCACCCAATTGGTCTCGAGAGAGTCAATTGGGCAAAATCACTCTCTCTACCAAGAGGTGTGAGGGTGGGTTTAATTGTGCAACGGTTATAGCATAAGCCCCAATATGTCAATCTATCGTTAGTAGCATCTACCCGTCAATTAGCCACCTAGGTGATACCACGACCCTAGTGCCTTTCTTCCCATTAGATACAACTTAGCAATATTCACGTAGCATAATTTAGTTTTAATCAATAGTTCATAATATTAGTTATAAATCAAAAAACCAAAAATGTTTGAAGTGACACTACAAGTACTAACACATCTCTAGGCTAGACAGAAAATACAACTCCACTACTAGCTCTCTGAGAAAATTGATCCCGACCTCTATTCAGGTAAAAGCTATTGCGACCCACTTTTCATACCTTTGAGTTGCATTGAGTTGGCAGCGATCAACACCCCACAGAGCAATCAAGCATTTTGTCATGGAATGGCAATGAGAAGTGATCCTTGTGGGTCACCTTGGTCAGCTTTCGGTAATCCATGTATACCCTTCATCCGGTAACTATCCGAGTAGGAATAAGTTTATTGTTGCCATTTGTCACCACAGTCATACCACCTTTTTTTAGTACACACTGCATCGGAGAAGTCCATGAGCTATTTGAAATAGGGTACACAACCCCGACATCTAACCACTTTATCACTTCTTTCTTCATCACTTCTTGCATTGCTTCGTTCAACCTACTTTGACGTTCCAAGGAAGGTTTTGCATCCTCCTCTAAAATAATCTTATGCATACCGAATGAGGGTCTTATTCCTCGAATATCAGCTAAAGTCCATCCAATTGCCCTTTTCCATTTTTGAAGCATCGCCATTGTGGCATCAACCTGCATGTTAGTAAGGCAAGAAGAAAGAATAAATATCAAAGTAGAATTTGAGCCTAAGAACTCATGCTCGAGGTGTAGAGGAAATGGTTTCAACTCTAATACTGGAGGCTCCTCAATTGAAGGTTTGGTTGGTGGAGTTTTTTTATTCTCAAGATCCACAAACAATTTTCTAAGCTCATAAAAATAAGAGCCCATTCCATGTAAAACATTCACGCACTTCAATCGTCTTGCATCCTCAACGACATCAATATTCATCAAAATGGCCTCCAATGGATCCTCTACGTTGATTATTGCATTTGTGTCATCAATTATCACAGTTGTGATGAGGTCAAAAAAAGAACACACCTTGGTACCGTTGGGTTGCTTCATAGACTTGCACACATGAAAGACCACCTTTTCGTCACCCACCCAAAAGGTGAGTTCCCATGCTTTCACATCTACCAATGCCTTCCCCGTAGCTAGGAAAGGTCGTCCCAATATAATAGGAACTTAGTAGTCCACCTCACAATCCAAGATCACAAAGTCAGCAGGCAAGATAAATTTGTCCACCCGGACAAGCACATCACCATACCCAATGGTCTCTTCATCGATCTATCTGCCATTTGTAACCTCATGGAAGTCAGCCTAGATTGCCCAATACCAAAAATTTTGAAAACCGAGTAGGGCATCAAATTGCTAGCTCCCAAATCACATAGAGCCTTGGCAAAGTCTGTACACCCAATGGCGCAAGGAATAGTGAAAGCACTGGGATCTTCAAGCTTCGGGGCCCTTGAATGCACAATAGCACTAACTTTGTGAGCCATCTTTATAGTTTCACAATCCATAGAACGCTTCTTTGTGACCAAGTATTTCACAAACTTTGCATAGCCCAGCATTTGTTCAAGAGCCTACGCCAAAGGCAAATTAATGGACAGCTCGTCATCATATCAATGAACTTTTTAAACCGATTATCATTTCTCTGCTTTGCAAGCCTTTTAGGATAAGGTGGAGGTGGCATTGGCTTTTGGCACAACCGGCTCTGGCATGTCAATATGTGTTCCCTAGACGGGTTCACATTATTTTGAGTTTCTGCCTCGACATCTTGAATAACCATCTTGACTTCATTGTTCACATTTTCTTTAACCACATCTTCAACTACCAGAGGGACTTCCTCTTCTTGCAACTCAACATCTTCATCCAACTCAACATCTTCATCCAACACTTGTTTTTACATAGAGGCATTCATATCACTACCTTACCCACTTCTTGTTGTAACCTCCATAACATTATTTTTCCCACCCTTTGGATTCACTACCGTATCACTTGGTAGAGCACCCTTGGGGCGAGTGTTTAAAGACTAAGAGATTTGGTCTAATTGCACCTCCAAGTTTCATATAGAGGTAGTGTGGGAAGCAAACTGTGCATCAAAATCCACATTCTTCTTCATCATATTTTCGAACATCATTTCAATTCTACCCAAATCATTTCCACAAGAACTAGGACCTTGAGAAGGAAATGGGGGTGGATTGTTCGATTGTTGGTACATTGGGGGCCTTTGAAAGCCTTGCCCCCGGTTTTCTTAATTCCCATTGTTCTATCTACCTTGATTGTTATTGTTGCCCAAATTGTTAGTCTTACCATTCTAATTCCCTTAGTTTCCTTGATTTTTGTTCTGATTCCCCCAATTGGTGTTTTTATTGTTATTCCCCAATTACCACTATTTTGTTGTTGATTGCCCCAATTGCCTTGAGGTCTCCACTGTTATTGGTTTGAAAATTTGCCATGTTGGCCTTGATAGTTATTTACTTATTGAACCTATTCACTCTGTTCATCATAGCCGTCATTTTGAAACCCATCACAGTCAACATCAAATTGCTTAGAATTCCCTTGATTTTGTTGCCTCATTTGCCTTCTCTTGTTGACAAGCATATTAAAACCCTCCGTGACATTCACTTGGTTAGGATTCTAAACTTGTTGCAATTGCGCTTTAGCCAATTGGTTCATAGTAATAGTAGCTCAACTATTTCTTTCCCGTGATCATGTAATTCCTTGTGCAAATTAGTGACTGTTGGGTCACCTTGAGGCATATTTGCTCTACTCTACCATGTTGAAGAAGTGTCCACCATCTCATCAAGTATATCACATGCATCATCATATGATAGCTTCATAAAATTTCCCCCAGCCAATTGGTTCACTATACAATTTATTTGTTGTATTGATGCCCCAGTAGAAGGTTAGTTTGATCATATCCTCAGTCATGTCATTAACAAGGCATTCCTTTACCATCATCCTATACCGCTCTCAAATCTCATGCAAAGGTTCTATGGGCTTTTGCTTTAAGTCCAATATCTCATCTCAAAGTGCTTCCATATGCTTCCTATGCGCCGAGGGTCGATTGGAAATAGCCTCTCTGCCCTTTCGGGTAGGGGTAAGGCTCATCTACATATTACCCTCCCCAGACCCCACCTGGTGGGAGTATACTGGGTAGTTGTTGTTGTTGTTGTTGTAAAGTGCTTCCATATGGCCAGGTGACAAAAATTTAGTGATAAACTTATCTGCCAACTCATCCCAAGTTGTGATGGAATGGTTGGGAAGTTGCTCTAGCCAATCCAATGCCTTCCCTCTAAGTGAGAAAGGGAAGAGTCTCAACCTAAGAGCATCATCGAACACATTCGTCTGCTTGCTCCTCCAACATGTACCCACAAACCCCTTGAGATGTTTGTACGCATTTTGATTTGCAGAGCTTGTAAAATACACACATTGCTCAAGTAAGGTCAACGTCACATTGGTTATCTGAAAATTGCCCATCCGGATTCAGGGTGGGATAATAGCACTTTCATTGCCTTTGTTCGATAATACTCTGGGAGCCACTCTTGGAGGTGGCAGAGGAGGGTCTAAAATATTGTTGTTTTCATTTGCTTTGGCCTGGCGGCCTCTACATTGACCTTGAGGTACAAGAGGCACCTCATCATCTCCAACATCATCTACCTCCTCCCACGGTATCACATTTCCAAGAGGGTCATTAGCATTGTTCACTTCCATTTTAGTACCTGAGTAGTGACACAAACAAATTAGAAATAAAGAAGGAAAGAAGAACAACACACAAAACTAACTAAATATATATTCAAAACAGTTAGCTCCCCGGCAATGGTGTCAAAAAGTGATCGCTTCCAACTCCGCACTACTAATAAGCAGCAAGATAGGGTCGCAATAGTTTTTACCTGATTTTTGGGTCGGGATCAATATCCATGGAGAGCTAGAATTGGAGTCAAGTATCTATTTAGTATAGGATTGCGTATATGTTCCAAATTACACATCTCATCATTTTTGGAGTTTTTTTATAATTTTACTTGTATCATACTACAAATTGTAAATTAAGCTAAGAGTTAAATGCTACTGGTTGTTCAAATAGTTTAAAAGGCAGTAGGTAGTGATATACGCCTAGGTGGTCAATTGACGGGTACTTGAAACTAAGGCACAACTGACATGTTTGGGGAGTATGATATAACCGTTGCACTACTTTACCCACTCAACACCTATCTGTGATTCAAGTGATTTTACCCAATTGACTTTCTCAAGACCAATTGAGTATGCAATTTGCAAGAGCAACTAGGGTTCAATTCAGGTGTTACTCTCTCGAGGTTTAACCCTTTACTTGGGTCTATCAATTTCTTGAGTATGTCCCAATTCCTTGTTGGATCAATTTCGGAGACTTAGGCTCTCTTTCTCAAGTAGAGCCCTAATCAACTAAATACAAACTAGTGTTTGCAACCACTAATTCAGCAATTAAACATGAAATTAGCCCAAATATAAAACATACATAGTCAATATAGCCTTAAAATACAAGACCCATCAATTACCCACACTAGGTTTGAGCCACAACCCTAGCTAATGGGTCTAGCTACTCATATTTAAAGAAGAAAAATAATAAATAGAAGAAGATAAACACATATTAATTAATTGCTAAGTTAAAGATAAACACATATGAAATGTAGTTAAAGTTGCCCAAAATGGCTAAAAAAAAGTCGATCCATGAGCGCAGCTGTGCTATTACAATATCTGATACCGTAAAAATGGAAAAAGAATCTATTTATACTAAGCTGAAAAATCTGGATAAAAATGCCCCTGCGGGATTAGTGCGGACCGCATAAAATAGTGTTCGACCGCACCAGGGATTTGAACTTAAATATCTGTCTCTCTGAACTCGGGCTCCGCGGACCGCACAGCATGGACTATGAGTATAGTTCGCACAGAGTCGATTGAGGACCGCATTGGCTTGAAAGCTCTAACTTGGCACTCCTCTGATTCTCAGCTCTGCATGCTGCAAAAAATGGTAGTGCGGCCGCATTGCCTTTGGTGAGGACCAGACAAAACCTAGTGCGGCCGCACTGCCTCTTACCCTGGAAATCCTGCTCTCTGACTCTCCCAGTGCGGACCGCACAGAATGTAGTGTGTCCGCACTAGCCTTATTTTTCCTAATCTTTATCTTGTCTTGCTACTTATGCAAGTTTCAATCCTTTTGAGTTGATCTTTCACATTTTGTCAATCTATTGATCAAACCTGCAATCAAGCACAACTTGTGAGACTTTCGGGACTATTTTGTATGAATTTCTAATCAAAGAATAAGAAAGAAGGAGTATCAAATGTGTTAAAATCCCTAGTTATCATCGAGTCTCATTGCCACTTTGAAATTTACCAGCTCGAGTTCAATTTCGACAAGCAGGTTCGGAAGAAGGATATGTACAGTCTTCTTAGTGAGCAACAGGATGGGCCCGTCAAGGATTTTCACGTTGAGCTGGATAGGGCTTAGAAAGAATCTTCGACCCCAAAGTGGGAATATGATGATCTGGTCGAAAAGGTAAAGGTCTTTGAAGTTAAAAACGTTGAGCTAGTCATGGTGGCTAATGCCCAACTTCGCAGGTACAACAGAAGATCAACCTGCTCAACCAACTCTAATCTAAGTTGAATGAGGTCCAAGCCATGCCCGAAGTTTCATAAAGCAAAATGGACATGCTGGCTTTGGAGAAGGAAACCGCTCACGCGAAGCTAGCATCGGTTGAGAACTAACTCTGGGTTGTGAAAGAAAAAGATGATAAGTGGTCTGAATAGAATAACGATCTCTAAGTACAGCTAAGCTTGGTCGTTACAGAATGGAACAACCTCATAGAGAATATAAGGCTGTGAAGTCAAAATTGGACATAACCTCCACCGATGCCAAAGAAATGGTTGCCAAATACAAGGTTAATGTGCAGGCAATCGAGACTCGCCTGAAGGCAAAAGACGAATATATAAAGTAGTTTTCCGAAAGAGAGACCCTCGAAGAGATTTGATCCTGAGCTTTGGACTTGTCGGTCGATGTCACGACCCAAATTTCCCACCATCGGGAGTCGTGATGGTGCCTACTAATAGGAGCTAGGCAAGCCAATTCCTATTTATATGTCCATTTTTAACAACACTTACATTAAAACAATTAGCAATAAATAATACGAATACTGTGGAATAAATATATTTAGCGGAAGACTTAATAAATTTTACTATATGCGAAACTGAAATCCCAACAACAAACACTACCCAAGAACTGATGTCACAATACTCACGAACTTCTTAGAATAGTACACATAACCTTCTGTAAGAAATATAATACTGTTCATCTCAAATATATGAGATAACTGATTGAAAGTAAAGATAGAGGAGATGCAAGGTCCTGTGGACGCCTGCAAGGCTACCTCGGTGTCTCGATGATCAAAAGATAACACCACGCTACTGTTGTACAAAATCTGAATCTGCATAAAAGAGCGAAGAGTGTAGAATCAACACAACCGACCCCATGTGCTGGTAAGTTCCTGGCCTATCCCGGAAAAGTAGTGACAAGGCTAGAACCAGACACTCACATAAACTTGTACAGTTCAAATATATATACAACAAAAATAGCACGAAGCAACATTAAGTATTTGGGAAGGGAAACATGCTCTAGGGCAGCAGCAAAATGTAATGGCATAAATAGAATAAAGGATTTTAATTCACTTTCAAGTTCAAATCATCTTGTTGCAAGCGTGCAACCTGATCCCATTTCATTTCATCTCTTGTGGTAGGCGTACCACCCGCTCCCATTTCAATAATATCTTGTGGTAGGCGTACCACCCGCTTCCATTTCAATAATTATCTTGTGGTAGGCGTATCACCCGCTCCCATTTCAATTAATATCTTGTGTTAGGCATAACACCCACTCCCATTTCAATTAGTATCTTTTGGTAGGCGTACCACCCGCTCCCATTTCAATTAATATATTGTGGTAGGGGTACCATCCGCTCCCATTTCAATTAATATCTTGTGGTAGGCGTACCACCTGCTCCCATTTTATTATCAACATTGTGCACAATATGTCACAGGCAACTAAGGCCAATAACAGTACATATAGGTGATCGGCATGCCACACGATCCCATTTCAATAAATATCTTGTGGTAGTCTTACCACCTGCTCCCATTTCATTATCAACACTGTGCACAATATTTCACCAGCAACTAAGGGCAATTACAGTACATATAGGTGGTCGGCGTGCCATACTATCCCATTTCATAAATTATATAAGATAGCTTATAATATATATTATTGGCAAGAGAAAACAATAACTCGGTGCTAAGTGTGACGACCCAGAGGGTCATCACTGTAGTTATCCCTTTCCTTGTGCTTCTGCGCCTTGAAAACCTCTTATTGGATTGCCTCGATTTGCGTGCACAGTCTAAGCCCGAAGCCAAAAGATTTTTATGTAAAAATATTTGAATTATGTGCTAAAAATTATGAATTTTGATACCAATATTGCTATGGTTGACTTTGGTCAACGTTTTGGGTAAGCAGACTCGGACCCGTGAGTTAACGATCCCAGAGGGTCCGTAATTAAATTTGGTACTCGGGCGTATTCCCGGAATCGAATTTCGAGTTCCCAGGCCGGAATTCGGAGCTTTTTTGTGAAATTGTTTTATGAATATGCTTAAGGAAAAATGAAAACGGAAATTTATCAAAAATAATGGTATTGGGATCGTATTTTGGTTCTGATGCCCGATACAAGTATTAAATGGGCGTAAAGCGCTATCTGTAAAATTTTGTTGAAAACGGACGTCGTTTGACATGTTTCGGACAAAAAGTGGAAAGTTTGAAAATTTTGATCACATAAATGAGAATCATGAGTTTTGGGGGTTGCTTTTGGGGCTTTTGTGTTATTTTGGCGATTTGATCACTCAAGCAAGTTCGTAGGATGTTATTGAGTTAGAGTGTGTGTGTTTGGTTGGGAACCCCGAGAGCTCGGGAGTGATTCGGAGGTGGTTCGGGGTGGTATTACACTTGAAATCATAGCAGGTTTTCTGCATTTTCTGCACAGGCATTTTGTTCATTGCGAACGCGGCCTTAAGCTCGCGTTTTTAGTGCCCTGTCTTTTGCTCTTTTGCGGTCGCGTGACTCCTCCCGCAATCGTGTAGTTCAGCTTTCCTCCTCTACGCGTTCGCGTACTAGCCTTCACGTCCACGTAAGCCTACCCAAGACCCCCCCCCCCCTGTTTTCCTTCTTCTTGTTTGCGTAAGTCCCCTCGCGAACGCGATGCCTTAGCAGATTTTCTCATCGCGAACGCGTCCCAGATGTCGCGATCGCGAAGCACAAACTCGCCCAGTGAATTATAAATTCCATAACACTATTCATTACGGGTTTCTCCCATTTATTTCTCACAAGCTCTCTCTAATATACCCCCATTGACGACTTCCCCCATTGACGACTCCAAGCTCCCAAATCATCAAGATTCTTTAGGAAGTGATTCCTACTTCATCTAATCATCATTCCTTCATTAAATCATTACAATCCCAGCCCTAAAACATGAAATCAAGAAGAATTTAGGGGTTTTTGGGTTTACTTAGGGTTTATGGGATTTTGAGTATTTCAACCTGAATTTGAGGTTGAATTTAAAATCTAATCATATTTGAACTAGTGGGGTAATGGGGGATTGGGTTTTGGTCCGAGCCTCGAGTTTGGAACACGTGGGCCCGGTGTCGAATTTTGGTATTTTTGAAAGTAAGCTAGAAAATGCATTTCTAGGCTATGGGATTGTGTTTTTGGATTCTTATTGATAATATTGAATCGAATTATGTTTGATATAGTTGGTTCGGAGTCAAATTCTAGAGGAAAGGCGATTGTTGTGCTTTGAGTTGCTATTTTCGGCTTCGAGGTAAGTGTTCGATCAAACTTTGGCTTGAGGGAATAGGATTAGGTTGCTATTTGTCATATGTTATGTGGGCCGGTGTATAGGTATGGTGACAGTTACCTACGCGCCCGAGTCAAGCATGATCGTGATGTCATAATTGCTGTTAAATTGTGAAGTAAGTGAACAATTGTGATAATTTCTCGCTATAAGAACTATCAAGTGAAAGTTGAGAACTAAATGAACTAAGAAGGAATTTTTGGTACTTTTCCCTTGCCAAGACCATTTGTTGAGTTGTATTCCCTTGCTGAGACATATTGTTGAGTTGTATTTCCCTTGCCGGGATCACTTGTTGTACTGTTCTCCCTTGCCATGACATTTTGCCCTGATATATATATATATATATATATATATATATATATATATATATATATATATTTATTTATTTCCTTGTTCCCGTTTGGCTCTGACCATTGATTGGGAGAGGAAGAGAGAGTAAAAGCACGAAGAGTGATGACGTGCACTGTCTAATGA
The DNA here is from genome assembly GCA_034376525.1 of Nicotiana benthamiana. Lineage (NCBI taxonomy): Eukaryota > Viridiplantae > Streptophyta > Magnoliopsida > Solanales > Solanaceae > Nicotiana > Nicotiana benthamiana. The sequence goes on along the minus strand of CM067323.1, from coordinate 70,525,358 downwards.
GAGTAAAAGCACGAAGGGTGATGTCGTGCCTTGTATTTGATATTATTGGTGAGAAATGAGAGTAAAAGCACAAAGGGTGATACCGTGCATTTTATTTTACTATTTTTATAAGGAATGAGAGTAAAAGCATGAAGGGTGATGCCGTGCAGCCGTTGATTCATTGGCTTTCTTGGTTATTTATTATTCATTCAGTTTCATCTCTTAATTATTGAAGTTATAATTGAATTGTTACTCCCCCAGTATGTCCCCTTCCCCTCATGCTTGCTTAAATTCTTGTTTTCTTCCTGTTAATACATATATCTGTATAGGTTGGTTGTGATAGGTCCGGTTTAGCCTCGTCACTACCTCGCCGAGGTTAGGCCGGACACGTACCAGCACATGGGGTCGGTTGTGTTGATACTACGCTTCTGTGCCTTTTTTTGTGCACATGTCAGGACCCAGGCTAAAAATCGCAGCTTTAGACCGTGAGTGATCCTTCAGTCCAGAGGCTCTGAGGTAGTTCGCGGGCCCCAGGTCTCCTTTATCTATTTCTTTCAATTTTTAATTGTACCAAACAGACATGTTATGTATTTTCGTCCAGACTATTGTTTTAGTACTCTGTTAGTAGTCCGTGAGCAGTGACACCAGATACTGGATAGAGAACAGTTATTAATTTTTCGCACATTGGTTTTTGTTGTTGTTATTAGACGTCTTCTGCATGTTTAATAAATTAGCATTTAACCTGTTTAGATTTAAATTTTCTGGAAATGATTATAAGGGTTGGCATGCCTAGCTTTGACAGTAGGCGCCATCACGACTCCCGATGGTGGGTAAATTTGGTTCGTGCAACTTGGTATCAGAGCACTAGGTTACTTGGGTCTCACAACTCACGGACAAGCTCGATAGAGTCTGAGGGATCGGTACGGAGAAGTCTGTATTAATCCCCAGAGGCTATAGATTTAGGAAAAGTTTCACTTTGTTCATCCATGTCGTGCGATTCTATTTCTCAAATATTGATTGTCATTCTACTTTGTTCGCTTGCAGATGGCGAGAACACTTGCGTCTTCTTCTTTTGCTCAGTAGCTCGAGCCCCCAGCAGCAGCTCTCGCGAGGGGCAGGGGCCGAGGCCGTGCCAGAGGCCATGGCAGGGGCAGAGCTCAGCCCCAGGCAGCAGTTCCAGAGGTGGAGCCTCATATTGACTTCGATGAGGAGGTCCCAGCTCCCCCAGTTCCGATGGGCCCAACTCAGGTACCAGGACAGGTGATGTTTTCTTCGGATCTTCAGGATGCCCTTCTCCGCATAGCAGGCTTTATGGACAGTATGGCCAGAGCAGGATTGCTGCCAGTAGCACCAGCCACTTCTCAGGCTGGAGGAGGGCTCCAGACTCCTGCTACATGTACTCCGGAGCAGCTAGCTCCCCAGACTCAGGTTCCCTTGGTTCAGCCCGCAGTGGCAGCTCAGACAGGTATTACAACTCATGCTGGAGATGGGACGGCCATGTTTTCAGATGCTTTGTAGAGGCTTGATCGATTCTCCAAGCTTTTCACAACTACCTTCAGCGGTGCTTCATCAGAGTACCCCTAGGATTTTCTATACAGTTGTCATGATATCCTCAGGACTATGGGGATAATGGAGACCAATGGGGTCAATTTTTGCACTTTTAGGCTTGTGGGTTCCGCCAAGACTTGGTGGAGAGATTATTATCTGTCTAGACCACGAGGGTCCCCAGCTTTGACATGGGATCAGTTTGCAGAGCTATTTTTGGAGAAGTTTCTCCGGTCACTCAGCGGGAGGCACTTCCCAGACAGTTTGAGCATCTTCAGCAGGGTTCTATGACAGCTACACAGTACGAAACCAGATTTGTTGACTTGGCACGCAATGCAGTAGTGATACTCCCTATAGATCGGGAGAGGGTCCGGAGGTTTATTAATGGATTGATTCAGCCCATTCGTATATTGATGGCTGTGGGAGTTGGCAGTGACATTACTTTCAAGAGGCGGCCAATGCGGCCTGCCGAGTAGAGATGGATTTGGCTCGAGGAGGTGGTCAGGTTTCAGACAAGAGGCCTCGACATTCTGGCAGATTTAGTGGTACCTCATCTGGAGGTAAGGATTTCCATGACAAAGGCCATCCCCTGAGACCTTTCAAGTCGGCACTTCAGGTTTCTCATGGTACGCCAGGCGGTGGTGGCCATCAGTAGTATTATTGAGATCAGCAGTCTTTCAGCGCACCACCAGCCCCCATCAGTGCATCGCCACTTCAGAGCTTCAGGCGAGGACATACCGGTCGACAGGGCCAGCAGACTTTGCCGCCTAGGGCATGTTATGGTTGTGGTGACACATGTCATGTTGTCAGAATTTGCCCTCGAGCCTCAAGTAGTTCTCAGCAGCAGGGTCTTTGCCCTACGATTCAGGCAGCGGGTGATCCACAAGCTGCCCAGCCAGCTAGAGGCGGGGGTAGGGATCATAGAGGTGGAGGGAGAGACCGTAGAGGTGGAGCCCGAACAGCCAGAGGTAGGGGTCAGCCCGCAGCAGATCGTCCTAGAGATGCAGTTCAGGGAAGTGGGGGTCAGCCCCGTTGCTATGCACTGGCAGCTAGGCCGGAGGCCGAGTCATCTGATGCTGTGATTACAGGTACTATACTGGTCTGTGACAGGGGTGCTTCGGTATTATTTGATCCGGGATCTACTTATTCTTATGTGTCATCCTATTTTTCACCCTATTTGATTATGCCTAGTGAGGCTCTGGGTATTCCTGCATATGTGTCCACATCGGTTGGTGAATCTATAGTGGTCGATCGAGTGCATCGTTCTTGTATAGTGGTATTTGAGGGTCTTGAGACCCGTGTTGATTTATTGCTCCTATACATGGTGGACTTCGATGCCATATAAGGGATGGATTGGTTGTTCCCGTATCATGCTATCTTGGATTTCCACACCATGACCGTGACTTTGGCCTTACCAGACTTGCCCGACTTGAGTGGACAGGGACCCCAGGTCATGCCACCTGTATTGTTATTTCGTATGTCAAGGCTCGGGTGTTTAGCATATTTAGCGTATGTTCGTGACTCCAGCGCAGAGGTTCCATCTATCCACTATGTCCGTATTGTTCGGGAGTCCCCAGAGTTTTTTCCTTCAGACCTGCCAGGTATGTCGCCCGACAGTGATATTGACTTCTGTATTGATTTTGATCGTGGAACTCAGCCTATTTCTATTCCGCCATATCGTATGGCCCCGCCAGAGTTGAAAGAACAGCTTCACGATTTGCTTGATAAGGGTTTCACTAGACCCAGTGTATCACCTTGGGGTGCGCCAGTGTTGTTTGTGAAGAAAAAGGACGGGTCGATGAGGATGTGCATTGATTACCGGCAGTTGAACAAGGTGACGGGAAACAACAAGTATCCACTACCGGGGATTGACAATTTGTTTGACCAGCTTCAGGGTGCTAAGGTATTCTCGAAGATAGATTTGAGGTCTGGTTATCATCAATTGAGAATTAGGGCATCTGATATCCCTAAGACAGCTTTTCGTACTCAGTATGTGCATTATGAGTTTTAGGTCATGTCGTTTGGGTTGACCAATGCCTCGGCAGCATTCATGGAGTTGATGAACCAAGTGTTCAGGCCTTACTTGGATTTATTTGTGATCGTGTTCATTGATGATATCTTGGTATACTCTCGCAGTCAGGATGAGCATGAGAAGCACCTCAGAGTGGTTCTTCAGACTTTGAAGGATAGCCAGTTGTACGCCAAATTCTCAAAGTGCAAATTTTGGTTAAGTTCAGTAGCATTCCTGGGTCATTTTGTATCAGCAGAGGGTAGTCAGGTGGACCCGAAGAAGATAGAGGCAGTCAAGAACTGGCCTCGACTAGCTTCAGCTACAGATATTCGGAGCTTCTTGGGGTTAGCTGGTTACTACAGGCGTTTCGTGGAGGGGTTTTCGTCCATGCAGCCCGATGACTAGATTGACTCAGAAGGGTGCCCAGTTCAGGTGGTCAGATGAGTGCGAGGCGAGCTTCCAGAAGGTCAAGACAGCTTTTACAACGGCACGGTATTGGTTTTATCCACGGGATCTGGGCCTTATACTGTATATTGTGATGCTTCCCGCATCGGGCTTGGCGCAGTGTTGATGCAGAACGGCAAGGTTATAGCATATGCTTCGTGCAGTTGAAGCTCTTTGAGAAGAATTATCCATTTCATGACTTAGAGTTGGCAGCCATTGTTCATGCCTTGAAGATCTTGAGGCATTATTTATATGGTGTTATGTGTGAGGTGTACACGGATCACAAGAGCCTTCAGTATTTGTTCAAGCAGAAAAAGTTGAATTTGAGGCAGCGGAGGTGGTTGGAGTTGTTAATATATTATGATGTTTCTATTTTATACCACCCAGGGAAGGCAAATGTGGTGGCCGATGCATTGAGTAGGAAGTCCGCCAACATGGGTAGTCTTGCATATATTCCTGTTAGCCAGAGACCACTTGCCTTGGATGTTCACGCCTTGGCCAATAGATTTGTGAGATTGGATATTTCTGAACCCAGCAGGGTGTTAGCTTGCACGGTTGCTCGTTCGTCACTGATGGAGCGTATCCGAGAGAGGCAGTTTGATGATCCCCATTTGTGTGTCCTGAGAGACACGGTGCAGAGGGGAGGTGCCAAGGAGATGACTCTGGGAGATGATGGCATATTGAGGTTGCAGGGGCAAGTTTGTGTACCCAATGTTGATGGTATTCGTTTCGAGAGTCGGTCTTAGCGGAGGCTCACAGTTCTCGGTATTCTATTTATCCGGGCGCCGCGAAAATGTATCAAGATTTGAGACAGCATTATTGGTGGCTTAAATGAAGAAAGACATTGTTGCATATGTGGCTCGTTGTCTAAATTTCCAGCAGGTTAAGTGCGAGCATAAGATGTCTGGTGGGTTATTTCAGAGGATTGAGCTCCGCGAGTGGAAGTGGGAGAGGATCACTATGGATTTTGTTACTGGCCTTCCGATGACTCGGAAGAAGTTTGAAGTTATATGGGCTATTATTGATAGGCTGACTAAGTCAGCGCATTTTATCCCAGTTGTCAGTACCTATTCATCTGAGAGATATGCAAAGATTTATATCAGGGAGATCGTTCGCCTTCATGGGGTGCCCATATCTATTATTTTGGATCGGAGTCCGCAATTTACCTTGCATTTCTGGAGAGCGGTGAAACATGAGTGCGGTACCCAGGTCCAGTTGAGTACAGCATTTCACCCCCAGGCGGACGGTCAATCCGAGAGGACTATTCAGATTCTTGAGGATATGCTCCGAGCCTACGTTAATGATTTTGGAGGCTCATGGGACAAGTTTTTTTCCGTTAGCGGAGTTTGCCTACAACATCAACTACAAGTCTAGTATTCATATGGCCCCGTATGAGGCTATATATGGTAGGTAGTGTCGGTCCCCTGTCGGATGGTTTGAGCCTGGAGAGGCTCGATAATTGGGTAAAGATTTGGTACAGGAGGCCTTGGATAAGGTCAAGATCATTCAGGACAGACTTCGGTCAGCTCAGTCCAGGTAGAAGAGTGTTGCACACCGTAAGGTCTGGGATGTTTCCTTCATGGTTCGTGAGTGAGTATTGCTCCGTGTATCGCCAATGAAGAGCGTGATGAGGTTTGGAAAGAAGGGCAAGCTTACCCCTAGGTATATTGGCCCATTTGAGATTCTAGACCATGTGGGAAAGGTGGCTTATAGGCTTGCGTTGCCGCCTAGCTTGTCAGCTCTGCATTCGATTTTTCATGTATCCATGCTTCGGAAGTATCACGGTGATCCCACCCACGTGTTAGATTTCCGCACTGTCCAATTGGACAAGGATCTGCCATATGAGGAGGAGCCATGGGTATTTTTGAGTGGCAGGTTCGACAGTTGAGGTCGCGGAGTTCTCCATCATTGCGTGTTTAGTGGAAAGTTCGGCCTCCTGAGGAATCGACATGGGAGTCCAAGTCCGATATGCGGAGCCGATATCCCCATCTATTTCCCAACTCAGGTACTTCCTTCTTTTGTCCGTTCGAGGATGAACGGTTGTTTTAGAGGTGGAGGATGTGACGACCCAGAGGGTCATCACTATAGTTCTCCCTTTTCTTATGCTTTTGAGGCCTTGAAAACCTCTTATTGGGTTGCCTCAATTTACGTGTGCAGTCCAGGCGCGAAGCCATAAGATTTTTATGTAAAAATATTTGAATTTATTGTTAAAAACTATGAATTTTGATACCAATATTGCTATGGTTGACTTCAGTCAATGTTTTGGGTAAATGGACCCGGACTCGTGATGTGACGGTCCCGGAATGTCCGTAATTAAATTTGGGACCTGGGCGTATTCCTGGAATTGAAATCCGAGGTCCCAGGCCCAAATTCAGAGCTTTTCTGTGAAATTGTTTTATGAATATGCTTAAGGAAAAATGAAAACGGAAATTTATCAAAAATAATAGTATCGGGCTCATATTCCGATGCATGGTACAAGTCTTAAATGGGCGTTAAGCTCTATCTATAAATTTTGGTTGAAAACAGACGTCGTTTGACGTGTTTCGGACTAAAAGTGGAAAGTTTGAAAATTTTGAACTTAGAAATGAGAATCATGAGTTTAGGGGGTTGATTTTGTGATTTTTTTGTTATTTTGGCGATTTGATCGCTCGAGCAAGTTCATAGGAAGTTATTGAGTTAGTGTGTGTGTTTAGTTGGGAACCTTGAGGTCTCGGGAGTGATTCGGAGGTGGTTCGGGGTGGTTTTACACTTGAAATCATAGCAGGTTTTCTGCATTTTCGGCACGGGCATTTTGTTCATCGCGATCGCGGCCTTAAGCTCGCGTGTGCAGTGCCCTGCCCTTTCCCTCTTTCGCGATCGCGTGACTCCTCCCGCGTTCCCGTAGTTCAGCTTCCCTCCTCTACGCGTTCGCATACTAGCCTTCGCGTCCGCGTAAGCCTACCCAAGACCCCCCCTGTTTTCCTTCTTCGCGTTCACGTAAGTCCCCTCGCGAACGCGATACCTTAGCAGATTTTCTCATCACAAACGCATCCTAGATGTTGCGATCGCGAAGCACAAATACGCCTAGTGAATTATAAATTCTAGAATACTGTTCATTACGGGATTCTCCCATTTTTTTCTCACGAGCTCTCTTTAAAAAATCCCCATTGACGAACTCCAAGCTCCCAAATCATCAAGACTCTTTGGGTAAGTAATTCCTACTTCATCTAATCATCATTCCTTCATTAAATCATTAAATTCCTAGCCCTAAAACATGAAATCAAGAAGAATTTAGGGGGTTTTGGGTTTAGTTAGGGATTTTGGGTATTTCAACCTCAATTTGAGGCCTAATTTAAAATTTAATCATATATTTGAACTCGTGGGGTTATGGGGGATTGGGTTTTGGTCCGAGCCTCGAGTTTGGACCACGTGGGCCCGGTGTCGAATTTTTGTATTTTTGAAAGTAAGCTAGAAAATGCATTTCTAGGCTATGGGATTGTGTTTTTGGATTCTTATTGATAATATTGAATCGAATTATGTTTGATATAGTTGGTTCGGAGTCAAATTCTAGAGGAAAGGCGATTGTTGTGCTTTGAGTTTCTATTTTCGGCTTCGAGGTAAGTGTTCGATCAAACTTTGGCTTGAGGGAATAGGATTAGGTTGTTATTTGTCATATGTTATATGGGTCGGTGTATAGGTATGGTGACAGTTACCTATGCGCCCGAGTCAAGCATGATCGTGATGTCATAATTGCTGTTAAATTGTGAAGTAAGTGAACAATTGTGATAATTTCTCGCTATAAGAACTATGAAGTGAAAGTTGAGAATTAAATGAACTAAGAAGGAATTTTTGTTACTTTTCCCTTATTGGGGCCATTTGTTGAGTGGTATTCCCTTGCCGGGACATATTGTGGAGTTGTATTTCCCTTACCGGGATTACTTATTGTACTGTTCTCCATTGCCGGGACATTTTTCTTTGATATATATATATATATATATATATATATATATATATATATATATATATATATATATATATATATTTCCTTGTTCCCGTTTGGCTGTGACCATTGATTGGGAGAGGAAGAGAGAGTGAAATCACAAAGGGTGATGTCGTGCACTGTCTAACGAGAGTAAAAGCACGAAGGGTGATGCCGTGCACTGTTTATCGAGAGTAAAAGCACGAAGTGTGATGTCGTGCTTGTATTTGATATTATTTGTGAGAAATGAGAGTAAAAGCACGAAGGGTTATGCCGTGCATTATATTTGACTCTTATGGTAAGGAATGAGAGTAAAAGTACGAAGGGTGATGCCGTGCAGCTGTTGATTCATTGGCTTTCTTACTTAATTATTATTAATTCAGTTTCATCTCTTGATTGCTGAAGTTATAATTGCACTGTTACTCCCACAGCATATCCCCTTCCCCTCTTACTTTCTTAAATTCTTGTTTTCTTCCTATTATTACATATATCTATACAGGTTGGTTGTGATAGATCTGGTTTAGCCTCGTCACTACCTCGCCGAGGTTAGGCCGTACACTTACCAGCACATGGGGTAGGTTGTGCTGATACTACGCTTCTGTGCATTTTTTTGTGCATAGGTCAGGACCCAAGCTACAGATCGCAGCTTTAGACCGGGAGTGATCCTTCAGTCCAGAGGCTCTGAGGTAGTTCGCTGGCGTTCGCGGGCCCTGAGTCTCCTTTATCTATTTCTTTCAGTTTTTTTAATTGTACCAGACAGACATGTTATGTGTTTTCGTAAAGACCATTGTTTTAGTACTCTATTAGTAGTCTATGAGCAGTGACACCAGATACTGGGTAGAGAGCGGTTTTTAGTTTTCCGCACATTGGTTTTCGTTGTTGTTATTAGACGTCTTCCGCATGTTTAATTAGTTATGTTAGTATTTAACCTGTTTAGATTTAAATTTTCTGGAAATGATTATAAGGGTTGTCTTACCTAGCTTTGTCAGTAGGCGCCATCACGACTCCTGATGGTGGGTAAATCTGGGTCGTGACACTAAGGCTCAAAAATTTATTATTTATCTTTTATTCACTTCTTACTCAATTATCATGTCATCGTTCGAGCCAATGCTCCAGGAATTCACAATTCATAATTTCCTTCTCACACTCATCACATTTTCTAGAAATGAATAATTAGGTGTGGAAGAATTACAACAATATCAAATATTCACGAGCAGAGACTCACAGTCATGCTAGATCCCAAACGTATAGATACTCATCACCATGCCTATATGTCAGACTCCGCACATAGAAAATAGCAAATAGACTCAACTCCTATTCCCACATGCTTGGATAGATCAAACACTTACCTCGAAGGTTTACGGCCAACTCAATCCTTAAGCAATGCCCTTTGTTTTCGAGTTTGGCTCCAATTAAATCGTATCTATACACAATTGATTTAATATCATTAATAATACTTCACAAACTAATACAAATGGCTAAATATATTTTCTACAACATTCTGCCCGGAATAGTGAAAATCAACCCCGGGCCCACATGGTCAAAACATGAGGTTCGAACCATTTTGCGATAACCCATTCACTTACGA